>JAVHZZ010000001.1:358872506-360280006 GCA_036250195.1 Mixophyes australis | reverse complement strand
AGCTAGTTCACACAAGATACTGCACACAAATGGACTTACATCAGAAGACCCATGATGTATATTCACATATATGTTCCCATTTGTGTTTGTACCACAAGGTGATGCCCCATAGCCACCCCATTTGTGAGATTTATTAGTAATAATGAGGGAGGTTGTTGCAGGGTACTGTTGTCTGTTACCCTGACTGGGGGGTGCTTATAAAAAATCATTAGAGGGGAGATGAAATTGGTCTTGTATTGGGGGTTGTTTAGCTGATGAGAATCAAATTATCAATGCTAAATAACTATTGTGCTGTATATTGTATTGTATCAGATCTGTGGTCTTATCATATTGAGTACCTTCTGTTCCTGGATTCCCCTGAAAAGAAGAGAAGACATATTGTAAACAATTGTGAAACATATCAGGATTATGCTTTAAAAATAGTTTGTCTCTAAAGATTAAATTAAAGTTCTTCACTTTTTGGCCAGGACCCATATTATGTTTGTGAATCAGCTCTGCAGCCCATGACTCTATAATGTTTAGGTATTTGGGGATTGTGTTCCGTTCTGTAACAGCTCATGCACCTTTATAACAATGTCTCGGATTACGTATATTCTGTAAATAAAAGTGTATTAAAATGTATTAATGCCATTATAAATCACACTCCTCCAGACTCCACCTTCACTATAATCCAGCTTAGGCCTGTGTGGTACATGATTCATTATTATTTAGTAGCACACAACAGGTCTGCACAGAGAGGATCATGGGTACCCACCATAAAGGCTGTGGAGACCCATGTTTTGGGTCCTGACCAATCAGTAATAAACCCTTGGTGTATAGGACTAGTGATGACACAGTACATACCTTGTTCAGCAGGTTCGTCATTCTACATTTAATGCAAAGTAAAAGAAAAGTGTTATGTAGGCATTATATAAATAACTGGTAATAAGTGTTATATTACACAAACTAAACACAACCTGAACCCCCCCTATCCCCAGAAAGTAACCACACTGCTGAGGCTGAGGGATAATTACATTAATATACATTTGTGCTACCCTCTGAGAGATTATAGAAACATGTATAAAAATATACTAGATTAGGGGATGTAAATATGTTAAATTATATCACATCTACAGTATAATACAATTGTAAAGCTGTTGTGGAAATAATACCACACAAAGCGGCTGCACCCAGTATTCACGAGGAAGGTTTTATGCTAATCTATAGGCGCTCACTGTTCTATTACACAGTAGAAGCAACATAAACATAGTGTAGACTATATTCTGGTTTCTACGTAGCAGATGTTCTACAAGCGGGAACTACAACAGATCTGTAGGATTCTGAGGAAGAAGAACAGTAAGGAATCATTCTGTAACAAAGAAACTGTCAGCTTTTACCTATTACTTTCAGGGACAACTAAATGCTGGCACTACTGACTATATAACAAGGTGTTTCTAAGTATGGCTTTACATCAAGTAGAAATTACTGTGTGCCATATATGTACCATGTATGTGCCATGTATATGCAATGTGTGTGCAATACGTTATTAGTGTATACACTTACCGTCTGGTCTTTTTGATCACTAAAAGAACGAAAAAACAGGTGTAAGTCCATTTCTTCATCACTCATTAATGCATGTGGTAGTGTGTGTAGTGGTATCAGTGTACTGTGGTCATTTCTGGGCAGTGTTATATAGTCACTTATTACATATACATTATTATTGTTCTTATACATTAACATCTGTCTTATTGATATGAGTCCTGTAGTTTTATTATTATTATTATCCCTGACATTACCAGAGGTTGTCTTCAGTGCTCCATCTGAAAGAAAGAGAATTACAAACACTGATGTGAATGTTCCCGGTCACTGATGTCAATAGTCGGCCTGGACCAGATTACTGACGTGAAGACAAGAGACAACGAGGGGCAAATAAGAGACCAAAGCAGAAGACAGAAGATAAGGGAGGCAGCTAAGTGCATCAGACAGGAGACAGGTGTCGAAGTCAGCAAATTGAATAAAGTCATTTCAATTAATATCTAGCAAATTTGGTTGTCTTTGTCTGAAATTATGCGCAGAGCACACTATGGCGTGGAGAAGAGTATCCAGCCGCAACACGTGGCAATAACAGGTTTTACACGTTTACACACATTCACACGAACATACACATTTGTAATTAGTACACATTAATTGTAGATGCAACACATAGCTATTTATGTTGAAATGTAGTAGTATTTATGTTTAATATTATAGGTTATATACATGTTAGTGAAATCAAAAGTTCAGGTTGCAGGAAATATGTCATGTTTAGTATCATTTTAATCCCCTATTCATCCGCAGTTGTCCGGTTCATTCGCCGAAGGAATCGCACATTGCATACTCTAATTAGCGATGTTAGGGAATAAAGGTTTAAAATGATGCTGCCAGTGTAATGTAAATAGACTAGTTTAAACTGGATTTTTTGCAGGAAAATCAGAGTGCATCCCCTGGAGAGCTGACCACCACCTTTGGATATTTTGGATTGAACTGGCCTATGACCTGCAGTACACTAGACCTTCCTGAAGCCTAGACCAATAGAAGTAAGCCACATCATCTGCATTGTTTTACTGTATTCACTGACTGTATATAAGCAGGGGCTCTGGAACTAGTGCCCAGTCTTCTTGACCACAGCCTTCAGACCTGAATGACTGTACCACTGGATCCAGGGCGTCTGCGATAAGTAACGGCTGTACTTATTTTATTCTAGTTTGTTGTTCTGCTACTTTTGGCTATTAAATCACTTTGTGCTTTGGAACCACACATCGGCAATCGACAATCGTTATTGGATAGCAATTAGACGTGCATAACACAGGTTACACAGACATCAGATAAGGGGGGACTGACATTGGACACACGTGTAAAACAAGGACAAGTCCTAACTCTAAATGGGCTGTTCCAAGAGGGGTGTGACATAGCAGGGACTGATTTAGGGGTGTGTTTATCATAGGGAGATGAGAACCTAAATCCGGTAAATAGGGGTGTATTCACCAGACGGCTTCTCCCTATTTATCAACCTCCGAAGCCGGCACTAGGTATCGCCTTTTCCATCTGTCTCCTGCAATAGCTTCGCCATGCATGGGGAACCCTATTAAGTAGGATTGTGACGGTATCTGTACTGCCACAAACCACTTATTGCAGCAGCCTTAGAGGGGGAAATGCTTTATTTAATTAAATAATGTTTCTAATTAAAATTATTTTTCAATAGTTATTTTTTTTCAACTAATTTTTTATGTTAATTCACTTGTTTTGTTTTAATTTTCTTTGAATCAGCTACTTTAGGCCTAAACCCGAGCGGTCCGTTGAGTGCGCATGTGAGAGCTGACAATGCAGGGTCACACGTGTGCAGACCCAGACTGGCCAGCGAAGAGGTAAGTCTCTGCTTACCGCTGCTTGCCAGGGACACCGGGGATCTTATAATGATAAATAACAGTGATAGAAGATAGCATTGTATATGTCTCTCAGTGAGCTCACACAGAGCCGGGGCATATTCTGTCTCTGAACTATGAATCACGAGCAGTCACACTGAGTGACATCCTATACCAGGGTTTCCCAAACCTAGTCCTCAGGGCTCCCTAACAGTGCAGGTTTTCCGGATCACATGTGACATAATTAGGACCACCTGTGGATCTGTTACAATGTATCAGTCAGTAATGAATACATCTGTGCTCCAGCAAGGAGATATGGAAAACCTGCACTGTTAGGGAGCCCTGAGGATTGGGTTTGGGAAACTCTGTCCTACACAATGACATCTCACTTCTGAGTCTATTATGTGCCTGTTCATTGGTTGGAGATACAGGGACAGGTGAGTGTATGCCACTATGTATGTAGATATATATTTTTTAAATGTAATCTGATTCAGAGTAATCTGATTCAAAGAGAGCTTTATTTAAATAAAAAAATGAAGCCTTTTTTTGAGTAGTATCTCCCCTGCTGTCACCAACCTTAAATAGCGATAGCAGGAGAGCAGCGTTAATTGTACCCACGATGTCCATGGTAAGTAGGCTTCTCCATGGGAAGCTATCACCAGAGACCGCCGGTGAAAGGTGCCGCTGTTGATACCCAGCGATAGCTGTCACTGTCCCCGGAGGCTTTTCTCCCTATCATCAATATGTCCTTTAATCTGTTACATTTATTCATAATACTAGATTCATATAATCAGTATATGACCTACTGCGCTAACAATCATGAACTTACCTATTAAACATAATGGGGGGGAGGCTCGCGGGCCTTGTGGATTTTGGCCTGTGTGAAACAAGATATTTTGTTACAGACTTTATGAATTTGGTGGTTACATAAACCACTACAATCACTATATGTGCCTAAAATGTTTCCTTTTATACTCTATATAGACATATTTAGCCTTTTCCTATTTTCAGTGTATGAAATATTAGCGCTTGCTTGGACAGGTTATACATTTCTGCTTTCTCTACTGTGTGATGCTTTTTAAACTAATATAAACACAATGAGATGAAACCTTTCATAGGTAAGAATTTTGAGACTTGGACAGGTCAGCCTAGTTGTCAGTACTAGAACATTCTGTGTCATTTAATCTAATTATTATTGACATGTAAGAAGCTCTTATATCCAGATTACAGTAGATTAATGCTACTTGCACCCTGTACATTAACTATACAGTAACTCTAGGGAGCCTCAAGTGTAAGTTTTAAGTAACTTACATGTGCGGCTCCCTACACCTGGGGCGGGCAGATCAGGGGCAGGTTAGTATAGTACAGCAGGGCAGGTAAGTGTAGCACACACTCGGGAAGGAGGGGTGGGGGCAGATCAGGGGCAGGTTAGTAGAGTACAGAAAGGGCATGTAAGTGTAGCACACACCCTGGGGGGGGGGCAGATCAGGGGCAGGTAAGTAGAGTGCAGCAGGGGCATGTAAGTGTAGCACACACCCTGGGGATATGGTCTGGTCAGACTTGGCTGCAATTAGTGTATAGATGTGGGCTGATAATGATGACAGCATCAGATGTATATTACGTGTGTTTAACTATTATAGATATTTACATATGATTCCCCTCCCAGAATAAATAGCTAGGACCAGGACTATAGACATTTAGAAAATTAAATCATTGTTTCTTAGTATGTCTCCTACATGTTACAATGTAGCTGTATGTTAGTCTGCTCCCTACTAATAGGAACGTTACACTTACTTAGGCATTTCCTCCTCGGCCTGCGCTTTATCTGAATCGTAGCTAGATAAAATAATGATATATTCCAATGAGTGTCCCGATTATCTTACATACAATACATGACATAAAGCAGTATTAGGACTACATGTGTGTGATGTACTGCTCTTGAACAAACAAGCATGTTATCAGTGCTGGCCTCCTTCAGTCATGACACATTACAGCAAAGACATTGTTACCTGCAGTACTTCTTCTACCCAGCACATGTGTATGAAGATCAGTTTGTCAATCTTCATGTTATACTTCTGACCCCCAGGGATTTAATAACCCATAATTACATAACATTCACAGGGAGATCTCTAATGAAATGTGTGTACTCTTGTGATGTATACAGAGGATCCTAATATACGTTTTGGCTGAAAGTATTGACCGTCAGATTTAGTTTGTTATACTTATTACGTATCACACACTGGGGGTTTGTTATAGTGTTCAAATTCATTTTCAATGTGCCTGGAATACACAGTAATTCTCCACATTTGTGTGAAGGTTAATAGTCTCATAACACACACCTGAAGCTAATATATGTATAATCTCCTGTAAATAATATCTTGTGATGTGTTGAGTTGTGATGTCTTTGTCTATAATCCATAAATTCCAATGTCATCAATTCAGTGTACACTGCTATAAGTTATTATGGATGTGGAGAGTCACCTAGAAGATTGTATACCAGCATTCAGTCTATGGCCTTGTGTTTGTTTAGTTATTTAACACCTCAGTATAATATCCTTATAATTTACAGTAGGGGGTACATTATTCCTGATAAAGTTTGCTTCATGTTATTTTGTACACTGGCTGCCTGATCTGTGCCTCTATTAGTAAACAGCAGATAATACAACAAACATTACACCACTAAGGGGAAGTACAACAGTGTAATGTAGTAACAACTAAATAAAATAAAATGATCCCGTACAGCTGCACTTAAACAATAGATTCCTGAGGTTCTAACTCTTCAGCTATAACTTATTACTTGCAGCCAGCGGAGGACAGCAGTAGTTATTCATTGTTATATGAGCGCAGACTACAGCTGCTTTTATTTTACCACTTTCCAATATCAGGAATTATTTTACAAGATATAATAAAAGTTACATTTATATTAAATCTATCTGAGAGAGTCATTTTTTCATTGCTGAACTATCCTCCTGTGTGATTTATTGTAAGGTAATGTGTGTGATTTATTGTAAGGTAATGTGTGTGATTTATTGTAAGGTAATGGGGCTGATGCATAGTGAGACGTAAGCCAGTGTGAGTAGCGCGCCTTGTGTGATATCGCTCTGCGCATGCTCAGATTGTGGCTGCACACTGTACACCTATGTAGACTTGTTCCTATGTGACACCTGCGCCCTCTTACAGCTGGAGAGGTGGGAAGGGGGGTCCTGACAATGGCCGAGTACAGTAAGGACGAGCTTACACAAGGCGGCTCATGCAATCCTACAGAAACACACATATATGTCTGGTAGGAGGGGTATCTTATAAACCTGCTATAGGACAGGTGCAAATACTGGCTTATGATATGACGCAGACCAGGCCCATATCGGCATCAGCCCCAATTTGTGCAGCTGTACAGGGTGGTTGTCTTTACTTTTTATTATATTTAGTTGTTATACCCATTAGCGACTTATTGAATTGAGCCAAACAAGCCCAGAACACATGCACAAACACATAAGTAAATGAATGTATTTCTACATGTATGTTACATGAACCCTGTCACGTGTAACTGATTGAGACATTACCAGAGGTTGTCTTCAGTTCCCCATGTGAAAGAAAAAGAATTACAGACACTGATGTGAATGTTCCCGATCACTGATGTAAATAGTCGGCCTGGACTAGATTACTGACATGAAGACAAGAGACAGCGAGGGGCAAATAAGAGACCAAAGCAGGTGTGACATAGCGGGGAATGATTTAGGGGTGTGTTTATCATAGGGAGAAGAGCTCTAAATCCGGTGAATAGGGGTGTATTCACCAGAGTCGGGGCTTCTCTCTATTTACCAACCGCCGAAGTCGGCACTAGGTATCGCTGGGTATTGACTTATCCATCTATCTCCTACAATAGCTTCCCCATGCATGGGGAACCCTATTAAGTAGGATTGTGACGATATCTGTACTGCCACAAACCACTTATTGCAACAGCCTTAGAGGGGAAATGCTTTATTTAATTAAATAATGTTTCTAATTAAAATTATTTTTCAATAGTTATTTTTTTCAACTAATTTTTTATATTCACTCACTTGTTTTGTTTTAATTTTCTTTGAATCAGCTACTTTAGGCCTAAGCCCGGGCGGCCCGTTGAGTGCGCATGTGAGAGCTGACAATGTCGGGTCACACGTGTGCAGATGGGACTCAGACTGGCCAGCGAAGAGGTAAGTCTCTGCTTACCGCTGCCTGCCAGTGACACCTGGTATCTTATAATGATAAATAACAGTGATAGAAGATAGCATTGTGTATGTCTCTCAGAGAGCTCACACAGAGCCGGGGCATATTCTGTCTCTGAACTATGAGTCACGAGCAGTCACACTTAGTGACATCCTACACAATGACATCTCACTTCTGAGTCTATTATGTGCCTGTTCATTGGTTGGAGATACAGGGACAGGTGAGTATATGCCATTATGTATGTAGATATATATTTTTAAATTTAATTGATTCGGAGTAATCTGATTCAAAGAGAAGCTTTATTTAAATAAAAAAATGAAGCCTTTTTTTGAGTAGTATCTCCCCTGCTGTCACCAACCTTAAATAGCGATAGCAGGAGAGCAGCGGTAATTGTACCACCGATGTCCATGGTAAGTAAGATTCCCCATGGGAAGCTATCACCAGAGACCGCCGGTGAAAGGTGCAGCTACTGATACCCAGCGATAGCTGTCACTGGCCCGGGGGCTTTTCTCCCCATCATCAATACCTCCTTTAATCTGTTACATTTATTCATAATACTAGATTCATATAATCAGTATATGACCTACTGCGCTAACAATCATGAACTTACCTATTAAACATAATGGGGGGGAGGCTCGCGGGCCTTGTGGATTTTGGCCTGTGTGAAACAAGATATTTTGTTACAGACTTTATGAATTTGGTTGTTACATAAACCACTACAATCACTATATGTGCCTAAAATGTTTCCTTTTATACTCTATATAGACATATTTAGCCTTTTCCTATTTTCAGTGTATGAAATATTAGCGCTTGCTTTGACAGGTTATACATTTCTGCTTTCTCTACTGTGTGATGCTTTTTAAACTAATATAAACACAATGAGATGAAAACTTTCATAGGTAAGAATAACTAACAATCATGAACTTACCCTCCACTATATATGGTGGGCAGGCGAGGGGGCCTTGACGCCTTTCCCCATTTTTTTCTGCGTGAAACAAGATATTTTGTTAGAGACTTTATTAATTTGGTGGTTACATAAACCACTACAATCACTATATGAGCCTAAATTATTTCCTTTTATACTTTATATAGACGTATTTAGCTTCTTCCCATTTTCAGTGTATGAAATATTTAGCACTAGCTTGGACAGGTTATACTGTAACATTTCTGCTTTCTCTATTGTGTGATGCTTTTTAAACTAATATAAACACAAGGAGATGAAACCTTAAATAGGTAACAATTATGAGACTTGGACAGGTCAGTCTTGCTGTCAGTACTAGTACATTCAGTGTCATTTAATCTAATTATTATTGGCATGTAAGAAGCTATTATATCCAGATTACACTAGATTAATGCTACTTGCACCCTGTACATTAACTATACATTAACAGCACAGTAACATTAATGGTCATATTGTATAGTTTTGGTTGTCTAGGGATCAGTCTGAATACCTAGATGACGGTACATTGATGACATCACCATTTCCATGTCAGCTGATGACCGCGCTGCAGGGGTCAGTAGCTGTCCTGGATTTACATTCTAATTTACATTCTACTGGCAGCCCTAAGAAACCTGCCCATTATAATGGAGCCATATACTATTATGTAGGATGGTATTGCCGTAATATATTTACTAATATCATACACTATAACACTTTTTTTTAAAGTAACCTGTGCTGGTAAATTCATTTGAGACAGAAATATATGTATTTATTATTTATAATAACTGATTATTTTGCTTCCATTCTGGAGACCAATGCTAATGAAACACTATTTTAGTTTTTTTTTCAAGACAACACAATGTCAGACTGTTAATAATAATGTGATCATTACTTATGTTGTTCATTGCCCAATGCTGTAATAAAACATTTTTCACCCCTATAGATTGGTGATTTTACAGTGTGATGACATCTATACGTGAACAGCTACTGATCACATGTCACGGCTCTGAAAGATTTTAGTAGATCCCTTGCCTCTACTATAGGAAACTTTGCCCAGACTAGTATAGTAGAGAATGGTGGAGGTAGAACACAATGATATTCACAGGTTTAAAAGTTCACGACTCATAAGCATCACTGATAATAATAACACAGAAGATGATAGTAGTGCTGCAAAGAAGTGTATTGACTGATGGCACAACAGGAATGAGAAAATATATATATATATATATATATATATTGGCAGAGATGAACACACGGCAGTTGGTCAGATTGCAGAGACAAATCACATATGGTAGTTCATAGTTGGTAACCCTTGGCAACAGCATGAGAAGAATAATACAACAGTTCAACGCAGAGGTGATGAATAAGAACACTTGGATCCAATAGAGAAACACACAGCAGATGAATGTGAATCACTGGTACAGCTAAAGTCCAAACAGAGTAGTATATAGAACTTGGCTGATCCGTGAATAGAGATGATTCAACATAGCAGGTGGTTACTGGTATCGCGGTGATTCTTATCTAGCAGAGCAGTAAGCGTTAAACAACATCCAAGGACTTGGATGAACACAGATACATGCAGCAGAATGTTGCCTAGAAGTAGCAGCGAAGTGAGGAGTATCTGAACCGTGCGTGGAACTACAGGTAACAGGTATTCCAGTCTTAGGTGCAAAGGTAAGTTCACTGTAGTATGAGGCAGCTGAACAGAGGCACGCAACTTGAGCTAAAGTAATAGCCACAGACACAGCAAGCAGTTCACAATAACAGTCCAGCAAACGGGTTAACAGCAGAGTGAGGATAAACCGTGCCAGACTTGGAACTACAGGTGACAGGCAACTTGATAGTAGCTCTATCAGCGAGATGTAGCAATATAGCCAGCCGGATAGAGGTAAACTTGAGCCAACAGATTAGGCACAGGTGTAGCAAACAACTCACGATAGTAGTCAGCGTGCAGATGAACAGTGGAGAGTAGTTTCAGCTTGCAGATGAACAGCGGAGAGGAGTTTCAGCTGAGCCGACCAGGAATCAAAGAAGACAGGTAACTTCAGCAGCAAGTATACCCCAGCGAGCAGGTAACAGACAAACAGAAGGTCAAGGTATACAGCCAGATCCCAATGCAGCGTGAGTAACATGAAGAACAGGCAATGAGTCCATAATCATGGGAGGTTAAAATCGTGCTCCAGGACCAATGAGATTCGGGAGGAGGTCCAGATCAAAGTAGCAAGGAACACCTGTGTGAAAGTAATGTCTCTGAAGCAGAAGCAAGCACAGTCATGGATCTTAAAGGGAAAGTCACAGAGCCGGCACCTAGCTATGGGACCGGTGTGTGACAGTACCCTCCCTTTTAAAAGTGGCCACCGGACACTTAGCGATGACTTTCCGTGGGAACTTGATATGAAACTTCCGTAATAGTGCAGGAGCATTAATGTCAGAGGCATTTACCCAGGAACGCTCTTCAGGACCGAACCGAATATTTAATCACTCCTCGAACCACTTTCCAATCCAAAATTTGAGTGATCTCAAAGTCCTCCTGTTGAGAGAATTCTGGTACTGTTCAAGAAGATGTTGTAGATGAGAAATGATTAATAATTACTGGTTTCAACAGAGAAATGTGGAAGGAATTTGAAATATGAAGTGAGCTGGCAGCTTTAATTTGAAGGACACTGGGTTAATAACTTTCAAAATTTTATACGGACCAATGAATCGAAGAGCGAACTTCATTGAAGTAACTTTAAGACGAATGTTCCGGGTAGATAACCAGACTCTATCACCCACTTTAAGAGCAGGTACGGCCCTGCGTTTTTTGTCTGCCGCTGTCTTATAGCGAGCAGAAGTTTTCTTGAGCTGGGATATATAACTTGGCCCCAGGTAGAAGAAAAGTTCCTTATGAGTTCTGTAGCAGCAGTAACATTTCTGAAAACTTGGGCAAACTAGAATGTAACCCATATACAATAAAAAATGGAGTAGAAGAAGTAGACTCATGAAACAAATTATTATGAGCAAACTCTGCCCATGGCAGGAGATCCATCCAGTTATCCTGTGAAGCAGAAGAGAACATACAAATAAAGGTCTCAAGATCTTGATTTACTCTCTCTGTCTGCCCATTAGATTGTGGATGATATCCGGATGAAAAGTTAAGCTGGACTCCTAGAGCTTTACATAACGCTCGCCAGAATTTAGAAGTAAATTGTACTCCTCTGTCAGAAACAATCTCTTGAGGGCACCCATGCAATCGAAAAATTTCTTGAATAAAGTGTTGCGCCAGGATTGAGGAAGAAGTCAGGCCCACAAGTGGTACAAAATGAGCCATCTTTGAAAAGCAGTCCACCACGACCCAGACTGTATTGTGACCCCTACTGGTAGGGGAATCGGTTATGAAATCCATGCTGATGTGAGTCCATGGTTTGGAGGGTATAGAAAGCGGTAACAGAGGTCCCATAGGAGCCAGACGAGAAGATTTGTGCTGGGCACAGACATCACAGGAAGCAACAAAGTCCTTAACATCAACACGAATGGATGGCCACCAATAGGAGCGGGATATTAACTCGTAGGTCTTCAGAAATCCTGCCTGGCCAGAAATTTTAGAAGCATGGTACCAACGTAATAATTTTTTCAGGAGTGTTTTAGGAATGAAAGATTTACCAGGAGGAGGAGATTGAGACACAGTAGAAGTCAGCAAGCACTTAGGATCCAAGATGGGACGATTAGTAGACGGATCTGAATCTGCTGAAGTATCAAAGGCTCGAGACAGGGCATCCGCTCTTTTATTCAAATGTCCAGGTTTAAAGGTGACATGGAGATTAAAACGAGAGAAAAAGAGGGACCATCGAGCTTGCCGAGGGTTGAGACATTGTGCCGTTTGTAGATACAGCAGATTTTTATGGTCAGAAAAAATTATTACTACATGTTGAGCCCCTTCCAAGAGATATCGCCACTCAGATAATGCCAACTTCATCGCTAATAACACTTTATCTCCAATGGTGTAATTTTGTTCTGGTAAAAATTTTCGAGAGAAAAAAGCACATGGTAACAAGCGGTTGGTAGATGACCGTTGGAAGAGGACTGCTCCAACACCAACTGCTGATGCATCTACTTCCAAAAGAAGGGTTGCGAAAGATTTGGTTGTTGGAGAATGGGTGCCGAGGAAAAGGCCTTCTTGAGATGAGAGAAAGCCTCTAAGGCCTCCACTGGCCACTTTTTTGGGTTAGCCCCTTTTTTGGTGTGGGCTGTAATGGGAGCCACAATACTGGAGTAATTTAAGATAAACTGTCGGTAGTAATTTGCAAAGCCTAAGAAGCGTTGAATGGCTTTGAGTGTAGCTGGAAGTGGCCAATCCAGAATGGACTGAACCTTTTCTGGATCCATCTGCAGACCCGATCTGGAAATGATGAAACCTAGGAAAGGCATAGTAGCTGCTTCAAAAGAACATTTCTCCAATTTGCAGTAAAGATGATTCCAGCAGTGTCTAGTTAGTACTTCGGCCACATGCTTCCTATAAGTATCCAGGGTCTTAGAGAAAATGAGAATATCGTCTAGATACACAACAACGTATGAGTAGAGGAGATCCCCGAATATCTCTTAATAAAACTTTGAAAAACGGCTGGGGCATTACAAAGTCCAAATGACATCACCAAATATTCGTCATGGCCATCGCGGGTATTGAGAGCGGTTTTCCACTCATCTCCGGACCGAATACGAATTAAGTTATAGGCACCTCTGAGGTCCAGTTTCGTGAAGATCTTAGCTCCTTTAATTTGGTCAAATAATTTGGTAATCAGAGGGATAGGATAGCGATTTTTGATGATCACCACATTAAGCCCACGATAGTCTATGCAGGGGCGAAGAGAGCCGTCTTTTTTCTTTACAAAAAAGAAGCCAGACGCAGCCGGGGAGACAGAAGGTCTAATAAAGCCTCTTTGGAGGTTCTCCTTGACATAAACTGAAATGGCTTCAGTCTCTGGTTGAGAGAGAGGATAAACTCAACCTCAAGGTGGAATTTTGTCAGGTATTAATTCTATGGGGCAATCCCATGGACGATGAGGTGTAAGGGTCTCTGCACGAACTTTATCAAAGACATCAGCAAATGATTGATATTGAGAAGGTAACATAGAAGAGTCTGACGGTGTAATGACATGGGCCACTGAGTGATTCCCTTGGCGTAAACGGAGTATAGCCATGGAGGCGGAGGAGAGTCGACCAGGTTCATGGGAAATACGACGGAACATCAACAGAAAGGATGCATAATTAGAGAGAAGCTGATCATCCCTCTCCCACAGTGGGGAAGCCCAGGCTAAGGCTTGGCCATTTAGTAAGGAGACCACATATGCCACTTTGGATCTATCAGTGGGAAAATTTTGCGGTTGAAGCTCAAACTGAATTGAACACTGATTGAGAAAGCCACGACACAATTTTGGGTCCCCATCAAACTTGGCCAGAGTAGGTAACCTAAGCGTAGAGGAATTCACAAGGGAGGCCTGATGTCCCGAAAGTTGCTCAGGAGGAGAGACTGGCACCGCTGGTTGATTTGTTTGAAGCGAGTCCAGACGACCAGCGAGTGTCTGAGGACATTGTAGCAACTGGCGCTGTGTGTTATCCTGCCGTTCTACTCGAGCAACTAGATGCTGTAGCAATTCCTTCGCAGAAGGCTGCACCAGGGGATCAGACATTAGGGCCTGTTCTTACTGTCACGGCTCTGAAAGATTTTAGTAGATCCCCTGCCTCTACTATAGGGAACTTTGCCCAGACTAGTATAGTAGAGGATGGTGGAGTTAGAACACAATGATATTCACAGGTTTAAAAGTTCACTACTCATAAGCATCACTGATAATAATAACACAGGAGATGATAATAGTGCTGCAAAGTAGTGTATTGACTGATGGTACAACAGGAATGAGAGAATATATATATATATATATATATATATATATTATATAAATGCTTAGTGGCGTCTGTGTGTGTGTGTGGAAAAAAGAACAACAAGTTGCAGCGCCACCTGCTGGGCAGAGTTACACACTGACCTACTAAATTCTTAGTGTGTGTGGGAAAAAAAATTCAAAAAGGGCTGAAATTTGGTAGGGCTCAAACTCATTTTCGTGAGGTAATTTTACCTCATGAACACACATGTGTAGAGGCGTGCGATAGTGTGTGTGTGTGTGTGAAAAAAACTATTTTCTCAGAAAGGGCTCGTCCAATTGACCTGAAATTTGGTATACTGACATTATTTGACCAAAAAATTAGAATAGTCAAGTCAGTTAACTTCCATCATCCCCCCCTTCCCCCCGTGAGAGGGGTAGTAAAGGCTACATTTACGAGTTGAGGGGGTTAAACTCATTTTCGTGAAGTAATTTTACCTCATGAACACACATTAAAAAGGGCGCTTGCGTCGGGAAGTAACGATCTTCCCCTGAGGAGGCCTGGGCTAGGCCCAAATGCATGACAAGAACCTTTTTAAGACCTTAAGTATCTTGATTTGACTAGAATGCATGAGTATCATGCACGGGTTAACTTGTATGTATATATATATATATATATATATCGGCAGAGATGAACACACGGCAGTTGGTCAGATTGAGGAGACAAATCACATATGGTAGTTCATAGTTGGTAACCCTTGGCAACAGCATGAGATGAATAATACAACAGTTCAACGTAGAGGTGATGAATAAGAACACTTGGATCCAATAGAGAAACACACAGCAGATGAATGTGAAACACTGGTACAGCTAAAGTCCAAACAGAGTAGTATATAGAACTTGGCTGATCCGTGAATAGAGATGATTCAACATAGCAGGTGGTTACTGGTATCGCAGTGATTCTTATCTAGCAGAGTAGTAAGCGTTAAACAACATCCAAGGACTTGGATGAACACGGACACATGCAGCAGAATGTTGCCTAGAAGTAGTAGCGAAGTGAGGAGTATCTGAACCATGCGTGGAACTACAGGTAACAGGTATTCCAGTCGTAGAAGCAAAAGTAAGTTCACTGTACTATGAGGCAGCTGAACAGAGGCACGCAACTTGAGCTGAAGTAATAGCCACAGACACAGCAAGCTGTTCACAATAACAGTCCAGCAAACGAGTTAACAGCAGAGTGAGGATAAATTGTGCCAGACGTGGAACTACAGGTGACAGGTAACTTGATAGTAGCTCTATCAGCGAGATGTAGCAATATAGCCAGCCGGATAGAGGTAAACTTGAGCCAACAGATTAGGCACAGGTGTAGCAAACAACTCACGATAGTAGTCAGCGTGCAGATGAACAGTAGAGAGTAGTTTCAGCTTGCAGATGAACAGCGGAGAGGAGTTTTTTCTGAGCCGACCAGGAATCAAAGATGACAGGTAACTTCGGCAGCAAGTATACCCCAGCGAGCAGGTAACGGACAAACGGAAGGTCAAGATATACAGCCAGATCCCAATGCAGCGTGAGTAACACGAAGAACAGGCAATGAGTCCATAATCATGGGAGGTTAAAATAGTGCTCCAGGACCAATGAGATTTGGGAGGAGGTCCAGATCAAAGTAGCAAGGAACACCTGTGTGAAAGTAATGTCTCTGAAGCAGAAGCAAGCACAATCTTGGTTCTGAAAGGGAAAGTCACAGAGCCGGCATCTAGCTATGGGACCGGTGGGTGACATCACAGTACTGAAAAATAGTTATATCAATATAGAGTAGTAATATAATGTTATAATTCCAAAATTGAGCAGCTGTGTAACCACTTTCAAGAATATTTCCCAATACTATAAAACACAGTAAAACAGTCTCCCTAAGAATTATACACTTAGAATGTTAGACTGACATAGAAAGGTATTTACTATTGTGACAATTGACTATCTTTACCCCCTTGTTCCCCATATTACATAAACCTCACTGCTGGAGTCTCCAAAAGCAACAGCCTACTATAGTGTCATGTCAAGAAGTATTATATTAACTCATGTATAAGATACATACTTATAGGGCACGTATGGTGTCCGATTCAAGATTTCTCTAAATATAAAACAGTAAAAATAATTATAAGCATGTATGTAATATAACAATAATCAAACAACATAGTAACAAAAACAAAGCTAAGTATGTATTATACACGTGTTGTATGTATGCTATGCAATGACTTGTGCAAAGTGACACTCACAATACTCTATTACATATCTAAATGTTCTGTGTATTCACTTGCTTATTGTTCATGTGAATAGTGAACTTGTGGTGAACTGCAGGAGAGTAGGATATTATATCGACAAAAAGTGGGGACTTCTAACTGTTACTGTGCTATAATAGTTTACACTTTATAATGATATACATACGCAAGATCCTCAAGATTCGGGGACGGAGATGGAGATCTGTTGGAGAAAGAAGATTGTGAAAATATATTATACCTTGTCATACTGCTGAATAGCATTTTGTTTCATTATCTATTGCTACTTGTAGAGGTTATTTGCTTGCCCGGGATTGTCTCTATTTCTCTGAGGGACCCTGGACTATCCGGGCCCCTCAGTCTTACAGACCGTGCTGCCCCTTCTTCTTCTTACCTTCTTCTCCACAATGCCGCAGCTCCACCTCCCAGGCTCTGATAGGCTGGGAGCGCAGCTTGGTGACGTCATCACTGAACGCCGCGCTCCTAGTGTATCAGTGACCGGGAGAAGCATCGCAGAGAAGGTAAGTTAATTAGATATTCATTTTCCAAAATTTTATACGGACCAATGAATCGAGGAGCGAACTTCATTGAAGGAACTTTAAGACGAATGTTCCGGGTAGATAACCAGACTCTATCACCCACTTTAAGAGCAGGTATGGCCCTGCGTTTTTTGTCTGCCGCTGTCTTATAGCGTGCAGAAGTTTTCTTGAGCTGGGAAATAACTTGGCCCCAGGTAGAAGAAAAGTTTCGTATGAGTTCTGTAGCAGCAGGAACATGGGTGGAAGGGAGGGCTGAAAACTTGGGCAAACTAGAATGTAACCCATATACAATAAAAAAATGGAGTAGAAGAAGTAGACTCATGAAACAAATTATTATGAGCAAACTCTGCCCATGGCAGGAGATCCATCCAGTTATCCTGTGAAGCAGATGAGAACATACGAATAAAGGTCTCAAGATCTTGATTTACTCTCTCTGTTTGCCCATTAGATTGTGGATGATATCCGGATGAAAAGTTAAGCTGGACTCCTAGAGCTTTACATAACGCTCGCCAGAATTTAGAAGTAAATTGTACTCCTCTGTCAGAAACAATCTCTTGAGGGCACCCATGCAATCGAAAAATTTCTTGAATAAAGTGTTGAGCCAGGATTGAGGAAGAAGTCAGGCCCACAAGTAGTACCAAATAAGCCATCTTTGAAAAGCGGTCCACCACGACCCAGACTGTATTGTGACCCCTGCTGGTAGGGAGATCGGTTATGAAATCCATGCTGATGTGAGTCCATGGTTTGGAGGGTATAGAAAGCGGTAACAGAGGTCCCATAGGAGCCAGACGAGAAGATTTGTGCTGGGCACAGACATCACAGGAAGCAACAAAGTCCTTAACATCAACACGAATGGAGGGCCACCAATAGGAGCGGGATATTAACTCGTAGGTTTACAGAAATCCTGAATGGCCAGAAATTTTAGAAGCATGGTACCAATGTAATAATTTTTTCAGGAGTGGTTTAGGAACGAAAGATTTACCAGGAGGAGGAGATTGAGACACAGTAGAAGCCAGCAAGCACTTAGGATCCAAGATGGGATGATTAGTAGACGGATCTGAATCTGCTGAAGTATCAAAGGCTCGAGACAGGGCATCCGCTCTTTTATTTAGCCCACGATAGTGAATGCAGGGGCGAAGAGAGCAGTCTTTTTTCTTTACAAAAAAGAAGCCAGCCCCAGCCGGGGAGACAGAAGGTCTAATAAAGCCTCTTTGGAGGTTCTCCTTGACATAAACGGACATGGCTTCAGTCTCTGGTTGAGAGAGAGGATAAACTCGACCTCTAGGTGGAATTTTGTCAGGTATTAATCCTATGGGGCAATCCCATAGACAATGAGGTGGAAGGGTCTCTGCACGAACTTTATCAAAGACATCAGCAAATGATTGATATTGAGAAGGTAGCATAGAAGAATCTGACGGTGTAATGACCTTAGAAGAACGGAGTGGTCTCACTTTGGGTAAACATCTTGAATGGCACTGAGAACCCCAGGATAGAATCTCAGACATACTCCAGTCTAGTTGTGGTGAGTGGAGTTGAAGCCATGGGAGGCCCAGGATGACTGGAGATGTGGTAAAAGGGAATATTAGGAAAGAGATACTTTCAGAATGTAATGCTCCTATATTGAGAAGAAGAGGCTTGGTCCGGGTACAAATTACACCTTTGTAAGCTGAGATCCGTCAATGGCTGTGATGACGACAGGACTTTCTAAAGGAACAGATGGAATAGACCATTGGGTAACTAAACCTTGTGAAATAAAGTTCCCAGCAGCACCAGAATCGATTAAAGCTTGGGTAGAGTGTCTCTTAGAGTCACACAGCAGAGAAACAGGAATGGTACAAGCAGCAGAAAAGGAGGTTTTCTCAAGCCCCAATCTGACCTCCCCAGAACAGATCAGGGTTTGGCGTTTCCCGGCCTCTTGTAACAAGAATTTAGGAAGTGACCAGAGTCACCACAATAGATGTATAACTTGCCTCGGCGTCTGCGGTCACGTTCCTCAGGGGTCAGCCGAGATCTCCCAATTTGCATGGAGTCATCAATTATAGAGGAATGTGAGAGAGGATGTGGCACAGGCTTATGGATTAGGAAACGAGCTACCTCCTTTTCCACTGTTCCCTCTCTGAAGCATAAGTCAACTTTATTACATAATTATATAATGGCATCCAAGGTAGTAGGAAGTTCATGGGAGGCTAATGCATCTTTTATGCATTCAGATAACCCCTGCCAGAAAGCAGCCACCAATGCGTCATCGTTCAAGCCAATTCAGAGGATAATGTGCGGAATTCAATGACATATTGTGCCACTGAGTGATTCCCTTGGCGTAAACGGAGTATAGCCATGGAGGCGGAGGAGAGTCGACCAGGTTCATGGAAAATCCGACGGAACATCAACAGAAAGGATGCATAATTAGAGAGAAGCGGATCATCCCTCTCCCACAGTGGGGAAGCCCAGGCTAAGGCTTTAACCATTTAGTAAGGGGAACACATATGCTACTTTGGATCTATCAGTGGGAAAATTTTGCGGTTGAAGCTCAAACTGAATTGAACACTGATTGAGAAAGCCACAACACAATTTTGGGTCCCCATCAAACTTGGCCGGAGTTGGTAGCCTGAGCGTAGAGGAAGTCACAAGGGAGGCCTGATGTCCCGAAAGTTGCTCAGGAGGAGAGACTGGCACCGCTGGTTGATTTGTTTGAAGCGAGTCCAGACGACCAGCGAGTGTCTGAAGACATTGTAACAACTGGCGCTGTGTGCTATCCTGCTGTTCTACTCGAGCAACTAGATGCTGTAGCATATCCTTCGCAGAAGGCTGCACCGGGGGATCAGACATTAGGGCCTGTTCTTACTGTCACGGCTCTGAAAGATTTTAGTAGATCCCTTGCCTCTACTATAGGGAACTTTGCCCAGACTAGTATAGTAGAGGATGGTGGAGTTAGAACACAATGATATTCACAGGTTTAAAAGTTCACGACTCATAAGCATCACTGATAATAATAACACAGGAGATGATAATAGTGCTGCAAAGTAATGTATTGACTGATGGTACAACAGGAATGAGAGAAATTATATATATATATATATATATATATATATATATATATATATCGGCAGAGATGAACACACGGCAGTTGGTCAGATTGCAGAGACAAATCACATATGGTAGTTCATAGTTGGTAACCCTTGGCAACAGCATGAGATGAATAATACAACAGTTCAACGCAGGGGTGATGAATAAGAACACTTGGATCCAAAAGAGAAACACACAGCAGATGAATTTGAATCACTGGTACAGCTAAAGTCCAAACAGAGTAGTATATAGAACTAGGCTGATCCGTGAATAGAGATGATTCATCATAGCAGGTAGTTACTGGTATCGCGGTGATTCTTATCTAGCAGAGCAGTAAGCGTTAAACAACATCCAAGGACTTGGATGAACACAGACACATGCAGCAGAATGTTGCCTAGAAGTAGCAGCGAAGTGAGGAGTATCTGAACCGTGCGTGGAACTACAGGTAACAGGTATTCCAGTTGTAGATGCAAAGGTAAGTTCACTGTAGTATGAGGCAGCTGAACAGAGGCACGCAACTTGAGCTGAAGTAATAGCCACAGACACAGCAAGCTGTTCACAATAACAGTCCAGCAAACGGGTTAACAGCAGAGTGAGGATAAACCGTGCCAGACTTGGAACTACAGGTGGCAGGTAACTTGATAGTAGCTCTATCAGCGAGATGTAGCAATATAGCCAGCCGGATAGAGGTAAACTTGAGCCAACAGATTAGGCACAGGTGTAGCAAACAACTCACGATAGTAGTCAGCGAACAGATGAACAGTAGAGAGTAGTTTCAGCATGCAGATGAACAGCGGAGAGGAGTTTCAGCTGAGCCGACCAGGAATCAAAGAAGACAGGTAACTTCGGCAGCAAGTATACCCCAGCGAGCAGGTAACAGACAAACGGAAGGTCAAGGTATACAGCCAGATCCCAATGCAGTGTGAGTAACACGAAGAACAGGCAATGAGTCCATAATCATGGGAGGTTAAAATAGTGCTCCAGGACCAATGAGATTTGGGAGGAGGTCCAGATCAAAGTAGCAAGGAACACCTGTGTGAAAGTTATGTCTCTGAAGCAGAAGCAAGCACAGTCATCGTTCTTAAAGGGAAAGTCACAGAGACGGCACCTAGCTATGGGACCGGCGTGTAACATCACAGTACTAAAAAATAGTTATATCAATATAGAGTAGTAATACAATGTTATAATTCCAAAATTGAGCAGCTGTGTAACCACTTTCAAGAATATTTCCCAATACTATAAAACACAGTAAAACAGTCAAAACAGTCTCCCTAAGAATTATACACTTAGAATGTTAGACTGACATAGAAAGGTATTTACTATTGTGGCAATTGACTGTCTTTACCCCCTTGTTCCCCATATTACATAAACCTCACTTCTGGAGTCTCCAAAAGCAACAGCCTACTATAGTGTCATGTCAAGAAGTATTATATTTACTCATGTATAAGATACATACGTATAGTTCTCGTCAGGTGTCCAATTCAAGAGTGCTCTAAATATAAAACAGTAAAAATAATTATAAGCATGTATGTAATATAACAATAATCAAACAACATAGTAACAAAAACAATGCTAAGTATGTATTATACACGTGTTGTATGTATGCTATGCATTCACTTGTGCAAAGTGACACTCACAATACTCTGTTACGTATCTAAATGTTCTGTGTATTCACTTGGTTATTGTTCATGTGAATAGTGAACTTGTGGTGAACTGCAGGAGAGTAGGATCTTATATGGACAAAATGTGGGGACTTCTAACTGTTACTGTGCTTAAAAATATTACACTTTATAATGATATACATACATAAGATTCACTAGATTCGGGAACGGAGATCGAGATCTGATGGAGAAAGAAGATTGTGAAAATATATTATACCTTGTCATACTGCTAAATAGCATTTTGTTTCATTATCTATTGCTACTTGTAGAAGCTATTTGCTTGCCCGGGATTGTCTCTATTTCTCTGAGGGGCCTTGGACTATCCGGGCCTCTCAGTCTGACAGACCGTGCTGCCCCTTCTTCTTCTTACCTTCTTCTCCATAATGCTGCAGCTCCGCCTCCCAGGCTCTGATAGGCTGGGAGCGCGGCTCGGTGACGTCATCACTGCGCGCCGCTCTCCCATTGTATCAGCATCACGGAGAAGGTAAGTTAATTAGATATTCATTTTTGGGGGAGGAGAGAGGGGGACCTTAACTGTGGAGGGGAGAGGGGGGACCTTAACTGTGGAGAGGAGAGGGGGACCTTAACTGTGGGGTGGAGTGGGGGACCTTAACTGTGGAGGGAGAGGGGGACATTAACTGTGGAGTGGAGAGGGGGACATTAACTGTTGGGTGGAGAGGAGGACATTAACTGTGATTGGGGGGGAGAAGGGGACATTAACTGTGGAGAGGAGGACATTAACTGTGATTGGGGGGGGGAGAGGGAGACCTTAACTGTGATTGGGGGGGAGATGGGGACCTTAACTGTGATTGGGGGGAGGGGGGTACATTAACTTTGGGGGGGACATTTACTGTGATTAGGGGGTGGAGGGAATGTACTGTGATGAGGGATAGGGGGCGCATGTATAGCGGAGTGGGAGGGGGGCACATGTATGGGGAGGAGGGGCCCTGCCAGATTAATTAGTACTAGGCCCCACAGTTTCTGATGGCAGCCCTGCCTGCCTATTACACATTATAGAAACCAGAACCAGGATCACAACTACTACACTGTAGGACGTCTCCTGTGCAGACCGGCAGTAATATACTGACAATCACAATCATGTGTAGCCAGGGATCAGCCATGAGACTTACAATGGGAATTCATGTAGAGTAAAGATGGATGTACAATAACATGTTACTAATAAATAATAATAATATATCTACCTGTGCTCATCGTCACTCATCTGGAGAAAAGGGGAAAACATAAAGCAACTGTTAGGGTGTGTTGTTGTTTTTAGAATGAAAGCTATAAAAATTCATAGTGTATCTGAACCAACAAGTTATCAAAGAGCAACATTGAGTTTTATTAAACAACTTACAATGGGGCTGTCCAGAGAGTCATATAAAACCACTTTTATTCCCTCCTCCTTTCTATCTCCATATGACTCCATGGCTCCATCCTTCACCTTATATCATGTGTAATAGAAATAAGTGTAGCCTACCAATCATTTTACATTATCAGTGGTTATTTGTGTTTCAGTGGTAGAATAGCAAGGAATAAAATGTGATAAAATAATGAAACTTTGTCTATATATGCAATGGTCTATTTAACCATTCCACAGGTCCTAGTGCTTAGTCACAGAGAAAGCAGCCATTGTCATGTTCTGTTTTGTACCCACCTAATCCTTCTCCCACCCACTTACACAGTTATAGGATGGGTAGCAACTTGCCAATATCTACACTACCATCCCCATTTCTACCGTCACAGAACCGGCATCATTACATAGTGTCAGCATTCTGCAGGACTGACAACCCAATACCATATACCCAAAATATGCCCAAAAGTCCATTCATAGTTTGAAATTCTGGTTTTAGAGGCAATTATTTATACAGTTATCTTGTACAAGAGAATATTGCCACTGTCAAATTCCATTATATTATAACTGTGACATATAAGTCAGCATTGCACAAAAGTGTAAATGTAAAATAAAATAACAATATTCACAATCTGCTAAACCTGATATTCTTACCTCTAGATTTATTTTGTTTTTTGTTTTTTTTCGCTGAAAATCAATATCTATAGATTCAAAGGAAAAAGTTCAAATTATTACTTAAATTCTTACATGAGATCAATATACATTGGAAAATTAAACAGTTATTTTATTTCACCATCAGTCATTTGTGGTGATATTACAGGGGTGAGAGTAATACCCAGACAATGATTCTGGGATGTGATCACAGACAATAGAACTCTCAGACCAGGCAGGAATTAGACCAATGGAAGATGGAGATTATCAGCTGATAGGAAATATTATAGGGTAGAGCCAGAGCCAGATAAAACAACCTACTTACAGTAACTCACAGCAAGAAATGATTTACAAGGTTCAGTACAGTATCTCATATAATGTAGATATGACACAATGTGCCATGATGTCACAATGCCAGCACCACTGGAAACCGGTGACATCATCATTTGCCTTAAACTTACCAGCACATGCACTAGCAGTTAAACTGTTTTTCTTATATCACTTGTTCACTGTCAAGTTGAAATATTTTGATTGGGCATCAATTATAATTTCAAAAACTGTTCCCCAGTGCTGAGTACCAACCAACAAAAGGGCATAAGTCTTGTCTGTAGAAGAGTTATGCATTGTGTCGGGATAGTGTTTGTCAGTGGTTGTCTATTGTATGTTTATTTTCTTCATTCTCTCTATGTTCTCTTACAGACATAGATGTGCTAATGGAGCAAAGCATTATGCACATTCTATGGTTAATTTAGTTCATGCATCAGAAAATGTGACAACATGTTACATGTTTCATCCCTCTGAACTAGACCATGTACCAGTGGAGGAATTTACCATGCATGGTATGAAAGTCAGGGGCTGGCAACTATTAGCCTGAGGAACAAACACAAGCAAGTGGTCCCAGCGTTTCTACCAGTGGGCTGCAACGGGAAAATGGGCGTGACGGGTGTGATTTGTCTAATGTGGGTGTGGCTTTTATAGGCAATGTAATATATGAAAAAATATTATATCAAAGAGCTATAATCAAATACAACACTTACCAGCTTCATTTTAACGAAGCAGAGACTATTCTAGTGACCTTTATACAATACAGGGCAGTGATCAAAGAAGGCTTGTATACAGTAATACACCATACCGTCACTTCCCCTACTGCCTTCCTTGTAACACTATTACATTCCAATCACTTCCATTTTCCATATCGCCACTTCTAATGTTCCACTTCAATCACTGATACAGGAAGCAGTATATTGACCTCTAAACAATACACATAGCATTCTAGTAACCAATATACAACACAGAGAGCCTTTTAGTTACCGATTTACAATACAGGCAGTATTCTAGTGATCAATATACAACACAGAGACCATTTTAGTGTCTGATATACAACACAGAGACCATTTTAGTGACCAATATACAACACAGAGACCTATTTAGTGACCAATATACAATACAGAGAGCATTTTAGTGACCGATATATAACACAGAGAGCATTTTAGTGAACGATCTACAATACAGGCAGAATTCTAGCGACCAATATATAACACAGAGAGCATTTTAGTGACCGATATACAATACAGGACGCATTCTAGTGACCAATATATAACACAATACAAGGGGCATTCTAGTAACTATAAAACAATGCAGGGAGTATTCTAGTGTCTAATATATTATGCTTATTCCAATGGGCATCTTAATCTCCAACACTGCTGGTTAATTAAGAGAGAGAAACTGTCTCTCCATTGCACCAATTTGTAAAATATACTTGAGAAACATTTAAATATAAATGCTGGTTTTGCTAAATGCAGCCAATATATCAATATTTATATACAGCTTCCAGAATAATAATGCAGTCTATCGGCTTAGCAAAAGATCACACACAGATATTGAGAAACAATTTCTTGTTAAACCTAAAACACTTATGAGCAGAAAATTGTACTTTTAAAACACATCAACTGTAATATAAAATCCAACCTTTTTAGCACTATTAAAATATGGAATATAACCAATACATTACAGCTTACAAATTATCTATTCAAATATAGTATTGAGCTCCTTAAATCAAACGATCTATCATCTCTATACAGCTCCTTATTCCAATCTGCACTGAGCGGTAAATATTGACCCCTGGAGACACTATTGGGGTTGAGGCAGAGTTGTTGTAAAATTTGAGTAAATGACTCTAAAGAAGGAGCTCAGAAAAGTAACATATTTCTGCTCATGTGCAAAGCTGTCACTTTTACAGATATACACCTGATTTACAGCAAGTCATCATTAGAGAGTATTTGTAGCTTCCCTATAGAATGAGCCTCACTTGTACAAGAACTCCTTTGCTGAACTTCACTAAGGTTAGATCGCCCCTTTCCTCTCCCGCCTTGTCTTCACAGGTGTGAGCTGGTGTAAAGGGCAGAATCGTGCTAGTTTGCCTAGGAGCATATGTGTGCACCCACTTACTGGGCATACGCAGAGTGACTGCATGCAAGATACTTTACATAAACTAACGCACATCCCACTGGACAACAGCCACTATGGGGTAAATGTATCAATCTGCGGGTTCTTCAACACCCGCGTGTTCAGCCTTTTCCGCGATTAAATTTCAAGCGGCGCTGCATTGTAAAGGGAAGCCAACCCTTTACAATGCAGCGCCGCTTGAAATTTAATCGCGGAAGAGGCTGAACACGCGGGTGTTGAAGAACCCGAAGATTGATACAATTACTCCTATATCTTCTATCCCTGAGATGTCTAATTATTCTCAGTTCTGATTCCTAGTGTTATGAATGTCACTCAGTCTTATAAATATATAGATACGGGAGGGAAATCTCAGTGTTGTCCTTATCTTCCACAAAATGCTGCCTTTCTGGGGTACAGATCTATAAGAGGGACGACATATGTCACATGGAGAAATGTGTGACCCCTGGGCAGAGATTGTGATAAAGATATTAGTATGTGCTGCTATGTCTCCATAAAAAGGTCACCAAAGAATATATGTGAAATTAAATTTTATATTAAAAAAATAATTCTGATACAAAGTATAAGTCTATAATCTCTGGAGCAGACTACACAGTACACACGAGGCTGTGGCTTTCATTATTGTAGACTATTACCAGCATTACAGTTCTACGATCATAGACTATGAAGCAGACTAGGGCATCCTAGAACTCCCCAGTCGTTGTGGGACGACAAGCCTAAGGGAAGATCTACTGAAGGGCAATTCAGCAAGCACCTCTTTTTGTTCATGGTTCAAGGGTCGATTTCAAAATCCTGGTTGGTATCAAACACAAATCATCCTCCAAACCATGCAATTATTAATATCAACCCCACACCAAAAAGATAACTGAAAATATCCACTTAATGTTAGGAACCCATCCAGACGGTACTGCACAACCCGGAGTCTGCTCTGCCAGTCAGGTGTTCACTGGAGCCCCTAGTGGTGGGGACAGATTTGGCCGCAGACTGACAGAGGGTCGTGAAGTGCGTACCGGCTGGGGAGAACCCAGGTAAGCGGAGTGAGGGTCGAGGGCCGGCAGCAGACAGGGAATCCAAAGAACAAGCCGAGGTCAACGGTCAGTAGCAAACAGGAAAGTCGATAATCACGCCAAAGGTCGGGGTCACAGGAAACACAGGCAAGGTCCAAATCCAGGCAAGGGGTTGTCGAAGTCAGTAAATTGGATAAAGTCATTGCAATTAAAGTCTAGCAAACTTGGTTGTCTTTGTCTGAAAAGATGCGTACGGTACGCATCGACGTACAAGGGCACGCTACGGCGTGAAAGGGCGTACGCATCCACTACACGTGGCAGCAACAGTAATTGGTCTTTTACCATACATTCGCACAAACACGCATACTTATAAAATAGTACACATTAATGGTAGTTGCAACACAAAGTCAGTTATGTCGAAATATAGTAGTATTTATATGTTATATCAGAGTTACATGCATATTAGTGAAATACACGGAACGGGTTAAAGGAATAACATCATGAGTGGTATCATAATGAACCTTGTTACATATCCTACTGTTTGGTTCACTCTGCGAGGGAATCGCAGAGTGCATACGCAAGTTATGAATGATAGGGAATTATGAACTACTTAAGACTAAGGAATCCTGGCGGGAAGAGCAGAGCATACCCCCTGCAGAGATGACCCCCTCCTTTGGATTCCTTAGGATGAACCAGCCAATGATTAATGACCCCTTGGACATTCTTGAGACCCGGACCAATAGATGCAAGCCATACCATCTTCATTGTATTACTGTATTTGATTGTGTATATAAGCAGCAGCTTGTGATCCAGAGTGCAGACATCTTGTCCCCAGACTTCAGGATTGAATGACTGCACTGGATCCAGAGCGCCTGCGATAAGTAACGGCTGTATTTACTATTACTTCGCTTGAGCATATTTTTCCACTTATTGCGAATAAATCTTTGTGCTTTGGAAACACAAATCGAGGTTCGACAATCGTTATTGGTTAGCGACAATACGCACATTAACAGGGTCATACACAGGCAATTCGATCTCAATATCCACAGGACAAAACTGGGAACACAGCAGGTCAGCAAACTGGCACAAGAAGCTATAACCGGCAGTGACCTCACTGCCCTAAATACTGGTGGCCACCAATCAAAGCCCAGATCTGTAAAGGCCCACAGGGGGTAGTAATCACTGGGCCAAGCCCCCTTCATCAATCAGCCCACAGGCTGCCTATTGCGCCCGGCTTCCAGCACTGCCGGGACGCAGCGCTACAGAAGAAGTGTCTAGCCGGGTGGGAAGCGGAGATGACGTCCTGGTCGTCACCTTGACGACCGGGACGCCAGGGGGAGCCAGAAGCGAGCCGCGGCGGCTGTGAGTACCGCCACGGCTCGTGACAGTACTCCCCCCTTGAGGAGGGGTTAGGGAACCCCGACACCCAGGTTTCCTAGAAATTTTTTGAAGAATTCCTTCAAATGTTTGGAAGCATGAAGCCGCCTTCGCGAAATCCAGGACCGCTCTTCTAAACCACGATTCCGCCATTGAATTAGGAAGTGCACCTGCCCCTGCACTCTCTTAGAATCGAGGATCTTATGAATAATGTATTTGTTTGTGTTCCGTACCAGCGAACTGGAAGACTGGGATTGACTTGGATATAACACAGGCTTAAGAAGAGAGCAGTGGAATGTGTTAGGGATCCTCAAGGAACCAGGGATTTTCAATCTAAAAGCTACAGAATTAATCCTCTTGATAATAGGAAAAGGACCGATGAATTTTGGCCCCAGTTTTTTGCAAGGCTGTCTGAGCCTAATATTGCGTGTAGACAGCCACACTTTCTGGCCCACTTTGAAGGAGCAGGTGGTACGGTGGCGGTCCGAATTTTTTTTTGCAGAAAATGAGGCCCGTCTTAACGAGGATTGCACTGTCTTCCAGGTGACCTTGAGATCAGCGGCCGTAAAACGAATTTCCGGAATGCCAGTGGATTTTAGGGAATACAAGGAATTGGCCCTGGGATGAAAACCAAAATTGCAGAAGAATGGGGAGATTTGAGTGGATGAATGGCATGAATTATTGTAGGCAAACTCCTCCCAGGGTAAAAGAACGGACCAGTTGTCATGGAATTCCGAAGTGTAACAACTTAAGAATTGTTCCAAAGACTGGTTAACCCTCTCAGTCTGCCCATTAGACTGAGGGTGTTATGCAGAAGAGAGGCTAACCTTGATTCCCAGAAGGGTACAAAAGGATTACCATAATTGTGCTACGGATAGAGAACCCCGATCGGAAACAATATCAGCAGGAAGTCTATAAAGGCGGAAAATGTGCTGGATGAACAAAACTGCCAATTCTCGAGCACTAGGAAGCCTGGTCAGTGGTATAAAGTGACATTTTGCTGAAGCAATCTACTACCACCCATATGGTGTTGTGGCCTACAGAGCGAGGTAGATCGACTATAAAATCCATAGATAATTGTGTCCAGGGTTTTGCAGGAATGGGCAAAGGAACCAATTGGCCTGCAGGCTAAGTCTTGGGGACTTTGTTCCTGGCACAACCCTCACACGAGAGGACATAACTCTTAACGTCAGCAGACAACGATGGCCACCAGACAGTACGGGAAAGAATTTCTAACGTTTTCTGAATTCCAGGATGTCCAGCAGTCTTACTATTATGTGCAAGAACCGCCTTCCTTAAATGGACTGAAACAAATAGACACTGCTCCGGAGTATTATCCGGAGCTAATCTTTGAAATCTTTGAAGTGTGAAGCTCAGGTCCTGGGTTAACCCTGCATGGATTATGGAAGGGGGAATGATAGGCTTCGGGCTAGTAACTGGAACGTGGTGTGCTAAACTTCTAGACAGAGCATCTGCCCGAACATTTTTGGAACCTGGTCGATAGGTAATCACAAAATTGAAACGGGTAAAAAACAGCAACCAACGGGTCTGTCTGGGATTTAGGCGTTTGGCCGATTGAATATATTGTAAGTTCTTGTGGTCTGTGATAACGGAGATTTGATGTGTAGCACCTTCTAGCCAATGTCGCCACTCCTCAAAGGCCCATTTAATGGCCAGTAGTTCTCTATTGCTGACATCGTAATTGGCTTCAGCTGAAGAGAACTTACGGGAGAAGTAAACACATGGGTGCAGACGGTGAGTAAGAGAGTCTTTCTGAGACAGTATAGCACCAGAACCGATATCAGAGGCGTCGACTTCAAGAACAAATGGTTTAGTAGGGTCCGGGTGTCTAGGGATTTGAGCAGATACAAAGGCTTTCTTCAAACTTTCAAATGAGGCCACTGCCTGGGGTGACCAATTAGTTGGATCCATTCCTTTGCGGGTCAGGGCGACAATAGGAGCCACGATGTCTGCAATGCCACGAATGAACCTTCTATAGTAATTGGCGAACCCCAGGAACCTCTGCACCGCTTTGAGATTGTTTGGTTGTACCCAATCCAGGATAGCTTGAACCTTTGATGGATCCATGGAGAATCCCTCAGAAGAGATTATATAACCTAGGAAAGATACCTTCTGCACCTCAAACTCTCACTTTTCCAGCTTGGTGTAGAGGTGGTGTTCCCGTAACTTCCGTAGGACCTGTTTAACATGATCCCGATGTACAGACAATGATTTGGAATATATGAGTATATCGTCTAAATAGACAACTACAAAAAGTTCCAGGAACTCACGCAGAACCTCGTTAATCAAATCTTGAAACACTGCCGATGCGTTGCTAAGACCAAACGGCATGACTAAATATTCGTAGTGGCCAGAATGTGTGTTGAATGCCGTCTTCCACTCATCTCCTTCCTTGATACGGATGAGGTTGTACACTCCACGAAGATCGATTTTGGTGAAGACCGTAGCACCTCTTAACTGATCGAATAATACGGAGATGAAGGGGGTAGGTATTTTTAACTGTAATGAGGTTCAGTCCTCGATAATCGATACAGGGTCTCAGTCCTCCATCTTTTTTAGATACGAAGAAGCATCCAGCTCCTACTGGAGATTTAGAGGGCCTGATGAACCCTTTCTCTAAATTTTCTTCTACATACTACTGCATAGACTTAGTCTCTGGAGCAGAGAGAGAGTACAAGTGTCCCTTGGGTAACTTGGAACCAGGAATAAGCTCAATAGCACAGTCAAAGTTGCGGTGAGGTGGTAAGGTGTCAGCAGCTTTTTTGGAGAACACATCCCAAAACTCATGGTAATGTGAAGGGAGCTGCTCAGGAATTGACTGAAGAATGCACAAAGGCATAGTTAAATAAGATTGTGCACAACAAGGCCTCCACTGAATAATTTCTCCTTTGACCCAATCCACAACAGGGTCATGACAGGAAAGCCAAGGATGGCCCAAGATCAACGGAACCGAGGGACAGTCAATATGGAAGAAAGTCATGGACTCTGAATGGAGAGCTCCTATGTTCAACTGCAATAGCAGAGTCTCCCAGGCGATCTTGCCTCCAGGCAACGGACTCCCGTCTAATCCATAGACTGTAATGGCAGCTTTGAGCTTTACTGACAGAATCCCAGCGGAGCAGGCAAACCCGATGTCAAGGAAGATGCCTGCAGCTCCGCTGTCAATGAAGGCCGACAGAGTCACAGAGCTGGCACCGAAAGTGAGTTGTGCAGGAATGAGTACGGCATGTTTTATGGAAACGTTTTGCAGGCCTAGGTGAACCTTTGCCTCATTCCCTAGGCATGCTCTTTTCCCTGTTTGTTCTGTTTGTTAGGACAGGAGCAGGAGAAGTGGCCCCCAGTACCACAATAGAGACATAGGCCTTGTGGCCGTCTTCTGTCTCTTTCCTCAGGGGAGAGGCGATACGCTCCCAACTGCATAGGCTCCTCAGTATCCGTGGACACAGGAATACATGCAAACGGAACGGAAGACGCCTCCTTCTCAGTCTTCCTCTCCTTAATTCTCCTGTCAATTTTCATGGCGAGCTGCATAAGACTCTCCAATGAGGCAGGAGACAAGTACTGCACTAGTGAATCTTTGATGTCTTCCGACAGTCCTAAGCGAAACTGGCTACGTAATGCTGGATCATTCCATCCACTGTCAGGCGCCCACCTGCGGAATTTGGCGCAGTATTCTTCTGCCTTGTTTTAAGGCTCGTAGATGAGCCTCAGCGGAAGCCACTCGATCCGGATCATCGTATAGCAGACCTAACGCATCAAAGAAGGCTTCTACCGACTGCATGGCAGGACTTGTCTGCGGCAGGGAGAAGGTCCAGGATTGGGGGTCACCCTGAAGGAGGGAGATAATAATCCCGACTCTCTGTTGTTCCAAACCAGAAGACCGGGGTCTCAACCAAAAGTAGAGTTTGCAGCTCTCCTTGAAGTTCCGGAACAGGGATCTATTTCCGGAGAACCGATCCGGAAGATTAATTTTAGGTTCACAGGTGGAACCTGAAGTGGCTTATGAAGTCCTTGAGGCCTCTTCCTGAACGGATAAACGCTGCGACAATCCCTGGACCATTTGGTATAGGGTCTCGACATGACCCGCTAGGGCTTGCGAAGGAGACAATGTGGTTCCGCTTTCATCCATTCCAACTTCGTCTTCGGCACGTCTGTTTTTTGGGGCCGGTTATAATGTTTGGAACTCCTCCAGCTCGTACTGCACAACCCGGAGTCTGCTCTGCCAGTCATGTGTTCACTGGAGCCCCTAGTGGTGGGGACAGATTTGGCTGCAGACTGACAGAGGGTTCTGAAGTGCGTACCGGCTGGGGAGAACCCAGGAAAGCGGAGTGAGGTCCAGGCAAGGGTCGAGGGCCGGCAGCAGACAGGGAATCCAAAGAACAAGCCGAGGTCAAGGGTCAGGAGCAAACAGGAAAGTCGGGTCACAGGAAACACAGGCAAGGTCCAAATCCAAGCAAGGGGTCATACACAGGCAATCCGATCTCAATATCCACAGGACAAAACTGGGAACACAGCAGGTCAGCAAACTGGCACAGGAAGCTATAACCGGCAGTGAGGTTGCAGACCTCACTGCCCTAAATACTGGTGGCCACCAATCAAAGCCCAGATCTGTAAAGGCCCACAGGGGGTAGTAAACAATAACAAGTAGTCTTGTCATTGTTTTTGAGCTTGGCCAAGCTGAGTGCAATGTGTATTTTCTGTTTTATTTAAAAATAAATCTTTATTAGATCTGTGTTCAAGTCAAGTCAGCTGTAGGTGTACAAGATGGACATGATAGGAAATGATAAGAGAGCTAGTTAAACTTATGCTAGTGGTCAGTGGATTTGTCCTTTAGAAGGAGAAGAAGGATGATTTTGGAGCTGGATGAGCAAACAGCTGGAAAAGAGAGAGTACACAGAGTAATTCCTAGTTCACCAAGGCGTGTTAGAGAGCGTTGTAACCTTTCAGGGAGACCATTTTGTATGATGACCTTAAAGGTGTTTTGGCACAAATGACAGCTCACAGTCATGCTGTTACTGGGTTTGAGAAATGATTTGCCAGATTGTAATTTTTTGCAACTGGCTCGGTTTAGCAACAGTAATGGAAATGGCCAAGGCACACATTCCATGCATTGGAGTGTGCTTCTGAAATCACAGTGCAAAAATGCCCAAAATGTACATTTTCCATGTGCTGATTCTGAATAGCAAGACATAGAAATAAAGTTTCACAGAAGAGCCTTTTTCCCAATGTAGATAAATAGAGGATACATGTGCACAAGATATAATAAATATAAATCGTTGTGTATGTAAAGCTGCTGCAATCTCTTTAGACAAACATAGAAAACTGAGATCTTACATACGATATATGTATAAATGTATGTAAGATCTGAGTTCTAAATGGATTCATTACTGATTGGCCAATATACTTTTAAATATCCAAGCAGGATTTGAGCTCCATCCTTCTGAAAATATCGCACTTGGAGGCGGAGAAACGCGTCAAGTTATAGAGTTGTTGGATGTACACACACACTGTGGCAGCTGTCGGGATATCTTCTTATGGAAGACTTATAAGTGCTGTTCTTTGAATGACTGGAAAGCTGAAAACTATCATCGGGAGAGTGGTGATATCCTGCACTTAACTCCTACTTATTGCTTCAGAGCTATTGGAGAATTGAACAATGTTAATGGAAAAGAGGGAGACTTTGCAATTGACTTTGCTTCACTGTTTCAAGTATAGACAGGACAATCTCTGTCTTTTCTCTCATACCTTCAATTTATTGAAATATATTATTCCTCTGGTGTCAGAGAATCATAAAATAAATGGAAGTGAATGTTCCCGATAGATTGGATTGATTGATATTGAAATGTGAATATCATCATGTAGTTACATATATATATATATATATATATATATATATATATATATATATATATATATAAATATATATATAATATATATAATATAATATATATATATATATATATATATATATATATATATATATACAAGTTAACCTGTGCATGATACTCATGCATTCTAGTCAAATCAAGCTACTTAAGGTGTTAAAAAGGTTCTTGTCATGCATTTGGGGCTAAGCCAGGCCTCCTCAGGGGAAGAGCGTTACTTCCCGATGTAAGCGCCCTTTTTTAACGTGGTTTTGTCCACATGTCACCACCTCATCATTCTTCTCCATCACCTCATCCTTCATCTTCATCGCCACATCCTAAATCTCCATCGTCTTACTGTTCTAAAACCTCTCGATACACAACGTTTCTAATAAACACCTTATCGCTGTGCTCAATCAGTCTTCCTTGAAGGGCAGTATTCATAACCTGCACTTTCACATCACTGCTTCTCCGTACTCGTGAAAATGCGACATACAATTGTCCATGACCAAACACAGGCTCTGGTAAATAAATACCCACATGGTCAAGTGTTTGACCCTGTGACTTGTTAATGGTCATAGCAAATGCCGCCTTCAAAGGGAACTGGCGCCATCTTAGCTTAAACGGCAGTCCTGTTTCGGATGGACATAAGTCAATCCGAGGTATCATCACCTTATGGAAGTTAACTGACTTCACTATTATAATTTTTTTGTCAAATAATGTCAGTATACCAAATTTCAGGTCAATTGGATGAGCCCTTTCTGAGAAAATAGTTTTTTTGCACACACACACTAACACACGCCGCTGGGCTTGTGTATATATTAGATATATATATATATATATAAAACCACTCATGTTTCCTTTCCTTGATTCCCACATGCGTGAATATTGCGCCAGTCTGCTCTATATGAGCGATTCCAACAGGGCAACATGTCTGAAGAGTTGCTGTTATTAATGTATTATGTTAAGTGCTATATTTATCACATTATGTATTGTGTAATGGATTCTATAATTGATCATTTATATATATCAGTATAACCTATAATAATGACTCACCATAAATTAGGGCATTACCTGGCCTTTCATTCCTCTTTTGTGTCTTCCTGCTTCCAGCTGGATGATCATCATTATCATTTATTTATTGATCATGTTCAGGAGAACTACCAGTGGTAGTTGTGGTAGTTGTTAGTAGAACAGGTACAGGGTATCCGGCCTCTATCACTCTCTTTCTGTGATTTTGTTTCCCACTTGCTGTACTGTGTCATTAATTCTCCTTAAAGGATCATTTAATTTACATACATGGCATTTTTTAAACTCTTTTTCTGCCTTTTGTCTTGTGCATTATGAATACTTAGCTAGATTTTTCTAAATTGATTAAATTACACATTCCTTTAGTTGAGCCTACCATACTCAAACTATACTACTATGTATCCACCACTTTACCATCTTATTTTCCTTGACTATTCCCTTGTCCACTCTCCTCTTCTTCCTTGGGTACTCTCTGTATACTCCACCATGTCCTCGTACCTTCACCACATTATCTTAGTGTTTTCTGTCTCACACACCTTCTACTCCAACATCTCATCCTCCTTCTACTTAAATTTTTATAGTACAAACTGGAGCTTTACATAAGATCTGAAACCACTTGATTCCCATTTCCCAATATACATAATCATCTTGTCACTTCGGCCCCGGCTGACAGCCTCCATTGCTGTCCCAATCAGGAAGGAGTGTAACCCATATTCTGTCACTGACCCACCCAGCTTCCCTATGCAGTGTCTGACAATAGATACAAACTGATAGGAATACAGAAAAGCTGATTGTGACGAGATAGGATTACAGTTACAATCCCCCCATACAAAGGTATGTATCTGGTCACTAGTATTTAGATAGATTGTTATCCCCATTTGGCTCATATAAAGACTCTGTGGGTTCGTTTGCTGATGTATATGGATTTCATAACATGGTTCTGAATGAAGAGTCAATAGTCTAAAACTCCAGGTTCATAAATATATCCAGGTGGGCTGCATGTTCCTTATTTGGACTACAAATTGTCTGCTGTACCATATCCTGGCCAGTTACCCCCTCGCTCAGTGAGGACAGGGAGTCTGGAACAGCTGGAGCCCCTTTCACAACATAAATGCGTAGAAGGGATTGAAACAGGGAGTTGCTATTCATCATCTGGGATTAAGCTCTGCAGTAACCAGTTTGCTACTCAATTGTTCTCCCTAGAACTGTGTTAGACTTTTATGCACTAGACCAGCAGGGGGGAAACCCATGTGGGGATGACTTCTCTCCACTCCCATACCCAACCCCTGACTTGGGAGCCAATGGCATTCTGTATAGACTTGGGATAACCTTGCAGGATGGGATTTCACCTGTGGGAATTCTGAACTGTTTTAAAAGAGCCTGCAAGGAGACCAAGGGTTGTTTATTGAATATCCTGAGCTTGGTATTGAAGATCTGTCTCCTATCAGCTCCAACGTGTGTCCTGATCACAATTTTACATCTAGGCACATCTCTGGCTGAACATTGTGCAACAGTATAACTCTGCTCCAAAGGGAGCTGCTTGTGAGTCTGCACATTTGGTGTGCCTACTGGAGTAGGGTGACTGGGGTCCAGGCTGCTAACATCTCGGTACAGAGCATAAGGCCGAGAGGCCAGGACCAGCAAGCCTAGAAGTCTAGAAATCGGTGGAACCTGGAAGACCCGAGTACTGAGCTATTGTGACAAAAGGATCAGGACCACTTGGGATACAGCTTGGCAGGGTAAGATTATACCACTTGGCCAGAGACTTTTTTACAACTTAGCCTGGCCAACGAAATACTGTTTAAATATATGTAACGGTTGCTCATATCTTTATCTGGGGATGTGTTGGGGAGGTTTTTAGATGTTGGCGATTGTTCTGGGTTTTGTTAAATTGCACTGATTATTATAGTTATTGTGTTACAGTTGTGTTTGCACCTTCTGTAATAAAGATTCTATTATATCTTCCACTCCTCTTTGTCTGTGTGAGCCAAAGAACATATATGGAAAAAAATCGTACCCAATAAAAGTTAGGTTTTAAGGAGATGGTTTATACTATTATAAATACATAGATCCATAGTGCACCTAGCCTCAACCAACTACTGTTCTTTCTCTCTATTTACTTGATCCAAAGAACACCAAGGTACCAGGGCTACTCTGTGGGTCTTGACTCTAATGCCCTGGTAACCTGACACTGATCATCAAAATCTGAGGAGCATGACTGTCCCAATACTATCACCATTCATTATAGGTTTTCATAAGATGCTGGTCTCGTCACATGAAAAGAAAATTGTCCAGATAGTGGATAACTGACTTGATTCCAATTTCCTCCCTTAGCATTCACTCTTTTAAGGAGGTGAAAGCTTCAGAAAGATGCCTCTGTTACAGAATGGCCGCATCAAGTGAGATGTATGACGCAGAACACATCTCCTTACTGATCCCATTAGTCACCGAATCTTTCTTTGGAATTGACAAATGATGAATCAGGCTGAATTTTCTAAGCTCTGATTTAGGGACCATTTACAGTTGACAGATCCCCATCTCCTGTTCCTGTCCACCTCCAGATAATGCATGGCTGGCATCAAATATCTGTACAGTTTCAACTCTTTGGACTCCCTGTAAGGAACTCTAAATACATTCTTAAACTCATTCTCCAATAATAATGCTGCCTCCCTGTCTGGATGTCTCCTAAGTCAGGGATGCTTTGTATCTATTTTTAATTTGTCATGTCTTTTTCAAACAGGTTTCCCATGCCTGCCCTGTCTTCCGATCTTGAAAACACTTAGCAAGCGGCTGCCCTCCACCACAGCTGAACATTCATGTCTGCATGGGGTCACATACATTGGCCATCAATAAACTGCCAGCATGTTCCCTTTCTTGCCCCTAGCAACACCACAGCAGGCCCAGGAGAAAACCACTGCCAACCCTTTGCAGGAAATCCCAACCTCATTTATAGGCACATGGGGCATCCAGACAGCAAATATTGATTCTAAAACACTCTCTTTAGAGATAATCATTTCCTTGCACCAAAACCCTAAACTCCTTATCCAACCACATGTAGTAATTTTCAGAATTTGTAGACATATCAGCTCTTCAATTTAATATTAAAAGCTTCAACATTATGTAAAACATTTCATACATCCAGAGCAAGAAAATGGTTTCTTTCCTTTGTGAGATCTCAGATATATGAAAAGGTAAGAACTTGTAAAACATTCCCATATGCAAAGCGTAAGATATTGTTTCTCCCCTTTATTACTTCTCTGACAATACCATTCTGAATTACTTTGAAAACCTTTCCCACATCAGCACATGAATTTGGATGTTCCCCAAGTGATTTCTTTGATGTTTAACAATTTGGATTATGTGTAAAACATTTCCCACATTCAGAGCAAGCATATGGTCTCTCTCCTGTATGACATGATCTCCTGTATAGTGCGCAACAAGAAGTGAATTATGTGCTAAATATTTCCAACATTCTATAATATGGTTTCTTTACGGTATGGCTTCTCTGATATTTAAGAAGTAATATTTTAGGAAAACATTTCCCATGTTCTGAGCAGGACCAAGATTTACCTGGGGGAGGGGGCAAGGGTGCCATAACCCCTGAGCTGCCTTAACCTTAGACTTCACCTACCTTCTTTCCTTGAACACTCACAATTTGTGTTGGTCAAATAGGCTGAACCTACTAGGAAAGGTGTTTGGGCTGATCGGGGCGGACTCTTGGCAAATTGAGCATGGTTTTTAGTGGATTGGCAATTGGCTTAAATTGTCCTCATTTTACAATTGGTATTGATGACAGGTATTACACAGGTACTGGTACTAGTGTAGATCTATTTTGTCTAAGAGAAATTGAATTGTACAGTCAAACAAATAGCTACAATAAAAACTGTTGCATCCCTCTCTCTCTGTGCAGTGAATAAAGCTCTTTTTAAATATGCCCATAGCAAGGAATTTCTTATCCACATAAATATCTAGTTATTGCTACAGTAAGAAAAAAAACACAGACACAATTCTTTAATTAGAAAATGTATTGCATGGAAATAGCAAAATAACCACATTCACAGTGTACAAATAACAAGTATATGCAACAAAATCATAACTAGTACAAAAAAGACATAATGGGGCTTATTCAGAGTTGAACGTATTTGCGCACCAAAAGTAAGTTGGAAATAATGCACACAAAAAAGTGGATTTACTCATTGATGTTGAGTCCAAGACGTGTGCAGCTCAAAAATGGTTTCTTGCCCGACGTAGGTCTGCCCCGCACAATACCATAGAGATGATTTCCATATAAAATGTAATTAAAAATGGAGATGTCAATTACGTAATACACAATCAGCGAATTGGAAACGGCTAAATAGGGCTGCTGATAGTCATCATCACATAACTGCACCACAAATCTAATACCTGCAAGAGGTTCGAGTCCTAAAAGGCGTATTTGCAGATGCTATATTACAATTACATGAACCCACCCTTACTGTGCTCAGCCCATGCAAGCTAGTCCCTGCACATCCTTATTCTGCTTCTCCAGACAAAGGCGGACGGATGTCAGCGATATACATAACTCTATATATGGACATATACTTACTGGATTTTGGAATCATTGCAGTATGAATACACACATCTTATGCAAACAATGACGTGTGTCTAACTCTAAATAAGCCCCAATATATACATTTCCTTTATACAATGCTGATAAAGACATTTTGCATTCCCCACTAGAGCAGATCAAGCTCAACCTAGTTTTATGTCTATGTACTGAAATACCAGCTGTGCGATGTTTTGCTTGTTTGTTCCACCTTCAGATTGCTTTATTTTATCTTGTACACACCATCCTGAAAATGTTACTACATGCATTTCTTTTCTTACTAGCCCCCTTCTGTGATTTTAGCCACGTATTTATATAATCTGGGAGAGTGGATTATTTTCTTGCCCCAGGATACAACATAAAGCTGCTCACTGGGTACAATTATACAGAAAGCAGAGCAGAGCAACACAAACACACAGCTCTGCCCCATGGTATCACCACACGGCTTAAACGTACAGAGGGAAGCCAGGACGTAAAAGTTGTGTATTTAATAAAACTTGGCGTAAAGCCTATACAAGTCATTAAAGACATGTGATGGTTGTAAACCCCTTAAATTATGGTTCTGAAAGGATTTATTTTATACAGGGCTTTGTCACTAAAAACAATATATTGGGTATAGTCAGACCTCCTAAAAAACCTTGACATAATTGAGATTAAAGTTGCATTATCAAATAATTTTTACATGTTACTCATTTGCCCCTTTCCAGCTCCAGGGTCTGCTCTAAACAGCCTCTTTCCCGGGACACCTTCGTTTCCGGCTCCTCCATGTACATATGGCTGCTTACTCCTACTTGCCGACTTTTCATTTTTTACTTCGGGAAGATCAAAAGGGGGCGGGGTGAGTCGATTGCGTAATTTGGCCCAAAATGTCAATTTAGTCAGAGCTGTGAGATGAACCAGGGAACCACTGGAAAAACTTGTGCATGGAGCAGGCCCCGGGGCTCCAGAGAGGGAAAAGCAAGTGAGTAACATGATGACATGCAACAATTAGGTGGTAATGCAGATTTAGGTGCTCCTCTGCTGCAGCATATCACTATCATGACAGTGTATTGTCTTGTCATCACAATGTTCAACAGAAAGGTACTATATATATATACATGATAGGGCACCAGCATACACGTGTACAGCAGCTGTAGCAGGCTCTACTGTTATTAGTTTGGAGAGAACATGAGGACTGGAATATCCATATCAGTTTAAGACAAAGAATAGGACTGTATCTACTTAATCAGGGAATTTATTTTACATCTAGATAACATTTAACATGTTTCATTCCTACAGATTAAATTTTGTTGTCGCAAGGTACAAAATGAATAATGAACATCATGGGAATTACTAAACAATTGGTTATTTTAATAAAAGTATAATTAATTATGTGGTAGTACAATGTAGGGAATGTGAAGAATGTATAATATCATATAAAACACAAGGCATCGGACATTATAGAAAATATATATTATATTTGAGTTTGGAAGCAATGTGTGTGTGTATATATATATATATATATATATATATATATATATATGTGTGTATGTCTTGGTAAAATGCGAACAGTCACATGTTGAACAACATATTTAGAACACATTGAAGTTTAACACAATGGCAGAGTGATTGCATAGTTCTGATCTTAATAAGGTGTAGTTAGTAGATTTTACCATACCCTGTGGCTGGTTCCCCATCCGTTCTCCATACGTGTAAAGATTAACCCTTCTGATGCTGCAGTGTCAAATGGTTAACCCCCGAGTGCTAAGTGCTGGAGGTGCAATGTATTTTAAAGTGTATCTTAATAAATATATAAAGGTAAAAATTGGTACTAGACCGCAACTCAGAAATATTTGAAGTAGCGGCCCAGTTGGCAAATCAAAATGTGTGGTGTTTTGGCCACCCTGGCAGAAGCGCCAGTCTAGCAGCCAACACCAAAGAATTTTATTAATTGGGGAACACCTCTCTGCTGTTCATCACTCCGCCAAGCAAATAGTTGTTACAATCCTGTTCCACAAACTAGGTCCTTGTAATTAAAGCCATGGAGCCAGAAATATATTGAAAACATTAAACTGTTTATTGCAATAATATAAAATGCAGCCCACCTGATGAAAGTTAAACACAGGCCGGACTAAGGACTAATTGTCCAATCCCTTTAGGGGAGAGTACTTACCACGTCTTGAATATAACCAATTTGGCCGCTGATTAGGCTACTTACCGCCACAGCTAGGTTCCCGCTAGGAACCTAAGCCCACCACCAACTGGCCTTTTATAGCCAAACAAGAAAACTAAAAATCTGCTCTACAAAATAAGACATGCCAAACTCCGACAAGTGTATCCCATCTGGTCTATAAATTTGTCTAAAACAAGCTCTAATTCAAGGATAGCTAATAAACCCCCCACCTACTTCCTGAAAAAATGTTCTCACTGCCCTATTAACCTACCTGCGGGCCTTTTCAATACGAGCTGGTCTATCCGTTCCCCTCCAATTGCTTCTAGGGATGAAGTCGGACCAAACAAGGTGAACTGCTGGCCAATGTAATTTAATGATCTCAACATCAGATTTAATATTATCAATGAGCTCTAAGCCCTTCCACTTGCTCAAATCATTCCCACCAAGGGGAATTATAAGCACTGAAGGGCGCCCAAACTTTATCTCACTATCCCTTAGAATCTTCAACAGCGACGCCCAACACAAACCCCTAAAACCTAACCATCTAACAGAATGCGCCCGGGGAAAATTTGCTCAAATCTTGAGCAGGACCGCTCTTACCGGCCCAATAAACAAATGAACGGCCGACCAGCCACATATTCTTCCCATCCTGCCGTGAACCTGCAACATGGAGTAAAATGCACATGAAACAAATGTCAAGACATAATACATGGTATTAGAGAAAGACACTACTATATATTTGCGCGCAACGCAGGGTGACCCATGCGGAGGTAAAACCGGAAACCTCGGGGTGCCACAAGCCAATCAGGCCCCCGAGGAAGAGAAATGGCAAATCCCTCCGCACCTTCTTTTAACAAGACAAGCAACGCATGTCATGGGTCAGCCTTACTACATCGCATTATTAAGCCTAAAGCGCAACAGCTGGCCTAACATACCGTTTGAAACACTTAGACCTCCACCTACCCAAAGCCACAATACTCTGTTTTGACACACCCTCCTCCGCCGCTACTGTAGCCGCTCCTATTCTAAAAGAATGAGTCCCATAGTCTGCTGTATCTAATCTAAGCTTAGCAATACAATTCTTAAAGACCGTGGAAAACTAGAACTTCGTAAGGGGGTACCCATACATGATTCAATTCATGATTTATGATTCAATTTATGATTCAATTCATGATTCATGATTCAAATCATAATTCATGATTCAATTCATGATTCATGATTCAAATCATAATTCATGATTCATGATTCAATTCATGATTCATGATTCATGATTTAATTCATGATACATGATTCATTATTTGATTCATGATTCATGATTTAATTCATGATTCCTGATTCCTGATTCATGATTCATGAATTAATTCATGATTCAATTCATGATTCAATTCATGATTCATGATTCAATTCATGATTCATGATTCAATTCATGATTCATGATTCAATTCATGATTTATGATTCAATATATGATTCAATTCATAATTCATGATTCAAATCATGATTCATGATTCAATTCATGATTCATGATTCAATTCATGATTCAATTCATGATTCCTGATATGATTCATGATTCAATTCATGATTTATGATTCATGATTTAATTAATGATTCAATTCATGATTCAATTCATGATTCATGATTCAATTTATGATTCATGATTCAATTCATGCTTCATGATTTAATTCATGACTCACTATTCATAATTCGATTCATGATTTATGATTTATGAATCACGATTCGATTCATGATTCATGATTTATGATTCATGATTTATGATTCATGATTCAATTCATGATTCATGATTCAATTCATAACTCATGATTCAATTCATGATTCATGATTCAATTCATGATTCATGATTTAATTCATGATTCATTTAATGTTTCATGATTTATGATTCAATTCATGATTTATGATTCGATTCATGATTTTATGATTCATAAATAATGGTTTGATTCTTGAATCATGAATCATGATTAAATTCATGATTCATAATTCATGATTTGATTCATGATTCATGATTTGATTCATGATGCATTTCATGATTCATGATTCAATTCATGATTCATGATTCAATTCATAATTCAATTCATGATTCATGATTCATGATTCAATTCATGATTCAATTTATGACTCATGATTCAATTCATGATTAATGATTCAATTCATGATTCAATTCATGATTTTTGATTCAATTCATAATTCATGATTCATGATTCCATTCATGATTCATGATTCCATTCATGATTCAATTCATGATTCATGATTCAATTCATGATTCATGATTCAAATCATAATTCATGATTCATGATTCAATTCATGATTCATGATTCATGATTCAATTCATGATACATGATTCATTATTTGATTCATGATTCATGATTTAATTCATAATTCCTGATTCATGATTCAATTCATGATTAAATTCATGATTCAATTCATGATTTATGATTCAATTCATGACTCATGATTCATGAATTATGATTTAATTCATAATTCATGATTCAATTCATGATTAATTTCATGATTCATGATTTATGATTCAATTCATGATTTATGATTTCATTCAAGATTCATGATTCATGAATCATGATTCGATTCATGATTCATGATTTATGAATCATGGTTCAATTCATGATTCTTCATTCATTAATCATGCTATGATTTATGAATCATGATTCATGATATGATTCATGATTCAATTCATGATTCATGATTCAATTCATGATTAATTCATGATTCATTTCATGATTCATGATTCATGATTTAATTCATGACTCATGATTCATGATTCGATTCATGATTCATGATTTATGATTCATGATTCATGATTCATGATTCATGATTCAATTCATAATTCATGATTCGATTCATGATTAATGATTTATGATTCATGATTCGATTCATGATTCAATTCATTATTCATGATTCAATTCATGACTCATGATTCAATTTATGATTCAATTCATGATTCATGATTTATGATTCAATTCATGATTTATGATTCGATTCATGGTTTTATGATTCATAAATCATGATTTGATTCATGATTCATGATTTGATTCATAATTCAATTCATGATTCAATTCATGAATCAAGATTTGATTCATGATTTATGATTCATGATTCATTTCATGATTCATGAATCAATTCATGATTTATGATTCAATTCATGATTCAATTCATGATTCATGATTCAATTCATGATTCAATTCATGATTCATGATTCAATTCATGATTCATGATTCAATTCATGAATTATGATTTAATTCATAATTCATGATTCAATTCATGATTAATTTCATGATTCATGATTTATGATTCAATTCATGATTTATGATTTCATTCAAGATTCATGATTCATGAATCATGATTCGATTCATGATTCATGATTTATGAATCATGGTTCAATTCATGATTCTTCATTCATTAATCATGCTATGATTTATGAATCATGATTCATGATATGATTCATGATTCAATTCATGATTCATGATTCAATTCATGATTAATTCATGATTCATTTCATGATTCATGATTTAATTCATGACTCATGATTCATGATTCGATTCATGATTCATGATTTATGATTCATGATTCATGATTCATGATTCAATTCATAATTCATGATTCGATTCATGATTAATGATTTATGATTCATGATTCGATTCATGATTCAATTCATTATTCATGATTCAATTCATGACTCATGATTCAATTTATGATTCAATTCATGATTCATGATTTATGATTCAATTCATGATTTATGATTCGATTCATGGTTTTATGATTCATAAATCATGATTTGATTCATGATTCATGATTTGATTCATAATTCAATTCATGATTCAATTCATGAATCAAGATTTGATTCATGATTTATGATTCATGATTCATTTCATGATTCATGAATCAATTTATGATTCAATTCATGATTCAATTCATGATTCATGATTCAATTCATGATTCAATTCATGATTCATGATTCAATTCATGATTCATGATTCAATTCATGATTCATGATTCAATTCATAATTCATGATTCAATTCATGATTTATGATTCAATATATGATTCAATTCATGTTTCATGATTCAATTCATGATTCAATTCATGATTCATGATTCAATTCATGATTCATGATTTAATTCATGACTCATGATTCGATTCATGATTCATGATTCAATTCATGTTTCATGATTTAATTCATGACTCATGATTCATGATTCGATTCATGATTCATGATTCAATTCATGAATCATGATTCGATTCATGATTCATGATTTATGATTTATGATTCAATTCATGATTCATGATTCAATTCATGATTCCTTTCATGATTCAAGATTCATGATTCAATTCATGATTCATGATTCAATTCATGACTCATGATTGAATTCATGATTCATGATTAAATTCATGATTCATTTATTGATTCATGATTCATGATTCATAAATCATGATTCGATTCATGATTCATGAATCATGATTCGATTCATGATTTTATGATTCATAAATCATGGTTTGATTCATGATTCATGAATCATGATTCAATTCATGATTCATGATTTGATTCATGATTTATGATTCATGATTTGTTTCATGATTCAATTCATGATTCAATTCATGAATCAAGATTTGATTCATGATTCATGATTGAATTCATGATTCGATTCATGATTCATGATTCAATTCATGATTCAATTCATGATTCGTGATTCAATTCATGTTTCATGATTCAATTCATGATTGAATTCATGATTCATAATTGAATTCATGATTCATGATTCAATTAATAATTCATGATTCAATTCATGATTCATGATTCAATTCATGATTCAAATCATAATTCATGATTCATGATTCAATTCATGATTCCTGATATGATTCATGATTCAATTCATGATTTATGATTCATGATTTAATTAATGATTCAATTCATGATTCAATTCATGATTCATGATTCAATTTATGATTCATGATTCAATTCATGCTTCATGATTTAATTCATGACTCACTATTCATAATTCGATTCATGATTTATGATTTATGAATCACGATTCGATTCATGATTCATGATTTATGATTCATGATTTATGATTCATGATTCAATTCATGATTCATGATTCAATTCATAACTCATGATTCAATTCATGATTCATGATTCAATTCATGATTCATGATTTAATTCATGATTCATTTAATGTTTCATGATTTATGATTCAATTCATGATTTATGATTCGATTCATGATTTTATGATTCATAAATAATGGTTTGATTCTTGAATCATGAATCATGATTAAATTCATGATTCATAATTCATGATTTGATTCATGATTCATGATTCATGATTTGATTCATGATGCATTTCATGATTCATGATTCAATTCATGATTCATGATTCAATTCATAATTCAATTCATGATTCATGATTCATGATTCAATTCATGATTCAATTTATGACTCATGATTCAATTCATGATTAATGATTCAATTCATGATTCAATTCATGATTTTTGATTCAATTCATAATTCATGATTCATGATTCCATTCATGATTCATGATTCCATTCATGATTCAATTCATGATTCATGATTCAATTCATGATTCATGATTCAAATCATAATTCATGATTCATGATTCAATTCATGATTCATGATTCATGATTCAATTCATGATACATGATTCATTATTTGATTCATGATTCATGATTTAATTCATAATTCCTGATTCATGATTCAATTCATGATTAAATTCATGATTCAATTCATGATTTATGATTCAATTCATGACTCATGATTCATGAATTATGATTTAATTCATAATTCATGATTCAATTCATGATTAATTTCATGATTCATGATTTATGATTCAATTCATGATTTATGATTTCATTCAAGATTCATGATTCATGAATCATGATTCGATTCATGATTCATGATTTATGAATCATGGTTCAATTCATGATTCTTCATTCATTAATCATGCTATGATTTATGAATCATGATTCATGATATGATTCATGATTCAATTCATGATTCATGATTCAATTCATGATTAATTCATGATTCATTTCATGATTCATGATTCATGATTTAATTCATGACTCATGATTCATGATTCGATTCATGATTCATGATTTATGATTCATGATTCATGATTCATGATTCAATTCATAATTCATGATTCGATTCATGATTAATGATTTATGATTCATGATTCGATTCATGATTCAATTCATTATTCATGATTCAATTCATGACTCATGATTCAATTTATGATTCAATTCATGATTCATGATTTATGATTCAATTCATGATTTATGATTCGATTCATGGTTTTATGATTCATAAATCATGATTTGATTCATGATTCATGATTTGATTCATAATTCAATTCATGATTCAATTCATGAATCAAGATTTGATTCATGATTTATGATTCATGATTCATTTCATGATTCATGAATCAATTCATGATTTATGATTCAATTCATGATTCAATTCATGATTCATGATTCAATTCATGATTCAATTCATGATTCATGATTCAATTCATGATTCATGATTCAATTCATGAATTATGATTTAATTCATAATTCATGATTCAATTCATGATTAATTTCATGATTCATGATTTATGATTCAATTCATGATTTATGATTTCATTCAAGATTCATGATTCATGAATCATGATTCGATTCATGATTCATGATTTATGAATCATGGTTCAATTCATGATTCTTCATTCATTAATCATGCTATGATTTATGAATCATGATTCATGATATGATTCATGATTCAATTCATGATTCATGATTCAATTCATGATTAATTCATGATTCATTTCATGATTCATGATTCATGATTTAATTCATGACTCATGATTCATGATTCGATTCATGATTCATGATTTATGATTCATGATTCATGATTCATGATTCAATTCATAATTCATGATTCGATTCATGATTAATGATTTATGATTCATGATTCGATTCATGATTCAATTCATTATTCATGATTCAATTCATGACTCATGATTCAATTTATGATTCAATTCATGATTCATGATTTATGATTCAATTCATGATTTATGATTCGATTCATGGTTTTATGATTCATAAATCATGATTTGATTCATGATTCATGATTTGATTCATAATTCAATTCATGATTCAATTCATGAATCAAGATTTGATTCATGATTTATGATTCATGATTCATTTCATGATTCATGAATCAATTCATGATTTATGATTCAATTCATGATTCAATTCATGATTCATGATTCAATTCATGATTCAATTCATGATTCATGATTCAATTCATGATTCATGATTCAATTCATGATTCATGATTCAATTCATAATTCATGATTCAATTCATGATTTATGATTCAATATATGATTCAATTCATGTTTCATGATTCAATTCATGATTCAATTCATGATTCATGATTCAATTCATGATTCATGATTTAATTCATGACTCATGATTCGATTCATGATTCATGATTCAATTCATGTTTCATGATTTAATTCATGACTCATGATTCATGATTCGATTCATGATTCATGATTCAATTCATGAATCATGATTCGATTCATGATTCATGATTTATGATTTATGATTCAATTCATGATTCATGATTCAATTCATGATTCCTTTCATGATTCAAGATTCATGATTCAATTCATGATTCATGATTCAATTCATGACTCATGATTGAATTCATGATTCATGATTAAATTCATGATTCATTTATTGATTCATGATTCATGATTCATAAATCATGATTCGATTCATGATTCATGAATCATGATTCGATTCATGATTTTATGATTCATAAATCATGGTTTGATTCATGATTCATGATTCATGAATCATGATTCAATTCATGATTCATGATTTGATTCATGATTTATGATTCATGATTTGTTTCATGATTCAATTCATGATTCAATTCATGAATCAAGATTTGATTCATGATTCATGATTGAATTCATGATTCATGATTCGATTCATGATTCATGATTCAATTCATGATTCAATTCATGATTCGTGATTCAATTCATGTTTCATGATTCAATTCATGATTGAATTCATGATTCATAATTGAATTCATGATTCATGATTCAATTAATAATTCATGATTCAATTCATGATTCATGATTCAATTCATGATTCAAATCATAATTCATGATTCATGATTCAATTCATGATTCATGATTCAATTCATGATTCAATTCATGATTCAATTCATGATTCAATTCATGATTAAAGATTCATGATTCAATTCATGATTTATGATTCAAATCAGGATTCATGATTCATGATTCATGATTCAATTCCTGATTCATTAATCATCATTCATGATTCATGATTCAATTTATGATTCATGATTCAATTCATGATTCATGATTCATGATTCAATTCATGATTCAATTCATGATTCATGATTCATGATTCATTTCATGATTCATGATTCAATTCATGATTCATGATTCAATTCATGATTCATGATTCATGATTCAATTCATGATTCAATTCATGATTCATGATTCAATTCATGATTCATGATTCATGCATGATTCAATTCATGATACATGATTCAATTCATGCATGATTCAATTCATGATACATGATTCAATTCATGACTCATGATTCATGATTCATGATTTAATTCATGATTCATGATTCAATTCATGAATCGTTTCATGATTCATGATTCAATTCATGATACATGATTCAATTCATGCATGATTCAATTCATGATACATGATTCAATTCATGACTCATGATTCATGATTCATGATTTAATTCATGATTCATGATTCAATTCATGAATCGTTTCATGATTCATGATTCAATTCCTGATTTATGATTCGATTCAAGATTCATGATTCATAAATCATTATTCGATTCATGATTCATGAATCATGATTCGATTCATGATTCTTGGATCATTAATCATGATTCATGATTTATGAATCATGATTCATGATTCGATTCATGATTCATGGTTCATGAATCATGATTCGATTCATGATTCAATTCATGATTCATGAATCAATGAATCAAGATTTGATTCATGATTCATGATTCATTTCATGATTCATGATTCATGATTCAATTCATGATTCATGATTCAATTCATGATTCAATTCATGATTCATGATTCAATTCATGATTCAATTCATGATTCATGATTCAATTCATGTTTCATGATTCAATTCATGATTCAATTCATGATTCATGATTCAATTCATGATTCTTGATTCAATTCATAATTCATGATTCAATTCATGATTCATGATTCATAATTGAAATCATAATTCATGATTCTTTATTCAATTCATGATTCATGATTCATGATTCAATTCATGATTCATGATTCATTATTCGATTCATGATTCACGATTCATGATTTTATTCATGATTGCTGATTCATGATTCATGATTCATGATTCAATTCATGATTCAATTCATAATTCATGATTCAATTCATTATTCATGATTCATGATTCAATTCATAATTCATGATTCAATTCATGATTCATGATTCAATCCATGATACATGATTCAATTCATGATTTATGATTCAATATATGATTCAATTCATGATTCATGATTTAAATCATAATTCATGATTCATGATTCAATTCATGATTCATGCTTCATGATTCACTTCATGATTCACGATTCAATTCATAATTCAATTCATGATTCATGATTCAATTCATGATTCATGAATCATGATTTAATTCATGATTAATGATTCTTTTCATGATTCATGATTCATGATTCAATTCATGATTCATGATTCAATTCATGATTCAATTCATGATTCATGATTCAATTCATTATTCACTTCATGATTCAATTCATGATTCATGATTCAATTCATGATTCATGATTCAATTCATGATTCAATATATGATTCAATTCATGATTCATGATTTAAATCATGATTAATGATTAAATTCATGATTCAATTCATGATTCATGATTCAATTCCTGATTCATGATTTAATTCATGAATCATGATTCAATTCATGATTGAATTCATGAATCATGATTGAATTCATGATTCAATTCATGATTCATGATTCAATTCATAATTAATATTTCATGATTCAATTCATGATTCATGATTCAATATTTGATTCAATTCATGATTCATGATTCAAATCATGATTCATGATTCAATTCATGATTCATCATTCATGATTTATGAATGATGAATCATGAATCATGAATTGAATCAAATATTGAATCATGAATCATGAATTGAATCATGAAATATTAATCATGAATTGAATCATGAATCATGATTTGAATCATGAATTGAATCATGAATCATGAATTTAATCATGATTCATGAATTCAATCATGAATTGAATCATGATTCATGAATTGAATCATGAATCAGGAATTGAATCATGAATCATGAATTGAATCATGAATTGATTCAATTCATGATTCAATTCATGAATCAAGATTTGATTCATGATTAATGATTCATTTCATGATTCATGATTGAATTCATGATTCATGATTCGATTCATGATTCAATTCATGATTCAATTCATGTTTCATGATTCAATTCATGATTGAATTCATGATTCATTATTGAATTCATGATTCATGATTCATGATTCAATTCATAATTCATGATTCAATTCATGATTCATGATTCAATTCATGATTCATGATTCAAATCATAATTCATGATTCATGATTCAATTCATGATTCATGATTCAATTCATGATTCATGATTCATTATTCGATTCATGATTCACGATTCATGATTTTATTCATGATTTCTGATTCATGAATCATAATTCATGATTCATGATTCAATTCATGATTCAATTCATAATTCATGATTCAATTCATTATTCATGATTCATGATTCAATTCATGACTCATAATTCATGATTCAATTAATAATTAATGATTCAATTCATGATTCAATTCATAATTCATGATTCAATTCATTATTCATTATTCATGATTCAATTCATAATTCATGATTCAATTCATTATTCATGATTCAATTCATGACTCATAATTCATGATTCAATTCATAATTAATGATTCAATTCATGATTCAATTCATAATTCATGATTCAATTCATTATTCATTATTCATGATTCAATTCATAATTCATGATTCAAATCATAATTCATGATTCATAATTCAATTCATGATTCATGATTCATGATTCAATTCATGATTCATGATTCATTATTCGATTCATGATTCATGATTTTATTCATGATTCCTGATTCCTGATTCATGATTCATGATTCAATTCATGGTTCAATTCATGATTCATGATTCAATTCATGATTCATGATTCAATTCATGAATCTTAATTCAATTCATGATTGAATTCATGAATCATGATTGAATTCATTATTCATGATTCAATTCATGATTCAATTCATGATTCAATTCATGATTCAATTCATGATTCATGATTCAATTCATGATTCATGATTCATGATTCAATTCCTGATTCATGATTCATCATTCATGATTCATGATTCAATTTATGATTCATGATTCAATTCATGATTCATGATTCATGATTCAATTCATGATTCATGATTCATGATTCAATTCATCATTCAATTCATGATTCATGATTCATGATTCATTTCATGATTCATGATTCAATTCATGATTCATGATTCAATTCATGATTCATGATTCAATTCATGATTCAATTCATGATTCATGATTCAATTCATGATTCATGATTCATGCATGATTCAATTCATGATACATGATTCAATTCATGCATGATTCAATTCATGATACATGATTCAATTCATGACTCATGATTCATGATTCATGATTTAATTCATGATTCATGATTCAATTCATGAATCATTTCATGATTCATGAATCATTATTCGATTCATGATTCATGAATCATAATTCGATTCATGATTCTTGGATCATGAATCATGATTCATGATTTATGAATCATGATTCGATTCATGATTCATGATTCATTATTCAATTCATGATTCATGATTTTATTCATGATTTCTGATTCATGAATCATAATTCATGATTCATGATTCAATTCATGATTCAATTCATAATTTATGATTCAATTCATTATTCATGATTCATGATTCAATTCAAGACTCATATTTCATGATTCAATTCATAATTAATGATTCAATTCATAATTCAATTCATAATTCATGATTCAATTCATTATTCATTATTCATGATTCAATTCATAATTCATGATTAAAATCATAATTCATGATTCATGATTCAATTCATGATTCATGATTCATGATTCAATTCATGATTCATGATTCATTATTCGATTCATGATTCATGATTTTATTCATGATTCCTGATTCATGATTCATGATTCATGATTCAATTCATGATTCAATATATGATTCAATTAATGATTCATGATTCAAATCATGATTCATGATTCAATTCATGATTCATGATTCAATTCATGATTCATGATTCAATTTATGATTTAAGATTCATGATTCAATTCATGATTCATGATTCAATATTTGATTCAATTCATGATTCATGATTCAAATCATGATTCATGATTCATGATTCATGATTCAATTCCTGATTCATGATTCAATTCATGATACATGATTCATGATTCAATTCATGATTCATGATTCATGATTTAATTCATGATTCAATTCATGATTCATGATTCATTTCATGATTCATGATTCAATTCATGCATGATTCAATTCATGACACATGATTCAATTCATGACTCATGATTCATAATTCATGATTTAATTCATGATTCATGATTCAATTCATGAATCATTTCATGATTCATGATTCAATTCCTGATTTATGATTCGATTCAAGATTCATGATTCATGAATCATTATTCGATTCATGATTCATGAATCATTATTCGATTCATGATTCTTGGATCATGAATCATGATTCATGATTTATGAATCATGATTCATGATTCGATTCATGATTCATGGTTCATGAATCATGATTCGATTCATGATTCATGATTCAATTCATGATCCATGATTCATGAATCAATGAATCAAGATTTGATTCATGATTCATGATTCATGATTCATGATTCATTTCATGATTCATGATTCATGATTCAATTAATGATTCATGATTCAATTCATGATTCAATTCATGATTCATGATTCAATTCATGATTCAATTCATGATTCATGATTAAATTCATGATTCAAATCATAATTCATGATTCATGATTCAATTCATTATTCATGATTCAATTCATGACTCATGATTCAATTCATGATTCAATTCATGATTCATGATTTATGATTCAATTCATGATTTATGATTCGATTCATGGTTTTATGATTCATAAATCATGATTTGATTCATGATTCATTATTTGATTCATAATTCAATTCATGATTCAATTCATGAATCAAGATTTGATTCATGATTTATGATTCATGATTCATTTCATGATTCATGAATCAATTCATGATTTATGATTCAATTCATGATTCAATTCATGATTCATGATTCAATTCATGATTCAATTCATGATTCATGATTCAATTCATGATTCATGATTCAATTCATTATTCATGATTCAATTCATGACTCATGATTCAATTCATGATTCAATTCATGATTCATGATTTATGATTCAATTCATGATTTATGATTCGATTCATGGTTTTATGATTCATAAATCATGATTTGATTCATGATTCATGATTTGATTCATAATTCAATTCATGATTCAATTCATGAATCAAGATTTGATTCATGATTTATGATTCATGATTCATTTCATGATTCATGAATCAATTCATGATTTATGATTCAATTCATGATTCAATTCATGATTCATGATTCAATTCATGATTCAATTCATGATTCATGATTCAATTCATGATTCATGATTCAATTCATTATTCATGATTCAATTCATGACTCATGATTCAATTCATGATTCAATTCATGATTCATGATTTATGATTCAATTCATGATTTATGATTCGATTCATGGTTTTATGATTCATAAATCATGATTTGATTCATGATTCATGATTTGATTCATAATTCAATTCATGATTCAATTCATGAATCAAGATTTGATTCATGATTTATGATTCATGATTCATTTCATGATTCATGAATCAATTCATGATTTATGATTCAATTCATGATTCAATTCATGATTCATGATTCAATTCATGATTCAATTCATGATTCATGATTCAATTCATGATTCATGATTCAATTCATGATTCATGATTCAATTCATAATTCATGATTCAATTCATGATTTATGATTCAATATATGATTCAATTCATGTTTCATGATTCAATTCATGATTCAATTCATGATTCATGATTCAATTCATGATTCATGATTTAATTCATGACTCATGATTCGATTCATGATTCATGATTCATGATTCAATTCATGTTTCATGATTTAATTCATGACTCATGATTCATGATTCGATTCATGATTCATGATTCATGATTCAATTCATGAATCATGATTCGATTCATGATTCATGATTTATGATTTATGATTCAATTCATGATTCATGATTCAATCCATGATTCCTTTCATGATTCAAGATTCATGATTCAATTCATGATTCATGATTCAATTCATGACTCATGATTGAATTCATGATTCATGATTTAATTCATGATTCATTTATTGATTCATGATTCATGATTCATAAATCATGATTCGATTCATGATTCATGAATCATGATTCGATTCATGATTTTATGATTCATAAATCATGGTTTGATTCATGATTCATGATTCATGAATCATGATTCAATTCATGATTCAATTCATGATTCATGATTTATGATTCATGATTTGTTTCATGATTCAATTCATGATTCAATTCATGAATCAAGATTTGATTCATGATTCATGATTGAATTCATGATTCATGATTCGATTCATGATTCATGATTCAATTCATGATTCAATTCATGATTCGTGATTCAATTCATGTTTCATGATTCAATTCATGATTGAATTCATGATTCATAATTGAATTCATGATTCATGATTCATGATTCAATTAATAATTCATGATTCAATTCATGATTCATGATTCATGATTCAATTCATGATTCAAATCATAATTCATGATTCATGATTCAATTCATGATTCATGATTCAATTCATGATTCATGAATCATTATTCGATTCATAATTCACGATTCATGATTTTATTCATGATTTCTGATTCATGAATCATAATTCATGATTCATGATTCAATTCATCATTCATGATTCAATTCATTATTCATGATTCATGATTCAATTCATGACTCATAATTCATGATTCAATTCATAATTAATGATTCAATTTATGATTCAATTCATAATTCATGATTCAATTCATTATTCATTATTCATGATTCAATTCATAATTCATGATTCAAATCATAATTCATGATTCATGATTCAATTCATGATTCATGATTCATGATTCAATTCATGATTCATGATTCATTATTCGATTCATGATTCACGATTCATGATTTTATTCATGATTTCTGATTCATGAATCATAATTCATGATTCATGATTCAATTCATGATTCAATTCATAATTCATGATTCAATTCATTATTCATGATTCAATTCATGACTCATAATTCATGATTCAATTCATAATTAATGATTCAATTCATGATTCAATTCATAATTCATGATTCAATTCATTATTCATTATTCATGATTCAATTCATAATTCATGATTCATGATTCAATTCATGATTCATGATTCAATTCATGATTCATGATTCATTATTCGATTCATGATTCATGATTTTATTCATGATTCCTGATTCATGATTCAATTCATGATTCAATATATGATTCAATTCATGATTCATGATTCAATTCATGATTCATGATTCAATTCATGAATCTTGATTCAATTCATGATTGAATTCATGAATCATGATTGAATTCATAATTCATGATTCAATTCATGATTCAATTCATGATTCAATTCATGATTCATGATTCAATTCATGATTAAAGATTCATGATTCAATTCATGATTCATGATTCAATATTTGATTCAATTCATGATTCATGATTCAAATCATGATTCATGATTCATGATTCAATTCCTGATTCATGATTCATCATTCATGATTCATGATTCAATTTATGATTCATGATTCATGATTCAATTCATGATTCATGATTCATGATTCAATTCATGATTCAATTCATGATTCATGATTCATTTCATGATTCATGATTCAATTCATGATTCATGATTCAATTCATGATTCATGATTCATGATTCAATTCATGATTCAATTCATGATTCATGATTCAATTCATGATTCATGATTCATGCATGATTCAATTCATGATACATGATTCAATTCATGCATGATTCAATTCATGATTCATGATTCAATTCATGATTCATGATTCATTATTCGATTCATAATTCACGATTCATGATTTTATTCATGATTTCTGATTCATGAATCATAATTCATGATTCATGATTCAATTCATGATTCAATTCATAATTCATGATTCAATTCATTATTCATGATTCATGATTCAATTCATGACTCATAATTCATGATTCAATTCATAATTAATGATTCAATTCATGATTCAATTCATAATTCATGATTCAATTCATTATTCATTATTCATGATTCAATTCATAATTCATGATTCAAATCATAATTCATGATTCATGATTCAATTCATGATTCAATTCATGATTCATGATTCATTATTCGATTCATGATTCACGATTCATGATTTTATTCATGATGTCTGATTCATGAATCATAATTCATGATTCATGATTCAATTCATGATTCAATTCATAATTCATGATTCAATTCATTATTCATGATTCAATTCATTATTCATGATTCATGATTCAATTCATGACTCATAATTCATGATTCAATTCATAATTAATGATTCAATTCATGATTCAATTCATAATTCATGATTCAATTCATTATTCATTATTCATGATTCAATTCATAATTCATGATTCAAATCATAATTCATGATTCATGATTCAATTCATGATTCATGATTCATGATTCAATTCATGATTCATGATTCATTATTCGATTCATGATTCATGATTTTATTCATGATTCCTGATTCATGATTCATGATTCATGATTCAATTCATGATTCAATATATGATTCAATTAATGATTCATGATTCAAATCATGATTCATGATTCAATTCATAATTCAATTCATGATTCATGATTCAATTCATGATTCATGATTCAATTCATGAATCTTAATTCAATTCATGATTGAATTCATGAATCATGATTAAATTCATGATTCATGATTCAATTCATGATTCAATTCATGATTCAATTCATGATTCAATTCATGATTAAAGATTCATGATTCAATTCATGATTTATGATTCAAATCAGGATTCATGATTCATGATTCATGATTCAATTCCTGATTCATTAATCATCATTCATGATTCATGATTCAATTTATGATTCATGATTCAATTCATGATTCATGATTCATGATTCAATTCATGATTCAATTCATGATTCATGATTCATTTCATGATTCATGATTAAATTCATGATTCATGATTCAATTCATGATTCACTTCATGATTCACTTCATGATTCACTTCATGATTCACGATTCAATTCATAATTCAATTCATGATTCATGATTCGATTCATGATTCATGAATCATGATTTAATTCATGATTAATGATTCTTTTCATGATTCATGATTCATGATTCAATTCATGATTCATGATTCAATTCATGATTCAATTCATTAATCATGATTCAATTCATTATTCACTTCATGATTCAATTCATGATTCATGATTCAATTCATGATTCATGATTCAATTCATGATTCAATATATGATTCAATTCATGATTCATGATTTAAATCATGATTAATGATTAAATTCATGATTCAATTCATGATTCATGATTCAATTCCTGATTCATGATTTAATTCATGAATCATGATTCAATTCATGATTGAATTCATGAATCATGATTGAATTCATGATTCATGATTCAATTCATGATTCATGATTCAATTCATAATTAATATTTCATGATTCAATTCATGATTCATGATTCAATATTTGATTCAATTCATGATTCATGATTCAAATCATGATTCATGATTCATGATTCAATTCATGATTCATGATTCATCATTCATGATTTATGAATGATGAATCATGAATCATGAATTGAATCAAATATTGAATCATGAATCATGAATTGAATCATGAAATATTAATCATGAATTGAATCATGAATCATGATTTGAATCATGAATTGAATCATGAATCATGAATTTAATCATGATTCATGAATTCAATCATGAATTGAATCATGATTCATGAATTGAATCATGAATCAGGAATTGAATCATGAATCATGAATTGAATCATGAATTGATTCAATTCATGATTCAATTCATGAATCAAGATTTGATTCATGATTAATGATTCATTTCATGATTCATGATTGAATTCATGATTCATGATTCGATTCATGATTCAATTCATGATTCAATTCATGTTTCATGAATCAATTCATGATTGAATTCATGATTCATGATTGAATTCATGATTCATGATTCATGATTCAATTCATAATTCATGATTCATGATTCAATTCATGATTCATGATTCAATTCATGATTCATGATTCATTATTCGATTCATGATTCACGATTCATGATTTTATTCATGATTTCTGATTCATGAATCATAATTCATGATTCATGATTCAATTCATGATTCAATTCATAATTCATGATTCAATTCATTATTCATGATTCATGATTCAATTCATGACTCATAATTCATGATTCAATTAATAATTAATGATTCAATTCATGATTCAATTCATAATTCATGATTCAATTCATTATTCATTATTCATGATTCAATTCATAATTCATGATTCAATTCATTATTCATGATTCAATTCATGACTCATAATTCATGATTCAATTCATAATTAATGATTCAATTCATGATTCAATTCATAATTCATGATTCAATTCATTATTCATTATTCATGATTCAATTCATAATTCATGATTCAAATCATAATTCATGATTCATAATTCAATTCATGATTCATGATTCATGATTCAATTCATGATTCATTATTCGATTCATGATTCATGATTTTATTCATGATTCCTGATTCCTGATTCATGATTCATGATTCAATTCATCATTCAATTCATGATTCATGATTCATGATTCATTTCATGATTCATGATTCAATTCATGATTCATGATTCAATTCATGATTCAATTCATGATTCATGATTCAATTCATGATTCATGATTCATGCATGATTCAATTCATGATACATGATTCAATTCATGCATGATTCAATTCATGATACATGATTCAATTCATGAATCATGATTCATGATTCATGATTTAATTCATGATTCATGATTCAATTCATGAATCATTTCATGATTCATGAATCATTATTCGATTCATGATTCATGAATTATAATTCGATTCATGATTCTTGGATCATGAATCATGATTCATGATTTATGAATCATGATTCGATTCATGATTCATGATTCATTATTCAATTCATGATTCACGATTCATGATTTTATTCATGATTTCTGATTCATGAATCATAATTCATGATTCATGATTCAATTCATGATTCAATTCATAATTTATGATTCAATTCATTATTCATGATTCATGATTCAATTCATGACTCATATTTCATGATTCAATTCATAATTAATGATTCAATTCATAATTCAATTCATAATTCATGATTCAATTCATTATTCATTATTCATGATTCAATTCATAATTCATGATTAAAATCATAATTCATGATTCATGATTCAATTCATGATTCATGATTCATGATTCAATTCATGATTCATGATTCATTATTCGATTCATGATTCATGATTTTATTCATGATTCCTGATTCATGATTCATGATTCATGATTCAATTCATGATTCAATATATGATTCAATTAATGATTCATGATTCAAATCATGATTCATGATTCAATTCATTATTCATGATTCAATTCATGATTCATGATTCAATTCATGATTCATGATTCAATTTATGATTTAAGATTCATGATTCAATTCATGATTCATGATTCAATATTTGATTCAATTCATGATTCATGAATCAAATCATGATTCATGATTCATGATTCATGATTCAATTCCTGATTCATGATTCAATTCATGATACATGATTCATGATTCAATTCATGATTCATGATTCATGATTTAATTCATGATTCAATTCATGATTCATGATTCATGATTCATTTCATGATTCATGATTCAATTCATGCATGATTCAATTCATGATACATGATTCAATTCATGACTCATGATTCATAATTCATGATTTAATTCATGATTCATGATTCAATTCATGAATCATTTCATGATTCATGATTCAATTCCTGATTTATGATTCGATTCAAGATTCATGATTTATGAATCATTATTCGATTCATGATTCATGAATCATTATTCGATTCATGATTCTTGGATCATGAATCATGATTCATGATTTATGAATCATGATTCATGATTCGATTCATGATTCATGGTTCATGAATCATGATTCAATTCATGATCCATGATTCATGAATCAATGAATCAAGATTTGATTCATGATTCATGATTCATGATTCATGATTCATTTCATGATTCATGATTCATGATTCAATTAATGATTCATGATTCAATTCATGATTCAATTCATGATTCATGATTCAATTCATGATTCAATTCATGATTCATGATTAAATTCATGATTCATGATTCAATTCATGTTTCATGATTCAATTCATGCTTCAATTTATGATTCATGATTCAATTCATGATTCATGATTCTTGATTATATTCATAATTCATGATTCAATTCATGATTCATGATTGAAATCATAATTCATGATTCTTTATTCAATTCATGATTCATGACTCATGATTCAATTCATGATTCATGATTCATGATTTAATTCATGATTCATTTAATGATTCATGATTTATGATTCAATTCATGATTTATAAATCGATTAATGATTTATGAATCATGATTCTATTCATGATTCATGATTCATTAATCATTATTCAATTCTTGATTCATTAATCATGATTCAATTCATAATTCATGATTCATGAATTGATTCATGATTCATGATTCATGATTCATGATTAAATTCATGATTCAATTCATGATTCAATTCATTATTCATGATTCATGATTCAATTCATGATTCATGATTCATGATTCAATTCATGATTTATGATTCATGATTTAATTCATGATTCAATTCATGATTCATGATTCATGATTCATTTCATGATTCATGATTCAATTCATGATTCATAATTCAATTCATGATTCATGATTCATGATTCAATTCATGATTCAATTCATGATTCATGATTCAATTCATGATTCATGATTCATGCATGATTCAATTCATGATACATAATTCAATTCATGCATGATTCAATTCATGATACATGATTCAATTCATGACTCATGATTCATAATTCATGATTTAATTCATGATTCATGATTCAATTCCTGATTTATGATTCGATTCAAGATTCATGATTCATGAATCATTATTCGATTCATGATTCATGAATCATTATTCGATTCATGATTCATGAATCATTATTCGATTCATGATTCTTGGATCATGAATCATGATTCATGATTTATGAATCATGATTCATGATTCATTTCATGATTCGATTCATGATTCATGATTCAATTCATGATTCAATTCATGATTCAATTCATGATTCATGATTCAATTCATGATTCAATTCATGATTCATGATTAAATTCATGATTCATGATTCAATTCATGTTTCATGATTCAATTCATGATTCAATTCATGATTCATGATTCAATTCATGATTCATGATTCAATTCATGATTCATGATTCTTGATTCTATTCATAATTCATGATTCAATTCATGATTCATGATTCATGATTGAAATCATAATTCATGATTCTTTATTCAATTCATTATTCATGATTCATGATTCAATTCATGATTCATGATTCATTATTCGATTCATGATTCACGATTCATGATTTTATTCATGATTCACGATTCATGATTCATGATTCATGAATCAAGATTTGATTCATGATTCATGATTCATGATTCATTTCATGATTCATGATTCAATTCATGATTCATGATTCAATTCATGATTCAATTCATGATTCAATTCATGATTCATGATTCAATTCATAATTCATGATTGAAATCATAATTCATGATTCTTTATTCAATTCATGATTCATGATTCATGATTCAATTCATGATTCATGATTCATGATTCATTATTCGATTCATGATTCACGATTCATGATTTTATTTATGATTGCTGATTCATGATTCATGATTCATGATTCAATTCATGATTCAATTCATGATTCACGATTCATGATTGAAATCATAATTCATGATTCTTTATTCAATTCATGATTCATGATTCAATTCATGATTCATGATTCATTATTCGATTCATGATTCACGATTCATGATTTTATTCATGATTGCTGATTCATGATTCATGATTCATGATTCAATTCATGATTCAATTCATAATTCATGATTTAATTCATTATTTATGATTCATGATTCAATTCATGATTCATGATTCAATTCATGATACATGATTCAATTCATGATTTATGATTCAATATATGATTTAATTCATGATTCATGATTCAAATCATAATTCATGATTCATGATTCAATTCATGATTCATGCTTCATGATTCACTTCATGATTCACGATTCAATTCATAATTTAATTCATGATTCGTGATTCGATTCATGATTCATGAATCATGATTTAATTCATGATTAATGATTCATTTCATGATTCATGATTCATGAATTAATTCATGATTCATGATTCAATTCATGATTCAATTCATGATTCATGATTCAATTCATTATTCACTTCATGATTCAATTCATGATTCATGATTCAATTCATGATTCATGATTCATGATTCAATTCATGATTCAATATATGATTCAATTCATGATTCATGATTTAAATCATGATTCATGATTCAATTCATGATTCATGATTCAATTCATGATTCAATTCATGATTCATGATTCAATTCATGATTCATGATTCATGATTGAAATCATAATTCATGATTCTTTATTCAATTCATGATTCATGATTCATGATTGAATTCATGATTCATGATTCATTATTCGATTCATGATTCAGGATTCATGATTTTATTTATGATTGCTGATTCATGATTGCTGATTCATGATTCAATTCATGATTCAATTCATAATTCATGATTCAATTCATTATTCATGATTCATGATTCAATTCATAATTCATGATTCAATTCATGATTCATGATTCAATTCATGATACATGATTCAATTCATGATTCGATTCATGATTCATGGTTCATGAATCATGATTCATGATTCATGGTTCATGAATCATGATTCGATTCATGATTCATGATTCATGACTCAATTCATGATTCATGATTCAATTCATAATTCATGATTCAATTCATGATTCATGATTCATGATTCAATTCATGATTCATGATTCAAATCATAATTCATGATTCATGATTCAATTCATGATTCATGATTCATGATTCAATTCATGATTCATGATTCATGATTCAATTCATGATTCATGATTCAATTTTCGATTCATGATTCACGATTCATGATTTTATTCATGATTTCTGATTCATGAAGCATAATTCATGATTCATGATTCAATTCATGATTCAATTCATAATTTATGATTCAATTCATTATTCATGATTCATGATTCAATTCATGACTCATAATTCATGATTCAATTCATAATTAATGATTCAATTCATAATTCAATTCATAATTCATGATTCAATTCATTATTCATTATTCATGATTCAATTCATAATTCATGAATCAAATCATAATTCATGATTCATGATTCAATTCATGATTCATGATTCATGATTCAATTCATGATTCATGATTCATTATTCGATTCATGATTCATGATTTTATTCATGATTCCTGATTCATCATTCATGATTCAATTCATGATTCAATATATGATTCAATTAATGATTCATGATTCAAATCATGATTCATGATTCAATTCATGATTCATGATTCAATTCATGATTAAAGATTCATGATTCAATTCATGATTCATGATTCAATATTTGATTCAATTCATGATTCATGATTCAAATCATGATTCATGATTCATGATTCATGATTCATGATTCAATTCCTGATTCATGATTCAATTCATGATACATGATTCATGATTCATTTCATGATACATGATTCATGATTCAATTCATAATTCATGATTTAATTCATGATTCAATTCATGATTCATGATTCATGATTCATTTCATGATTCATGATTCAATTCATGCATGATTCAATTCATGATACATGATTCAATTCATGACTCATGATTCATAATTCATGATTTAATTCATGATTCATGATTCAATTCATGAATCATTTCATGATTCATGATTCAATTCCTGATTTATGATTCGATTCAAGAGTCATGATTCATGAATCATTATTCGATTCATGATTCATGAATCATTATTCGATTCATGATTCATGAATCATTATTCGATTCATGATTCTATGATCATGAATCATGATTCATGATTTATGAATCATGATTCATGATTCATGATTCGATTCATGATTCATGGTTCATGAATCATGATTCGATTCATTATTCATGATTCATGATTCAATTCATGATCCATGATTCATGAATCAATGAATCAAGATTTGATTCATGATTCATGATTCATGATTCATTTCATGATTCATGATTCAATTAATGATTCATGATTCAATTCATGATTCAATTCATGATTCAATTCATGATTCATGATTCAATTCATGATTCAATTCATGATTCATGATTAAATTCATGATTCATGATTCAATTCATGTTTCATGATTCAATTCATGATTCATGATTCAATTCATGATTCATGATTCTTGATTCTATTCATAATTCATGATTCAATTCATGATTCATGATTCATGATTGAAATCATAATTCATGATTCTTTATTCAATTCATGATTCATGATTCATGATTCATGATTCATTATTCGATTCATGATTCACGATTCATGATTTTATTCATGATTGCTGATTCATGATTCATGATTCATGATTAAATTCATGATTCAATTCATAATTCATGATTCAATTCATTATTCATGATTCATGATTCAATTCATGATTCATGATTCATGATTCAATTCATGATTCATGATTTAATTCATGATTCAATTCATGATTCATGATTCATGATTCATTTCATGATTCATGATTTAATTCATGATTCATAATTCAATTCATGATTCATGATTCATGATTCAATTCATGATTCAATTCATGATTCATGATTCAATTCATGATTCATGATTCATGCATGATTCAATTCATGATACATTATTCAATTCATGCATGATTCAATTCATGATACATGATTCAATTCATGACTCATGATTCATAATTCATGATTTAATTCATGATTCATGATTCAATTCCTGATTTATGATTCGATTCAAGATTCATGATTCATGAATCATTATTCGATTCATGATTCATGAATCATTATTCGATTCATGATTCATGATTCATGATTCAATTCATGATTCATGATTCATGAATCAATGAATCAAGATTTGATTCATGATTCATGATTCATGATTCATGATTCATTTCATGATTCATGATTCATGATTCATGATTCATGATTCATTTCATGATTCATGATTCGATTCATGATTCATGATTCAATTCATGATTCAATTCATGATTCAATTCATGATTCATGATTCAATTCATGATTCAATTCATGATTCATGATTAAATTCATGATTCATGATTCAATTCATGTTTCATGATTCAATTCATGATTCAATTCATGATTCATGATTCAATTCATGATTCATGATTCAATTCATGATTCATGATTCTTGATTCTATTCATAATTCATGATTCAATTCATGATTCATGATTGAAATCATAATTCATGATTCTTTATTCAATTCATGATTCATGATTCATAATTCAATTCATGATTCATGATTCATTATTCGATTCATGATTCATGATTCATGATTCAATTCATGATTCAATTCATAATTCATGATTCAATTCATTATTCATGATTCATGATTCAATTCATGATTCATGATTCAATTCATGATACATGATTCAATTCATGATTTATGATTCAATATATGATTCAATTCATGATTCATGATTCAAATCATAATTCATGATTCATGATTCAATTCATGATTAATGCTTCATGATTCACTTCATGATTCACGATTCAATTCATAATTCAATTCATGATTCGTGATTCGATTCATGATTCATGAATCATAATTCAATTCATGATTCAATTCATGATTCACGATTCATGATTTTATTAATGATTGCTGATTCATGATTCATGATTCATGATTCAATTCATGATTCAATTCATAATTCATGATTCAATTCATTATTCATGATTCATGATTCAATTCATAATTCATGATTCAATTCATGATTCATGATTCAATTCATGATACATGATTCAATTCATGATTCGATTCATGATTCATGGTTCATGAATCATGATTCGATTCATGATTCATGATTCATGACTCAATTCATGATTCATGATTCAATTCATAATTCATGATTCAATTCATGATTCATGATTCATGATTCAATTCATGATTCATGATTCAAATCATAATTCATGATTCATGATTCAATTCATGATTCATGATTCATGATTCAATTCATGATTCATGATTCATGATTCAATTCATGATTCATGATTCATTATTCAATTCATGATTCACGATTCAAGATTTTATTCATGATTTCTGATTCATGAATCATAATTCATGATTCAATTCATGATTCAATTCATAATTTATGATTCAATTCATTATTCATGATTCATGATTCAATTCGTGACTCATAATTCATGATTCAATTCATAATTAATGATTCAATTCATAATTCAATTCATAATTCATGATTCAATTCATTATTCATTATTCATGATTCAATTCATAATTCATGATTAAAATCATAATTCATGATTCATGATTCAATTCATGATTCATGATTCATGATTCAATTCATGATTCATGATTCATTATTCGATTCATGATTTTATTCATGATTCCTGATTCATGATTCATGATTCATGATTCAATTCATGATTCAATATATGATTCAATTAATGATTCATGATTCAAATCATGATTCATGATTCAATTCATGATTCATGATTCAATTCATGATTCATGATTCAATTTATGATTAAAGATTCATGATTCAATTCATGATTCATGATTCAATATTTGATTCAATTCATGATTCATGATTCAAATCATGATTCATGATTCATGATTCATGATTCATGATTCAATTCCTGATTCATGATTCAATTCATGATACATGATTCATGATTCAATTCATGATTCATGATTCATGATTTAATTCATGATTCAATTCATGATTCATGATTCATGATTCATTTCATGATTCATGATTCAATTCATGCATGATTCAATTCATGATACATGATTCAATTCATGACTCATGATTCATAATTCATGATTTAATTCATGATTCATGATTCAATTCATGAATCATTTCATGATTCATGATTCAATTCCTGATTTATGATTCGATTCAAGATTCATGATTCAGGAATCATTATTCGATTCATGATTCATGAATCATTATTCGATTCATGATTCTTGGATCATGAATCATGATTCATGATTTATGAATCATGATTCATGATTCATGATTCGATTCATGATTCATGGTTCATGAATCATGATTCGATTCATGATTCATGATTCATGATTCAATTCATGATCCATGATTCATGAAACAATGAATCAAGATTTGATTCATGATTCATGATTCATGATTCATTTCATGATTCATGATTCAATTAATGATTCATGATTCAATTCATGATTCAATTCATGATTCAATTCATGATTCATGATTCAATTCATGATTCAATTCATGATTCATGATTAAATTCATGATTCATGATTCAATTCATGTTTCATGATTCAATTCATGCTTCAATTTATGATTCATGATTCAATTCATGATTCATGATTCTTGATTCTATTCATAATTCATGATTCAATTCATGATTCATGATTGAAATCATAATTCATGATTCTTTATTCAATTCATGATTCATGATTCATGATTCAATTCATGATTCATGATTCATTATTCGATTCATGATTCACGATTCATGATTTTATTCATGATTGCTGATTCATGATTCATGATTCATGATTAAATTCATGATTCAATTCATAATTCATGATTCAATTCATTATTCATGATTCATGATTCAATTCATGATTCATGATTCATGATTCAATTCATGATTCATGATTCATGATTTAATTCATGATTCAATTCATGATTCATGATTCATTTCATGATTCATGATTCAATTCATGATTCATAATTCAATTCATGATTCATGATTCATGATTCAATTCATGATTCAATTCATGATTCATGATTCAATTCATGATTCATGATTCATGCATGATTCAATTCATGATACATAATTCAATTCATGCATGATTCAATTCATGATACATAATTCAATTCATGCATGATTCAATTCATGATTTATGATTCGATTCAAGATTCATGATTCATGAATCATTATTCGATTCATGATTCATGAATCATTATTCGATTCATGATTCATGAATCATTATTCGATTCATGATTCTTGGATCATGAATCATGATTCATGATTTATGAATCATGATTCATGATTCATGATTCGATTCATGATTCATGGTTCATGAATCATGATTCGATTCATGATTCATGATTCATGATTCAATTCATGATTCATGATTCATGAATCAATGAATCAAGATTTGTTTCATGATTCATGATTCTTGATTCATTTCATGATTCATGATTCATGATTCATGATTCATGATTCATTTCATGATTCATGATTCGATTCATGATTCATGATTCAATTCATGATTCAATTCATGATTCAATTCATGATTCATGATTCAATTCATGATTCAATTCATGATTCATGATTAAATTCATGATTCATGATTCAATTCATGTTTCATGATTCAATTCATGATTCAATTCATGATTCATGATTCAATTCATGATTCATGATTCAATTCATGATTCATGATTCTTGATTCTATTCATAATTCATGATTCAATTCATGATTCATGATTCATGATTGAAATCATAATTCATGATTCTTTATTCAATTCATGATTCATGATTCATGATTCAATTCATGATTCATGATTCATTATTCGATTCATGATTCACGATTCATGATTTTATTCATGATTCACGATTCATGATTCATGATTCATGATTCAATTCATGATTCAATTCATAATTCATGATTCAATTCATTATTCATGATTCATGATTCAATTCATGATTCATGATTCAATTCATGATTCATGATTCAATTCATGATACATGATTCAATTCATGATTTATGATTCAATATATGATTCAATTCATGATTCATGATTCAAATCATAATTCATGATTCATGATTCAATTCATGATTAATGCTTCATGATTCACTTCATGATTCACGATTCAATTCATAATTCAATTCATGATTCGTGATTCGATTCATGATTCATGAATCATGATTTAATTCATGATTGATGATTCATTTCATGATTCATGATTCATGATTCAATTCATGATTCATGATTCAATTCATGATTTAATTCATGATTCATGATTCAATTCATTATTCACTTCATGATTCAATTCATGATTCATGATTCAATTCATGATTCATGATTCATGATTCAATTCATGATTCAATATATGATTCAATTCATGATTCATGATTTAAATCATGATTCATGATTCAATTCATGATTCGATTCATGATTCATGGTTCATGAATCATGATTCATGAATCATGATTCGATTCATGATTCATGATTCATGATTCAATTCATGATTCAATATATGATTCAATTCATGATTCATGATTCAATTCATGATTCATGATTCAATTCATGATTCAATTCATGATTCAATTCATGATTCATGATTCAATTCATGATTCAATTCATGATTCATGATTAAATTCATGATTCATGATTCAAATCAAAATTCATGATTCATGATTCAATTCATGATTCATGATTCATGATTCAATTCATGATTCATGATTCATTATTCGATTCATGATTCACGATTTATGATTTTATTCATGATTTCTGATTCATGAATCATAATTCATGATTCAATTCATGATTCAATTCATAATTTATGATTCAATTCATTATTCATGATTCATGATTCAATTCATGACTCATAATTCATGATTCAATTCATAATTAATGATTCAATTCATAATTCAATTCATAATTCATGATTCAATTCATTATTCATTATTCATGATTCAATTCATAATTCATGATTCAAATCATAATTCATGATTCATGATTCAATTCATGATTCATGATTCATGATTCAATTCATGATTCATGATTCATGATTCAATTCATGATTCATGATTCATTATTCGATTCATGATTCATGATTTTATTCATGATTCCTGATTCCTGATTCCTGATTCATGATTCATGATTCAATTCATGATTCAATATATGATTCAATTAGTGATTCATGATTCAAATCATGATTCATGATTCAATTCATGATTCATGATTCAATTCATGATTCATGATTCAATTCATGAATCATGATTCAATTCATGATTAAAGATTCATGATTCAATTCATGATTCATGATTCAATTCATGATTCATGATTCATGATTCAATTCATGATTCAATTCATAATTTTTGATTCAATTCATTATTCATGATTCATGATTCAATTCATGACTCATAATTCATGATTCAATTCATAATTAATGACTCAATTCATAATTCAATTCATATTTCATGATTCAATTCATTTTTCATTATTCATGATTCAATTCATAATTCATGATTCAAATCATAATTCATGATTCATGATTTAAATCATGATTCATGATTCGATTCATGATTCAATTCCTGATTCATGATTCAATTCCTGATTCATGATTCAATTCATGAATCATGATTCAATTCATGATTGAATTCATGAATCATGATTGAATTCATGATTCATGATACAATTCATGATTCAATTCATGATTCATGATTCAATTCATGATTAATATTTCATGATTCAATTCATGATTCATGATTCAATATTTGATTCAATTCATGATTCATGATTCAAATCATGATTCATGATTCAATTCATGATTCATGATTAATCATTCATGATTCATAAATCATGATTCGATTCATGATTTTATGATTTATAAATCATGATTCAATTCATGATTCATGATTCATGATTCAATTCATGATTCAATTCATGATTCACGATTCATGATTTTATTCATGATTGCTGATTCATGATTCATGATTCATGATTCAATTCATGATTCAATTCATAATTCATGATTCAATTCATTATTCATGATTCATGATTCAATTCATAATTCATGATTCAATTCATGATTCATGATTCAATTCATGATACATGATTCAATTCATGATTCGATTCATGATTCATGGTTCATGAATCATGATTCGATTCATGATTCATGATTCATGACTCAATTCATGATTCATGATTCAATTCATAATTCATGATTCAATTCATGATTCATGATTCATGATTCAATTCATGATTCATGATTCAAATCATAATTCATGATTCATGATTCAATTCATGATTCATGATTCATGATTCAATTCATGATTCATGATTCATGATTCAATTCATGATTCATGATTCATTATTCGATTCATGATTCACGATTCATGATTTTATTCATGATTTCTGATTCATGAATCATAATTCATGATTCATGATTCAATTCATAATTTATGATTCAATTCATTATTCATGATTCATGATTCAATTCATGACTCATAATTCATGATTCAATTCATAATTAATGATTCAATTCATAATTCAATTCATAATTCATGATTCAATTCATTATTCATTATTCATGATTCAATTCATAATTCATGATTCAAATCATAATTCATGATTCATGATTCAATTCATGATTCATGATTCATGATTCAATTCATGATTCATGATTCATTATTCGATTCATGATTCATGATTTTATTCATGATTCCTGATTCATGATTCATGATTCATGATTCAATTCATGATTCAATATATGATTCAATTAATGATTCATGATTCAAATCATGATTCATGATTCAATTCATGATTCATGATTCAATTCATGATTCATGATTCAATTCATGATTAAAGATTCATGATTCAATTCATGATTCATGATTCAATATTTGATTCAATTCATGATTCATGATTCAAATCATGATTCATGATTCATGATTCATGATTCATGATTCAATTCCTGATTCATGATTCAATTCATGATACATGATACATGATTCAATTCATGATTCATGATTTATGATTTAATTCATGATTCAATTCATGATTCATGATTCATGATTCATTTCATGATTCATGATTCAATTCATGCATGATTCAATTCATGATACATGATTCAATTCATGACTCATGATTCATAATTCATGATTTAATTCATGATTCATGATTCAATTCATGAATCATTTCATGATTCATGATTCAATTCCTGATTTATGATTCGATTCAAGATTCATGATTCATGAATCATTATTCGATTCATAATTCATGAATCATTATTCGATTCATGATTCTTGGATCATGAATCATGATTCATGATTTATGAATCATGATTCATGATTCATGATTCGATTCATGATTCATGGTTCATGAATCATGATTCGATTCATGATTCATGATTCATGATTCAATTCATGATCCATGATTCATGAATCAATGAATCAAGATTTGATTCATGATTCATGATTCATGATTCATTTCATGATTCATGATTCAATTCACGATTCATGATTCAATTCATGATTCAATTCATGATTCAATTCATGATTCATGATTCAATTCATGATTCAATTCATGATTCATGATTAAATTCATGATTCATGATTCAATTCATGTTTCATGATTCAATTCATGATTCAATTCATGATTCATGGTTCAATTCATGATTCATGATTCTTGATTCTATTCATAATTCATTATTCAATTCATGATTCATGATTCATGATTGAAATCATAATTCATGATTCTTTATTCAATTCATGATTCATGATTCATGATTCAATTCATGATTCATGAATCATTATTCGATTCATGATTCACGATTCATGATTTTATTCATGATTGCTGATTCATGATTCATGATTCATGATTCAATTCATGATTCAATTCATAATTCATGATTCAATTCATTATTCATGATTCATGATTCAATTCATGATTCATGATTCAATTCATGATTCATGATTCATGATTTAATTCATGATTCAATTCATGATTCATGATTCATGATTCATTTCATGATTCATGATTCAATTCATGATTCATGATTCAATTCATGATTCATGATTCATGACTCAATTCATGATTCAATTCATGATTCAATTCATGATTCATGATTCAATTCATGATTCATGATTCATGCATGATTCAATTCATGATACATGATTCAATTCATGCATGATTCAATTCATGATACATGATTCAATTCATGACTCATGATTCATAATTCATGATTTAATTCATGATTCATGATTCAATTCATGAATCATTTCATGATTCATGATTCAATTCCTGATTTATGATTCGATTCAAGATTCATGATTCATGAATCATTATTCGATTCATGATTCATAAATTATTATTTGATTCATGATTCTTGGATCATGAATCATGATTCATGATTTATGAATCATGATTCATGATTCATGATTCGATTCATGATTCATGGTTCATGAATCATGATTCGATTCATGATTCATGATTCAATTCATGATTCATGATTCATGAATCAATGAATCAAGATTTGATTCATGATTCATGATTCATGATTCATGATTCATTTCATGATTCATGATTCAATTCATGATTCATGATTCAATTCATGATTCAATTCATGATTCAATTCATGATTCATGATTCAATTCATGATTCAATTCATGATTCATGATTAAATTCATGATTCATGATTCAATTCATGTTTCATGATTCAATTTCTGATTCAATTCATGATTCATGATTCAATTCATGATTCATGATTCAATTCATGATTCATGATTCTTGATTCTATTCATAATTCATGATTCAATTCATGATTCATGATTGAAATCATAATTCATGATTCTTTATTCAATTCATGATTCATGATTCATGATTCAATTCATGATTCAATTCATAATTTATGATTCAATTCATTATTCATGATTCATGATTCAATTCATGACTCATAATTCATGATTCAATTCATAATTAATGACTCAATTCATAATTCAATTCATATTTCATGATTCAATTCATTATTCATTATTCATGATTCAATTCATAATTCATGATTCAAATCATAATTCATGATTCATGATTTAAATCATGATTCATGATTCGATTCATGATTCAATTCCTGATTCATGATTCAATTCCTGATTCATGATTCAATTCATGAATCATGATTCAATTCATGATTGAATTCATGAATCATGATTGAATTCATGATTCATGATACAATTCATGATTCAATTCATGATTCATGATTCAATTCATGATTAATATTTCATGATTCAATTCATGATTCATGATTCAATATTTGATTCAATTCATGATTCATGATTCAAATCATGATTCATGATTCAATTCATGATTCATGATTAATCATTCATGATTCATAAATCATGATTCGATTCATGATTTTATGATTTATAAATCATGATTCAATTCATGATTCATGATTCATGATTCAATTCATGATTCAATTCATGATTCACGATTCATGATTTTATTCATGATTGCTGATTCATGATTCATGATTCATGATTCAATTCATGATTCAATTCATAATTCATGATTCAATTCATTATTCATGATTCATGATTCAATTCATAATTCATGATTCAATTCATGATTCATGATTCAATTCATGATACATGATTCAATTCATGATTCGATTCATGATTCATGGTTCATGAATCATGATTCGATTCATGATTCATGATTCATGACTCAATTCATGATTCATGATTCAATTCATAATTCATGATTCAATTCATGATTCATGATTCATGATTCAATTCATGATTCATGATTCAAATCATAATTCATGATTCATGATTCAATTCATGATTCATGATTCATGATTCAATTCATGATTCATGATTCATGATTCAATTCATGATTCATGATTCATTATTCGATTCATGATTCACGATTCATGATTTTATTCATGATTTCTGATTCATGAATCATAATTCATGATTCATGATTCAATTCATAATTTATGATTCAATTCATTATTCATGATTCATGATTCAATTCATGACTCATAATTCATGATTCAATTCATAATTAATGATTCAATTCATAATTCAATTCATAATTCATGATTCAATTCATTATTCATTATTCATGATTCAATTCATAATTCATGATTCAAATCATAATTCATGATTCATGATTCAATTCATGATTCATGATTCATGATTCAATTCATGATTCATGATTCATTATTCGATTCATGATTCATGATTTTATTCATGATTCCTGATTCATGATTCATGATTCATGATTCAATTCATGATTCAATATATGATTCAATTAATGATTCATGATTCAAATCATGATTCATGATTCAATTCATGATTCATGATTCAATTCATGATTCATGATTCAATTCATGATTAAAGATTCATGATTCAATTCATGATTCATGATTCAATATTTGATTCAATTCATGATTCATGATTCAAATCATGATTCATGATTCATGATTCATGATTCATGATTCAATTCCTGATTCATGATTCAATTCATGATACATGATACATGATTCAATTCATGATTCATGATTTATGATTTAATTCATGATTCAATTCATGATTCATGATTCATGATTCATTTCATGATTCATGATTCAATTCATGCATGATTCAATTCATGATACATGATTCAATTCATGACTCATGATTCATAATTCATGATTTAATTCATGATTCATGATTCAATTCATGAATCATTTCATGATTCATGATTCAATTCCTGATTTATGATTCGATTCAAGATTCATGATTCATGAATCATTATTCGATTCATAATTCATGAATCATTATTCGATTCATGATTCTTGGATCATGAATCATGATTCATGATTTATGAATCATGATTCATGATTCATGATTCGATTCATGATTCATGGTTCATGAATCATGATTCGATTCATGATTCATGATTCATGATTCATGATTCAATTCATGATCCATGATTCATGAATCAATGAATCAAGATTTGATTCATGATTCATGATTCATGATTCATTTCATGATTCATGATTCAATTCACGATTCATGATTCAATTCATGATTCAATTCATGATTCAATTCATGATTCATGATTCAATTCATGATTCAATTCATGATTCATGATTAAATTCATGATTCATGATTCAATTCATGTTTCATGATTCAATTCATGATTCAATTCATGATTCATGGTTCAATTCATGATTCATGATTCTTGATTCTATTCATAATTCATTATTCAATTCATGATTCATGATTCATGATTGAAATCATAATTCATGATTCTTTATTCAATTCATGATTCATGATTCATGATTCAATTCATGATTCATGAATCATTATTCGATTCATGATTCACGATTCATGATTTTATTCATGATTGCTGATTCATGATTCATGATTCATGATTCAATTCATGATTCAATTCATAATTCATGATTCAATTCATTATTCATGATTCATGATTCAATTCATGATTCATGATTCATGATTCAATTCATGATTCATGATTCATGATTTAATTCATGATTCAATTCATGATTCATGATTCATGATTCATTTCATGATTCATGATTCAATTCATGATTCATGATTCAATTCATGATTCATGATTCATGACTCAATTCATGATTCAATTCATGATTCAATTCATGATTCATGATTCAATTCATGATTCATGATTCATGCATGATTCAATTCATGATACATGATTCAATTCATGCATGATTCAATTCATGATACATGATTCAATTCATGACTCATGATTCATAATTCATGATTTAATTCATGATTCATGATTCAATTCATGAATCATTTCATGATTCATGATTCAATTCCTGATTTATGATTCGATTCAAGATTCATGATTCATGAATCATTATTCGATTCATGATTCATAAATTATTATTTGATTCATGATTCTTGGATCATGAATCATGATTCATGATTTATGAATCATGATTCATGATTCATGATTCGATTCATGATTCATGGTTCATGAATCATGATTCGATTCATGATTCATGATTCAATTCATGATTCATGATTCATGAATCAATGAATCAAGATTTGATTCATGATTCATGATTCATGATTCATGATTCATTTCATGATTCATGATTCAATTCATGATTCATGATTCAATTCATGATTCAATTCATGATTCAATTCATGATTCATGATTCAATTCATGATTCAATTCATGATTCATGATTAAATTCATGATTCATGATTCAATTCATGTTTCATGATTCAATTTCTGATTCAATTCATGATTCATGATTCAATTCATGATTCATGATTCAATTCATGATTCATGATTCTTGATTCTATTCATAATTCATGATTCAATTCATGATTCATGATTGAAATCATAATTCATGATTCTTTATTCAATTCATGATTCATGATTCATGATTCAATTCATGATTCAATTCATAATTTATGATTCAATTCATTATTCATGATTCATGATTCAATTCATGACTCATAATTCATGATTCAATTCATAATTAATGACTCAATTCATAATTCAATTCATATTTCATGATTCAATTCATTATTCATTATTCATGATTCAATTCATAATTCATGATTCAAATCATAATTCATGATTCATGATTTAAATCATGATTCATGATTCGATTCATGATTCAATTCCTGATTCATGATTCAATTCCTGATTCATGATTCAATTCATGAATCATGATTCAATTCATGATTGAATTCATGATTCATGATACAATTCATGATTCAATTCATGATTCATGATTCAATTCATGATTAATATTTCATGATTCAATTCATGATTCATGATTCAATATTTGATTCAATTCATGATTCATGATTCAAATCATGATTCATGATTCAATTCATGATTCATGATTAATCATTCATGATTCATAAATCATGATTCGATTCATGATTTTATGATTTATAAATCATGATTCAATTCATGATTCATGATTCATGATTCAATTCATGATTCAATTCATGATTCACGATTCATGATTTTATTCATGATTGCTGATTCATGATTCATGATTCATGATTCAATTCATGATTCAATTCATAATTCATGATTCAATTCATTATTCATGATTCATGATTCAATTCATAATTCATGATTCAATTCATGATTCATGATTCAATTCATGATACATGATTCAATTCATGATTCGATTCATGATTCATGGTACATGAATCATGACTCATGATTCATGATTCGATTCATGATTCATGGTTCATGAATCATGATTCGATTCATGATTCATGATTCATTTCATGATTCATGGTTCATGAATCATGATTCGATTCATGATTCATGATTCATGACTCAATTCATGATTCATGATTCAATTCATAATTCATGATTCAATTCATGATTCATGATTCATGATTCAATTCATGATTCATGATTCAAATCATAATTCATGATTCATGATTCAATTCATGATTCATGATTCATGATTCAATTCATGATTCATGATTCATGATTCAATTCATGATTCATGATTCATTATTCGATTCATGATTCACGATTCATGATTTTATTCATGATTTCTGATTCATGAATCATAATTCATGATTCATGATTCAATTCATAATTTATGATTCAATTCATTATTCATGATTCATGATTCAATTCATGACTCATAATTCATGATTCAATTCATAATTAATGATTCAATTCATAATTCAATTCATAATTCATGATTCAATTCATTATTCATTATTCATGATTCAATTCATAATTCATGATTCAAATCATAATTCATGATTCATGATTCAATTCATGATTCATGATTCATGATTCAATTCATGATTCATGATTCATTATTCGATTCATGATTTTATTCCTGATTCCTGATTCATGATTCATGATTCATGATTCAATTCATGATTCAATATATGATTCAATTAATGATTCATGATTCAAATCATGATTCATGATTCAATTCATGATTCATGATTCAATTCATGATTAAAGATTCATGATTCAATTCATGATTCATGATTCAATATTTGATTCAATTCATGATTCATGATTCAAATCATGATTCATGATTCATGATTCATGATTCATGATTCAATTCCTGATTCATGATTCAATTCATGATACATGATTCATGATTCAATTCATGATTCATGATTTATGATTTAATTCATGATTCAATTCATGATTCATGATTCATGATTCATTTCATGATTCATGATTCAATTCATGCATGATTCAATTCATGATACATGATTCAATTCATGACTCATGATTCATAATTCATGATTTAATTCATGATTCATGATTCAATTCATGAATCATTTCATGATTCATGATTCAATTCCTGATTTATGATTCGATTCAAGATTCATGATTCATGAATCATTATTCGATTCATAATTCATGAATCATTATTCGATTCATGATTCTTGGATCATGAATCATGATTCATGATTTATGAATCATGATTCATGATTCATGATTCGATTCATGATTCATGGTTCATGAATCATGATTCGATTCATGATTCATGATTCATGATTCAATTCATGATCCATGATTCATGAATCAATGAATCAAGATTTGATTCATGATTCATGATTCATGATTCATTTCATGATTCATGATTCAATTCACGATTCATGATTCAATTCATGATTCAATTCATGATTCATGATTCAATTCATGATTCAATTCATGATTCATGATTAAATTCATGATTCATGATTCAATTCATGTTTCATGATTCAATTCATGATTCAATTCATGATTCATGGTTCAATTCATGATTCATGATTCTTGATTCTATTCATAATTCATTATTCAATTCATGATTCATGATTCATGATTGAAATCATAATTCATGATTCTTTATTCAATTCATGATTCATGATTCATGATTCAATTCATGATTCATGAATCATTATTCGATTCATGATTCACGATTCATGATTTTATTCATGATTGCTGATTCATGATTCATGATTCATGATTCAATTCATGATTCAATTCATAATTCATGATTCAATTCATTATTCATGATTCATGATTCAATTCATGATTCATGATTCATGATTCAATTCATGATTCATGATTCATGATTTAATTCATGATTCAATTCATGATTCATGATTCATGATTCATTTCATGATTCATGATTCAATTCATGATTCATGATTCAATTCATGATTCATGATTCATGATTCAATTCATGATTCAATTCATGATTCAATTCATGATTCATGATTCAATTCATGATTCATGATTCATGCATGATTCAATTCATGATACATGATTCAATTCATGCATGATTCAATTCATGATACATGATTCAATTCATGACTCATGATTCATAATTCATGATTTAATTCATGATTCATGATTCAATTCATGAATCATTTCATGATTCATGATTCAATTCCTGATTTATGATTCGATTCAAGATTCATGATTCATGAATCATTATTCGATTCATGATTCATAAATTATTATTTGATTCATGATTCTTGGATCATGAATCATGATTCATGATTTATGAATCATGATTCATGATTCATGATTCGATTCATGATTCATGGTTCAAGAATCATGATTCAATTCATGATTCATGATTCAATTCATGATTCATGATTCATGAATCAATGAATCAAGATTTGATTCATGATTCATGATTCATGATTCATGATTCATTTCATGATTCATGATTCAATTCATGATTCATGATTCAATTCATGATTCAATTCATGATTCAATTCATGATTCATGATTCAATTCATGATTCAATTCATGATTCATGATTAAATTCATGATTCATGATTCAATTCATGTTTCATGATTCAATTTCTGATTCAATTCATGATTCATGATTCAATTCATGATTCATGATTCAATTCATGATTCATGATTCTTGATTCTATTCATAATTCATGATTCAATTCATGATTCATGATTGAAATCATAATTCATGATTCTTTATTCAATTCATGATTCATGATTCATGATTCAATTCATGATTCATGATTCATTATTCGATTCATGATTCACGATTCATGATTTTATTCATGATTCACGATTCATGATTCATGATTCAATTCATGATTCAATTCATAATTCATGATTCAATTCATTATTCATGATTCATGATTCAAATTATGATTCATGATTCAATTCATGATTCATGATTCAATTCATGATACATGATTCAATTCATGATTTATGATTCAATATATGATTCAATTCATGATTCATGATTCAAATCATAATTCATGATTCATGATTCAATTCATGATTCATGCTTCATGATTCACTTCATGATTCACGATTCAATTCATAATTCAATTCATGATTCGTGATTCGATTCATGATTCATGAATCATGATTTAATTCATGATTAATGATTAATTTCATGATTCATGATTCATGATTCAATTCATGATTCATGATTCAATTCATGATTCAATTCATGATTCATGATTCAATTCATTATTCACTTCATGATTCAATTCATGATTCATGATTCAATTCATGATTCATGATTCATGATTCAATTCATGATTCAATATATGATTCAATTCATGATTCATGATTTAAATCATGATTCATGATTCAATTTATGATTCGATTCATGATTCATGGTTCATGAATCATGATTCAATTCATGATTCAATTCATGATTTATGATTCAATTCATGATTCAATATATGATTCAATTCATGATTCATGATTTAAATCATGATTCATGATTCAATTCATGATTCGATTCATGATTCATGGTTCATGAATCATGATTCATGATTCATGATTCGATTCATAATTCATGGTTCATGAATCATGATTCGATTCATGATTCATGATTCATGATTCATGATTCAATTCATGATTCATGATTCATGAATCAATGAATCAAGATTTGATTCATGATTCATGATTCATTTCATGATTCATGATTCAATTCATGATTCATGATTCAATTCATGATTCAATTCATGATTCAATTCATGATTCATGATTCAATTCATGATTCATGATTTATGATTGAAATCATAATTCATAATTCTTTATTCAATTCATGATTCATGATTCATGATTCAATTCATGATTCATGATTCATGATTCATTATTCGATTCATGATTCACGATTCATGATTTTATTTATGATTGCTGATTCATGATTCATGATTCATGATTCAATTCATGATTCACGATTCATGATTTTATTCATGATTGCTGATTCATGATTCATGATTCATGATTCAATTCATGATTCAATTCATAATTCATGATTCAATTCATTATTCATGATTCATGATTCAATTCATAATTCATGATTCAATTCATGATTCATGATTCAATTCATGATACATGATTCAATTCATGATTCGATTCATGATTCATGGTTCATGAATCATGATTCATGATTCATGATTCGATTCATGATTCATGGTTCGATTCATGATTCATGGTTCATGAATCATGGTTCGATTCATGATTCATGGTTCATGAATCATGATTCGATTCATGATTCATGATTCATGATTCAATTCATGATTCATGATTCAATTCATAATTCATGATTCAATTCATGATTCATGATTCAAATCATAATTCATGATTCATGATTCAATTCATGATTCATGATTCAATTCATGATTCATGATTCATTATTCGATTCATGATTCACGATTCATGATTTTATTCATGATTTCTGATTCATGAATCATAATTCATGATTCATGATTCAATTCATGATTCAATTCATAATTTATGATTCAATTCATTATTCATGATTCATGATTCAATTCATGACTCATAATTCATGATTCAATTCATAATTAATGATTCAATTCATAATTCAATTCATAATTCATGATTCAATTCATTATTCATTATTCATGATTCAATTCATAATTCATGATTCAAATCATAATTCATGATTCATGATTCAATTCATGATTCATGATTCATGATTCAATTCATGATTCATGATTCATTATTCGATTCATGATTCATGATTTTATTCATGATTCCTGATTCCTGATTCATGATTCATGATTCATGATTCAATTCATGATTCAATATATGATTCAATTAATGATTCATGATTCAAATCATGATTCATGATTCAATTCATGATTCATGATTCAATTCATGAATCATGATTCAATTCATGATTAAAGATTCATGATTCAATTCATGATTCATGATTCAATATTTGATTCAATTCATGAATCATGATTCATGATTCATGATTCATGATATAATTCCTGATTCATGATTCAATTCATGATTCATGATTCATGATTCAATTCATGATTCATGATTCATGATTTAATTCATGATTCAATTCATGATTCATGATTCATGATTCATTTCATGATTCATGATTCAATTCATGCATGATTCAATTCATGATACATGATTCAATTCATGACTCATGATTCATAATTCATGATTTAATTAATGATTCATGATTCAATTCATGAATCATTTCATGATTCATGATTCAATTCCTGATTTATGATTCGATTCAAGATTCATAATTCATGAATCATTATTCGATTCATGATTCATGAATCATTATTCGATTCATGATTCTTGGATCATGAATCATGATTCTTGGATCATGAATCATGATTCATGATTTATTAATCATGATTCATGATTCATGATTCGATTCATGATTCATGGTTCATGAATCATGATTCGATTCATGATTCATGATTTATGATTCAATTCATGATTCATGATTCATGAATCAATGAATCAAGTTTTGATTCATGATTCATGATTCATGATTCATGATTAATTTCATGATTCATGATTCAATTCATGATTCATGATTCAATTCATGATTCAATTCATGATTCAATTCATGATTCATGATTCAATTCATGATTCAATTCATGATTCATGATTAAATTCATGATTCATGATTCAATTCATGTTTCATGATTCAATTCATGATTCAATTCATGATTCATGATTCAATTCATGATTCATGATTCTTGATTCTATTCATAATTCATGATTCAATTCATGATTCATGATTCATGATTGAAATCATAATTCATGATTCTTTATTTAATTCATGATTCATGATTCATGATTCAATTCATGATTCATGATTCATTATTCGATTCATGATTCACGATTCATGATTTTATTCATGATTGCTGATTCATGATTCATGATTCAATTCATGATTCAATTCATAATTCATGATTCAATTCATTATTCATGAGTCATGATTCAATTCATGATTCATGATTCAATTCATGATTCATGATTCATGATTTAATTCATGATTCAATTCATGATTCATGATTCATGATTCATTTCATGATTCATGATTCAATTCATGATTCATGATTCAATTCATGATTCATGATTCATGATTCAATTCATGATTCAATTCATGATTCATGATTCAATTCATGATTCATGCATGATTCAATTCATGATACATGATTCAATTCATGCATGATTCAATTCATGATACATGATTCAATTCATGACTCATGATTCATAATTCATGATTTAATTCATGATTCATGATTCAATTCATGAATCATTTCATGATTCATGATTCAATTCCTGATTTATGATTCGATTCAAGATTCATGATTCATGAATCATTATTCGATTCATGATTCATGAATCATTATTCGATTCATGATTCTTGGATCATGAATCATGATTCATGATTTATGAATCATGATTCATGATTCATGATTCGATTCATGATTCATGGTTCATGAATCATGATTCGATTCATGATTCATGATTCATGATTCAATTCATGATTCATGATTCATGAATCAATGAATCAAGATTTGATTCATGATTCATGATTCATGATTCATGATTCATTTCATGATTCATGATTCAATTCATGATTCATGATTCAATTCATGATTCAATTCATGATTCAATTCATGATTCATGATTCAATTCATGATTCAATTCATGATTCATGATTCATGAATCAATGAATCAAGATTTGATTCATGATTCATGATTCATGATTCATGATTCATTTCATGATTCATGATTCAATTCATGATTCATGATTCAATTCATGATTCAATTCATGATTCAATTCATGATTCATGATTCAATTCATGATTCAATTCATGATTCAATTCATGATTCATGATTAAATTCATGATTCATGATTCAATTCATGTTTCATGATTCAATTCATGATTCAATTCATGATTCATGATTCAATTCATGATTCATGATTCAATTCATGATTCATGATTCTTGATTCTATTCATGATTCTTTATTCAATTCATGATTCATGATTCATGATCCAATTCATGATTCATGATTCATTATTCGATTCATGATTCACGATTCATGATTCGATTCATGATTCACGATTCATGATTCATGATTCATGATTCAATTCATGATTCAATTCATAATTCATGATTCAATTCATTATTCATGATTCATGATTCAATTCATGATTCATGATTCAATTCATGATACATGATTCAATTCATGATTTATGATTCAATATATGATTCAATTCATGATTCATGATTCAAATCATAATTCATGATTCATGATTCAATTCATGATTCATGCTTCATGATTCACTTCATGATTCACGATTCAATTCATAATTCAATTCATGATTCGTGATTCGATTCATGATTCATGAATCATGATTTAATTCATGATTAATGATTCATTTCATGATTCATGATTCATGATTCAATTCATGATTCATGATTCAATTCATGATTCAATTCATGATTCATGATTCAATTCATTATTCACTTCATGATTCAATTCATGATTCATGATTCAATTCATGATTCATGATTCATGATTCAATTCATGATTCAATATATGATTCAATTCATGATTCATGATTTAAATCATGATTCATGATTCAATTCATGATTCGATTCATGATTCATGGTTCATGAATCATGATTCATGATTCATGATTCGATTCATGATTCATGGTTCATGAATCATGATTCATGATTCATGATTCGATTCATGATTCATGGTTCATGAATCATGATTCGATTCATGATTCATGATTCATGATTCAATTCATGATTCATGATTCAATTCATAATTCAATATATGATTCAATTCATGATTCATGATTCAATTCATGATTCATGATTTAATTCATGATTCAATTCATGATTCAATTCATGATTCATGATTCAATTCATGATTAAATTCATGATTCATGATTAAATTCATGATTCATGATTCAATTCATGTTTCATGATTCAATTCATGATTCAATTCATGATTCATGATTCAATTCATGATTCATGATTCAATTCATGATTCATGATTCTTGATTCTATTCATAATTCATGATTCAATTCATGATTCATGATTCATGATTGAAATCATAATTCATAATTCTTTATTCAATTCATGATTCATGATTCAATTCATGATTCAATTCATAATTCATGATTCAATTCATGATTCATGATTCATGATTCAATTCATGATTCAATATATGATTCAATTCATGATTCATGATTTAAATCATGATTCATGATTCAATTCATGATTCGATTCATGATTCATGGTTCATGAATCATGATTCATGATTCATGATTCAATTCATAATTCATGGTTCATGAATCATGATTCGATTCATGATTCATGATTCATGATTCAATTCATGATTCATTATTCATGAATCAATGAATCAAGATTTGATTCATGATTCATGATTCATGATTCATTTCATGATTCATGATTCAATTCATGATTCATGATTCAATTCATGATTCAATTCATGATTCAATTCATAATTCATGATTCAATTCATGATTCATGATTCATGATTCAATTCATGATTCAATTCATGATTCACGATTCATGATTTTATTCATGATTGCTGATTCATGATTCATGATTCATGATTCAATTCATGATTCAATTCATAATTCATGATTCAATTCATTATTCATGATTCATGATTCAATTCATAATTCATGATTCAATTCATGATTCATGATTTAATTCATGATACATGATTCAATTCATGATTCGATTCATGATTCATGGTTCATGAATCATGATTCATGATTCATGATTCGATTCATGGTTCATGAATCATGATTCGATTCATGATTCATGATTCAATTCATGATTCATGATTCAATTCATAATTCATGATTCAATTCATGATTCATGATTAATGATTCAATTCATGATTCATGATTCAAATCATGATTCATGATTCAATTCATGATTCATGATTCATGATTCAATTCATGATTCATGATTCATTATTCGATTCATGATTCACGATTCATGATTTTATTCATGATTTCTGATTCATGAATCATAATTCATGATTCATGATTCAATTCATGATTCAATTCATAATTTATGATTCAATTCATTATTCATGATTCATGATTCAATTCATGACTCATAATTCATGATTCAATTCATAATTAATGATTCAATTCATAATTCAATTCATAATTCATGATTCAATTCATTATTCATTATTCATGATTCAATTCATAATTCATGATATAAATCATAATTCATGATTCAATTCATGATTCATGATTCATGATTCAATTCATGATTCATGATTCATTATTCGATTTATGATTCATGATTTTATTCATGATTCCTGATTCCTGATTCCTGATTCCTGATTCATGATTCATGATTCAATATATGATTCAATTAATGATTCATGATTCAATTCATGATTCATGATTCAATTCATGATTCATGATTCAATTCATGAATCATGATTCAATTCATGATTAAAGATTCATGATTCAATTCATGATTCATGATTCAATATTTGATTCAATTCATGATTCATGATTCAAATCATAATTCATGATTCATGATTCATGATTCATGATTCAATTCCTGATTCATGATTCAATTCATGATTCATGATTCATGATTCAATTCATGACTCATAATTCATGATTCAATTCATAATTAATGATTCAATTCATAATTCAATTCATAATTCATGATTCAATTCATTATTCATTATTCATGATTCAATTCATAATTCATGATATAAATCATAATTCATGATTCATGATTCAATTCATGATTCATGATTCATGATTCAATTCATGATTCATGATTCATTATTCGATTCATGATTCATGATTTTATTCATGATTCCTGATTCCTGATTCATGATTCATGATTCATGATTCAATTCATGATTCAATATATGATTCAATTAATGATTCATGATTCAATTCATGATTCATGATTCAATTCATGATTCATGATTCAATTCATGAATCATGATTCAATTCATGATTAAAGATTCATGATTCAATTCATGATTCATGATTCAATATTTGATTCAATTCATGATTCATGATTCAAATCATGATTCATGATTCATGATTCATGATTCAATTCCTGATTCATGATTCAATTAATGATTCATGATTCAAATCATGATTCATGATTCATGATTCATGATTCATGATTCAATTCCTGATTCATGATTCAATTAATGATTCATGATTCAATTCATGATTCATGATTCAATTCATGATTCATGATTCAATTCATGAATCATGATTCAATTCATGATTAAAGATTCATGATTCAATTCATGATTCATGATTCAATATTTGATTCAATTCATGATTCATGATTCAAATCATGATTCATGATTCATGATTCATGATTCAATTCCTGATTCATGATTCAATTCATGATTCATGATTCATGATTCAATTCATGATTCATGATTCATGATTTAATTCATGATTCAATTCATGATTCATGATTCATGATTCATTTCATGATTCATGATTCAATTCATGCATGATTCAATTCATGATACATGATTCAATTCATGACTCATGATTCATAATTCATGATTTAATTCATGATTCATGATTCAATTCATGAATCATTTCATGATTCATGATTCAATTCCTGATTTATGATTCGATTCAAGATTCATGATTCATGAATCATTATTCGATTCATGATTCATGAATCATTATTCGATTCATGATTCTTGGATCATGAATCATGATTCATGATTTATGAATCATGATTCATGATTCATGATTTATGAATCATGATTCATGATTCATGATTCGATTCATGATTCATGGTTCATGAATCATGATTCGATTCATGATTCATGATTCATGATTCATGAATCAATGAATCAAGATTTGATTCATGATTCATGATTAATTTCATGATTTATGATTCAATTCATGATTCATGATTCAATTCATGATTCAATTCATGATTCAATTCATGATTCATCATTCAATTCATGATTCAATTCATGATTCATGATTAAATTCATGATTCATGATTCAATTCATGTTTCATGATTCAATTCATGATTCAATTCATGTTTCATGATTCAATTCATGATTCATGATTCTTGATTCTATTCATAATTCATGATTCAATTCATGATTCATGATTCATGATTGAAATCATAATTCATGATTCTTTATTCAATTCATGATTCATGATTCATGATTCAATTCATGATTCATGATTCATTATTCGATTCATGATTCACGATTCATGATTTTATTCATGATTGCTGATTCATGATTCATGATTCAATTCATGATTCAATTCATAATTCATGATTCAATTCATTATTCATGATTCAATTCATGATTCATGATTCATGATTCAATTCATGATTCATGATTCATGATTTAATTCATGATTCAATTCATGATTCATTTCATGATTCATGATTCAATTCATGATTCATGATTCAATTCATGATTCATGATTCATGATTCAATTCATGATTCAATTCATGATTCATGATTCAATTCATGATTCATGCATGATTCAATTCATGATACATGATTCAATTCATGCATGATTCAATTCATGATACATGATTCAATTCATGACTCATGATTCATAATTCATGATTTAATTCATGATTCATGATTCAATTCATGATTCAATTCATAATTCATGATTCAATTCATTATTCATGATTCATGATTCAATTCATAATTCATGATTCAATTCATGATTCATGATTCAATCTATGATACATGATTCAATTCATGATTTATGATTCAATATATGATTCAATTCATGATTCATGATTCAAATCTTAATTCATGATTCATGATTCAATTCATGATTCATGCTTCATGATTCACTTCATGATTCACGATTCAATTCATAATTCAATTCATGATTCATGATTCGATTCATGATTCATGAATCATGATTTAATTCATGATTAATGATTATTTTAATGATTAATGATTCATGATTCAGTTCATGATTCATGATTCAATTCATGATTCAATTCATGATTCATGAAGCAATTCATTATTCACTGCATGATTCAATTCATGATTCATGATTCAATTCATGATTCATGATTCATGATTCAATTCATGATTCAATATATGATTCAATTCATGATTCATGATTTAAATCATGATTCATGATTCAATTCATGCATGATTCAATTCATGATTCATGATTCAATTCATGATTCATTATTCGATTCATGATTCACGATTCATGATTTTATTCATGATTTCTGATTCTTGAATCATAATTCATGATTCATGATTCAATTCATCATTCAATTCATAATTTATGATTCAATTCATTATTCATGATTCATGATTCAATTCATGACTCATAATTCATGATTCAATTCATAATTAATGATTCAATTCATAATTCAATTCATAATTCATGATTCAATTCATTATTCATTATTCATGATTCAATTCATAATTCATGATTCAAATCATAATTCATGATTCATGATTCAATTCATGATTCATGATTCATGATTCAATTCATAATTCATGATTCATGATTCATGAATCAATGAATCAAGATTTGATTCATGATTCATGATTCATTTCATGATTCATGATTCAATTCATGATTCATGATTCAATTCATGATTCAATTCATGATTCAATTCATGATTCATGATTCAATTCATGATTCATGATTTATGATTGAAATCATAATTCATAATTCTTTATTCAATTCATGATTCATGATTCATGATTCAATTCATGATTCATGATTCATGATTCATTATTCGATTCATGATTCACGATTCATGATTTTATTTATGATTGCTGATTCATGATTCATGATTCATGATTCAATTCATGATTCAATTCATGATTCACGATTCATGATTTTATTCATGATTGCTGATTCATGATTCATGATTCATGATTCAATTCATGATTCAATTCATAATTCATGATTCAATTCATTATTCATGATTCATGATTCAATTCATAATTCATGATTCAATTCATGATTCATGATTCAATTCATGATACATGATTCAATTCATGATTCGATTCATGATTCATGGTTCATGAATCATGATTCATGATTCATGATTCGATTCATGATTCATGGTTCGATTCATGATTCATGGTTCATGAATCATGGTTCGATTCATGATTCATGGTTCATGAATCATGATTCGATTCATGATTCATGATTCATGATTCAATTCATGATTCATGATTCAATTCATAATTCATGATTCAATTCATGATTCATGATTCATGATTCAATTCATGATTCATGATTCAAATCATAATTCATGATTCATGATTCAATTCATGATTCATGATTCAATTCATGATTCATGATTCATTATTCGATTCATGATTCACGATTCATGATTTTATTCATGATTTCTGATTCATGAATCATAATTCATGATTCATGATTCAATTCATGATTCAATTCATAATTTATGATTCAATTCATTATTCATGATTCATGATTCAATTCATGACTCATAATTCATGATTCAATTCATAATTAATGATTCAATTCATAATTCAATTCATAATTCATGATTCAATTCATTATTCATTATTCATGATTCAATTCATAATTCATGATTCAAATCATAATTCATGATTCATGATTCAATTCATGATTCATGATTCATGATTCAATTCATGATTCATGATTCATTATTCGATTCATGATTCATGATTTTATTCATGATTCCTGATTCCTGATTCATGATTCATGATTCATGATTCAATTCATGATTCAATATATGATTCAATTAATGATTCATGATTCAAATCATGATTCATGATTCAATTCATGATTCATGATTCAATTCATGAATCATGATTCAATTCATGATTAAAGATTCATGATTCAATTCATGATTCATGATTCAATATTTGATTCAATTCATGAATCATGATTCATGATTCATGATTCATGATATAATTCCTGATTCATGATTCAATTCATGATTCATGATTCATGATTCAATTCATGATTCATGATTCATGATTTAATTCATGATTCAATTCATGATTCATGATTCATGATTCATTTCATGATTCATGATTCAATTCATGCATGATTCAATTCATGATACATGATTCAATTCATGACTCATGATTCATAATTCATGATTTAATTCATGATTCATGATTCAATTCATGAATCATTTCATGATTCATGATTCAATTCCTGATTTATGATTCGATTCAAGATTCATAATTCATGAATCATTATTCGATTCATGATTCATGAATCATTATTCGATTCATGATTCTTGGATCATGAATCATGATTCTTGGATCATGAATCATGATTCATGATTTATTAATCATGATTCATGATTCATGATTCGATTCATGATTCATGGTTCATGAATCATGATTCGATTCATGATTCATGATTTATGATTCAATTCATGATTCATGATTCATGAATCAATGAATCAAGTTTTGATTCATGATTCATGATTCATGATTCATGATTAATTTCATGATTCATGATTCAATTCATGATTCATGATTCAATTCATGATTCAATTCATGATTCAATTCATGATTCATGATTCAATTCATGATTCAATTCATGATTCAATTCATGATTCATGATTCAATTCATGATTCAATTCATGATTCATGATTAAATTCATGATTCATGATTCAATTCATGTTTCATGATTCAATTCATGATTCAATTCATGATTCATGATTCAATTCATGATTCATGATTCTTGATTCTATTCATAATTCATGATTCAATTCATGATTCATGATTCATGATTGAAATCATAATTCATGATTCTTTATTTAATTCATGATTCATGATTCATGATTCAATTCATGATTCATGATTCATTATTCGATTCATGATTCACGATTCATGATTTTATTCATGATTGCTGATTCATGATTCATGATTCAATTCATGATTCAATTCATAATTCATGATTCAATTCATTATTCATGAGTCATGATTCAATTCATGATTCATGATTTAATTCATGATTCATGATTCATGATTTAATTCATGATTCAATTCATGATTCATGATTCATGATTCATTTCATGATTCATGATTCAATTCATGATTCATGATTCAATTCATGATTCATGATTCATGATTCAATTCATGATTCAATTCATGATTCATGATTCAATTCATGATTCATGCATGATTCAGTTCATGATACATGATTCAATTCATGCATGATTCAATTCATGATACATGATTCAATTCATGACTCATGATTCATAATTCATGATTTAATTCATGATTCATGATTCAATTCATGAATCATTTCATGATTCATGATTCAATTCCTGATTTATGATTCGATTCAAGATTCATGATTCATGAATCATTATTCGATTCATGATTCATGAATCATTATTCGATTCATGATTCTTGGATCATGAATCATGATTCATGATTTATGAATCATGATTCATGATTCATGATTCGATTCATGATTCATGGTTCATGAATCATGATTCGATTCATGATTCATGATTCATGATTCAATTCATGATTCATGATTCATGAATCAATGAATCAAGATTTGATTCATGATTCATGATTCATGATTCATGATTCATTTCATGATTCATGATTCAATTAATGATTCATGATTCAATTCATGATTCAATTCATGATTCAATTCATGATTCATGATTCAATTCATGATTCAATTCATGATTCATGATTCATGAATCAATGAATCAAGATTTGATTCATGATTCATGATTCATGATTCATGATTCATTTCATGATTCATGATTCAATTCATGATTCATGATTCAATTCATGATTCATGATTCAATTCATGATTCATGATTCAATTCATGATTCAATTCATGATTCAATTCATGATTCATGATTAAATTCATGATTCATGATTCAATTCATGTTTCATGATTCAATTCATGATTCAATTCATGATTCATGATTCAATTCATGATTCATGATTCATGAATCAATGAATCAAGTTTTGATTCATGATTCATGATTCATGATTCATGATTAATTTCATGATTCATGATTCAATTCATGATTCATGATTCAATTCATGATTCAATTCATGATTCAATTCATGATTCATGATTCAATTCATGATTCAATTCATGATTCATGATTAAATTCATGATTCATGATTCAATTCATGTTTCATGATTCAATTCATGATTCAATTCATGATTCATGATTCAATTCATGATTCATGATTCTTGATTCTATTCATAATTCATGATTCAATTCATGATTCATGATTCATGATTGAAATCATAATTCATGATTCTTTATTTAATTCATGATTCATGATTCATGATTCAATTCATGATTCATGATTCATTATTCGATTCATGATTCACGATTCATGATTTTATTCATGATTGCTGATTCATGATTCATGATTCAATTCATGATTCAATTCATAATTCATGATTCAATTCATTATTCATGAGTCATGATTCAATTCATGATTCATGATTCAATTCATGATTCATGATTCATGATTTAATTCATGATTCAATTCATGATTCATGATTCATGATTCATTTCATGATTCATGATTCAATTCATGATTCATGATTCAATTCATGATTCATGATTCATGATTCAATTCATGATTCAATTCATGATTCATGATTCAATTCATGATTCATGCATGATTCAATTCATGATACATGATTCAATTCATGCATGATTCAATTCATGATACATGATTCAATTCATGACTCATGATTCATAATTCATGATTTAATTCATGATTCATGATTCAATTCATGAATCATTTCATGATTCATGATTCAATTCCTGATTTATGATTCGATTCAAGATTCATGATTCATGAATCATTATTCGATTCATGATTCATGAATCATTATTCGATTCATGATTCTTGGATCATGAATCATGATTCATGATTTATGAATCATGATTCATGATTCATGATTCGATTCATGATTCATGGTTCATGAATCATGATTCGATTCATGATTCATGATTCATGATTCAATTCATGATTCATGATTCATGAATCAATGAATCAAGATTTGATTCATGATTCATGATTCATGATTCATGATTCATTTCATGATTCATGATTCAATTCATGATTCATGATTCAATTCATGATTCAATTCATGATTCAATTCATGATTCATGATTCAATTCATGATTCAATTCATGATTCATGATTCATGAATCAATGAATCAAGATTTGATTCATGATTCATGATTCATGATTCATGATTCATTTCATGATTCATGATTCAATTCATGATTCATGATTCAATTCATGATTCAATTCATGATTCAATTCATGATTCATGATTCAATTCATGATTCAATTCATGATTCAATTCATGATTCATGATTAAATTCATGATTCATGATTCAATTCATGTTTCATGATTCAATTCATGATTCAATTCATGATTCATGATTCAATTCATGATTCATGATTCAATTCATGATTCATGATTCTTGATTCTATTCATGATTCTTTATTCAATTCATGATTCATGATTCATGATCCAATTCATGATTCATGATTCATTATTCGATTCATGATTCACGATTCATGATTCGATTCATGATTCACGATTCATGATTCATGATTCAATTCATGATTCAATTCATAATTCATGATTCAATTCATTATTCATGATTCATGATTCAATTCATGATTCATGATTCAATTCATGATTCAATTCATGATTCATGATTCATGAATCAATGAATCAAGATTTGATTCATGATTCATGATTCATGATTCATGATTCATTTCATGATTCATGATTCAATTCATGATTCATGATTCAATTCATGATTCAATTCATGATTCAATTCATGATTCATGATTCAATTCATGATTCAATTCATGATTCAATTCATGATTCATGATTAAATTCATGATTCATGATTCAATTCATGTTTCATGATTCAATTCATGATTCAATTCATGATTCATGATTCAATTCATGATTCATGATTCATGAATCAATGAATCAAGTTTTGATTCATGATTCATGATTCATGATTAATTTCATGATTCATGATTCAATTCATGATTCATGATTCAATTCATGATTCAATTCATGATTCAATTCATGATTCATGATTCAATTCATGATTCAATTCATGATTCATGATTAAATTCATGATTCATGATTCAATTCATGTTTCATGATTCAATTCATGATTCAATTCATGATTCATGATTCAATTCATGATTCATGATTCTTGATTCTATTCATAATTCATGATTCAATTCATGATTCATGATTCATGATTGAAATCATAATTCATGATTCTTTATTTAATTCATGATTCATGATTCATGATTCAATTCATGATTCATGATTCATTATTCGATTCATGATTCACGATTCATGATTTTATTCATGATTGCTGATTCATGATTCATGATTCAATTCATGATTCAATTCATAATTCATGATTCAATTCATTATTCATGAGTCATGATTCAATTCATGATTCATGATTCAATTCATGATTCATGATTCATGATTTAATTCATGATTCAATTCATGATTCATGATTCATGATTCATTTCATGATTCATGATTCAATTCATGATTCATGATTCAATTCATGATTCATGATTCATGATTCAATTCATGATTCAATTCATGATTCATGATTCAATTCATGATTCATGCATGATTCAATTCATGATACATGATTCAATTCATGCATGATTCAATTCATGATACATGATTCAATTCATGACTCATGATTCATAATTCATGATTTAATTCATGATTCATGATTCAATTCATGAATCATTTCATGATTCATGATTCAATTCCTGATTTATGATTCGATTCAAGATTCATGATTCATGAATCATTATTCGATTCATGATTCATGAATCATTATTCGATTCATGATTCTTGGATCATGAATCATGATTCATGATTTATGAATCATGATTCATGATTCATGATTCGATTCATGATTCATGGTTCATGAATCATGATTCGATTCATGATTCATGATTCATGATTCAATTCATGATTCATGATTCATGAATCAATGAATCAAGATTTGATTCATGATTCATGATTCATGATTCATGATTCATTTCATGATTCATGATTCAATTCATGATTCATGATTCAATTCATGATTCAATTCATGATTCAATTCATGATTCATGATTCAATTCATGATTCAATTCATGATTCATGATTCATGAATCAATGAATCAAGATTTGATTCATGATTCATGATTCATGATTCATGATTCATTTCATGATTCATGATTCAATTCATGATTCATGATTCAATTCATGATTCAATTCATGATTCAATTCATGATTCATGATTCAATTCATGATTCAATTCATGATTCAATTCATGATTCATGATTAAATTCATGATTCATGATTCAATTCATGTTTCATGATTCAATTCATGATTCAATTCATGATTCATGATTCAATTCATGATTCATGATTCAATTCATGATTCATGATTCTTGATTCTATTCATGATTCTTTATTCAATTCATGATTCATGATTCATGATCCAATTCATGATTCATGATTCATTATTCGATTCATGATTCACGATTCATGATTCGATTCATGATTCACGATTCATGATTCATGATTCATGATTCAATTCATGATTCAATTCATAATTCATGATTCAATTCATTATTCATGATTCATGATTCAATTCATGATTCATGATTCAATTCATGATACATGATTCAATTCATGATTTATGATTCAATATATGATTCAATTCATGATTCATGATTCAAATCATAATTCATGATTCATGATTCAATTCATGATTCATGCTTCATGATTCACTTCATGATTCACGATTCAATTCATAATTCAATTCATGATTCGTGATTCGATTCATGATTCATGAATCATGATTTAATTCATGATTAATGATTCATTTCATGATTCATGATTCATGATTCAATTCATGATTCATGATTCAATTCATGATTCAATTCATGATTCATGATTCAATTCATTATTCACTTCATGATTCAATTCATGATTCATGATTCAATTCATGATTCATGATTCATGATTCAATTCATGATTCAATATATGATTCAATTCATGATTCATGATTTAAATCATGATTCATGATTCAATTCATGATTCGATTCATGATTCATGGTTCATGAATCATGATTCATGATTCATGATTCGATTCATGATTCATGGTTCATGAATCATGATTCGATTCATGATTCATGATTCATGATTCAATTCATGATTCATGATTCAATTCATAATTCAATATATGATTCAATTCATGATTCATGATTCAATTCATGATTCATGATTTAATTCATGATTCAATTCATGATTCAATTCATGATTCATGATTCAATTCATGATTAAATTCATGATTCATGATTAAATTCATGATTCATGATTCAATTCATGTTTCATGATTCAATTCATGATTCAATTCATGATTCATGATTCAATTAATGATTCATGATTCAATTCATGATTCATGATTCTTGATTCTATTCATAATTCATGATTCAATTCATGATTCATGATTCATGATTGAAATCATAATTCATAATTCTTTATTCAATTCATGATTCATGATTCAATTCATGATTCAATTCATAATTCATGATTCAATTCATGATTCATGATTCATGATTCAATTCATGATTCAATATATGATTCAATTCATGATTCATGATTTAAATCATGATTCATGATTCAATTCATGATTCGATTCATGATTCATGGTTCATGAATCATGATTCATGATTCATGATTCAATTCATAATTCATGGTTCATGAATCATGATTCGATTCATGATTCATGATTCATGATTCAATTCATGATTCATTATTCATGAATCAATTAATCAAGATTTGATTCATGATTCATGATTCATGATTCATTTCATGATTCATGATTCAATTCATGATTCATGATTCAATTCATGATTCAATTCATGATTCAATTCATAATTCATGATTCAATTCATGATTCATGATTCATGATTCAATTCATGATTCAATTCATGATTCACGATTCATGATTTTATTCATGATTGCTGATTCATGATTCATGATTCATGATTCAATTCATGATTCAATTCATAATTCATGATTCAATTCATTATTCATGATTCATGATTCAATTCATAATTCATGATTCAATTCATGATTCATGATTTAATTCATGATACATGATTCAATTCATGATTCGATTCATGATTCATGGTTCATGAATCATGATTCATGATTCATGATTCGATTCATGGTTCATGAATCATGATTCGATTCATGATTCATGATTCAATTCATGATTCATGATTCAATTCATAATTCATGATTCAATTCATGATTCATGATTAATGATTCAATTCATGATTCATGATTCAAATCATGATTCATGATTCAATTCATGATTCATGATTCATGATTCAATTCATGATTCATGATTCATTATTCGATTCATGATTCACGATTCATGATTTTATTCATGATTTCTGATTCATGAATCATAATTCATGATTCATGATTCAATTCATGATTCAATTCATAATTTATGATTCAATTCATTATTCATGATTCATGATTCAATTCATGACTCATAATTCATGATTCAATTCATAATTAATGATTCAATTCATAATTCAATTCATAATTCATGATTCAATTCATTATTCATTATTCATGATTCAATTCATAATTCATGATATAAATCATAATTCATGATTCAATTCATGATTCATGATTCATGATTCAATTCATGATTCATGATTCATTATTCGATTTATGATTCATGATTTTATTCATGATTCCTGATTCCTGATTCCTGATTCCTGATTCATGATTCATGATTCAATATATGATTCAATTAATGATTCATGATTCAATTCATGATTCATGATTCAATTCATGATTCATGATTCAATTCATGAATCATGATTCAATTCATGATTAAAGATTCATGATTCAATTCATGATTCATGATTCAATATTTGATTCAATTCATGATTCATGATTCAAATCATAATTCATGATTCATGATTCATGATTCATGATTCAATTCCTGATTCATGATTCAATTCATGATTCATGATTCATGATTCAATTCATGACTCATAATTCATGATTCAATTCATAATTAATGATTCAATTCATAATTCAATTCATAATTCATGATTCAATTCATTATTCATTATTCATGATTCAATTCATAATTCATGATATAAATCATAATTCATGATTCATGATTCAATTCATGATTCATGATTCATGATTCAATTCATGATTCATGATTCATTATTCGATTCATGATTCATGATTTTATTCATGATTCCTGATTCCTGATTCATGATTCATGATTCATGATTCAATTCATGATTCAATATATGATTCAATTAATGATTCATGATTCAATTCATGATTCATGATTCAATTCATGATTCATGATTCAATTCATGAATCATGATTCAATTCATGATTAAAGATTCATGATTCAATTCATGATTCATGATTCAATATTTGATTCAATTCATGATTCATGATTCAAATCATGATTCATGATTCATGATTCAATTCCTGATTCATGATTCAATTAATGATTCATGATTCAAATCATGATTCATGATTCATGATTCATGATTCATGATTCAATTCCTGATTCATGATTCAATTAATGATTCATGATTCAATTCATGATTCATGATTCAATTCATGATTCATGATTCAATTCATGAATCATGATTCAATTCATGATTAAAGATTCATGATTCAATTCATGATTCATGATTCAATATTTGATTCAATTCATGATTCATGATTCAAATCATGATTCATGATTCATGATTCATGATTCAATTCCTGATTCATGATTCAATTCATGATTCATGATTCATGATTCAATTCATGATTCATGATTCATGATTTAATTCATGATTCAATTCATGATTCATGATTCATGATTCATTTCATGATTCATGATTCAATTCATGCATGATTCAATTCATGATACATGATTCAATTCATGACTCATGATTCATAATTCATGATTTAATTCATGATTCATGATTCAATTCATGAATCATTTCATGATTCATGATTCAATTCCTGATTTATGATTCGATTCAAGATTCATGATTCATGAATCATTATTCGATTCATGATTCATGAATCATTATTCGATTCATGATTCTTGGATCATGAATCATGATTCATGATTTATGAATCATGATTCATGATTCATGATTCGATTCATGATTCATGGTTCATGAATCATGATTCGATTCATGATTCATGATTCATGATTCATGAATCAATGAATCAAGATTTGATTCATGATTCATGATTAATTTCATGATTTATGATTCAATTCATGATTCATGATTCAATTCATGATTCAATTCATGATTCAATTCATGATTCATCATTCAATTCATGATTCAATTCATGATTCATGATTAAATTCATGATTCATGATTCAATTCATGTTTCATGATTCAATTCATGATTCAATTCATGTTTCATGATTCAATTCATGATTCATGATTCTTGATTCTATTCATAATTCATGATTCAATTCATGATTCATGATTCATGATTGAAATCATAATTCATGATTCTTTATTCAATTCATGATTCATGATTCATGATTCAATTCATGATTCATGATTCATTATTCGATTCATGATTCACGATTCATGATTTTATTCATGATTGCTGATTCATGATTCATGATTCAATTCATGATTCAATTCATAATTCATGATTCAATTCATTATTCATGATTCATGATTCAATTCATGATTCATGATTCATGATTCAATTCATGATTCATGATTCATGATTTAATTCATGATTCAATTCATGATTCATTTCATGATTCATGATTCAATTCATGATTCATGATTCAATTCATGATTCATGATTCATGATTCAATTCATGATTCAATTCATGATTCATGATTCAATTCATGATTCATGCATGATTCAATTCATGATACATGATTCAATTCATGCATGATTCAATTCATGATACATGATTCAATTCATGACTCATGATTCATAATTCATGATTTAATTCATGATTCATGATTCAATTCATGATTCAATTCATAATTCATGATTCAATTCATTATTCATGATTCATGATTCAATTCATAATTCATGATTCAATTCATGATTCATGATTCAATCTATGATACATGATTCAATTCATGATTTATGATTCAATATATGATTCAATTCATGATTCATGATTCAAATCTTAATTCATGATTCATGATTCAATTCATGATTCATGCTTCATGATTCACTTCATGATTCACGATTCAATTCATAATTCAATTCATGATTCATGATTCGATTCATGATTCATGAATCATGATTTAATTCATGATTAATGATTATTTTAATGATTAATGATTCATGATTCAGTTCATGATTCATGATTCAATTCATGATTCAATTCATGATTCATGAAGCAATTCATTATTCACTGCATGATTCAATTCATGATTCATGATTCAATTCATGATTCATGATTCATGATTCAATTCATGATTCAATATATGATTCAATTCATGATTCATGATTTAAATCATGATTCATGATTCAATTCATGCATGATTCAATTCATGATTCATGATTCAATTCATGATTCATGATTCATGATTCAATTCATGATTCATTATTCATTATTCGATTCATGATTCACGATTCATGATTTTATTCATGATTTCTGATTCTTGAATCATAATTCATGATTCATGATTCAATTCATCATTCAATTCATAATTTATGATTCAATTCATTATTCATGATTCATGATTCAATTCATGACTCATAATTCATGATTCAATTCATAATTAATGATTCAATTCATAATTCAATTCATAATTCATGATTCAATTCATTATTCATTATTCATGATTCAATTCATAATTCATGATTCAAATCATAATTCATGATTCATGATTCAATTCATGATTCATGATTCATGATTCAATTCATAATTCATGATTCATTATTCGATTCATGATTCTTGATTTTATTCATGATTCTTGATTCCTGATTCATGATTCATGATTCATGATTCAATTCATGATTCAATATATGATTCAATTAATGATTCATGATTCAAATCATGATTCATGATTCAATTCATGATTCATGATTCAATTCATGATTCATGATTCAATTCATGAATCATGATTCAATTCATGATTGAATTCATGAATCATGATTGAATTCATGATTCATGATTCAATTCATGATTCAATTCATGATTCAATTCATGATTCATGATTCAATTCATGATTAAAGATTCATGATTCAATTCATGATTCATGATTCAATATTTGATTCATGATTCATGATTCATGATTCATGATTCAATTCCTGATTCATGATTCAATTCATGATTCATGATTCATGATTCACTTCATGATTCATGATTCATGATTTAATTCCTGATTCAATTCATGATTCATGATTCATGATTCATTTCATGATTCATGATTCATTTCATGATTCATGATTCAATTCATGATTCATGATTCATGATTCAATTCATGATTTAATTCATGATTCATGATTCAATTCATGATTCATGATTCATGCATGATTCAATTCATGATACATGATTCAATTTATGCATGATTCAATTCATGATACATGATTCAATTCATGACTCATGATTCATAATTCATGATTTAATTCATGATTCATGATTCAATTCATGAATCATTTCATGATTCATGATTTAATTCCTGATTTATGATTCGATTCAAGATTCATGATTCATGAATCATTATTCGATTCATGATTCATGAATCATTATTCGATTCATGATTCTTGGAATATGAATCATGATTCATGATTTATGAATCATGATTCATGATTCATGATTCGATTCATGATTCATGGTTCATGAATCATGATTCGATTCATGATTCATGATTCATGATTCAATTCATGATTCATGATTCATGAATCAATGAATCAAGATTTGATTCATGATTCATGATTCATGATTCATGATTCATGATTCATTTCATGATTCATGATTCAATTCATGATTCATGATTCAATTCATGATTCAATTCATGATTAAATTCATGATTCATGATTCAATTCATGATTCAATTCATGATTTATGATTAAATTCATGATTCATGATTCAATTCATGTTTCATGATTCAATTCATGATTCAATTCATGATTCATGATTCAATTTATGATTCATGATTCTTGATTCTATTCATAATTCATGATTCAATTCATGATTCATGATTCAATTCATGATTCAATTCATGATTCATGATTAAATTCATTATTCATTATTCATGATTCAATTCATAATTCATGATATAAATCATAATTCATGATTCAATTCATGATTCATGATTCATGATTCAATTCATGATTCATGATTCATTATTCGATTTATGATTCATGATTTTATTCATGATTCCTGATTCCTGATTCCTGATTCCTGATTCATGATTCATGATTCAATATATGATTCAATTAATGATTCATGATTCAATTCATGATTCATGATTCAATTCATGATTCATGATTCAATTCATGAATCATGATTCAATTCATGATTAAAGATTCATGATTCAATTCATGATTCATGATTCAATATTTGATTCAATTCATGATTCATGATTCAAATCATAATTCATGATTCATGATTCATGATTCATGATTCAATTCCTGATTCATGATTCAATTCATGATTCATGATTCATGATTCAATTCATGACTCATAATTCATGATTCAATTCATAATTAATGATTCAATTCATAATTCAATTCATAATTCATGATTCAATTCATTATTCATTATTCATGATTCAATTCATAATTCATGATATAAATCATAATTCATGATTCATGATTCAATTCATGATTCATGATTCATGATTCAATTCATGATTCATGATTCATTATTCGATTCATGATTCATGATTTTATTCATGATTCCTGATTCCTGATTCATGATTCATGATTCATGATTCAATTCATGATTCAATATATGATTCAATTAATGATTCATGATTCAATTCATGATTCATGATTCAATTCATGATTCATGATTCAATTCATGAATCATGATTCAATTCATGATTAAAGATTCATGATTCAATTCATGATTCATGATTCAATATTTGATTCAATTCATGATTCATGATTCAAATCATGATTCATGATTCATGATTCATGATTCAATTCCTGATTCATGATTCAATTAATGATTCATGATTCAAATCATGATTCATGATTCATGATTCATGATTCATGATTCAATTCCTGATTCATGATTCAATTAATGATTCATGATTCAATTCATGATTCATGATTCAATTCATGATTCATGATTCAATTCATGAATCATGATTCAATTCATGATTAAAGATTCATGATTCAATTCATGATTCATGATTCAATATTTGATTCAATTCATGATTCATGATTCAAATCATGATTCATGATTCATGATTCATGATTCAATTCCTGATTCATGATTCAATTCATGATTCATGATTCATGATTCAATTCATGATTCATGATTCATGATTTAATTCATGATTCAATTCATGATTCATGATTCATGATTCATTTCATGATTCATGATTCAATTCATGCATGATTCAATTCATGATACATGATTCAATTCATGACTCATGATTCATAATTCATGATTTAATTCATGATTCATGATTCAATTCATGAATCATTTCATGATTCATGATTCAATTCCTGATTTATGATTCGATTCAAGATTCATGATTCATGAATCATTATTCGATTCATGATTCATGAATCATTATTCGATTCATGATTCTTGGATCATGAATCATGATTCATGATTTATGAATCATGATTCATGATTCATGATTCGATTCATGATTCATGGTTCATGAATCATGATTCGATTCATGATTCATGATTCATGAATCAATAAATCAAGATTTGATTCATGATTCATGATTAATTTCATGATTTATGATTCAATTCATGATTCATGATTCAATTCATGATTCAATTCATGATTCAATTCATGATTCATCATTCAATTCATGATTCAATTCATGATTCATGATTAAATTCATGATTCATGATTCAATTCATGTTTCATGATTCAATTCATGATTCAATTCATGTTTCATGATTCAATTCATGATTCATGATTCTTGATTCTATTCATAATTCATGATTCAATTCATGATTCATGATTCATGATTGAAATCATAATTCATGATTCTTTATTCAATTCATGATTCATGATTCATGATTCAATTCATGATTCATGATTCATTATTCGATTCATGATTCACGATTCATGATTTTATTCATGATTGCTGATTCATGATTCATGATTCAATTCATGATTCAATTCATAATTCATGATTCAATTCATTATTCATGATTCATGATTCAATTCATGATTCATGATTCATGATTCAATTCATGATTCATGATTCATGATTTAATTAATGATTCAATTCATGATTCATTTCATGATTCATGATTCAATTCATGATTCATGATTCAATTCATGATTCATGATTCATGATTCAATTCATGATTCAATTCATGATTCATGATTCAATTCATGATTCATGCATGATTCAATTCATGATACATGATTCAATTCATGCATGATTCAATTCATGATACATGATTCAATTCATGACTCATGATTCATAATTCATGATTTAATTCATGATTCATGATTCAATTCATGATTCAATTCATAATTCATGATTCAATTCATTATTCATGATTCATGATTCAATTCATAATTCATGATTCAATTCATGATTCATGATTCAATCTATGATACATGATTCAATTCATGATTTATGATTCAATATATGATTCAATTCATGATTCATGATTCAAATCTTAATTCATGATTCATGATTCAATTCATGATTCATGCTTCATGATTCACTTCATGATTCACGATTCAATTCATAATTCAATTCATGATTCATGATTCGATTCATGATTCATGAATCATGATTTAATTCATGATTAATGATTATTTTAATGATTAATGATTCATGATTCAGTTCATGATTCATGATTCAATTCATGATTCAATTCATGATTCATGAAGCAATTCATTATTCACTGCATGATTCAATTCATGATTCATGATTCAATTCATGATTCATGATTCATGATTCAATTCATGATTCAATATATGATTCAATTCATGATTCATGATTTAAATCATGATTCATGATTCAATTCATGCATGATTCAATTCATGATTCATGATTCAATTCATGATTCATGATTCATGATTCAATTCATGATTCATGATTCATTATTCGATTCATGATTCACGATTCATGATTTTATTCATGATTTCTGATTCTTGAATCATAATTCATGATTCATGATTCAATTCATCATTCAATTCATAATTTATGATTCAATTCATTATTCATGATTCATGATTCAATTCATGACTCATAATTCATGATTCAATTCATAATTAATGATTCAATTCATAATTCAATTCATAATTCATGATTCAATTCATTATTCATTATTCATGATTCAATTCATAATTCATGATTCAAATCATAATTCATGATTCATGATTCAATTCATGATTCATGATTCATGATTCAATTCATAATTCATGATTCATTATTCGATTCATGATTCTTGATTTTATTCATGATTCTTTTTTCCTGATTCATTATTCATGATTCATGATTCAATTCATGATTCAATATATGATTCAATTAATGATTCATGATTCAAATCATGATTCATGATTCAATTCATGATTCATGATTCAATTCATGATTCATGATTCAATTCATGAATCATGATTCAATTCATGATTGAATTCATGAATCATGATTGAATTCATGATTCATGATTCAATTCATGATTCAATTCATGATTCAATTCATGATTCATGATTCAATTCATGATTAAAGATTCATGATTCAATTCATGATTCATGATTCAATATTTGATTCATGATTCATGATTCATGATTCATGATTCAATTCCTGATTCATGATTCAATTCATGATTCATGATTCATGATTCACTTCATGATTCATGATTCATGATTTAATTCCTGATTCAATTCATGATTCATGATTCATTTCATGATTCATGATTCATTTCATGATTCATGATTCAATTCATGATTCATGATTCATGATTCAATTCATGATTTAATTCATGATTCATGATTCAATTCATGATTCATGATTCATGCATGATTCAATTCATGATACATGATTCAATTTATGCATGATTCAATTCATGATACATGATTCAATTCATGACTCATGATTCATAATTCATGATTTAATTCATGATTCATGAATCAATTCATGAATCATTTCATGATTCATGATTCAATTCCTGATTTATGATTCGATTCAAGATTCATGATTCATGAATCATTATTCGATTCATGATTCATGAATCATTATTCGATTCATGATTCTTGGATCATGAATCATGATTCATGATTTATGAATCATGATTCATGATTCATGATTTATGAATCATGATTCATGATTCATGATTCGATTCATGATTCATGGTTCATGAATCATGATTCGATTCATGATTCATGATTCATGATTCAATTCATGATTCATGATTCATGAATCAATGAATCAAGATTTGATTCATGATTCATGATTCATGATTCATGATTCATGATTCATTTCATGATTCATGATTCAATTCATGATTCATGATTCAATTCATGATTCAATTCATGATTAAATTCATGATTCATGATTCAATTCATGATTCAATTCATGATTTATGATTAAATTCATGATTCATGATTCAATTCATGTTTCATGATTCAATTCATGATTCAATTCATGATTCATGATTCAATTTATGATTCATGATTCTTGATTCTATTCATAATTCATGATTCAATTCATGATTCATGATTCAATTCATGATTCAATTCATGATTCATGATTAAATTCATGATTCATGATTAAATTCATGATTCATGATTCATGATTGAAATCATAATTCATGATTCTTTATTCAATTCATGATTCATGATTCATGATTCAATTCATGATTCATGATTCATTATTCGATTCATGATTCACGATTCATGATTTTATTCATGATTGCTGATTCATGATTCATGATTCATTATTCAATTCATGATTCAATTCATAATTCATGATTCAATTTATTATTTATGATTCATGATTCAATTCATGATTCATGATTCAATTCATGATTCATGATTCATGATTCAATTCATGATTCATGATTCATGATTTAATTCATGATTCAATTCATGATTCATGATTCATGATTCATTTCATGATTCATGATTCAATTCATGATTCATGATTCAATTCATGATTCATGATTCATGATTCAATTCATGATTCAATTCATGATTCATGATTCAATTCATGATTCATGATTCATGCATGATTCAATTCATGATACATGATTCAATTCATGCATGATTCAATTCATGATACATGATTCAATTCATGAATCATGATTCGATTCATGATTTTATGATTCATAAATCATGGTTTGATTCATTATTCATGAATCATGATTCAATTCATGATTCATGATTTGATTCATGATTTATGATTCATGATTTGTTTCATGATTCAATTCATGATTCAATTCATGAATCAAGATTTGATTCATGATTCATGATTCATTTCATGATTCATGATTGAATTCATGATTCATGATTCGATTCATGATTCATGAGTCAATTCATGATTCAATGCATGATTCATGATTCAATTCATGATTCGTGATTCAATTCATGTTTCATGATTCAATTCATGATTGAATTCATGATTCATGATTGAATTCATGATTCATGATTCATGATTCAATTCATAATTCATGATTCAATTCATGATTCATGATTCATGATTCAATTCATGATTCATGATTCAAATCATAATTCATGATTCATGATTCAATTCATGATTCATGATTCAATTCATGATTCATGATTCATTATTCGATTCATGATTCATGATTTTATTCATGATTTCTGATTCATGAATCATAATTCATGATTCATGATTCAATTCATGATTCAATTCATAATTTATGATTCAATTCATTATTCATGATTCATGATTCAATTCATGACTCATAATTCATGATTCAATTCATAATTAATGATTCAATTCATACTTCAATTCATAATTCATGATTCAATTCATTATTCATTATTCATGATTCAATTCATAATTCATGATTCAAATCATAATTCATGATTCATGATTTAAATCATGATTCATGATTCGATTCATGATTCAATTCCTGATTCATGATTCAATTCCTGATTCATGATTCAATTCATGAATCATGATTCAATTCATGATTCAATTCATGAATCATGATTCAATTCATGATTCATGATTCAATTCATGATTCAATTCATGATTCATGATTCAATTCATGATTAATATTTCATGATTCAATTCATGATTCATGATTCAATATTTGATTCAATTCATGATTCAAATCATGATTCATGATTCATGATTCAATTCATGATTCATGATTAATCATTCATGATTCATAAATCATGATTCGATTCATGATTCATGAATCATGATTCGATTCATGATTTTATGATTCATAAATCATGGTTTGATTCATGATTCATGATTCATGAATCATGATTCAATTCATGATTCATGATTCATGATTTGATTCATGATTTATGGTTCATGATTTGTTTCATGATTCAATTCATGATTCAATTCATGAATCAAGATTTGATTCATGATTCATGATTCATTTCATGAGTCATGATTGAATTCATGATTCATGATTCATGATTCGATTCATGATTCATGATTCAATTCATGATTCAATTCATGATTGATGATTCAATTCATGATTCGTGATTCAATTCATGTTTCATGATTGAATTCATGATTGAATTCATGATTCATGATTGAATTCATGATTCATGATTCATGATTCAATTCATAATTCATGATTCAATTCATGATTCATGATTCATGATTCAATTCATGATTCATGATTCAAATCATAATTCATGATTCATGATTCAATTCATGATTCATGATTCATGATTCAATTCATGATTCATTATTCGATTCATGATTCACGATTCATGATTTTATTCATGATTTCTGATTCATGAATCATAATTCATGATTCATGATTCAATTCATGATTCAATTCATAATTTATGATTCAATTCATTATTCATGATTCATGATTCAATTCATGACTCATAATTCATGATTCAATTCATAATTCATGATTCAAATCATAATTCATGATTCATGATTCAATTCATGATTCATGATTCACGATTCAATTCATAATTCATGATTCATTATTCGATTCATGATTCTTGATTTTATTCATGATTCTTGATTCCTAATTCATGATTCATGATTCATGATTCAATTCATGATTCAATATATGATTCAATTAATGATTCATGATTCAAATCATGATTCATGATTCAATTCATGATTCATGATTCAATTCATGATTCATGATTGAATTCATGAATCATGATTGAATTCATGATTGAATTCATGAATCATGATTGAATTCATGATTCATGATTCAATTCATGATTCAATTCATGATTCAATTCATGATTCATGATTCAATTCATGATTAAAGATTCATGATTCAATTCATGATTCATGATTCAATATTTGATTCAATTCATGATTCATGATTCAAATCATGATTCATGATTCATGATTCATGATTCATGATTCAATTCATGATTCATGATTCAATTCATGATTCATGATTCATGATTCAATTCATGATTTAATTCATGATTCATGATTCATGATTCATTTCATGATTCATGATTCAACTCATGATTCATGATTCAATTCATGATTCATGATTCATGATTCAATTCATGATTTAATTCATGATTCATGATTCAATTCATGATTCATGATTCATGCATGATTCAATTCATGATACATGATTCAATTCATGATACATGATTCAATTCATGATTCATAATTCATGATTTAATTCATGATTCATGATTCAATTCATGAATCATTTCATGATTCATGATTCAATTCCTGATTTATGATTCGATTCAAGATTCATGATTCATGAATCATTATTCGATTCATGATTCATGAATCATTATTCAATTCATGATTCATGGTTCATGAATCATGATTTGATTCATGATTCATGATTCATGATTCAATTCATGATTCATGATTCATGAATCAATGAATCAAGATTTGATTCATGATTCATGATTCATGATTCATTTCATGATTCATGATTCAATTCATGATTCAATTCATGATTCAATTCATGATTCATGATTCAATAAATGATTCAATTCATGATTCATGATTAAATTCATGATTCATGATTCAATTCATGTTTCATGATTCAATTCATGAATCATGATTCTATTCATAATTCATGATTCAATTCATGATTCATGATTCATGATTGAAATCATAATTCCTGATTCTTTATTCAATTCATGATTCATGATTCATGATTCAATTCATGATTCATGATTCATTATTCGATTCATGATTCACGATTCATGATTTTATTCATGATTGCTGATTCATGATTCATGATTCATGATTCAATTCATGATTCAATTCATAATTCATGATTCAATTCATTATTCATGATTCATGATTCAATTCATGATTCATGATTCAATTCATGATTCATGATTCATGATTCAATTCATGATTCATGATTCATGATTTAATTCATGATTCACGATTCATGATTTTATTCATGATTGCTGATTCATGATTCATGATTCAATTCATGATTCAATTCATAATTCATGATTCAATTCATGATTCATGATTCATGATTCATTTCATGATTCATGATTCAATTCATGATTCATGATTCATGATTCAATTCATGATTCAATTCATGATTCATGATTCATGCATGATTCAATTCATGATACATGATTCAATTCATGCATGATTCAATTCATGATTCATGATTCAATTCATGAATCATTTCATGATTCATGATTCAATTCATGAATCATTTCATGATTCATGATTCAATTCCTGATTTATGATTCGATTCAAGATTCATGAATCATTATTCGTTTCATGATTCATGAATCATTATTCGATTCATGATTCTTGGATCATGAATCATGATTCATGATTTATGAATCATGATTCATGATTCATGATTCGATTCATGATTCATGGTTCATGAATCATGATTTGATTCATGATTCATGATTGAATTCATGATTCATGATTGAATTCATGAATCATGATTGAATTCATGATTGAATTCATGAATCATGATTGAATTCATGATTCATGATTCAATTCATGATTCAATTCATGATTCATGATTCAATTCATGATTAAAGATTCATGATTCAATTCATGATTCATGATTCAATTCATGATTAAAGATTCATGATTCATGATTCAAATCATGATTCATGATTCATGATTCATGATTCATGATTCAATTCCTGATTCATGATTCAATTCATGATTCTTGATTCATGATTCAATTCATGATTCAATTCATGATTCTTGATTCATGATTCAATTCATGATTCATGATTCAATTCATGATTCATGATTCATGATTCAATTCATGATTTAATTCATGATTCATGATTCAATTCATGATTCATGATTCATGCATGATTCAATTCATGATACATGATTCAATTCATGATACATGATTCAATTCATGATTCATAATTCATGATTTAATTCATGATTCATGATTCAATTCATGAATCATTTCATGATTCATGATTCAATTCCTGATTTATGATTCGATTCAAGATTCATGATTCATGAATCATTATTCGATTCATGATTCATGAATCATTATTCGATTCATGATTCTTGGATCATGAATCATGATTCATGATTTATGAATCATGATTCATGATTCATGATTCGATTCATGATTCATGGTTCATGAATCATGATTTGATTCATGATTCATGATTCATGATTCAATTCATGATTCATGATTCATGAATCAATGAATCAAGATTTGATTCATGATTCATGATTCATTTCATGATTCATGATTCAATTCATGATTCATGATTCAATTCATGATTCAATTCATGATTCAATTCATGATTCATGATTCAATAAATGATTCAATTCATGATTCATGATTAAATTCATGATTCATGATTCAATTCATGTTTCATGATTCAATTCATGATTCATGATTCTATTCATAATTCATGATTCAATTCATGATTCATGATTCATGATTGAAATCATAATTCCTGATTCTTTATTCAATTCATGATTCATGATTCATGATTCAATTCATGATTCATGATTCATTATTCGATTCATGATTCACGATTCATGATTTTATTCATGATTGCTGATTCATGATTCATGATTCAATTCATGATTCAATTCATAATTCATGATTCAATTCATTATTCATGATTCATGATTCAATTCATGATTCATGATTCAATTCATGATTCATGATTCATGATTCAATTCATGATTCATGATTCATGATTTAATTCATGATTCACGATTCATGATTTTATTCATGATTGCTGATTCATGATTCATGATTCATGATTCAATTCATGATTCAATTCATAATTCATGATTCAATTCATGATTCATGATTCATGATTCATTTCATGATTCATGATTCAATTCATGATTCATGATTCATGATTCAATTCATGATTCAATTCATGATTCATGATTCAATTCATAATTCATGATTCATGCATGATTCAATTCATGATACATGATTCAATTCATGCATGATTCAATTCATGATACATGATTCAATTCATGACTCATGATTCATAATTCATGATTTAATTCATGATTCATGATTCAATTCATGAATCATTTCATGATTCATGATTCAATTCCTGATTTATGATTCGATTCAAGATTCATGAATCATTATTCGTTTCATGATTCATGAATCATTATTCGATTCATGATTCTTGGATCATGAATCATGATTCATGATTTATGAATCATGATTCATGATTCGATTCATGATTCATGGTTCATGAATCATGATTCGATTCATGATTCATGATTCATGATTCAATTCATGATTCATGATTCATGAATCAATGAATCAAAATTTGATTCATGATTCATGATTCATGATTCATTTCATGATTCATGATTCAATTCATGATTCATGATTCAATTCATGATTCAATTCATGATTCAATTCATGATTCATGATTCAATTCATGATTCAATTCATGATTCATGATTAAATTCATGATTCATGATTCAATTCATGTTTCATGATTCAATTCATGATTCAATTCATGATTCATGATTAAATTCATGATTAATGATTCTTGATTCTATTCATAATTCATGATTCAATTCATGATTCATGATTCATGATTGAAATCATAATTCATGATTCTTTATTCAATTCATGATTCATGATTCAATTCATGATTCATGATTCATTATTCGATTCATGATTCACGATTCATGATTTTATTTATGATTGCTGATTCATGATTCATGATTCATGATTCAATTCATGATTCAATTCATAATTCATGATTCAATTCATTATTCATGATTCATGATTCAATTCATGATTCATGATTCAATTCATGATACATGATTCAATTCATGATTTATGATTCAATATATGATTCAATTCATGATTCATGATTCAAATCATGATTCATGAATCATGATTCAATTCATGATTCATGCTTCATGATTCACTTCATGATTCACGATTCAATTCATAATTCAATTCATGATTCGTGATTCGATTCATGATTCATGAATCATGATTTAATTCATGATTAATGATTCATTTCATGATTCATGATTCAATTCATGATTCATGATTCACTTCATGATTCAATTCATGATTCATGATTTAAATCATGATTCATGATTCAATTCATGATTCGATTCATGATTCATGGTTCATGAATCATGATTCATGATTCATGATTCAATTCATGATTCATGATTCAATTCATGATTCAATATATGATTCAATTCATGATTCATGATTTAAATCATGATTCATGATTCAATTCATGATTCGATTCATGATTCATGGTTCATGAATCATGATTCATGATTCGATTCATTATTCATTATTCATGATTCAATTCATAATTCATGATTCAAATCATAATTCATGATTCATGATTCAATTCATGATTCATGATTCATGATTAAATTCATAATTCATGATTCATTATTCGATTCATGATTCTTGATTTCATTCATGATTCTTGATTCCTGATTCATGATTCATGATTCATGATTCAATTCATGATTCAATATATGATTCAATTAATGATTCATGATTCAAATCATGATTCAATTCATGATTCATGATTCAATTCATGATTCAATTCATGATTCAATTCATGATTCATGATTCAATTCATGATTCAATTCATGATTCATGATTAAATTCATGATTCATGATTCAATTCATGTTTCATGATTCAATTCATGATTCAATTCATGATTCATGATTCAATTCATGATTAATGATTCTTGATTCTATTCATAATTCATGATTCAATTCATGATTCATGATTCATGATTGAAATCATAATTCATGATTCTTTATTCAATTCATGATTCATGATTCAATTCATGATTCATGATTCATTATTCGATTCATGATTCACGATTCATGATTTTATTTATGATTGCTGATTCATGATTCATGATTCATGATTCAATTCATGATTCAATTCATAATTCATGATTCAATTCATTATTCATGATTCATGATTCAATTCATGATTCATGATTCAATTCATGATACATGATTCAATTCATGATTTATGATTCAATATATGATTCAATTCATGATTCATGATTCAAATCATGATTCATGAATCATGATTCAATTCATGATTCATGCTTCATGATTCACTTCATGATTCACGATTCAATTCATAATTCAATTCATGATTCGTGATTCGATTCATGATTCATGAATCATGATTTAATTCATGATTAATGATTCATTTCATGATTCATGATTCAATTCATGATTCATGATTCACTTCATGATTCAATTCATGATTCATGATTTAAATCATGATTCATGATTCAATTCATGATTCGATTCATGATTCATGGTTCATGAATCATGATTCATGATTCATGATTCAATTCATGATTCATGATTCAATTCATGATTCAATATATGATTCAATTCATGATTCATGATTTAAATCATGATTCATGATTCAATTCATGATTCGATTCATGATTCATGGTTCATGAATCATGATTCATGATTCGATTCATTATTCATTATTCATGATTCAATTCATAATTCATGATTCAAATCATAATTCATGATTCATGATTCAATTCATGATTCATGATTCATGATTAAATTCATAATTCATGATTCATTATTCGATTCATGATTCTTGATTTCATTCATGATTCTTGATTCCTGATTCATGATTCATGATTCATGATTCAATTCATGATTCAATATATGATTCAATTAATGATTCATGATTCAAATCATGATTCATGATTCAATTCATGATTCATGATTCAATTCATGATTCATGATTCAATTCATGAATCATGATTCAATTCATGATTCAATTCATGAATCATGATTCAATTCATGATTCATGATTCAATTCATGATTCAATTCATGATTCAATTCATGATTCATGATTCAATTCATGATTAAAGATTCATGATTCAATTCATGATTCATGATTCAATATTTGATTCAATTCATGATTCATGATTCAAATCATGATTCATGATTCATGATTCATGATTCATGATTCAATTCCTGATTCATGATTCAATTCCTGATTCATGATTCATGATTCAATTCATGATTCATGATTCATGATTTAATTCCTGATTCAATTCATGATTCATGATTCATGATTCATTTCATGATTCATGATTCAATTCATGATTCATGATTCAATTCATGATTCATGATTCATGATTCAATTCATGATTTAATTCATGATTCATGATTCAATTCATGATTCATGATTCATGCATGATTCAATTCATGATACATGATTCAATTCATGATACATGATTCAATTCATGACTCATGATTCATAATTCATGATTTAATTCATGATTCATGATTCAATTCATGAATTATTTCATGATTCATGATTCAATTCCTGATTTATGATTCGATTAAAGATTCATGATTCATGAATCATTATTCGATTCATGATTCATGAATCATTATTCGATTCATGATTCTTGGATCAAGAATCATGATTCATGATTTATGAATCATGATTCATGATTCATGATTCGATTCATGATTCATGGTTCATGAATCATGATTTGATTCATGATTCATGATTCATGATTCAATTCATGATTCATGATTCATGAATCAATGAATCAAGATTTGATTCATGATTCATTTCATGATTCATGATTCAATTCATGATTCATGATTCAATTCATGATTCAATTCATGATTCATGATTCAATTCATGATTCAATTCATGATTCATGATTAAATTCATGATTCATGATTCAATTCATGTTTCATGATTCAATTCATGATTCAATTCATGATTCATGATTCAATTCATGATTTATGATTCTTGATTCTATTCATAATTCATGATTCAATTCATGATTTATGATTCATGATTGAAATCATAATTCATGATTCTTTATTCAATTCATGATTCATGATTCAATTCATGATTCATGATTCATTATTCGATTCATGATTCACGATTCATGATTTTATTCATGATTGCTGATTCATGATTCATGATTCATGATTCAATTCATGATTCAATTCATAATTCATGATTCAATTCATTATTCATGATTCATGATTCAATTCATGATTCATGATTCAATTCATGATTCATGATTCATGATTTAATTCATGATTCACGATTCATGATTTTATTCATGATTGCTGATTCATGATTCATGATTCAATTCATGATTCAATTCATAATTCATGATTCAAATCATAATTCATGATTCATGATTCAATTCATGATTCATGATTCACGATTCAATTCATAATTCATGATTCATTATTCGATTCATGATTCTTGATTTTATTCATGATTCTTGATTCCTGATTCATGATTCATGATTCATGATTCAATTCATGATTCAATATATGATTCAATTAATGATTCATGATTCAAATCATGATTCATGATTCAATTCATGATTCATGATTCAATTCATGATTCATGATTGAATTCATGAATCATGATTCAATTCATGATTGAATTCATGAATCATGATTCAATTCATGATTCATGATTCAATTCATGATTCAATTCATGATTCAATTCATGATTCATGATTCAATTCATGATTAAAGATTCATGATTCAATTCATGATTCAATATTTGATTCAATTCATGATTCATGATTCAAATCATGATTCATGATTCATGATTCATGATTCAATTCCTGATTCATGATTCAATTCATGATTCATGATTCATGATTTAATTCATGATTTAATTCATGATTCATGATTCATGATTCATTTCATGATTCATGATTCAATTCATGATTCATGATTCAATTCATGATTCATGATTCATGATTCAATTCATGATTTAATTCATGATTCATGATTCAATTCATGATTCATGATTCATGCATGATTCAATTCATGATACATGATTCAATTCATGATACATGATTCAATTCATGATACATGATTCAATTCATGACTCATGATTCATAATTCATGATTTAATTCATGATTCATGATTCAATTCATGAATCATTTCATGATTCATGATTCAATTCCTGATTTATGATTCGATTCAAGATTCATGATTCATGAATCATTATTTGATTCATGATTCATGAATCATTATTAGATTCATGATTCTTGGATCATGAATCATGATTCATGATTTATGAATCATGATTCATGATTCATGATTCGATTCATGATTCATGGTTCATGAATCATGATTTGATTCATGATTCATGATTCATGATTCAATTCATGATTCATGATTCATGAATCAATGAATCAAGATTTGATTCATGATTCATGATTCATTTCATGATTCATGATTCAATTCATGATTCATGATTCAATTCATGATTCAATTCATGATTCAATTCATGATTCAATAAATGATTCAATTCATGATTCATGATTAAATTCATGATTCATGATTCAATTCATGTTTCATGATTCAATTCATGATTCATGATTCTATTCATAATTCATTATTCAATTCATGATTCATGATTCATGATTGAAATCATAATTCCTGATTCTTTATTCAATTCATGATTCATGATTCATGATTCAATTCATGATTCATGATTCATTATTCGATTCATGATTCACGATTCATGATTTTATTCATGATTGCTGATTCATGATTCATGATTCATGATTCAATTCATGATTCAATTCATAATTCATGATTCAATTCATTATTCATGATTTATGATTCAATTCATGATTCATGATTCATGATTCAATTCATGATTCATGATTCATGATTTAATTCATGATTCACGATTCATGATTTTATTCATGATTGCTGATTCATGATTCATGATTCATGATTCAATTCATGATTCAATTCATAATTCATGATTCAATTCATGATTCATGATTCATGATTCATTTCATGATTCATGATTCAATTCATGATTCATGATTCATGATTCAATTCATGATTCAATTCATGATTCATGATTCAATTCATGACTCATGATTCATAATTCATGATTTAATTCATGATTCATGATACAATTCATGAATCATTTCATGATTCATGATTCAATTCCTGATTTATGTTTCGATTCAAGATTCATGATTCATGAATCATTATTCGTTTCATGATTCATGAATCATTATTCGATTCATTATTCTTGGATCATGAATCATGATTCATGATTTATGAATCATGATTCATGATTCATGATTCGATTCATGATTCATGGTTCATGAATCATGATTCGATTCATGATTCATGATTCATGATTCAATTCATGATTCATGATTCATGAATCAATGAATCAAAATTTGATTCATGATTCATGATTCATTTCATGATTCATGATTCAATTCATGATTCATGATTCAATTCATGATTCAATTCATGATTCAATTCATGATTCATGATTCAATTCATGATTCATGATTAAATTCATGATTCATGATTCAGTTCATGTTTCATGATTCAATTCATGATTCAATTCATGATTTATGATTCAATTCATGATTCATGATTCTTGATTCTATTCATAATTCATGATTCAATTCATGATTCATGATTCAAATCATAATTCATGATTCATGATTCAATTCATGATTCATGATTCAATTCATGATTCATTATTCGATTCATGATTCACGATTCATGATTTTATTCATGATTTCTGATTCATGAATCATAATTCATGATTCATGATTCAATTCATGATTCAATTCATAATTTATTATTCAATTCATTATTCATGATTCATGATTCAATTCATGACTCATAATTCATGATTCAATGCATAAATAATGATTCAATTCATAATTCAATTCATAATTCATGATTCAATTCATTATTCATTATTCATGATTCAATTCATAATTCATGATTCAAATCATAATTCATGATTCATGATTTAAATCATGATTCATGATTCGATTCATGATTCAATTCCTGATTCATGATTCAATTCCTGATTCATGATTCAATTCATGAATCATGATTCAATTCATGATTGAATTCATGAATCATGATTGAATTCATGATTCATGATTCAATTCATGATTCAATTCATGATTCATGTTTCAATTCATGATTAATATTTCATGATTCAATTCATGATTCATGATTCAATATTTGATTCAATTAATGATTCATGATTCAAATCATGATTCATGATTCATGATTCAATTCATGATTCATGATTAATCATTCATGATTCATAAATCATGATTCGATTCATGATTCATGAATCATGATTCGATTCATGATTTTATGATTCATAAATCATGGTTTGATTCATGATTCATGATTCATGAATCATGATTCAATTCATGATTCATGATTTGATTCATGATTTATGATTCATGATTTGTTTCATGATTCAATTCATGATTCAATTCATGATTCATGCTTCATGATTCACTTCATGATTCACGATTCAATTCATAATTCAATTCATGATTCATGATTCGATTCATGATTCATGATTCATGATTCAATTCATGATTCATGCTTCATGATTAACTTCATGATTCACGATTCAATTCATAATTCAATTCATGAATCATGATTCGATTCATGATTCATGAATCATGATTTAATTCATGATTAATGATTCATTTTAATGATTCATGATTCATGATTCAATTCATGATTCATGATTCAATTCATGATTCAATTCATGATTCATGATTCAATTCATTATTCACTTCATGATTCAATTCATGATTCATGATTCAATTCATGATTCATGATTCATGATTCAATTCATGATTCAATATATGATTCAATTCATGATTCATGATTTAAATAATGATTCATGATTCAATTCATGATTCGATTCATGATTCATGGTTCATGAATCATGATTCATGATTCATGATTCGATTCATGATTCATGGTTCATGAATCATGTTTCGATTCATGATTCATGATTCAATTCATGATTCATGATTCATGAATCAATGAATCAAGATTTGATTCATGATTCATGATTTATGATTCATTTTATGATTCATGATTCAATTCATGATTCAATTCATGATTCAATTCATGATTCATGATTCAATTCATGATTCAATTCATGATTCATGATTCAATTCATGATTCATGATTCAATTCATGATTCAATTCATGATTCATGATTCAATTCATGATTCATGATTCTTGATTCAATTCATAATTCATTATTCAATTCATGATTCATGATTCATGATTGAAATCATAATTCATGATTCTTTATTCAATTCATGATTCATGATTCAATTCATAATTCATGATTCATTATTCGATCCATGATTCACGATTCATGATTTTATTCATGATTGCTGATTCATGATTCATGATTCATGATTCAATTCATGATTCAATTCATAATTCATGATTCAATTCATTATTCATGATTCATGATTCAATTCATAATTCATGATTCAATTCATGATTCATGATTCAATCCATGATACATGATTCAATTCATGATTTATGATTCAATATATGATTCAATTCATGATTCATGATTCAAATCTTAATTCATGATTCATGATTCAATTCATGATTCATGCTTCATGATTCACTTCATGATTCACGATTCAATTCATAATTCAATTCATGATTCATGATTCGATTCATGATTCATGAATCATGATTTAATTCATGATTAATGATTATTTTAATGATTCATGATTCATGATTCAATTCATGATTCATGATTCAATTCATGATTCAATTCATGATTCATGAAGCAATTCATTATTCACTTCATGATTCAATTCATGATTCATGATTCAATTCATGATTCATGATTCAATTCATGATTCAATATATGATTCAATTCATGATTCATGATTTAAATCATGATTCATGATTCGATTCATGATTCAATTCCTGATTCATGATTCAATTCCTGATTCATGATTCAATTCATGAATCATGATTCAATTCATGATTGAATTCATGAATCATGATTGAATTCATGATTCATGATTCAATTCATGATTCAATTCATGATTCATGATTCAATTCATGATTAATATTTCATGATTCAATTCATGAATAATATTTCATGATTCAATTCATGATTCATGATTCAATATTTGATTCAATTCATGATTCATGATTCAAATCATGATTCATGATTCAATTCATGATTCATGATTAATCATTCATGATTCATAAATCATGATTCGATTCATGATTCATGAATCATGATTCGATTCATGATGTTATGATTCATAAATCATGGTTTGATTCATGATTCATGATTCATGAATCATGATTCAATTCATGATTCATGATTCATGATTTGATTCATGATTTATGATTCATGATTTGTTTCATGATTCAATTCATGATTCAATTCATGAATCAAGATTTGATTCATGATTCATGATTCATTTCATGATTCATGATTGAATTCATGATTCATGATTCATGATTCGATTCATGATTCATGTTTCAATTCATGATTCAATTCATGATTGATGATTCAATTCATGATTCGTGATTCAATTCATGTTTCATGATTCAATTCATGATTCAATTCATGATTCATGATTCAATTCATGATTCATGATTCATGATTCAATTCATAATTCATGATTCAATTCATGATTCATGATTCAATTCATGATTCATGATTCATGATTCAATTCATGATTCATGATTCATGATTCAATTAATGATTCATGATTCAAATCATAATTCATGATTCATGATTCAATTCATGATTCATGATTCATGATTCAATTCATGATTCAATTCATAATTAATGATTCAATTCATTATTCATGATTCATGATTCAATTCATGACTCATAATTCATGATTCAATTCATAATTAATGATTCAATTCATAATTCAATTCATAATTCATGATTCAATTCATTATTCATTATTCATGATTCAATTCATAATTCATGATTCAAATCATAATTCATGATTCATGATTTAAATCATGATTCATGATTCGATTCATGATTCAATTCCTGATTCATTATTCAATTCCTGATTCATGATTCAATTCATGAATCATGATTCAATTCATGATTGAATTCATGAATCATGATTGAATTCATGATTCATGATTAATATTTCATGATTCAATTCATGATTCATGATTCAATTCATGATTAATATTTCATGATTCAATTCATGATTCATGATTCAATATTTGATTCAATTCATGATTCATGATTCAATTCATGATTCATGATTCATGCATGATTCAATTCATGATACATGATTCAATTCATGCATGATTCAATTCATGATACATGATTCAATTCATGACTAATGATTCATATTTCATGATTTAATTCATGATTCATGATTCAATTCATGAATCATTTCATGATTCATGATTCAATTCCTGATTTATGATTCGATTCAAGATTCATGATTCAATTCATGATTCAATTCATGATTCAATTCATGATTCATAATTCAATTCATGATTCAATTCATGATTCATGAATCATTATTCGATTCATGATTCTTGGATCATGAATCATGATTCGATTCATGATTCATGATTCGTGATTCAATTCATGATTCATGATTCATGAATCAATGAATCAAGATTTGATTCATGATTCATGATTCATGATTCGTTTCATGATTCATGATTCAATTCATAATTCATGATTCAATTCATGATTCAATTCATGATTCAATTCATGATTCATAATTCAATTCATGATTCAATTCATGATTCATGATTAAATTCATGATTCATGATTCAATTCATGTTTCATGATTCAATTCATGATTCAATTCATGATTCATGATACAATTCATGATTCATGATTCTTGATTCTATTCATAATTCATGATTCAATTCATGATTCATGATTCATGATTGAAATCATAATTCATGATTCTTTATTCAATTCATGATTCATGATTCAATTCATGATTCATGATTCATTATTCGATTCATGATTCACGATTCATGATTTTATTCATGATTGCTGATTCATGATTCATGATTCATGATTCAATTCATGATTCAATTCATAATTCATGATTCAATTCATTATTCATGATTCATGATTCAATTAATGATTCATGATTCAATTCATGATACATGATTCAATTCATGATTTATGCTTCAATATATGATTCAATTCATGATTCATGATTCAAATCATAATTCATGATTCATGATTCAATTCATGATTCATGCTTCATGATTCACTTCATGATTCACGATTCAATTCATAATTCAATTCATGATTCGTGATTCGATTCATGATTCATGAATCATGATTTAATTCATGATTAATGATTCATTTCATGATTCATGATTCATGATTCAATTCATGATTCATGATTCAATTCATGATTCAATTCATGATTCATGATTCAATTCATGATTCATGATTCAATTCATGATTCATGATTCAATTCATGATTCATGATTCATGATTCAATTCATGATTCAATATATGATTCAATTCATGATTCATGATTTAAATCATGATTCATGATTCAATTCATGATTCAATTCATGATTCATGGTTCATGAATCATGATTCATGATTCATGATTCGATTCATAATTCATGGTTCATGAATCATGATTCGATTCATGATTCATGATTCATGATTCAATTCATGATTCATGATTCATGAATCAATGAATCAAGATTTGATTCATGATTCATGATTCATGATTTATTTCTTGATTCATGATTCAATTCATGATTCATGATTCAATTCATGATTCAATTCATGATTCAATTCATGATTCAATTCATGATTCAATTTATTATTCATGATTCATGATTCAATTCATAATTCATGATTCAATTCATGATTCATGATTCAATTCATGATACATGATTCAATTCATGATTCGATTCATGATTCATGGTTCATGAATCATGATTCATGATTCATGATTCGATTCATGATTCATGGTTCATGAATCATGATTCGATTCATGATTCATGATTCATGATTCAATTCATGATTCATGATTCAATTCATAATTCATGATTCAATTCATGATTCATGATTCATGATTCAATTCATGATTCATGATTCAAATCATAATTCATGATTCATGATTCAATTCATGATTCATGATTCATGATTCAATTCATGATTCATGATTCATGATTCAATTCATGATTCATGATTCATTATTCGATTCATGATTCACGATTCATGATTTTATTCATGATTTCTGATTCATGAATCATAATTCATGATTCATGATTCAATTCATGATTCAATTCATAATTTATGATTCAATTCATTATTCATGATTCATGATTCAATTCATGACTCATAATGCATGATTCAATTCATAATTAATGATTCAAATCATAATTCATGATTCATGATTCAATTCATGATTCATGATTCATGATTCAATTCATGATTCATGATTCTTTATTCGATTCATGATTTTATTCATGATTCCTGATTCCTGATTCCTGATTCATGATTCATGATTCAATTCATGATTCAATATATGATTCAATTAATGATTCATGAATCAAATCATGATTCTCAATTCAATTCATGTTTCATGATTCAATTCATGATTCAATTTATGATTCATGATTCAATTCAAGATTCATGATTCTTGATTCTATTCATAATTCATGATTTAATTCATGATTCATGATTCATGATTGAAATCATAATTCATGATTCTTTATTCAATTCATGATTCATGATTCAATTCATGATTCATGATTCATTATTCGATTCATGATTCACGATTCATGATTTTATTCATGATTGCTGATTCATGATTCATGATTCAATTCATGATTCAATTCATAATTCATGATTCAATTCATTATTTATGATTCATGATTCAATTCATGATTCATGATTCAATTCATGATACATGATTCAATTCATGATTTATGATTCAATATATGATTCAATTCATGATTCATGATTCAAATCATAATTCATGATTCATGATTCAATTCATGATTCATGCTTCATGATTCACGATTCAATTCATAATTCAATTCATGATTCGTGATTCGATTCATGATTCATGAATCATGATTTAATTCATGATTAATGATTCATTTCATGATTCATGATTCATGAATTAATTCATGATTCATGATTTAATTCATGATTCAATTCATGATTCATGATTCAATTCATTATTCACTTCATGATTCAATTCATGATTCATGATTCAATTCATGATTCATGATTTAAATCATGATTTATGATTCAATTCATGATTCATGATTCAATTCATGATTCAATTCATGATTCAATTCATGATTCAATTCATGATTCATGATTCAATTCATGATTCATGATTCATGATTGAAATCATAATTCATGATTCTTTATTCAATTCATGATTCAATTCATGATTCATGATTCATTATTCGATTCATGATTCAGGATTCATGATTTTATTTATGATTGCTGATTCATGATTCATGATTCATGATTCAATTCATGATTCAATTCATAATTCATGATTCAATTCATTATTCATGATTCATGATTCAATTCATAATTCATGATTCAATTCATGATTCATGATTCAATTCATGATACATGATTCAATTCATGATTCGATTCATGATTCATGGTTCATGAACCATGATTCATGATTCATGATTCGATTCATGATTCATGGTTCATGAATCATGATTCGATTCATGATTCATGATTCATGACTCAATTCATGATTCATGATTCAATTCATAATTCATGATTCAATTCATGATTCATGATTCATGATTCAATTCATGATTCATGATTCAAATCATAATTCATGATTCATGATTCAATTCATGATTCATGATTCATGATTCAATTCATGATTCATGATTCATGATTCAATTCATGATTCATGATTCATTATTCGATTCATGATTCACGATTCATGATTTTATTCATGATTTCTGATTCATGAATCATAATTCATGATTCATGATTCAATTCATGATTCAATTCATAATTTATGATTCAATTCATTATTCATGATTCATGATTCAATTCATGACTCATAATTCATGATTCAATTCATAATTAATGATTCAATTCATAATTCAATTCATAATTCATGATTCAATTCATTATTCATAATTCATGATTCAATTCATTATTCATTATTCATGATTCAATTCATAATTCATGATTCAAATCATAATTCATGATTCATGATTCAATTCATGATTCATGATTCATGATTCAATTCATGATTCATGATTCATGATTCAATTCATGATTCATGATTCATTAATCGATTCATGATTCATGATTTTATTCCTGATTCCTGATTCATGATTCATGATTCATGATTCAATTCATGATTCAATATATGATTCAATTCATGATTCATGATTTAAATCATGATTCATGATTCGATTCATGATTCAATTCCTGATTCATGATTCAATTCCTGATTCATGATTCAATTCATGAATCATGATTCAATTCATGATTGAATTCATGAATCATGATTGAATTCATGATTCATGATTCAATTCATGATTCAATTCATGATTCATGATTCAATTCATGATTAATATTTCATGATTCAATTCATGAATAATATTTCATGATTCAATTCATGATTCATGATTCAATATTTGATTCAATTCATGATTCATGATTCAAATCATGATTCATGATTCAATTCATGATTCATGATTAATCATTCATGATTCATAAATCATGATTCGATTCATGATTCATGAATCATGATTCGATTCATGATGTTATGATTCATAAATCATGGTTTGATTCATGATTCATGATTCATGAATCATGATTCAATTCATGATTCATGATTCATGATTTGATTCATGATTTATGATTCATGATTTGTTTCATGATTCAATTCATGATTCAATTCATGAATCAAGATTTGATTCATGATTCATGATTCATTTCATGATTCATGATTGAATTCATGATTCATGATTCATGATTCGATTCATGATTCATGTTTCAATTCATGATTCAATTCATGATTGATGATTCAATTCATGATTCGTGATTCAATTCATGTTTCATGATTCAATTCATGATTCAATTCATGATTCATGATTCAATTCATGATTCATGATTCATGATTCAATTCATAATTCATGATTCAATTCATGATTCATGATTCAATTCATGATTCATGATTCATGATTCAATTCATGATTCATGATTCATGATTCAATTAATGATTCATGATTCAAATCATAATTCATGATTCATGATTCAATTCATGATTCATGATTCATGATTCAATTCATGATTCAATTCATAATTAATGATTCAATTCATTATTCATGATTCATGATTCAATTCATGACTCATAATTCATGATTCAATTCATAATTAATGATTCAATTCATAATTCAATTCATAATTCATGATTCAATTCATTATTCATTATTCATGATTCAATTCATAATTCATGATTCAAATCATAATTCATGATTCATGATTTAAATCATGATTCATGATTCGATTCATGATTCAATTCCTGATTCATTATTCAATTCCTGATTCATGATTCAATTCATGAATCATGATTCAATTCATGATTGAATTCATGAATCATGATTGAATTCATGATTCATGATTAATATTTCATGATTCAATTCATGATTCATGATTCAATTCATGATTAATATTTCATGATTCAATTCATGATTCATGATTCAATATTTGATTCAATTCATGATTCATGATTCAATTCATGATTCATGATTCATGCATGATTCAATTCATGATACATGATTCAATTCATGCATGATTCAATTCATGATACATGATTCAATTCATGACTCATGATTCATATTTCATGATTTAATTCATGATTCATGATTCAATTCATGAATCATTTCATGATTCATGATTCAATTCCTGATTTATGATTCGATTCAAGATTCATGATTCATGAATCATTATTCATTTCATGATTCATGAATCATTATTCGATTCATGATTCTTGGATCATGAATCATGATTCGATTCATGATTCATGATTCGTGATTCAATTCATGATTCATGATTCATGAATCAATGAATCAAGATTTGATTCATGATTCATGATTCATGATTCGTTTCATGATTCATGATTCAATTCATAATTCATGATTCAATTCATGATTCAATTCATGATTCAATTCATGATTCATAATTCAATTCATGATTCAATTCATGATTCATGATTAAATTCATGATTCATGATTCAATTCATGTTTCATGATTCAATTCATGATTCAATTCATGATTCATGATACAATTCATGATTCATGATTCTTGATTCTATTCATAATTCATGATTCAATTCATGATTCATGATTCATGATTGAAATCATAATTCATGATTCTTTATTCAATTCATGATTCATGATTCAATTCATGATTCATGATTCATTATTCGATTCATGATTCACGATTCATGATTTTATTCATGATTGCTGATTCATGATTCATGATTCATGATTCAATTCATGATTCAATTCATAATTCATGATTCAATTCATTATTCATGATTCATGATTCAATTAATGATTCATGATTCAATTCATGATACATGATTCAATTCATGATTTATGCTTCAATATATGATTCAATTCATGATTCATGATTCAAATCATAATTCATGATTCATGATTCAATTCATGATTCATGCTTCATGATTCACTTCATGATTCACGATTCAATTCATAATTCAATTCATGATTCGTGATTCGATTCATGATTCATGAATCATGATTTAATTCATGATTAATGATTCATTTCATGATTCATGATTCATGATTCAATTCATGATTCATGATTCAATTCATGATTCAATTCATGATTCATGATTCAATTCATGATTCATGATTCAATTCATGATTCATGATTCAATTCATGATTCATGATTCATGATTCAATTCATGATTCAATATATGATTCAATTCATGATTCATGATTTAAATCATGATTCATGATTCAATTCATGATTCAATTCATGATTCATGGTTCATGAATCATGATTCATGATTCATGATTCGATTCATAATTCATGGTTCATGAATCATGATTCGATTCATGATTCATGATTCATGATTCAATTCATGATTCATGATTCCTGAATCAATGAATCAAGATTTGATTCATGATTCATGATTCATGATTCATTTCATGATTCATGATTCAATTCATGATTCATGATTCAATTCATGATTCAATTCATGATTCAATTCATGATTCAATTCATGATTCAATTCATTATTCATGATTCATGATTCAATTCATAATTCATGATTCAATTCATGATTCATGATTCAATTCATGATACATGATTCAATTCATGATTCGATTCATGATTCATGGTTCATGAATCATGATTCATGATTCATGATTCGATTGATGATTCATGGTTCATGAATCATGATTCGATTCATGATTCATGATTCATGATTCAATTCATGATTCATTATTCAATTCATAATTCATGATTCAATTCATGATTCATGATTCATGATTCAATTCATGATTCATGATTCAAATCATAATTCATGATTCATGATTCAATTCATGATTCATGATTCATGATTCAATTCATGATTCATGATTCATGATTCAATTCATGATTCATGATTCATTATTCGATTCATGATTCACGATTCATGATTTTATTCATGATTTCTGATTCATGAATCATAATTCATGATTCATGATTCAATTCATGATTCAATTCATAATTTATGATTCAATTCATTATTCATGATTCATGATTCAATTCATGACTCATAATGCATGATTCAATTCATAATTAATGATTCAAATCATAATTCATGATTCATGATTCAATTCATGATTCATGATTCATGATTCAATTCATGATTCATGATTCTTTATTCGATTCATGATTTTATTCATGATTCCTGATTCCTGATTCCTGATTCATGATTCATGATTCAATTCATGATTCAATATATGATTCAATTAATGATTCATGTATCAAATCATGATTCTCAATTCAATTCATGTTTCATGATTCAATTCATGATTCAATTTATGATTCATGATTCAATTCAAGATTCATGATTCTTGATTCTATTCATAATTCATGATTTAATTCATGATTCATGATTCATGATTGAAATCATAATTCATGATTCTTTATTCAATTCATGATTCATGATTCAATTCATGATTCATGATTCATTATTTGATTCATGATTCACGATTCATGATTTTATTCATGATTGCTGATTCATGATTCATGATTCAATTCATGATTCAATTCATAATTCATGATTCAATTCATTATTTATGATTCATGATTCAATTCATGATTCATGATTCAATTCATGATACATGATTCAATTCATGATTTATGATTCAATATATGATTCAATTCATGATTCATGATTCAAATCATAATTCATGATTCATGATTCAATTCATGATTCATGCTTCATGATTCACTTCATGATTCACGATTCAATTCATAATTCAATTCATGATTCGTGATTCGATTCATGATTCATGAATCATGATTTAATTCATGATTAATGATTCATTTCATGATTCATGATTCATGAATTAATTCATGATTCATGATTTAATTCATGATTCAATTCATGATTCATGATTCAATTCATTATTCACTTCATGATTCAATTCATGATTCATGATTCAATTCATGATTCATGATTTAAATCATGATTTATGATTCAATTCATGATTCATGATTCAATTCATGATTCAATTCATGATTCAATTCATGATTCAATTCATGATTCATGATTCAATTCATGATTCATGATTCATGATTGAAATCATAATTCATGATTCTTTATTCAATTCATGATTCATGATTCATGATTCAATTCATGATTCATGATTCATTATTCGATTCATGATTCAGGATTCATGATTTTATTTATGATTGCTGATTCATGATTCATGATTCATGATTCAATTCATGATTCAATTCATAATTCATGATTCAATTCATTATTCATGATTCATGATTCAATTCATAATTCATGATTCAATTCATGATTCATGATTCAATTCATGATACATGATTCAATTCATGATTCGATTCATGATTCATGGTTCATGAACCATGATTCATGATTCATGATTCGATTCATGATTCATGGTTCATGAATCATGATTCGATTCATGATTCATGATTCATGACTCAATTCATGATTCATGATTCAATTCATAATTCATGATTCAATTCATGATTCATGATTCATGATTCAATTCATGATTCATGATTCAAATCATAATTCATGATTCATGATTCAATTCATGATTCATGATTCATGATTCAATTCATGATTCATGATTCATGATTCAATTCATGATTCATGATTCATTATTCGATTCATGATTCACGATTCATGATTTTATTCATGATTTCTGATTCATGAATCATAATTCATGATTCATGATTCAATTCATGATTCAATTCATAATTTATGATTCAATTCATTATTCATGATTCATGATTCAATTCATGACTCATAATTCATGATTCAATTCATAATTAATGATTCAATTCATAATTCAATTCATAATTCATGATTCAATTCATTATTCATTATTCATGATTCAATTCATAATTCATGATTCAAATCATAATTCATGATTCATGATTCAATTCATGATTCATGATTCATGATTCAATTCATGATTCATGATTCATGATTCAATTCATGATTCATGATTCATTAATCGATTCATGATTCATGATTTTATTCCTGATTCCTGATTCATGATTCATGATTCATGATTCAATTCATGATTCAATATATGATTCAATTAATGATTCATGATTCAAATCATGATTCATGATTCAATTCATGATTCATGATTCAATTCATGATTCATGATTCAATTCATGATTAAAGATTCATGATTCAAATCATGATTCATGATTCAATATTTGATTCAATTCATGATTCATGATTCAAATCATGATTCATGATTCATGATTTATGATTCAATTCATGATTCATGATTCATGATTTAATTCATGATTCAATTCATGATTCATGATTCATGATTCATTTCATGATTCATGATTCAATTCATGCATGATTCAATTCATGATACATGATTCAATTCATGACTCATGATTCATAATTTATGATTTAATTCATGATTCATGATTCAATTCATGAATCATTTCATGATTCATGATTCAATTCCTGATTTATGATTCAATTCAAGATTCATGATTCATGAATCATTATTCGATTCATGATTCATGAATCATTATTCGATTCATGATTCTTGGATCATGAATCATGATTCATGATTTATGAATCATGATTCATGATTCATGATTCGATTCATGATTCATGGTTCATGAATCATGATTCGATTCATGATTCATGATTCATGATTCAATTCATGATCCATGATTCATGAATCAATGAATCAAGATTTGATTCATGATTCATGATTCATGATTCATGATTCATTTCATGATTCATGATTCAATTAATGATTCATGATTCAATTCATGATTCAATTCATGATTCAATTCATGATTCATGATTCAATTCATGATTCAATTCATGATTCATGATTAAATTCATGATTCATGATTCAATTCATGTTTCATGATTCAATTCATGATTCAATTCATGATTCATGATTCAATTCATGATTCATGATTCTTGATTCTATTCATAATTCATGATTCAATTCATGATTCATGATTCATGATTGAAATCATAATTCATTATTCTTTATTCAATTCATGATTCATGATTCATGATTCAATTCATGATTCAATATTCATTATTCGATTCATGATTCACGATTCATGATTTTATTCATGATTGCTGATTCATGATTCATGATTAAATTCATGATTCAATTCATAATTCATGATTCAATTCATTATTCATGATTCATGATTCAATTCATGATTCATGATTCATGATTCAATTCATGATTCATGATTCATGATTTAATTCATGATTCAATTCATGATTCATGATTCATTTCATGATTCATGATTCAATTCATGATTCATAATTCAATTCATGATTCATGATTCAATTCATGATTCAATTCATGATTCATGATTCAATTCATGATTCATGATTCATGCATGATTCAATTCATGATACATGATTCAATTCATGCATGATTCAATTCATGATACATAATTCAATTCATGACTCATGATTCATAATTCATGATTTAATTCATGATTCATGATTCAATTCCTGATTTATGATTCGATTCAAGATTCATGATTCATGAATCATTATTCGATTCATGATTCTTGGATCATGAATCATGATTCATGATTTATGAATCATGATTCATGATTCATGATTCGATTCATGATTCATGGTTCATGAATCATGATTCGATTCATGATTCATGATTCATGATTCAATTCATGATTCATGATTCATGAATCAATGAATCAAGATTTGATTCATGATTCATGATTCATGATTCATGATTCATTTCATGATTCATGATTCATGATTCATGATTCATTTCATGATTCATGATTCGATTCATGATTCATGATTCAATTCATGATTCAATTCATGATTCAATTCATGATTCATGATTCAATTCATGATTCAATTCATGATTCATGATTAAATTCATGATTCATGATTCAATTCATGTTTCATGATTCAATTCATGATTCAATTCATGATTCATGATTCAATTCATGATTCATGATTCAATTCATGATTCATGATTCTTGATTCTATTCATAATTCATGATTCAATTCATGATTCATGATTGAAATCATAATTCATGATTCTTTATTCAATTCATGATTCATGATTCATGATTCAATTCATGATTCATGATTCATTATTCGATTCATGATTCACGATTCATGATTTTATTCATGATTCACGATTCATGATTCATGATTCATGATTCAATTCATGATTCAATTCATAATTCATGATTCAATTCATTATTCATGATTCATGATTCAATTCATGATTCATGATTCAATTCATAATTTATGATTCAATTCATTATTCATGATTCATGATTCAATTCATGACTCATAATTCATGATTCAATTCATAATTAATGATTCAATTCATAATTCAATTCATAATTCATGATTCAATTCATTATTCATTATTCATGATTCAATACATAATTCATGATTCAAATCATAATTCATGATTCATGATTCAATTCATGATTCATGATTCAATTCATGATTCATGATTCATGATTCAATTCATGATTCATGATTCATTAATCGATTCATGATTCATGATTTTATTCCTGATTCCTGATTCCTGATTCATGATTCATGATTCAATTCATGATTCAATATATGATTCAATTAATGATTCATGATTCAAATCATGATTCATGATTCAATTCATGATTCATGATTCAATTCATGATTCATGATTCAATTCATGATTAAAGATTCATGATTCAAATCATGATTCATGATTCAATATTTGATTCAATTCATGATTCATGATTCAAATCATGATTCATGATTCATGATTTATGATTCAATTCATGATTCATGATTCATGATTTAATTCATGATTCAATTCATGATTCATGATTCATGATTCATTTCATGATTCATGATTCAATTCATGCATGATTCAATTCATGATACATGATTCAATTCATGACTCATGATTCATAATTTATGATTTAATTCATGATTCATGATTCAATTCATGAATCATTTCATGATTCATGATTCAATTCCTGATTTATGATTCAATTCAAGATTCATGATTCATGAATCATTATTCGATTCATGATTCATGAATCATTATTCGATTCATGATTCTTGGATCATGAATCATGATTCATGATTTATGAATCATGATTCATGATTCATGATTCGATTCATGATTCATGGTTCATGAATCATGATTCGATTCATGATTCATGATTCATGATTCAATTCATGATCCATGATTCATGAATCAATGAATCAAGATTTGATTCATGATTCATGATTCATGATTCATGATTCATTTCATGATTCATGATTCAATTAATGATTCATGATTCAATTCATGATTCAATTCATGATTCAATTCATGATTCATGATTCAATTCATGATTCAATTCATGATTCATGATTAAATTCATGATTCATGATTCAATTCATGTTTCATGATTCAATTCATGATTCAATTCATGATTCATGATTCAATTCATGATTCATGATTCTTGATTCTATTCATAATTCATGATTCAATTCATGATTCATGATTCATGATTGAAATCATAATTCATTATTCTTTATTCAATTCATGATTCATGATTCATGATTCAATTCATGATTCAATATTCATTATTCGATTCATGATTCACGATTCATGATTTTATTCATGATTGCTGATTCATGATTCATGATTCATGATTAAATTCATGATTCAATTCATAATTCATGATTCAATTCATTATTCATGATTCATGATTCAATTCATGATTCATGATTCATGATTCAATTCATGATTCATGATTCATGATTTAATTCATGATTCAATTCATGATTCATGATTCATGATTCATTTCATGATTCATGATTCAATTCATGATTCATAATTCAATTCATGATTCATGATACATGATTCAATTCATGATTCAATTCATGATTCATGATTCAATTCATGATTCATGATTCATGCATGATTCAATTCATGATACAAGATTCAATTCATGCATGATTCAATTCATGATACATAATTCAATTCATGACTCATGATTCATAATTCATGATTTAATTCATGATTCATGATTCAATTCCTGATTTATGATTCGATTCAAGATTCATGATTCATGAATCATTATTCGATTCATGATTCATGAATCATTATTCGATTCATGATTCTTGGATCATGAATCATGATTCATGATTTATGAATCATGATTCATGATTCATGATTCGATTCATGATTCATGGTTCATGAATCATGATTCGATTCATGATTCATGATTCATGATTCAATTCATGATTCATGATTCATGAATCAATGAATCAAGATTTGATTCATGATTCATGATTCATGATTCATGATTCATTTCATGATTCATGATTCATGATTCATGATTCATGATTCGATTCATGATTCATGATTCAATTCATGATTCAATTCATGATTCAATTCATGATTCATGATTCAATTCATGATTCAATTCATGATTCATGATTAAATTCATGATTCATGATTCAATTCATGTTTCATGATTCAATTCATGATTCAATTCATGATTCATGATTCAATTCATGATTCATGATTCAATTCATGATTCATGATTCTTGATTCTATTCATAATTCATGATTCAATTCATGATTCATGATTGAAATCATAATTCATGATTCTTTATTCAATTCATGATTCATGATTCATGATTCAATTCATGATTCATGATTCATTATTCGATTCATGATTCACGATTCATGATTTTATTCATGATTCACGATTCATGATTCATGATTCATGATTCAATTCATGATTCAATTCATAATTAATGATTCAATTCATTATTCATGATTCATGATTCAATTCATGATTCATGATTCAATTCATGATTCATGATTCAATTCATGATACATGATTCAATTCATGATTTATGATTCAATATATGATTCAATTCATGATTCATGATTCAAATCATAATTCATGATTCATGATTCAATTCATGATTAATGATTCATGATTCACTTCATGATTCACGATTCAATTCATAATTCAATTCATGATTCGTGATTCGATTCATGATTCATGAATCATGATTCAATTCATGATTCAATTCATGATTCACGATTCATGATTTTATTCATGATTGCTGATTCATGATTCATGATTCATGATTCAATTCATGATTCAATTCATAATTCATGATTCAATTCATTATTCATGATTCATGATTCAATTCATAATTCATGATTCAATTCATGATTCATGATTCAATTCATGATACATGATTCAATTCATGATTCGATTCATGATTCATGGTTCATGAATCATGATTCATGATTCATGATTCGATTCATGATTCATGGTTCATGAATCATGATTCGATTCATGATTCATGACTCAATTCATGATTCATGATTCAATTCATAATTCATGATTCAATTCATGATTCATGATTCATGATTCAATTCATGATTCATGATTCATGATTCAATTCATGATTCATGATTCATTATTCGATTCATGATTCACGATTCATGATTTTATTCATGATTTCTGATTCATGAATCATAATTCATGATTCATGATTCAATTCATGATTCAATTCATAATTTATGATTCAATTCATTATTCATGATTCATGATTCAATTCATGACTCATAATTCATGATTCAATTCATAATTAATGATTCAATTCATAATTCAATTCATAATTCATGATTCAATTCATTATTCATTATTCATGATTCAATTCATAATTCATGATTCAAATCATAATTCATGATTCATGATTCAATTCATGATTCATGATTCATGATTCAATTCATGATTCATGATTCATTATTCGATTCATGATTCATGATTTTATTCATGATTCCTGATTCCTGATTCATGATTCATGATTCAATTCATGATTCAATATATGATTCAATTAATGATTCATGATTCAAATCATGATTCATGATTCAATTCATGATTCATGATTCAATTCATGATTCATGATTCAATTCATGATTAAAGATTCATGATTCAATTCATGATTCATGATTCAATATTTGATTCAATTCATGATTCATGATTCAATTCATGATTCATGATTCATGATTCATGATTCATGATTCAATTCCTGATTCATGATTCAATTCATGATACATGATTCATGATTCAATTCATGATTTATGATTCATGATTTAATTCATGATTCAATTCATGATTCATGATTCATGGTTCATTTCATGATTCATGATTCAATTCATGCATGATTCAATTCATGATACATGATTCAATTCATGACTCATGATTCATAATTCATGATTTAATTCATGATTCATGATTCAATTCATGATTCATTTCATGATTCATGATTCAATTCCTGATTTATGATTCGATTCAAGATTCATGATTCATGAATCATTATTCGATTCATGATTCATGAATCATTATTCGATTCATGATTCTTGGATCATGAATCATGATTCATGATTTATGAATCATGATTCATGATTCATGATTCGATTCATGATTCATGGTTCATGAATCATGATTCGATTCATGATTCATGATTCAATTCATGATCCATGATTCATGAATCAATGAATCAAGATTTGATTCATGATTCATGATTCATGATTCATTTCATGATTCATGATTCAATTAATGATTCATGATTCAATTCATGATTCAATTCATGATTCAATTCATGATTCATGATTCAATTCATGATTCAATTCATGATTCATGATTAAATTCATGATTCATGATTCAATTCATGTTTCATGATTCAATTCATGATTCAATTCATGATTCATGATTCAATTCATGATTCATGATTCTTGATTCTATTCTTAATTCATGATTCAATTCATGATTCATGATTCATGATTGAAATCATAATTCATGATTCTTTATTCAATTCATGATTCATGATTCATGATTCAATTCATGATTCATGATTCATTATTCGATTCATGATTCACGATTCATGATTTTATTCATGATTGCTGAATCATGATTCATGATTCATGATTAAATTCATGATTCAATTCATAATTCATGATTCATGATTCAATTCATGATTCATGATTCATGATTTAATTCATGATTCAATTCATGATTCATGATTCATGATTCATTTCATGATTCATGATTCAATTCATGATTCATAATTCAATTCATGATTCATGATTCATGATTCAATTCATGATTCAATTCATGATTCATGATTCAATTCATGATTCATGATTCATGCATGATTCAATTCATGATACATGATTCAATTCATGCATGATTCAATTCATGATACATGATTCAATTCATGACTCATGATTCATAATTCATGATTTAATTCATGATTCATGATTCAATTCCTGATTTACTATTCGATTCAAGATTCATGATTCATGAATCATTATTCGATTCATGATTCATGAATTATTATTCGATTCATGATTCTTGGTTCATGAATCATGATTCGATTCATGATTCATGATTCAATTCATGATTCATGATTCATGAATCAATGAATCAAGATTTGATTCATGATTCATGATTCATGATTCATGATTCATTTCATGATTCATGATTCATGATTCATGATTTTTTTCATGATTCATGATTCGATTCATGATTCATGATTCATTTCATGATTCAATTCATGATTCAATTCATGATTCATGATTCAATTCATGATTCAATTCATGATTCATGATTAAATTCATGATTCATGATTCAATTCATGTTTCATGATTCAATTCATGATTCAATTCATGATTCATGATTCAATTCATGATTCATGATTCAATTCATGATTCATGATTCAATTCATGATACATGATTCAATTCATGATTTATGATTCAATATATGATTCAATTCATGATTCATAATTCAAATCATAATTCATGATTCATGATTCAATTCATGATTAATGCTTCATGATTCACTTCATGATTCACGATTCAATTCATAATTCAATTCATGATTCGTGATTCGATTCATGATTCATGAATCATGATTTAATTCATGATTAATGATTCATTTCATGATTCATGATTCATGATTCAATTCATGATTCATGATTCAATTCATGATTTAATTCATGATTCATGATTCAATTCATTATTCACTTCATGATTCAATTCATGATTCATGATTCAATTCATGATTCATGATTCATGATTCAATTCATGATTCAATATATGATTCAATTCATGATTCATGATTTAAATCATGATTCATGATTCAATTCATGATTCGATTCATGATTCATGGTTCATGAATCATGATTCATGATTCATGATTCGATTCATGATTCATGAATCATGATTCGATTCATGATTCATGATTCATGATTCAATTCATGATTCATGATTCAATTCATGATTCAATATATGATTCAATTCAGGATTCATGATTCAATTCATGATTCATGATTCAATTCATGATTCAATTCATGATTCATGATTCAATTCATGATTCAATTCATGATTCATGATTAAATTCATGATTCATGATTCAAATCAAAATTCATGATTCATGATTCAATTCATGATTCATGATTCATGATTCAATTCATGATTCATGATTCATTATTCGATTCATGATTCACGATTCATGATTTTATTCATGATTTCTGATTCATGAATCATAATTCATGATTCATGATTCAATTCATGATTCAATTCATAATTTATGATTCAATTCATTATTCATGATTCATGATTCAATTCATGACTCATAATTCATGATTCAATTCATAATTAATGATTCAATTCATAATTAATGATTCAATTCATAATTCAATTCATAATTCATGATTCAATTCATTATTCATTATTCATGATTCAATTCATAATTCATGATTCAAATCATAATTCATGATTCATGATTCAATTCATGATTCATGATTCAATTCATGATTCATGATTCATTATTCGATTCATGATTCATGATTTTATTCATGATTCCTGATTCCTGATTCCTGATTCATGATTCATGATTCAATTCATGATTCAATATATGATTCAATTAGTGATTCATGATTCAAATCATGATTCATGATTCATGATTCATGATTCATGATTCAATTCCTGAGTCATGATTCAATTCATGATTCATGATTCATGATTCAATTCATGATTCAATTCATAATTTATGATTCAATTCATTATTCATGATTCATGATTCAATTCATGACTCATAATTCATGATTCAATTCATAATTAATGACTCAATTCATAATTCAATTCATAATTCATGATTCAATTCATTATTCATTATTCATGATTCAATTCATAATTCATGATTCAAATCATAATTCATGATTCATGATTTAAATCATGATTCATGATTCGATTCATGATTCAATTCCTGATTCATGATTCAATTCCTGATTCATGATTGAATTCATGAATCATGATTGAATTCATGATTGAATTCATGAATCATGATTGAATTCATGATTCATGATACAATTCATGATTCAATTCATGATTCATGATTCAATTCATGATTAATATTTCATGATTCAATTCATGATTCATGATTCAATATTTGATTCAATTCATGATTCATGATTCAAATCATGATTCATGATTCATGATTCAATTCATGATTCATGATTAATCATTCATGATTCATAAATCATGATTCGATTCATGATTTTATGATTCATAAATCATGGTTTGATTCATGATTCATGATTCATGAATCATGATTCAATTCATGATTCATGATTCATGATTCAATTCATGATTCAATTCATGATTCACGATTCATGATTTTATTCATGATTGCTGATTCATGATTCATGATTCATGATTCAATTCATGATTCAATTCATAATTCATGATTCAATTCATTATTCATGATTCATGATTCAATTCATAATTCATGATTCAATTAATGATTCATGATTCAATTCATGATACATGATTCAATTCATGATTCGATTCATGATTCATGGTTCATGAATCATGATTCATGATTCATGATTCGATTCATGATTCATGGTTCATGAATCATGATTCGATTCATGATTCATGATTCATGACTCAATTCATGATTCATGATTCAATTCATAATTCATGATTCAATTCATGATTCATGATTCATGATTCAATTCATGATTCATGATTCAAATCATAATTCATGATTCATGATTCAATTCATGATTCATGATTCATGATTCAATTCATGATTCATGATTCATGATTCAATTCATGATTCATGATTCATTATTCGATTCATGATTCACGATTCATGATTTTATTCATGATTTCTGATTCATGAATCATAATTCATGATTCATGATTCAATTCATGATTCAATTCATAATTTATGATTCAATTCATTATTCATGATTCATGATTCAATTCATGACTCATAATTCCTGATTCAATTCATAATTAATGATTCAATTCATAATTCAATTCATAATTCATGATTCAATTCATTATTCATTATTCATGATTCAATTCATAATTCATGATTCAAATCATAATTCATGATTCATGATTCAATTCATGATTCATGATTCATTATTCGATTCATGATTCATGATTTTATTCATGATTCCTGATTCATGATTCATGATTCATGATTCAATTCATGATTCAATTAATGATTCATGATTCAAATCATGATTCATGATTCAATTCATGATTCATGATTCAATTCATGATTAAAGATTCATGATTCAATTCATGATTCATGATTCAATATTTGATTCAATTCTTGATTCATGATTCAAATCATGATTCATGATTCATGATTCATGATTCATCATTCAATTCATGATTCATGATTTAATTCATGATTCAATTCATGATTCATGATTCATGATTCATTTCATGATTCATGATTCAATTCATGCATGATTCAATTCATGATACATGATTCAATTCATGACTCATGATTCATAATTCATGATTTAATTGATGATTCATGATTCAATTCATGAATCATTTCATGATTCATGATTCAATTCCTGATTTATGATTCGATTCAAGATTCATGATTCATGAATCATTATTCGATTCATGATTCATGAATCATTATTCGATTCATGACTCATGATTCATAATTCATGATTTAATTGATGATTCATGATTCAATTCATGAATCATTTCATGATTCATGATTCAATTCCTGATTTATGATTCGATTCAAGATTCATGATTCATGAATCATTATTCGATTCATGATTCATGAATCATTATTCGATTCATGATTCTTGGATCATGAATCATGATTCATGATTTATGAATCATGATTCATGATTCGATTCATGATTCATGGTTCATGAATCATGATTCGATTCATGATTCATGATTCATGATTCAATTCATGATCCATGATTCATGAATCAATGAATCAAGATTTGATTCATGATTCATGATTCATGATTCATGATTCATTTCATGATTCATGATTCAATTAATGATTCATGATTCAATTCATGATTCAATTCATGATTCAATTCATGATTCATGATTCAATTCATGATTCAATTCATGATTCATGATTAAATTCATGATTCATGATTCAATTCATGTTTCATGATTCAATTCATGATTCAATTCATGATTCATGATTCAATTCATGATTCATGATTCTTGATTCTATTCATAATTCATGATTCAATTCATGATTCATGATTCATGATTGAAATCATAATTCATGATTCTTTATTCAATTCATGATTCATGATTCAATTCATGATTCATGATTCATTATTCGATTCATGATTCATGATTTTATTCATGATTGCTGATTCATGATTCATGATTAAATTCATGATTCAATTCATAATTCATGATTCAATTCATTATTCATGATTCATGATTCAATTCATGATTCATGATTCATGATTCAATTCATGATTCATGATTCATGATTTAATTCATGATTCAATTCATGATTCATGATTCATGATTCATTTCATGATTCATGATTCAATTCATGATTCATAATTCAATTCATGATTCATGATTCATGATTCAATTCATGATTCAATTCATGATTCATGATTCAATTCATGATTCATGATTCATGCATGATTCAATTCATGATACATGATTCAATTCATGCATGATTCAATTCATGATACATGATTCAATTCATGACTCATGATTCATAATTCATGATTTAATTCATGATTCATGATTCAATTCCTGATTTATGATTCGATTCAAGATTCATGATTCATGAATCATTATTCGATTCATGATTCATGAATCATTATTCGATTAATGATTCTTGGATCATGAATCATGATTCATGATTTATGAATCATGATTCATGATTCATGATTCGATTCATGATTCATGGTTCATGAATCATGATTCATGATTCAATTCATGATTCATGATTCATGAATCAATGAATCAAGATTTGATTCATGATTCATGATTCATGATTCATGATTCATTTCATGATTCATGATTCATGATTCATGATTCATGATTCATTTCATGATTCATGATTCGATTCATGATTCATGATTCAATTCATGATTCAATTCATGATTCATGATTCAATTCATGATTCAATTCATGATTCATGATTAAATTCATGATTCATGATTCATTTCATGTTTCATGATTCAATTCATGATTCAATTCATGATTCATGATTCAATTCATGATTCATGATTCAATTAATGATTCATGATTCTTGATTCTATTCATAATTCATGATTCAATTCATGATTCATGATTCATGATTGAAATCATAATTCATGATTCTTTATTCAATTCATGATTCATGATTCATGATTCAATTCATGATTCATGATTCATTATTCGATTCATGATTCACGATTCATGATTTTATTCATGATTCACGATTCATGATTCATGATTCATGATTCAATTCATGATTCAATTCATAATTCATGATTCAATTCATTATTCATGATTCATGATTCAATTCATGATTCATGATTCAATTCATGATTCATGATTCAATTCATGATTTATGATTCAATATATGATTCAATTCATGATTCATGATTCAAATCATAATTCATGATTCATGATTCAATTCATGATTAATGCTTCATGATTCACTTCATGATTCACGATTCAATTCATAATTCAATTCATGATTCGTGATTCGATTCATGATTCATGAATCATGATTTAATTCATGATTAATGATTCATTTCTCGATTCATGATTCATGATTCAATTCATGATTCATGATTCAATTCATGATTTAATTCATGATTCATGATTCAATTCATTATTCACTTCATGATTCAATTCATGATTCATGATTTAATTCATGATTCATGTTTCATGATTCAATTCATGATTCAATATATGATTCAATTCATGATTCATGATTTAAATCATGATTCATGATTCAATTCATGATTCGATTCATGATTCATGGTTCATGAATCATGATTCATGATTCATGATTCGATTCATGATTCATGGTTCATGAATCATGATTCGATTCATGATTCATGATTCATGATTCAATTCATGATTCATGATTCAATTCATGATTCAATATATGATTCAATTCATGATTCATGATTCAATTCATGATTCATGATTCAATTCATGATTCAATTCATGATTCAATTCATGATTCATGATTCAATTCATGATTCAATTCATGATTCATGATTAAATTCATGATTCATGATTCAAATCAAAATTCATGATTCATGATTCAATTCATGATTCATGATTCATGATTCAATTCATGATTCATGATTCATTATTCGATTCATGATTCACGATTCATGATTTTATTCATGATTTCTGATTCATGAATCATAATTCATGATTCATGATTCAATTCATGATTCAATTCATAATTTATGATTCAATTCATTATTCATGATTCATGATTCAATTCATGACTCATAATTCATGATTCAATTCATAATTAATGATTCAATTCATAATTCAATTCATAATTCATGATTCAATTCATAATTCATGATTCAAATCATAATTCATGATTCATGATTCAATTCATGATTCATGATTCATGATTCAATTCATGATTCATGATTCATTATTCGATTCATGATTCATGATTTTATTCATGATTCCTGATTCCTGATTCCTGATTCATGATTCATGATTCAATTCATGATTCAATATATGATTCAATTAGTGATTCATGATTCAAATCATGATTCATGATTCAATTCATGATTCATGATTCAATTCATGATTCATGATTCAATTCATGAATCATGATTCAATTCATGATTAAAGATTCATGATTCAATTCATGATTCATGATTCAAAATTTGATTCAATTCATGATTCATGATTCAAATCATGATTCATGATTCATGATTCATGATTCATGATTCAATTCCTGATTCATGATTCAATTCATGATTCATGATTCATGATTCAATTCATGATTCATGATTTAATTCATGATTCAATTCATGATTCATGATTCATGATTCATTTCATGATTCATGATTCAATTCATGCATGATTCAATTCATGATACATGATTCAATTCATGACTCATGATTCATAATTCATGATTTAATTCATGATTCATGATTCAATTCCTGATTTATGATTCGATTCAAGATTCATGATTCATGAATCATTATTCGATTCATGATTCATGAATCATTATTCGATTCATGATTCTTGGATCATGAATCATGATTCATGATTTATGAATTATGATTCATGATTCATGATTCGATTCATGAATCATGATTCGATTCATGATTCATGATTCATGATTCAATTCATGATCCATGATTCATGAATCAATGAATCAAGATTTGATTCATGATTCATGATTCATGATTCATTTCATGATTCATGATTCAATTCATGATTCATGATTCAATTCATGATTCAATTCATGATTCATGATTAAATTCATGATTCATGATTCAATTCATGTTTCATGATTCAATTCATGATTCAATTCATGATTCATGATTCAATTCATGATTCATGATTCTTGATTCTATTCATAATTCATTATTCAATTCATGATTCATGATTCATGATTGAAATCATAATTCATGATTCTTTATTCAATTCATGATTCATGATTCATGATTCAATTCATGATTAATGATTCATTATTCGATTCATGATTCACGAATCATGATTTTATTCATGATTGCTGATTCATGATTCATGATTCATGATTCAATTCATGATTCAATTCATAATTCATGATTCAATTCATTATTCATGATTCATGATTCAATTCATGATTCATGATTCATGATTCAATTCATGATTCATGATTCATGATTTAATTCATGATTCAATTCATGATTCATGATTCATTTCATGATTCATGATTCAATTCATGATTCATGATTCAATTCATGATTCATGATTCATGATTCAATTCATGATTCAATTCATGATTCATGATTCAATTCATGATTCATGATTCATGCATGATTCAATTCATGATACATGATTCAATTCATGCATGATTCAATTCATGATACATGATTCAATTCATGACTCATGATTCATAATTCATGATTTAATTCATGATTCATGATTCAATTCATGAATCATTTCATGATTCATGATTAAATTCCTGATTTATGATTCGATTCAAGATTCATGATTCATGAATCATTATTCGATTCATGATTCATGAATCATTATTCGATTCATGATTCATGAATTATTATTCGATTCATGATTCTTGGATCATGAATCATGATTCATGATTTATGAATCATGATTCATGATTCATGATTCGATTCATGATTCATGGTTCATGAATCATGATTCGATTCATGATTCATGATTCAATTCATGATTCATGATTCATGAATCAATGAATCAAGATTTGATTCATGATTCATGATTCATGATTCATGATTCATTTCATGATTCATGATTCAATTCATGATTCATGATTCAATTCATGATTCAATTCATGATTCAATTCATGATTCAATTCATGATTCATGATTAAATTCATGATTCATGATTCAATTCATGTTTCATGATTCAATTTCTGATTCAATTCATGATTCATGATTCAATTCATGATTCATGATTCAATTCATGATTCATGATTCTTGATTCTATTCATAATTCATGATTCAATTTATGATTCATGATTGAAATCATAATTCATGATTCTTTATTTAATTCATGATTCATGATTCAATTCATGATTCATGATTCATTATTCGATTCATGATTCACGTTTCATGATTTTATTCATGATTCACGATTCATGATTCATGATTCATGATTCAATTCATGATTCAATTCATAATTCATGATTCAATTCAATATTCATGATTCATGATTCAAATTATGATTCATGATTCAATTCATGATTCATGATTCAATTCATGATACATGATTCAATTCATGATTTATGATTCAATATATGATTCAATTCATGATTCATGATTCAAATCATAATTCATGATTCATGATTCAATTCATGATTCATGCTTCATGATTCACTTCATGATTCACGATTCAATTCATAATTCAATTCATGATTCGTGATTCGATTCATGATTCATGAATCATGATTTAATTCATGATTAATGATTAATTTCATGATTCATGATTCATGATTCAATTCATGATTCAATTCATGATTCATGATTCAATTCATTATTCACTTCATGATTCAATTCATGATTCATGATTCAATTCATGATTCATGATTCATGATTCAATTCATGATTCAATATATGATTCAATTCATGATTCATGATTTAAATCATGATTCATGATTCAATTCATGATTCGATTCATAATTCATGGTTCATGAATCATGATTCAATTCATGATTCATGATTCATGATTCAATTCATGATTTATGATTCAATTCATGATTCAATATATGATTCAATTCATGATTCATGATTTAAATCATGATTCATGATTCAATTCATGATTCGATTCATGATTCATGGTTCATGAATCATGATTCATGATTCATGATTCGATTCATAATTCATGGTTCATGAATCATGATTCGATTCATGATTCATGATTCATGATTCATGATTCAATTCATGATTCATGATTCATGAATCAATGAATCAAGATTTGATTCATGATTCATGATTCATGATTCATTTCATGATTCATGATTCAATTCATGATTCATGATTCAATTCATGATTCAATTCATGATTCATGATTCAATTCATGATTCATGATTTATGATTGAAATCATAATTCATGATTCTTTATTCAATTCATGATTCATGATTCATGATTCAATTCATGATTCATGATTCATGATTCATTAATCGATTCATGATTCACGATTCATGATTTTATTTATGATTGCTGATTCATGATTCATGATTCATGATTCAATTCATGATTCACGATTCATGATTTTATTCATGATTGCTGATTCATGATTCATGATTCATGATTCAATTCATGATTCAATTCATAATTCATGATTCAATTCATTATTCATGATTCATGATTCAATTCATAATTCATGATTCAATTCATGATTCATGATTCAATTCATGATACATGATTCAATTCATGATTCGATTCATGATTCATGGTTCATGAATCATGATTCATTCTTCATGATTCGATTCATGATTCATGGTTCATGAATCATGATTCGATTCATGATTCATGATTCATGATTCAATTCATGATTCATGATTCAATTCATAATCCATGATTCAATTCATGATTCATGATTCATGATTCAATTCATGATTCATGATTCAAATCATAATTCATGATTCATGATTCAATTCATGATTCATGATTCATGATTCAATTCATGATTCATGATTCATTATTCGATTCATGATTCACGATTCATGATTTTATTCATGATTTCTGATTCATGAATCATAATTCATGATTCATGATTCAATTCATGATTCAATTCATAATTTATGATTCAATTCATTATTCATGATTCATGATTCAATTCATGACTCATAATTCATGATTCAATTCATAATTAATGATTCAATTCATAATTCAATTCATAATTCATGATTCAATTCATTATTCATTATTCATGATTCAATTCATAATTCATGATTCAAATCATAATTCATGATTCATGATTCAATTCATGATTCATGATTCATGATTCAATTCATGATTCATGATTCATTATTCGATTAATGATTCATGATTTTATTCATGATTCCTGATTCCTGATTCATGATTCATGATTCAATTCATGATTCAATATATGATTCAATTAATGATTCATGATTCAAATCATGATTCATGATTCAATTCATGATTCATGATTCAATTCATGATTCATGATTCAATTCATGAATCATGATTCAATTCATGATTAAAGATTCATGATTCAATTCATGATTCATGATTCAATTCATGAATCATGATTCAATTCATGATTAAAGATTCATGATTCAATTCATGATTCATGATTCAATATTTGATTCAATTCATGATTCATGATTCAAATCATGATTCATGATTCATGATTCATGATTCAATTCCTGATTCATGATTCAATTCATGATTCATGATTCATGATTCAATTCATGATTCATGATTTAATTCATGATTCAATTCATGATTCATGATTCATTTCATGATTCATGATTCAATTCATGCATGATTCAATTCATGATACATGATTCAATTCATGACTCATGATTCATGATTCATGAATCATGATTGGATTCATGATTCATGATTCATGAATCATGATTCGATTCATGATTCATGATTCAATTCATGATTCAATTCATGATTCATGATTCATGATTCAATTCATGATTCATGATTCATGATTCAATTCATGATTCATAATTCATTATTCGATTCATGATTCATGATTCATGATTCATGCTTTAATTCATGATTCATGATTCAATTCACCATACCTGATTCATGATTCATGATTCATGATTCAAATCATGATTCATGATTCAATTCATGATTCATGATTCAATTCATGATTCATGATTCAATTCATGATTCATGATTCATGATTCAATTCATGATTCATGATTCAATTCATGATTCATTTCATGATTCATGATTTATGATTCAATTCATGATTTATGATTCGATTCATGATTCATGAATCATGATTGGATTCATGATTCATGATTCATGAATCATGATTCGATTTATGATTCATGATTCATGAATCATGATTGGATTCATGATTCATGATTCATGAATCATGATTGGATTCATGATTCATGATTCATGAATCATGATTCGATTCATGATTTATGATTCAATTCATGATTGGATTCATGATTCATGATTCAATTCATGATTCAATTCATGATTCATGATTCAATTCATGATTCAATTCATGATTCATGATTCAATTCATGATTTATGATTCGATTCATGATTCATGATTCATGAATCATGATTCGATTCATGATTTATGATTCATGAATTATGATTCAATTCATGATTCATGATTCATAAATCATGGTTCGATTCATGATTCATGAATCATGATTCAATTCATGATTCATGATTCATAAATCATGATTCGATTCATGATTCATGATTCAATATATGATTCAATTCATGATTCATGATTGAATTCATGATTCATGATTCAATTCCTGATTCATGATTCATGATTTGATTCATGATTCATGATTCATGATTCAATTCATGATTCATGATTCATTTCATGATTCAATTCATCATTCATGATTCAATATATGATTCAATTCATGATTCATTATTCAAATCATGATTCATGATTCAATTCATGAGTCATAACTCAATTCATGATTCATGATTTAATTCATGATTCGTTATTCATGATTAAATTTATGATTCAATTCATGATTCAAATCATGATTCATGATTCAATTCATGAATTATGATTCAATTCATGATTCATTATTTGATTCATGATTCATGATTTAATTCATGATTCCTGATTCATGATTCATGATTCATGATTCAATTCATGATTCATGATTCAATTTATGATTCATGATTCATGATTCAATTCATGATTCATGATTCAATTCACGATTCATGATTCATTATTCGATTCAAGATTCATGATTCATGATTCATGATTCATGATTTAATTCATGATTCATGATTTAATTCATCATACCTGATTCATGATTCAATTCATGATTCAATTCATGATTCATGATTCAATTCATGATTAAATTCATGATTCAATTCATGATTCATGATTCATTTCATGATTCATGATTCATGATTCAATTCATGATTCATGATTTAATTCATGACTCATGATTCATGATTCATGATTTATGATTTAATTCATGATTTATGATTCGATTCATGATTCATGAATCATGATTCGATTTATGATTTATGATTTATGAATCATGATTCGATTCATGATTCATCATTCAATTCATGATTCAATTCATGATTCATCATTCAATTCATGATTAAATTCATGATTCATGATTCATGATTCAATTCATGATTCAATTCCTGATTCATGATTCAATTCATGATTCATGATTCAATATATGATTCAATTCATGATTCGTGATTCAAATCATGATTCATGATTCATGATTTAATTCATGAATTATGATTCAATTCCTGAGTCATGATTCAATTCATGATTCATTATTCAATTCATGATTCATGATTCATGATTCAATTCATGATTCATGATTCATTATTCGATTAATGATTCATGATTCATGATTCATGCTTTAATTCATGATTCATGATTCAATTCACCATACCTGATTCATGATTCATGATTCAAATCATGATTCATGATTCAATTCATGATTCATGATTCAATTCATGATTCATGATTCAATTCATGATTCATGATTCAATTCATGATTCATGATTCATGATTCAATTCATGATTCATTTCATGATTCATGATTTATGATTCAATTCATGATTTATGATTCGATTCATGATTCATGAATCATGATTCGATTTATGATTCATGATTCATGAATCATGATTCGATTTATGATTCATGATTCATGAATCATGATTCGATTCATGATTCATGAATCATGATTCGATTCATGATTCATGATTCATGATTGAATTCATGATTCATGATTCATGATTTGATTCATGATTCATGATTCATGATTCAAGATTCATGATTCAATTCATGAATCATGATTCAATTCAAGATTCATGATTCATTTCATGATTCATTAATCAATTCATGATTCAATTCTTGATTCATGATTCAATTCATCATTTATGATTCAATATATGATTGAATTCATGATTCATGATTTAAATCATGATTCATGATTTAAATGATGATTCATGATTCAATTCATGATTTATGACTCAATTCATGATTCATGATTCAATTCATGATTCAATTCATGATTCATGATTCAATTCATGATTCAATTCATGATTCATGAATCAATTCATGATTTATGATTCAATATATGATTCAATTCATGATTCATGATTCAAATCATGATTCATGATTCATGATTCAATTCATGATTCATGATTCGATTCATGATTCAATTCATGATTCAATTCATGAAACATGATTCATGATTCAATTCATGATTCATGATTCATGATTCAATTCATGAATCAATTCATGAATCATGATTTGATTCATGCTTCATGATTCATTTCACGATTCATGATTCATGATTCAATTCATGATTCATGATTCAATTCATGATTCAATTCATGATTCATGATTTAATTCATGATTCAATTCAAGATTCATGATTCAATTCATGATTCATGATTCATGATTCAATTCATGATTCGTGATTCATGATTCAATTCATGATTCATGATTCAATATATGATTCAATTCATGATTCATGATTCAAATCATGATTCATGATTCATGATTCAATTCATGAATTATGATTCAATTCATGAGTCATGATTCAATTCATGATTCATGATTCATGATTCAATTCATGATTCAATTCATGATTCATGATTCATGATTCAATTCATGATTCAATTCATGATTCATGATTCAATTCATGATTTATGATTCAATATATGATTAAATTCATGATTCATTATTCAAATCACGATTCATGATTCATGATTCAATTCATGAATCATGATTCATGATTCGATTCATGATTCAATTCTTGATTCAATTCATGAATCATGATTCATGATTCAATTCATGATTCAATTCATGATTCATGATTCAATTCATGATTCATGATTCAATTCATGATTCAATTCATGATTCATGATTCAAATCATGATTTATGATTCAATATATGATTCAATTCATGATTCATGATTCAAATCATGATTCATGATTCAAGATTCAATTCATGATTCATGATTTATGATTCGATTCATGATTCATGAATCATGATTCGAGATTCATGAATCATGATTCAATTCATGATTCATGATTCATAAATCATGATTCAATTCATGATTCAATTCATGAATCATGATTTGATTCATGATTCATGATTCATTTCATGATTCATGATTCATGATTCAATTCATGATTTATGATTCGATTCATGATTCATGAATCATGATTCGATTTATGATTTATGATTTATGAATCATGATTCGATTCATGATTCATGATTCAATTCATGATTCAATTCATGATTCACGATTCAATTCATGATTCAATTCATGATTCATGATTCATGATTCAATTCATGATTCAATTCATGATTCATGATTTAATTCATGATTCATTTAATGATTCATGATTTATGATTCAATTCATGATTTATGAATCAATTCATGATTCGATTCATGATTCATGATTCAATTCATGATTCAATTCATGATTCACGATTCAATTCATGATTCAATTCATGATTCAATTCATGACTCAAGATTCAATTTATGATTCATGATTCAATTCATGATTCATGATTTAATTCATGATTCAATTCATGATTCAATTCATGATTCATGATTTAATTCATGATTCATTTAATGATTCATGATTTATGATTCAATTCATGATTTATGAATCAATTCATGATTCGATTCATGATTCATGATTCAATTCATGATTCACGATTCAATTCATGATTCAATTCATGATTCAATTCATGACTCAAGATTCAATTTATGATTCATGATTCAATTCATGATTCATGATTCAATTCATGATTCATGATTCAATTCATGATTCATGATTCATGATTCAATTCATAATTCATGATTCAATTCATGATTCATTTCATGATTCATGATTTATGATTCAATTCATAATTTATGATTCGATTCATGATTCATGAATCATGATTGGATTCATGATTTATGATTCATGAATCATGATTCGATTTATGATTCATGATTCATGAATCATGATTCGATTCATGATTCATGATTCATGAATCATGATTGGATTCATGATTCATGATTCATGAATCATGATTCGATTCATGATTCATGATTCAATTCATGATTCAATTCATGATTCATGATTCATGATTCAATTCATGATTCATGATTCAATTCATGATTCATAATTCATTATTCGATTCATGATTCATGATTCATGATTCATGCTTTAATTCATGATTCAATTCACCATACCTGATTCATGATTCATGATTCATGATTCAAATCATTATTCATGATTCAATTCATGATTCATGATTCAATTCATGATTCATGATTCAATTCATGATTCATGATTCAATTCATGATTCATGATTCATGATTCAATTCATGATTCATGATTCAATTCATGATTCATTTCATGATTCATGATTTATGACTCAATTCATGATTTATGATTCGATTCATGATTCATGAATCATGATTGGATTCATGATTCATGATTCATGAATCATGATTCGATTTATGATTCATGATTCATGAATCATGATTGGATTCATGATTCATGATTCATGAATCATGATTGGATTCATGATTCATGATTCATGAATCATGATTCGATTCATGATTCATGATTAAATTCATGATTGGATTCATGATTCATGATTCAATTCATGATTCAATTCATGATTCATGATTCAATTCATGATTCATGATTCATAAATCATGGTTCGATTCATGATTCATGAATCATGATTCAATTCATGATTCATGATTCATAAATCATGATTCGATTCATGATTCATGATTCGATTCATGATTCATGATTCATTTCATGATTCATGATTCAATATATGATTCAATTCATGATTCATGATTGAATTCATGATTCATGATTCAATTCATGATTCATGATTCATGATTTGATTCATGATTCATGATTCATAATTCAATTCATGATTCATGATTCATTTCATGATTCAATTCATCATTCATGATTCAATATATGATTCAATTCATGATTCATTATTCAAATCATGATTCATGATTCAATTCATGATTCGTTATTCATGATTAAATTTATGATTCAATTCATGATTAAAATCATGATTCATGATTCAATTCATGAATTATGATTCAATTCATGATTCATTATTTGATTCATGATTCATGATTTAATTCATGATTCCTGATTCATGATTCATGATTCATGATTCAATTCATGATTCATGATTCAATTTATGATTCATGATTCATGATTCAATTCATGATTCATGATTCAATTCACGATTCATGATTCATTATTCGATTCAAGATTCATGATTCATGATTCATGATTCATGATTTAATTAATGATTCATGATTTAATTCATCATACCTGATTCATGATTCAATTCATGATTCAATTCATGATTCATGATTCAATTCATGATTAAATTCATGATTCAATTCATGATTCATGATTCATTTCATGATTCATGATTCATGATTCAATTCATGATTCATGATTTAATTCATGACTCATGATTCATGATTCATGATTTATGATTTAATTCATGATTTATGATTCGATTCATGATTCATGAATCATGATTCGATTTATGATTTATGATTTATGAATCATGATTCGATTCATGATTCATCATTCAATTCATGATTCAATTCATGATTCATCATTCAATTCATGATTAAATTCATGATTCATGATTCATGATTCAATTCATGATTCAATTCATGATTCATGATTGAATTCATGATTCATGATTCAATATATGATTCAATTCATGATTCGTGATTCAAATCATGATTCATGATTTAATTCATGAATTATGATTCAATTCCTGAGTCATGATTCAATTCATGATTCATGATTCAATTCATGATTCATGATTCATGATTCAATTCATGATTCATGATTCATTATTCGATTCATGATTCATGATTCATGATTCATGCTTTAATTCATGATTCATGATTCAATTCACCATACCTGATTCATGATTCATGATTCAAATCATGATTCATGATTCAATTCATGATTCATGATTCAATTCATGATTCATGATTCAATTCATGATTCATGATTCAATTCATGATTCATGATTCATGATTCAATTCATGATTCATTTCATGATTCATGATTTATGATTCAATTCATGATTTATGATTCGATTCATGATTCATGAATCATGATTCGATTCATGATTCATGATTCATGAATCATGATTCGATTTATGATTCATGATTCATGAATCATGATTCGATTCATGATTCATGATTCATGAATCATGATTCGATTCATGATTCATGATTCATGAATCATGATTCGATTAATGATTCATTATTCATGATTGAATTCATGATTCATGATTCATGATTTGATTCATGATTCATGATTCATGATTCAAGATTCATGATTCAATTCATGAATCATGATTCAATTCAAGATTCATGATTCATTTCATGATTCATTAATCAATTCATGATTCAATTCTTGATTCATGATTCAATTCATCATTCATGATTCAATATATGATTGAATTCATGATTCATGATTTAAATCATGATTCATGATTCAATTCATGATTTATGACTCAATTCAAGATTCATGATTCAATTCATGATTCATGATTCATGATTTAATTCATGATTCATGATTCAATTCATGATTCAATTCATGATTCATGATTCAATTCATGATTCAATTCATGATTCATGATTCAATTCATGATTTATGATTCAATATATGATTCAATTCATGATTCATGATTCAATTGATGATTCATGATTCGATTCATGATTCAATTCATGATTCAATTCATGAAACATGATTCATGATTCAATTCATGATTCATGATTCATGATTCAATTCATGATTCAATTCATGAATCATGATTTGATTCATGCTTCATGATTCATTTCACGATTTATGATTCATGATTCAATTCATGATTCATGATTCAATTCATGATTCAATTCATGATTCATGATTTAATTCATGATTCAATTCAAGATTCATGATTCAATTCATGATTCATGATTCATGATTCAATACATGATTCGTGATTCATGATTCAATTCATGATTCATGATTCAATATATGATTCAATTCATGATTCATGATTCAAATCATGATTCATGATTCATGATTCAATTCATGAATTATGATTCAATTCATGAGTCATGATTCAATTCATGATTCATGATTCAATTCATGGTTCAATTCATGATTCATGATTCAATTCATGATTCAATTCATGATTCATGATTCAATTCATGATTTATGATTCAATATATGATTAAATTCATGATTCATTATTCAAATCACGATTCATGATTCATGATTCAATTCATGAATCATGATTCATGATTCGATTCATGATTCAATTCTTGATTCAATTCATGAATCATGATTCATGATTCAATTCATGATTCAATTCATGATTCATGATTCAATTCATGATTCAATTCATGATTCATGATTCAATTCATGATTCAATTCATGATTCATGATTCAATTCATGATTTATGATTCAATATATGATTCAATTCATGATTCATGATTCAAATCATGATTCATGATTCAAGATTCAATTCATGATTCATGATTTATGATTCGATTCATGATTCATGAATCATGATTCGAGATTCATGAATCATGATTCAATTCATGATTCATGATTCATAAATCATGATTCAATTCATGATTCAATTCATGAATCAATTCAAGAATCAAGATTTGATTCATGATTCATGATTCAATTCATGATTCAATTAATGAATCATGATTTGATTCATGATTCATGATTCATTTCATGATTCATGATTCATGATTCAATTCATGATTTATGATTCGATTCATGATTCATGAATCATGATTCGATTTATGATTTATAATTTATGATTCATGATTCGATTCATGATTCATGATTCAATTCATGATTCATGATTCATGATTCAATTCATGATTCATTAATTAATTCATGATTCAATTCATGATTCATGATTTAATTCATGATTCAATTCAAGATTCATGATTCAATTCATGATTCATGATTCATGATTCAATTCATGATTCGTGATTCATGATTCAATTCATGATTCATGATTCAATATATGATTCAATTCATGATTCATGATTCAAATCATGATTCATGATTCATGATTCAATTCATGAATTATGATTCAATTCATGAGTCATGATTCAATTCATGATTCATGATTCATGATTCAATTCATGGTTCAATTCATGATTCATGATTCATGATTCAATTCATGATTCAATTCATGATTCATTATTCAAATCACGATTCATGATTCATGATTCAATTCATGAATCATGATTCATGATTCGATTCATGATTCAATTCTTGATTCAATTCATGAATCATGATTCATGATTCAATTCATGATTCAATTCATGATTCATGATTCAATTCATGATTCAATTCATGATTCATGATTCAATTCATGATTCAATTCATGATTCATGATTCAATTCATGATTTATGATTCAATATATGATTCAATTCATGATTCATGATTCAAATCATGATTCATGATTCAAGATTCAATTCATGATTCATGATTTATGATTCGATTCATGATTCGTGAATCATGATTCGAGATTCATGAATCATGATTCAATTCATGATTCATGATTCATAAATCATGATTCAATTCATGATTCAATTCATGAATCAATTCAAGAATCAAGATTTGATTCATGATTCATGATTCAATTCATGATTCAATTCATGAATCATGATTTGATTCATGATTCATGATTCATTTCATGATTCATGATTCATGATTCAATTCATGATTTATGATTCGATTCATGATTCATGAATCATGATTCAATTTATGATTTATGATTAATGAATCATGATTCGATTCATGATTCATGATTCAATTCATGATTCACGATTCAATTCATGATTCAATTCATGATTCATGATTCATGATTCAATTCATGATTCAATTCATGATTCATGATTTAATTCATGATTCATTTAATGATTCATGATTTATGATTCAATTCATGATTTATGAATCAATTCATGATTCGATTCATGATTCATGATTCAATTCATGATTCAATTCATGATTCACGATTCAATTCATGATTCAATTCATGATTCAATTCATGACTCAAGATTCAATTTATGATTCATGATTCAATTCATGATTCATGATTTAATTCATGATTCAATTCATGATTCAATTCATGATTCATGATTTAATTCATGATTCATTTAATGATTCATGATACATGATTCAATTCATGATTCAATTCATGATTCACGATTCAATTCATGATTCAATTCATGATTCAATTCATGACTCAAGATTCAATTTATGATTCATGATTCAATTCATGATTCATGATTCAATTCATGATTCATGATTCAATTCATGATTCATGATTCATGATTCAATTCATAATTCATGATTCAATTCATGATTCATTTCATGATTCATGATTTATGATTCAATTCATGATTTATGATTCGATTCATGATTCATGAATCATGATTGGATTCATGATTTATGATTCATGAATCATGATTCGATTTATGATTCATGATTCATGAATCATGATTCGATTCATGATTCATGAATCATGATTGGATTCATGATTCATGATTCATGAATCATGATTCGATTCATGATTCATGATTCAATTCATGATTCAATTCATGATTCATGATTCATGATTCAATTCATGATTCATGATTCATGATTCAATTCATGATTCATAATTCATTATTCGATTCATGATTCATGATTCATGATTTATGCTTTAATTCATGATTCATGATTCAATTCACCATACCTGATTCATGATTCATGATTCATGATTCAAATCATGATTCATGATTCAATTCATGATTCATGATTCAATTCATGATTCATGATTCAATTCATGATTCATGATTCAATTCATGATTCATGATTCATGATTCAATTCATGATTCATGATTCAATTCATGATTCATTTCATGATTCATGATTTATGATTCAATTCATGATTTATGATTCGATTCATGATTCATGAATCATGATTGGATTCATGATTCATGATTCATGAATCATGATTCGATTTATGATTCATGATTCATGAATCATGATTGGATTCATGATTCATGATTCATGAATCATGATTGGATTCATGATTCATGATTCATGAATCATGATTCGATTCATGATTCATGATTCAATTCATGATTGGATTCATGATTCATGATTCAATTCATGATTCAATTCATGATTCATGATTCAATTCATGATTCATGATTCATAAATCATGGTTCGATTCATGATTCATGAATCATGATTCAATTCATGATTCATAAATCATGATTCGATTCATGATTCATGATTCGATTCATGATTCATGATTCATTTCATGATTCATGATTCAATATATGATTCAATTCATGATTCATGATTGAATTCATGATTCATGATTCAATTCATGATTCATGATTCATGATTTGATTCATGATTCATGATTCATGATTCAATTCATGAATCATGATTCATTTCATAATTCAATTCATCATTCATGATTCAATATATGATTCAATTCATGATTCATTATTCAAATCATGATTCATGATTCAAATTATGAGTCATAACTCAATTCATGATTCATGATTTAATTCATGATTCATTATTCATGATTAAATTTATGATTCAATTCATGATTCAAATCATGATTCATGATTCAATTCATGAATTATTATTCAATTCATGATTCATTATTTGATTCATGATTCATGATTTAATTCATGATTCCTGATTCCTGATTCATGATTCAATTCATGATTCATGATTCAATTTATGATTCATGATTCATGATTCAATTCATGATTCATGATTCAATTCACGATTCATGATTCATTATTCGATTCAAGATTCATGATTCATGATTCATGATTCATGATTTAATTCATGATTCATGATTTAATTCATCATACCTGATTCATGATTCAATTCATGATTCAATTCATGATTCATGATTCAATTCATGATTAAATTCATGATTCAATTCATGATTCATGATTCATTTCATGATTCATGATTCATGATTCAATTCTTGATTCATGATTTAATTCATGACTCATGATTCATGATTCATGATTTATGATTTAATTCATGATTTATGATTCGATTCATGATTCATGAATCATGATTCGATTTATGATTTATGATTTATGAATCATGATTCGATTCATGATTCATCATTCAATTCATGATTAAATTCATGATTCATGATTCATGATTCAATTCATGATTCAATTCATGATTCATGATTCAATTCATGATTCATGATTCAATATATGATTCAATTCATGATTCGTGATTCAAATCATGATTCATGATTCATGATTTAATTCATGAATTATGATTCAATTCCTGAGTCATGATTCAATTCATGATTCATGATTCAATTCATGATTCATGATTCATGATTCAATTCATGATTCATGATTCATTATTCGATTCATGATTCATGATTCATGATTCATGCTTTAATTCATGATTCATGATTCAATTCACCATACCTGATTCATGATTCATGATTCAAATCATGATTCATGATTCAATTCATGATTCATGATTCAATTCATGATTCATGATTCAATTCATGATTCATGATTCAATTCATGATTCATGATTCAATTCATGATTCATTTCATGATTCATGATTTATGATTCAATTCATGATTTATGATTCGATTCATGATTCATGAATCATGATTCGATTCATGATTCATGATTCATGAATCATGATTCGATTTATGATTCATGATTCATGATTGAATTCATGATTCATGATTCATGATTTGATTCATGATTCATGATTCATGATTCAAGATTCATGATTCAATTCATGAATCATGATTCAATTCAAGATTCATGATTCATTTCATGATTCATTAATCAATTCATGATTCAATTCTTGATTCATGATTCAATTCATCATTCATGATTCAATATATGATTGAATTCATGATTCATGATTTAAATCATGATTCATGATTCAATTCATGATTTATGACTCAATTCATGATTCATGATTCAATTCATGATTCATGATTTAATTCATGATTCATGATTCAATTCATGATTCAATTCATGATTCATGATTCAATTCATGATTCAATTCATGATTCATGATTCAATTCATGATTTATGATTCAATATATGATTCAATTCATGATTCATGATTCAAATCATGATTCATGATTCATGATTCAATTCATGATTCATGATTCGATTCATGATTCAATTCATGATTCAATTCATGAAACATGATTCATGATTCAATTCATGATTCATGATTCATGATTCAATTCATGAATCATGATTTGATTCATGCTTCATGATTCATTTCACGATTCATGATTCATGATTCAATTCATGATTCATGATTCAATTCATGATTCAATTCATGATTCATGATTTAATTCATGATTCAATTCAAGATTCATGATTCAATTCATGATTCATGATTCATGATTCAATTCATGATTCGTGATTCATGATTCAATTCATGATTCATGATTCAATATATGATTCAATTCATGATTCATGATTCAAATCATGATTCATGATTCATGATTCAATTCATGAATTATGATTCAATTCATGAGTCATGATTCAATTCATAATTCATGATTCATGATTCAATTCATGATTCAATTCATGATTCATGATTCATGATTCAATTCATGATTTAATTCATGATTCATGATTCAATTCATGATTTATGATTCAATATATGATTAAATTCATGATTCATTATTCAAATCACGATTCATGATTCATGATTCAATTCATGAATCATGATTCATGATTCGATTCATGATTCAATTCTTGATTCAATTCATGAATTATGATTCATGATTCAATTCATGATTCAATTCATGATTCATGATTCAATTCATGATTCAATTCATGATTCATGATTCAATTCATGATTCAATTCATGATTCATGATTCAATTCATGATTTATGATTCAATATATGATTCAATTCATGATTCATGATTCAAATCATGATTCATGATTCAAGATTCAATTCATGATTCATGATTTATGATTCGATTCATGATTCATGAATCATGATTCGAGATTCATGAATCATGATTCAATTCATGATTCATGATTCATAAATCATGATTCAATTCATGATTCAATTCATGAATCAATTCAAGAATCAAGATTTGATTCATGATTCATGATTCAATTCATGATTCAATTCATGAATCATGATTTGATTCATGATTCATGATTCATTTCATGATTCATGATTCATGATTCAATTCATGATTTATGATTCGATTCATGATTCATGAATCATGATTCGATTTATGATTTATGATTTATGAATCATGATTCGATTCATGATTCATGATTCAATTCATGATTCAATTCATGATTCATGATTCAATTCATGATTCAATTCATGATTCATGATTCATGATTCAATTCATGATTCAATTCATGATTCATGATTTAATTCATGATTCATTTAATGATTCATGATTTATGATTCAATTCATGATTTATGAATCAATTCATGATTCGATTCATGATTCATGATTCAATTCATGATTCAATTCATGATTCACGATTCAATTCATGATTCAATTCATGATTCAATTCATGACTCAAGATTCAATTTATGATTCATGATTCAATTCATGATTCATGATTTAATTCATGATTCAATTCATGATTCATTTCATGATTCATGATTTAATTCATGATTCATTTAATGATTCATGATTTATGATTCAATTCATGATTTATGAATCAATTCATGATTCGATTCATGATTCATGATTCAATTCATGATTCAATTCATGATTCACGATTCAATTCATGATTCAATTCATGATTCAATTCATGACTCAAGATTCAATTTATGATTCATGATTCAATTCATGATTCATGATTTAATTCATGATTCATTTAATGATTCATGATTTATGATTCAATTCATGATTTATGAATCAATTCATGATTCATGATTCATGAATCATGATTTGATTCATGATTCATTAATCATGAATCATGATTCAATTCTTAAATCCTGATTCATTAATCATGATTCAATTCATGATTCATGATTCAATTCATGATTCTTGATTCATGATTCAATTCATGAATCATGATTTGATTCATGATTTATGATTCATTTCATGATTTATGATTCATGATTCAATTAATGATTCATGATTCATGATTCAATTCATGATTCAATTCATGATTCATGATTCAATTCATGAATTATGATTCAATTCATGATTCATGATTCAATTCATGACTCCTGATTCATGATTCATGATTCATGAATCAATTCATGATTCATGATTCAATTCATGATTCATGATTCAATTCATGATTCAATTCATGATTCATGATTCATAAATCATGGTTCGATTCATGATTCATGAATCATGATTCAATTCATGATTCATGATTCATAAATCATGATTCGATTCATGATTCATGATTCGATTCATGATTCAATTCATGATTCGATTCAAGATTCAATTCATGATTTAATTCATGAATCAAGATTTGATTCATGATTCATGATTCATTTTATGATTCATGATTCAATATATGATTCAATTCATGATTCATGATTCATGATTCATTTTATGATTCATGATTCAATATATGATTCAATTCATGATTCATGATTCATGATTGAATTCATGATTCATGATTGAATTCATGATTCATGATTCATGATTGAATTCATGATTCATGATTCATGATTGAATTCATGATTCATGATTCATGATTGAATTCATGATTCATGATTCAATTCATGATTCATGATTCAATTCATGATTCAATTCATGATTCATGATTCAATTCATGATTCATGATTCATGATTCAATTCATGATTCATGATTCAATTCATGATTCATGATTCATGATTCATGATTCAATTCATGATTCATGATTCATGATTCAATTCATTATTCATGATTCATGATTTAATTCATGACTCATGATTCAATTCATGATTCATTTCATGATTCATGATTTATGATTCAATTCATGATTCAATTCATGATTCATGATTTGATTCATGATTCATGATTCAATTCATGATTCATGATTCAATTCATGACTCATGATTCAATTTATGATTCATGATTCAATTCATGATTCATGATTCAATTCATGATTCATTTCATGATTCATGATTTATGATTCAATTCATGATTTATGAATCAATTCATGATTCATGATTCATGAATCATGATTCGATTCATGATTAATGATTCATGAATCATGATTCAATTCTTAAATCATGATTCATTAATCATGATTCAATTCATGATTCATGATTCAATTCATGATTCTTGATTCACGATTCGATTTATGATTCATGATTCATAAATAATGGTTTGATTCATGATTCATGAATCATGATTCAATTCATGATTCATGATTCATAAATCATGATTCGATTCATGATTCATGATTCGATACATGATTCAATTCATGATTCAATTCATGAATCAAGATTTGATTCATGATTCATGATTCATTTCATGATTCATGATTCATGATTCAATTCATGATTCATGATTTAATTCATGACTCATGATTCATGATTCATGATTTATGATTTAATTCATGATTTATGATTCGATTCATGATTCATGAATCATGATTCGATTTATGATTTATGATTTATGAATCATGATTCGATTCATGATTCATGATTCAATTCATGATTCATGATTCAATTCATGATTCAATTCATGATTCATGATTCATGATTCAATTCATGATTCAATTCATGATTCATGATTCAATTCATGATTCAATTCATGATTCATGATTCATGATTCAATTCATGATTCATGATTCAATTCATGATTCATGATTCAATATATGATTCAATTCATGATTCGTGATTCAAATCATGATTCATGATTCATGATTTAATTCATGAATTATGATTCAATTCCTGAGTCATGATTCAATTCATGATTCATGATTCATGATTCAATTCATGATTCATGATTCAATTCATGATTCATTATTCGATTCATGATTCATGATTCATGATTCATGCTTTAATTCATGATTCATGATTCAATTCACCATACCTGATTCATGATTCATGATTCAAATCATGATTCATGATTCAATTCATGATTCAATTCATGATTCATGATTCAATTCATGATTCATGATTCAATTCATGATTCATGATTCATGATTCAATTCATAATTCATGATTCAATTCATGATTCATTTCATGATTCATGATTTATGATTCAATTCATGATTTATGATTCGATTCATGATTCATGAATCATGATTGGATTCATGATTTATGATTCATGAATCATGATTCGATTTATGATTCATGATTCATGAATCATGATTCGATTCATGATTCATGATTCATGAATCATGATTGGATTCATGATTCATGATTCATGAATCATGATTCGATTCATGATTCATGATTCAATTCATGATTCAATTCATGATTCATGATTCAATTCATGATTAAATTCATGATTCATGATTCATGTTTCAACTCATGATTCATGATTCATGATTCAATTCATGATTCATAATTCATTATTCGATTCATGATTCATGATTCATGATTCAAGCTTTAATTCATGATTCATGATTCAATTCACCATACCTGATTCATGATTCATGATTCATGATTCAAATCATGATTCATGATTCAATTCATGATTCATGATTCAATTCATGATTCATGATTCAATTCATGATTCATGATTCATGATTCAATTCATGATTCATGATTCAATTCATGATTCATGATTCAATTCATGATTCATTTCATGATTCATGATTCAATTCATGATTCATTTCATGATTCATGATTTATGATTCAATTCATGATTTATGATTGGATTCATGATTCATGAATCATGATTGGATTCATGATTCATGATTCATGAATCATGATTCGATTTATGATTCATGATTCATGAATCATGATTGGATTCATGATTCATGATTCATAAATCATGATCGGATTCATGATTCATGATTCATGAATCATGATTGGATTCATGATTCATGATTCAATTCATGATTGGATTCATGATTCATGATTCAATTCATGATTCAATTCATGATTCATGATTCAATTCATGATTCAATTCATGATTCATGATTCAATTCATGATTTATGATTCGATTCATGATTCATGATTCATGAATCATGATTCGATTCATGATTTATGATTCATGAATTATGATTCAATTCATGATTCATGATTCATAAATCATGGTTCAATTCATGATTCATGATTCATGATTCGATTCATGATTCATGATTCATTTCATGATTCATGATTCAATATATGATTCAATTCATGATTCATGATTGAATTCATGATTCATGATTCAATTCATGATTCATGATTCATGATTCAATTCATGATTCATGATTCATTTCATGATTCAATTCATCATTCATGATTCAATATATGATTTAATTCATGATTCATTATTCAAATCATGATTCATGATTCAATTCATGATTCATAACTCAATTCATGATTCATGATTTAAATCATGATTCGTTATTCATGATTAAATTTATGATTCAATTCATGATTCAAATCATGATTCATGATTCAATTCATGAATTATGATTCAATTCATGATTCATTATTTGATTCATGATTCATGATTTAATTCATGATTCCTGATTCATGATTTATGATTCATGATTCAATTCATGATTCATGATTCAATTTATGATTCATGATTCATGATTCAATTCATGATTCATGATTCAATTCACGATTCATGATTCATTATTCGATTCAAGATTCATGATTCATGATTCATGATTCATGATTTAATTCATGATTCATGATTTAATTCATCATACCTGATTCATGATTCAATTCATGATTCAATTCATGATTCATGATTCAATTCATGATTCAATTCATGATTCATGATTCATTTCATGATTCATGATTCATGATTCAATTCATGATTCATGATTTAATTCATGACTCATGATTCATGATTCATGATTTATGATTTAATTCATGATTTATGATTCGATTCATGATTCATGAATCATGATTCGATTTATGATTTATGATTTATGAATCATGATTCGATTCATGATTCATCATTCAATTCATGATTCAATTCATGATTCATGATTCAATTCATGATTAAATTCATGATTCATGATTCAATTCATGATTCAATTCATGATTCATGATTCAATTCATGATTCATGATTCAATATATGATTCAATTCATGATTCGTGATTCAAATCATGATTCATGATTCATGATTTAATTCATGAATTATGATTCAATTCCTGAGTCATGATTCAATTCATGATTCATGATTCAATTCATGATTCATGATTCAATTCATGATTCATGATTCATTATTCGATTCATGATTCATGATTCATGATTCATGCTTTAATTCATGATTCATGATTCAATTCACCATACCTGATTCATGATTCATGATTCAAATCATGATTCATGATTCAATTCATGATTCATGATTCAATTCATGATTCATGATTCAATTCATGATTCATGATTCATGATTCAATTCATGATTCATTTCATGATTCATGATTTATGATTCAATTCATGATTTATGATTCGATTCATGATTCATGAATCATGATTCGATTCATGATTCATGAATCATGATTCGATTCATGATTCATGATTCATGAATCATGATTCGATTCATGATTCATGATTCATGAATCATGATTCGATTCATGATTCATGATTCATGATTGAATTCATGATTCATGATTCATGATTTGATTCATGATTCATGATTCATGATTGAATTCATGATTCATGATTCATGATTTGATTCATGATTCAAGATTCATGATTCAATTCATGAATCATGATTCAATTCAAGATTCATGATTCATTTCATGATTCATTAATCAATTCATGATTCAATTCTTGATTCATGATTAAATTCATCATTCATGATTCAATATATGATTGAATTCATGATTCATGATTTAAATCATGATTCATGATTTAAATCATGATTCATGATTCAATTCATGATTTATGACTCAATTCATGATTCATGATTCAATTCATGATTCATGATTCATGATTTAATTCATGATTCATGATTCAATTCATGATTCAATTCATGATTCATGATTCAATTCATGATTCAATTCATGAATCATGATTCAATTAATGATTTATGATTCAATATATGATTCAATTCATGATTCATGATTCAAATCATGATTCATGATTCATGATTCAATTCATGATTCATGATTCGATTCATGATTCGATTCATGATTCAATTCATGATTCAATTCATGAAACATGATTCATGATTCAATTCATGATTCATGATTCGATTCATGATTCGATTCATGATTCAATTCATGATTCAATTCATGAAACATGATTCATGATTCAATTCATGATTCATGATTCAATTCATGATTCAATTCATGATTCATGATTTAATTCATGATTCAATTCAAGATTCATGATTCAATTCATGATTCATGATTCAAATCATGATTCATGATTCAATTCATGATTCATGATTCAATATATGATTCAATTCATGATTCATGATTCAAATCATGATTCATGATTCAATTCATGAATTATGATTCAATTCATGAGTCATGATTCAATTCATGAGTCATGATTCAATTCATGATTCATGATTCATGATTCAATTCATGATTCAATTCATGATTCATGATTCATGATTCAATTCATGATTCAATTCATGATTCATGATTAAATTCATGATTCATTATTCAAATCACGATTCATGATTCATGATTCAATTCATGAATCATGATTCATGATTAGATTCATGATTCAATTCTTGATTCAATTCATGAATCATTATTAATGATTCAATTCATGATTCAATTCATGATTCATGATTTAAATTCATGATTCAATTCATGATTCATGATTCAATTCATGATTCAATTCATGATTCATGATTCAATTCATGATTTATGATTCAATATATGATTCAATTCATGATTCATGATTCAAATCATGATTCATGATTCAAGATTCAATTCATGATTCATGATTTATGATTCGATTCATGATTCATGAATCATGATTCGAGATTCATGAATCATGATTCAATTCATGATTCATGATTCATAAATCATGATTCGATTCATGATTCAATTCATGAATCAATTCAAGAATCAAGATTTGATTCATGATTCATGATTCAATTCATGATTCAATTCATGAATCATGATTTGATTCATGATTCATGATTCATTTCATGATTCATGATTCATGATTCAATTCATGATTTATGATTCGATTCATGATTCATGAATCATGATTCGATTTATGATTTATGATTTATGAATCATGATTCGATTCATGATTCATGATTCAATTCATGATTCAATTCATGATTCACGATTCAATTCATGATTCAATTCATGATTCATGATTCATGATTCAATTCATGATTCAATTCATGATTCATGATTTAATTCATGATTCATTTAATGATTCATGATTTATGATTTAATTCATGATTTATGAATCAATTCATGATTCATGATTCATGAATCATGATTCGATTTATGATTCATGATTCAATTAATGATTCATGATTCATGATTCAATTCATGATTCAATTCATGATTCATGATTCAATTCATGATTCCTGATTCATGATTCATGATTCATGATTCAATTCATGATTCATGATTCAATTCATGATTCGATTCATGATTCATGAATCATGATTCAATTCATGATTTATGATTCATAAATCATGATTCGATTCATGATTCATGATTCAATTCATGATTCATAATTCAATTCATGATTCATGATTCATGATTCAATTCATGATTCATTTCATGATTCATGATTTATGATTCAATTCATGATTTATGATTCGATTCATGATTCATGAATCATGATTCGATTTATGATTCATGATTCATGAATCATGATTGGATTCATGATTCATGATTCATGAATCATGATTCGATTCATGATTCATGATTCATGATTGAATTTATGATTCATGATTCATGATTTGATTCATGATTCATGATTCATGATTCAAGATTCATGATTCATTTCATGATTCATTAATCAATTCATGATTCAATTCTTGATTCATGATTAAATTCATCATTCTTGATTCAATATATGATTGAATTCATGATTCATGATTTAAATCATGATTCATGATTCAATTCATGATTTATGACTCAATTCATGATTCATGATTCAATTCATGATTCATGATTCATGATTTAATTCATGATTCATGATTCAATTCATGATTCAATTCATGATTCATGATTCAATTTATGATTCAATTCATGATTCATGATTCAATTCATGATTTATGATTCAATATATGATTCAATTCATGATTCATGATTCAAATCATGATTCATGATTCGATTCATGATTCGATTCATGATTCAATTCATGATTCAATTCATGAAACATGATTCATGATTCAATTCATGATTCATGATTCATGATTCAATTCATGATTCAATTCATGAATCATGATTTGATTCATGCTTCATGATTCATTTCATGATTCATGATTCATGATTGAATTCATGATTCATGATTCAATTCATGATTCAATTCATGATTCATGATTTTATTCATGATTCAATTCAAGATTCATGATTCAATTCATGATTCATGATTCATGATTCAATTCATGATTCGTGATTCATGATTCAATTCATGATTCATGATTCAATATATGATTCAATAAATGATTCATGATTCAAATCATGATTCATGATTCAATTCATGAATTATGATTCAATTCATGAGTCATGATTCATTTCATGATTCATGATTCATGATTCAATTCATGATTCAATTCATGATTCATGATTCATGATTCAATTCATGATTCAATTCATGATTCATGATTCAATTCATGATTTATGATTCAATTCATGATTCATGATTCATGATTTAATTCATGATTCATGATTCAATTCATGATTCAATTCATGATTCATGATTCAATTCATGATTCAATTCATGATTCATGATTCAATTCATGATTTATGATTCAATATATGATTCAATTCATGATTCATGATTCAAATCATGATTCATGATTCATGATTCAATTCATGATTCATGATTCGATTCATGATTCGATTCATGATTCAATTCATGATTCAATTCATGATTCATGATTTAATTCATGATTCAATTCAAGATTCATGATTCAATTCATGATTCATGATTCATGATTCAAATCATGATTCATGATTCAATTCATGATTCATGATTCAATTCATGATTCATGATTCATGATTCAATTCATGATTCAATTCATGATTCATGATTAAATTCATGATTCATTATTCAAATCACGATTCATGATTCATGATTCAATTCATGAATCATGATTCATGATTCGATTCATGATTCAATTCTTGATTCAATTCATGAATCATTATTAATGATTCAATTCATGATTCAATTCATGATTCATGATTTAAATTCATGATTCAATTCATGATTCATGATTCAATTCATGATTCAATTCATGATTCATGATTCAATTCATGATTTATGATTCAATATATGATTCAATTCATGATTCATGATTCAAATCATGATTCATGATTCAAGATTCAATTCATGATTCATGATTTATGATTCGATTCATGATTCATGAATCATGATTCGAGATTCATGAATCATGATTCAATTCATGATTCATGATTCATAAATCATGATTCGATTCATGATTCAATTCATGAATCAATTCAAGAATCAAGATTTGATTCATGATTCATGATTCAATTCATGATTCAATTCATGAATCATGATTTGATTCATGATTCATTTCATGATTCATGATTCATGATTCACTTCATGATTTATGATTCGATTCATGATTCATGAATCATGATTCGATTTATGATTTATGATTTATGAATCATGATTCGATTCATGATTCATGATTGAATTCATGATTCAATTCATGATTCACGATTCAATTCATGATTCAATTCATGATTCATGATTCAATTCATGATTCAATTCATGATTCATGATTTAATTCATGATTCATTTAATGATTCATGATTTATGATTTAATTCATGATTTATGAATCAATTCATGATTCATGATTCATGAATCATGATTCGATTCATGATTCATGATTTAATTCATGATTCTTGATTCATGATTCAATTCATGATGCAATTCATGAATCATGATTTGATTCATGATTCATGATTCATTTCATGATTTATGATTCATGATTCAATTAATGATTCATGATTCATGATTCAATTCATGATTCAATTCATGATTCATGATTCAATTCATGATTCCTGATTCATGATTCATGATTCAATTCATGATTCATGATTCAATTCATGATTCATGATTCAATTCATGATTCGATTCATGATTCATGAATCATGATTCAATTCATGATTTATGATTCATAAATCATCGTTCGATTCATGATTCATGATTCAATTCATGATTCATGATTCAATTCATGATTCATGATTCATGATTCAATTCATAATTCATTTCATGATTCATGATTTATGATTCAATTCATGATTTATGATTCGATTCATGATTCATGAATCATGATTCGATTTATGATTCATGATTCATGATTGAATTCATGATTCATGATTCATGATTTGATTCATGATTCATGATTCATGATTCAAGATTCATGATTCAATTCATGAATCATGATTCAATTCAAGATTCATGATTCATTTCATGATTCATTAATCAATTCATGATTCAATTCTTGATTCATGATTAAATTCATCATTCTTGATTCAATATATGATTGAATTCATGATTCATGATTTAAATCATGATTCATGATTCAATTCATGATTTATGACTCAATTCATGATTCATGATTCAATTCATGATTCATGATTCATGATTTAATTCATGATTCATGATTCAATTCATGATTCAATTCATGATTCATGATTCAATTTATGATTCAATTCATGATTCATGATTCAATTCATGATTTATGATTCAATATATGATTCAATTCATGATTCATGATTCAAATCATGATTCATGATTCGATTCATGATTCGATTCACGATTCAATTCATGATTCAATTCATGAAACATGATTCATGATTCAATTCATGATTCATGATTCATGATTCAATTCATGATTCAATTCATGAATCATGATTTGATTCATGCTTCATGATTCATTTCATGATTCATGATTCATGATTGAATTCATGATTCATGATTCAATTCATGATTCAATTCATGATTCATGATTTAATTCATGATTCAATTCAAGATTCATGATTCAATTCATGATTCATGATTCATGATTCAATTCATGATTCGTGATTCATGATTCAATTCATGATTCATGATTCAATATATGATTCAATTAATGATTCATGATTCAAATCATGATTCATGATTCATGATTCAATTCATGAATTATGATTCAATTCATGAGTCATGATTCAATTCATGATTCATGATTCATGATTAAATTCATGATTCATTATTCAAATCACGATTCATGATTCATGATTCAATTCATGAATCATGATTCATGATTCGATTCATGATTCAATTCTTGATTCAATTCATGAATCATTATTAATAATTCAATTCATGATTCAATTCATGATTCATGATTTAAATTCATGATTCAATTCATGATTCATGATTCAATTCATGATTCAATTCATGATTCATGATTCAATTCATGATTTATGATTCAATATATGATTCAATTCATGATTCATGATTCAAATCATGATTCATGATTCAAGATTCAATTCATGATTCATGATTCATAAATCATGATTCAATTCATGAATCAATTCAAGAATCAAGATTTGATTCATGATTCATGATTCAATTCATGATTCAATTCATGAATCATGATTTGATTCATTTCATGATTCATGATTCATGATTCATGATTCATGATTCAATTCATGATTTATGATTCGATTCATGATTCATGAATCATGATTCAATTCAAGATTCATGATTCATTTCATGATTCATTAATCAATTCATGATTCAATTCTTGATTCATGATTAAATTCATCGTTCTTGATTCAATATATGATTGAATTCATGATTCATGATTTAAATCATGATTCATGATTCAATTCATGATTTATGACTCAATTCATGATTCATGATTCAATTCATGATTCATGATTCATGATTTAATTCATGATTCATGATTCAATTCATGATTCAATTCATGATTCATGATTCAATTTATGATTCAATTCATGATTCATGATTCAATTCATGATTTATGATTCAATATATGATTCAATTCATGATTCATGATTCAAATCATGATTCATGATTCGATTCATGATTCGATTCATGATTCAATTCATGATTCAATTCATGAAACATGATTCATGATTCAATTCATGATTCATGATTCATGATTCAATTCATGATTCAATTCATGAATCATGATTTGATTCATGCTTCATGATTCATTTCATGATTCATAATTCATGATTCAATTCATGATTCATGATTCAATTCATGATTCATGATTTAATTCATGATTCAATTCAAGATTCATGATTCAATTCATGATTCATGATTCATGATTCAATTCATGATTCGTGATTCATGATTCAATTCATGATTCATGATTCAATATATGATTTAATTCATGATTCGTGATTCATGATTCAATTCATGATTCATGATTCAATATATGATTCAATTAATGATTCATGATTCAAATCATGATTCATGATTCATGATTCAATTCATGAATTATGATTCAATTCATGAGTCATGATTCAATTCATGATTCATGATTCATGATTCAATTCATGATTCAATTCATGATTCATGATTCATGATTCAATTCATGATTCAATTCATGATTCATGATTCAATTCATGATTTATGATTCAATATATGATTAAATTCATGATTCATTTTTCAAATCACGATTCATGATTCATGATTCAATTCATGAATCATGATTCATGATTCGATTCATGATTCAATTCTTGATTCAATTCATGAATCATGATTCATGATTCAATTCATGATTCAATTCATGATTCATGATTCAATTCATGATTCAATTCATGATTCATGATTCAATTCATGATTCAATTCATGATTCATGATTCAATTCATGATTTATGATTCAATATATGATTCAATTCATGATTCATGATTCAAATCATGATTCATGATTCAAGATTCAATTCATGATTCATAATTTATGATTCGATTCATGATTCATGAATCATGATTCGAGATTCATGAATCATGATTCAATTCATGATTCATGATTCATAAATCATGATTCGATTCATGATTCAAATCATGATTCATGATTCATGATTCAATTCATGATTCATGATTCATGATTCGATTCATGATTCAATTCATGAAACATGATTCATGATTCAATTCATGATTCATGATTCAATTCATGATTCGATTCATGATTCATGATTCATGATTCAATTCATGATTTAATTCATGAATCATGATTCAATTCATGATTCAATTCAAGATTCATGATTCAATTCATGATTCATGATTCATGATTCAATTCATGATTCATGATTCAATTCATGATTCATGATTCAATTCATGATTCGATTCATGATTCATAATTCAATTCATGATTCAATTCAAGATTCATGATTCAATTCATGATTCATAATTCAATTCATGATTCAATTCAAGATTCATGATTCATGATTCAATTCATGATTTGATTCATGATTCATGATTCATGATTAGAGATTCATTATTCAATTCATGAATCATGATTCAATTCAAGATTCATGATTCATTTCATGATTCATTAATCAATTCATGATTCAATTCATGATTCATGATTCAATTCATGATTCATGATTCAATATATGATTGAATTCATGATTCATGATTTAAATCATGATTCAAGATTCAATTCATGATTCATGATTCAATTCATGATTCAATTCATGATTCATGATTCAATTCATGATTTATGATTTAATATATGATTCAATTCATGATTCAAATCATGATTCATGATTCATGATTCAATTCATGATTCATGATTCATGATTTGATTCATGATTCAATTCATGAAACATGATTCATGATTCAATTCATGATTCATGATTCAATTCATGATTCGATTCATGATTCATGATTCATGATTCAATTCATGATTTAATTCATGAATCATGATTCAATTCATGATTCATTTCAAGATTCATGATTCAATTCATGATTCATGATTCATGATTCAATTCATGATTCATGATTCAATTCATGATTCATGATTCAATTCATGATTCAATTCATGATTCATAATTCAATTCATGATTCAATTCAAGATTCATGATTCAATTCATGATTCATAATTCAATTCATGATTCAATTCAGAATTCATGATTCATGATTCAATTCATGATTCGTGATTCATGATTCAATTAATGATTCAATTAATGATTCATGATTCAATTCAGAATTCATGATTCAATATATGATTCAATTCATGATTCATGATTCAATTCATGATTCATGATTCAAATCATGATTCATGATTCAATTCATGAATTATGATTCAATTCATGAGTCATGATTCAATTCATGATTTATGATTCAATTCATGAATCATGATTCATGATTCAATTCATGATTCAATTCATGATTCATGATTCAATTCATGAATCATGATTCATGATTCGATTCATTATTCAATTCTTGATTCAATTCATGAATCATGATTCATGATTCAATTCATGATTCAATTCATGATTCATGATTCAATTCATGATTCAATTCATGATTCATGATTCAATTCATGATTCATGATTCAATTCATGATTCAATTCATGATTCATGATTCAATTCATTATTTATGATTCAATATATGATTCAATTCATGATTCAAATCATGATTCATGATTCAAGATTCAATTCATTATTCATGATTTATGATTCGATTCATGATTCATGAAGCATAATTCGAGATTCATGAATCATGATTCACTTCATGATTCATGATTCATAAATCATGATTCGATTCATGATTCAATTCATGAATCAATTCAAGAATCAAGATTTGATTCATGATTCATGATTCATTATTCAATTCATGATTCAATTCATGATTCATGATTTATGATTCAATTCATGATTTATGATTCAATATATGATTCATTCCATGATTCATGATTCATGATTCAATTCATGACTCATATTTCGATTCATGATTCAATTCATGAAACATGATTCATGATTCATTTCATGATTCATGATTCATTTCATGATTCATGATTCATGAATCAATTCATGATTCATGATTCAATTCATGATTCAATTCATGATTCATGATTCAATTCATGATTCAATTCATGATTCATGATTCAATTCATGATTCATGATTCAATATATGATTCAATTCATGATTCATGATTGAAATCATGATTCATGATTCAATTCATGAATTATGATTCAATTCATGAGTCATGATTCAATTCATGATTCATGATTCATGATTCAATTCATAATTCAATTCATGATTCATGATTCAATTCATGATTTATGATTCAATATTTGATTCAATTCATGATTCACATCATGATTCATGATTCAATTCATGATTCATGATTCGATTCATGATTCAATTAATGGTTCAATTCATGAATCATGATTCATGATTCAATTCATGATTAAATTCATGATTCATGATTCAATTCATGATTCAATTCATGAATCATGATTCATGATTCAATTCATGATTCATGATTCAATTCATGATTCAATTCATGATTCATGATTCAATTCATGATTTATGATTCAAGATTCAATTCATGATTCATGATTTATGATTCGATTTATGATTCATGAATCATGATTCGAGATTCATGAATCATGATTCAAATCATGATTCATGATTCATAAATCATGGTTCGATTCATGATTCATGATTCATGACTCATGATTCATGATTCATGACTCATGATTCAATTCATGATTCATGATTCATAAATCATGATTCGATTCATGATTCAATTCATGAATCAATTCATGAATTAAGATTTGATTCATGATTCATGATTTATGATTCAATTCATGATTCATAATTTAATTCATGATTTAATTCATGAATCATGATTCAATTCATGATTCATGATTCAATTCATGATTCATAATTCAATTCATGATTCATGATTTAAATCATAATTCATGATTCATGATTCAATTCATGATTCATGATTCAATTCATGATTCGTGATTCATGATTCAATTCATGATTCAATTCATGATTTATGATTCAATTCATGATTCATGATTCAATATATGATTCATGATTCATTATTCAAATCATGATTCATGATTCAATTCATGAATTATGATTCAATTCATGAGTCATAATTCAATTAATGATTCATGATTCAAATCATGATTCATGATTCAATTCATGATTCAATTCATGATTCATGATTCAATTCATAATTCATGATTAATTTCATGATTCATGATTTATGATTCAATTCATGATTTATGATTCGATTCATGAATCATGATTCGATTCATGATTCATTAATCATGATTCGATTCATGATTTATGATTCATGAATTATGATTCAATTCATGATTCATGATTCATAAATCATGGTTCGATTCATGATTCATGAATCATGATTCAATTCATGATTCATGATTCATAAATCATGATTCGATTCATGATTCATGATTCGATTCATGATTCATGATTAATTTCATGATTCATGATTTATGATTCAATTCATGATTTATGATTCGATTCATGAATCATGATTCAATTCATGATTCATGAATCATGATTCGATTTATGATTCATGAATCATGATTCGATTCTTGATTCATGAATCATGATTCGATTCATGATTCATGAATCATGATTCGATTTATGATTCATGATTCATGAATCATGATTCGATTTATGATTCATGATTCATGAATCATGATTCGATTCATGATTCATGATTCAATTCATGATTCATGATTCAATTCATGATTCATGATTCATAAATCATGATTCGATTCATGATTCATGATTCGATTCATGATTCATGATTCAATTCATGATTCATGATTCAATTCATGATTCATGATTCATAAATCATGATTCGATTCATGATTCATGATTCGATTCATGATTCAATTCATGATTCGATTCATGATTCAATTCATGATTTAATTCATGAATCAAGATTTGATTCATGATTCATGATTCATTTTATGATTCATGATTCAATATATGATTCAATTCATGATTCATGATTCATGATTCATGATTCATTTTATGATTCATGATTCAATATATGATTCAATTCATGATTCATGATTCATGATTGAATTCATGATTCATGATTGAATTCATGATTCATGATTGAATTCATGATTCATGATTCAATTCATGATTCATGATTCAATTCATGATTCATGATTCATGATTCAATTCATGATTCATGATTCAATTCATGATTCAATTCATGATTCATGATTCAATTCATGATTCATGATTCATGATTCAATTCATGATTCATGATTCAATTCATGATTCATGATTCAATTCATGATTCATGATTCATGATTCATGATTCAATTCATGATTCATGATTCATGATTCAATTCATTATTCATGATTCATGATTTAATTCATGACTCATGATTCAATTCATGATTCATTTCATGATTCATGATTTATGATTCAATTCATGATTCAATTCATGATTCATGATTTGATTCATGATTCATGATTCAATTCATGATTCATGATTCAATTCATGACTCATGATTCAATTTATGATTCATGATTCAATTCATGATTCATGATTCAATTCATGATTCATTTCATGATTCATGATTTATGATTCAATTCATGATTAATGATTCATGAATCATGATTCAATTCTTAAATCATGATTCATTAATCATGATTCAATTCATGATTCATGATTCAATTCATGATTCTTGATTCATGATTCGATTCATGATTCATGATTCATGAATCATGATTCAATTCATGATTCATGATTCATAAATCATGATTCGATTCATGATTCATGATTCGATACATGATTCAATTCATGATTCAATTCATGAATCAAGATTTGATTCATGATTTATGATTCATTTCATGATTCATGATTCATTAATCATGATTCGATTCATGATTCATGATTCAATTCATGATTCATGATTCATGATTCATAAATCATGATTCGATTCATGATTCATGATTCGATTCATGATTCAATTCATGATTCGATTCATGATTCAATTCATGATTTAATTCATGAATCAAGATTTGATTCATGATTCATGATTCATTTTATGATTCATGATTCAATATATGATTCAATTCATGATTCATGATTCATGATTCATGATTCATTTTATGATTCATGATTCAATATATGATTCAATTCATGATTCATGATTGAATTCATGATTCATGATTGAATTCATGATTCATGATTCATGATTTAATTCATGATTCATCATTCAATTCATGATTCATTAATCATGATTCAATTTATGATTCATGATTCAATTCATGATTCAATTCATGATTCATGATTCAATTCATGATTCATGATTCATGATTCAATTCATGATTCATGATTCAATTCATGATTCATGATTCATGATTCAATTCATGATTCATGATTCATGATTCAATTCATTATTCATGATTCATGATTTAATTCATGACTCATGATTCAATACATGATTCATTTCATGATTCATGATTTATGATTCAATTCATGATTCAATTCATGAGTCATGATTCAATTAATGATTCATGATTCAATTCATGATTCATGATTCAATTCATCATACCTGATTCATGATTCATGATTCATGATTCAAATCATGATTCATGATTCAATTCATGATTCAATTCATGATTCATGATTAATTTCATGATTCATGATTTATGATTCAATTCATGATTTATGATTCGATTCATGAATCATGATTCGATTCATGATTCATTAATCATGATTCGATTTATGATTCATGATTCATGAATCATGATTCGATTCATGATTCATTAATCATGATTCGATTTATGATTCATGATTCATGAATCATTATTCGATTCTTGATTCATGAATCATGATTCGATTCATGATTCATGAATCATGATTCGATTTATGATTTATGATTCATGAATCATGATTCGATTCATGATTCATGATTCAATTCATGATTCATGATTCAATTCATGATTTATGATTCGATTCATGATTCATGATTCAATTCATGATTTATGATTCGATTCATGATTCATGATTCATGAATCATGATTCGATTCATGATTTATGATTCATGAATTATGATTCAATTCATGATTCATGATTCATAAATCATGGTTCGATTCATGATTCATGAATCATGATTCAATTCATGATTCATGATTCATAAATCATGATTCGATTCATGATTCATGATTCGATTCATGATTCATGATTAATTTCATGATTCATGATTTATGATTCAATTCATGATTTATGATTCGATTCATGAATCATGATTCGATTCATGATTCATGAATCATGATTCGATTTATGATTCATGATTCATGAATCATGATTCAATTCTTGATTCATGAATCATGATTCGATTCATGATTCATGAATCATGATTCGATTTATGATTCATGATTCATGAATCATGATTCGATTCATGATTCATGATTCAATTCATGATTCATGATTCGATTCATGATTCATGATTCATAAATCATGATTCGATTCATGATTCATGATTCGATTCATGATTCAATTCATGATTCGATTCATGATTCAATTCATGATTTAATTCATGAATCAAGATTTGATTCATGATTCATGATTCATTTTATGATTCATGATTCAATATATGATTCAATTCATGATTCATGATTCATGATTCATGATTCATTTTATGATTCATGTTTCAATATATGATTCAATTCATGATTCATGATTCATGATTGAATTCATGATTCATGATTGAATTCATGATTCATGATTCATGATTGAATTCATGATTCATGATTCAATTCATGATTCATGATTCATGATTCAATTCATGATTCATGATTCAATTCATGATTCAATTCATGATTCATGATTCATGATTCAATTCATTATTCATGATTCATGATTTAATTCATGACTCATGATTCATTTCATGATTCATGATTTATGATTCAATTCATGATTCAATTCATGAGTCATGATTCAATTAATGATTCATGATTCAATTCATGATTCATGATTCAATTCATCATACCTGATTCATGATTCATGATTCATGATTCAAATCATGATTCATGATTCAATTCATGATTCAATTCATGATTCATGATTCAATTCATGATTCATGATTAATTTCATGATTCATGATTTATGATTCAATTTATGATTTATGATTCGATTCATGAATCATGATTCGATTCATGATTCATTAATCATGATTCGATTTATGATTCATGATTCATGAATCATTATTCGATTCTTGATCCATGAATCATGATTCGATTCATGATTCATGAATCATGATTCGATTTATGATTCATGATTCATGAATCATGATTCGATTCATGATTCATGATTCAATTCTTGATTCATGATTCAATTCATGATTTATGATTCGATTCATGATTCATGATTCATGAATCATGATTCGATTCATGATTTATGATTCATGAATTATGATTCAATTCATAATTCATGATTCATAAATCATGGTTCGATTCATGATTCATGAAGCATGATTCAATTCATGATTCATGATTCATAAATCATGATTCGATTCATGATTCATGATTCGATTCATGATTCATGATTAATTTCATGATTCATGATTTATGATTCAATTCATGATTTATGATTCGATTCATGAATCATGATTCGATTCATGATTCATGAATCATGATTCGATTTATGATTCATGATTCATGAATCATGATTCGATTCTTGATTCATGAATCATGATTCAATTCATGATTCATGAATCATGATTCGATTTATGATTCATGATTCATGAATCATGATTCGATTCATGATTCATGATTCAATTCATGATTCATGATTCAATTCATGATTCATGATTCATAAATCATGATTCGATTCATGATTCATGATTCGATTCATTATTCAATTCATGATTCGATTCATGATTCAATTCATGATTTAATTCATGAATCAAGATTTGATTCATGATTCATGATTCATTTTATGATTCATGATTCAATATATGATTCAATTCATGATTCATGATTCATGATTCATGATTCATTTTATGATTCATGATTCAATATATGATTCAATTCATGATTCATGATTCATGATTGAATTCATGATTCATGATTGAATTCATGATTCATGATTCATGATTTAATTCATGATTCATGATTCAATTCATGATTCATGATTCAATTCATGATTCATGATTCAATTCATGATTCAATTCATGATTCATGATTCAATTCATGATTCATGATTCATGAATCAATTCATGATTCATGATTCAATTCATGATTCATGATTCATGATTCAATTCATGATTCATGATTCAATTCATTATTCATGATTCATGATTTAATTCATGACTCATGATTCAATTCATGATTCATTTCATGATTCATGATTTATGATTCAATTCATGATTCAATTCATGAGTCATGATTCAATTAATGATTCATGATTCAATTCATGATTCATGATTCAATTCATGATTCAATTCATGATTCATGATTAATTTCATGATTCATGATTTATGATTCAATTCATGATTTATGATTCGATTCATGAATCATGATTCGATTCATGATTCATTAATCATGATTCGATTTATGATTCATGATTCATGAATCATTATTCGATTCTTGATTCATGAATCATGATTCGATTCATGATTCATGAATCATGATTCGATTTATGATTCATGATTCATGAATCATGATTCGATTCATGATTCATGATTCAATTCATGATTCATGATTCAATTCATGATTTATGATTCGATTCATGATTCATGATTCAATTCATGATTTATGATTCGATTCATGATTCATGATTCATGAATCATGATTCGATTCATGATTTATGATTCATGAATTATGATTCAATTCATGATTCATGATTCATAAATCATGGTTCGATTCATGATTCATGAATCATGATTCAATTCATGATTCATGATTTATAAATCATGATTCGATTCATGATTCATGATTCGATTCATGATTCATGATTAATTTCATGATTCATGATTTATGATTCAATTCATGATTTATGATTCGATTCATGAATCATGATTCGATTCATGATTCATGAATCATGATTCGATTTATGATTCATGATTCATGAATCATGATTCGAGTCTTGATTAATGAATCATGATTCGATTCATGATTCATGAATCAGGATTCGATTTATGATTCATGATTCATGATTCAATTCATGATTCATGATTCAATTCATGATTCATGATTCATAAATCATGATTCGATTCATGATTCATGATTCGATTCATGATTCAATTCATGATTCGATTCATGATTCAATTCATGATTTAATTCATGAATCAAGATTTGATTCATGATTCATGATTCATTTTATGATTCATGATTCAATATATGATTCAATTCATGATTCATGATTCATGATTCATGATTCATTTTATGATTCATGTTTCAATATATGATTCAATTCATGATTCATGATTCATGATTGAATTCATGATTCATGATTGAATTCATGATTCATGATTCATGATTGAATTCATGATTCATGATTCAATTCATGATTCATGATTCATGATTCAATTCATGATTCATGATTCAATTCATGATTCAATTCATGATTCATGATTCATGATTCAATTCATTATTCATGATTCATGATTTAATTCATGACTCATGATTCAATTCATGATTCATTTCATGATTCATGATTTATGATTCAATTCATGATTCAATTCATGAGTCATGATTCAATTAATGATTCATGATTCAATTCATGATTCATGATTCAATTCATCATACCTGATTCATGATTCATGATTCATGATTCAAATCATGATTCATGATTCAATTCATGATTCAATTCATGATTCAATTCATGATTCATGATTAATTTCATGATTCATGATTTATGATTCAATTTATGATTTATGATTCGATTCATGAATCATGATTCGATTCATGATTCATTAATCATGATTCGATTTATGATTCATGATTCATGAATCATTATTCGATTCTTGATTCATGAATCATGATTCGATTCATGATTCATGAATCATGATTCGATTTATGATTCATGATTCATGAATCATGATTCGATTCATGATTCATGATTCAATTCATGATTCATGATTCAATTCATGATTTATGATTCGATTCATGATTCATGATTCATGAATCATGATTCGATTCATGATTTATGATTTATGAATTATGATTCAATTCATAATTCATGATTCATAAATCATGGTTCGATTCATGATTCATGAATCATGATTCAATTCATGATTCATGATTCATAAATCATGATTCGATTCATGATTCATGATTCGATTCATGATTCATGATTAATTTCATGATTCATGATTTATGATTCAATTCATGATTTATGATTCGATTCATGAATCATGATTCGATTTATGATTCATGATTCATGAATCATGATTCGATTTATGATTCATGATTCATGAATCATGATTCGATTCTTGATTCATGAATCATGATTCGATTCATCATTCATGAATCATGATTCGATTTATGATTCATGAATTCATGAATCATGATTCGATTCATGATTCATGATTCAATTCATGATTCATGATTCAATTCATGATTCATGATTCATAAATCATGATTCGATTCATGATTCATGATTCAATTCATGATTCAATTCATGATTCGATTCATGATTCAATTCATGATTTAATTCATGAATCAAGATTTGATTCATGATTCATGATTCATTTTATGATTCATGTTTCAATATATGATTCAATTCATGATTCATGATTCATGATTGAATTCATGATTCATGATTGAATTCATGATTCATGATTCATGATTGAATTCATGATTCATGATTCAATTCATGATTCATGATTCATGATTCAATTCATGATTCATGATTCAATTCATGATTCAATTCATGATTCATGATTCAATTCATGATTCATGATTCATGATTCAATTCATGATTCATGATTCAATTCATGATTCATGATTCATGATTCAATTCATGATTCATGATTCATGATTTAATTCATGACTCATGATTCAATTCATGATTCATTTCATGATTCATGATTTATGATTTAATTCATGATTCAATTCATGATTCATGATTTGATTCATGATTCATGATTCAATTCATGATTCATGATTCAATTCATGACTCATGATTCAATTTATGATCCATGATTCAATTCATGATTCATGATTCAATTCATGATTCATTTCATGATTCATGATTTATGATTCAATTCATGATTTATGAATCAATTCATGATTCATGATTCATGAATCATGATTCGATTCATGATTAATGATTCATGAATCATGATTCAATTCTTAAATCATGATTCATTAATCATGATTCAATTCATGATTCATGATTCAATTCATGATTCTTGATTCATGATTCGATTCACGATTCATGATTCATGAATCATGATTCAATTCATGATTCATGATTCATAAATCATGATTCGATTCATGATTCATGATTCGATACATGATTCAATTCATGATTCAATTCATGAATCAAGATTTGATTCATGATTCATGATTCATTTCATGATTCATGATTCATGAATCATGATTCGATTCATGATTCATGATTCAATTCATGATTCATGATTCATAAATCATGATTCGATTCATGATTCATGATTCGATTCATGATTCAATTCATGATTCGATTCATGATTCAATTCATGATTTAATTCATGAATCAAGATTTGATTCATGATTCATGATTCATTTTATGATTCATGATTCAATATATGATTCAATTCATGATTCATGATTCATGATTCATTTTATGATTCATGATTCAATATATGATTCAATTCATGATTCATGATTCATGATTGAATTCATGATTCATGATTGAATTCATGATTCATGATTCATGATTGAATTCATGATTCATGATTCAATTCATGATTCATGATTCAATTCATGATTCATGATTCAATTCATGATTCATGATTCATGATTCAATTCATGATTCATGATTCAATTCATGATTCATGATTCATGATTCAATTCATTATTCATGATTCATGATTTAATTCATAAATCATGATTCAATTAATGATTCATTTCATGATTCATGATTTATGATTCAATTCATGATTCATGATTTGATTCATGATTCATGATTCAATTCATGATTCAATTCATGACTCATGATTCAATTTATGATTCATGATTCAATTCATGATTCATGATTCAATTCATGATTCATTTCATGATTCATGATTTATGATTCAATTCATGATTTATGAATCAATTCATGATTCATGATTCATGAGTCATGATTCGATTCATGATTAATGATTCATGAATCATGATTCAATTCTTAAATCATGATTCATTAATCATGATTCAATTCATGATTCATGATTCAATTCATGATTCTTGATTCATGATTCGATTCATGATTCATGATTCATAAATAATGGTTCGATTCATGATTCATGAATCATGATTCAATTCATGATTCATGATTCATAAATCATGATTCGATTCATGATTCATGATTCGATACATGATTCAATTCATGATTCAATTCATGAATCAAGATTTGATTCATGATTCATGATTCATTTCATGATTCATGATTCAATATATGATTCAATTCATGATTCATGATTTAAATCATAATTCATGATTTATGATTCAATTCTTGGTTCATGATTGAATTCATGATTCATGATTCAATTCATGATTCATGATTCATGATTCAATTCATGATTCATGATTTAATTCATGATTCATGATTCATGATTCAATTCTTGATTCATGACTTATTATTCGATTCATGATACATGATTCATGATTCAATTCATGATTCAATTCGAAATTCAATTCATGATTCAATTCATGATTCATGATTCATGATTTGATTCATGATTCATGATTTGATTCATGATTCATGATTCATGATTCATGATTCAATTCATGATTCATGATTCATTTCATGATTCATGATTCATTTCATGATTCATGATTCAATTCATGATTCAATTTATGATTAATGATTCAATTCATGATTCATGATTCAATTCATGATTCATGGTTCAATTCATGATTCAATTCATGATTCAATTCATGATTCATCTCATGATTTATGATTCAATTCATGATTCATGATTCAATTCATGATTCAATTCATGATTCATGATTCATTTTTCAATTCATGACTCATGATTCAATTTATGATTCATGATTCAATTCATGATTCATGATTTAATTCATGATTCATTTAATGATTCATGATTTATGATTCAATTCATGATTTATGAATCAATTCATGATTCATGATTCATGAATCATGATTCGATTCATGATTCATGATTTGATTCAGGATTCAATTCATGATGCAATTCATGAATCATGATTTGATTTATGATTCATGATTCATTTCATGATTCAATTCATGAATCATGATTTGATTCATGCTTCATGATTCATTTCATGATTCATGATTCATGATTCAATTCATGATTCATGATTCATGATTCAATTCATGATTCATGATTTAATTCATGATTCAATTCAAGATTCATGATTCAATATATGATTCATGATTCAATATATGATTCAATTCATGATTCATGATTCAAATCATGATTCATGATTCATGATTCAATTCATGAATTATGATTCAATTCATGAGTCATGATTCAATTCATGATTCATGATTCATGATTCAATTCATGATTCAATTCATGATTCATGATTCATGATTCAATTCATGATTCAATTCATGATTCATGATTCAATTCATGATTTATGATTCAATATATGATTAAATTCATGATTCATTATTCAAATCACGATTCATGATTCATGATTCAATTCATGAATCATGATTCATGATTCGATTCATGATTCAATTCTTGATTCAATTCATGAATCATGATTCATGATTCAATTCATGATTCAATTCATGATTCATGATTCAATTCATGATTCAATTCATGATTCATGATTCAATTCATGATTCAATTCATGATTCATGATTCAATTCATGATTTATGATTCAATATATGATTCAATTCATGATTCATGATTCAAATCATGATTCATGATTCAAGATTCAATTCATGATTCATGATTTATGATTCGATTCATGATTCATGAATCATGATTCGAGATTCATGAATCATGATTCAATTCATGATTCATGATTCATAAATCATGATTCGATTCATGATTCAATTCATGAATCAATTCAAGAATCAAGATTTGATTCATGATTCATGATTCATGATTCAATTCATGATTCAATTCATAATTCATGATTTGATTCATGATTCATGATTCATTTCATGATTTATGATTCATGATTCAATTCATGATTTATGATTCGATTCATGATTCATGAATCATGATTCGATTTATGATTTATGATTTATGAATCATGATTCGATTCATGATTCATGATTCAATTCATGATTCAATTCATGAGTCACGATTCAATTCATGATTCAATTCATGATTCATGATTCATGATTCAATTCATGATTCAATTCATGATTCATGATTCAATTCATGATTCATGATTCAATATATGATTCAATTCATGATTCGTGATTCAAATCATGATTCATGAATCATGATTCAATTCATGAATTATGATTCAATTCCTGAGTCATGATTCAATTCATGATTCATGATTTATGATTCAATTCATGATTCATGATTCAATTCATGATTCATGATTCATTATTCGATTCATGATTCATGATTCATGATTCATGCTTTAATTCATGATTTATGATTCAATTTACCATATCTGATTCATGATTCATGATTCATGATTCAAATCATGATTCATGATTCAATTCATGATTCATGATTCAATTCATGATTTAATTCATGATTCACGATTCAATTCATGATTCATGATTCAATTCATGATTCATGATTCATGATTCAATTCATGATTCATGATTCAATTCATGATTCATTTCATGATTCATGATTTATGATTCAATTCATGATTTATGATTCGATTCATGATTCATGAATCATGATTGGATTCATGATTCATGATTCATGAATCATGATTCGATTTATGATTCATGATTCATGAATCATGATTCGATTCATGATTCATGATTCATGATTCATGAATCATGATTCGATTCATGATTCATGATTCATGATTCAATTCATGATTCATGATTCATGATTTGATTCATGATTCATGATTCATGATTCAAGATTCATGATTCAATTCATGAATCATGATTCAATTCAAGATTCATGATTCATTTCATGATTTATTAATCAATTCATGATTCAATTCATGATTCATGATTCAATATATGATTGAATTCATGAATCATGATTCAATTCAAGATTCATGATTCATTTCATGATTTATTAATCAATTCATGATTCAATTCATGATTCATGATTCAATATATGATTGAATTCATGATTCATGATTTAAATCATGATTCATGATTCAATTCATGATTCATGATTCAATTCATGATTCAATTCATGATTCATGATTCAATTCATGATTTATGATTTAATATATGATTCAATTCATGATTCATGATTCAAATCATGATTCATGATTCAAATCATGATTCATGATTCATGATTCAATTCATGATTCATGATTCATGATTCGATTCATGATTCGATTCATAATTCAATTCATGATTCAATTCATGAAACATGATTCATGATTCAATTCATGATTCATGATTCAATTCATGATTCGATTCATGATTCATGATTCATGATTCAATTCATGATTTAATTCATGAATCATGATTCAATTCATGATTCAATTCAAGATTCATGATTCAATTCATGATTCATGATTTAATTCATGAATCATGATTCAATTCATGATTCAATTCAAGATTCATGATTCAATTCATGATTCATGATTCATGATTCAATTCATGATTCATGATTCAATTCATGATTCATGATTCAATTCATGATTCAATTCATGATTCATGATTCAATTCATGATTCAATTCAAGATTCTTGATTTAATTCATGATTCATGATTCATGATTCAATTCATGATTCGTGATTCATGATTCAATTCATGATTCGTGATTCATGATTCAATTCATGATTCAATTCATGATTCATGATTCAATTCATAATTCATGATTCAATATATGATTCAATTCATGATTCATGATTCAAATCATGATTCATGATCCAATTCATGAATTATGATTCAATTCATGATTCATGATTCAATTCATGATTCATGATTTAATTCATGATTCATTTAATGATTCATGATTTATGATTCAATTCATGATTTATGAATCAATTCATGATTCATGATTCATGAGTCATGATTTGATTCATGATTCATGATTTAATTCATGATTCTTGATTCATGATTCAATTCATGATGCAATTCATGAATCATGATTTGATTCATGATTCATGATTCATTTCATGATTTATGATTCATGACTCAATTAATGATTCATGATTCATGATTCAATTCATTATTCAATTCATGATGCAATTCATGAATCATGATTTGATTCATGATTCATGATTCAATTCATGATTCAATTCATGATTCATGATTCAATTCATGATTCAATTCATGATTCATGATTCATGAATCATGATTCAATTCATGATTTATGATTCATAAATCATGATTCGATTCATGATTCATGATTCAATTCATGATTCATGATTCAATTCATGATTCATGATTCATGATTCAATTCATGATTCATGATTCAATTCATGATTCATGATTCATGATTCAATTCATGATTCATTTCATGATTCATGATTTATGATTCAATTCATGATTCATGATTCATGATTCAATTCATGATTCATGATTCAATTCATGATTCATGATTCAATTCATGATTCATGATTCATGATTCAATTCATGATTCATTTCATGATTCATGAATCATGATTCGATTTATGATTCATGATTCATGAATCATGATTGGATTCATGATTCATGAATCATGATTCAATTCATGATTCAATTCAAGATTCATGATTCAATTCATGATTCATGATTCATGATTCAATTCATGATTCATGATTCAATTCATGATTCATGATTCAATTCATGATTCAATTCATGATTCATGATTCAATTCATGATTCAATTCAAGATTCATGATTCAATTCATGATTCGTGATTCATGATTCAATTCATGATTCGTGATTCATGATTCAATTCATGATTCAATTCATGATTCATGATTCAATTAATAATTCATGATTCAATATATGATTCAATTCATGATTCATGATTCAAATCATGATTCATGATTCATGATTCAATTCATGAATTATGATTCAATTCATGAGTCATGATTCAATTCATGAATCATGATTCAATTCATGATTCAATTCATGATTCATGATTCATGATTCAATTCATGATTCTATTCATGATTCATGATTCAATTCATGATTTATGATTCAATATATGATTAAATTCATGATTTATTATTCAATTCATGATTCATGATTCAATTCATGATTCAATTCATGATTCATGATTCAATTCATGAATCATGATTCATGATTCGATTAATGATTCAATTCTTGATTCAATTCATGAATCATGATTCATGATTCAATTCATGATTCAATTCATGATTCATGATTCAATTCATGAATCATGATTCATGATTCGATTAATGATTCAATTCTTGATTCAATTCATGAATCATGATTCATGATTCAATTCATGATTCAATTCATGATTCATGATTCAATTCATGATTCAATTCATGATTCATGATTCAATTCATGATTCATGATTCAATTCATGATTCAATTCATGATTCAGGATTCAATTCATGATTTATGATTCAATATATGATTCAATTCATGATTCAATTCATGAATCAAGATTTGATTCATGATTCATGATTCATTTCATGATTCATGATTCAATATATGATTCAATTCATGATTCATGATTTAAATCATAATTCATGATTTATGATTCAATTCTTGGTTCATGATTGAATTCATGATTCATGATTCAATTCATGATTCATGATTCATGATTTAATTCATGATTCATGATTTAATTCATAATTCATGATTCATGATTCAATTCTTGATTCATGACTTATTATTTGATTCATGATACATGATTCATGATTCAATTCATGATTCGTGATTCGTGATTCATGATTTAAGATTTAATTCATGATTCATGATTCATTTCATGATTCATGATTCATTTCATGATTCATGATTCAATTCATGATTCAATTTATGATTCATGATTCAATTCATGATTCATGATTCAATTTATGATTCATGGTTCAATTCATGATTCAATTCATGATTCAATTCACGATTCATCTTATGATTTATGATTCAATTCATGATTCATGATTCAATTCATGATTCATGATTTAATTCATGATTCATTTAATGATTCATGATTTATGATTCAATTCATGATTTATGAATCAATTCATGATTCATGATTCATGAATTATGATTCGATTCATGATTCATGATTTAATTCATGATTCTTGATTCATGATTCAATTCATGATGCAATTCATGAATCATGATTTGATTCATGATTCATGATTCATTTCATGATTTATGATTCATGATTCAATTAATGATTCATGATTCATGATTCAATTCATTATTCAATTCATGATGCAATTCATGAATCATGATTTGATTCATGATTCATGATTCATGATTCATGATTCATGATTCAATTCATGATTCAATTCATGATTCATGATTCAATTCATGATTCAATTCATGATTCATGATTCATGAATCATGATTCAATTCATGATTTATGATTCATAAATCATGATTCGATTCATAATTCATGATTCAATTCATGATTCATGATTCATGATTCAATTCATGATTCATTTCATGATTAATGATTTATGATTCAATTCATGATTCATTTCATGATTCATGATTTATGATTCAATTCATGATTTATGATTCGATTCATGATTCATGAATCATGATTGGATTCATGATTCATGATTCATGAATCATGATTCGATTTATGATTCATGAATCATGATTGGATTCATGATTCATGATTCATGAATCATGATTCGATTCATGATTCATGATTCATGATTGAATTCATGATTCATGATTCATGATTTGATTCATGATTCATGATTCATGATTCAAGATTCATGATTCAATTCATGAATCATGATTCAATTCAAGATTCATGATTCATTTCATGATTCATTAATCAATTCATGATTCAATTCTTGATTCATGATTCAATTCATCATTCATGATTCAATATATGATTGAATTCATGATTCATGATTTAAATCATGATTCATGATTCAATTCATGATTTATGACTCAATTCATGATTCATGATTCAATTCATGATTCATGATTCATGATTTAATTCATGATTCATGATTCAATTCATGATTCAAATCATGATTCATGATTCAATTCATGATTCAATTCATGATTCATGATTCAATTCATGATTTATGATTCAATATATGATTCAATTCATGATTCATGATTCAAATCATGATTCATGATTCATGATTCAATTCATGATTCATGATTCGATTCATGATTCGATTCATGATTCAATTCATGATTCAATTCATGAAACATGATTCATGATTCAATTCATGATTCATGATTCATGATTCAATTCATGATTCAATTCATGAATCATGATTTGATTCATGCTTCATGATTCATTTCATGATTCATGATTCATGATTCAATTCATGATTCATGATTCAATTCATGATTTAATTCATGATTCATGATTTAATTCATGATTCAATTCAAGATTCATGATTCAATTCATGATTCATGATTCATGATTCAATTCATGATTCGTGATTCATGATTCAATTCATGATTCATGATTCAATATATGATTCAATTCATGATTCATGATTCAAATCATGATTCATGATTCATGATTCAATTCATGAATTATGATTCAATTCATGAGTCATGATTCAATTCATGATTCATGATTCATGATTCAATTCATGATTCAATTCATGATTCATGATTCATGATTCAATTCATGATTCAATTCATGATTCATGATTCAATTCATGATTTATGATTCAATATATGATTAAATTCATGATTCATTATTCAAATCACGATTCATGATTCTTGATTCAATTCATGAATCAAGATTCATGATTCGATTCATGATTCAATTCTTGATTCAATTCATGAATCATGATTCATGATTCAATTCATGATTCAATTCATGATTCATGATTCAATTCATGATTCAATTCATGATTCATGATTCAATTCATGATTCAATTCATGATTCATGATTCAATTCATGATTTATGATTCAATATATGATTCAATTCATGATTCATGATTCAAATCATGATTCATGATTCAAGATTCAATTCATGATTCATGATTTATGATTCGATTCATGATTCATGAATCATGATTCGAGATTCATGAATCATGATTCAATTCATGATTCATGATTCATAAATCATGATTCGATTCATGATTCAATTCATGAATCAATTCAAGAATCAAGATTTGATTCATGATTCATGATTCATGATTCAATTCATGATTCAATTCATGAATCATGATTTGATTCATGATTCATGATTCATTTCATGATTCATGATTCATGATTCAATTCATGATTTATGATTCGATTCATGATTCATGAATCATGATTCGATTCATGATTCATGAATCATGATTCGATTTATGATTTATGATTTATGAATCATGATTCGATTCATGATTCATGATTCAATTCATAATTCATTTCATGATTCACGATTCAATTCATGATTCAATTCATGATTCATGATTCATGATTCAATTCATGATTCAATTCATGATTCATGATTCAATTCATGATTCATGATTCAATATATGATTCAATTCATGATTCGTGATTCAAATCATGATTCATGAATCATGATTCAATTCATGAATTATGATTCAATTCCTGAGTCATGATTCAATTCATGATTCATGATTCATGATTCAATTCATGATTCATGATTCATGATTCAATTCATGATTCATGATTCATTATTCGATTCATGATTCATGATTCATGATTCATGCTTTAATTCATGATTCATGATTCAATTTACCATACCTGATTCATGATTCATGATTCAAATCATGATTCATGATTCAATTCATGATTCATGATTCAATTCATGATTCAATTCATGATTCACGATTCAATTCATGATTCATGATTCAATTCATGATTCATTATTCATGATTCAATTCATGATTCATTTCATGATTCATGATTTATGATTCAATTCATGATTTATGATTCGATTCATGATTCATGAATCATGATTGGATTCATGATTCATGAATCATGATTGGATTCATGATTCATGAATCATGATTCGATTTATGATTCATGATTCATGATTCATGATTCGATTCATGATTCATGATTCATGATTCATGAATCATGATTCGATTCATGATTCATGATTCATGATTCAATTCATGATTCATGATTCATGATTTGATTCATGATTCATGATTCATGATTCAAGATTCATGATTCAATTCATGAATCATGATTCAATTCAAGATTCATGATTCATATCATGATTCATTAATCAATTCATGATTCAATTCATGATTCATAATTCAATTCATGATTCATGATTCAATATATGATTGAATTCATGATTAATGATTTAAATCATGATTCATGATTCAATTCATGATTCATGATTCAATTCATGATTCAATTCATGATTCTTGATTCAATTCATGATTTATGATTTAATATATGATTAAATTCATGATTCATGATTCAAATCATGATTCATGATTCATGATTCAATTCATGATTCATGATTCATGATTCGATTCATAATTCGATTCATAATTCAATTCATGATTCAATTCATGAAACATGATTCATGATTCAATTCATGATTCATGATTCAATTCATGATTCGATTCATGATTCATGATTCATGATTCAATTCATGATTTAATTCATGAATCATGATTCAATTCATGATTCAATTCAAGATTCATGATTCAATTCATGATTCATGATTCATGATTCAATTCATGATTCATGATTCAATTCATGATTCATGATTCAATTCATGATTCATGATTCAATTCATGATTCAATTCAAGATTCATGATTCAATTCATGATTCATGATTCATGATTAAATTCATGATTCGTGATTCATGATTCAATTCATGATTCGTGATTCATGATTCAATTCATGATTCAATTCATGATTCATGATTCAATTCATAATTCATGATTCAATATATGATTCAATTCATGATTCATGATTCAAATCATGATTCATGATTCATGATTCAATTCATGAATTATGATTCAATTCATGAGTCATGATTCAATTCATGATTCAATTCATGATTCATGATTCATGATTCAATTCATGATTCAATTCATGATTCATGATCCAATTCATGATTTATGATTCAATATATGAATAAATTCATGATTTATTATTCAAATCATGATTCATGATTCAATTCATGATTCAATTCATGAATCATAATTCATGATTCAATTCATGATTCAATTCATGATTCATGATTCAATTCAATTCATGAATCATGATTCATGATTCGATTCATGATTCAATTCATGATTCAATTCATGATTCATGATTCAATTCATGATTCAATTCATGATTCATGATTCAATTCATGATTCATGATTCAATTCATGATTCAATTCATGATTCATGATTCAATTCATGATTTATGATTCAATATATGATTCAATTCATGATTCAAATCATGATTCATGATTCAAGATTCAATTCATGATTCATGATTTATGATTCGATTCATGATTCATGAATCATGATTCGAGATTCATGAATCATGATTCAATTCATGATTCATGATTCATAAATCATGATTCAATTCATGATTCAATTCATGAATCAATTCAAGAATCAAAATTTGATTCATGATTCATGATTCATTATTCAATTCATGATTCAATTCATGATTCATGATTTATGATTCAATTCATGATTTATGATTCAATATATGATTCATTCCATGATTCATGATTCATGATTCAATTCATGACTCATATTTCGATTCATGATTCAATTCATGATTCAATTCATGAAACATGATTCATGATTCATTTCATGATTCATGATTCATGAATCAATTCATGATTCATGATTCAATTCATGATTCAATTCATGATTCATGATTCAATTCATGATTTATGATTTAATATATGATTAAATTCATGATTCATGATTCAAATCATGATTCATGATTCATGATTCAATTCATGATTCATGATTCATGATTCGATTCATAATTCGATTCATAATTCAATTCATGATTCAATTCATGAAACATGATTCATAATTCAATTCATGATTCATGATTCAATTCATGATTCGATTCATGATTCATGATTCATGATTCAATTCATGATTAAATTCATGAATCATGATTCAATTCATGATTCAATTCAAGATTCATGATTCAATTCATGATTCATGATTCATGATTCAATTCATGATTCATGATTCAATTCATGATTCATGATTCAATTCATGATTCAATTCATGATTCAATTCATGATTCATGATTAAATTCATGATTCAATTCAAGATTCATGATTCAATTCATGATTCATGATTCATGATTAAATTCATGATTCGTGATTCATGATTCAATTCATGATTCGTGATTCATGATTCAATTCATGATTCAATTCATGATTCATGATTCAATTCATAATTCATGATTCAATATATGATTCAATTCATGATTCATGATTCTAATCATGATTCATGATTCATGATTCAATTCATGAATTATGATTCAATTCATGAGTCATGATTCAATTCATGATACATGATTCAATTCATGATTCAATTCATGATTCATGATTCATGATTCAATTCATGATTCAATTCATGATTCATGATTCAATTCATGATTTATGATTCAATATATGATTAAATTCATGATTTATTATTCAAATCATGATTCATGATTCAATTCATGATTCAATTCATTAATCATGTTTCATGATTCAATTCATGATTCAATTCATGATTCATGATTCAATTCATGAATCATGATTCATGATTCGATTCATGATTCAATTCATGATTCAATTCATGATTCATGATTCAATTCATGATTCAATTCATGATTCATGATTCAATTCATGATTCATGATTCAATTCATGATTCAATTCATGATTCAATATATGATTCAATTCATGATTCATGATTCAAATCATGATTCATGATTCAATTCATGAATTATGGTTCATTTCATGAGTCATGATTCAATTCATGATTCATGATTCATGATTCAATTCATAATTCAATTCATGATTCATGATTCAATTCATGATTTATGATTCAATATATGATTCAATTCATGATTCACATCATGATTCATGATTCAATTCATGATTCATGATTCATGATTCGATTCATGATTCAATTAATGGTTCAATTCATGAATCATGATTCATGATTCAATTCATGATTAAATTCATGATTCATGATTCAATTCATGATTCAATTCATGAATCATGATTCATGATTCATGATTCATGATTCAATTCATGATTTATGATTCAAGATTCAATTCATGATTCATGATTTATGATTCGATTTATGATTCATGAATCATGATTCGAGATTCATGAATCATGATTCAAATCATGATTCATGATTCATAAATCATGGTTCGATTCATGATTCATGATTCATGACTCATGATTCAATTCATGATTCATGATTCATAAATCATGATTCGATTCATGATTCAATTCATGAATCAATTCATGAATTAAGATTTGATTCATGATTCATGATTCATGATTCAATTCATGATTCATAATTCAATTCATGATTTAATTCATGAATCATGATTCAATTCATGATTCATGATTCAATTTATGATTCATGATTCAATTCATGATTCAATTCATGATTCATGTTTCAATTCATGATTCATGATTCATGATTCAATTCATGATTCAATTCATGATTCATGATTCAATTCATGATTCATGATTCAATTCATGATTCATGATTCAATTCATGATTCATAATTCAATTCATGATTCATGATTTAAATCATAATTCATGATTCATGATTCATGATTCAATTCATGATTCGTGATTCATGATTCAATTCATGATTCAATTCATGATTTATGATTCGATTCATGATTCATGAATCATGATTCGAGATTCATGAATCATGATTCAATTCATGATTCATGATTCATAAATCATGATTCGATTCATGATTCAATTCCTGAATCAATTCAAGAATCAAAATTTGATTCATGATTCATGATTCATTATTCAATTCATGATTCAATTCATGATTCATGATTTATGATTCAATTCATGATTTATGATTCAATATATGATTCATTCCATGATTCATGATTCATGATTCAATTCATGACTCATATTTCGATTCATGATTCAATTCATGATTCAATTCATGAAACATGATTCATGATTCATTTCATGATTCATGATTCATGAATCAATTCATGATTCATGATTCAATTCATGATTCATGATTCAATTCATGATTCAATTCATGATTCATGATTCAATTCATGATTCATGATTCAATATATGATTCAATTCATGATTCATGATTCAAATCATGATTCATGATTCATGATTCAATTCATGAATTATGATTCAATTCATATGTCATGATTCAATTCATGATTCATGATTCATGATTCAATTCATAATTCAATTCATGATTCATGATTCAATTCATGATTTATGATTCAATATATGATTCAATTCATGATTCACATCATGATTCATGATTCAAATCATGATTCATGATTCATGATTCAATTCATGAATTATGATTAAATTCATATGGCATGATTCAATTCATGATTCATGATTCATGATTCAATTCATAATTCAATTCATGATTCATGATTCAATTCATGATTTATTATTCAATATATGATTCAATTCATGATTCACATCATGATTCATGATTCAATTCATGATTAAATTCATGATTCATGATTCAATTCATGATTCAATTCATGAATCATGATTCATGATTCAATTCATGATTCATGATTCATGATTCAATTCATGATTCAATTCATGATTCATGATTCAATTCATGATTTATGATTCAAGATTCAATTCATGATTCATGATTTATGATTCGATTTATGATTCATGAATCATGATTTGAGATTCATGAATCATGATTCAAATCATGATTCATGATTCATAAATCACGGTTTGATTCATGATTCATGATTCATGACTCATGATTCAATTCATGATTCATGATTCATAAATCATGATTTGATTCATGATTTGATTCATGATTCAATTCATGAATCAATTCATGAATTAAGATTTGATTCATGATTCATGATTCATGATTCAATTCATGATTCATAATTCAATTCATGATTTAATTCATGAATCATGATTCAATTCATGATTCATGATTCAATTTATGATTCATGATTCAATTCATGATTCAATTCATGATTCATGTTTCAATTCATGATTCATGATTCATGATTCAATTCATGATTCAATTCATGATTCATGATTCAATTCATGATTCATGATTCAATTCATGATTCATGATTCAATTCATGATTCATGATTTAAATCATAATTCATGATTCATGATTCAATTCATGATTCATGATTCAATTCATGATTCGTGATTCATGATTCAATTCATGATTCAATTCATGATTTATGATTCAATTCATGATTCATGATTCAATATATGATTCATGATTCATTATTCAAATCATGATTCATGATTCAATTCATGAATTATGATTCAATTCATGAGTCATGATTCAATTAATGATTCATGATTCATGATTCATGATTCAATTCATGATTCATGATTCAATTCATCATACCTGATTCATGATTCATGATTCATGATTCAAATCATGATTCATGATTCAATTCATGATTCAATTCATGATTCATGATTCAATTCATGATTCATGATTAATTTCATGATTCATGATTTATGATTCAATTCATGATTTATGATTCGATTCATGAATCATGATTCGATTCATGATTCATGAATCATGATTCGATTTATGATTCAGATTCATGAATCATTATTCGATTCTTGATTCATGAATCATGATTCGATTCATGATTCATGAATCATGATTCGATTTATGATTCATGATTCATGAATCATGATTCGATTCATGATTCATGATTCAATTCATGATTCATGATTCAATTCATGATTTATGATTCGATTCATGATTCATGATTCATGAATCATGATTCGATTCATGATTTATGATTCATGAATTATGATTCAATTTATGATTCATGATTCATAAATCATGGTTCGATTCATGATTCATGAATCATGATTCAATTCATGATTCATGATTCATAAATCATGATTCGATTCATGATTCATGATTCGATTCATGATTCATGATTCATTTCATGATTCATGATTCAATATATGATTCAATTCATGATTCATGATTGAATTCATGATTCATGATTCAATTCATGATTCATGATTCATGATTCAATTCATGATTCATGATTCATGATTTGATTCATGATTCATGATTCAATTCATGATTCTTGATTCATTTCATGATTCATTAATCAATTCATGATTCAATTCATCATTCATGATTCAATATATGATTCAATTCATGAATCATTATTCAAATCATGATTCATGATTTAATTCATGATTCATATCTCAATTCATGATTCATGATTTAATTCATGATTTGTGATTCATGATTAAATTTATGATTCAATTCATGATTCAAATCGTGATTCATAATTCAATTCATGAATTATGATTCAATTCATGATTCATTATTCGATTCATGATTCATAATTCATGATTCAATTCATGATTCCTGATTCATGATTCATGATTCAATTCAAGATTCATGATTCAATTTATGATTCATGATTCATTATTCGATTCAAGATTCATGATTCGTGATTCATGATTCATGATTTAATTCATGATTCATGATTCAATTCATCATACCTGATTCATGATTCAATTCATGATTCAATTCATGATTCATGATTCAATTCATGATTCAATTCATGATTCATGATTCAATTCATGATTCATGATTTAATTCATAACTAATGATTCATGATTCATGATTTATGATTTAATTCATGATTTATGATTCGATTCATGATTCATGAATCATGATTCGATTTATGATTTATGATTTATGAATCATGATTCGATTCATGATTCATGATTCAATTCATGATTCAATTCATGATTCATGATTCAATTCATGATTCAATTCATGATTCATGATTCATGATTCAATTCATGATTCAATTCATGATTCATGATTCAATTCATGATTCATGATTTAATATATGATTCAATTCATGATTCGTGATTCAAATCATGATTCATGATTCATGATTCAATTCATGAATTATGATTCAATTCCTGAGTCATGATTCAATTCATAATTCATGATTCATGATTTAATTCATGATTCATGATTCAATTCATGATTCATGATTCATTATTCGATTCATGATTCATGATTCATAATTCATGCTTTAATTCATGATTCATGATTCAATTCACCATACCTGATTCATGATTCATGATTCATGATTCAAATCATGATTCATGATTCAATTCATGATTCATGATTCAATTTATGATTCAATTCATGATTCATGATTCAATTCATGATTCATGATTCAATTCATGGTTCATGATTCAATTCATGATTCATTTCATGATTCATGATTTATGATTCAATTCATGATTTATGATTCGATTCATGATTCATGAATCATGATTGGATTCATGATTCATGATTCATATATCATTATTCAATTTATGATTCATGATTCATGAATCATGATTCGATGCATGATTCATGATTCATGAATCATGATTCGATTCATGATTCATGATTCATGATTGAATTCATGATTCATGATTCATGATTTGATTCATGATTCATGATTCATGATTCAAGATTCATGATTCAATTCATGAATCATGATTCAATTCAAGATTCATGATTCATTTCATGATTCATTAATCAATTCATGATTCAATTCTTGATTCATGATTCAATTCATCATTCATGATTCAATATATGATTGAATTCATGATTCATGATTTAAATCATGTTTCATGATTCAATTCATGATTTATGACTGAATTCATGATTCATGATTCAATTCATGATTCATGATTCATGATTTAATTCATGATTCATGATTCAATTCATGATTCAATTCATGATTCATGATTCAATTCATGATTCAATTCATGATTCATGATTCAATTCATGATTTATGATTCAATATATGATTCAATTCATGATTCATGATTCAAATCATGATTCAATTCATGATTCAATTCATGAAACATGATTCATGATTCAATTCATGATTCATGATTCATGATTCAATTCATGAATCAGGATTTGATTCATGATTCATGATTCATTTCATGATTCATGATTCATGATTCAATTCATGATTCATGATTCAATTCATGATTCAATTCATGATTCATGATTTAATTCATGATTCAATTCAAGATTCATGATTCAATTCATGATTCATGATTCAATTCATGATTTGTGAATCATGATTCAATTCATGATTCAATTCATGATTCATGATTCAATTCATAATTCATGATTCAATATATGATTCAATTCATGATTCATGATTCAAATCATGATTCATGATTCATGATTCAATTCATGAATTATGATTCAATTCATGAGTCATGATTCAATTAATGATTCATGATTCATGATTCAATTCATGATTCAATTCATGATTCATGATTCAATTCATGATTTATGATTCAATATATGATTAAATTCATGATTCATTATTCAAATCATGATTCATGATTCATGATTCAATTCATGAATCATGATTCATGATTCGATTCATGATTCAATTCTTGATTCAATTCATGAATCATGATTCATGATTCAATTCATGATTCAATTCATGATTCATGATTCAATTCATGATTCAATTCATGATTCATGATTCAATTCATGATTCAATTCATGATTCATGATTCAATTCATGATTTATGATTCAATATATGATTCAATTCATGATTCATGATTCAAATCATGATTCATGATTCAAGATTCAATTCATGATTCATGATTTATGATTCGATTCATGATTCATAAATCATGATTCGAGATTCATGAATCATGATTCAATTCATGATTCATGATTCATAAATCATGATTCGATTCATGATTCAATTCATGAATCAATTCAATAATCAAGATTTGATTCATGATTCATGAATCATGATTCAATTCATGATTCATGATTCATAAATCATGATTTGATTCATGATTCAATTCATGAATCAATTCAAGAATCAAGATTTGATTCAGGATTCATGATTCATGATTCAATTCATGATTCAATTCATGAATCATGATTTGATTCATGATTCATGATTCATGATTCATAATTCAATTTATGATTTATGATTCGATTCATGATTCATGAATCATGATTCGATTTATGATTTATGATTTATGAATCATGATTCGATTCATGATTCATGATTCAATTCTTGATTTAATTCATGATTCATGATTCAATTCATGATTCAATTCATGATTCATGATTCATGATTCAATTCATGATTCAATCCATGATTCATGATTCAATTCATGATTCATGATTCAATATATGATTCAATTCATGATTCGTGATTCAAATCATAATTCATGAATCATGATTCAATTCATGAATTATGATTCAATTCCTGAGTCATGATTCAATTCATGATTCATGATTCATGATTCAATTCATGATTCATGATTCATGATTCAATTCATGATTCATGATTCATTATTCGATTCATGATTCATGATTCATGATTCATGCTTTAATTCATGATTCATGATTCAATTCACCATACCTGATTCATGATTCATGATTCATGATTCAAATCATGATTCATGATTCAATTCATGATTCATGATTCAATTCATGATTCAATTCATGATTCATGATTCAATTCATGATTCATGATTCATGATTCAATTCATGATTCATGATTCATGATTCAATTCATGATTTATTTCATGATTCATGATTTATGATTCAATTCATGATTTATGATTCGATTCATGATTCATGAATCATGATTGGATTCATGATTCATGATTCATGAATCATGATTCGATTTATGATTCATGATTCATGAATCATGATTCGATTTATGATTCATGATTCATGATTCATGAATCATGATTCGATTCATGATTCATGATTCATGATTCAATTCATGATTCATGATTCATGATTTGATTCATGATTCATGATTCATGATTCAAGATTCATGATTCAATTCATGAATCATGATTCAATTCAAGATTCATGATTCATATCATGATTCATTAATCAATTCATGATTCAATTCATGATTCATAATTCAATTCATGATTCATGATTCAATATATGATTGAATTCATGATTAATGATTTAAATCATGATTCATGATTCAATTCATGATTCATGATTCAATTCATGATTCAATTCATGATTCATGATTCAATTCATGATTTATGATTTAATATATGATTAAATTCATGATTCATGATTCAAATCATGATTCATGATTCATGATTCAATTCATGATTCATGATTCATGATTCGATTCATAATTCGATTCATAATTCAATTCATGATTCAATTCATGAAACATGATTCATGATTCAATTCATGATTCATGATTCAATTCATGATTCGATTCATGATTCATGATTCATGATTCAATTCATGATTTAATTCATGAATCATGATTCAATTCATGATTCAATTCAAGATTCATGATTCAATTCATGATTCATGATTCATGATTCATGATTCAATTCATGATTCATGATTCAATTCATGATTCATGATTCAATTCATGATTCAATTCAAGATTCATGATTCAATTCATGATTCATGATTCATGATTAAATTCATGATTCGTGATTCATGATTCAATTCATGATTCGTGATTCATGATTCAATTCATGATTCAATTCATGATTCATGATTCAATTCATAATTCATGATTCAATATATGATTCAATTCATGATTCATGATTCAAATCATTATTCATGATTCATGATTCAATTCATGAATTATGATTCAATTCATGAGTCATGATTCAATTCATGAGTCATGATTCAATTCATGATTCAATTCATGATTCATGATTCATGATTCAATTCATGATTCAATTCATGATTCATGATCCAATTCATGATTTATGATTCAATATATGAATAAATTCATGATTTATTATTCAAATCATGATTCATGATTCAATTCATGATTCAATTCATGAATCATGATTCATGATTCAATTCATGATTCAATTCATGATTCATGATTCAATTCAATTCATGAATCATGATTCATGATTCGATTCATGATTCAATTCATGATTCAATTCATGATTCATGATTCAATTCATGATTCAATTCATGATTCATGATTCAATTCATGATTCATGATTCAATTCATGATTCAATTCATGATTCATGATTCAATTCATGATTTATGATTCAATATATGATTCAATTCATGATTCAAATCATGATTCATGATTCAAGATTCAATTCATGATTCATGATTTATGATTCGATTCATGATTCATGAATCATGATTCGAGATTCATGAATCATGATTCAATTCATGATTCATGATTCATAAATCATGATTCAATTCATGATTCAATTCATGAATCAATTCAAGAATCAAAATTTGATTCATGATTCATGATTCATTATTCAATTCATGATTCAATTCATGATTCATGATTTATGATTCAATTCATGATTTATGATTCAATATATGATTCATTCCATGATTCATGATTCATGATTCAATTCATGACTCATATTTCGATTCATGATTCAATTCATGATTCAATTCATGAAACATGATTCATGATTCATTTCATGATTCATGATTCATGAATCAATTCATGATTCATGATTCAATTCATGATTCAATTCATGATTCATGATTCAATTCATGATTTATGATTTAATATATGATTAAATTCATGATTCATGATTCAAATCATGATTCATGATTCATGATTCAATTCATGATTCATGATTCATGATTCGATTCATAATTCGATTCATAATTCAATTCATGATTCAATTCATGAAACATGATTCATAATTCAATTCATGATTCATGATTCAATTCATGATTCATGATTCATGATTCAATTCATGATTAAATTCATGAATCATGATTCAATTCATGATTCAATTCAAGATTCATGATTCAATTCATGATTCATGATTCATGATTCAATTCATGATTCATGATTCAATTCATGATTCATGATTCAATTCATGATTCAATTCATGATTCAATTCATGATTCATGATTAAATTCATGATTCAATTCAAGATTCATGATTCAATTCATGATTCATGATTAAATTCATGATTCGTGATTCATGATTCAATTCATGATTCGTGATTCATGATTCAATTCATGATTCAATTCATGATTCATGATTCAATTCATAATTCATGATTCAATATATGATTCAATTCATGATTCATGATTCTAATCATGATTCATGATTCATGATTCAATTCATGAATTATGATTCAATTCATGAGTCATGATTCAATTCATGATACATGATTCAATTCATGATTCAATTCATGATTCATGATTCATGATTCAATTCATGATTCAATTCATGATTCATGATTCAATTCATGATTTATGATTCAATATATGATTAAATTCATGATTTATTATTCAAATCATGATTCATGATTCAATTCATGATTCAATTCATTAATCATGTTTCATGATTCAATTCATGATTCAATTCATGATTCATGATTCAATTCATGAATCATGATTCATGATTCGATTCATGATTCAATTCATGATTCAATTCATGATTCATGATTCAATTCATGATTCAATTCATGATTCATGATTCAATTCATGATTCATGATTCAATTCATGATTCAATTCATGATTCATGATTCAATATATGATTCAATTCATGATTCATGATTCAAATCATGATTCATGATTCAATTCATGAATTATGGTTCATTTCATGAGTCATGATTCAATTCATGATTCATGATTCATGATTCAATTCATAATTCAATTCATGATTCATGATTCAATTCATGATTTATGATTCAATATATGATTCAATTCATGATTCACATCATGATTCATGATTCAATTCATGATTCATGATTCATGATTCGATTCATGATTCAATTAATGGTTCAATTCATGAATCATGATTCATGATTCAATTCATGATTAAATTCATGATTCATGATTCAATTCATGATTCAATTCATGAATCATGATTCATGATTCATGATTCATGATTCAATTCATGATTTATGATTCAAGATTCAATTCATGATTCATGATTTATGATTCGATTTATGATTCATGAATCATGATTCGAGATTCATGAATCATGATTCAAATCATGATTCATGATTCATAAATCATGGTTCGATTCATGATTCATGATTCATGACTCATGATTCAATTCATGATTCATGATTCATAAATCATGATTCGATTCATGATTCAATTCATGAATCAATTCATGAATTAAGATTTGATTCATGATTCATGATTCATGATTCAATTCATGATTCATAATTCAATTCATGATTTAATTCATGAATCATGATTCAATTCATGATTCATGATTCAATTTATGATTCATGATTCAATTCATGATTCAATTCATGATTCATGTTTCAATTCATGATTCATGATTCATGATTCAATTCATGATTCAATTCATGATTCATGATTCAATTCATGATTCATGATTCAATTCATGATTCATGATTCAATTCATGATTCATAATTCAATTCATGATTCATGATTTAAATCATAATTCATGATTCATGATTCAATTCATGATTCATGATTCAATTCATGATTCGTGATTCATGATTCAATTCATGATTCAATTCATGATTCATGATTCAATTCATAATTCATGATTCAATATATGATTCAATTCATGATTCATGATTCTAATCATGATTCATGATTCATGATTCAATTCATGAATTATGATTCAATTCATGAGTCATGATTCAATTCATGATACATGATTCAATTCATGATTCAATTCATGATTCATGATTCATGATTCAATTCATGATTCAATTCATGATTCATGATTCAATTCATGATTTATGATTCAATATATGATTAAATTCATGATTTATTATTCAAATCATGATTCATGATTCAATTCATGATTCAATTCATTAATCATGTTTCATGATTCAATTCATGATTCAATTCATGATTCATGATTCAATTCATGAATCATGATTCATGATTCGATTCATGATTCAATTCATGATTCAATTCATGATTCATGATTCAATTCATGATTCAATTCATGATTCATGATTCAATTCATGATTCATGATTCAATTCATGATTCAATTCATGATTCATGATTCAATATATGATTCAATTCATGATTCATGATTCAAATCATGATTCATGATTCAATTCATGAATTATGGTTCATTTCATGAGTCATGATTCAATTCATGATTCATGATTCATGATTCAATTCATAATTCAATTCATGATTCATGATTCAATTCATGATTTATGATTCAATATATGATTCAATTCATGATTCACATCATGATTCATGATTCAATTCATGATTCATGATTCATGATTCGATTCATGATTCAATTAATGGTTCAATTCATGAATCATGATTCATGATTCAATTCATGATTAAATTCATGATTCATGATTCAATTCATGATTCAATTCATGAATCATGATTCATGATTCATGATTCATGATTCAATTCATGATTTATGATTCAAGATTCAATTCATGATTCATGATTTATGATTCGATTTATGATTCATGAATCATGATTCGAGATTCATGAATCATGATTCAAATCATGATTCATGATTCATAAATCATGGTTCGATTCATGATTCATGATTCATGACTCATGATTCAATTCATGATTCATGATTCATAAATCATGATTCGATTCATGATTCAATTCATGAATCAATTCATGAATTAAGATTTGATTCATGATTCATGATTCATGATTCAATTCATGATTCATAATTCAATTCATGATTTAATTCATGAATCATGATTCAATTCATGATTCATGATTCAATTTATGATTCATGATTCAATTCATGATTCAATTCATGATTCATGTTTCAATTCATGATTCATGATTCATGATTCAATTCATGATTCAATTCATGATTCATGATTCAATTCATGATTCATGATTCAATTCATGATTCATGATTCAATTCATGATTCATAATTCAATTCATGATTCATGATTTAAATCATAATTCATGATTCATGATTCAATTCATGATTCATGATTCAATTCATGATTCGTGATTCATGATTCAATTCATGATTCAATTCATGATTTATGATTCGATTCATGATTCATGAATCATGATTCGAGATTCATGAATCATGATTCAATTCATGATTCATGATTCATAAATCATGATTCGATTCATGATTCAATTCCTGAATCAATTCAAGAATCAAAATTTGATTCATGATTCATGATTCATTATTCAATTCATGATTCAATTCATGATTCATGATTTATGATTCAATTCATGATTTATGATTCAATATATGATTCATTCCATGATTCATGATTCATGATTCAATTCATGACTCATATTTCGATTCATGATTCAATTCATGATTCAATTCATGAAACATGATTCATGATTCATTTCATGATTCATGATTCATGAATCAATTCATGATTCATGATTCAATTCATGATTCATGATTCAATTCATGATTCAATTCATGATTCATGATTCAATTCATGATTCATGATTCAATATATGATTCAATTCATGATTCATGATTCAAATCATGATTCATGATTCATGATTCAATTCATGAATTATGATTCAATTCATATGTCATGATTCAATTCATGATTCATGATTCATGATTCAATTCATAATTCAATTCATGATTCATGATTCAATTCATGATTTATGATTCAATATATGATTCAATTCATGATTCACATCATGATTCATGATTCAAATCATGATTCATGATTCATGATTCAATTCATGAATTATGATTAAATTCATATGTCATGATTCAATTCATGATTCATGATTCATGATTCAATTCATAATTCAATTCATGATTCATGATTCAATTCATGATTTATTATTCAATATATGATTCAATTCATGATTCACATCATGATTCATGATTCAATTCATGATTCATGATTCATGATTCGATTCATGATTCAATTAATGGTTCAATTCATGAATCATGATTCATGATTCAATTCATGATTAAATTCATGATTCATGATTCAATTCATGATTCAATTCATGAATCATGATTCATGATTCAATTCATGATTCATGATTCATGATTCAATTCATGATTCAATTCATGATTCATGATTCAATTCATGATTTATGATTCAAGATTCAATTCATGATTCATGATTTATGATTCGATTTATGATTCATGAATCATGATTTGAGATTCATGAATCATGATTCAAATCATGATTCATGATTCATAAATCACGGTTTGATTCATGATTCATGATTCATGACTCATGATTCAATTCATGATTCATGATTCATAAATCATGATTTGATTCATGATTTGATTCATGATTCAATTCATGAATCAATTCATGAATTAAGATTTGATTCATGATTCATGATTCATGATTCAATTCATGATTCATAATTCAATTCATGATTTAATTCATGAATCATGATTCAATTCATGATTCATGATTCAATTTATGATTCATGATTCAATTCATGATTCAATTCATGATTCATGTTTCAATTCATGATTCATGATTCATGATTCAATTCATGATTCAATTCATGATTCATGATTCAATTCATGATTCATGATTCAATTCATGATTCATGATTCAATTCATGATTCATGATTTAAATCATAATTCATGATTCATGATTCAATTCATGATTCATGATTCAATTCATGATTCGTGATTCATGATTCAATTCATGATTCAATTCATGATTTATGATTCAATTCATGATTCATGATTCAATATATGATTCATGATTCATTATTCAAATCATGATTCATGATTCAATTCATGAATTATGATTCAATTCATGAGTCATGATTCAATTAATGATTCATGATTCATGATTCATGATTCAATTCATGATTCATGATTCAAATCATCATACCTGATTCATGATTCATGATTCATGATTCAAATCATGATTCATGATTCAATTCATGATTCAATTCATGATTCATGATTCAATTCATGATTCATGATTAATTTCATGATTCATGATTTATGATTCAATTCATGATTTATGATTCGATTCATGAATCATGATTCGATTCATGATTCATGAATCATGATTCGATTTATGATTCAGATTCATGAATCATTATTCGATTCTTGATTCATGAATCATGATTCGATTCATGATTCATGAATCATGATTCGATTTATGATTCATGATTCATGAATCATGATTCGATTCATGATTCATGATTCAATTCATGATTCATGATTCAATTCATGATTTATGATTCGATTCATGATTCATGATTCATGAATCATGATTCGATTCATGATTTATGATTCATGAATTATGATTCAATTTATGATTCATGATTCATAAATCATGGTTCGATTCATGATTCATGAATCATGATTCAATTCATGATTCATGATTCATAAATCATGATTCGATTCATGATTCATGATTCGAATCATGATTCATGATTCATTTCATGATTCATGATTCAATATATGATTCAATTCATGATTCGTGATTGAATTCATGATTCATGATTCAATTCATGATTCATGATTCATGATTTGATTCATGATTCATGATTCAATTCATGATTCTTGATTCATTTCATGATTCATTAATCAATTCATGATTCAATTCATCATTCATGATTCAATATATGATTCAATTCATGAATCATTATTCAAATCATGATTCATGATTTAATTCATGATTCATATCTCAATTCATGATTCATGATTTAATTCATGATTTGTGATTCATGATTAAATTTATGATTCAATTCATGATTCAAATCGTGATTCATAATTCAATTCATGAATTATGATTCAATTCATGATTCATTATTCGATTCATGATTCATGATTCATTATTCAAATCATGATTCATGATTCAATTCATGAATTATGATTCAATTCATGAGTCATGATTCAATTAATGATTCATGATTCATGATTCATGATTCAATTCATGATTCATGATTCAATTCATCATACCTGATTCATGATTCATGATTCATGATTCAAATCATGATTCATGATTCAATTCATGATTCAATTCATGATTCATGATTCAATTCATGATTCATGATTAATTTCATGATTCATGATTTATGATTCAATTCATGATTTATGATTCGATTCATGAATCATGATTCGATTCATGATTCATGAATCATGATTCGATTTATGATTCAGATTCATGAATCATTATTCGATTCTTGATTCATGAATCATGATTCGATTCATGATTCATGAATCATGATTCGATTTATGATTCATGATTCATGAATCATGATTCGATTCATGATTCATGATTCAATTCATGATTCATGATTCAATTCATGATTTATGATTCGATTCATGATTCATGATTCATGAATCATGATTCGATTCATGATTTATGATTCATGAATTATGATTCAATTTATGATTCATGATTCATAAATCATGGTTCGATTCATGATTCATGAATCATGATTCAATTCATGATTCATGATTCATAAATCATGATTCGATTCATGATTCATGATTCGAATCATGATTCATGATTCATTTCATGATTCATGATTCAATATATGATTCAATTCATGATTCGTGATTGAATTCATGATTCATGATTCAATTCATGATTCATGATTCATGATTTGATTCATGATTCATGATTCAATTCATGATTCTTGATTCATTTCATGATTCATTAATCAATTCATGATTCAATTCATCATTCATGATTCAATATATGATTCAATTCATGAATCATTATTCAAATCATGATTCATGATTTAATTCATGATTCATATCTCAATTCATGATTCATGATTTAATTCATGATTTGTGATTCATGATTAAATTTATGATTCAATTCATGATTCAAATCGTGATTCATAATTCAATTCATGAATTATGATTCAATTCATGATTCATTATTCGATTCATGATTCATAATTCATGATTCAATTCATGATTCCTGATTCATGATTCATGATTCAATTCAAGATTCATGATTCAATTTATGATTCATGATTCATTATTCGATTCAAGATTCATGATTCGTGATTCATGATTCATGATTTAATTCATGATTCATGATTCAATTCATCATACCTGATTCATGATTCAATTCATGATTCAATTCATGATTCATGATTCAATTCATGATTCAATTCATGATTCATGATTCAATTCATGATTCATGATTTAATTCATAACTAATGATTCATGATTCATGATTTATGATTTAATTCATGATTTATGATTCGATTCATGATTCATGAATCATGATTCGATTTATGATTTATGATTTATGAATCATGATTCGATTCATGATTCATGATTCAATTCATGATTCAATTCATGATTCATGATTCAATTCATGATTCAATTCATGATTCATGATTCATGATTCAATTCATGATTCAATTCATGATTCATGATTCAATTCATGATTCATGATTTAATATATGATTCAATTCATGATTCGTGATTCAAATCATGATTCATGATTCATGATTCAATTCATGAATTATGATTCAATTCCTGAGTCATGATTCAATTCATAATTCATGATTCATGATTTAATTCATGATTCATGATTCAATTCATGATTCATGATTCATTATTCGATTCATGATTCATGATTCATAATTCATGCTTTAATTCATGATTCATGATTCAATTCACCATACCTGATTCATGATTCATGATTCATGATTCAAATCATGATTCATGATTCAATTCATGATTCATGATTCAATTTATGATTCAATTCATGATTCATGATTCAATTCATGATTCATGATTCAATTCATGGTTCATGATTCAATTCATGATTCATTTCATGATTCATGATTTATGATTCAATTCATGATTTATGATTCGATTCATGATTCATGAATCATGATTGGATTCATGATTCATGATTCATATATCATTATTCAATTTATGATTCATGATTCATGAATCATGATTCGATGCATGATTCATGATTCATGAATCATGATTCGATTCATGATTCATGATTCATGATTGAATTCATGATTCATGATTCATGATTTGATTCATGATTCATGATTCATGATTCAAGATTCATGATTCAATTCATGAATCATGATTCAATTCAAGATTCATGATTCATTTCATGATTCATTAATCAATTCATGATTCAATTCTTGATTCATGATTCAATTCATCATTCATGATTCAATATATGATTGAATTCATGATTCATGATTTAAATCATATTTCATGATTCAATTCATGATTTATGACTGAATTCATGATTCATGATTCAATTCATGATTCATGATTCATGATTTAATTCATGATTCATGATTCAATTCATGATTCAATTCATGATTCATGATTCAATTCATGATTCAATTCATGATTCATGATTCAATTCATGATTTATGATTCAATATATGATTCAAATCATGATTCAATTCATGATTCAATTCATGAAACATGATTCATGATTCAATTCATGATTCATGATTCATGATTCAATTCATGAATCAGGATTTGATTCATGATTCATGATTCATTTCATGATTCATGATTCATGATTCAATTCATGATTCATGATTCAATTCATGATTCAATTCATGATTCATGATTTAATTCATGATTCAATTCAAGATTCATGATTCAATTCATGATTTATGATTCAATTCATGATTTGTGAATCATGATTCAATTCATGATTCAATTCATGATTCATGATTCAATTCATAATTCATGATTCAATATATGATTCAATTCATGATTCATGATTCAAATCATGATTCATGATTCATGATTCAATTCATGAATTATGATTCAATTCATGAGTCATGATTCAATTAATGATTCATGATTCATGATTCAATTCATGATTCAATTCATGATTCATGATTCAATTCATGATTTATGATTCAATATATGATTAAATTCATGATTCATTATTCAAATCATGATTCATGATTCATGATTCAATTCATGAATCATGATTCATGATTCGATTCATGATTCAATTCTTGATTCAATTCATGAATCATGATTCATGATTCAATTCATGATTCAATTCATGATTCATGATTCAATTCATGATTCAATTCATGATTCATGATTCAATTCATGATTCAATTCATGATTCATGATTCAATTCATGATTTATGATTCAATATATGATTCAATTCATGATTCATGATTCAAATCATGATTCATGATTCAAGATTCAATTCATGATTCATGATTTATGATTCGATTCATGATTCATAAATCATGATTCGAGATTCATGAATCATGATTCAATTCATGATTCATGATTCATAAATCATGATTCGATTCATGATTCAATTCATGAATCAATTCAATAATCAAGATTTGATTCATGATTCATGAATCATGATTCAATTCATGATTCATGATTCATAAATCATGATTTGATTCATGATTCAATTCATGAATCAATTCAAGAATCAAGATTTGATTCAGGATTCATGATTCATGATTCAATTCATGATTCAATTCATGAATCATGATTTGATTCATGATTCATGATTCATGATTCATAATTCAATTTATGATTTATGATTCGATTCATGATTCATGAATCATGATTCGATTTATGATTTATGATTTATGAATCATGATTCGATTCATGATTCATGATTCAATTCTTGATTTAATTCATGATTCATGATTCAATTCATGATTCAATTCATGATTCATGATTCATGATTCAATTCATGATTCAATTCATGATTCATGATTCAATTCATGATTCATGATTCAATATATGATTCAATTCATGATTCGTGATTCAAATCATAATTCATGAATCATGATTCAATTCATGAATTATGATTCAATTCCTGAGTCATGATTCAATTCATGATTCATGATTCATGATTCAATTCATGATTCATGATTCATGATTCAATTCATGATTCATGATTCATTATTCGATTCATGATTCATGATTCATGATTCATGCTTTAATTCATGATTCATGATTCAATTCACCATACCTGATTCATGATTCATGATTCATGATTCAAATCATGATTCATGATTCAATTCATGATTCATGATTCAATTCATGATTCAATTCATGATTCATGATTCAATTCATGATTCATGATTCATGATTGAATTCATGATTCATGATTCATGATTCAATTCATGATTTATTTCATGATTCATGATTTATGATTCAATTCATGATTTATGATTCGATTCATGATTCATGAATCATGATTGGATTCATGATTCATGATTCATGAATCATGATTCGATTTATGATTCATGATTCATGAATCATGATTCGATTTATGATTCATGATTCATGAATCATGATTCGATTCATGATTCATGATGCATGATTCATGAATCATGATTCGATTCATAATTCATTATTCATGATTCAATTCAAGATTCATGATTCATTTCATAATTCATTAATCAATTCATGATTCAATTCATGATTCATGATTCAATTCATGATTCATGATTCAATATATATTTGAATTCATGATTCATGATTTAAATCATGATTCATGATTCAATTCATGATTCATGATTCAATTCATGATTCAATTCATGATTCATGATTCAATTCATGAATCAGGATTCACTATTTGATTCAATTCATGATTCATGATTCAAATCATGATTCATGATTCATGATTCAATTCATGATTCATGATTCATGATTCGATTCATGATTCGATTCATAATTCAATTCATGATTCAATTCATGAAACATGATTCATGATTCAATTCATGATTCATGATTCAATTCATGATTCGATTCATGATTCATGATTCATGATTCAATTCATGATTCGATTCATGATTCATGATTCATGATTCAATTCATGATTCAATTCATGAATCATGATTCAATTCATGATTCAATTCAAGATTCATGATTCAATTCATGATTCATGATTCATGATTCAATTCATGATTCATGATTCAATTCATGATTCATGATTCAATTCATGATTCAATTCAAGATTCATGATTCAATTCATGATTCAATTCATGATTCATGATTCAATTCATGATTCATGATTCAATTCATGATTCATGATTCAATTCATGATTCAATTCAAGATTCATGATTCAATTCATGATTCAATTCATGATTCATGATTCAATTCATGATTCATGATTCATGATTCAATTCATGATTCATGATTCAATTCATGATTTATTTCATGATTCATGATTTATGATTCAATTCATGATTTATGATTCGATTCATGATTCATGAATCATGATTGGATTCATGATTCATGATTCATGAATCATGATTCGATTTATGATTCATGATTCATGAATCATGATTTATTTCATGATTCATGATTTATGATTCAATTCATGATTTATGATTCGATTCATGATTCATGAATCATGATTGGATTCATGATTCATAATTCATGAATCATGATTCGATTTATGATTCATGATTCATGAATCATGATTCGATTTATGATTCATGATTCATGAATCATGATTCGATTCATGATTCATGATGCATGATTCATGAATCATGATTCGATTCATAATTCATTATTCATGATTCAATTCATGATTCATGATTCATGATTTGATTTATGATTCATGATTCATGATTCAAGATTCATGATTCAATTCATGAATCATGATTCAATTCAAGATTCATGATTCATTTCATAATTCATTAATCAATTCATGATTCAATTCATGATTCATGATTCAATTCATGATTCATGATTCAATATATGATTGAATTCATGATTCATGATTTAAATCATGATTCAATTCATGATTCATGATTCAAATCATGATTCATGATTCATGATTCAATTCATGATTCATGATTCATGATTCGATTCATGATTCGATTCATAATTCAATTCATGATTCAATTCATGAAACATGATTCATGTTTCAATTCATGATTCATGATTCAATTCATGATTCGATTCATGATTCATGATTCATGATTCAATTCATGATTCGATTCATGATTCATGATTCATGATTCAATTCATGATTCAATTCATGAATCATGATTCAATTCATGATTCAATTCAAGATTCATGATTCAATTCATGATTCATGATTCATGATTCAATTCATGATTCATGATTCAATTCATGATTCATGATTCAATTCATGATTCAATTCAAGATTCATGATTCAATTCATGATTCAATTCAAGATTCATGATTCAATTCATGATTCATGATTCATGATTCAATTCATGATTCGTGATTCATGATTCAATTCATGATTCAATTCATGATTCGTGATTCATGATTCAATTCATGATTCAATTCATGATTCATGATTCAATTCATAATTCATGATTCAATATATGATTCAATTCATGATTCATGATTCAAATCATGATTCATGATTCATGATTCAATTCATGAATTATGATTCAATTCATGAGTCATGATTCATGATTCAATTCATGATTCAATTCATGATTCATGATTCATGATTCGATTCATGATTCAATTCTTGATTCAATTCATGAATCATGATTCATGATTCAATTCATGATTCAATTCATGATTCATGATTCAATTCATGATTCAATTCATGATTCATGATTCAATTCATGATTCATGATTCAATTCATGATTCAATTCATGATTCATGATTCAATTCATAATTTATGATTCAATATATGATTCAATTCATGATTCAAATCATGATTTATGATTCAAGATTCAATTCATGATTCATGATTTATGATTCGATTCATGATTCATGAATCATTATTCGAGATTCATGAATCATGATTCAATTCATGAATTATGATTCATAAATCATGATTCGATTCATGATTCAATTCATGAATCAATTCAAAAATCAAGATTTGATTCATGATTCATGATTCATAATTCATGATTCAATTCATGATTCAATTCATGATATATGATTTATGATTCAATTCATGATTTATGATTCAATATATGATTCATTCCATGATTCATGATTCATGATTCAATTCATGACTCATATTTCGATTCATGATTCAATTCATGATTCAATTCATGAAACATGATTCATGATTCATTTCATGATTCATGAATCAATTCATGATTCATGATTCAATTCATGATTCAATTCATGATTCATGATTCAATTCATGATTCAATTCATGATTCATGATTCAATTCATGATTCATGATTCAATATATGATTCAATTAATGATTCATGATTCAAATCATGATTCATGATTCATGATTCAATTCATGAATTATGATTCAATTCATGAGTCATGATTCAATTCATGATTCATGATTCATGATTCAATTCATAATTCAATTCATGATTCATGATTTAATTCATGATTTATGATTCAATATATGATTCAATTCATGATTCACATCATGATTCATGATTCAATTCATGATTCATGATTCATGATTCGATTCATGATTCAATTAATGGTTCAATTCATGAATCAAGATTCATGATTCAATTCATAATTAAATTCATGATTCATGATTCAATTCATGATTCAATTCATGAATCATGATTCATGATTCAATTCATGATTCAATTCATGATTCATGATTCATGATTCAATTCATGATTCAATTCATGATTCATGATTCAATTCATGATTTATGATTCAAGATTCAATTCATGATTCATGATTTATGATTCGATTTATGATTCATGAATCATGATTCGAGATTCATGAATCATGATTCAAATCATGATTCACGATTCATAAATCATGGTTCGATTCATGATTCACGATTCATGACTCATAATTCAATTCATGATTCATGATTCATAAATCATGATTCGATTCATGATTCAATTCATGAATCAATTCATGGATTAAGATTTGATTCATGATTCATGATTCATGATTCAATTCATGATTCATAATTCAATTCATGATTTAATTCATGAATCATGATTCAATTAATGATTCAATTCATGATTCATGTTTCAATTCATGATTCATGATTCAATTCATCATTCAATTCATGATTCATGTTTCAATTCATGATTCATGATTCAATTCATGATTCAATTCATGATTCATGATTCAATTCATGATTCATGATTCAATTCATGATTCATAATTCAATTCATGATTCATGATTTAAATCATAATTCATGATTCATGATTCAAATCATGATTCATGATTCAATTCATGATTCAATTCATGATCCATGATTCAATTCATGATTCATGATTAATTTCATGATTCATGATTTATGATTCAATTCATGATTTATGATTCGATTCATGAATCATGATTCGATTCATGATTCATGAATCATGATTCGATTTATGATTCATGATTCATGAATCATGATTCGATTCATGATTCATGATTCAATTCATGATTCATGATTCAATGCATGATTTATGATTCGATTCATGATTCATGATTCATGAATCATGATTTGATTCATGATTTATGATTCATGAATTATGATTCAATTCAAGATTTATAATTCATAAATCATGGTTCGATTCATGATTCATGAATCATGATTCAATTCATGATTCATGATTCATAAATCATGATTCGATTCATGATTCATGATTCGATTCATGATTCATGATTCATTTCATGATTCATGATTCAATATATGATTCAATTCATGATTCATGATTCAATTCATGATTCATGATTCATGATTTGATTCATGATTCATGATTCATGATTCAATTCATGATTCTTGATTCATGATTCATGATTCATGATTCAATTCATGATTCTTGATTCATTTCATGATTCATTAATCAATTCATGATTCAATTCATCATTCCTGATTCAATATATGATTCAATTAATGACTCATTATTGAAATCATGATTCATGATTCAATTCATGATTCTTAACTCAATTCATGATTCATGATTTAATTCATGATTCGTGATTCATGATTAAATTTATGATTCAATTCATGATTCAAATCATGATTCATGATTCAATTCATGAATTATGATTCAATTCATGATTCATTATTCGATTCATGAATCATAATTCATGATTCAATTCATGATTCAATTCATGATTCATGATTCAATTTATGATTCATGATTCATTATTCGATTCAAGATTCATGATTCATGATTCATGATTCATTATTTAATTCATGATTCATGATTCAATTCATCATACCTGATTCATGATTCAATTCATGATTCAATTCATGATTCATGATTCAATTCATGATTTAATTCATGATTCATGATTCATTTCATGATTCATGATTCATGATTCAATTCATGATTCATGATTTAATTCATGACTCATGATTCATGATTCATGATTTATGATTTAATTCATGATTTATGATTCGATTCATGATTCATGAATCATTATTCGATTTATGATTTATGATTTATGAATCATGATTCGATTCATGATACATGATTCAATTCATGATTCAATTCATGATTCATGATTCAATTCATGATTCAATTCATGATTCATGATTCAATTCATGATTCAATTCATGATTCATGATTCAATTCATGATTCATGATTCATGATTCAATTCATGAATTATGATTCAATTCCTGAGTCATGATTCAATTCATGATTCATGATTCATGATTTAATTCATGATTCATGATTCAATTCATGATTCATGATTCATTATTCGATTCATGATTCATGATTCATGATTCATGCTTTAATTCATGATTCATGATTCAATTCACCATATCTGATTCATGATTCATGATTCAAATCATGATTCATGATTCAATTCATGATTCATGATTCAATTCATGATTCAATTCATGATTCATGATTCAATTCATGATTCATGATTCAATTCATGATTCAATATATGATTCAATTCATGATTCGTGATTCAAATCATGATTCATGAATCATGATTCAATTCATGAATTATGATTCAATTCCTGAGTCATGATTCAATTCATGATTCATGATTCAATTCATGATTCATGATTCATAATTCAATTCATGATTCATGATTCATTATTCGATTCATGATTCATGAATCATGCTTTAATTCATGATTCATGATTCAATTCACCATACCTGATTCATGATTCATGATTCAAATCATGATTCATGATTCAATTCATGATTCAATTCATGATTCATGATTCAATTCATGATTCATGATTCATGATTCAATTCATGATTCATTTCATGATTCATGATTCATGATTTATGATTCAATTCATGATTTATGATTCAATTCATGATTCATGATTCATGATTCAATTCATGATTCATTTCATGATTCATGATTCATGATTCATGATTCAATTCATGATTTATGATTCGATTCATGATTCATGAATCATGATTGGATTCATGATTCATGATTCATGAATCATGATTCGATTTATGATTCATGATTCATGAATCATGATTCGATTCATGATTCATGATGCATGATTCATGAATCATGATTCGATTCATGATTCATGATTCATGATTCAATTCATGATTCATGATTCATGATTTGATTCATGATTCATGATTCATGATTCAAGATTCATGATTCAATTCATGAATCATGATTCAATTCAAGATTCATGATTCATTTCATGATTCAATTCATGATTCAGTATTCAATTCATGAATCATGATTCAATATATGATTCAATTCATGATTCATGATTCAAATCATGATTAATGATTCATGATTCAATTCATGATTCATGATTCATGATTCGATTCATGATTTGATTCATAATTCAATTCATGATTCAATTCATGAAACATGATGCATGATTCAATTCATGATTCAATTCATGATTCGATTCATGATTCATGATTCATGATTCAATTCATGATTCAATTCATGAATCATGATTCAATTCATGATTCAATTCAAGATTCATGATTCAATTCATGATTCATGATTCATGATTCAATTCATGATTCATGATTCAATTCATGATTCATGATTCAATTCATGATTCAATTCAAGATTCATGATTCAATTCATGATTTAATTCAAGATTCATGATTCAATTCATGATTCATGATTCATGATTCAATTCATGATTCGTGATTCATGATTCAATTCATGATTCAATTCATGATTCAATACATGATTCAATTCATGATTCGTGATTCATGATTCAATTCATGATTCAATTCATGATTCATGATTCAATTCATAATTCATGATTCAATATATGATTCAATTCATGATTCATGATTCAAATCATGATTCATGATTCATGATTCAATTCATGAATTATGATTTAATTCATGATTCATGATTCATGATTCAATTCATGATTCAATTCATGATTCATGATTCAATTCATGATTCATGATTCAATTCATGATTCAATTCATGATTCATGATTCAATTCAAGATTCATGATTCAATTTATGATTCAATTCATGATTCATGGTTCAATTCATGATTTATGATTCAATATATGATTCAATTCATGTTTCAAATCATGATTCATGATTCAAGATTCAATTCATGATTCATGATTTATGATTTGATTCATGATTCATGAATCATGATTCGAGATTCATGAATCATGATTCAATTCATGATTCATGATTCATAAATCATGATTCGATTCATGATTCAATTCATGAATCAATTCAAGAATCAAGATTTGATTCATGATTCATGATTCATGATTCAATTCATGATTCAATTCATGATTCATGATTTATGATTCAATTCATGATTTATGATTCAATTCATGATTTATGATTCAAGATTCAATTCATGATTCATGATTTATGATTCGATTTATGATTCATGAATCATGATTCGAGATTCATGAATCATGATTCAAATCATGATTCATGATTCATAAATCATGGTTCGATTCATGATTCATGATTCATGACTCATGATTCAATTCAAGATTCATGATTCAATTCATGATTCAATTCAAGATTCATGATTCAATTCATGATTCATGATTCATGATTCAATTCATGATTCGTGATTCATGATTCAATTCATGATTCAATTCATGATTCGTGATTCATGATTCAATTCATGATTCATTTCATGATTCATGATTCAATTCATAATTCATGATTCAATATATGATTCAATTCATGATTCATGATTTAAATCATGATTCATGATTCATGATTCAATTCATGAATTATGATTCAATTCATGATTCATGATTCATGATTCAATTCATGATTCAATTCATGATTCATGATTCAATTCATGAATCATGATTCATGATTCGATTCATTTTTCAATTCTTGATTCAATTCATGAATCATGATTCATGATTCAATTCATGATTCATGATTCAATTCATGATTCAATTCATGATTCATGATTCAATTCATGATTCATGATTCAATTCATGATTCAATTCATGATTCATGATTCAATTCATGATTTATGATTCAATATATGATTCGATTCATGATTCAAATCATGATTCATGATTCAAGATTCAATTCATGATTCATGATTTATGATTCGATTCAAGATTCATGAATCATGATTCGAGATTCATGAATCATGATTTAATTCATGATTCATGATTCATAAATCATGATTCGATTCATGATTCAATTCATGAATCAATTCAAGAATCAAGATTTGATTCATGATTCATGATTCAATTCATGATTCAATTCATGATTCAATTCATGATTCATGATTCAATTCATGATTTATGATTCAAGATTCAATTCATGATTCATGATTTATGATTCGATTTATGATTCATGAATCATGATTCGAGATTCATGAATCATGATTCAAATCATGATTCATGATTCATAAATCATGGTTCGATTCATGATTCATGATTCATGACTCATAATTCAATTCATGATTCATGATTCATAAATCATGATTCGATTCATGATTCAATTCATGAATCAATTCATGATTCATGATTCAATTCATGATTCATGATTCATGATTCAATTCATGATTCATAATTCAATTCATGATTCATGATTTAAATCATAATTCATGATTCATGATTCAATTCATGATTCATGATTCAATTCATGATTCGTGATTCATGATTCAATTCATGATTCAATTCATGATTTATGATTCAATTCATGATTCATGATTCAATATATGATTCAATTCATGATTCATTATTCAAATCATGATTCATGATTCAATTCATGAATTATGATTCAATTCATGAGTCATGATTCAATTAATGATTCATGATTCATGATTCAATTCATGAATTATGATTCAATTCATCATACCTGATTCATGATTCATGATTCATGATTCAAATAATGATTCATGATTCAATTCATGATTCGATTCATGATTCATGATTCAATTCATGATTCATGATTAATTTCATGATTCATGATTTATGATTCAATTCATGATTTATGATTCGATTCATGAATCATGATTCGATTCATGATTCATGAATCATGATTCGATTCATGATTCATGAATCATGATTCGATTTATGATTCATGATTCATGAATCATTATTCGATTCTTGATTCATGAATCATGATTCGATTCATGATTCATGAATCATGATTCGATTTATGATTCATGATTCATGAATCATGATTCGATTCATGATTCATGATTCAATTCATGATTCATGATTCAATTCATGATTTATGATTCAATTCATGATTCATGATTCATGAATCATGATTCGATTCATGATTTATGATTCATGAATTATGATTCAATTCATGATTTATGATTCATAAATCATGGTTCGATTCATGATTCATGAATCATGATTCAATTCATGATTCATGATTCATAAATCATGATTCGATTCATGATTCATGATTCGATTCATGATTCATGATTCATTTCATGATTCATGATTTAATATATGATTCAATTCATGATTCATGATTTAATTCATGATTCATGATTCATGATTCAATTCATGATTCATGATTCATGATTTGATTCATGATTCATGATTCATGATTCAATTCATGATTCTTGATTCATTTCATGATTCATTAATCAATTCATGATTCAATTCATCATTCATGATTCAATATATGATTCAATTCATGATTCATTATTGAAATCATGATTCATGATTCAATTCATGATTCATAACTCAATTCATGATTCATGATTTAATTCATGATTCGTGATTCATGATTAAATTTATGATTCAATTCATGATTCAAATCATGATTCATGATTCAATTCATTAATTATGATTCAATTCATGATTCATTATTCGATTCATGAATCATAACTCATGATTCAATTCATGATTCCTGATTCATGATTCATGATTCATGATTCAATTCATGATTCAATTTATGATTCATGATTCATTATTCGATTCAAGATTCATGATTCATGATTCATGATTTAATTCATGATTCATGATTCAATTCATCATACCTGATTCATGATTCAATTCATGATTCAATTCATGATTCATGATTCAATTCATGATTCAATTCATGATTCATGATTCATTTCATGATTCATGATTCATGATTCAATTCATGATTCATGATTTAATTCATGACTCATGATTCATGATTCATGATTTATGATTTAATTCATGATTTATGATTCGATTCATGATTCATGAATCATGATTCGATTTATGATTTATGAATCATGATTTGATTCATGATTCATGATTCAATTCATTATTCAATTTATGATTCATGATTCAATTCATGATTCAATTCATGATTCATGATTCAATTCATGATTCAATTCATGATTCATGATTCAATTCATGATTCATGATTCATGATTCAATTCATGAATTATGATTCAATTCCTGAGTCATGATTCAATTCATGATTAATGATTCATGATTTAATTCATGATTCATGATTCATGATTCAATTCATGATTCATGATTCATTATTCGAATAATGATTCATGATTCATGAATCATGCTTTAATTCATGATTTATGATTCAATTCACCATACCTGATTCATGATTAATGATTCATGATTCAAATCATGATTCATGATTCAATTCATGATTCATGATTCAATTCATGATTCAATTCATGATTCACAATTCAATTCATGATTCATGATTCAATTCATGATTCATTATTCATGATTCAATATATGATTCAATTCATGATTCGTGATTCAAATTATGATTCATGAATCATGATTCAATTCATGAATTATGATTCAATTCCTGAGTCATGATTCAATTCATGATTCATGATTCATGATTTAATTCATGATTCATGATTCATGATTCAATTCATGATTCATGATTCATTATTCGATTCATGATTCATGATTCATGCTTTAATTCATGATTCATGATTCAATTCACCATACCTGATTCATGATTCATGATTCATGATTCAAATCATGATTCATGATTCAATTCATGATTCATGATTCAATTCATGATTCAATTCATGATTCATGATTCAATTCATGATTCATGATTCATGATTCAATTCATGAATCAATTCAAGAATCAAGATTTGATTCATGATTCATGATTCAATTCATGAATCAATTCATGATTCAATTCATGATTCATGATTCAATTCATGATTTATGATTCAAGATTCAATTCATGATTCATGATTTATGATTCGATTTATGATTCATGAATCATGATTCGAGATTCATGAATCATGATTCAAATCATGATTCATGATTCATAAATCATGGTTCGATTCATGATTCATGAATTATGACTCATAATTCAATTCATGATTCATGATTCATAAATCATGATTCGATTCATGATTCAATTCATGAATCAATTCATGATTCATGATTCAATTCATGATTCATGATTCATGATTCAATTCATGATTCATAATTCAATTCATGATTCATGATTTAAATCATAATTCATGATTCATGATTCAATTCATGATTCATGATTCAATTCATGATTCGTGATTCATGATTCAATTCATGATTCAATTCATGATTTATGATTCAATTCATGATTCATGATTCAATATATGATTCAATTCATGATTCATTATTCAAATCATGATTCATGATTCAATTCATGAATTATGATTCAATTCATGAGTCATGATTCAATTAATGATTCATGATTCATGATTCAATTCATGAATTATGATTCAATTCATCATACCTGATTCATGATTCATGATTCAAATAATGATTCATGATTCAATTCATGATTCGATTCATGATTCATGATTCAATTCATGATTCATGATTAATTTCATGATTCATGATTTATGATTCAATTCATGATTTATGATTCGATTCATGAATCATGATTCGATTCATGATTCATGAATCATGATTCGATTTATGATTCATGATTCATGAATCATTATTCGATTCTTGATTCATGAATCATGATTCGATTCATGATTCATGAATCATGATTCGATTTATGATTCATGATTCATGAATCATGATTCGATTCATGATTCATGATTCAATTCATGATTCATGATTCAATTCATGATTTATGATTCGATTCATGATTCATGATTCATGAATCATGATTCGATTCATGATTTATGATTCATGAATTATGATTCAAATCATGATTTATGATTCATAAATCATGGTTCGATTCATGATTCATGATTCATAAATCATGATTCGATTCATGATTCATGATTCGATTCATGATTCATGATTCATTTCATGATTCATGATTTAATATATGATTCAATTCATGATTCATGATTTAATTCATGATTCATGATTCATGATTCAATTCATGATTCATGATTCATGATTTGATTCATGATTCATGATTCATGATTCAATTCATGATTCTTGATTCATTTCATGATTCATTAATCAATTCATGATTCAATTCATCATTCATGATTCAATATATGATTCAATTCATGATTCATTATTGAAATCATGATTCATGATTCAATTCATGATTCATAACTCAATTCATGATTCATGATTTAATTCATGATTCGTGATTCATGATTAAATTTATAATTCAATTCATGATTCAAATCATGATTCATGATTCAATTCATTAATTATGATTCAATTCATGATTCATTATTCGATTCATGAATCATAATTCATGATTCAATTCATGATTCCTGATTCATGATTCCTGATTCATGATTCAATTCATGATTCATGATTCAATTTATGATTCATGATTCATTATTCGATTCAAGATTCATGATTCATGATTCATGATTCATGATTTAATTCATGATTCATGATTCAATTCATCATACCTGATTCATGATTCAATTCATGATTCAATTCATGATTCATGATTCAATTCATGATTCAATTCATGATTCATGATTCATTTTATGATTCATGATTCATGATTCAATTCATGATTCATGATTTAATTCATGACTCATGATTCATGATTCATGATTTATGATTTAATTCATGATTTATGATTCGATTCATGATTCATGAATCATGATTCGATTTATGATTTATGATTTATGAATCATGATTTGATTCATGATTCATGATTCAATTCATTATTCAATTTATGATTCATGATTCAATTCATGATTCAATTCATGATTCATGATTCAATTCATGATTCAATTCATGATTCATGATTCAATTCATGATTCATGATTCATGATTCAATTCATACATTATGATTCAATTCCTGAGTCATGATTCAATTCATGATTAATGATTCATGATTTAATTCATGATTCATGATTCATGATTCAATTCATAATTCATGATTCATTATTCGATTCATGATTCATGATTCATGAATCATGCTTTAATTCATGATTTATGATTCAATTCACCATACCTGATTCATGATTAATGATTCATGATTCAAATCATGATTCATGATTCAATTCATGATTCATGATTCAATTCATGATTCAATTCATGATTCACAATTCAATTCATGATTCATGATTCAATTAATGATTCATTATTCATGATTCAATATATGATTCAATTCAAGATTCGTGATTCAAATTATGATTCATGAATCATGATTCAATTCATGAATTATGATTCAATTCCTGAGTCATGATTCAATTCATGATTCATGATTCATGATTCAATTCATGATTCATGATTCATGATTCAATTCATGATTCATGATTCATTATTCGATTCATGATTCATGATTCATGATTCATGCTTTAATTCATGATTCATGATTCAATTCACCATACCTGATTCATGATTCATGATTCATGATTCAAATCATGATTCATGATTCAATTCATGATTCATGATTCAATTCATGATTCAATTCATGATTCATGATTCAATTCATGATTCATGATTCATGATTCAATTCATGATTCATTTCATGATTCATGATTTATGATTCAATTCATGATTTATGATTCGATTCATGATTCATGAATCATGATTGGATTCATGATTCATGAATCATGATTCGATTTATGATTCATGATTCATGAATCATGATTCGATTCATGATTCATGATGCATGATTCGATTCATGATTCATGATTCATGATTCAATTCATGATTCATGATTTGATTCATGATTCATGATTCATGATTCAAGATTCATGATTCAATTCATGAATCATGATTCAATTCAAGATTCATGATTCATTTCATGATTCATTAATCAATTCATGATTCAATTCATGATTCATGATTCAATTCATGATTCATGATTCAATATATGATTGAATTCATGATTCATGATTTAAATCATGATTCATGATTCAATTCATGATTCATGATTCAATTCATGATTCAATTCATGAATCATGATTCAATATATGATTCAATTCATGATTCATGATTCAAATCATGATTCATGATTCATGATTCAATTCATGATTCATGATTCATGATTCGATTCAGGATTCGATTCATAATTAAATTCATGATTCATTTCATGAAACATGATTCATGATTAAATTCATGATTCATGATTCAATTCATGATTCGATTCATGATTCATGATTCATGATTCATGATTCAATTCATGATTCAATTCATGAATCATGATTCAATTCATGATTCAATTCAAGATTCATGATTCAATTCATGATTCATGATTCAATTCATGATTCATGATTCATGATTCAATTCATGATTCAATTCAAGATTCATGATTCAATTCATGATTCAATTCAAGATTCATGATTCAATTCATGATTCATGATTCAATTCATGATTCGTGATTCATGATTCAATTCATGATTCAATTCATGATTCGTGATTCATGATTCAATTCATGATTCAATTCATGATTCATGATTCAATTCATAATTCATGATTCAATATATGATTCAATTCATGATTCATGATTCAAATCATGATTCATGATTCATGATTCAATTCATGAATTATGATTCAATTCATGATTCATGATTCAATTCATGATTCAATTCATGATTCATGATTCAATTCATGAATCATGATTCGTGATTCGATTCATGATTCAATTCTTGATTCAATTCATGAATCATGATTCATGATTCAATTCATGATTCAATTCATGATTCATGATTCAATTCATGATACATGATTCAATTCATGATTCATGATTCAATTCATGATTCAATTCATGATTCATGATTCAATTCATGATTTATGATTCAATATATGATTCAATTCATGATTCAAATCATGATTCATGATTCAAGATTCAATTCATGATTCATGATTTATAATTCGATTCATGATTCATGAATCATGATTCGAGATTCATGAATCATGATTCAATTCATGATTCATGATTCATAAATCATGATTCGATTCATGATTCAATTCATGAATCAATTCAAGAATCAAGATTTGATTCATGATTCATGATTCATGATTCAATTCATGATTCAATTCATGATTCATGATTTATGATTCAATTCATGATTTATGATTCAATATATGATTCATTCCATGATTCATGATTCATGATTCAATTCATGACTCATATTTCGATTCATGATTCATGATTCAATTCATGATTCAATTCATGATTCATGATTCAATTCATGATTCATGATTCAATATATGATTCAATTCAGGATTCATGATTCAATTCATGAATTATGATTCAATTCATGAGTCATGATTCAATTCATGATTCATGATTCAATATATGATTCAATTCATGATTCATGATTCAATTCATGAATTATGATTCAATTCATGAGTCATGATTCAATTCATGATTCATGATTCATGATTCAATTCATGAATTATGATTCAATTCATGAGTCATGATTCAATTCATGATTCATGATTCATGATTCAATTCATAATTCAATTCATGATTCATGATTCAATTCATGATTTATGATTCAATATATGATTCAATCCATGATTCACATCATGATTCATGATTCAATTCATGATTCATGATTCGAATTATGATTCAATTAATGATTCATGATTCACATCATGATTCATGATTCAATTCATGATTTATGATTCATGATTCGATTCATGATTCAATTAATGATTCATGATTCATGATTCGATTCATGATTCAATTAATGGTTCAATTCATGAATCATGATTCATGATTCAATTCATGATTAAATTCATGATTAATGATTCAATTCATGATTCAATTCATGAATCATGATTCATGATTCAATTCATGATTCAATTCATGATTCATGATTCATGATTCAATTCATGATTCAATTCATGATTCATGATTCAATTCATGATTTATGATTCAAGATTCAATTCATGATTCATGATTTATGATTCGATTTATGATTCATGAATCATGATTCGAGATTCATGAATCATGATTCAAATCATGATTCATGATTCATAAATCATGGTTCGATTCATGATTCATGATTCATGACTCATGATTCAATTCATGATTCATGATTCATAAATCATGATTCGATTCATGATTCAATTCATGAATCAATTCATGAATTAAGATTTGATTCATGATTCATGATTCATGATTCAATTCATGATTCATAATTCAATTCATGATTTAATTCATTATTCATGCTTCAATTCATGATTCATGATTCAATTTATGATTCATGATTCAATTCATGATTCAATTCATGATTCATGTTTCAATTCATGATTCATGATTCATGATTCAATTCATGATTCAATTCATGATTCATGATTCAATTCATGATTCATGATTCAATTCATGATTCATGATTCATGATTCAATTCATGATTCATAATTCAATTCATGATTCATGATTTAAATCATAATTCATGATTCATGATTCAATTCATGATTCATGATTCAATTCATGATTCGTGATTCATGATTCAATTCATAATTCAATTCATGATTTATGATTCAATTCATGATTCATGATTCAATATATGATTCAATTCATGATTCATTATTCAAATCATGATTCATGATTCAATTCATGAATTATGATTTTATTCATGAGTCATGATTCAATTAATGATTCATGATTCATGATTCATGATTAAATTCATGATTCATGATTCAATTCATCATACCTGATTCATGATTCATGATTCATGATTCAAATCATGATTCATGATTCAATTCATGATTCAATTCATGATTCATGATTCAATTCATGATTCATGATTAATTTCATGATTCATGATTTATGATTCAATTCATGATTTATGATTCGATTCATGAATCATGATTCGATTCATGATTCATGAATCATGATTCGATTTATGATTCATGATAAATGAATCATTATTCGATTCTTGATTCATGAATCATGATTCGATTCATGATTCATGAATCATGATTCGATTTATGATTCATGATTCATGAATCATGATTCGATTCATGATTAATGATTCAATTCATGATTCATGATTCAATTCATGATTTATGATTCGATTCATGATTCATGATTCATGAATCATGATTCCATTCATGATTTATGATTCATGAATTATGATTCAATTCATGATTCATGATTCATAAATCATGATTCGATTCATGATTCATTTCATGATTCATGATTTAATATATGATTCAATTCATGATTCATGATTCAATTCATGATTCATGATTCATGATTCAATTCATGATTCATGATTCATGATTTGATTCATGATTCATGATTCAATTCATGATTCTTGATTCATTTCATGATTCATGATTCAATTTATGATTCATGATTCATTATTCAATTCAAGATTCATGATTCATGATTCATGATTCATGATTTAATTCATGATTCATGATTCAATTCATCATACCTGATTCATGATTCAATTCATGATTCAATTCATGATTCATGATTCAATTCATGATTCAATTCATGATTCATGATTCATTTCATGATTCATGATTCATGATTCAATTCATGATTCATGATTTAATTCATGACTCATGATTCATGATTCATGATTTATGATATAATTCATGATTTATGATTCGATTCATGATTCATGAATCATGATTCGATTTATGATTTATGATTTATGAATCATGATTCGATTCATGATTCAATTCATGATTCAATTCATGATTCATGATTCAATTCATGATTCAATTCATGATTCAATTCATTATTCAATTCATGATTCATGATTCAATTCATGATTCATGATTCAAATCAATATTCATGATTCATGATTCAATTCATGAATTATGATTCAATTCATGAGTCATGATTCAATTCATGATTCATGATTCATGATTCAATTCATAATTCAATTCATGATTCATGATTCAATTCATGATTCATGATTCGATTCATGATTCAATTAATGATTCATGATTCACATCATGATTCATGATTCAATTCATGATTCATGATTCATGATTCGATTCATGATTCAATTAATGATTCATGATTCACATCATGATTCATGATTCAATTCATGATTCATGATTCATGATTCGATTCATGATTCAATTAATGATTCATGATTCATGATTCGATTCATGATTCAATTAATGGTTCAATTCATGAATCATGATTCATGATTCAATTCATGATTAAATTCATGATTCATGATTCAATTCATGATTCAATTCATGAATCATGATTCATGATTCAATTCATGATTCATGATTTATGATTCGATTTATGATTCATGAATCATGATTCGAGATTCATGAATCATGATTCAATCATGATTCATGATTCATAAATCATGGTTCGATTCATGATTCATAAATCATGGTTCGATTCATGATTCATGATTCATGACTCATGATTCAATTCATGATTCATGATTCATAAATCATGATTCGATTCATGATTCAATTCATGAATCAATTCATGAATTAAGATTTGATTCATGATTCATGATTCATGATTCAATTCATGATTCATAATTCAATTCATGATTTAATTCATGAATCATGCTTCAATTCATGATTCATAATTCAATTTATGATTCATGATTCAATTCATGATTCAATTCATGATTCATGTTTCAATTCATGATTCATGATTCATGATTCAATTCATGATTCAATTCATGATTCATGATTCAATTCATGATTCATGATTCAATTCATGATTCATGATTCAATTCATGATTCATAATTCAATTCATGATTCATGATTTAAATCATAATTCATGATTCATGATTCAATTCATGATTCATGATTCAATTCATGATTCGTGATTCATGATTCAATTCATGATTCAATTCATGATTTATGATTCAATTCATGATTCATGATTCAATATATGATTCAATTCATGATTCATTATTCAAATCATGATTCATGATTCAATTCATGAATTATGATTTTATTCATGAGTCATGATTCAATTAATGATTCATGATTCATGATTCATGATTCAATTCATGATTCATGATTCAATTCATCATACCTGATTCATGATTCATGATTCATGATTCAAATCATGATTCATGATTCAATTCATGATTCAATTCATGATTCATGATTCAATTCATGATTCATGATTAATTTCATGATTCATGATTTATGATTCAATTCATGATTTATGATTCGATTCATGAATCATGATTCGATTCATGATTCATGAATCATGATTCGATTTATGATTCATGATTCATGAATCATTATTCGATTCTTGATTCATGAATCATGATTCGATTCATGATTCATGAATCATGATTCGATTTATGATTCATGATTCATGAATCATGATTCGATTCATGATTAATGATTCAATTCATGATTCATGATTCAATTCATGATTTATGATTCGATTCATGATTCATGATTCGTGAATCATGATTCGATTCATGATTTATGATTCATGAATTATGATTCAATTCATGATTCATGATTCATAAATCATGATTCGATTCATGATTCATTTCATGATTCATGATTCAATATATGATTCAATTCATGATTCATGATTCAGTTCATGATTCATGATTCAATTCATGATTCATGATTCATGATTTGATTCATGATTCATGATTCAATTCATGATTCTTGATTCATTTCATGATTCATTAATCAATTCATGATTCAATTCATCATTCATGATTCAATATATGATTCAATTCATGATTCATTATTGAAATCATGATTCATGATTCAATTCATGATTCATAACTCAATTCATGATTCATGATTTAATTCATGATTCGTGATTCATGATTAAATTTATGATTCAATTCATGATTCAAATCATGATTCATGATTCAATTCATGAATTATGATTCAATTCATGATTCATTATTCGATTCATGAATCATAATTCATGATTCAATTCATGATTCCTGATTCATGATTCATGATTCATGATTCAATTCATGATTCATGATTCAATTTATGATTCATGATTCATTATTCAATTCAAGATTCATGATTCATGATTCATGATTTAATTCATGATTCATGATTCAATTCATCATACCTGATTCATGATTCAATTCATGATTCAATTCATGATTCATGATTCAATTCATGATTCATTTCATGATACATGATTCATGATTCAATTCATGATTCATAACTCAATTCATGATTCATGATTTAATTCATGATTCGTGATTCATGATTAAATTTATGATTCAATTCATGATTCAAATCATGATTCATAATTCAATTCATGAATTATGATTCAATTCATGATTCATTATTCGATTCATGAATCATAATTCATGATTCAATTCATGATTCCTGATTCATGATTCATGATTCATGATTCAATTCATGATTCAATTTATGATTCATGATTCATTATTCAATTCAAGATTCATGATTCATGATTTAATTCATGATTCATGATTCAATTCATCATACCTGATTCATGATTCAATTCATGATTCAATTTATGATTCATGATTCAATTCATGATTAATTTCATGATTCATGATTCATGATTTAATTCATGATTCATGATTTAATTCATGACTCATGATTCATGATTCATGATTTATGATTTAATTCATGATTTATGATTCGATTCATGATTCATGAATCATGATTCGATTTATGATTTATGATTTATGAATCATTATTTGATTCATGATTCATGATTCAATTCATGATTCAATTCATGATTCATGATTCAATTCATGATTCAATTCATTGTTCAATTCATGATTCATGATTCAATTCATGATTCATGATTCATGATTCAATTCATGAATTATGATTCAATTCCTGAGTCATGATTCAATTCATGATTCATGATTCATGATTCAATTCATGATTCATGATTCAATTCATGATTCATGATTCATTATTCGATTCATGATTCATGATTCATGATTCATGCTTTAATTCATGACTCATAATTCAATTCACCATACCTGATTCATGATTCATGATTCATGATTCAAATCATGATTCATGATTCAATTCATGATTCATGATTCAATTCATGATTCATGATTCAATTCATGATTCATTTCATGATTCATGATTTATGATTCAATTCATGATTTATGATTCGATTCATGATTCATGAATCATCATTGGATTCATGATTCATGATTCATGAATCATGATTCAATTTATGATTCATGATTCATGAATCATGATTCGATGCATGATTCATGATTCATGAATCATGATTCGATTCATGATTCATGATTCATGATTGAATTCATGATTCATGATTCATGATTTGATTCATGATTCATGATTCATGATTCAAGATTCATGATTTAATTCATGATTCATGATTCAATTCAAGATTCATGATTCATTTCATGATTCATTAATCAATTCATGATTCAATTCTTGATTCATGATTCAATTCATCATTCATGATTCAATATATGATTGAATTCATGATTCATGATTTAAATCATGATTCATGATTCAATTCATGATTTATGACTCAATTCATGATTCATGATTCATGATTCATGATTTAATTCATGATTCATGATTCAATTCATGATTCAATTCATGATTCATGATTCAATTCATGATTCAATTCATGATTCATGATTCAATTCATGATTTATGATTCAATATATGATTCAATTCATGATTCATGATTCAAATCATGATTCATGATTCATGATTCAATTCATGATTCATGATTCGATTCATGATTCGATTCATGATTCAATTCATGATTCATGATTCATGATTCAATTCATGATTCATGATTCATGATTTGATTCATGATTCATGATTCAAGATTCATGATTCAATTCATGAATCATGATTCAATTCAAGATTCATGATTCATTTCATGATTCATTAATCAATTCATGATTCAATTCATGATTCATGATTCAATTCATGATTCATGATTCAATATATGATTGAATTCATGATTCATGATTTAAATCATCATTCATGATTCAAATCATGATTGAATTCATGATTCAATTCATGATTCATGATTCAATTCATGATTTATGATTCAATATATGATTCATGATTCATGATTCAATTCATGATTCATGATTCATGATTCGATTCATGATTCATGATTCGATTCATGATTCGATTCATAATTCAATTCATGATTCAATTCATGAAACATGATTCATGATTCAATTCATGATTCATGATTCAATTCATGATTCGATTCATGATTCATGATTCATGATTCAATTCATGATTCAATTCATGAATCATGATTCAATTCATGATTCAATTCAAGATTCATGATTCAATTCATGATTCATGATTCAATTCATGATTCATGATTCAATTCATGATTCAATTCAAGATTCATGATTCAATTCATGATTCAATTCAAGATTCATGATTAAATTCATGATTCATGATTCAATTCATGATTCGTGATTCATGATTCAATTCGTGATTCAATTCATGATTCGTGATTCATGATTCAATTCATGATTCATGATTCAATTCATAATTCATGATTCAATATATGATTCAATTCATGATTCATGATTCAAATCATGATTCATGATTCATGATTCAATTCATGAATTATGATTCAATTCATGAGTCATGATTCAATTCATGATTCATGATTCAATTCATGATTCAATTCATGATTCATGATTCATGATTCAATTCATGATTCAATTCATGATTCATGATTCAATTCATGATTTATGATTCAATATATGATTCAATTCATGATTCATGATTCAAATCATGATTCATGATTCAAGATTCAATTCATGATTCATGATTTATGATTCGATTCATGATTCATGAATCATGATTCGAGATTCATGAATCATGATTCAATTCATGATTCATGATTCATAAATCATGATTCGATTCATGATTCAATTCATGAATCAAATCAAGAATCAAGATTTGATTCATGATTCATGATTCATGATTCAATTCATGATTCAATTCATGAATCATGATTTGATTCATGATTCATGATTCATTTCATGATTCATGATTCATAATTCAATTTATGATTTATGATTCGATTCATGATTCATGAATCATGATTCGATTTATGATTTATGATTTATGAATCATGATTCGATTCATGATTCATGATTCAATTCATGATTCAATTCATGATTCATGATTCAATTCATGATTCAATTCATGATTCATGATTCATGATTCAATTCATGATTCAATTCATGATTCATGATTCAATTCATGATTCATGATTCAATATATGATTCAATTCATGATTCGTGATTCAAATCATGATTCATGAATCATGATTCAATTCATGAATTATGATTCAATTCCTGAGTCATGATTCAATTCATGATTCATGATTCATGATTCAATTCATGATTCATGATTCATGATTCAATTCATGATTCATGATTCATTATTCGATTCATGATTCATGATTCATGATTCATGATTCATTATTCGATTCATGATTCATGATTCATGATTCATGCTTTAATTCATGATTCATGATTCAATTCACCATACCTGATTCATGATTCATGATTCATGATTCAAATCATGATTCATGATTCAATTCATGATTCATGATTCAATTCATGATTCAATTCATGATTCATGATTCAATTCATGATTCATGATTCATGATTCAATGCATGATTCATTTCATGATTCATGATTTATGATTCAATTCATGATTTATGATTCGATTCATGATTCATGAATCATGATTGGATTCATGATTCATGATTCATGAATCATGATTTGATTTATGATTCATGATTCATGAATCATTATTCGATTCATGATTCATGATGCATGATTCATGAATCATGATTCGATTCATGATTCATGATTCATGATTCAATTCATGATTCATGATTCATGATTTGATTCATGATTCATGATTCATGATTCAAGATTCATGATTCAATTCATGAATCATGATTCAATTCAAGATTTATGATTCATTTCATGATTCATTAATCAATTCATGATTCAATTCATGATTCATGATTCAATTCATGATTCATGATTAAATATATGATTGAATTCATGATTCATGATTTAAATCATGATTCATGATTCAATTCATGATTCATGATTCAATTCATGATTCAATTCATGATTCATGATTCAATTCATGATTTATGATTCAATATATGATTCAATTCATGATTCATGATTCAAATCATGATTCATTATTCATGATTCAATTCATGATTCATGATTCATGATTCGATTCATGATTCGATTCATAATTCAATTCATGATTCAATTCATGAAACATGATTCATGATTCAATTCATGATTCATGATTCAATTCATGATTCATGATTCAATTCATGATTCGATTCATGATTCATGATTCATGATTCAATTCATGATTCAATTCATGAATCATGATTCAATTCATGATTCAATTCAAGATTCATGATTCAATTCATGATTCATGATTCATGATTCAATTCATGATTCATGATTCAATTCATGATTCATGATTCAATTCATGATTCAATTCAAGATTCATGATTCAATTCATGATTCAATTCAAGATTCATGATTCAATTCATGATTCATAATTCAATTCATGATTCGTGATTCATGATTCAATTCGTGATTCAATTCATGATTCGTGATTCATGATTCAATTCATGATTCAATTCATGATTCATGATTCAATTCATAATTCATGATTCAATATATGATTCAATTCATGATTCATGATTCAAATCATGATTCATGATTCATGATTCAATTCATGAATTATGATTCAATTCATGAGTCATGATTCAATTCATGATTCAATTCATGATTCATGATTCATGATTCAATTCATGATTCAATTCATGATTCATGATTCAATTCATGAATTATGATTCAATATATGATTCAATTCGTGATTCATTATTCAAATCATGATTCGTGATTCATGATTCAATTCATGAATCATGATTCATGATTCGATTTATGATTCAATTCTTTATTCAATTCATGAATCATGATTCATGATTCAATTCATGATTCAATTCATGATTCATGATTCAATTCATGATTCAATTCATGATTCATGATTCAATTCATGATTCATGATTCAATTCATGATTCATGATTCATGAATCATGATTTGATTTATGATTCATGATTCATGAATCATTATTCGATTCATGATTCATGATGCATGATTCATGAATCATGATTCGATTCATGATTCATGATTCATGATTCAATTCATGATTCATGATTCATGATTTGATTCATGATTCATGATTCATGATTCAAGATTCATGATTCAATTCATGAATCATGATTCAATTCAAGATTTATGATTCATTTGATGATTCATTAATCAATTCATGATTCAATTCATGATTCATGATTCAATTCATGATTCATGATTAAATATATGATTGAATTCATGATTCATGATTTAAATCATGATTCATGATTCAATTCATGATTCATGATTCAATTCATGATTCAATTCATGATTCATGATTCAATTCATGATTTATGATTCAATATATGATTCAATTCATGATTCATGATTCAAATCATGATTCATTATTCATGATTCAATTCATGATTCATGATTCATGATTCGATTCATGATTCGATTCATAATTCAATTCATGATTCAATTCATGAAACATGATTCATGATTCAATTCATGATTCATGATTCAATTCATGATTCATGATTCGATTCATGATTCATGATTCATGATTCAATTCATGATTCAATTCATGAATCATGATTCAATTCATGATTCAATTCAAGATTCATGATTCAATTCATGATTCATGATTCATGATTCAATTCATGATTCATGATTCAATTCATGATTCATGATTCAATTCATGATTCAATTCAAGATTCATGATTCAATTCATGATTCAATTCAAGATTCATGATTCAATTCATGATTCATGATTCAATTCATGATTCGTGATTCATGATTCAATTCGTGATTCAATTCATGATTCGTGATTCATGATTCAATTCATGATTCAATTCATGATTCATGATTCAATTCATAATTCATGATTCAATATATGATTCAATTCATGATTCATGATTCAAATCATGATTCATGATTCATGATTCAATTCATGAATTATGATTCAATTCATGAGTCATGATTCAATTCATGATTCAATTCATGATTCATGATTCATGATTCAATTCATGATTCAATTCATGATTCATGATTCAATTCATGATTTATGATTCAATATATGATTCAATTCGTGATTCATTATTCAAATCATGATTCGTGATTCATGATTCAATTCATGAATCATGATTCATGATTCGATTTATGATTCAATTCTTTATTCAATTCATGAATCATGATTCAATTCATGATTCAATTCATGATTCATGATTCAATTCATGATTCATGATTCAATTCATGATTCAATTCATGATTCATGATTCAATTCATGATTTATGATTCAATATATGATTCAATTCATGATTCAAATCATGATTCATGATTCAAGATTCAATTCATGATTCATGATTTATGATTCGATTCATGATTCATGAATCATGATTCGATTCATGATTCATGAATCATGATTCGAGATTCATGAATCATGATTCAATTCATGATTCATGATTCATAAATCATGATTCGATTCATGAATCAATTCATGAATCAATTCAAGAATCAAGATTTGATTCATGATTCATGATTCATGATTCAATTCATGATTCTATTCATGATTTATGATTCAATATATGATTCATTCCATGATTCATGATTCATGATTCAATTCATGACTCATATTTCGATTCATGATTCAATTCATGATTCAATTCATGAAACATGATTCATGATTCATTTCATGATTCATGATTCATGAATCAATTCATGATTCATGATTCAATTCATGATTCAATTCATGATTCATGATTCAATTCATGATTCATGATTCAATTCATGATTCATGATTCAATATATGATTCAATTCATGATTCATGATTCAAATCATGATTCATGATTCATGATTCAATTCATGAATTATGATTCAATTCATGAGTCATGATTCAATTCATGATTCATGATTCAATTCATAATTCAATTCATGATTCATGATTCAATTCATGATTTATGATTCAATATATGATTCAATTCATGATTCACATCATGATTCATGATTCAATTCATGATTCATGATTCGATTCATGATTCAATTCATGATTCAATTCATGAATCATGATTCATGATTCAATTCATGATTAAATTCATGATTCATGATTCAATTCATGAATCATGATTCATGATTCAATTCATGATTCAATTCATGATTCATGATTCATGATTCAATTCATGATTCAATTCATGATTCATGATTCAATTCATGATTTATGATTCAAGATTCAATTCATGATTCATGATTTATGATTCGATTTATGATTCATGAATCATGATTCGAGATTCATGAATCATGATTCAAATCATGATTCATAAATCATGGTTCGATTCATGATTCATGACTCATGATTCAATTCATGATTCATGATTCATAAATCATGATTCGATTCATGATTCAATTCATGAATCAATTCATGATTCATGATTCAATTCATGATTTAATTCATGAATCATGATTCAATTCATGATTCATGATTCAATTTATGATTCATGATTCAATTCATGATTCAATTCATGATTCATGTTTCAATTCATGATTCAATTCATGATTCATGTTTCAATTCATGATTCATGATTCATGATTCAATTCATGATTCATGATTCATGATTCAATTCATGAATCATGATTCAATTCCTAATTCATGATTCAATTTATGATTCATGATTCAATTCATGATTCAATTCATGATTCATGTTTCAATTCATGATTCATGATTCATGATTCAATTCATGATTCAATTCATGATTCATGATTCAATTCATGATTCATGATTCAATTCATGATTCATGATTCAATTCATGATTCATGATTCATGATTCAATTCATGATTCATAATTCAATTCATGATTCATGATTTAAATCATAATTCATGATTCATGATTCAATTCATGATTCAATTCATGAAACATGATTCATGATTCATTTCATGATTCATGATTCATGAATCAATTCATGATTCATGATTCAATTCATGATTCAATTCATGATTCATGATTCAATTCATGATTCATGATTCAATTCATGATTCATGATTCAATTCATGATTCATGATTCAATATATGATTCAATTCATGATTCATGATTCAAATCATGATTCATGATTCATGATTCAATTCATGAATTATGATTCAATTCATGAGTCATGATTCAATTCATGATTCATGATTCAATTCATAATTCAATTCATGATTCATGATTCAATTCATGATTTATGATTCAATATATGATTCAATTCATGATTCACATCATGATTCATGATTCAATTCATGATTCATGATTCGATTCATGATTCAATTCATGATTCAATTCATGAATCATGATTCATGATTCAATTCATGATTAAATTCATGATTCATGATTCAATTCATGAATCATGATTCATGATTCAATTCATGATTCAATTCATGATTCATGATTCATGATTCAATTCATGATTCAATTCATGATTCATGATTCAATTCATGATTTATGATTCAAGATTCAATTCATGATTCATGATTTATGATTCGATTTATGATTCATGAATCATGATTCGAGATTCATGAATCATGATTCAAATCATGATTCATAAATCATGGTTCGATTCATGATTCATGACTCATGATTCAATTCATGATTCATGATTCATAAATCATGATTCGATTCATGATTCAATTCATGAATCAATTCATGATTCATGATTCAATTCATGATTTAATTCATGAATCATGATTCAATTCATGATTCATGATTCAATTTATGATTCATGATTCAATTCATGATTCAATTCATGATTCATGTTTCAATTCATGATTCATGATTCATGATTCAATTCATGATTCATGATTCATGATTCAATTCATGATTCATAATTCAATTCATGATTTAATTCATGAATCATGATTCAATTCCTAATTCATGATTCAATTTATGATTCATGATTCAATTCATGATTCAATTCATGATTCATGTTTCAATTCATGATTCATGATTCATGATTCAATTCATGATTCAATTCATGATTCATGATTCAATTCATGATTCATGATTCAATTCATGATTCATGATTCATGATTCAATTCATGATTCATAATTCAATTCATGATTCATGATTTAAATCATAATTCATGATTCATGATTCAATTCATGATTCATGATTCAATTCATGATTCGTGATTCATGATTCAATTCATAATTCAATTCATGATTTATGATTCAGTTCATGATTCATGATTCAATATATGATTCAATTCATGATTCATTATTCAAATCATGATTCATGATTCAATTCATGAATTATGATTCAATTCATGAGTCATGATTCAATTAATGATTCATGATTCATGATTCAATTCATGATTCATGATTCAATTCATCATACCTGATTCATGATTCATGATTCAAATCATGATTCATGATTCAATTCATGATTCAATTCATGATTCATGATTCAATTCATGATTCATGATTAATTTCATGATTCATGATTTATGATTCAATTCATGATTCATGATTCAATTCATGATTCAATTCATTGTTCAATTCATGATTCATGATTCAATTCATGATTCAATTCATTGTTCAATTCATGATTCATGATTCAATTCATGATTCATGATTCATGATTCAATTCATGAATTATGATTCAATTCCTGAGTCATGATTCAATTCATGATTCATGATTCATGATTCAATTCATGATTCATGATTCAATTCATGATTCATGATTCATTATTCGATTCATGATTCATGATTCATGATTCATGCTTTAATTCATGATTCATAATTCAATTCACCATACCTGATTCATGATTCATGATTCATGATTCAAATCATGATTCATGATTCAATTCATGATTCATGATTCAATTCATGATTCATGATTCAATTCATGATTCATGATTCAATTCATGATTCATTTCATGATTCATGATTTATGATTCAATTCATGATTTATGATTCGATTCATGATTCATGAATCATCATTGGATTCATGATTCATGATTCATGAATCATGATTCAATTTATGATTCATGATTCATGAATCATGATTCGATGCATGATTCATGATTCATGAATCATGATTCGATTCATGATTCATGATTCATGATTGAATTCATGATTCATGATTCATGATTTGATTCATGATTCATGATTCATGATTCAAGATTCATGATTTAATTCATGATTCATGATTCAATTCAAGATTCATGATTCATTTCATGATTCATTAATCAATTCATGATTCAATTCTTGATTCATGATTCAATTCATCATTCATGATTCAATATATGATTGAATTCATGATTCATGATTTAAATCATGATTCATGATTCAATTCATGATTTATGACTCAATTCATGATTCATGATTCATGATTCATGATTTAATTCATGATTCATGATTCAATTCATGATTCAATTCATGATTCATGATTCAATTCATGATTCAATTCATGATTCATGATTCAATTCATGATTTATGATTCAATATATGATTCAATTCATGATTCATGATTCAAATCATGATTCATGATTCATGATTCAATTCATGATTCATGATTCATGATTCGATTCATGATTCGATTCATGATTCAATTCATGATTCATGATTCAATTCATGATTCATGATTCATGATTTGATTCATGATTCATGATTCAAGATTCATGATTCAATTCATGAATCATGATTCAATTCAAGATTCATGATTCATTTCATGATTCATTAATCAATTCATGATTCAATTCATGATTCATGATTCAATTCATGATTCATGATTCAATATATGATTGAATTCATGATTCATGATTTAAATCATCATTCATGATTCAAATCATGATTGAATTCATGATTCAATTCATGATTCATGATTCAATTCATGATTTATGATTCAATATATGATTCATGATTCATGATTCAATTCATGATTCATGATTCATGATTCGATTCATGATTCATGATTCGATTCATGATTCGATTCATAATTCAATTCATGATTCAATTCATGAAACATGATTCATGATTCAATTCATGATTCATGATTCAATTCATGATTCGATTCATGATTCATGATTCATGATTCAATTCATGATTCAATTCATGAATCATGATTCAATTCATGATTCAATTCAAGATTCATGATTCAATTCATGATTCATGATTCAATTCATGATTCATGATTCAATTCATGATTCAATTCAAGATTCATGATTCAATTCATGATTCAATTCAAGATTCATGATTAAATTCATGATTCATGATTCAATTCATGATTCGTGATTCATGATTCAATTCGTGATTCAATTCATGATTCGTGATTCATGATTCAATTCATGATTCATGATTCAATTCATAATTCATGATTCAATATATGATTCAATTCATGATTCATGATTCAAATCATGATTCATGATTCATGATTCAATTCATGAATTATGATTCAATTCATGAGTCATGATTCAATTCATGATTCATGATTCAATTCATGATTCAATTCATGATTCATGATTCATGATTCAATTCATGATTCAATTCATGATTCATGATTCAATTCATGATTTATGATTCAATATATGATTCAATTCATGATTCATGATTCAAATCATGATTCATGATTCAAGATTCAATTCATGATTCATGATTTATGATTCGATTCATGATTCATGAATCATGATTCGAGATTCATGAATCATGATTCAATTCATGATTCATGATTCATAAATCATGATTCGATTCATGATTCAATTCATGAATCAAATCAAGAATCAAGATTTGATTCATGATTCATGATTCATGATTCAATTCATGATTCAATTCATGAATCATGATTTGATTCATGATTCATGATTCATTTCATGATTCATGATTCATAATTCAATTTATGATTTATGATTCGATTCATGATTCATGAATCATGATTCGATTTATGATTTATGATTTATGAATCATGATTCGATTCATGATTCATGATTCAATTCATGATTCAATTCATGATTCATGATTCAATTCATGATTCAATTCATGATTCATGATTCATGATTCAATTCATGATTCAATTCATGATTCATGATTCAATTCATGATTCATGATTCAATATATGATTCAATTCATGATTCGTGATTCAAATCATGATTCATGAATCATGATTCAATTCATGAATTATGATTCAATTCCTGAGTCATGATTCAATTCATGATTCATGATTCATGATTCAATTCATGATTCATGATTCATGATTCAATTCATGATTCATGATTCATTATTCGATTCATGATTCATGATTCATGATTCATGATTCATTATTCGATTCATGATTCATGATTCATGATTCATGCTTTAATTCATGATTCATGATTCAATTCACCATACCTGATTCATGATTCATGATTCATGATTCAAATCATGATTCATGATTCAATTCATGATTCATGATTCAATTCATGATTCAATTCATGATTCATGATTCAATTCATGATTCATGATTCATGATTCAATGCATGATTCATTTCATGATTCATGATTTATGATTCAATTCATGATTTATGATTCGATTCATGATTCATGAATCATGATTGGATTCATGATTCATGATTCATGAATCATGATTTGATTTATGATTCATGATTCATGAATCATTATTCGATTCATGATTCATGATGCATGATTCATGAATCATGATTCGATTCATGATTCATGATTCATGATTCAATTCATGATTCATGATTCATGATTTGATTCATGATTCATGATTCATGATTCAAGATTCATGATTCAATTCATGAATCATGATTCAATTCAAGATTTATGATTCATTTCATGATTCATTAATCAATTCATGATTCAATTCATGATTCATGATTCAATTCATGATTCATGATTAAATATATGATTGAATTCATGATTCATGATTTAAATCATGATTCATGATTCAATTCATGATTCATGATTCAATTCATGATTCAATTCATGATTCATGATTCAATTCATGATTTATGATTCAATATATGATTCAATTCATGATTCATGATTCAAATCATGATTCATTATTCATGATTCAATTCATGATTCATGATTCATGATTCGATTCATGATTCGATTCATAATTCAATTCATGATTCAATTCATGAAACATGATTCATGATTCAATTCATGATTCATGATTCAATTCATGATTCATGATTCAATTCATGATTCGATTCATGATTCATGATTCATGATTCAATTCATGATTCAATTCATGAATCATGATTCAATTCATGATTCAATTCAAGATTCATGATTCAATTCATGATTCATGATTCATGATTCAATTCATGATTCATGATTCAATTCATGATTCATGATTCAATTCATGATTCAATTCAAGATTCATGATTCAATTCATGATTCAATTCAAGATTCATGATTCAATTCATGATTCATAATTCAATTCATGATTCGTGATTCATGATTCAATTCGTGATTCAATTCATGATTCGTGATTCATGATTCAATTCATGATTCAATTCATGATTCATGATTCAATTCATAATTCATGATTCAATATATGATTCAATTCATGATTCATGATTCAAATCATGATTCATGATTCATGATTCAATTCATGAATTATGATTCAATTCATGAGTCATGATTCAATTCATGATTCAATTCATGATTCATGATTCATGATTCAATTCATGATTCAATTCATGATTCATGATTCAATTCATGAATTATGATTCAATATATGATTCAATTCGTGATTCATTATTCAAATCATGATTTGTGATTCATGATTCAATTCATGAATCATGATTCATGATTCGATTTATGATTCAATTCTTTATTCAATTCATGAATCATGATTCATGATTCAATTCATGATTCAATTCATGATTCATGATTCAATTCATGATTCAATTCATGATTCATGATTCAATTCATGATTCATGATTCAATTCATGATTCATGATTCATGAATCATGATTTGATTTATGATTCATGATTCATGAATCATTATTCGATTCATGATTCATGATGCATGATTCATGAATCATGATTCGATTCATGATTCATGATTCATGATTCAATTCATGATTCATGATTCATGATTTGATTCATGATTCATGATTCATGATTCAAGATTCATGATTCAATTCATGAATCATGATTCAATTCAAGATTTATGATTCATTTGATGATTCATTAATCAATTCATGATTCAATTCATGATTCATGATTCAATTCATGATTCATGATTAAATATATGATTGAATTCATGATTCATGATTTAAATCATGATTCATGATTCAATTCATGATTCATGATTCAATTCATGATTCAATTCATGATTCATGATTCAATTCATGATTTATGATTCAATATATGATTCAATTCATGATTCATGATTCAAATCATGATTCATTATTCATGATTCAATTCATGATTCATGATTCATGATTCGATTCATGATTCGATTCATAATTCAATTCATGATTCAATTCATGAAACATGATTCATGATTCAATTCATGATTCATGATTCAATTCATGATTCATGATTCGATTCATGATTCATGATTCATGATTCAATTCATGATTCAATTCATGAATCATGATTCAATTCATGATTCAATTCAAGATTCATGATTCAATTCATGATTCATGATTCATGATTCAATTCATGATTCATGATTCAATTCATGATTCATGATTCAATTCATGATTCAATTCAAGATTCATGATTCAATTCATGATTCAATTCAAGATTCATGATTCAATTCATGATTCATGATTCAATTCATGATTCGTGATTCATGATTCAATTCGTGATTCAATTCATGATTCGTGATTCATGATTCAATTCATGATTCAATTCATGATTCATGATTCAATTCATAATTCATGATTCAATATATGATTCAATTCATGATTCATGATTCAAATCATGATTCATGATTCATGATTCAATTCATGAATTATGATTCAATTCATGAGTCATGATTCAATTCATGATTCAATTCATGATTCATGATTCATGATTCAATTCATGATTCAATTCATGATTCATGATTCAATTCATGATTTATGATTCAATATATGATTCAATTCGTGATTCATTATTCAAATCATGATTCGTGATTCATGATTCAATTCATGAATCATGATTCATGATTCGATTTATGATTCAATTCTTTATTCAATTCATGAATCATGATTCAATTCATGATTCAATTCATGATTCATGATTCAATTCATGATTCATGATTCAATTCATGATTCAATTCATGATTCATGATTCAATTCATGATTTATGATTCAATATATGATTCAATTCATGATTCAAATCATGATTCATGATTCAAGATTCAATTCATGATTCATGATTTATGATTCGATTCATGATTCATGAATCATGATTCGATTCATGATTCATGAATCATGATTCGAGATTCATGAATCATGATTCAATTCATGATTCATGATTCATAAATCATGATTCGATTCATGAATCAATTCATGAATCAATTCAAGAATCAAGATTTGATTCATGATTCATGATTCATGATTCAATTCATGATTCTATTCATGATTTATGATTCAATATATGATTCATTCCATGATTCATGATTCATGATTCAATTCATGACTCATATTTCGATTCATGATTCAATTCATGATTCAATTCATGAAACATGATTCATGATTCATTTCATGATTCATGATTCATGAATCAATTCATGATTCATGATTCAATTCATGATTCAATTCATGATTCATGATTCAATTCATGATTCATGATTCAATTCATGATTCATGATTCAATATATGATTCAATTCATGATTCATGATTCAAATCATGATTCATGATTCATGATTCAATTCATGAATTATGATTCAATTCATGAGTCATGATTCAATTCATGATTCATGATTCAATTCATAATTCAATTCATGATTCATGATTCAATTCATGATTTATGATTCAATATATGATTCAATTCATGATTCACATCATGATTCATGATTCAATTCATGATTCATGATTCGATTCATGATTCAATTCATGATTCAATTCATGAATCATGATTCATGATTCAATTCATGATTAAATTCATGATTCATGATTCAATTCATGAATCATGATTCATGATTCAATTCATGATTCAATTCATGATTCATGATTCATGATTCAATTCATGATTCAATTCATGATTCATGATTCAATTCATGATTTATGATTCAAGATTCAATTCATGATTCATGATTTATGATTCGATTTATGATTCATGAATCATGATTCGAGATTCATGAATCATGATTCAAATCATGATTCATAAATCATGGTTCGATTCATGATTCATGACTCATGATTCAATTCATGATTCATGATTCATAAATCATGATTCGATTCATGATTCAATTCATGAATCAATTCATGATTCATGATTCAATTCATGATTTAATTCATGAATCATGATTCAATTCATGATTCATGATTCAATTTATGATTCATGATTCAATTCATGATTCAATTCATGATTCATGTTTCAATTCATGATTCATGATTCATGATTCAATTCATGATTCATGATTCATGATTCAATTCATGATTCATAATTCAATTCATGATTTAATTCATGAATCATGATTCAATTCCTAATTCATGATTCAATTTATGATTCATGATTCAATTCATGATTCAATTCATGATTCATGTTTCAATTCATGATTCATGATTCATGATTCAATTCATGATTCAATTCATGATTCATGATTCAATTCATGATTCATGATTCAATTCATGATTCATGATTCAATTCATGATTCATGATTCATGATTCAATTCATGATTCATAATTCAATTCATGATTCATGATTTAAATCATAATTCATGATTCATGATTCAATTCATGATTCAATTCATGAAACATGATTCATGATTCATTTCATGATTCATGATTCATGAATCAATTCATGATTCATGATTCAATTCATGATTCAATTCATGATTCATGATTCAATTCATGATTCATGATTCAATTCATGATTCATGATTCAATTCATGATTCATGATTCAATATATGATTCAATTCATGATTCATGATTCAAATCATGATTCATGATTCATGATTCAATTCATGAATTATGATTCAATTCATGAGTCATGATTCAATTCATGATTCATGATTCAATTCATAATTCAATTCATGATTCATGATTCAATTCATGATTTATGATTCAATATATGATTCAATTCATGATTCACATCATGATTCATGATTCAATTCATGATTCATGATTCGATTCATGATTCAATTCATGATTCAATTCATGAATCATGATTCATGATTCACTTCATGATTAAATTCATGATTCATGATTCAATTCATGAATCATGATTCATGATTCAATTCATGATTCAATTCATGATTCATGATTCATGATTCAATTCATGATTCAATTCATGATTCATGATTCAATTCATGATTTATGATTCAAGATTCAATTCATGATTCATGATTTATGATTCGATTTATGATTCATGAATCATGATTCGAGATTCATGAATCATGATTCAAATCATGATTCATAAATCATGGTTCGATTCATGATTCATGACTCATGATTCAATTCATGATTCATGATTCATAAATCATGATTCGATTCATGATTCAATTCATGAAACAATTCATGATTCATGATTCAATTCATGATTTAATTCATGAATCATGATTCAATTCATGATTCATGATTCAATTTATGATTCATGATTCAATTCATGATTCAATTCATGATTCATGTTTCAATTCATGATTCATGATTCATGATTCAATTCATGATTCATGATTCATGATTCAATTCATGATTCATAATTCAATTCATGATTTAATTCATGAATCATGATTCAATTCCTAATTCATGATTCAATTTATGATTCATGATTCAATTCATGATTCAATTCATGATTCATGTTTCAATTCATGATTCATGATTCATGATTCAATTCATGATTCAATTCATGATTCATGATTCAATTCATGATTCATGATTCAATTCATGATTCATGATTCATGATTCAATTCATGATTCATAATTCAATTCATGATTCATGATTCAATTCATGATTCGTGATTCATGATTCAATTCATAATTCAATTCATGATTTATGATTCAATTCATGATTCATGATTCAATATATGATTCAATTCATGATTCATTATTCAAATCATGATTCATGATTCAATTCATGAATTATGATTCAATTCATGAGTCATGATTCAATTAATGATTCATGATTCATGATTCAATTCATGATTCATGATTCAATTCATCATACCTGATTCATGATTCATGATTCAAATCATGATTCATGATTCAATTCATGATTCAATTCATGATTCATGATTCAATTCATGATTCATGATTAATTTCATGATTCATGATTTATGATTCAATTCATGATTTATGATTCGATTCATGAATCATGATTCGATTCATGATTCATGAATCATGATTCAATTTATGATTCATGATTCATGAATCATGATTCGATTTTTAATTCATGAATCATGATTCGATTCATGATTCATGAATCATGATTCGATTTATGATTCATGATTCATGAATCATTATTCGATTCATGATTCATGATTCAATTCATGATTCAAGATTCAATTCATGAATCATGATTCAATTCATGATTCATGAATCATTTCATGATTCATTAATCAATTCATGATTCAATTCATCATTCATGATTCAATATATGATTCAATTCATGATTCAATTCATGATTCATGATTCAATTCATGATTCAATTCATGATTCATGATTCAATTCATGACTCAAGATTCAATTTATGATTCATGATTCAATTCATGATTCATGATTTAATTCATGATTCATTTAATGATTCATGATTTATGATTCAATTCATGATTTATGAATCAATTCATGATTCATGATTCATGAATCATGATTTGATTCATGATTAATGATTCATGAATCATGATTCAATTCTTAAATCATGATTCATTAATCATGATTCAATTCATGATTCATGATTTAATTCATGATTCTTGATTCATGATTCAATTCATGATTCAATTCATGAATCATGATTTGATTCATGATTTATGATTCATTTCATGATTTATGATTCATGATTCAATTAATGATTCATGATTCATGATTCAATTCATGATTCAATTCATGATTCATGATTCAATTCATGAATTATGATTCAATTCATGATTCATGATTCAATTCATGACTCATGATTCATTATTCGATTCATGATTCATGATTCATGATTCAATTCATGATTCCTGATTCATGATTCATGATTCATGATTCAATTCATGATTCATGATTCAATTCATGATTCAATTCATGATTCATAAATCATGGTTCGATTCATGATTCATGATTCGATTCATGATTCAATTCATGATTCGATTCATGATTCAATTCATGATTTAATTCATGAATCAAGATTTGATTCATGATTCATGATTTATTTTATGATTCATGATTCAATATATGATTCAATTCATGATTCATGATTCATGATTCATGATTCATTTTATGATTCATGATTCAATATATGATTCAATTCATGAATCATGATTCATGATTGAATTCATGATTCATGATTGAATTCATGATTCATGATTCATGATTCAATTCATGATTCATGATTCAATTCATGATTCATGATTCATGATTCAATTCATGATTCATGATTCAATTCATGATTCAATTCATGATTCATGATTCAATTCATGATTCATGATTCAATTCATGATTCATGATTCAATTCATGATTCATGATTCATGATTCAATTCATGATTCATGATTCATGATTCAATTCATGATTCATGATTCAATTCATTTTTCATGATTCATGATTTAATTCATGACTCATGATTTAATTCATGACTCATGATTTAATTCATGACTCATGATTCAATTCATGATTCATTTCATGATTCATGATTTATGATTCAATTCATGATTCATGATTTGATTCATGATTCATGATTCAATTCATGATTCATGATTCAATTCATGACTCATGATTCAATTTATGATTCATGATTCAATTCATGATTCATGATTCAATTCATGATTCATTTCATGATTCATGATTTATGATTCAATTCATGATTTATGAATCAATTCATGATTCATGATTCATGAATCATGATTCGATTCATGATTAATGATTCATGAATCATGATTCAATTCTTAAATCATGATTCATTAATCATGATTCAATTCATGATTCATGATTCAATTCATGATTCTTGATTCATGATTCGATTCATGATTCATGATTAATAAATAATGATTCGATTCATGATTCATGAATCATGATTTGATTTATGATTCATGATTCATGAATCATTATTCGATTCATGATTCATGATTCAATTCATGATTCATGATTCAATTCATGAATCATGATTCAATTCATGATTCATGATTCATATTATGATTCATTAATCAATTCATGATTCAATTCATCATTCATGATTCAATATATGATTCAATTCATGATTCATGATTCAATTCATGATTCAATTCATGATTCATGATTCAATTTATGACTCAAGATTCAATTTATGATTCATGATTCAATTCATGATTCATGATTTAATTCATAATTCATTTAATGATTCATGATTTATGATTCAATTCATGATTTATGAATTAATTCATGATTCATGATTCATGAATCATGATTTGATTCATGATTAATGATTCTTGATTCATGATTCAATTCATGATTCAATTCATGATTCATGATTTGATTCATGATTTATGATTCATTTCATGATTTATGATTCATGATTCAATTAATGATTCATGATTCATGATTCAATTCATGATTCCTGATTCATGATTCATGATTCATGATTCAATTCATGATTCATGATTCAATTCATGATTCATGATTCAATTCATGATTCAATTCATGATTCATGATTCATAAATCATGGTTCGATTCATGATTCATGAATCATGATTCAATTCATGATTCATAAATCATGATTCGATTCATGATTCATGATTCGATTCATGATTCAATTCATGATTCGATTCATGATTCAATTCATGATTTAATTCATGAATCAAGATTTGATTCATGATTCATGATTCATTTTATGATTCATGATTCAATATATGATTCAATTCATGATTCATGATTCATGATTCATGATTCATTTTATGATTCATGATTCAATATATGATTCAATTCATGATTCATGATTCATGATTGAATTCATGATTCATGATTGAATTCATGATTCATGATTCATGATTCAATTCATGATTCATTATTCAATTCATGATTCATGATTCATGATTCAATTCATGATTCATGATTCAATTCATGATTCAATTCATGATTCATGATTCAATTCATGATTCATGATTCATGATTCAATTCATGATTCATGATTCAATTCATGATTCATGATTCATGATTCAATTCATGATTCATGATTCAATTCATGATTCATGATTCATGAATCATGATTCGATTCATGATTAATGATTCATGAATCATGATTCAATTCTTAAATCATGATTCATTAATCATGATTCAATTCATGATTCATTAATCAATTCATGATTCTTGATTCATGATTCGATTCATGATTCATGATTCATAAATAATGGTTCGATTCATGATTCATGAATCATGATTCAATTCATGATTCATGATTCATAAATCATGATTCGATTCATGATTCATGATTCGATACATGATTCAATTCATGATTCAATTCATGAATCAAGATTTGATTCATGATTCATGATTCATTTCATGATTCATGATTCAATATATGATTCAATTCATGATTCATGATTTAAATCATAATTCATGATTTATGATTGAATTCTTGGTTCATGATTGAATTCATGATTCATGATTCAATTCATGATTCATGATTCAATTCATGATTCATGATTTAATTCATGATTCATGATTCATGATTCAATTCTTGATTCATGACTTATTATTCGATTCATGATACATGATTCATGATTCAATTCATGATTCCTGATTCGTGATTCATGATTCATGATTTAATTCATGATTCATGATTCAATTCATTATTCAATTCGAAATTCAATTCATGATTTGATTCATGATTCATGATTTGATTCATGATTCATGATTCATGATTCATGATTCAATTCATGATTCATGATTCATTTCATGATTCATGATTCAATTCATGATTCAATTTATGATTAATGATTCAATTCATGATTCATGATTCAATTCATGATTCATGATTCAATTTATGATTCATGATTCAATTCATGATTCATGATTTAATTCATGATTCATTTAATGATTCATGATTTATGATTCAATTCATGATTTATGAATCAATTCATGATTCATGATTCATGAATCATGATTCGATTCATGATTCATGATTTAATTCATGATTCTTGATTCATTATTCAATTCATGATGCAATTCATGAATCATGATTTGATTCATGATTCATGATTCATTTCATGATTTATGATTCATGATTCAATTAATGATTCATGATTCATGATTCAATTCATGATTCAATTCATGATTCATGATTCAATTCATGAATTATAACTTAATTCATGATTCATGATTCATGATTCAATTCATGATTCCTGATTCATGATTCATGATTCATGATTCAATTCATGATTCATGATTCAATTCATGATTCATGATTCAATTCATGATTCAATTCATGATTCATGATTCATGAATCATGATTCATTTCATGATTTATGATTCATAAATCATGATTCGATTTATGATTCATGATTCAATTCATGATTCATGATTCAATTCATGATTCATGATTCATGATTCAATTCATGATTCATGAATCATGATTCGATTCATGATTCATGATTCATGAATCATGATTCGATTTATGATTCATGATTTATGAATCATGATTCGATTCATGATTCATGATTCAATTCATGATTCATGATTCATGATTTGATTCATGATTCATGATTCATGATTCAATTCATGATTCATGATTCATTTCATGATTCTTTAATCAATTCATGATTCAATTCATCATTCATGATTCAATATATGATTCAATTCATGATTCATTATTCAAATCATGATTCATGATTCAATTCATGATTCATGATTCAATTCATGATTCATGATTCATGATTCAATTCATGATTCAATTCATGATTCAATTCATGATTCAATTCATGATTTATGATTCAATTCATGATTCATGATTCAATTCATGATTCAATTCATGATTCAATTCATGATTTGATTCATGATTAATGATTCATGAATCATGATTCAATTCTTAAATCATGATTCATTAATCATGATTCAATTCATGATTCATGATTCAATTCATGATTCTTGATTCATGATTCAATTCGTGATTCAATTCATGAATCATGATTTGATTCATGATTCATGATTCATTTCATGATTTATGATTCATGATTCAATTAATGATTCATGATTCATGATTCAATTCATGATTCAATTCATGATTCATGATTCAATTCATGAATTATGATTCAATTCATGATTCATGATTCAATTCATGACTCATGATTCATTATTCGATTCATGATTCATGATTCATGATTCATGATTCAATTCATGATTCCTGATTCCTGATTCATGATTCATGATTCAATTCATGATTCATGATTCAATTTATGATTCAATTCATGATTCATGATTCATAAATCATGGTTCGATTCATGATTCATGAATCATGATTCAATTCATGATTCATAAATCATGATTCGATTCATGATTCATGATTCGATTCATGATTCAATTCATGATTCGATTCATGATTCAATTCATGATTTAATTCATGAATCAAGATTTGATTCATGATTCATAATTCATTTTATGATTCATGATTCAATATATGATTCAATTCATGATTCATGATTCATGATTGAATTCATGATTCATGATTGAATTCATGATTCATGATTGAATTCATGATTCATGATTCATGATTCAATTCATGATTCATGATTCAATTCATGATTCATGATTCATGATTCAATTCATGATTCATGATTCATGATTCAATTCATGATTCATGATTCAATTCATGATTCCTGATTCATGATTCATGATTCAATTCATGATTCATGATTCATGATTCAATTCATTATTCATGATTCATGATTTAATTCATGATTTATGATTCAATTCATGATTCATTTCATGATTCATGATTTATGATTCAATTCATGATTCAATTCATGATTCATGATTTGATTCATGATTCAATTCATGATTCATGATTCAATTCATGATTCATGATTCAATATATGATTCAATTCATGATTCATGATTCAAATCATGTTTCATGATTCATGATTCAATTCATGAATTATGATTCAATTCATGAGTCATGATTCAATTCATGATTCATGATTCATGATTCAATTCATAATTCAATTCATGATTCATGATTCAATTCATGATTTATGATTCAATATATGATTCAATTCATGATTCACATCATGATTCATGATTCAATTCATGATTCATGATTCGATTCATGATTCAATTCATGATTCAATTCATGAATCATGATTCATGATTCAATTCATGATTAAATTCATGATTCATGATTCAATTCATGATTCAATTCATGAATCATGATTCATGATTCAATTCATGATTCAATTCATGATTCATGATTCATGATTCAAATCAAGATTCAATTCATGATTCATGATTTAATTCATGATTTATGATTCAAGATTCAATTCATGATTCATGATTTATGATTCGATTTATGATTCATGAATCATGATTCGAGATTCATGAATCATGATTCAAATCATGATTCATGATTCATAAATCATGGTTCGATTCATGATTCATGATTCATAAATCATGATTCAATTCATGATTCATAATTCAATTCATGATTTAATTCATGAATCATGATTCAATTCATGATTCATGATTCAATTTATGATTCATGATTCAATTCATGATTCAATTCATGATTCATGTTTCAATTCATGATTCATGATTCATGATTCAATTCATGATTCAATTCATGATTCATGATTCAATTCATGATTCATGATTCAATTCATGATTCATGATTCAATTCATGATTCATGTTTCAATTCATGATTCATGATTCATGATTCAATTCATGATTCAATTCATGATTCATGATTCAATTCATGATTCATGATTCAATTCATGATTCATGATTCATGATTCAATTCATGATTCATAATTCAATTCATGATTCATGATTTAAATCATAATTCATGATTCATGATTCAATTCATGATTCATGATTCAATTCATGATTCGTGATTCATGATTCAATTCATGATTCAATTCATGATTTATGATTCAATTCATGATTCATGATTCAATATATGATTCAATTCATGATTCAATTCATGATTCGTGATTCATGATTCAATTCATGAATTATGATTCAATTCATGAGTCATGATTCAATTAATGATTCATGATTCATGATTCATGATTCAATTCATGATTCATGATTCAAGTCATCATACCTGATTCATGATTCATGATTCAAATCATGATTCATGATTCAAATCATGATTCATGATTCAATTCATGATTCAATTCATGATTCATGATTCAATTCATGATTCATGATTAATTTCATGATTCATGATTTATGATTCAATTCATGATTTATGATTCGATTCATGAATCATGATTCGATTTATGATTATTGAATCATGATTCGATTTATGATTCGATTCATGAATCATGATTCGATTCATGATTCATGAATCATGATTCGATTCATGATTCATGAATCATGATTCGATTCATGAATCATGATTCGATTCATGATTCATGAATCATGATTCGATTCATGATTCATGAATCATGATTCGATTTATGATTCATGATTCATGAATCATGATTCGATTCATGATTCATGATTCATTTCATGATTCATTAATCAATTCATGATTCAATTCATCATTCATGATTCAATACATGATTCAATTCATGATTCATGATTCAATTCATGATTCAATTCAAGATTCATGATTCATGATTCAATTCATGAACTAAGATTAAATTTATGATTCATGATTCAATTCATGATTCATGATTTAATTCATGATTCATTTAATGATTCATGATTTATGATTCAATTCATGATTTATGAATCAATTCATGATTCATGATTCATGAGTCATGATTTGATTCATGATTAATGATTCATGAATCATGATTCAATTCTTAAATCATGATTCATGAATCATGATTTGATTCATGATTCATGATTCATTTCATGATTTATGATTCATGATTCAATTAATGATTCATGATTCATGATTCAATTCATGATTCAATTCACGATTCATGATTCAATTCATGAATTATGATTCAATTCATGATTCATGATTCAATTCATGACTCATGATTCATTATTCGATTCATGATTCATGATTCATGATTCAATTCATGATTCCTGATTCCTGATTCATGATTCATGATTCAATTCATGATTCATGATTCAATTCATGATTCATGATTCAATTCATGATTCAATTCATGATTCATGATTCATAAATCATGGTTCGATTCATGATTCATGAATCATGATTCAATTCATAATTCATGATTCATAAATCTTGATTCGATTCATGATTCATGATTCGATTCATGATTCAATTCATGATTTAATTCATGAATCAAAATTTGATTCATGATTCATGATTCATTTTATGATTCATGATTCAATATATGATTCAATTCATGATTCATGATTCATTTTATGATTCATGATTCAATATATGATTCAATTCATGATTCATGATTCATGATTGAATTCATGATTCATGATTCAATTCATGATTCATGATTCATGATTCAATTCATGATTCATGATTCAATTCATGATTCATGATTCATGATTCAATTCATGATTCATGATTCAATTCATGATTCAATTCATGATTCATGATTCAATTCATGATTCATGATTCAATTCATAGTTCATGATTCAATTCATGATTCATGATTCATGATTCAATTGATTATTCATGATTCATGATTTAATTCATGACTCATGATTCAATTCATGATTCATTTCATGATTCATGATTTATGATTCAATTCATGATTCAATTCATGATTCATGATTTGATTCATGATTCATGATTCAATTCATGATTCATGATTCACTTCATGACTCAGGATTCAATTCATGATTCATTTCATGATTCATGATTTATGATTCAATTCATGATTTATGAATCAATTCATGATTCATGATTCATGAATCATGATTCGATTCATGATTAATGATTCATGAATCATGATTCAATTCTTAAATCATGATTCATTAATCATGATTCAATTCATGATTCATGATTCAATTCATGATTCATGATTCAATTCATGATTCTTGATTCATGATTCGATTCCTGATTCATGATTCCTAAATAATGGTTCGATTCATGATTCATGAATCATGATTCAATTCATGATTCATGATTCATAAATCATGATTCGATTCATGATTCATGATTCGATACATGATTCAATTCATGAGTCAATTCATGAATCAAGATTTGATTCATGATTCATGATTCATTTCATGATTCATGATTCAATATTTGATTCAATTCATGATTCATGATTTAAATCATAATTCATGATTTATGATTCAATTCTTGGTTCATGATTGAATTCATGATTCATGATTCATTTCATGATTCATGATTCAATATTTGATTCAATTCATGATTCATGATTTAAATCATAATTCATGATTTATGATTCAATTCTTGGTTCATGATTGAATTCATGATTCATGATTCAATTCATGATTCATGATTCATGATTCAATTCATGATTCATGATTTAATTCATGATTCATGATTCATGATTCAATTCTTGATTCATGACTTATTATTCGATTCATGATACATGATTCATGATTCAATTCATGATTCGTGATTCGTGATTCATGATTCATGATTTAATTCATGATTCATGATTCAATTCATGATTCAATTCGAAATTCAATTCATGATTCAATTCATGATTCATGATTCATGATTTGATTCATGATTCATGATTTGATTCATGATTCATGATTCAATTCATGATTCAATTTATGATTAATGATTCAATTCATGATTCATGATTCAATTCATGATTCATGGTTCAATTCATGATTCAATTCATGATTCAATTCATGATTCAATTCATGATTCATCTCATGATTTATGATTCAATTCATGATTCATGATTCAATTCATGATTCAATTCATGATTCATGATTTATTTTTCAATTCATGACTCATGATTCAATTTATGATTCATGATTCAATTCATGATTCATGATTTAATTCATGATTCATTTAATGATTCATGATTTATGATTCAATTCATGATTTATGAATCAATTCATGATTCATGATTCATGAATCATGATTTGATTCATGATTCATGATTTAATTCATGATTCTTGATTCATGATTCAATTCATGATGCAATTCATGAATCATGATTTGATTCATGATTCATGATTCATTTCATGATTTATGATTCATGATTCAATTAATGATTCATGATTCATGATTCAATTCATGATTCAATTCATGATTAATGATTCAATTCATAAATTATGACTCAATTCATGATTTATGATTCAATTCATGATTCATGATTCATGATTCAATTCATGATTCCTGATTCATGATTCAAGATTTATGATTCAATTCATGATTCATGATTCAATTCATGATTCATGATTCAATTCATGATTCAATTCATGATTCATGATTCATGAATCATGATTCAATTCATGATTTATGATTCATAAATTCATGATTCATGAATCATGATTTGATTCTTAAATCATGATTCATTAATCATGATTCAATTCATGATTCATGATTCAATTCATGATTCTTGATTCATGATTCAATTCATGATTCAATTCATGAATCATGATTTGATTCATGATTCATGATTCATGTCATGATTTATGATTCATGATTCAATTAATGATTCATGATTCATGATTCAATTCATGAATTATGATTCAATTCATGATTCATGATTCAATTCATGACTCATGATTCATTATTCGATTCATGATTCATGATTCATGATTCATGATTCAATTCATGATTCCTGATTCATGATTCATGATTCATGATTCAATTCATGATTCATGTTTCAATTTATGATTCAATTCATGATTCATGATTCATAAATCATGGTTCGATTCATGATTCATGAATCATGATTCAATTCATGATTCATAAATCATGATTCGATTCATGATTCATGATTCGATTCATGATTTAAATTCATGATTCGATTCATGATTTAATTCATGATTTAATTCATGAATCAAGATTTGATTCATGATTCATAATTCATTTTATGATTCATGATTCAATATATGATTCAATTCATGATTCATGATTCATGATTGAATTCATGATTCATGATTCAATTCATGATTCATGATTCATGATTCAATTCATGATTCATGATTCAATTCATGATTCATGATTCATGATTCAATTCATGATTCATGATTGAATTCATGATTCATGATTCATTTCATGATTCATGATTCAATATTTGATTCAATTCATGATTCATGATTTAAATCATAATTCATGATTTATGATTCAATTCTTGGTTCATGATTGAATTCATGATTCATGATTCAATTCATGATTCATGATTCATGATTCAATTCATGATTCATGATTTAATTCATGATTCATGATTCATGATTCAATTCTTGATTCATGACGTATTATTCGATTCATGATACATGATTCATGATTCAATTCATGATTCGTGATTCGTGATTCATGATTCATGATTTAATTCATGATTCATGATTCAATTCATGATTCATGATTCAATTCATGATTCATGATTCATGATTCAATTCATGATTCATGATTCAATTCATGATTCAATTCATGATTCATGATTCAATTCATGATTCATGATTCAATTCATAGTTCATGATTAAATTCATGATTCATGATTCATGATTCAATTGATTATTCATGATTCATGATTTAATTCATGACTCATGATTCAATTCATGATTCATTTCATGATTCATGATTTATGATTCAATTCATGATTCAATTCATGATTCATGATTTGATTCATGATTCATGATTCACTTCATGACTCAGGATTCAATTCATGATTCATTTCATGATTCATGATTTATGATTCAATTCATGATTTATGAATCAATTCATGATTCATGATTCATGAATCATGATTCGATTCATGATTAATGATTCATGAATCATGATTCAATTCTTAAATCATGATTCATTAATCATGATTCAATTCATGATTCATGATTCAATTCATGATTCCTGATTCATGATTCCTAAATAATGGTTCGATTCATGATTCATGAATCATGATTCAATTCATGATTCATGATTCATAAATCATGATTCGATTCATGATTCATGATTCGATACATGATTCAATTCATGAGTCAATTCATGAATCAAGATTTGATTCATGATTCATGATTCATTTCATGATTCATGATTCAATATTTGATTCAATTCATGATTCATGATTTAAATCATAATTCATGATTTATGATTCAATTCTTGGTTCATGATTGAATTCATGATTCATGATTCATTTCATGATTCATGATTCAATATTTGATTCAATTCATGATTCATGATTTAAATCATAATTCATGATTTATGATTCAATTCTTGGTTCATGATTGAATTCATGATTCATGATTCAATTCATGATTCATGATTCAATTCATGATTCATGATTTAAATTATGATTCATGATTCATGATTCAATTCTTGATTCATGACTTATTATTCGATTCATGATACATGATTCATGATTCAATTCATGATTCGTGATTCGTGATTCATGATTCATGATTTAATTCATGATTCATGATTCAATTCATGATTCAATTCGAAATTCAATTCATGATTCAATTCATGATTCATGATTCATGATTTGATTCATGATTCATGATTTGATTCATGATTCATGATTCAATTCATGATTCAATTTATGATTAATGATTCAATTCATGATTCATGATTCAATTCATGATTCATGGTTCAATTCATGATTCAATTCATGATTCAATTCATGATTCATCTCATGATTTATGATTCAATTCATGATTCATGATTCAATTCATGATTCAATTCATGATTCATGATTTATTTTTCAATTCATGACTCATGATTCAATTTATGATTCATGATTTAATTCATGATTCATTTAATGATTTATGATTTATGATTCAATTCATGATTTATGAATCAATTCATGATTCATGAATCATGATTTGATTCATGATTCATGATTTAATTCATGATTCTTGATTCATGATTCAATTCATGATGCAATTCATGAATCATGATTTGATTCATGATTCATGATTCATTTCATGATTTATGATTCATGATTCAATTAATGATTCATGATTCATGATTCAATTCATGATTCAATTCATGATTAATGATTCAATTCATAAATTATGACTCAATTCATGATTTATGATTCAATTCATGATTCATGATTCATGATTCAATTCATGATTCCTGATTCATGATTCAAGATTTATGATTCAATTCATGATTCATGATTCAATTCATGATTCATGATTCAATTCATGATTCAATTCATGATTCATGATTCATGAATCATGATTCAATTCATGATTTATGATTCATAAATCATGATTTGATTCATGATTCATGATTCAATTCATGATTCATGATTCAATTCATGATTCATGATTCATGAATCATGATTTGATTCTTAAATCATGATTCATTAATCATGATTCAATTCATGATTCATGATTCAATTCATGATTCTTGATTCATGATTCAATTCATGATTCAATTCATGAATCATGATTTGATTCATGATTCATGATTCATGTCATGATTTATGATTCATGATTCAATTAATGATTCATGATTCATGATTCAATTCATGAATTATGATTCAATTCATGATTCATGATTCAATTCATGACTCATGATTCATTATTCGATTCATGATTCATGATTCATGATTCATGATTCAATTCATGATTCCTGATTCATGATTCATGATTCATGATTCAATTCATGATTCATGATTCAATTTATGATTCAATTCATGATTCATGATTCATAAATCATGGTTCGATTCATGATTCATGAATCATGATTCAATTCATGATTCATAAATCATGATTCGATTCATGATTCATGATTCGATTCATGATTTAAATTCATGATTCGATTCATGATTCAATTCATGATTTAATTCATGAATCAAGATTTGATTCATGATTCATAATTTATTTTATGATTCATGATTCAATATATGATTCAATTCATGATTCATGATTCATGATTGAATTCATGATTCATGATTCAATTCATGATTCATGATTCATGATTCAATTCATGATTCATGATTCAATTCATGATTCATGATTCATGATTCAATTCATGATTCATGATTGAATTCATGATTCATGATTCATTTCATGATTCATGATTCAATATTTGATTCAATTCATGATTCATGATCTAAATCATAATTCATGATTTATGATTCAATTCTTGGTTCATGATTGAATTCATGATTCATGATTCAATTCATGATTCATGATTCATGATTCAATTCATGATTCATGATTTAATTCATGATTCATGATTCATGATTCAATTCTTGATTCATGACGTATTATTCGATTCATGATTCATGATTCAATTCATGATTCATGATTCATGATTCAATTCATGATTCATGATTTAATTCATGATTCATGATTCAATTCATGATTCAATTCGAAATTCAATTCATGATTCAATTCATGATTCATGATTCATGATTTGATACATGATTCATGATTCAATTCATGATTCAATTTATGATTAATGATTCAATTCATGATTCATGATTCAATTCATGATTCATGGTTCAATTCATGATTCAATTCATGATTCAATTCATGATTCATCTCATGATTTATGATTCAATTCATGATTCATGATTCAATTCATGATTCAATTCATGATTCATGATTTATTTTTCAATTCATGACTCATGATTCAATTTATGATTCATGATTCAATACATGATTCATGATTTAATTCATGATTCATTTAATGATTCATGATTTATGATTCAATTCATGATTTATGAATCAATTCATGATTCATGATTCATGAATCATGATTTGATTCATGATTCATGATTTAATTCATGATTCTTGATTCATGATTCAATTCATGATGCAATTCATGAATCATGATTTGATTCATGATTCATGATTCATTTCATGATTTATGATTCATGATTCAATTAATGATTCATGATTCATGATTCAATTCATGATTCAATTCATGATTCATGATTCAATTCATAAATTATGACTCAATTCATGATTCATGATTCAATTCATGATTCATGATTCATGATTCAATTCATGATTCAATTCATGATTCATGATTCAATTCATGATTCATGATTCAATTCATGATTCAATTCATGATTCATGATTCATGAATCATGATTCAATTCATGATTTATGATTCATAAATCATGATTTGATTCATGATTCATGATTCAATTCATGATTCAATTCATGATTCATGATTCATGATTCAATTCATGATTCATGAATCATGATTTGATTCTTAAATCATGATTCATTAATCATGATTCAATTCATGATTCATGATTCAATTCATGATTCATGATTCAATTCATGATTCTTGATTCATGATTCAATTCATGATTCAATTCATGAATCATGATTTGATTCTTAAATCATGATTCATGTCATGATTTATGATTCATGATTCAATTAATGATTCATGATTCATGATTCAATTCATGATTCAATTCATGATTCATGATTCAATTCATGAATTATGATTCAATTCATGATTCATGATTCAATTCATGACTCATGTTTCATTATTCGATTCATGATTCATGATTCATGATTCAATTCATGATTCCTGATTCATGATTCATGATTCATGATTCAATTCATGATTCATGATTCAATTTATGATTCAATTCATGATTCATGATTCATAAATCATGGTTCGATTCATGATTCATGAATCATGATTCAATTCATGATTCATAAATCATGATTCGATTCATGATTTAAATTCATGATTCGATTCATGATTCAATTCATGATTTAATTCATGAATCAAGATTTGATTCATGATTCATAATTCATTTTATGATTCATGATTCAATATATGATTCAATTCATGATTCATGAATTATGATTGAATTCATGATTCATGATTGAATTCATGATTCATGATTCATGATTCAATTCATGATTCATGATTCAATTCATGATTCATGATTCATGATTCAATTCATGATTCATGATTCATGATTCAATTCATGATTCATGATTCAATTCATGATTCATGATTCATGATTCATGATTCAATTCATGATTCATGATTCATGATTTAATTCATAATTAATGATTCATGATTTAATTCATGACTCATGATTCAATTCATGATTCATTTCTTGATTCATGATTTATAATTCAATTCATGATTCAATTCATGATTCATGATTTGATTCATGATTCAATTCATGATTCATGATTCAATATATGATTCAATTCATGATTCATGATTCAAATCATGATTCATGATTCATGATTCAATTCATGAATTATGATTCAATTCATGAGTCATGATTCAATTCATGATTCATGATTCATGATTCAATTCATAATTCAATTCATGATTCATGATTCAATTCATGATTTATGATTCAATATATGATTCAATTTATGATTCACATCATGATTCATGATTCAATTCATGATTCATGATTCGATTCATGATTCAATTCATGATTCAATTCATGAATCATGATTCATGATTCAATTCATGATTAAATTCATGATTCATGATTCAATTCATGAATCATGATTCATGATTCAATTCATGATTCAATTCATGATTCATGATTCATGATTCAATTCATGATTCAATTCATGATTTATGATTCAAGATTTAATTCATGATTCATGATTTATGATTCGATTTATGATTCATGAATCATGATTCGAGATTCATGAATCATGATTCAAATCATGATTCATGATTCATAAATCATGGTTCGATTCATGATTCATGATTCATAAATCATGATTCGATTTATGATTCAATTCATGAATCAATTCATGAATTAAGATTTGATTCATGATTCATGATTCATGATTCAATTCATGATTCATAATTCAATTCATGATTTAATTCATGAATCATGATTCAATTCATGATTCATGATTCAATTTATGATTCATGATTCAATTCATGATTCAATTCATGATTCATGTTTCAATTCATGATTCATGATTCATGATTCAATTCATGATTCAATTCATGATTCATGATTCAATTCATGATTCATGATTCAATTCATGATTCGTGATTCATGATTCAATTCATGATTCAATTCATGATTTATGATTCAATTCATGATTCATGATTCAATATATGATTTAATTCATGATTCATTATTCAAATCATGATTCATGATTCAATTCATGAATTATGATTCAATTCATGAGTCATGATTAAATTAATGATTCATGATTCATGATTCATGATTCATGATTCAATTCATGATTCATGATTCAAGTCATCATACCTGATTCATGATTCATGATTCATGATTCAAATCATGATTCATGATTCAAATCATGATTCATGATTCAATTCATGATTCAATTCATGATTCATGATTCAATTCATGATTCATGATTAATTTCATGATTCATGATTTATGATTCAATTCATGATTCATGATTAATTTCATGATTCATGATTTATGATTCAATTCATGATTTATGATTCGATTCATGAATCATGATTCGATTTATGATTCGATTCATGAATCATGATTCGATTCATGATTCATGAATCATGATTCGATTCATGATTCATGAATCATGATTCGATTTATGATTCATGATTCATGAATCATGATTCGATTCTTGATTCATGAATCATGATTCGATTCATGATTCATGAAACATGATTCGATTTATGATTCATGATTCCTGAATCATGATTCGATTCATGATTCATGATTCAATTCATGATTCATGATTCAATTCATGAATCATGATTCAATTCATGATTCATGATTCATTTCATGATTCATTAATCAATTCATGATTCAATTCATCATTCATGATTCAATACATGATTCAATTCATGATTCAATTCATGATTCAATTCATGATTCATGATTCATGATTCAATTCATGACTCAAGATTAAATTTATGATTCATGATTCAATTCATGATTCATGATTTAATTCATGATTCATTTAATGATTCATGATTTATGATTCAATTCATGATTTATGAATCAATTCATGATTCATGATTCATTAATCATGATTTGTTTCATGATTAATGATTCATGAATCATGATTCAGTTCTTAAATCATGATTCATGAATCATGATTTGATTCATGATTCATTAATCATTTCATGATTTATGATTCATGATTCAATTAATGATTCATGATTCATGATTCAATTCATGATTCAATTCATGATTCATGATTCAATTCATGAATTATGATTCAATTCATGATTCAATTCATGACTCATGATTCATTATTCGATTCATGATTCATGATTCATGATTCAATTCATGATTCCTGATTCCTGATTCATGATTCATGATTCAATTCATGATTCATGATTCAATTCATGATTCATGATTCAATTCATGATTCAATTCATGATTCATGATTCATAAATCATGGTTCGATTCATGATTCATGAATCATGATTCAATTCATAATTCATGATTCATAAATCATGATTCAATTCATGATTCATGATTCGATTCATGATTCAATATATGATTCAATTCATGATTCATGATTCATGATTCATTTTATGATTCATGATTCAATATATGATTCAATTCATGAATCAAGATATGATTCATGATTCATGATTCATTTTATGATTCATGATTCAATATATGATTCAATTCATGATTCATGATTCATGATTGAATTCATGATTCATGATTGAATTCATGATTCATGATTCATGATTCAATTCATGATTCATGATTCAATTCATGATTCATGATTCAATTCATGATTCAATTCATGATTCATGATTCAATTCATGATTCATGATTCATGATTCAATTCATAGTTCATGATTCAATTCATGATTCATGATTCATGATTCATGATTCAATTCATTATTCATGATTCATGATTTAATTCATGACTCATGATTCAATTCATGATTCATTTCATGATTCATGATTCATGATTCAATTCATGACTCAAGATTAAATTTATGATTCATGATTCAATTCATGATTCATGATTTAATTCATGATTCATTTAATGATTCATGATTTATGATTCAATTCATGATTTATGAATCAATTCATGATTCATGATTCATTAATCATGATTTGTTTCATGATTAATGATTCATGAATCATGATTCAGTTCTTAAATCATGATTCATGAATCATGATTTGATTCATGATTCATTAATCATTTCATGATTTATGATTCATGATTCAATTAATGATTCATGATTCATGATTCAATTCATGATTCAATTCATGATTCATGATTCAATTCATGAATTATGATTCAATTCATGATTCATGATTCAATTCATGACTCATGATTCATTATTCGATTCATGATTCATGATTCATGATTCAATTCATGATTCCTGATTCCTGATTCATGATTCATGATTCAATTCATGATTCATGATTCAATTCATGATTCATGATTCAATTCATGATTCAATTCATGATTCATGATTCATAAATCATGGTTCGATTCATGATTCATGAATCATGATTCAATTCATAATTCATGATTCATAAATCATGATTCGATTCATGATTCATGATTCGATTCATGATTCAATATATGATTCAATTCATGATTCATGATTCATGATTCATTTTATGATTCATGATTCAATATATGATTCAATTCATGAATCAAGATATGATTCATGATTCATGATTCATTTTATGATTCATGATTCAATATATGATTCAATTCATGATTCATGATTCATGATTGAATTCATGATTCATGATTGAATTCATGATTCATGATTCATGATTCAATTCATGATTCATGATTCAATTCATGATTCATGATTCAATTCATGATTCAATTCATGATTCATGATTCAATTCATGATTCATGATTCATGATTCAATTCATAGTTCATGATTCAATTCATGATTCATGATTCATGATTCATGATTCAATTCATTATTCATGATTCATGATTTAATTCATGACTCATGATTCAATTCATGATTCATTTCATGATTCATGATTTATGATTCAATTCATGATTCAATTCATGATTCATGATTTGATTCATGATTCATGATTCAATTCATGATTCATGATTCACTTTATGACTCAGGATTCAATTTATGATTCATGATTCAATTCATGATTCATGATTCAATTCATGATTCATGATTCAATTCATGATTCATTTCATGATTCATGATTTATGATTCAATTCATGATTTATGAATCAATTCATGATTCATGATTCATGAATCATGTTTCGATTCATGATTAATGATTCATGAATCATGATTCAATTCTTAAATCATGATTCATTAATCATGATTCATGAATCATGATTCGATTCATGATTAATGATTCATGAATCATGATTCAATTCTTAAATCATGATTCATTAATCATGATTCAATTCATGATTCATGATTCAATTCATGATTCTTGATTCATGATTCGATTCCTGATTCATGATTCATAAATAATGGTTCGATTCATGATTCATGAATCATGATTCAATTCATGATTCATGATTCATAAATTATGATTCGATTCATGATTCATGATTCGATACATGATTCAATTCATGATTCAATTCATGAATCAAGATTTGATTCATGATTCATGATTCATTTCATGATTCATGATTCAATATTTGATTCAATTCATGATTCATGATTTAAATAATATATCATGATTTATGATTCAATTCTTAAGTTCATGATTGAATTCATGATGCATGATTCAATTCATGATTCATGATTCATGATTCAATTCATGATTCATGATTTAATTCATGATTCATGATTCAATTCTTGATTCATGACTTATTATTCGATTCATGATACATGATTCATGATTCAATTCATGATTCGTGATTCATGATTCATGATTTAATTCATGATTCATGATTCAATTCATGATTCAATTCGAAATTCAATTCATGATTCAATTCATGATTCATGATTCATGATTTGATTCATGATTCATGATTTGATTCATGGTTCATGATTCATGATTCAATTCATGATTCATGATTCATTTCATGATTCATGATTCATTTCATGATTCATGATTCAATTCATGATTCAATTTATGATTAATGATTCAATTCATGATTCATGATTCAATTCATGATTCATGGTTCAATTCATGATTCAATTCATGATTCAATTCATGATTCATCTCATGATTTATGATTCAATTCATGATTCATGATTCAATTCATGATTCAATTCATGACTCATGATTCAATTTATGATTCATGATTCAATTCATGATTCATGATTTAATTCATGATTCATTTAATGATTCATGATTTATGATTCAATTCATGATTTATGAATCAATTCATGATTCATGATTCATGAATCATGATTCGATTCATGATTCATGATTTAATTCATGATTCTTGATTCATGATTCAATTCATGATGCAATTCATGAATCATGATTTGATTCATGATTCATGATTCATTTCATGATTTATGATTCATGATTCAATTAATGATTCATGATTCATGATTCAATTCATGATTCAATTCATGATTCATGATTCAATTCATAAATTATGACTCAATTCATGATTCATGATTCAATTCATAAATTATGACTCAATTCATGATTCATGATTCAATTCATGATTCATGATTCAATTCATGATTCCTGATTCATAATTCATGATTCATGATTCAATTCATGATTCATGATTCAATTCATGATTCATGATTCATGATTAATGAATCATGATTCAATTCATGATTTATGATTCATAAATCATGATTCGATTCATGATTCGATTCATGATTCATGATTCAATTCATGATTCAATTCATGATTCATGATTCATGATTCATGATTCATAATTAATGATTCATGAATCATGATTCGATTCATAATTAATGATTCATGAATCATGTTTCGATTTATGATTCATGATTTATGAATCATTATTCGATTCATGATTCATGATTCAATTCATGATTCATGATTTGATTCATGATTCATGATTCATGATTCAATTCATGATTCATGATTCATTTAATGATTCTTTAATCAATTCATGATTCAATTCATCATTCATGATTCAATATATGATTCAATTCATGATTCATTATTCAAATCATGATTCATGATTCAATTCATGATTCAATTCATCATTCATGATTCAATTCATGATTTATGATTCAATTCATGATTCATGATTCAATTCATGATTCAATTCATGATTCATGATTTATGATTCAATTCATGATTTATGAATCAATTCATGATTCATGATTCATGAATCATGATTTGATTCATGATTAATGATTCATGAATCATGATTCAATTCTTAAATCATGATTCATTAATCATTATTCAATTCATGATTCATGATTCAATTCATGATTCTTGATTCATGATTCAATTCATGATTCAATTCATGAATCATGATTTGATTCATGATTCATGATTCATTTCATGATTTATGATTCATGATTCAATTAATGATTCATGATTCATGATTCAATTCATGATTCCTGATTCATGATTCATGAATCATGTTTCGATTTATGATTCATGATTTATGAATCATTATTCGATTCATGATTCATGATTCAATTCATGATTCATGATTCATGATTTGATTCATGATTCATGATTCATGATTTGATTCATGATTCATGATTCATGATTCAATTCATGATTCATGATTTAATTAATGATTCTTTAATCAATTCATGATTCAATTCATCATTCATGATTCAATATATGATTCAATTCATGATTCATTATTCAAATCATGATTCATGATTCAATTCATGATTCATGATTCATGATTCAATTCATGATTCATGATTCATGATTCATGATTCATGATTCAATTCATGATTCAATTCATGATTCAGTTCATGATTTATGATTCAATTCATGATTCATGATTCAATTCATGATTCAATTCATGATTCATGATTTATGATTCAATTCATGATTTATGAATCAATTCATGATTCATGAATCATGATTTGATTCATGATTAATGATTCATGAATCATGATTCAATTCTTAAATCATGATTCATTAATCATGATTCAATTCATGATTCATGATTCAATTCATGATTCTTGATTCATGATTCAATTCATGATTCAATTCATGAATCATGATTTGATTCATGATTCATGATTCATTTCATGATTTATGATTCATGATTCAATTAATGATTCATGATTCATGATTCAATTCATGATTCAATTCATGATTTATGATCCAATTCATGAATTATGATTCAATTCATGATTCATGATTCAATTCATGACTCATGATTCATTATTCGATTCATGATTCATGATTCATGATTCAAGATTCAATTCATGTTTCCTGATTCATGATTCATGATTCATGATTCAATTCATGATTCATGATTCAATTCATGATTCAATTCATGATTCATAAATCATGGTTCGATTCATGATTCATGATTCATAAATCATGATTCGATTCATGATTCGATTCATGATTCAATTCATGATTCGATTCATGATTCAATTCTTGATTTAATTCATGAATCAAGATTTGATTCATGATTCATGATTCATTTCATGATTCATGATTCAATATATGATTCAATTCATGATTCATGATTCATTTTATGATTCATGATTCAATATATGATTCAATTCATGATTCATGATTCATGATTCAATTCATGATTCATGATTCAATTCATGATTCATGATTCATGATTCATGATTCAATTCAGGATTCAATTCATGATTCATTATTCAATTCATGATTCATGATTAATGATTCAATTCATGATTCATGATTCAATTCATGATTCATGATTCATGATTCATGATTCAATTCATGATTCATGATTCATGATTCAATTCATTATTCGTGATTCATGATTTAATTCATGACTCATGATTCAATTCATGATTCATTTCATGATTCATGATTTATGATTCAATTCATGATTCAATTCATGATTCATGATTTGATTCATGATTCATGATTCAATTCATGATTCATGATTCAATTCATGACTCATGATTCAATTTATGATTCATGATTCAATACATGATTCATTATTTAAATCATGATTCATTTAATGATTCATGATTTATGATTCAATTCATGATTTATGAATCAATTCATGATTCATGATTCATGAATCATGATTCGATTCATGATTCATGATTCATGAATCATGATTCAATTCTTAAATCATGATTCATTAATCATGATTCAATTCATGATTCATGATTCAATTCATGATTCTTGATTCATGATTCGATTCATGATTCATGATTCATAAATCATGGTTTGATTCATGATTCATGAATCATGATTCAATTCATGATTCATGATTCATAAATCATGATTTGATTCATGATTCATGATTCGATACATGATTCAATTCATGATTCAATTCATGAATCAATATTTGATTCATGATTCATGATTCATTTCATGATTCAATATATGATTCAATTCATGATTCATGATTTAAATTATAATTCATGATTTATGATTCAATTCTTGGTTCATGATTGAATTCATGATTCATGATTCAATTCATGATTCATGATTCAATTCATGATTCATGATTCAATTCTTGATTCATGATTCATTATTCGATTCATGATACATGATTCATGATTCAATTCATGATTCATGATTCATGATTCATGATTTAATTCATGATTCATGATTCAATTCATGATTCAATTCGAAATTCAATTTATGATTCAATTCATGATTCATGATTCATGATTTGATTCATGATTCATGATTTATTTCATGATTCATGATTCATGATTCATGATTCAATTCTCAATTCATGATTCATTTCATGATTCATGATTCATTTCATGATTCATGATTCAATTCGTGATTCAATTTATGATTAATTATTCAATTCATGATTCATGATTCAATTCATGATTCATGATTTATGGTTCAATTCATGATTCAATTCATGATTCATGATTCAATTCATGAATTATGATTCAATTCATGATTCATGATTCAATTCATGACTCATGATTCATTATTCGATTCATGATTCATGATTCATGATTCATGATTCAATTCATGTTTCCTGATTCATGATTCAATTCATGATTCATGATTCAATTCATGATTCATGATTCATAAATCATGGTTCGATTCATGATTCATGAATCATGATTCAATTCATGATTCATGATTCATAAATCATGATTCGATTCATGATTCATGGTTCGATTCATGATTCAATTCATGATTCGATTCATGATTCAATTCATGATTTAATTCATGAATCAAGATTTGATTCATGATTCATGATTCATTTTATGATTCATGATTCAATATATGATTCAATTCATGATTCATGATTCATGATTGAATTCATGATTCATGATTGAATTCATGATTCATGATTCATGATTGAATTCATGATTCATGATTAAATTCATGATTCATGATTCATGATTCATCATTCAATTCAGGATTCAATTCATGATTCATTATTCAATTCATGATTCATGATTCATGATTTAATTCATGATTCATGATTCATGATTCATGATTCAATTCATGATTCATGATTCATGATTCAATTCATTATTCATGATTCATGATTTAATTCATGACTCATGATTCAATTCATGATTCATTTCATGATTCATGATTTATGATTCAATTCATGATTCATGATTTGATTCATGATTCATGATTCAATTCATGATTCATGATTCAATTCATGACTCATGATTCAATTTATGATTCATGATTCAATACATGATTCATTATTTAAATCATGATTCATTTAATGATTCATGATTTATGATTCAATTCATGATTTATGAATCAATTCATGATTCATGATTCATGAATCATGATTTGATTCATGATTCATGATTCATGAATCATGATTCAATTCTTAAATCATGATTCATTAATCATGATTCAATTCATGATTCATGATTCAATTCATGATTCTTGATTCATGATTCGATTCATGATTCATGATTCATAAATCATGGTTCGATTCATGATTCATGAATCATGATTCAATTCATGATTCATGATTCATAAATCATGATTCGATTCATGATTCATGATTCGATACATGATTCAATTCATGATTCAATTCATGAATCAAGATTTGATTCATGATTCATGATTCATTTCATGATTCATGATTCAATATATGATTCAATTCATGATTCATGATTTAAATCATAATTCATGATTTATGATTCAATTCTTGGTTCATGATTGAATTCATGATTCATGATACAATTCATGATTCATGATTCATGATTCAATTCATGATTCATGATTCAATTCTTGATTCATGATTCATTATTCGATTCATGATACATGATTCATGATTCAATTCATGATTCCTGATTCATGATTCATGATTTAATTCATGATTCATGATTCAATTCATGATTCAATTCGAAATTCAATTTATGATTCAATTCATGATTCATGATTCATGATTTGATTCATGATTCATGATTTAATTCATGATTCATGATTCATGATTCATGATTCATTTCTCAATTCATGATTCATTTCATGATTCATGATTCATTTCATGATTCATGATTCAATTCATGATTCAATTTATGATTAATTATTCAATTCATGATTCATGATTCAATTCATGATTCATGATTCATGATTCAATTCATGATTCATGATTCAATTTATGATTCATGATTCAATTCATGATTCATGGTTCAATTCATGATTCATGATTCAATTCATGATTCATTATTCGATTCATGATTCATGATTCATGATTCATTTCATGATTCCTGATTCATGATTTAATACATGATTCATGATTCAATTCATGATTCAATTCATGATTCAATTCATGATTCATGATTCAATTCATAATTCATGATTCATGATGTAATTCATGACTCATGATTTAATTCATGATTCATTTCATGATTCATTTCATGATTCATGATTCATTTCATGATTCATTAATAAATTCATGATTCAATTCATCATTCATGATTCAATTCATCATTATTGATTCAATATATGATTCAATTCATGATTCATTATTCAAATCATGATTCATGATTCAATTCATGATTCATGATTCATGATTCAATTCATGATTCATGATTCATGATTCATGATTCAATTCATGATTCAATTCATGATTCAATTCATGATTCAATTCATGATTTATGATTCAATTCATGATTCATGATTCAATTCATGATTCAATTCATGATTCATGATTTATGATTCAATTCATGATTCAATTCATGAATCATGATTCATGAATCATGATTTGATTCATGATTAATGATTCATGAATCATGATTCAATTCTTAAATCATGATTCATTAATCATTATTCAATTCATGATTCATGGTTCAATTCATGATTCAATTCATGATTCAATTCATGATTCATCTCATGATTTATGATTCAATTCATGATTCATGATTCAATTCTTGATTCATGATTCATTATTCGATTCATGATACATGATTCATGATTCAATTCATGATTCATGATTCATGATTTAATTCATGATTCATGATTCAATTCATGATTCAATTCGAAATTCAATTTATGATTCAATTCATGATTCATGATTTGATTCATGATTCATGATTTATTTCATGATTCATGATTCATGATTCAATTCTCAATTCATGATTCATTTCATGATTCATGATTCATTTCATGATTCATGATTCAATTCGTGATTCAATTTATGATTAATTATTCAATTCATGATTCATGATTCAATTCATGATTCATGATTTATGGTTCAATTCATGATTCAATTCATGATTCATGATTCAATTCATGATTCATGATTTATGGTTCAATTCATGATTCAATTCATGATTCATGATTCAATTCATGAATTATGATTCAATTCATGATTCATGATTCAATTCATGACTCATGATTCATTATTCGATTCATGATTCATGATTCATGATTCATGATTCAATTCATGTTTCCTGATTCATGATTCATGATTCAATTCATGATTCATGATTCAATTCATGATTCATGATTCATAAATCATGGTTCGATTCATGATTCATGAATCATGATTCAATTCATGATTCATGATTCATAAATCATGATTCGATTCATGATTCATGGTTCGATTCATGATTCAATTCATGATTCGATTCATGATTCAATTCATGATTTAATTCATGAATCAAGATTTGATTCATGATTCATGATTCATTTTATGATTCATGATTCAATATATGATTCAATTCATGATTCATGATTCATGATTGAATTCATGATTCATGATTGAATTCATGATTCATGATTGAATTCATGATTCATGATTGAATTCATGATTCATGATTAAATTCATGATTCATGATTCATGATTCATGATTCAATTCAGGATTCAATTCATGATTCATTATTCAATTCATGATTCATGATTCATGATTTAATTCATGATTCATGATTCATGATTCATGATTCAATTCATGATTCATGATTCATGATTCAATTCATGATTCATGATTTAATTCATGATTCATGATTCATGATTCAATTCTTGATTCATGACTTATTATTCAATTCATGATACATGATTCATGATTCAATTCATGATTCGTGATTCGTGATTCATGATTCATGATTTAATTCATGATTCATGATTCAATTCATGATTCAATTCGAAATTCAATTCATGATTCAATTCATGATTCATGATTCATGATTTGATTCATGATTCATGATTTGATTCATGATTCATGATTCATGATTCATGATTCAATTCATGATTCATGATTCATTTCATGATTCATGATTCATTTCATGATTCATGATTCAATTCATGATTCAATTTATGATTAATGATTCAATTCATGATTCATGATTCAATTCATGATTCATGGTTCAATTCATGATTCAATTCATGATTCAATTCATGATTCATCTCATGATTTATGATTCAATTCATGATTCATGATTCAATTCATGATTCAATTCATGATTCATGATTCATTTTTCAATTCATGACTCATGATTCAATTTATGATTCATGATTCAATTCATGATTCATGATTTAATTCATGATTCATTTAATGATTCATAATTTATGATTCAATTCATGATTTATGAATCAATTCATGATTCATGATTCATGAATCATGATTCGATTCATGATTCATGATTTAATTCATGATTCTTGATTCATGATTCAATTCATGATGCAATTCATGAATCATGATTTGATTCATGATTCATGATTCATTTCATGATTTATGATTCATGATTCATGATTCAATTCATGATTCAATTCATGATTCATGATTCAATTCATAAATTATGACTCAATTCATGATTCATGATTCAATTCATGATTCAAGATTCATGATTCAATTCCTGATTCCTGATTCATGATTCATGATTCATGATTCAATTCATGATTCATGATTCAATTCATGATTCATAAATCATGGTTCGATTCATGATTCATAAATCATGATTCGATTCATGATTCATGATTCATGATTGAATTCATGATTCATGATTGAATTCATGATTCATGATTCATGATTCAATTCATGATTCATGATTCAATTCATGATTCATGATTCATGATTCATGATTCAATTCAGGATTCAATTCATGATTCATTATTCAATTCATGATTCATGATTCATGATTCAATTCATGATTCATGATTCAATTCATGATTCATGATTCATGATTCAATTCATGATTCATGATTCATGATTCAATTCATTATTCGTGATTCATGATTTAATTCATAACTCATGATTCAATTCATGATTCATTTCATGATTCATGATTTATGATTCAATTCATGATTCAATTCATGATTCATGATTTGATTCATGATTCATGATTCAATTCATGATTCATGATTCAATTCATGACTCATGATTCAATTTATGATTCATGATTCAATACATGATTCATTATTTAAATCATGATTCATTTAATGATTCATGATTTATGATTCAATTCATGATTTATGAATCAATTCATGATTCATGATTCATGAATCATGATTCGATTCATGATTCATGAATCATGATTCAATTCTTAAATCATGATTCATTAATCATGATTCAATTCATGATTCATGATTCAATTCATGATTCTTGATTCATGATTCGATTCATGATTCATGATTCATAAATCATGGTTCGATTCATGATTCATGAATCATGATTCAATTCATGATTCATGATTCATAAATCATGATTCGATTCATGATTCATGATTCGATACATGATTCAATTCATGATTCAATTCATGAATCAAGATTTGATTCATGATTCATGATTCATTTCATGATTCGTGATTCAATATATGATTCAATTCATGATTCATGATTTAAATCATAATTCATGATTTATAATTCAATTCTTGGTTCATGATTGAATTCATGATTCATGATTCAATTCATGATTCATGATTCAATTCATGATTCATGATTCAATTCTTGATTCATGATTCATTATTCGATTCATGATACATGATTCATGATTCAATTCATGATTCCTGATTCATGATTCATGATTCATGATTTAATTCATGATTCATGATTCAATTCATGATTCAATTCGAAATTCAATTTATGATTCAATTCATGATTCATGATTCATGATTTGATTCATGATTCATGATTTAATTCATGATTCATGATTCATGATTCATGATTCAATTCTCAATTCATGATTCATTTCATGATTCATGATTCATTTCATGATTCATGATTCAATTCATGATTCAATTTATGATTAATTATTCAATTCATGATTCATGATTCAATTCATGATTCATGATTTATGGTTCAATTCATGATTCAATTCATGATTTATGATTCAATTCATGAATTATGATTCAATTCATGATTCATGATTCAATTCATGACTCATGATTCATTATTCGATTCATGATTCATGATTCATGATTCATGATTCAATTTATGTTTCCTGATTCATGATTCATGATTCAATTCATGATTCATGATTCAATTCATGATTCAATTCATGATTCATGATTCATAAATCATGGTTCGATTCATGATTCATGAATCATGATTCAATTCATGATTCATGATTCATAAATCATGATTCGATTCATGATTCATGATTCGATTCATGATTCAATTCATGATTCGATTCATGATTCAATTCATGATTTAATTCATGAATCAAGATTTGATTCATGATTCATTTTATGATTCATGATTCAATATATGATTCAATTCATGATTCATGATTGAATTCATGATTCATGATTGAATTCATGATTCATGATTCATGATTCAATTCATGATTCATGATTCAATTCATGATTCATGATTCAATTCAGGATTCAATTCATGATTCATGATTCAATTCATGATTCATGATTCATGATTCAATTCATGATTCATGATTCATGATTCAATTCATTATTCATGATTCATGATTTAATTCATGACTCATGATTCAATTCATAATTCATTTCATGATTCATGATTTATGATTCAATTCATGATTCATGATTTGATTCATGATTCATGATTCAATTCATGATTCATGATTCAATTCATGACTCATGATTCAATTTATGATTCATGATTCAATACATGATTCATTATTTAAATCATGATTCATTTAATGATTCATGATTTATGATTCAATTCATGATTTATGAATCAATTCATGATTCATGATTCATGAATCATGATTCGATTCATGATTCATGATTCATGAATCATGATTCAATTCTTAAATCATGAATCATTAATCATGATTCAATTCATGATTCATGATTCAATTCATGATTCTTGATTCATGATTCGATTCATGATTCATGATTCATAAATCATGGTTCGATTCATGATTCATGAATCATGATTCAATTCATGATTCATGATTCATAAATCATGATTCGATTCATGATTCATGATTCGATACATGATTCAATTCATGATTCAATTCATGAATCAAGATTTGATTCATGATTCATGATTCATTTCATGATTCATGATTCAATATATGATTCAATTCATGATTCATGATTTATGATTCAATTCTTGGTTCATGATTGAATTCATGATTCATGATTCAATTCATGATTCATGATTCATGATTCAATTCATGATTCATGATTCAATTCTTGATTCATGATTCATTATTCGATTCATGATACATGATTCATGATTCAATTCATGATTCCTGATTCATGATTCATGATTCATGATTTAATTCATGATTCATGATTCAATTCATGATTCAATTCGAAATTCAATTTATGATTCAATTCATGATTCATGATTTGATTCATGATTCATGATTTAATTCATGATTCATGATTTAATTTATGATTCATGATTCATGATTCATGATTCAATTCTCAATTCATGATTCATTTCATGATTCATGATTCATTTCATGATTCATGATTCAATTCATGATTCAATTTATGATTAATTATTCAATTCATGATTCATGATTCAATTCTTGATTCATGATTCATGGTTCAATTCATGATTCAATTCATGATTCAATTCATGATTCATCTCATGATTTATGATTCAATTCATGATTCATGATTCAATTCATGATTCAATTCATGATTCATGATTCATTTTTCAATTCATGACTCATGATTCAATTTATGATTCATGATTCAATTCATGATTCATGATTTAATTCATGATTCATTTAATGATTCATGATTTATGATTCAATTCATGATTTATGAATCAATTCATGATTCATGATTCATGAATCATGATTCGATTCATGATTAATGATTAATGAATCATGATTCAATTCTTAAATCATGATTCATTAATCATGATTCAATTCATGATTCTTGATTCATGATTCAATTCATGATTCAATTCATGAATCATGATTTGATTCATGATTCATGATTCATTTCATGATTTATGATTCATCATTCAATTCATGATTCATGATTTAATTCATGATTCATAAATTCGATACATGATTCGTGATTCATGATTCAATTTATGATTCAATTCATGATTCAAATCATGATTCATGATTCAATTCATGATTCATGATTTGATTCATGATTCATTATTTGATTCATGATTCATGATTCATGATTCAATTCATGATTCCTGATTCATGATTCATGATTCATGATTCAATTCATGATTCATGATTCAATTTTTGATTCATGATTCATGATTCAATTCATGATTCATGATTCATGATTCAATTCATGATTCATGATTCATTATTCGATTCATGATTCATGATTCATGACTCATGATTCATGATTTAATTCATGATTCATGATTCAATTCATCATACCTGATTCATGATTCATGATTCATGATTCAATTCATGATTCATGATTCAATTCATGATTCAATTCATGATTCATGATTCATTTCATGATTCATGATTCATGATTCAATTCATGGTTCATGATTCAATTCATGACTCATGATTCATGATTCATGATTTATGATTTAATTCATGATTTGTGATTCGATTCATGATTAATGAATCATGATTCGATTCATGATTCATGATTCATGAATCATGATTCGATTTATGATTCATGTTTTATGAATCATGATTCGATTCATGATTCATGATTCAATTCATGATTCATGATTCATGATTCAATTCATGATTCATGATTCAATTCATGATTCAATTCATGATTCATGATTCATGATTCAATTCATGATTCAATTCATGATTTATGATTCAATTCATGATTCATGATTCAATTCATGATTCGATTCATGATTCATGATTTAATTCATGATTCATTTAATGATTCATGATTTATGATTCAATTCATGATTTATGAATCAATTCATGATTCATGATTCATGAATCATGATTCGATTCATGATTAATGATTCATGAATCATGATTCAATTCCTAAATCATGATTCATTAATTATGATTCAATTCATGATTCATGATTCAATTCATGATTCTTGATTCATGATTCAATTCATGATTCATGATTCATGATTCAATTCTTGATTCATGATTCATTATTCGATTCATGAATTATGATTCAATTCATGATTCATGATTCATGATTCAATTCATGATTCATGATTCAATTCATGATTCAATTCATGATTCATGATTCATGATTTAATTCATGATTCATGATTCAATTCATTATTCATGATTCATGATTTAATTCATGACTCATGATTCAATTCATGATTCATTTCATGATTCATGCTTTATGATTCAATTCATGATTCAATTCATGATTCATGATTTAATTCATGATTCATGATTCAATTCATGATTCATGATTCAATTCATGACTCATGATTCAATTTATGATTCATAATTCAATTCATGATGTATGATTCAATTCATGATTTATGAATCAATTCATGATTCATGATTCATGAATCATGATTCGATTCATGATTAATGATTCATAAATCATGATTCGATTCATGATTCATGATAAAATTCATGATTCTTGATTCATGATTCGATTCATGTTTCATTCTTCATAAATCAATTCATGATTCATGATTTAAATCATAATTCATGATTTATGATTCAATTCTTGGTTCATGATTGAATTCATGATTCATGATTCAATTTATGATTCATGATTCATGATTCAATTCTTGATTCATGATTCAATTCATGATTCATGATTCATCATTCAATTCTTGATTCACGATTCATTATTTGATTCATGATACATGATTCATGATTCAATTCATGATTCCTGATTCATGATTCATGATTTAATTCATGATTCATGATTCAATTCATGATTCATGATTCAATTCATGATTCAATTCGAGATTCAATTCATGATTCAATTCATGATTCATGATTCAATTCATGATTCATGATTCATGATTTGATTCATGATTCATGATTTGATTCATGATTCATGATTCATGATTCATGATTCAATTCATGAATCATGATTCAATTCATGATTCATTTCATGATTCATGATTCATTTCATGATTCATGATTCAATTCATGATTCATGATTCAATTCATGATTCATGATACATGATTCAATTCATGATTCATGATTCATTTTATGACTCATGATTCAATTCATGATTCATGATTTAATTCATGATTCATTTAATGATTCATGATTTATGATTCAATTCATTATTTATGAATCGATTCATGATTCATGAATCATGATTCGATTCATGATTCATGATTCATGAATTATGATTCAATTCTTGATTCATGATTCATTAATCATGATTCAATTCATGATTCATGATTCATAATTCGATTCATGATTCAATTCATGATTCATGATTCATCATTTAATTAATGATTCATGATTCATGATTCAATTCATGATTCAATTCATGATTCATGATTCAATTCATGATTCATGATTCAATTCATGATTCGTGATTCATGATTCAATTTATGATTCAATTCATGATTCATGATTCAAATCATGATTCATGATTCAATTCATGATTCATGATTCAATTCGTGATTCGTGATTAACAATTTAATTCATGATTCAATTCATGATTTATGATTTAATTCATGATTCAATTCATGATTCATGATTCATTTTTCAATTCATGACTCATGATTCAATTTATGATTCATGATTCAATTCATGATTCATGATTTAATTCATGATTCATTTAATGATTCATGATTTATGATTCAATTCATGATTTATGAATCAATTCATGATTCATGATTCATGAATCATGATTCGATTCATGATTAATGATTAATGAATCATGATTCAATTCTTAAATCATGATTCATTAATCATGATTCAATTTATGATTCTTGATTCATGATTCAATTCATGATTCAATTCATGAATCATGATTTGATTCATGATTCATGATTCATTTCATGATTTATGATTCATCATTCAATTCATGATTCATGATTTAATTCATGATTCATAAATTCGATACATGATTCGTGATTCATGATTCAATTTATGATTCAATTCATGATTCAAATCATGATTCATGATTCAATTCATGATTCATGATTTGATTCATGATTCATTATTTGATTCATGATTCATGATTCATGATTCAATTCATGATTCCTGATTCATGATTCATGATTCATGATTCAATTCATGATTCATGATTCAATTTTTGATTCATGATTCATGATTCAATTCATGATTCATGATTCAATTCATGATTCATGATTCATGATTCAATTCATGATTCATGATTCATTATTCGATTCATGATTCATGATTCATGACTCATGATTCATGATTTAATTCATGATTCATGATTCAATTCATCATACCTGATTCATGATTCATGATTCATGATTCAATTCATGATTCATGATTCAATTCATGATTCAATTCATGATTCAATTCATGATTCATGATTCATTTCATGATTCATGATTCATGATTCAATTCATGGTTCATGATTCAATTCATGACTCATGATTCATGATTCATGATTTATGATTTAATTCATGATTTATGATTCGATTCATGATTAATGAATCATGATTCGATTCATGATTCATGATTCATGAATCATGATTCGATTTATGATTCATGATTTATGAATCATGATTCGATTCATGATTCATGATTCAATTCATGATTCATGATTCATGATTCAATTCATGATTCATGATTCAATTCATGATTCAATTCATGATTCATGATTCATGATTCAATTCATGATTCAATTCATGATTTATGATTCAATTCATGATTCATGATTCAATTCATGATTCGATTCATAATTCATGATTTAATTCATGATTCATTTAATGATTCATGATTTATGATTCAATTCATGATTTATGAATCAATTCATGATTCATGATTCATGAATCATGATTCGATTCATGATTAATGATTCATGAATCATGATTCAATTCCTAAATCATGATTCATTAATTATGATTCAATTCATGATTCATGATTCAATTCATGATTCTTGATTCATGATTCAATTCATGATTCATGATTCATGATTCAATTCTTGATTCATGATTCATTATTCGATTCATGAATTATGATTCAATTCATGATTCATGATTCATGATTCAATTCATGATTCATGATTCAATTCATGATTCAATTCATGATTCATGATTCATGATTTAATTCATGATTCATGATTCAATTCATTATTCATGATTCATGATTTAATTCATGACTCATGATTCAATTCATGATTCATTTCATGATTCATGCTTTATGATTCAATTCATGATTCAATTCATGATTCATGATTTAATTCATGATTCATGATTCAATTCATGATTCATGATTCAATTCATGACTCATGATTCAATTTATGATTCATAATTCAATTCATGATGTATGATTCAATTCATGATTTATGAATCAATTCATGATTCATGATTCATGAATCATGATTCGATTCATGATTAATGATTCATAAATCATGATTCGATTCATGATTCATGATAAAATTCATGATTCTTGATTCATGATTCGATTCATGTTTCATGCTTCATAAATCAATTCATGATTCATGATTTAAATCATAATTCATGATTCATGATTTAAATCATAATTGATGATTTATGATTCAATTCTTGGTTCATGATTGAATTCATGATTCATGATTCAATTTATGATTCATGATTCATGATTCAATTCTTGATTCATGATTCAATTCATGATTCATGATTCATGATTCAATTCTTGATTCACGATTCATTATTTGATTCATGATACATGATTCATGATTCAATTCATGATTCCTGATTCATGATTCATGATTTAATTCATGATTCATGATTCAATTCATGATTCAATTCGAGATTCAATTCATGATTCAATTCATGATTCATGATTCAATTCATGATTCATGATTCATGATTTGATTCATGATTCATGATTTGATTCATGATTCATGATTCATGATTCATGATTCAATTCATGAATCATGATTCAATTCATGATTCATTTCATGATTCATGATTCATTTCATGATTCATGATTCAATTCATGATTCATGATTCAATTAATGATTCATGATACATGATTCAATTCATGATTCATGATTCATTTTATGACTCATGATTCAATTCATGATTCATGATTTAATTCATGATTCATTTAATGATTCATGATTTATGATTCAATTCATTATTTATGAATCGATTCATGAATCATGATTCGATTCATGATTCATGATTCATGAATTATGATTCAATTCTTGATTCATGATTCATTAATCATGATTCAATTCATGATTCATGATTCATAATTCGATTCATGATTCAATTCATGATTCATGATTCATCATTTAATTAATGATTCATGATTCATGATTCAATTCATGATTCAATTCATGATTCATGATTCAATTCATGATTCATGATTCAATTCATGATTCGTGATTCATGATTCAATTTATGATTCAATTCATGATTCATGATTCAAATCATGATTCATGATTCAATTCATGATTCATGATTCAATTCGTGATTCGTGATTAACAATTTAATTCATGATTCAATTCATGATTTATGATTTAATTCATGATTCAATTCATGATTCATGATTCATTTTTCAATTCATGACTCATGATTCAATTTATGATTCATGATTCAATTCATGATTCATGATTTAATTCATGATTCATTTAATGATTCATGATTTATGATTCAATTCATGATTTATGAATCAATTCATGATTCATGATTCATGAATCATGATTCGATTCATGATTTATGATTAATGAATCATGATTCAATTCTTAAATCATGATTCATTAATCATGATTCAATTCATGATTCTTGATTCATGATTCAATTCATGATTCAATTCATGAATCATGATTTGATTCATGATTCATGATTCATTTCATGATTTATGATTCATCATTCAATTCATGATTCATGATTTAATTCATGATTCATAAATTCGATACATGATTCGTGATTCATGATTCAATTTATGATTCAATTCATGATTCAAATCATGATTCATGATTCAATTCATGATTCATGATTTGATTCATGATTCATTATTTGATTCATGATTCATGATTCATGATTCAATTCATGATTCCTGATTCATGATTCATGATTCAATTCATGATTCAATTTTTGATTCATGATTCATGATTCAATTCATGATTCATGATTCATGATTCAATTCATGATTCATGATTCATTATTCGATTCATGATTCATGATTCATGACTCATGATTCATTATTTAATTCATGATTCATGATTCAATTCATCATACCTGATTCATGATTCATGATTCATGATTCAATTCATGATTCATGATTCAATTCATGATTCAATTCATGATTCATGATTCATTTCATGATTCATGATTCATGATTCAATTCATGGTTCATGATTCAATTCATGACTCATGATTCATGATTCATGATTTATGATTTAATTCATGATTTATGATTCGATTCATGATTAATGAATCATGATTCGATTCATGATTCATGATTCATGAATCATGATTCAATTTATGATTCATGATTTATGAATCATGATTCGATTCATGATTCATGATTCAATTCATGATTCATGATTCATGATTCAATTCATGATTCATGATTCAATTCATGATTCAATTCATGATTCATGATTCATGATTCAATTCATGATTCAATTCATGATTTATGATTCAATTCATGATTCATGATTCAATTCATGATTCGATTCATGATTCATGATTTAATTCATGATTCATTTAATGATTCATGATTTATGATTCAATTCATGATTTATGAATCAATTCATGATTCATGATTCATGAATCATGATTCGATTCATGATTAATGATTAATGAATCATGATTCAATTCTTAAATCATGATTCATTAATCATGATTCAATTCATGATTCATGATTTAATTCATGATTCATTTAATGATTCATGATTTATGATTCAATTCATGATTTATGAATCAATTCATGATTCATGATTCATGAATCATGATTCGATTCATGATTAATGATTAATGAATCATGATTCAATTCTTAAATCATGATTCATTAATCATGATTCAATTCATGATTCTTGATTCATGATTCAATTCATGATTCAATTCATGAATCATGATTTGATTCATGATTCATGATTCATTTCATGATTTATGATTCATCATTCAATTCATGATTCATGATTTAATTCATGATTCATAAATTTGATACATGATTCGTGATTCATGATTCAATTTATGATTCAATTCATGATTCAAATCATGATTCATGATTCAATTCATGATTCATGATTTGATTCATGATTCATTATTTGATTCATGATTCATGATTCATGATTCAATTCATGATTCCTGATTCATGATTCATGATTCAATTCATGATTCATGATTCAATTTTTGATTCATGATTCATGATTCAATTCATGATTCATGATTCATGATTCAATTCATGATTCATGATTCATTATTCGATTCATGATTCATGACTCATGATTCATGATTTAATTCATGATTCATGATTCAATTCATCATACCTGATTCATGATTCATGATTCATGATTCAATTCATGATTCATGATTCAATTCATGATTCAATTCATGATTCATGATTCATTTCATGATTCATGATTCATGATTCAATTCATGGTTCATGATTCAATTCATGACTCATGATTCATGATTCATGATTTATGATTTAATTCATGATTTATGATTCGATTCATGATTAATGAATCATGATTCTATTCATGATTCATGATTCATGAATCATGATTCGATTTATGATTCATGATTTATGAATCATGATTCGATTCATGATTCATGATTCAATTCATGATTCATGATTCATGATTCAATTCATGATTCATGATTCAATTCATGATTCAATTCATGATTCATGATTCATGATTCAATTCATGATTCAATTCATGATTTATGATTCAATTCATGATTCATGATTCAATTCATGATTCGATTCATGATTCATGATTTAATTCATGATTCATTTAATGATTCATGATTTATGATTCAATTCATGATTTATGAATCAATTCATGATTCATGATTCATGAATCATGATTCGATTCATGATTAATAATTCATGAATCATGATTCAATTCCTAAATCATGATTCATTAATTATGATTCAATTCATGATTCATGATTCAATTCATGATTCTTGATTCATGATTCAAATTATGATTCATGATTTAAATCATGATTCATGATTCAATTCCTAAATCATGATTCATTAATTATGATTCAATTCATGATTCATGATTCAATTCATGATTCTTGATTCATGATTCAAATTATGATTCATGATTTAAATCATGATTCATGATTCAATTCATGATTCATGATTCAATTCATGATTCATGATTCATGATTCAATTCTTGATTCATGATTCATTATTCGATTCATGAATTATGATTCAATTCATGATTCATGATTCATGATTCAATTCATGATTCATGATTCAATTCATGATTCAATTCATGATTCATGATTCATGATTTAATTCATGATTCATGATTCATGATTCAATTCATTATTCATGATTCATGATTTAATTCATGACTCATGATTCAATTCATGATTCATTTCATGATTCATGCTTTATGATTCAATTCATGATTCAATTCATGATTCATGATTTAATTCATGATTCATGATTCAATTCATGATTCATGATTCAATTCATGACTCATGATTCAATTTATGATTCATAATTCAATTCATGATGTATGATTCAATTCATGATTTATGAATCAATTCATGATTAATGATTCATAAATCATGATTCGATTCATGATTCATGATAAAATTCATGATTCTTGATTCATGATTTGATTCATGATTCATGCTTCATAAATCATGGTTCGATTCATGATTCATGTTTCGATTCATGATTCAATTCATGATTCAATTCATGAATCAAGATTTGATTCATGATTCATGATTCATCTCATGATTCATGATTCAATATATGATTCAATTCATGATTCATGATTTAAATCATAATTCATGATTTATGATTCAATTCTTGGTTCATGATTGAATTCATGATTCATGATTCAATTTATGATTCATGATTCATGATTCAATTCTTGATTCATGATTCAATTCATGATTCATGATTCATGATTCAATTCTTGATTCACGATTCATTATTTGATTCATGATACATGATTCATGATTCAATTCATGATTCCTGATTCATGATTCATGATTTAATTCATGATTCATGATTCAATTCATGATTCAATTCGAGATTCAATTCATGATTCAATTCATGATTCATGATTCAATTCATGATTCATGATTCATGATTTGATTTATGATTCATGATTCATGATTCATGATTCAATTCATGAATCATGATTCAATTCATGATTCATTTCATGATTCATGATTCATTTCATGATTCATGATTAAATTCATGATTCATGATTCAATTAATGATTCATGATACATGATTCAATTCATGATTCATGATTCATTTTATGACTCATGATTCAATTCATGATTCATGATTTAATTCATGATTCATGATTTAATTCATGATTCATTTAATGATTCATGATTTATGATTCAATTCATTATTTATGAATCGATTCATGATTCATGAATCATGATTCGATTCATGATTCATGAATTATGATTCAATTCTTGATTCATGATTCATTAATCATGATTCAATTCATGATTCATGATTCATAATTCGATTCATGATTCAATTCATGATTCATGATTCATCATTTAATTAATGATTCATGATTCATGATTCAATTCATGATTCAATTCATGATTCATGATTCAATTCATGATTCATGATTCAATTCATGATTCGTGATTCATGATTCAATTTATGATTCAATTCATGATTCATGATTCAAATCATGATTCATGATTCAATTCATGATTCATGATTCAATTCGTGATTCGTGATTAACAATTTAATTCATGATTCAATTCATGATTTATGATTTAATTCATGATTCATGATTCAATATATGATTCAATTCATGATTCATGATTCAATTCATGATTCATGATTCAATTCATGATTCGTGATTCATGATGCAATTCATGATTCAAATCATGATTCGATTCATGATTCATAATTCATAAATCATGATTCGATTATGATTCATGATTCATGAATCTTGATTCAATTCATAATTCATGATTCATGATTCAATTGATGATTCATGATTCATGATTTGATTCATGATTCATGATTCATGATTCATGATTCATGATTCAATTCATGATTCCTGATTCAATTCATGATTCATGATTCAATTCATGATTCATGATTCAATTCATGATTCATGATTCAATTCATGATTCATGATTTATGATTCAATTCATGACTCATGATTCAATTCATCATTCATGATTCATGATTCAATTCATGACTCATGATTCAATTCATGATTCATGATTAAATTCATGATTTATGATTTAATTCATGATTCATTTAATGATTCATGATTTATGATTCAATTCATGATTTATGATTCGATTCATGATTCATGATTCATTATTCGGATTTATGATTCAATTCATGATTTATGATTCATGATTCAATTCATGATTCATGATTGAATGCATGATTCATGATTTAAATCATAATTCATGATTCATGATTCAATTCTTGTTTCATGATTGAATTCATTATTCATGATTCAATTCATGATTTATGATTCATGATTCAATTCATGATTCATGATTCAATTTATGATTCATGATTCAATTCATGATTCATAATTCATGATTTAATTCATGATTCATGATTCAATTCATGATTCATTATTCGATTCATGATTCATGATTCATGATTCATTTTATGATTCCTGATTCATGATTCAATACATGATTCATGATTCAATTCATGATTCAATTCATGATTCAATTCATGATTCATGATTCAATTCATAATTCATGATTCATGATGTAATTCATGACTCATGATTTAATTCATGATTCATTTCATGATTCATTTCATGATTCATTATTCATTTCATGATTCATTAATAAATTCATGATTCAATTCATGATTCATGATTCAATTCATCATTCATGATTCAATATATGATTCAATTCATGATTCAAATCATGATTCATGATTCAATTAATGATTCATGATTCATGATTCAATTCTTGATTCATGATTCATTATTCGATTCATGATTCATGATTCATGATTCATTTCATGATTCCTGATTCCTGATTCATGATTCATGATTCAATTCATGATTCCTGATTCAATTCATGATTCATGATTCAATTCATGATTCATGATTCAATTCATGATTCATGATTCATGATTCAATTCATGATTCATGATTTATGATTCAATTCATGACTCATGATTCATGATTCAATTCATGACTCATGATTAAATTCTTATTCATGATTAAATTCATAATTTATGATTTAATTCATGATTCATTTAATGATTCATGATTTATGATTCAATTCATGATTTATGATTCGATTCATGATTCATGATTCATTATTCGATTTATGATTCAATTCATGATTCAATTCATGAATCAAGATTTGATTCATGATTTTTGATTCATTTCATAATTCATGATTCATGATTCAATTCATGATTCATGATTCAATTCATGATTCATGATTCAATTCATGATTCATGATTCATGATTCAATTCATGATTCATGATTCAATTCATGATTTATGATTCATGATTCAATTCATGATTCATGATTCAATTCATGATTCATTATTCGATTTATGATTCAATTCATGATTCAATTCATGAATCAAGATTTGATTCATGATTTATGATTCATTTCATGATTCATGATTCAATTCATGATTGAATGCATGATTCATGATTTAAATCATAATTCATGATTCATGATTCAATTCTTGTTTCATGATTGAATTCATGATTCATGATTCAATTCATGATTCATGATTCATGATTCAATTCATGATTCATGATTCAATTTATGATTCATGATTCAATTCATGATTCATGATTCATGATTCAATTCATGATTCATGATTCAATTCATGATTCATTATTCGATTCATGATTCATGATTCATTTCATGATTCCTGATTCATTATTCAATACATGATTCATGATTCAATTCATGATTCAATTCATGATTCAATTCATGATTCAATTCATGATTCATGATTCAATTCATAATTCATGATTCATGATGTAATTCATGACTCATGATTTAATTCATGATTCATTTCATGATTCATTTCATGATTCATGATTCATTTCATGATTCATTAAAAAATTCGTGATTCAATTCATGATTCATGATTCAATTCATCATTGATGATTCAATATATGATTCAATTCATGATTCATGATTCAAATCATGATTCATGATTCCATTAATGATTCATGATTCATGATTCAATTCTTGATTCATGATTCATTATTCGATTCATGATTCATGATTCATGATTCATTTCATGATTCCTGATTCATGATTCAATACATGATTCATGATTCAATTCATGATTCAATTCATGATTCATGATTCATGATTCAATTCATAATTCATGATTCATGATTCATGATTCAATTCATGATTCATGATTCAATTCATGATTCAATTCATGATTCATGATTCAATTCATGATTTATTATTCATGATTCAATTCATGATTCATGAATCATGATTCGATTTATGATTCATGATTTATAAATCATGAGTCGATTCATGATTCATGATTCAATTCATGATTCATGATTCATGATGTAATTCATGACTCATGATTTAATTCATGATTCATTTCATGATTCATTTCATGATTCATGATTCATTTCATGATTCATTAATAAATTCGTGATTCAATTCATGATTCATGATTCAATTCATCATTGATGATTCAATATATGATTCAATTCATGATTCATGATTCAAATCATGATTCATGATTCCATTAATGATTCATGATTCATGATTCAATTCTTGATTCATGATTCATTATTCGATTCATGATTCATGATTCATGATTCATTTCATGATTCCTGATTCATGATTCAATACATGATTCATGATTCAATTCATGATTCAATTCATGATTCAATTCATGATTCATGATTCAATTCATAATTCATGATTCATGATGTAATTCATGACTCATGATTTAATTCATGATTCATTTCATGATTCATTTCATGATTCATGATTCATTTCATGATTCATTAATAAATTCGTGATTCAATTCATGATTCATGATTCAATTCATCATTGATGATTCAATATATGATTCAATTCATGATTCATGATTCAAATCATGATTCATGATTCCATTAATGATTCATGATTCATGATTCAATTCTTGATTCATGATTCATTATTCGATTCATGATTCATGATTCATGATTCATTTCATGATTCCTGATTCATGATTCAATACATGATTCATGATTCAATTCATGATTCAATTCATGATTCAATTCATGATTCATGATTCATGATTCAATTCATAATTCATGATTCATGATTCATGATTCAATTCATGATTCATGATTCAATTCATGATTCAATTCATGATTCATGATTCAATTCATGATTTATTATTCATGATTCAATTCATGATTCATGAATCATGATTCGATTTATGATTCATGATTTATAAATCATGATTCGATTCATGATTCATGATTCAATTCATGATTCATGATTCATGATTTGATTCATGATTCATGATTCATAATTCAATTCATCATTCATGATTGTTTTCATGATTCTTTAATCAATTCATAATTCAATTCATCATTCATGATTCAATATATGATTCAATTCATGATTCATTATTCAAATCATGATTCATGATTCAATTCATGATTCATGATTCAATTCATGATTCAATTCATGATTCATGATTTATGATTCAATTCATGATTTATGAATCAATTCATGATTAATGATTCATGAATCATGATTCAATTCTTAAATCATGATTCATTAATCATGATTCAATTCATGATTCATGATTCAATTCATGATTCTTGATTCATGATTCAATTCATGATTCAATTCATGAATCATGATTTGATTCATGATTCATGATTCATTTCATGATTTATGATTCATGATTCAATTAATGATTCATGATTCATGATTCAATTCATGATTCAATTCATGATTCATGATTCAATTCATGAATTATGATTCAATTCATGAATTATGATTCAATTCATGATTCATGATTCAATTCATGACTCATGATTCATTATTCGATTCATGATTCATAATTCATGATTCATGATTCAATTCATGATTCCTGATTCCTGATTCATGATTCATGATTCAATTCATGATTCATGATTCAATTCATGATTCAATTCATGATTCATGATTCATAAATCATGATTCGATTCATGATTCATGATTCAATTCATGATTTAATTCATGTATCAAGATTTGATTCATGATTCATGATTCATTTTATGATTCATGATTCAATATATGATTCAATTCATGATTCATGATTCAATTCATGATTCTTGATTCATGATTCAAATTATGATTCATGATTTAAATCATGATTCATGATTTAAATCATGATTCATGATCCAATTCATGATTCATGATTCAATTCATGATTCATGATTCATGATTCAATTCTTGATTCATGATTCATTATTCGATTCAAGATTCATGATTCAATTCATGATTCATGATTCATGATTCAATTCATGATTCATGATTTAATTCATGATTCATGATTCATGATTCAATTCATTATTCATGATTCAATTCATGATTCATGATTCATGATTCAATTCATGATTCATGATTCAATTCATGATTCATGATTCAATTCATGATTCATGATTCATGATTTAATTCATGATTCATGATTCATGATTCAATTCATGATTCATGATTCACTATTCGATTCATGACTCATGATTCAATTCATGATTCATTTCATGATTCATGATTTATGATTCAATTCATGATTCAATTCATGATTCATGATTTAATTCATGATTCATGATTCAATTCATGATTCATGATTCAATTCATGACTCATGATTCAATTTATGATTCATAATTCAATTCATGATGTATGATTCAATTCATGATTTATGAATCAATTCATGATTCATGAATCATGATTCGATTCATGATTAATGATTCATGATTCATGATTCAATTCATGATTCATTATTCGATTCATGATTCATGATTCATGATTCATTTCATGATTCCTGATTCATGATTCAATACATGATTCATGATTCAATTCATGATTCAATTCATGATTCAATTCATGATTCATGATTCAATTCATAATTCATGATTCATGATGTAATTCATGACTCATGATTTAATTCATGATTCATTTCATGATTCATTTCATGATTCATGATTCATTTCATGATTCATTAATAAATTCATGATTCAATTCATGATTCATGATTCAATTCATCATTCATGATTCAATAAATGATTCAATTCATGATTCATGATTCAAATCATGATTCATGATTCAATTAATGATTCATGATTCATGATTCAATTCTTGATTCATGATTCATTATTCGATTCATGATTCATGATTCATGATTCATTTCATGATTCCTGATTCATGATTCATGATTCAATTCATGATTCATGATTCATGATTCAATTCATAATTCATGATTCATGATTCATGATTCAATTCATGATTCATGATTCAATTCATGATTCAATTCATGATTCATGATTCAATTCATGATTCATGATTTATGATTCAATTCATGATTCATGAATCATGATTCGATTCATGATTCATGATTCATGAATCATGATTCGATTTATGATTCATGATTTATGAATCATGATTTGATTCATGATTCATGATTCAATTCATGATTCATGATTCATGATTCATGATTCAATTCATGATTCATGATTTATTTCATGATTCTTTAATCAATTCATAATTCAATTCATCATTCATGATTCAATATATGATTCAATTCATGATTCATTATTCAAATCATGATTCATGATTCAATTCATGATTCATGATTCATGATTCAATTCATGATTCATGATTCATGATTCAATTCATGATTCATGATTCAATTCATGATTCAATTCATGATTCAATTCATGATTCAATTCATGATTTAATTCATGATTCAATTCATGATTTATGGTTCAATTCATGATTCATGATTCAATTCATGATTCAATTCATGATTCATGATTTATGATTCACTTCATGATTTATGAATCAATTCATGATTCATGATTCATGAATCATGTTTTGATTCATGATTAATGATTCATGAATCATGATTCAATTCTTAAATCATGATTCATTAATCATGATTCAATTCATGATTCATGATTCAATTCATGATTCTTGATTCATGATTCAATTCATGATTCAATTCATGAATCATGATTTGATTCACGATTTATTTCATGATTTATGATTCATGAATCAATTAATGATTCATGATTCATGATTCAATTCATGATTCAATTCATGATTCATGATTCAATTCATGAATTATGATTCAATTCATGATTCATGATTCAATTCATGACTCATGATTCATTATTCGATTCATGATTCATAATTCATGATTCATGATTCAATTCATGATTCCTGATTCATGATTCATGATTTAATTCATGATTCATGATTCAATTCATGATTCAATTCATGATTCATGATTCATAAATCATGGTTTGATTCATGATTCATGAATCATGATTCAATTCATGATTCATGATTCATAAATCATGATTCGATTCATGATTCATGATTCGATTCATGATTCAATTCATGATTCGATTCATGATTCAATTCATGATTTAATTCATGCATCAAGATTTGATTCATGATTCATGATTCATTTTATGATTCATGATTCAATATATGATTTAATTCATGATTCATGATTCAATTCATGATTCTTAATTCATGATTCAAATTATGATTCATGATTTAAATCATGATTCATGATTTAACTCATGAATCAAGATTTGATTCATGATTCATGATTCATTTTATGATTCATGATTCAATATATGATTCAATTCATGATTCATGATTCAATTCATGATTCTTGATTCATGATTCAAATTATGATTCATGATTTATATCATGATTCATGATTCAATTCATGATTCATGATTTAATTCATGATTCATGATTCAATTCTTGATTCATGATTCATTATTTGATTCATGATTCATGATTCAATTCATGATTCATGATTCATGATTCAATTCATGATTCATAATTCAATTCATGATTCATGATTCATGATTCAATTCATGATTCATGATTCATGATTTAATTCATGATTCATGATTCATGATTTAATTCATTATTTATGATTCATGATTTAATTCATGACTCATGATTCAATTCATGATTCATTTCATGATTCATGCTTTATGATTCAATTCATGATTCAATTCATGATTCATAATTTAATTCATGATTCATGATTCAATTCATGATTCATGATTCAATTCATGACTCATGATTCAATTTATGATTCATAATTCAATTCATGATGTATGATTCAATTCATGATTTATGAATCAATTCATGATTCATGATTCATGAATCATGATTCGATTCATGATTAATGATTCATAAATCATGATTCGATTCATGATTCATGATAAAATTCATGATTCTTGATTCATGATTCGATTCATGATTCATGATTCATAAATCATGGTTCGATTCATGATTCATGAATCATGATTCAATTCATGATTCATGATTCATAAATCATGATTCGATTCATGATTCAATTCATGATTCAATTCATGAATCAAGATTTGATTCATGATTCATGATTCATTTCATGATTCATGATTCAATATATGATTCAATTCATGATTCATGATTTAAATCATAATTCATGATTTATGATTCAATTCTTGGTTCATGATTGAATTCATGATTCATGATTCAATTCATGATTCATGATTCATGATTCAATTCTTGATTCATGATTCAATTCATGATTCATGATTCATGATTCAATTATTGATTCACGATTCATTATTTGATTCATGATACATGATTCATGATTCAATTCATGATTCCTGATTCATGATTCATGATTTAATTCATGATTCATGATTCAATTCATGATTCAATTCGAGATTCAATTCATGATTCAATTCATGATTCATGATTCATTATTTGATTCATGATACATGATTCATGATTCAATTCATGATTCCTGATTCATGATTCATGATTTAATTCATGATACATGATTCAATTCATGATTCATGATTCAATTTATGACTCATGATTCAATTCATGATTCATGATTTAATTCATGATTCATTTAATGATTCATGATTTATGATTCAATTCATTATTTATGAATCGATTCATGATTCATGAATCATGATTCGATTCATGATTCATGATTCATGAATTATGATTCAATTCTTGATTCATGATTCATTAATCATGATTCAATTCATGATTCATGATTCATAATTCGATTCATGATTCATGATTCAATGCATGATTCATGATTCATCATTTAATTAATGATTCATGATTCATGATTCAATTCATGATTCAATTCATGATTCATGATTCAATTCATGATTCATGATTCAATTCATGATTCGTGATTCATGATTCAATTTATGATTCAATTCATGATTCATGATTCAAATCATGATTTATGATTCAATTCATGATTCATGATTCAATTCGTGATTAGTGATTAACAATTTAATTCATGATTCAATTCATGATTCATGTTTTAATTCATGATTCATGATTCAATATATGATTAAATTCATGATTCATGATTCAATTCATGATTCATGATGCAATTCATGATTCAAATCATGATTCGATTCATGATTCATAATTCATAAATCTTGATTCAATTCATGATTCATGATTCATGATTCAATTCATGATTCATGATTCATGATTTGATTCATGATTCATGATTCATGATTCATGATTCAATTCATGATTCCTGATTCAATTCATGATTCATGATTCAATTCATGATTCATGATTCAATTCATGATTCATGATTCATGATTCAATTCATGATTCATGATTTATGATTCAATTCATGACTCATGATTCATGATTCAATTCATGACTCATGATTCAATTCATGATTCATGATTAAATTCATGATTTATGATTTAATTCATGATTCATTTAATGATTCATGATTTATGATTCAATTCATGATTTATGATTCGATTCATGATTCATGATTCATTATTCGATTTATGATTCAATTCATGATTTATTTCATGAATCAAGATTTGATTCATGATTTATGATTCATTTCATGATTCATGATTCATGATTCAATTCATGATTCATGATTCAATTCATGATTCATGATTCAATTCATGATTCATGATTCATGATTCAATTCATGATTCATGATTCAATTCATGATTCATTATTCGATTTATGATTCAATTCATGATTCAATTCATGAATCAAGATTTGATTCATGATTTATGATTCATTTCATGATTCATGATTCATGATTCAATTCATGATTCATGATTGAATGCATGATTCATGATTTATATCATAATTCATGATTCATGATTCAATTCTTGTTTCATGATTGAATTCATGATTCATGATTCAATTCATGATTCATGATTCATGATTCAATTCATGATTCATGATTCAATTTATGATTAATGATTCAATTCATGATTCATGATTCATGATTCAATTCATGATTCATGATTCAATTCATGATTCATTATTCGATTCATGATTCATGATTCATTTCATGATTCCTGATTCATGATTCAATACATGATTCATGATTCAATTCATGATTCAATTCATGATTCATGATTCAATTCATAATTCATGATTCATGATGTAATTCATGACTCATGATTTAATTCATGATTCATTTCATGATTCATTTCATGATTCATGATTCATTTCATGATTCATTAATAAATTCATGATTCAATTCATGATTCATGATTCAATTCATCATTCATCATTCAATATATGATTCAATTCATGATTCATGATTCAAATCATGATTCATGATTCAATTAATGATTCATGATTCATGATTCAATTCTTGATTCATGATTCATTATTCGATTCATGATTCATGATTCATGATTCATTTCATGATTCCTGATTCATGATTCATGATTCAATACATGATTCATGATTCAATTCATGATTCAATTCATGATTCATGATTTATGATTCAATTCATAATTCATGATTCATGATTCATGATTCAATTCATGATTCATGATTCAATTCATGATTCAATTCATGATTCATGATTCAATTCATGATTCATGATTCATGATTCCATTCATGATTCATGAATCATGATTCGATTCATGATTCATGATTCATGAATCATGATTCGATTTATGATTCATGATTTATGAATCATGATTCGATTCATGATTTATGATTCAATTCATGATTCATGATTCATGATTTGATTCATGATTCATGATTCATGATTCAATTCATGATTCATGATTTATTTCATGATTTTTTAATCAATTCATAATTCAATTCATCATTCATGATTCAATATATGATTCAATTCATGATTCATTATTCAAATCATGATTCATGATTCAATTCATGATTCATGATTCATGATTCAATTCATGATTCATGATTCATGATTCAATTCATGATTTAATTCATGATTTAATTCATGATTTAATTCATGATTTATGATTCAATTCATGATTCATGATTCAATTTATGATTCAATTCATGATTCATGATTTATGATTCAATTCATGATTTATGAATCAATTCATGATTCATGATTCATGAATCATGTTTTGATTCATGATTAATGATTCATGAATCATGATTCAATTCTTAAATCATGATTCATTAATCATGATTCAATTCATGATTCATGATTCAATTCATTATTCTTGATTCATGATTCAATTCATGATTCAATTCATGAATCATGATTTGATTCATGATTCATGATTCATTTCATGATTTATGATTCATGATTCAATTAATGATTCATGATTCATGATTCAATTCATGATTCAATTCATGATTCATGATTCGATTCATGAATTATGATTCAATTCATGATTCATGATTCAATTCATGACTCATGATTCATTATTCGATTCATGATTCATAATTCATGATTCATGATTCAATTCATGACTCATGATTCATTATTCGATTCATGATTCATAATTCATGATTCATGATTCAATTCATGATTCATGAATCATGATTCAATTCATGATTCATGATTCATAAATCATGATTCGATTCATGATTCATGATTCGATTCATGATTCAATTCATGATTCGATTCATGATTCAATTCATGATTTAATTCATGAATCAAGATTTAATTCATGATTCATGATTCATTTTATGATTCATTATTCAATATATGATTCAATTCATGATTCATGATTCATGATTGAATTCTTGATTCATGATTGAATTCATGATTCATGATTCAATTCATGATTCATGATTCAATTCATGATTCATGATTCATGATTCAATTCATGATTCATTATTCAATTCATGATTCAATTCATGATTCATTATTCAATTCATGATTCATGATTCATGATTCAATTCATGATTCATGATTCAATTCATGATTCATGATTCATGATTCATGATTCAATTCATGATTCATGATTCATGATTCAATTCATTATTCATGATTCATGATTTAATTCATGACTCATGATTCAATTCATGATTCATGATTCATGATTCATGATTCAATTCATGATTCATGATTCAATTCATTATTCATGATTCATGATTCATGATTCAATTCATGATTCATGATTCAATTCATGACTCATGATTCAATTTATGATTCATGATTCAATTCATGATTCATTATTTAATTCATGATTCATTTAATGATTCATGATTTATGATTCAATTCATGATTTATGAATCAATTCATGATTCATGATTCATGAATCATGATTCGATTCATGATTCATGATCCATGAATCATGATTCAATTCTTAAATCATGATTCATTAATCATGATTCAATTCATGATTTATGATTCAATTCATGATTCTTGATTCATGATTCGATTCATGATTCATGATTCATAAATCATGGTTCGATTCATGATTCATGAATCATGATTCAATTCACGATTCATGATTCATAAATCATGATTCGATTCATGATTCTTGATTCATGATTCGATTCATGATTCATGATTCATAAATCATGGTTCGCTTCATGATTCATGAATCATGATTCAATTCACGATTCATGATTCATAAATCATGATTCGATTCATGATTCAATTCATGATTCAATTCATGAATCAAGATTTGATTTATGATTCATGATTTATTTCATGATTCATGATTCAATATATGATTCAATTCATGATTTAAATCATAATTCATGATTTATGATTCAATTCTTGGTTCATGATTGAATTCATGATTCATGATTCAATTCATGATTCATGATTCATGATTCAATTCATGATTCATGATTCATGATTAAATTCATGATTCATGATTCATGATTCAATTCATGATTCATGATTTAATTCATGATTCATGATTCATGATTCAATTATTGATTCATGATTCATTATTCGATTCATGATACATGATTCATGATTCAATTCATGATTCCTGATTCATGATTCATGATTCATGATTTAATTCATGATTCATGATTTAATTCATGATTCATGATTCAATTCATGATTCAATTCGAAATTCAATTCATGATTCAATTCATGATTCATGATTTGATTCATGATTCATGATTTAATTCATGATTCATGATTCATGATTCATGATTCAATTCATGATTCATGATTCATGATTCAATTCATGATTCATGATTCAATTCATGATTCATGATTCATGATTCAATTCATGATTCATGATTCATGATTTAATTCATGATTTATGATTCATGATTCAATTCATTATTCATGATTCATGATTTAATTCATGACTCATGATTCAATTCATGATTCATGCTTTATGATTTAATTCATGATTCAATTCATGATTCGTGATTTAATTCATGATTCATGATTCAATTCATGATTCATGATTCAATTCATGACTCATGATTCAATTTATGATTCATAATTCAATTCATGATGTATGATTCAATTCATGATTTATGAATCAATTCATGATTCATGATTCATGAATCATGATTCGATTCATGATTAATGATTCATAAATCATGATTCGATTCATGATTCATGATAAAATTCATGATTCTTGATTCATGATTCGATTCATGATTCATGATTCATAAATCATGGTTCGATTCATGATTCATGAATCATGATTCAATTCATGATTCATGAATCATGATTCAATTCATGATTCATGATTCATAAATCATGATTCGATTCATGATTCATGATTCATTTCATGATTCATGATTCAATATATGATTCAATTCATGATTCATGATTTAAATCATAATTCATGATTTATGATTCAATTCTTGGTTCATGATTGAATTCATGATTCATGATTCAATTCATGATTCATGATTCATGATTCAATTCTTTATTCATGATTCAATTCATGATTCCTGATTCATGATTCATGATTTAATTCATGATTCATGATTCAATTCATGATTCAATTCGAGATTCAATTCATGATTCAATTCATGATTCATGATTCAATTCATGATTCATGATTCATGATTTGATTCATGATTCATGATTTGATTCATGATTCATGATTCATGATTGATGATTCAATTCATGAATCATGATTCAATTCATGATTCATTTCATGATTCATGATTCATTTCATGATTCATGATTCAGTTCATGATTCAATTCATGATTCATGATTCAATTCATGATTCATGATTCAATTAATGACTCATGATTCAATTCATGATTCATGATTTAATTCATGATTCATTTAATGATTCATGATTTATGATTCAATTCATTATTTATAAATCGATTCATGATTCATGAATCATGATTCGATTCATGATTCATGAATCATGATTCGATTCATGATTCATGATTCATGAATTATGATTCAATTCTTGATTCATGATTCATAATTCGATTCATGATTCATGATTCAATTCATGATTCATGATTCATCATTTAATTAATGATTCATGATTCATGATTCAATTCATGATTCAATTCATGATTCATGATTCAATTCATAATTCATGATTCAATTCATGATTCGTGATTCATGATTCAATTTATGATTCAATTCATGATTCATGATTTAAATCATGATTCATGATTCAATTCATGATTCATGATTCAATTCGTGATTCGTGATTAACAATTTAATTCATGATTCAATTCATGATTCATGATTTAATTCATGATTCATGATTCAATAGATGATTCAATTCATGATTCATGATTCAATTCATGATTCATGATGCAATTCATGATTCAAATCATGATTCGATTCATGATTCATAATTCATAAATCATGATTCGATTATGATTCATGATTCATGAATCTTGATTCAATTCATGATTCATGATTCATGATTCAATTCATGATTCATGATTCATGATTTGATTCATGATTCATGATTTGATTCATGATTCATGATTCATGATTCATGATTCATGATTCAATTCATGATTCCTGATTCAATTCATGATTCATGATTCAATTCATGATTCATGATTCAATTCATGATTCATGATTCAATTCATGATTCATGATTCAATTCATGATTCATGATTTATGATTCAATTCATGACTCATGATTCATGATTCAATTCATGACTCATGATTCAATTCATGATTCATGATTAAATTCATGATTTATGATTTAATTCATGATTCATTTAATGATTCATGATTTATGATTCAATTCATGATTTATGATTCGATTCATGATTCATGATTCATTATTCGATTTATGATTCAATTCATGATTCAATTCATGAATCAAGATTTGATTCATGATTTATGATTCATTTCATGATTCATGATTCATGATTTAATTCATGATTCATGATTCAATTCATGATTCATGATTCATTTCATGATTCATGATTCATGATTCAATTCATGATTCATGATTGAATGCATGATTCATGATTTAAATCATAATTCATGATTCATGATTCAATTCTTGTTTCATGATTGAATTCATGATTCATGATTCAATTCATGATTCATGATTCATGATTCAATTCATGATTCATGATTCAATTTATGATTCATGATTCATGATTCAATTCATGATTCATGATTCAATTCATGATTCATTATTCGATTCATGATTCATGATTTATTTCATGATTCCTGATTCATGATTCAATACATGATTCATGATTCAATTCATGATTCAATTCATGATTCAATTCATGATTCATGATTCAATTCATAATTCATGATTCATGATGTAATTCATGACTCATGATTTAATTCATGATTCATTTCATGATTCATGATTCATTTCATGATTCATTAATAAATTCATGATTCAATTCATGATTCATGATTCAATTCATCATTCATGATTCAATATATGATTCAATTCATGATTCATGATTCAAATCATGATTCATGATTCAATTAATAATTCATGATTCATGATTCAATTCTTGATTCATGATTCATTATTTGATTCATGATTCATGATTCATGATTCATTTCATGATTCCTGATTCATGATTCATGATTCAATACATGATTCATGATTCAATTCATGATTCAATTCATGATTCAATTCATGATTCATGATTTATGATTCAATTCATGATTCATGATTCAATTCATGATTCAATTCATGATTCATGATTCAATTCATGATTCATGATTCATGATTCAATTCATGATTCATGAATCATGATTGGATTCATGATTCATGATTCATGAATCATGATTCGATTTATGATTCATGATTTATGAATCATGATTCGATTCATGATTCATGATTCAATTCATGATTCATGATTCATGATTTGATTCATGATTCATGATTCATGATTCAATTCATGATTCATGATTTATTTCATGATTCTTTAATCAATTCATAATTCAATTCATCATTCATTATTCAATATATGATTCAATTCATGATTCATTATTCAATTCATGATTCATTATTCGATTCATGATTCATGATTCATGATTCATTTCATGATTCCTGATTCATGATTCAATACATGATTCATGATTCAATTCATGATTCAATTCATGATTCAATTCATGATTCATGATTCAATTCATAATTCATGATTCATGATGTAATTCATGACTCATGATTTAATTCATGATTCATTTCATGATTCATGATTCATTTCATGATTCATTAATAAATTCATGATTCAATTCATGATTCATGATTCAATTCATCATTCATGATTCAATATATGATTCAATTCATGATTCATGATTCAAATCATGATTCATGATTCAATTAATGATTCATGATTCATGATTCAATTCTTGATTCATGATTCATTATTCGATTCATGATTCATGATTCATTTTATGATTCCTGATTCATGCTTCATAATTCAATACATGATTCATGATTCAATTCATGATTCAATTCATGATTCAATTCATAATTCATGATTCATGATTCATGATTCAATTCATGATTCATGATTCAATTCATGATTCAATTCATGATTCATGATTCAATTCATGATTCATGATTCAATTCATGATTCAATTCATGATTCATGATTCAATTCATGATTCATGATTCATGATTCAATTCATGATTCATGAATCATGATTCGATTCATGATTCATAATTCATGAATAATGATTCGATTTATGATTCATGATTTATGAATCATGATTCGATTCATGATTCATGATTCAATTCATGATTCATAATTCATGATTTGATTCATGATTCATGATTCATGATTCAATTCATGATTCATGATTTATTTCATGATTCTTTAATCAATTCATAATTCAATTCATCATTCATGATTCAATATATGATTCAATTCATGATTCATTATTCAAATCATGATTCATGATTCAATTCATGATTCATGATTCATGATTCAATTCATGATTCATGATTCATGATTCAATTCATGATTCAATTCATGATTTAATTCATGATTCAATTCATGATTTATGATTCAATTCATGATTCATGATTCAATTCATGATTCAATTCATGATTCATGATTTATGATTCAATTCATGATTTATGAATCAATTCATGATTCATGATTCATGAATCATGTTTTGATTCATGATTAATGATTCATGAATCATGATTAAATTCTTAAATCATGATTCATAAATCATTATTCAATTCATGATTCATGATTCAATTCATGATTCTTGATTCATGATTCAATTCATGATTCAATTCATGAATCATGATTTGATTCATGATTCATGATTCATTTCATGATTTATGATTCATGATTCAATTAATGATTCATGATTCATGATTCAATTCATGATTCAATTCATGATTCATGATTCAATTCATGAATTATGATTCAATTCATGATTCATGATTCAATTCATGACTCATGATTCATTATTCGATTCATGATTCATAATTCATGATTCATGATTCAATTTATGATTCAATTCATGATTCATGATTTATGATTCAATTCATGATTTATGAATCAATTCATGATTCATGATTCATGAATCATGTTTTGATTCATGATTAATGATTCATGAATCATGATTCAATTCTTAAATCATGATTCATAAATCATGATTCAATTCATGATTCATGATTCAATTCATGATTCTTGATTCATGATTCAATTCATGATTCAATTCATGAATCATGATTTGATTCATGATTCATGATTCATTTCATGATTTATGATTCATGATTCAATTAATGATTCATGATTCATGATTCAATTCATGATTCAATTCATGATTCATGATTCAATTCATGAATTATGATTCAATTCATGATTCATGATTCAATTCATGACTCATGATTCATTATTCGATTCATGATTCATAATTCATGATTCATGATTCAATTCATGATTCCTGATTCATGATTCATGATTCATGATTCAATTCATGATTCATGATTCAATTCATGATTCAATTCATGATTCATGATTCATAAATCATGGTTCGATTCATGATTCCTGAATCATGATTCAATTCATGATTCATGATTCATAAATCATGATTCGATTCATTATTCATGATTCAATTCATGATTCAATTCATGATTCGATTCATGATTCAATTCATGATTTAATTCATGAATCAAGATTTGATTCATGATTCATGATTCATTTTATGATTCATGATTCAATATATGATTCAATTCATGATTCATGATTCATGATTGAATTCTTGATTCATGATTGAATTCATGATTCATGATTCATGATTCAATTCATGATTCATGATTCAATTCATGATTCATGATTCATGATTCAATTCATGATTCATGATTCAATTCATGATTCAATTCATGATTCATGATTCAATTCATGATTCATAATTCAGGATTCAATTCATGATTGATGATTCATGATTCAATTCATTATTCATGATTCATGATTTAATTCATGACTCATGATTCAATTCATGATTCATTTCATGATTCATGATTTATGATTCAATTCATGATTCAATTCATGATTCATGATTTGGTTCATGATTCATGATTCAATTCATGATTCATGATTCAATTCATGACTCATGATTCAATTTATGATTCATGATTCAATTCATGATTCATTATTTAATTCATGATTCATTTAATGATTCATGATTTATGATTCAATTCATGATTTATGAATCAATTCATGATTCATGATTCTTGGTTCATGATTGAATTCATGATTCATGATTCAATTCATGATTCATGATTCATTTTATGATTCATTATTCAATATATGATTCAATTCATGATTCATGATTCATGATTGAATTCTTGATTCATGATTGAATTCATGATTCATGATTGAATTCATGATTCATGATTCAATTCATGATTCATGATTCATGATTCAATTCATGATTCATTATTCAATTCATGATTCAATTCATGATTCATTATTCAATTCATGATTCATGATTCATGATTCAATTCATGATTCATGATTCAATTCATGATTCATGATTCATGATTCATGATTCAATTCATGATTCATGATTCATGATTCAATTCATTATTCATGATTCATGATTTAATTCATGACTCATGATTCAATTCATGATTCATGATTCATGATTCAATTCATGATTCATGATTCATGATTCAATTCATTATTCATGATTCATGATTCATGATTCAATTCATGATTCATGATTCAATTCATTATTCATGATTCAATTTATGATTCATGATTCAATTCATGATTCATTATTTAATTCATGATTCATTTAATGATTCATGATTTATGATTCAATTCATGATTTATGAATCAATTCATGATTCATGATTCATGAATCATGATTCGATTCATGATTCATGATCCATGAATCATGATTCAATTCTGAAATCATGATTCATTAATCATGATTCAATTCATGATTTATGATTCAATTCATGATTCTTGATTCATGATTCGATTCATGATTCATGATTCATAAATCATGGTTCGATTCATGATTCATGATTCAATTCACGATTCATGATTCATAAATCATGATTCGATTCATGATTCATGATTCTTGATTCATGATTCGATTCATGATTCATGATTCATAAATCATGGTTCGCTTCATGATTCATGAATCATGATTCAATTCACGATTCATGATTTATAAATCATGATTCGATTCATGATTCAATTCATGATTCAATTCATGAATCAAGATTTGATTTATGATTCATGATTTATTTCATGATTCATGATTCAATATATGATTCAATTCATGATTCATGATTTAAATCATAATTCATGATTTATGATTCAATTCTTGGTTCATGATTGAATTCATGATTCATGATTCAATTCATGATTCATGATTCATGATTCAATTCATGATTCATGATTCATGATTCAATTCATGATTCATGATTTAATTCATGATTCATGATTCATGATTCAATTCTTGATTCATGATTCATTATTCGATTCATGATACATGATTCATGATTCAATTCCTGATTCATGATTCATGATTCATGATTTAATTCATGATTCATGATTCAATTCATGACTCATGATTCAATTTATGATTCATAATTCAATTCATGATGTATGATTCAATTCATGATTTATGAATCAATTCATGATTCATGATTCATGAATCATGATTCGATTCATGATTAATAATTCATAAATCATGATTCGATTCATGATTCATGATAAAATTCATGATTCTTGATTCATGATTCGATTCATGATTCATGATTCATAAATCATGGTTCGATTCATGATTCATGAATCATGATTCAATTCATGATTCATGATTCATAAATCATGATTCGATTCATGATTCATGATTCATTTCATGATTCATGATTCAATATATGATTCAATTCATGATTCATGATTTAAATCATAATTCATGATTTATGATTCAATTCTTAGTTCATGATTGAATTCATGATTCATGATTCAATTCATGATTCATGATTCAATTCTTTATTCATGATTCAATTCATGATTCCTGATTCATGATTCATGATTTAATTCATGATTCATGATTCAATTCATGATTCAATTCGAGATTCAATTCATGATTCAATTCATGATTCATGATTCAATTCATGATTCATGATTCATGATTTGATTCATGATTCATGATTTGATTCATGATTCATGATTCATGATTGATGATTCAATTCATGAATCATGATTCAATTCATGATTCATTTCATGATTCATGATTCATTTCATGATTCATGATTCAGTTCATGATTCAATTCATGATTCATGATTCAATTCATGATTCATGATTCAATTAATGACTCATGATTCAATTCATGATTCATGATTTAATTCATGATTCATTTAATGATTCATGATTTATGATTCAATTCATTATTTATGAATCGATTCATGATTCATGAATCATGATTCGATTCATGATTCATGAATCATGATTCGATTCATGATTCATGATTCATGAATTATGATTCAATTCTTGATTCATGATTCATAATTCGATTCATGATTCATGATTCAATTCATGATTCATGATTCATCATTTAATTAATGATTCATGATTCATGATTCAATTCATGATTCAATTCATGATTCATGATTGAATTCATAATTCATGATTCAATTCATGATTCGTGATTCATGATTCAATTTATGATTCAATTCATGATTCATGATTTAAATCATGATTCATGATTCAATTCATGATTCATGACTCAATTCGTGATTCGTGATTAACAATTTAATTCATGATTCAATTCATGATTCATGATTTAATTCATGATTCATGATTCAATATATGATTCAATTCATGATTCATGATTCAATTCATGATTCATGATGCAATTCATGATTCAAATCATGATTCGATTCATGATTCATAATTCATAAATCATGATTCGATTATGATTCATGATTCATGAATCTTGATTCAATTCATGATTCATGATTCATGATTCAATTCATGATTCAAGATTCATGATTTGATTCATGATTCATGATTTGATTCATGATTCATGATTTGATTCATGATTCATGATTCATGATTCATGATTCAATTCATGATTCCTGATTCAATTCATGATTCATGATTCAATTCATGATTCATGATTCAATTCATGATTCATGATTTATGATTCAATTCATGACTCATGATTCATGATTCAATTAATGACTCATGATTCAATTCATGATTCATGATTAAATTCATGATTTATGATTTAATTCATGATTCATTTAATGATTCATGATTTATGATTCAATTCATGATTTATCATTCGATTCATGATTCATGATTCATTATTCGATTTATGATTCAATTCATGATTCAATTCATGAATCAAGATTTGATTCATGATTTATGATTCATTTCATGATTCATGATTCATGATTCAATTCATGATTCATGATTCAATTCATGATTCATGATTCATTTTATGATTCATGATTCATGATTCAATTCATGATTCATGATTGAATGCATGATTCATGATTTAAATCATAATTCATGATTCATGATTCAATTCTTGTTTCATGATTGAATTCATGATTCATGATTCAATTCATGATTCATGATTCAATTCATGATTCATGATTCAATTTATGATTCATGATTCATGATTCAATTCATGATTCATGATTCAATTCATGATTCATTATTCGATTCATGATTCATGATTTATTTCATGATTCCTGATTCATGATTCAATACATGATTCATGATTCAATTCATGATTCAATTCATGATTCAATTCATGATTCATGATTCAATTCATAATTCATGATTCATGATGTAATTCATGACTCATGATTTAATTCATGATTCATTTCATGATTCATGATTCATTTCATGATTCATTAATAAATTCATGATTCAATTCATGATTCATAATTCAATTCATCATTCATGATTCAATATATGATTTAATTCATGATTCATGATTCAAATCATGATTCATGATTCAATTAATGATTCATGATTCATGATTCAATTCTTGATTCATTATTCGATTCATGATTCATGATTCATGATTCATTTCATGATTCCTGATTCATGATTCAATACATGATTCATGATTCAATTCATGATTCAATTCATGATTCAATTCATGATTCATGATTTATGATTCAATTCATAATTCATGATTCATGATTCATGATTCAATTCATGATTCATGATTCAATTCATGATTCAATTCATGATTCATGATTCAATTCATGATTCATGATTCATGATTCAATTCATGATTCATGAATCATGATTCGATTCATGATTCATGATTCATGAATCATGATTCGATTTATGATTCATGATTTATGAATCATGATTCGATTCATGATTCATGATTCAATTCATGATTCATGATTTGATTCATGATTCATGATTCATGATTCAATTCATGATTCATGATTTATTTCATGATTCTTTAATCAATTCATAATTCAATTCATCATTCATTATTCAATATATGATTCAATTCATGATTCATTATTCAATTCATGATTCATTATTCGATTCATGATTCATGATTCATGATTCATTTCATGATTCCTGATTCATGATTCAATACATGATTCATGATTCAATTCATGATTCAATTCATGATTCATGATTCAATTCATAATTCATGATTCATGATGTAATTCATGACTCATGATTTAATTCATGATTCATTTCATGATTCATGATTCATTTCATGATTCATTAATAAATTCATGATTCAATTCATGATTCATGATTCAATTCATCATTCATGATTCAATATATGATTCAATTCATGATTCATGATTCAAATCATGATTCATGATTCAATTAATGATTCATGATTCATGATTCAATTCTTGATTCATGATTCATTATTCGATTCATGATTCATGATTCATGATTCATTTCATGATTCCTGATTCATGATTCATGATTCAATACATGATTCATGATTCAATTCATGATTCAATTCATGATTCAATTCATGATTCATGATTTATGATTCAATTCATAATTCATGATTCATGATTCATGATTCAATTCATGATTCATGATTCAATTCATGATTCAATTCATGATTCATGATTCAATTCATGATTCATGATTCATGATTCAATTCATGATTCATGAATCATGATTCGATTCATGATTCATAATTCATGAATAATGATTCGATTTATGATTCATGATTTATTAATCATGATTCGATTCATGATTCATGATTCAATTCATGATTCATGATTAATGATTTGATTTATGATTCATGATTTATGAATCATGATTCGATTCATGATTCATGATTCAATTCATGATTCATGATTCATGATTTGATTCATGATTCATGATTCATGATTCAATTCATGATTCATGATTTATTTCATGATTCTTTAATCAATTCATAATTCAATTCATCATTCATGATTCAATATATGATTCAATTCATGATTCATTATTCAAATCATGATTCATGATTCAATTCATGATTCATGATTCATGATTCAATTCATGATTCATGATTCATGATTCAATTCATGATTCAATTCATGATTTAATTCATGATTCAATTCATGATTTATGATTCAATTCATGATTCATGATTCAATTCATGATTCAATTCATGATTCATGATTTATGATTCAATTCATGATTTATGAATCAATTCATGATTCATGATTCATGAATCATGTTTTGATTCATGATTAATGATTCATGAATCATGATTCAATTCTTAAATCATGATTCATAAATCATGATTCAATTCATGATTCATGATTCAATTCATGATTCTTGATTCATGATTCAATTCATGATTCAATTCATGAATCATGATTTGATTCATGATTCATGATTCATTTCATGATTTATGATTCATGATTCAATTAATGATTCATGATTCATGATTCAATTAATGATTCAATTCATGATTCATGATTCAATTCATGAATTATGATTCAATTCATGATTCATGATTCAATTCATGACTCATGATTCATTATTCGATTCATGATTCATAATTCATGATTCATGATTCAATTCATGATTCAATTCATGATTCATGATTTATGATTCAATTCATGATTTATGAATCAATTCATGATTCATGATTCATGAATCATGTTTTGATTCATGATTAATGATTCATGAATCATGATTCAATTCTTAAATCATGATTCATAAATCATGATTCAATTCATGATTCATGATTCAATTCATGATTCTTGATTCATGATTCAATTCATGATTCAATTCATGAATCATGATTTGATTCATGATTCATGATTCATTTCATGATTTATGATTCATGATTCAATTAATGATTCATGATTCATGATTTAATTCATGATTCAATTCATGATTCATGATTCAATTCATGAATTATGATTCAATTCATGATTCATGATTCAATTCATGACTCATGATTCATTATTCGATTCATGATTCATAATTCATGATTCATGATTCAATTCATGATTCCTGATTCATGATTCATGATTCATGATTCAATTCATGATTCATGATTCAATTCATGATTCAATTCATGATTCATGATTCATAAATCATGGTTCGATTCATGATTCCTGAATCATGATTCAATTCATGATTCATTATTTATAAATCATGATTCGATTCATGATTCATGATTCAATTCATGATTCAATTCATGATTCGATTCATGATTCAATTCATGATTTAATTCATGAATCAAGATTTGATTCATGATTCATGATTCATTTTATGATTCATGATTCAATATATGATTCAATTCATGATTCATGATTCATGATTGAATTCTTGATTCATGATTGAATTCATGATTCATGATTCATGATTCAATTCATGATTCATGATTCAATTCATGATTCATGATTCATGATTCAATTCATGATTCATGATTCAATTCATGATTCAATTCATGATTCATGATTCAATTCATGATTCATAATTCATGATTCAATTCATGATTCATGAATCATGATTCAATTCATTATTCATGATTCATGATTTAATTCATGACTCATGATTCAATTCATGATTCATTTCATGATTCATGATTTATGATTCAATTCATGATTCAATTCATGAATCATGATTTGATTCATGATTCATGATTCAATTCATGATTCATGATTCAATTCATGACTCATGATTCAATTTATGATTCATGATTCAATTCATGATTCATTATTTAATTCATGATTCATTTAATGATTCATGATTTATGATTCAATTCATGATTTATGAATCAATTCATGATTCATGATTCATGAATCATGATTCGATTCATGATTCATGATTCAATTCATGATTCGATTCATGATTCATGATTCATGAATCATGATTCAATTTTTAAATCATGATTCATTAATCATGATTCAATTCATGATTCATGATTCAATTCATGATTCTTGATTCATGATTCGATTCATGATTCATGATTCATAAATCATGGTTCGATTCATGATTCATGAATCATGATTCAATTCACGATTCATGATTCATAAATCATGATTCGATTCATGATTCAATTCATGAATCAAGATTTGATTTATGATTCATGATTTATTTCATGATTCATGATTCAATATATGATTCAATTCATGATTCATGATTTAAATCATAATTCATGATTCATGATTCAATTCTTGGTTCATGATTGAATTCATGATTCATGATTCAATTCATGATTCATGATTCATGATTCAATTCATGATTCATGATTTAATTCATGATTCATGATTCATGATTCAATTCTTGATTCATGATTCATTATTCGATTCATGATACATGATTCATGATTCAATTCATGATTCCTGATTCATGATTCATGATTCATGATTTAATTCATAATTCATGATTCAATTCATGATTCAATTCGAAATTCAATTCATGATTCAATTCATGATTCATGATTCATGATTTGATTCATGATTCATGATTTAATTCATGATTCATGTTTCATGATTCATGATTCAATTCATGATTCATGATTCATTTCATGATTCATGATTCAATTCATGATTCAATTTATGATTAATGATTCAATTCATGATTCATGATTCAATTCATGATTCATGATTCATGGTTCAATTCCTGATTCAATTTATGATTCAATTCATGATTCATCTCATGATTTATGATTCAATTCATGATTCATGATTCAATTTATGATTCAATTCATGATTCATGATTCATTTTTCAATTCATGACTCATGATTCAATTTATGATTCATGATTCAATTCATGATTCATGATTTAATTCATGATTCATTTAATGATTCAAGATTTATGATTCAATTCATGATTTATGAATAAATTCATGATTTATGAATCAATTCATGATTCATGATTCATGAATCATGATTCGATTCATGATTAATGATTCATGAATCATGATTCAATTCTTAAATCATGATTCATTAATCATGATTCAATTCATGATTCTTGATTCATGATTCAATTCATGATTCAATTCATGAATCATGATTTGATTCATGATTCATGATTTGATTCATGATTCATTTCATGATTTATGATATATGATTCAATTAATGATTCATGATTCAGGATTCAATTCATGATTCAATTCATGATTCATGATTTAATTCATGATTCATGATTCGATACATGATTCGTGATTCATGATTCAATTTATGATTCAATTCATGATTCAAATCATGATTCATGATTCAATTCATGATTCATGATTTGATTCATGATTCATTATTCGATTCATGATTCATGATTCATGATTCAATTCCTGATTCATGATTCATGATTCAATTCATGATTCATGATTCAATTTTTGATTCATGATTCATGATTCAATTCATGATTCATGATTCATGATTCAATTCATGATTCATGATTCATTATTCGATTCATGATTCATGATTCATGACTCATGATTTATGATTCATGATTCATGACTCATTATTCATGATTTAATTCATGATTCATGATTCAATTCATCATAACTGATTCATGATTCATGATTCATGATTATATTCATGATTCAATTCATGATTCATGATTCAATTCATGATTCAATTCATGATTCATGATTCATTTCATGATTCATGATTCATGATTCATGATTCATGATTCAATTCATGATTCATGATTCAATTCATGACTCATGATTCATGATTCATGATTTATGATTTAATTCATGATTTATGATTCGATTCATGATTCATGAATCATGATTCGATTCATGATTCATGATTCATGAATCATGATTCGATTTATGATTCATGATTTATGAATCATGATTCGATTCATGATTCATGATTCAATTCATGATTCATGATTCAATTCATGATTCAATTCATGATTCATGATTCAATTCATGATTCAATTCATGATTTATGATTCAATTCATGATTCATGATTCAATTCATGATTCGATTCATAATTCATGATTCATGATTCAATTCATGACTCATGATTCAATTTATGATTCATGATTCAATTCATGAGTCATGATTTAATTCATGATTCATTTAATGATTCATGATTTATGATTCAATTCATGATTTATGAATCAATTCATGATTCATGATTCATGAATCATGATTCATGATTCAATTCATGATTCATGATTCAATTCATGATTCATGATTCATGATTCAATTCATGATTCATGATTCAATTCATGATTCAATTCATGATTCATGATTCAATTCATGATTCATAATTCATGATTCAATTCATGATTCATGATTCATGATTCAATTCATTATTCATGATTCATGATTTAATTCATGACTCATGATTCAATTCATGATTCATTTCATGATTCATGATTTATGATTCAATTCATGATTCAATTCATGATTCATGATTTGATTCATGATTCATGATTCAATTCATGATTCATGATTCAATTCATGACTCATGATTCAATTTATGATTCATGATTCAATTCATGATTCATTATTTAATTCATGATTCATTTAATGATTCATGATTTATGATTCAATTCATGATTTATGAATCAATTCATGATTCATGATTCATGAATCATGATTCGATTCATGATTCATGATTCAATTCATGATTCGATTCATGATTCATGATTCATGAATCATGATTCAATTTTTAAATCATGATTCATTAATCATGATTCAATTCATGATTCATGATTCAATTCATGATTCTTGATTCATGATTCGATTCATGATTCATGATTCATAAATCATGGTTCGATTCATGATTCATGAATCATGATTCAATTCACGATTCATGATTCATAAATCATGATTCGATTCATGATTCAATTCATGAATCAAGATTTGATTTATGATTCATGATTTATTTCATGATTCATGATTCAATATATGATTCAATTCATGATTCATGATTTAAATCATAATTCATGATTCATGATTCAATTCTTGGTTCATGATTGAATTCATGATTCATGATTCAATTCATGATTCATGATTCATGATTCAATTCATGATTCATGATTTAATTCATGATTCATGATTCATGATTCAATTCTTGATTCATGATTCATTATTCGATTCATGATACATGATTCATGATTCAATTCATGATTCCTGATTCATGATTCATGATTCATGATTTAATTCATAATTCATGATTCAATTCATGATTCAATTCGAAATTCAATTCATGATTCAATTCATGATTCATGATTTGATTCATGATTCATGATTTAATTCATGATTCATGTTTCATGATTCATGATTCAATTCATGATTCATGATTCATTTCATGATTCATGATTCAATTCATGATTCAATTTATGATTAATGATTCAATTCATGATTCATGATTCAATTCATGATTCATGATTCATGGTTCAATTCATGATTCAATTTATGATTCAATTCATGATTCATCTCATGATTTATGATTCAATTCATGATTCATGATTCAATTTATGATTCAATTCATGATTCATGATTCATTTTTCAATTCATGACTCATGATTCAATTTATGATTCATGATTCAATTCATGATTCATGATTTAATTCATGATTCATTTAATGATTCATGATTTATGATTCAATTCATGATTTATGAATCAATTCATGATTTATGAATCAATTCATGATTCATGATTCATGAATCATGATTCGATTCATGATTAATGATTCATGAATCATGATTCAATTCTTAAATCATGATTCATTAATCATGATTCAATTCATGATTCTTGATTCATGATTCAATTCATGATTCAATTCATGAATCATGATTTGATTCATGATTTGATTCATGATTCATTTCATGATTTATGATATATGATTCAATTAATGATTCATGATTCAGGATTCAATTCATGATTCAATTCATGATTCATGATTTAATTCATGATTCATGATTCGATACATGATTCGTGATTCATGATTCAATTTATGATTCAATTCATGATTCAAATCATGATTCATGATTCAATTCATGATTCATGATTTGATTCATGATTCATTATTCGATTCATGATTCATGATTCATGATTCAATTCCTGATTCCTGATTCATGATTCATGATTCAATTCATGATTCATGATTCAATTTTTGATTCATGATTCATGATTCAATTCATGATTCATGATTCATGATTCAATTCATGATTTATGATTCATTATTCGATTCATGATTCATGACTCATGATTCATGATTCATGATTCATGACTCATGATTCATGATTTAATTCATGATTCATGATTCAATTCATCATAACTGATTCATGATTCATGATTCATGATTATATTCATGATTCAATTCATGATTCATGATTCAATTCATGATTCAATTCATGATTCATTTAATGATTCATGATTCATGATTCAATTCATGATTCATGATTCAATTCATGACTCATGATTCATGATTCATGATTTATGATTTAATTCATGATTTATGATTCGATTCATGATTCATGAATCATGATTCGATTCATGATTCATGATTCATGAATCATGATTCGATTTATGATTCATGATTCATGAATCATGATTCGATTCATGATTCATGATTCAATTCATGATTCATGATTCAATTCATGATTCAATTCATGATTCAATTCATGATTCAATTCATGATTTATGATTCAATTCATGATTCATGATTCAATTCATGATTCGATTCATAATTCATGATTCATGATTCAATTCATGACTCATGATTCAATTTATGATTCATGATTCAATTCATGAGTCATGATTTAATTCATGATTCATTTAATGATTCATGATTTATGATTCAATTCATGATTTATGAATCAATTCATGATTTATGAATCAATTCATGATTCATGATTCATGAATCATGATTCGATTCATGATTAATGATTCATGAATCATGATTCAATTCTTAAATCATGATTCATTAATCATGATTCAATTCATGATTCTTGATTCATGATTCAATTCATGATTCAATTCATGAATTATGATTTGATTCATGATTCATGATTTGATTCATGATTCATTTCATGATTTATGATATATGATTCAATTAATGATTCATGATTCAGGATTCAATTCATGATTCAATTCATGATTCATGATTTAATTCATGATTCATGATTCGTTACATGATTCGTGATTCATGATTCAATTTATGATTCAATTCATGATTCAAATCATGATTCATGATTCAATTCATGATTCATGATTTGATTCATGATTCATTATTCGATTCATGATTCATGATTCATGATTCAATTCCTGATTCATGATTCATGATTCAATTCATGATTCATGATTCAATTTTTGATTCATGATTCATGATTCAATTCATGATTCATGATTCATGATTCAATTCATGATTCATGATTCATTATTCGATTCATGATTCATGATTCATGACTCATGATTTATGATTCATGATTCATGACTCATTATTCATGATTTAATTCATGATTCATGATTCAATTCATCATAACTGATTCATGATTCATGATTCATGATTATATTCATGATTCAATTCATGATTCATGATTCAATTCATGATTCAATTCATGATTCATGATTCATTTCATGATTCATGATTCATGATTCATGATTCATGATTCAATTCATGATTCATGATTCAATTCATGACTCATGATTCATGATTCATGATTTAATTCATGATTTATGATTCGATTCATGATTCATGAATCATGATTCGATTCATGATTCATGATTCATGAATCATGATTCGATTTATGATTCATGATTTATGAATCATGATTCGATTCATGATTCATGATTCAATTCATGATTCATGATTCAATTCATGATTCAATTCATGATTCATGATTCAATTCATGATTCAATTCATGATTTATGATTCAATTCATGATTCATGATTCAATTCATGATTCGATTCATAATTCATGATTCATGATTCAATTCATGACTCATGATTCAATTTATGATTCATGATTCAATTCATGAGTCATGATTTAATTCATGATTCATTTAATGATTCATGATTTATGATTCAATTCATGATTTATGAATCAATTCATGATTCATGATTCATGAATCATGATTCGATTCATGATTTATGATTCATGAATCATGATTCAATTCTTAAATCATGATTCATTAATTATGATTCAATTCATGATTCATGATTCAATTCATGATTCTTGATTCATGATTCAATTCATGATTCATGATTCATGATTCAATTCATGATTTATGATTCAATTCATGATTCATGATTCATGATTCAATTCATGATTCATGATTCATGATTCAATTCATGATTCATGATTCAATTCATGATTCATGATTCATGATTCAATTCATGATTCATGATTCATGATTTAATTCATAAATCATGATTCATGATTCAATTCATTATTCATGATTCATGATTTAATTCATGACTCATGATTCAATTCATGATTCATTTCATGATTCATGCTTTATGATTCAATTCATGATTCAATTCATGATTCATGATTTGATTCATGATTCATGATTCAATTCATGATTCATGATTCAATTCATGTCTCATGATTCAATTTATGATTCATGATTCAATTCGAGATGTATGATTCAATTCATGATTTATGAATCAATTCATGATTCATGATTCATGAATCATGATTCGATTCATGATTAATGATTCATAAATCATGATTCGATTCATGATTCATGATAAAATTCATGATTCATGATAAAATTCATGATTCTTGATTCATGATTCGATTCATGATTCATGATTCATGATTCATGATTCGATTCATGATTCAATTTATGATTCAATTCATGAATCAAGATTTGATTCATGATTCATGATTCATTTCATGATTCAATTCGAGATTCAATTCATGATTCAATTCATGATTCATGATTCAATTCATAATTCATGATTCATGATTTGATTCATGATTCATGATTTGATTCATGATTCATGATTCAATTCATGAATCATGATTCAATTCATGATTCATTTCATGATTCATGATTCATTTCATGATTCATGATTCAGTTCATGATTCAATTCATGATTCATGATTCAATTCATGATTCATGATTCAATTCATGATTCATGATACATGATTCAATTCATGATTCATGATTCAATTTATGACTCATGATTCAATTCATGAGTCTTGATTCAATTCATGTTTCATGATTTAATTCATGATTCATTTAATGATTCATGATTTATGATTCAATTCTTTATTTATGAATCGATTCATGATTCATGAATCATGATTCGATTCATGATTCATGATTCATGAATTATGATTCAATTCTTGATTCATGATTCATTAATCATGATTCAATTCATGATTCATGATTCATAATTTGATTCATGATTCATGATTCAATTCATGATTCATGATTCATCATTTAATTAATGATTCATGATTCATGATTCAATTCATGATTCAATTCATGAATCATGATTCAATTCATGATTCATGATTCAATTCATGATTCGTGATTCATGATTCAATTTATGATTCAATTCATGATTCATGATTCAATTCATGATTCATGATTCAATTCATGATTCGTGATTAACAATTTAATTCATGATTCAATTCATGATTCATGATTCAATTCATGATTCATGATTCAATATATGATTCAATTCATGATTCATGATTCAATTCATGATTCATGATTCAATTCATGATTCATGATTCAATATATGATTCAATTCATGATTCATGATTCAATTCATGATTCATGATTCAATTCATGATTCGTGATTCAAATCATGATTCATGATTCAAATCATGATTCGATTCATGATTCATAATTCATAAATCATGATTCGATTATGATTCATGATTCATGATTTGATTCATGTTTCATGATTCATGATTCATGATTCAATTCATGATTCCTGATTCAATTCATGATTCATGATTCAATTCATGATTCATGATTCAATATATGATTCAATTCATGATTCATGATTCAATTCATGATTCATGATTCAATTCATGATTCATGATTCAATATATGATTCAATTCATGATTCATGATTCAATTCATGATTCATGATTCAATTCATGATTCGTGATTCAAATCATGATTCATGATTCAAATCATGATTCGATTCATGATTCATAATTCATAAATCATGATTCGATTATGATTCATGATTCATGATTTGATTCATGTTTCATGATTCATGATTCATGATTCAATTCATGATTCCTGATTCAATTCATGATTCATGATTCAATTCATGATTCATGATTCATGATTTGATTCATGATTCATGATTCATGATTCATGATTCCTGATTCAATTCATGATTCCTGATTCAATTCATGATTCATGATTCAATTCATGATTCATGATTCAATTCATGATTCATGATTCATGATTCAATTCATGATTCATGATTTATGATTCAATTCATGACTCATGATTCATGATTCAATTCATGACTCATGATTCAATTCATGATTCATGATTAAATTCATGATTTATGATTTAATTCATGATTCATTTAATGATTCATGATTTATGATTCAATTCATGATTTATGATTCGATTCATGATTCATGATTCATTATTCGATTTATGATTCAATTCATGATTCAATTCATGAATCAAGATTTGATTCATGATTTATGATTCATTTCATGATTCATGATTCATGATTCAATTCATGATTCATGATTCAATTCATGATTCATGATTCAATGCATGATTCATGATTCATGATTCAATTCATGATTCATGATTCAATTCATCATAACTGATTCATGATTCATGATTCATGATTATATTCATGATTCAATTCATGATTCATGATTCAATTCATGATTCAATTCATGATTCATGATTCATTTCATGATTCATGATTCATGATTCAATTCATGATTCATGATTCAATTCATGACTCATGATTCATGATTCATGATTTATGATTTAATTCATGATTTATGATTCGATTCATGATTCATGAATCATGATTCGATTCATGATTCATGATTCATGAATCATGATTCGATTTATGATTCATGATTTATGAATCATGATTCGATTCATGATTCATGATTCAATTCATGATTCATGATTCAATTCATGATTCAATTCATGATTCATGATTCAATTCATGATTCAATTCATGATTTATGATTCAATTCATGATTCATGATTCAATTCATGATTCGATTCATAATTCATGATTCATGATTCAATTCATGACTCATGATTCAATTTATGATTCATGATTCAATTCATGAGTCATGATTTAATTCATGATTCATTTAATGATTCATGATTTATGATTCAATTCATGATTCATGAATCATGATTCGATTCATGATTTATGATTCATGAATCATGATTCAATTCTTAAATCATGATTCATTAATTATGATTCAATTCATGATTCATGATTCAATTCATGATTCTTGATTCATGATTCAATTCATGATTCATGATTCATGATTCAATTCATGATTCATGATTCAATTCATGATTCATGATTCATGATTCAATTCATGATTCATGATTCATGATTCAATTCATGATTCATGATTCAATTCATGATTCATGATTCATGATTCAATTCATGATTCATGATTCATGATTTAATTCATAAATCATGATTCATGATTCAATTCATTATTCATGATTCATGATTTAATTCATGACTCATGATTCAATTCATGATTCATTTCATGATTCATGTTTTATGATTCAATTCATGATTCAATTCATGATTCATGATTTGATTCATGATTCATGATTCAATTCATGATTTATGATTCAATTCATGTCTCATGATTCAATTTATGATTCATGATTCAATTCGAGATGTATGATTCAATTCATGATTTATGAATCAATTCATGATTCATGATTCATGAATCATGATTCGATTCATGATTAATGATTCATAAATCATGATTCGATTCATGATTCATGATAAAATTCATGATTCTTGATTCATGATTCGATTCATGGTTCATGATTCATAAATCATGGTTCGATTCATGATTCATGAATCATTATTCAATTCATGATTCATGATTCATAAATCATGATTCGATTCATGATTCATGATTCGATTCATGATTCAATTTATGATTCAATTCATGAATCAAGATTTGATTCATGATTCATGATTCATTTCATGATTCAATTCGAGATTCAATTCATGATTCAATTCATGATTCATGATTCAATTCTTAATTCATGGTTCATGATTTGATTCATGATTCATGATTTGATTCATGATTCATGATTCATGATTCAATTCATGAATCATGATTCAATTCATGATTCATTTCATGATTCATGATTCATTTCATGATTCATGATTCAGTTCATGATTCAATTCATGATTCATGATTCAATTCATGATTCATGATTCAATTAATGATTCATGATACATTTTTCAATTCATGATTCATGATTCAATTTATGACTCATGATTCAATTCATGATTCTTGATTCAATTCATGTTTCATGATTTAATTCATGATTCATTTAATGATTCATGATTTATGATTCAATTCATTATTTATGAATCGATTCATGATTCATGAATCATTATTCGATTCATGATTCATGATTCATGAATTATGATTCAATTCTTGATTCATGATTCATTAATCATGATTCAATTCATGATTCATAATTTGATTCATGATTCATGATTCAATTCATGATTCATGATTCATCATTTAATTAATGATTCATGATTTATGATTCAATTCATGATTCAATTCATGATTCATGATTCAATTCATGATTCATGATTCAATTCATGATTCGTGATTCATGATTCAATTTATGATTCAATTCATGATTCATGATTTAAATCATGATTCATGATTCAATTCATGATTCATGATTCAATTCATGATTCATGATTCAATATATGATTCAATTCATGATTCATGATTCAATTCATGATTCCTGATTCAATTCATGATTCATGATTCAATTCATGATTCATGATTCATGATTTGATTCATGATTCATGATTCATGATTCATGATTCCTGATTCAATTCTTGATTCCTGATTCATTTCATGATTCATGATTCAATTCATGATTCATGATTCAATTCATGATTCATGATTCATGATTTATGATTCAATTCATGACTCATGATTCATGATTCAATTCATGACTCATGATTCAATTCATGATTCATGATTAAATTCATGATTTATGATTTAATTCATGATTCATTTAATGATTCATGATTTATGATTCAATTCATGATTTATGATTCGATTCATGATTCATGATTCATTATTCGATTTATGATTCAATTCATGATTCAATTCATGAATCAAGATTTGATTCATGATTTATGATTCATTTCATGATTCATGATTCATGATTCAATTCATGATTCATGATTCAATTCATGATTCATGATTCAATTCATGATTCATGATTCATGATTCAATTCATGATTCATGATTCAATTCATGATTCATTATTCGATTTATGATTCAATTCATGATTCAATTCATGAATCAAGATTTGAATTATGATTTATGATTCATTTCATGATTCATGATTCATGATTCAATTCATGATTCATGATTGAATGCATGATTCATGATTTAAATCATAATTCATGATTCATGATTCAATTCTTGATTCATGATTGAATTCATGATTCATGATTCATGATTCAATTCATGATTCATGATTCATGATTCAATTCATGATTCGATTCATGATTCATAATTCATAAATCATGATTCGATTATGATTCATGATTCATGAATCTTGATTCAATTCATGATTCATGATTCATGATTCAATTCATGATTCATGATTCATGATTTGATTCATGATTCATGATTCAATTTATGATTCATGATTCAATTCATGATTCATGATTCATGATTCATGATTCATGATTCAATTCATGATTCGATTCATGATTCATAATTCATAAATCATGATTCGATTATGATTCATGAATCATGAATCTTGATTCAATTCATGATTCATGATTCATGATTCAATTCATGATTCATGATTCATGATTTGATTCATGATTCATGATTCATGTTTCATGATTCAATTCATGATTCCTGATTCAATTCATGATTCATGATTCAATTCATGATTCATGATTCAATTCATGATTCATGATTCATGATTTGATTCATGATTCATGATTCAATTTATGATTCATGATTCAATTCATGATTCATGATTCATGATTCAATTCATGATTCATGATTCAATTCATGATTCGATTCATGATTCATAATTCATAAATCATGATTCGATTATGATTCATGATTCATGAATCTTGATTCAATTCATGATTCATGATTCATGATTCAATTCTGGATTCATGATTCATGATGTGATTCATGATTCATGATTCATGATTCAATTCATGATTCCTGATTCAATTCATGATTCATGATTCAATTCATGATTCATGATTCATGATTTGATTCATGATTCATGATTCATGATTCCTGATTCAATTCATGATTCCTGATTCATTTCATGATTCATGATTCAATTCATGATTCATGATTGAATTCATGATTCATGATTCATGATTCAATTCATGATTTATGATTTATGATTCAATTCATGACTCATGATTCATGATTCAAATCATGACTCATGATTCAATTCATGATTCATGATTAAATTCATGATTTATGATTTAATTCATGATTCTTTTAATGATTCATGATTTATGATTCAATTCATGATTTATGATTCGATTCATGATTCATGATTCATTATTCGATTTATGATTCAATTCATGATTCAATTCATGAATCAAGATTTGATTCATGATTTATGATTCATTTCATGATTCATGATTCATGATTCAATTCATGATTCATGATTCAATTCATGATTCATGATTTAATTCATGATTCATGATTCAATTCATGATTCATGATTCATGATTCAATTCATGATTCATGATTCAATTCATGATTCATTATTCGATTTATGATTCAATTCATGATTCAATTCATGAATCAAGATTTGAATTATGATTTATGATTCATTTCATGATTCATGATTCATGATTCAATTCATGATTCATGATTGAATGCATGATTCATGATTTAAATCATAATTCATGATTCATGATTCAATTCTTGATTCATGATTGAATTCATGATTCATGATTCATGATTCAATTCATGATTCATGATTCATGATTCAATTCATGATTCGATTCATGATTCATAATTCATAAATCATGATTCGATTATGATTCATGATTCATGAATCTTGATTCAATTCATGATTCATGATTCATGATTCAATTCATGATTCATGATTCATGATTTGATTCATGATTCATGATTCAATTTATGATTCATGATTCAATTCATGATTCATGATTCAATTCATGATTCATGATTCATGATTCAATTCATGATTCGATTCATGATTCATAATTCATAAATCATGATTCGATTATGATTCATGATTCATGAATCTTGATTCAATTCATGATTCATGATTCATGATTCAATTCATGATTCATGATTCATGATTTGATTCATGATTCATGATTCATGATTCATGATTCAATTCATGATTCCTGATTCAATTCATGATTCATGATTCAATTCATGATTCATGATTCAATTCATGATTCATGATTCATGATTTGATTCATGATTCATGATTCAATTTATGATTCATGATTCAATTCATGATTCATGATTCATGATTCAATTCATGATTCATGATTCATGATTCAATTCATGATTCGATTCATGATTCATAATTCATAAATCATGATTCGATTATGATTCATGATTCATGAATCTTGATTCAATTCATGATTCATGATTCATGATTCAATTCATGATTCATGATTCATGATTTGATTCATGATTCATGATTCATGATTCATGATTCAATTCATGATTCCTGATTCAATTCATGATTCATGATTCAATTCATGATTCATGATTCATGATTTGATTCATGATTCATGATTCATGATTCCTGATTCAATTCATGATTCCTGATTCATTTCATGATTCATGATTCAATTCATGATTCATGATTCAATTCATGATTCATGATTCATGATTCAATTCATGATTCATGATTTATGATTCAATTCATGACTCATGATTCATGATTCAATTCATGACTCATGATTCAATTCATGATTCATGATTAAATTCATGATTTATGATTTAATTCATGATTCATTTAATGATTCATGATTTATGATTCAATTCATGATTTATGATTCGATTCATGATTCATGATTCATTATTCGATTTATGATTCAATTCATGATTCAATTCATGAATCAAGATTTGATTCATGATTTATGATTCATTTCATGATTCATGATTCATGATTCAATTCATGATTCATGATTCAATTCATGGTTCATGATTCAATTCATGATTCATGATTCAATTCATGATTCATTATTCGATTTATGATTCAATTCATGATTCAATTCATGAATCAAGATTTGAATTATGATTTATGATTCATTTCATGATTCATGATTCATGATTCAATTCATGATTCGTGATTGAATGCATGATTCATGATTTAAATCATAATTCATGATTCATGATTCAATTCTTGATTCATGATTGAATTCATGATTCATGATTCATGATTCAATTCATGATTCATGATTCATGATTCAATTCATGATTCATGATTCATGATTTGATTCATGATTCATGATTCAATTTATGATTCATGATTCAATTCATGATTCATGATTCATGATTCAATTCATGATTCATGATTCATGATTCAATTCATGATTCGATTCATGATTCATAATTCATAAATCATGATTCGATTATGATTCATGATTCATGAATCTTGATTCAATTCATGATTCATGATTCATGATTCAATTCAAGATTCATGATTCATGATTTGATTCATGATTCATGATTCATGATTCATGATTCAATTCATGATTCCTGATTCAATTCATGATTCATGATTCAATTCATGATTCATGATTCAATTCATGATTCATGATTCATGATTCAATTCATGATTCATGATTTATGATTCAATTCATGACTCATGATTCATGATTCAATTCATGACTCATGATTCAATTCATGATTCATGATTAAATTCATGATTTATGATTTAATTCATGATTCATTTAATGATTCATGATTTATGATTCAATTCATGATTTATGATTCGATTCATGATTCATGATTCATTATTCGATTTATGATTCAATTCATGATTCAATTCATGAATCAAGATTTGATTCATGATTTATGATTCATTTCATGATTCATGATTCATGATTCAATTCATGATTCATGATTCAATTCATGATTCATGATTCAATTCATGATTCATGATTCATGATTCAATTCATGATTCATGATTCAATTCATGATTCATTATTCGATTTATGATTCAATTCATGATTCAATTCATGAATCAAGATTTGATTCATGATTTATGATTCATTTCATGATTCATGATTCATGATTCAATTCATGATTCATGATTGAATGCATGATTCATGATTTAAATCATAATTCATGATTCATGATTCAATTCTTGATTCATGATTGAATTCATGATTCAATTCATGATTCATGATTCATGATTCAATTCATGATTCATGATTCAATTTATGATTCATGATTCAATTCATGATTCATGATTCATGATTCAATTCATGATTCATGATTCATGATTCATGATTCATGATTCAATTCATGATTCCTGATTCAATTCATGATTCATGATTCAATTCATGATTCATGATTCAATTCATGATTCATGATTCAATTCATGATTCATGATTTATGATTCAATTCATGACTCATGATTCATGATTCAATTCATGACTCATGATTCAATTCATGATTCATGATTCAATTCATGATTTATGATTTAATTCATGATTCATTTAATGATTCATGATTTATGATTCAATTCATGATTTATGATTCGATTCATGATTCATGATTCATTATTCGATTTATGATTCAATTCATGATTCATGATTCATGATTCAATTCATGATTCATGATTCAATTTATGATTCATGATTCAATTCATGATTCATGATTCATGATTCAATTCATGATTCATGATTCATGATTCATGATTCATGATTCAATTCATGATTCCTGATTCAATTCATGATTCATGATTCAATTCATGATTCATGATTCAATTCATGATTCATGATTCAATTCATGATTCATGATTTATGATTCAATTCATGACTCATGATTCATGATTCAATTCATGACTCATGATTCAATTCATGATTCATGATTCAATTCATGATTTATGATTTAATTCATGATTCATTTAATGATTCATGATTTATGATTCAATTCATGATTTATGATTCGATTCATGATTCATGATTCATTATTCGATTTATGATTCAATTCATGATTCAATTCATGAATCAAGATTTGATTCATGATTTATGATTCATTTCATGATTCATGATTCATGATTCAATTCATGATTCATGATTCAATTCATGATTCATGATTCATGATTCAATTCATGATTCATGATTCAATTCATGATTCATTATTCGATTTATGATTCAATTCATGATTCAATTCATGAATCAAGATTTGATTCATGATTTATGATTCATTTCATGATTCATGATTCATGATTCAATTCATGATTCATGATTGAATGCATGATTCATGATTTAAATCATAATTCATGATTCATGATTCAATTCTTGATTCATTATTGAATTCATGATTCATGATTCAATTCATGATTCATGATTCATGATTCAATTCATGATTCATGATTCAATTTATGATTCATGATTCAATTCATGATTCATGATTCATATCATGATTCATGATTCATGATTCAATTCATGATTCATGATATAATTCATGATTCATTATTCGATTCATGATTCATGATTCATTTCATGATTCTTGATTCATGATTCAATACATGATTCAGGATTCATGATTCAATTCTTGATTCATGATTCATTATTCGATTCATAATACATGATTCATGATTCAATTCATGATTCCTGATTCATGATTCATGATTCATGATTCATGATTTAATTCATGATTCATGATTCAATTCATGATTCAATTCGAAATTCAATTCATGATTCAATTCATGATTCATGATTTGATTCATGATTCATGATTTAATTCATGATTCATGATTCACGATTCATGATTCAATTCATGATTCATGATTCATTTCATGATTCATGATTCATTTCATGATTCATGATTCAATTCATGATTCAATTTATGATTAATGATTCAATTCATGATTCATGATTCAATTCATGATTCATGATTCATGGTTCAATTCATGATTCAATTCATGATTCAATTCATGATTCATCTCATGATTTATGATTCAATTCATGATTCATGATTCAATTCATGATTCAATTCATGATTCATGATTCATTTTTCAATTCATGACTCATGATTCAATTTATGATTCATGATTCAATTCATGATTCATGATTTAATTCATGATTCATTTAATGATTCATGATTTATGATTCAATTCATGATTTATGAATCAATTCATGATTCATGATTCATGAATCATGATTCGATTCATGATTCATGATTCATGAATCATGATTCAATTCTTAAATCATGATTCATTAATCATGATTCAATTCATGATTCATGATTCAATTCATGATTCTTGATTCATGATTCGATTCATGATTCATGATTCATAAATCATGGTTCGATTCATGATTCATGAATCATGATACAATTCATGATTCATAAATCATGATTCGATTCATGATTCGATACATGATTCAATTCATGATTCAATTCATGAATCAAGATTTGATTCATGATTCATGATTCATTTCATGATTCATGATTCAATGTATGATTCAATTCATGATTCATGATTTAAATCATAATTCATGATTTATGATTCAATTCTTGGTTCATGATTGAATTCATGATTCATGATTCAATTCATGATTCATGATTCATGATTCAATTCATGATTCATGATTCAATTCATGATTCCTGATTCAATTCATGATTCATGATTCAATTCATGATTCATGATTCAATTCATGATTCATGATTTATGATTCAATTCATGACTCATGATTCATGATTCAATTCATGACTCATGATTCAATTCATGATTCATGATTCAATTCATGATTTATGATTTAATTCATGATTCATTTAATGATTCATGATTTATGATTCAATTCATGATTTATGATTCGATTCATGATTCATGATTCATTATTCGATTTATGATTCAATTCATGATTCAATTCATGAATCAAGATTTGATTCATGATTTATGATTCATTTCATGATTCATGATTCATGATTCAATTCATGATTCATGATTCAATTCATGATTCATGATTCAATTCATGATTCATGATTCAATTCATGATTCATTATTCGATTTATGATTCAATTCATGATTCAATTCATGAATCAAGATTTGATTCATGATTTATGATTCATTTCATGATTCATGATTCATGATTCAATTCATGATTCATGATTGAATGCATGATTCATGATTTAAATCATAATTCATGATTCATGATTCAATTCTTGATTCATTATTGAATTCATGATTCATGATTCAATTCATGATTCATGATTCAATTCATGATTCATGATTCAATTTATGATTCATGATTCAATTCATGATTCATGATTCATGATTCATATCATGATTCATGATTCATGATTCAATTCATGATTCATGATATAATTCATGATTCATTATTCGATTCATGATTCATGATTCATGATTCATTTCATGATTCCTGATTCATGATTCAATACATGATTCAGGATTCATGATTCAATTCTTGATTCATGATTCATTATTCGATTCATAATACATGATTCATGATTCAATTCATGATTCCTGATTCATGATTCATGATTCATGATTCATGATTTAATTCATGATTCATGATTCATGATTCATGATTCATGATTCATGATTTAATTCATGATTCATGATTCAATTCATGATTCAATTCGAAATTCAATTCATGATTCAATTCATGATTCATGATTTGATTCATGATTCATGATTTAATTCATGATTCATGATTCACGATTCATGATTCAATTCATGATTCATGATTCATTTCATGATTCATGATTCATTTCATGATTCATGATTCAATTCATGATTCAATTTATGATTAATGATTCAATTCATGATTCATGATTCAATTCATGATTCATGATTCATGGTTCAATTCATGATTCAATTCATGATTCAATTCATGATTCATCTCATGATTTATGATTCAATTCATGATTCATGATTCAATTCATGATTCAATTCATGATTCATGATTCATTTTTCAATTCATGACTCATGATTCAATTTATGATTCATGATTCAATTCATGATTCATGATTTAATTCATGATTCATTTAATGATTCATGATTTATGATTCAATTCATGATTTATGAATCAATTCATGATTCATGATTCATGAATCATGATTCGATTCATGATTCATGATTCATGAATCATGATTCAATTCTTAAATCATGATTCATAAATCATGGTTCGATTCATGATTCATGAATCATGATACAATTCATGATTCATAAATCATGATTCGATTCATGATTCGATACATGATTCAATTCATGATTCAATTCATGAATCAAGATTTGATTCATGATTCATGATTCATTTCATGATTCATGATTCAATGTATGATTCAATTCATGATTCATGATTTAAATCATAATTCATGATTTATGATTCAATTCTTGGTTCATGATTGAATTCATGATTCATGATTCAATTCATGATTCATGATTCATGATTCAATTTATGATTCATGATTTAATTCATGATTCATGATTCAATTCTTGATTCATGATTCATTATTCGATTCATGATACATGATTCATGATTCGATTCATGATTCCTGATTCATGATTCATGATTCATGATTTAATTCATGATTCATGATTCAATTCATGATTCAATTCGAAATTCAATTCATGATTCAATTCATGATTCATGATTCATGATTTGATTCATGATTCATGATTTAATTCATGATTCATGATTCATGATTCAATTCATGATTCATGATTCATTTCATGATTCATGATTCAATTCATGATTCAGTTTATGATTAATGATTCAATTCATGATTCATGATTCAATTCATGATTCATGATTCATGGTTCAATTCATGATTCAATTCATGATTCAATTCATGATTCATCTCATGATTTATGATTCAATTCATGATTCATGATTCAATTTATGATTCAATTCATGATTCATGATTCATTTTTCAATTCATGACTCATGATTCAATTTATGATTCATGATTCAATTCATGATTCATGATTTAATTCATGATTCATTTAATGATTCATGATTTATGATTCAATTCATGATTTATGAATCAATTCATGATTTATGAATCAATTCATGATTCATGATTCATGAATCATGATTCGATTCATGATTAATGATTCATGAATCATGATTCAATTCTTAAATCATGATTCATTAATCATGATTCAATTCATGATTCTTGATTCATGATTCAATTCATGATTCAATTCATGAATCATGATTTGATTCATGATTCATGATTTGATTCATGATTCATTTCATGATTTATGATTCATGATTCAATTAATGATTCATGATTCAGGATTCAATTCATGATTCAATTCATGATTCATGATTTAATTCATGATTCATGATTCGATACATGATTCGTGATTCATGATTCAATTTATGATTCAATTCATGATTCAAATTATGATTCATGATTCAATTCATGATTCATGATTTGATTCATGATTCATTATTCGATTCATGATTCATGATTCAATTCATGATTCCTGATTCCTGATTCATGATTCATGATTCAATTCATGATTCATGATTCAATTTTTGATTCATGATTCATGATTCAATTCATGATTCATGATTCATGATTCAATTCATGATTCATGATTCATTATTCGATTCATGATTCATGATTCATGACTCATGATTCATGATTTAATTCATGATTCATGATTCAATTCATCATACCTGATTCATGATTCATGATTCATGATTCAATTCATGATTCAATTCATGATTCATGATTCAATTTATGATTCAATTCATGATTCATGATTCATTTCATGATTCATGATTTATGATTTAATTCATGATTTATGATTCGATTCATGATTCATGAATCATGATTCAATTCATGATTCATGATTCATGAATCATGATTCGATTTATGATTCATGATTTATGAATCATGATTCGATTCATGATTCATGATTCAATTCATGATTCATGATTCAATTCATGATTCAATTCATGATTCATGAATTATGATTCAATTCATGATTCAATTCATGATTTATGATTCAATTCATGATTCATGATTCAATTCATGATTCGATTCATGATTCATGATTCATGATTCAATTCATGACTCATGATTCAATTTATGATTCATGATTCAATTCATGATTCATGATTTAATTCATGATTCATTTAATGATTCATGATTTATGATTCAATTCATGATTTATGAATCAATTCATGATTCATGATTCATGAATCATGATTCGATTCATGATTTATGATTCATGAATCATGATTCAATTCTTAAATCATGATTCATTAATTATGATTCAATTCATGATTCATGATTCAATTCATGATTCTTGATTCATGATTCAATTCATGATTCATGATTCAATTCATGATTCATGATTCAATTCATGATTCATGATTCATGATTCAATTCTTGATTCATGATTCATTATTCGATTCATGATTCATGATTCAATTCATGATTCATGAATCATGATTCAATTCATGATTCATGATTCAATTCATGATTCATGATTCATGATTCAATTCATGATTCAGGATTCATGATTTAATTCATAAATCATGATTCATGATTCAATTCATTATTCATGATTCATGATTTAATTCATGACTCATGATTCAATTCATGATTCATTTCATGATTCAATTCATGATTCATTTCATGATTCATGCTTTATGATTCAATTCATGATTCAATTCATGATTCATGATTTGATTCATGATTCATGATTCAATTCATGATTCATGATTCAATTCATGTCTCATGATTCAATTTATGATTCATGATTCAATTCGAGATGTATGATTCAATTCATGATTTATGAATCAATTCATGATTCATGATTCATGAATCATGATTCGATTCATGATTAATGATTCATAAATCATGATTCGATTCATGATTCATGATAAAATTCATGATTCTTGATTCATGATTCGATTCATGATTCATGATTCATAAATCATGGTTCGATTCATGATTCATGAATCATAATTCAATTCATGATTCATGATTCATAAATCATGATTCGATTCATGATTCATGATTCAATTCATGATTCAATTCATGATTCAATTCATGAATCAAGATTTGATTCATGATTCATGATTCATTTCATAATTCATGATTCAATATATGATTCAATTCATGATTCATGATTTAAATCATAATTCATGATTTATGATTCAATTCTTGGTTCATGATTGAATTCATGATTCATGATTCAATTAATGATTCATGATTCATGATTCAATTCTTGATTCATGATTCAATTCATGATTCATGATTCATGATTCAATTCTTGATTCACGATTCATTATTTGATTCATGATACATGATTCATGATTCAATTCATGATTCCTGATTCATGATTCATGATTTAATTCATGATTCATGATTCAATTCATGATTCAATTCATGATTCATGATTCAATTCATAATTCATGATTCATGATTTGATTCATGATTCATGATTTGATTCATGATTCATGATTTGATTCATGATTCATGATTCATGATTCAATTCATGAATCTTAATTCAATTCATGATTCATTTCATGATTCATGATTCATTTCATGATTCATGATTCATTTCATGATTCATGATTCAGTTCATGATTCAATTCATGATTCATGATTCAATTCATGATTCATGATTCAATTAATGATTCATGATACATGATTCAATTCATGATTCATGATTCAATTTATGACTCATGATTCAATTCATGATTCTTGATTCAATTCATGTTTCATGATTTAATTCATGATTCATTTAATGATTCATGATTTATGATTCAATTCATTATTTATGAATCGATTCATGATTCATGAATCATGATTCGATTCATGATTCATGATTCATGAATTATGATTCAATTCTTGATTCATGATTCATTAATCATGATTCAATTCATGATTCATGATTCATAATTCGATTTATGATTCATGATTCAATTCATGATTCATGATTCATCATTTAAGTAATGATTCATGATTCATGATTCAATTCATGATTCAATTCATGATTCATGATTCAATTCATGATTCATGATTCAATTCATGATTCGTGATTCATGATTCAATTTATGATTCAATTCATGATTCATGATTGAAATCATGATTCATGATTCAATTCATGATTCATGATTCAATTCATGATTCGTGATTAACAATTTAATTCATGATTCAATTCATGATTCATGATTCAATTCATGATTCATGATTCAATATATGATTCAATTCATGATTCATGATTCAATTCATGATTCCTTATTCATGATTCATGATTCATGATTCAATTCATGATTCATGATTCAATTCATGATTCAATTCATGATTCATGATTCATAAATCATGGTTCGATTCATGATTCCTGAATCATGATTCATAAATCATGATTCGATTCATGATTCATGATTCAATTCATGATTCAATTCATGATTCGATTCATGATTCAATTCATGATTTAATTCATGAATCAAGATTTGATTCATGATTCATGATTCATTTTATGATTCATGATTCAATATATGATTCAATTCATGATTCATGATTCATGATTGAATTCTTGATTCATGATTGAATTCATGATTCATGATTCATGATTCAATTCATGATTCATGATTCAATTCATGATTCATGATTCATGATTCAATTCATGATTCATGATTCAATTCATGATTCAATTCATGATTCATGATTCAATTCATGATTCATAATTCATGATTCAATTCATGATTCATGATTCATGATTCAATTCATTATTCATGATTCATGATTTAATTCATGACTCATGATTCAATTCATGATTCATTTCATGATTCATGATTTATGATTCAATTCATGATTCAATTCATGATTCAATTCATGATTCATGATTTGATTCATGATTCATGATTCAATTCATGATTCACGATTCAATTCATGATTCATGATTCAATTCATGACTCATGATTCAATTTATGATTCATGATTCAATTCATGATTCATTATTTAATTCATGATTCATTTAATGATTCATGATTTATGATTCAATTCATGATTTATGAATCAATTCATGATTCATGATTCATGAATCATGATTCGATTCATGATTCATGATTCATGAATCATGATTCAATTTTTAAATCATGATTCATTAATCATGATTCAATTTTTAAATCATGATTCATTAATCATGATTCAATTCATGATTCATGATTCAATTCATGATTCTTGATTCATGATTCGATTCATGATTCATGATTCATAAATCATGGTTCGATTCATGATTCATGAATCATGATTCAATTCACGATTCATGATTCATAAATCATGATTCGATTCATGATTCAATTCATGAATCAAGATTTGATTTATGATTCATGATTCATTTCATGATTCATGATTCAATATATGATTCAATTCATGATTCATGATTTAAATCATAATTCATGATTTATGAATCAATTCATGATTCATGATTCATGAATCATGATTCGATTCATGATTAATGATTCATGAATCATGATTCAATTCTTAAATCATGATTCATTAATCATGATTCAATTCATGATTCTTGATTCATGATTCAATTCATGATTCTTGATTCATGATTCAATTCATGATTCAATTCATGAATCATGATTTGATTCATGATTCATGATTTGATTCATGATTCATTTCATGATTTATGATTCATGATTCAATTAATGATTCATGATTCAGGATTCAATTCATGATTCAATTCATGATTCATGATTTAATTCATGATTCATGATTCGATACATGATTCGTGATTCATGATTCAATTTATGATTCAATTCATGATTCAAATCATGATTCATGATTCAATTCATGATTCATGATTTGATTCATGATTCATTATTCGATTCATGATTCATGATTCAATTCATGATTCCTGATTCATGATTCATGATTCATGATTCAATTCATGATTCATGATTCAATTTTTGATTCATGATTCATGATTCAATTCATGATTCATGATTCATGATTCAATTCATGATTCATTATTCATTATTCGATTCATGATTCATGATTCATGACTCATGATTCATGATTTAATTCATGATTCATGATTCAATTCATCATACCTGATTCATGATTCATGATTCATGATTCAATTCATGATTCAATTCATGATTCATGATTCAATTTATGATTCAATTCATGATTCATGATTCATTTCATGATTCATGATTTATGATTTAATTCATGATTTATGATTCGATTCATGATTCATGAATCATGATTCAATTCATGATTCATGATTCATGAATCATGATTCGATTTATGATTCATGATTTATGAATCATGATTCGATTCATGATTCATGATTCAATTCATGATTCATGATTCAATTCATGATTCAATTCATGATTCATGAATTATGATTCAATTCATGATTCAATTCATGATTTATGATTCAATTCATGATTCATGATTCAATTCATGATTCGATTCATGATTCATGATTCATGATTCAATTCATGACTCATGATTCAATTTATGATTCATGATTCAATTCATGATTCATGATTTAATTCATGATTCATTTAATGATTCATGATTTATGATTCAATTCATGATTTATGAATCAATTCATGATTCATGATTCATGAATCATGATTCGATTCATGATTTATGATTCATGAATCATGATTCAATTCTTAAATCATGATTCATTAATTATGACTCAATTCATGATTCATGATTCAATTCATGATTCTTGATTCATGATTCAATTCATGATTCATGATTCAATTCATGATTCATGATTCAATTCATGATTCATGATTCATGATTCAATTCTTGATTCATGATTCATTATTCGATTCATGATTCATGATTCAATTCATGATTCATGATTCATGATTCAATTCATGATTCATGATTCAATTCATGATTCATGATTCATGATTCAATTCATGATTCAGGATTCATGATTTAATTCATAAATCATGATTCATGATTCAATTCATTATTCATGATTCATGATTTAATTCATGATTCATGATTCAATTCATGATTCATTTCATGATTCAATTCATGATTCATTTCATGATTCATGCTTTATGATTCAATTCATGATTCAATTCATGATTCATGATTTGATTCATGATTCATGATTCAATTCATGATTCATGATTCAATTCATGTCTCATGATTCAATTTATGATTCATGATTCAATTCGAGATGTATGATTCAATTCATGATTTATGAATCAATTCATGATTCATGATTCATGAATCATGATTCGATTCATGATTAATGATTCATAAATCATGATTCGATTCATGATTCATGATAAAATTCATGATTCTTGATTCATGATTCGATTCATGATTCATGATTCATAAATCATGGTTCGATTCATTATTCATGAATCATAATTCAATTCATGATTCATGATTCATAAATCATGATTCGATTCATGATTCATGATTCAATTCATGATTCAATTCATGATTCAATTCATGAATCAAGATTTGATTCATGATTCATGATTCATTTCATAATTCATGATTCAATATATGATTCAATTCATGATTCATGATTTAAATCATAATTCATGATTTATGATTCAATTCTTGGTTCATGATTGAATTCATGATTCATGATTCAATTAATGATTCATGATTCATGATTCAATTCTTGATTCATGATTCAATTCATGATTCATGATTCATGATTCAATTCTTGATTCACGATTCATTATTTGATTCATGATACATGATTCATGATTCAATTCATAATTCCTGATTCATGATTCATGATTTAATTCATGATTCATGATTCAATTCATGATTCAATTCATGATTCATGATTCAATTCATAATTCATGATTCATGATTTGATTCATGATTCATGATTTGATTCATGATTCATGATTTGATTCATGATTCATGATTCATGATTCAATTCATGAATCTTAATTCAATTCATGATTCATTTCATGATTCATGATTCATTTCATGATTCATGATTCATTTCATGATTCATGATTCAGTTCATGATTCAATTCATGATTCATGATTCAATTCATGATTCATGATTCAATTAATGATTCATGATACATGATTCAATTCATGATTCATGATTCAATTTATGACTCATGATTCAATTCATGATTCTTGATTCAATTCATGTTTCATGATTTAATTCATGATTCATTTAATGATTCATGATTTATGATTCAATTCATTATTTATGAATCGATTCATGATTCATGAATCATGATTCGATTCATGATTCATGATTCATGAATTATGATTCAATTCTTGATTCATGATTCATTAATCATGATTCAATTCATGATTCATGATTCATAATTCGATTTATGATTCATGATTCAATTCATGATTCATGATTCATCATTTAAGTAATGATTCATGATTCATGATTCAATTCATGATTCAATTCATGATTCATGATTCAATTCATGATTCATGATTCAATTCATGATTCGTGATTCATGATTCAATTTATGATTCAATTCATGATTCATGATTCAAATCATGATTCATGATTCAATTCATGATTCATGATTCAATTCATGATTCGTGATTAACAATTTAATTCATGATTCAAATCATGATTCATGATTCAATTCATGATTCATGATTCAATATATGATTCAATTCATGATTCATGATTCAATTCATGATTCCTTATTCATGATTCATGATTCATGATTCAATTCATGATTCATGATTCAATTCATGATTCAATTCATGATTCATGATTCATAAATCATGGTTCGATTCATGATTCCTGAATCATGATTCATAAATCATGATTCGATTCATGATTCATGATTCAATTCATGATTCAATTCATGATTCGATTCATGATTCAATTCATGATTTAATTCATGAATCAAGATTTGATTCATGATTCATGATTCATTTTATGATTCATGATTCAATATATGATTCAATTCATGATTCATGATTCATGATTGAATTCTTGATTCATGATTGAATTCATGATTCATGATTCATGATTCAATTCATGATTCATGATTCAATTCATGATTCATGATTCATGATTCAATTCATGATTCATGATTCAATTCATGATTCAATTCATGATTCATGATTCAATTCATGATTCATAATTCATGATTCAATTCATGATTCATGATTCATGATTCAATTCATTATTCATGATTCATGATTTAATTCATGACTCATGATTCAATTCATGATTCATTTCATGATTCATGATTTATGATTCAATTCATGATTCAATTCATGATTCAATTCATGATTCATGATTTGATTCATGATTCATGATTCAATTCATGATTCATGATTCAATTCATGATTCATGATTCAATTCATGACTCATGATTCAATTTATGATTCATGATTCAATTCATGATTCATTATTTAATTCATGATTCATTTAATGATTCATGATTTATGATTCAATTCATGATTTATGAATCAATTCATGATTCATGATTCATGAATCATGATTCGATTCATGATTCATGATTCATGAATCATGATTCAATTTTTAAATCATGATTCATTAATCATGATTCAATTTTTAAATCATGATTCATTAATCATGATTCAATTCATGATTCATGATTCAATTCATGATTCTTGATTCATGATTCGATTCATGATTCATGATTCATAAATCATGGTTCGATTCATGATTCATGAATCATGATTCAATTCACGATTCATGATTCATAAATCATGATTCGATTCATGATTCAATTCATGAATCAAGATTTGATTTATGATTCATGATTCATTTCATGATTCATGATTCAATATATGATTCAATTCATGATTCATGATTTAAATCATAATTCATGATTTATGATTCAATTCTTGGTTCATGATTGAATTCATGATTCATGATTCATGATTCAATTCATGATTCATGATTTAATTCATGATTCATGATTCATGATTCAATTCTTGATTCATGATTCATTATTCGATTCATGATACATGATTCATGATTCAATTCATGATTCCTGATTCATGATTCATGATTCATGATTTAATTCATGATTCATGATTCAATTCATGATTCAATTCGAAATTCAATTCATGATTCAATTCATGATTCATGATTCATGATTTGATTCAAGATTCATGATTTAATTCATGATTCATGATTCATGAATCAATTCATGATTCATGATTCATTTCATGATTCATGATTCAATTCATGATTCAATTTATGATTAATGATTCAATTCATGATTCATGATTCAATTCATGATTCATGATTCATGGTTCAATTCATGATTCAATTTATGATTCAATTCATGATTCATCTCATGATTTATGATTCAATTCATGATTCATGATTCAATTTATGATTCAATTCATGATTCATGATTAATTTTTCAATTCATGACTCATGATTCAATTTATGATTCATGATTCAATTCATGATTCATGATTTAATTCATGATTCATTTAATGATTCATGATTTATGATTCAATTCATGATTTATGAATCAATTCATGATTTATGAATCAATTCATGATTCATGATTCAATTCATGATTTATGAATCAATTCATGATTTATGAATCAATTCATGATTCATGATTCATGAATCATGATTCGATTCATGATTAATGATTCATGAATCATGATTCAATTCTTAAATCATGATTCATTAATCATGATTCAATTCATGATTCTTGATTCATGATTCAATTCATGATTCAATTCATGAATCATGATTTGATTCATGATTCATGATTTGATTCATGATTCATTTCATGATTTATGATATATGATTCAATTAATGATTCATGATTCAGGATTCAATTCATGATTCAATTCATGATTCATGATTTAATTCATGATTCATGATTCGATACATGATTCGTGATTCATGATTCAATTTTATGATTCAATTCATGATTCAAATCATGATTCATGATTCAATTCATGATTCATGATTTGATTCATGATTCATTATTCGATTCATGATTCATGATTCATGATTCAATTCATGATTCCTAATTCCTGATTCATGATTCATGATTCAATTCATGATTCATGATTCAATTTTTGATTCATGATTCATGATTCAATTCATGATTCATGATTCAATTCATGATTCATGATTCATTATTCGATTCATGATTCATGACTCATGATTCATGATTCATGATTCATGACTCATGATTCATGATTTAATTCATGATTCATGATTCAATTCATCATAACTGATTCATGATTCATGATTCATGATTATATTCATGATTCAATTCATGATTCATGATTCAATTCATGATTCAATTCATGATTCATGATTCATTTCATGATTCATGATTCATGATTCAATTCATGATTCATGATTCAATTCATGACTCATGATTCATGATTCATGATTTATGATTTAATTCATGATTTATGATTCGATTCATGATTCATGAATCATGATTCGATTCATGATTCATGATTCATGAATCATGATTCGATTTATGATTCATGATTTATGAATCATGATTCGATTCATGATTCATGATTCAATTCATGATTCATGATTCAATTCATGATTCAATTCATGATTCATGATTCAATTCATGATTCAATTCATGATTTATGATTCAATTCATGATTCATGATTCAATTCATGTTTCGATTCATAATTCATGATTCATGATTCAATTCATGACTCATGATTCAATTTATGATTCATGATTCAATTCATGAGTCATGATTTAATTCATGATTCATTTAATGATTCATGATTTATGATTCAATTCATGATTTATGAATCAATTCATGATTCATGAATCATGATTCCATTCATGATTTATGATTCATGAATCATGATTCAATTCTTAAATCATGATTCATTAATTATGATTCAATTCATGATTCATGATTCAATTCATGATTCTTGATTCATGATTCAATTCATGATTCATGATTCATGATTAGATTCATGATTCATGATTCAATTCATGATTCATGATTCATGATTCAATTCATGATTCATGATTCATGATTCAATTCATGATTCATGATTCAATTCATGATTCATGATTCATGATTCAATTCATGAATCATGATTCATGATTTAATTCATAAATCATGATTCATGATTCAATTCATTATTCATGATTCATGATTTAATTCATGACTCATGATTCAATTCATGATTCATTTCATGATTCATGCTTTATGATTCAATTCATGATTCAATTCATGATTCATGATTTGATTCATGATTCATGATTCAATTCATGATTCATGATTCAATTCATGTCTCATGATTCAATTTATGATTCATGATTCAATTCGAAATGTATGATTCAATTCATGATTTATGAATCAATTCATGATTCATGATTCATGAATCATGATTCGATTCATGATTAATGATTCATAAATCATGATTCGATTCATGATTTATGATAAAATTCATGATTCTTGATTCATGATTCAATTCATGATTCATGATTCATAAATCATGGTTCGATTCATGATTCATGAGTCATTATTCAATTCATGATTCATGATTCATAAATCATGATTCGATTCATGATTCATGATTCGATTCATGATTCAATTTATGATTCAATTCATGAATCAAGATTTGATTCATGATTCATGATTCATTTCATGATTCAATTCGAGATTCAATTCATGATTCAATTCATGATTCATGATTCAATTCATAATTCATGATTCATGATTTGATTCATGATTCATGATTTGATTCATGATTCATGATTCATGATTCAATTCATGAATCATGATTCAATTCATGATTCATTTCATGATTCATGATTCATTTCATGATTCATGATTCAGTTCATGATTCAATTCATGATTCATGATTCAATTCATGATTCATGATTCAATTAATGATTCATGATACATGATTCAATTCATGATTCATGATTCAATTTATGACTCATGATTCAATTCATGATTCTTGATTCAATTCATGTTTCATGATTTAATTCATGATTCATTTAATGATTCATGATTTATGATTCAATTCATTATTTATGAATCGATTCATGATTCATGAATCATGATTTGATTCATGATTCATGATTCATGAATTATGATTCAATTCTTGATTCATGATTCATTAATCATGATTCAATTCATGATTCATGATTCATAATTTGATTCATGATTCATGATTCAATTCATGATTCATGATTCATCATTTAATTAATGATTCATGATTCATGATTCAATTCATGATTCAATTCATGATTCATGATTCAATTCATGATTCATGATTCAATTCATGATTCGTGATTCATGATTCAATTTATGATTCAATTCATGATTCATGATTTAAATCATGATTCATGATTCAATTCATGATTCATGATTCAATTCATGATTCGTGATTAACAATTTAATTCATGATTCAATTCATGATTCATGATTCAATTCATGATTCATGATTCAATTCATGATTCGTGATTAACAATTTAATTCATGATTCGATTATGATTCATGATTCATGATTTGATTCATGTTTCATGATTCATGATTCATGATTCAATTCATGATTCCTGATTCAATTCATGATTCATGATTCAATTCATGATTCAATTCGAGATTCAATTCATGATTCAATTCATGATTCATGATTCAATTCATGATTCATGATTCATGATTTGATTCATGATTCATTATTCATGATTCATGATTCAATTCATGAATCATGATTCAATGCATGATTCATTTCATGATTCATGATTCATTTCATGATTCATGATTCAATTCATGATTCAATTCATGATTCATGATTCAATTCATGATTCATGATTCAATTCATGATTCATGATTCAATTCATGATTCATGATTCATGATTCAATTCATGATTCATGATTCAATTTATGACTCATGATTCAATTCATGATTCTTGATTCAATTCATGATTCATCATTTAATTCATGATTCATTTAATGATTCATGATTTATGATTCAATTCATTATTTATGAATCGATTCATGATTCATGAATCATGATTCGATTCATGATTCATGATTCATGATTCATGATTCAATTCTTGATTCATGATTCATAATTCGATGCATGATTCATGAATCATGATTCAATTCATGATTCATGATTCATGATTTAATTAATGATTCATGATTCATGATTCAATTCATGATTCAATTCATGATTCATGATTCAATTCATAATTCAATTCATGATTCAATTCATGATTCAAGATTCAATTCATGATTCATGATTCATGATTCAATTCATGATTCATGATTCATGATTCGATTTATGATTCATGATTCAATTCATGATTCATAATTCATGATTCAATTCATGATTCAATTCATGATTCAATTTATGATTTATGATTCAATATATGATTCAATTCATGATTCATGATTCAAATCATGATTCAAGATTCATAATTCAATTCATGATTCATGATTCATGATTCGATTTATGATTCATGATTCATGATTCATTATTCGATTCATGATTCATGATTCAATTCATGATTCATGATTCATGATTCAATTCATGATTCATGATTCAATTCATGATTCATAATTCATGATTCAATTCATGATTCAATTCATGATTCAATTTATGATTTATGATTCAATATATGATTCAATTCATGATTCATGATTCAAATCATGATTCAAGATTCATAATTCAATTCATGATTCATAATTTATGATTCGATTTATGATTCATGATTCATGAAACATGATTCGATTCATGATTCATGATTCAATTCATGATTCATTATTCATGATTTGATTCATGATTCATGATTCAATTCATGATTCATAATTCATGATTCAATTCATGATTCAATTCATGATTCAATTTATGATTTATGATTCAATATATGATTTAATTCATGATTCATGATTCAAATCATGATTCAAGATTCATAATTCAATTCATGATTCATGATTCATGATTCGATTTATGATTCATGATTCATGTTTCATTATTCGATTCATGATTCATGATTCAATTCATGATTCATGATTCATGATTCAATTCATGATTCATGATTCAATTCATGATTCATGATTCAATTCATGATTCATGATTCAATTCATGATTCATGATTCATGATTTAATTCATGACTCATGATTCAATTCATGATTCATTTCATGATTCATGATTTATGATTCAATTCATGCTTCAATTCATGATTCATGATTTGATTCATGATTCATGATTCAATTCATGATTCATGATTCAATTCATGACTCATGATTCAATTTATGATTCATGATTCAATTCATGATGTATGATTAAATTCATGATTTATGAATCAATTCATGATTCATGAATCATGATTCGATTCATGATTAATGATTCATAAATCATGATTCGATTCATGATTCATGATAAAATTCATGATTCTTGATTCATGATTCGATTCATGATTCATGATTCATAAATCATGGTTCGATTCATGATTCATGAATCATGATTCAATTCATGATTCATGATTCATAAATCATGATTCGATTCATGATTCATGATTCGATTCATGATTCAATTCATGATTCATGATTCATAAATCATGGTTCGATTCATGATTCATGAATCATGATTCAATTCATGATTCATGATTCATAAATCATGATTCGATTCATGATTCATGATTCGATTCATGATTCAATTCATGATTCAATTCATGAATCAAGATTTGATTCATGATTCATGATTCATTTCATGATTCATGATTCAATATATGATTCAATTCATGATTCATGATTTAAATCATAATTCATGATTTATGATTCAATTCTTGGTTCATGATTGAATTCATGATTCATGATTCAATTCATGATTCATGATTCAATTCATGATTCATGATTCATGATTCAATTCATTAATCATGATTTAATTCATGATTCATGATTCATGATTCAATTCTTGATTCATGATTCATTATTTGATTCATGATACATGATTCATGATTCAATTCATGATTCCTGATTCATTATTCATGATTTAATTCATGATTCATGATTCAATTCATGATTCAATTCGAGATTCAATTCATGATTCAATTCATGATTCATGATTCAATTCATGATTCATGATTCATGATTCAATTTATGATTCAATTCATGATTCATGATTCAAATCATGATTCATGATTCAATTCATAATTCATGATTCAATTCATGATTCGTGATTAACGATTTAATTCATGATTCAATTCATGATTCATGATTCAATTCATGATTCATGATTCAATATATGATTCAATTCATGATTTATGATTTAATTCATGATTCATGATTCAATTCATGACTCATGATTCATGATTCATGATTCATGATTTAATTCATGATTCATGATTCAATTCATGATCCATTTCATGATTCATTATTTATGATTCAATTCATGATTTATGATTTGATTCATGATTCATGAATCATGATTCGATTCATGATTCATAATTCATAAATCATGATTCGATTATGATTCATGATTCATGAATCTTGATTCGAATCATGATTCATGATTCATGATTTGATTGATGATTCATGATTCATGATTCATGATTCAATTCATGATTCCTGATTCAATTCATGATTCATGATTCAATTCATGATTCATGATTCAATTCATGATTCATGATTCATGATTCAATTCATGATTCATGATTCATGATTCAGTTCATGATTCATTTAATGATTCATGATTTATGATTCAATTCATGATTTATGATTCGATTCATGATTCATGATTCATAAATCATGGTTCGATTCATGATTCATGAATCATGATTCGATTCATGATTCATGATTCATAAATCATGGTTCGATTCATGATTCATGAATCATGATTCAACTCATGATTCATGATTCATAAATCATGATTTGATTCATGATTCATGATTCGATTTATGATTCAATTCATGATTCAATTCATGAATCAAGATTTGATTCATGATTTATGATTCATTTCATGATTCATGATTCAATATATGATTGAATTCATGATTCATGATTTAAATCATAATTCATGATTAATGATTCAATTCTTGATTCATGATTGAATTCATGATTTATGATTCAATTCATGATTCATGATTCAATTCATGATTCATGATTCATGATTCAATTCTTGATTCATGATTCATTATTCGATTCATGATTCATGATTCATGATTCATTTCATGATTGCTGATTCATGATTCATGATTCATGATTCAATACATGATTCATGATTCAATTCATGATTCAATTCATGATTAAATTCATGATTTATGATTCATGATTCATGATTCAATTCATAATTTATGATTCATGATGTAATTCATGACTCATGATTCAATTCATGATTCATTTCATGATTCATGATTTATGATTCATGATTTATGTTTCATTTCATGATTCAATTCATGATTCATGGTTCATTTCATGATTCATTAATCAATTCATGATTTATGATTCATGATTTATGATTCATTTCATGATTCAATTCATGATTCATGGTTCATTTCATGATTCATTAATCAATTCATGATTCAAATCATGATTCATGATTCAATTAATTATTCATGATTCATGATTCAATTCCTTATTCATGATTCATTATTCGATTCATGATTCATGATTCATGATTCATTTCATGATTCCTGATTCATGATTCATGATTCATGATTCAATACATGATTCATGATTTAATTCATGATTCAATTCATGATTCAATTCATGATTCAATTCATGATTCATGATTCAATTCATGATTCATGATTCAATTCATAATTCATGATTCATGATTCATGATTCAATTCATGATTCATCATTCAATTCATAATTCATGATCATTGATGTAATTTATGACTCATGATTCAATTCATGATTCATTTCATGATTCATGATTTATGATTCAATTCATGATTCAATTCATGATTCATGATTCATTTCATGATTCATTAATCAATTCATGATTCAATTCATGATTCATGATTCAATATATGATTCAATCCATAATTTATGATTCAATTCATGAGTCATGATTCAATTTATGATTCATGATTCATGATTTAATTTATGATTCATGATTCATGATTCAATTCATCATTCATGATTCAATATATGATTCAATCCATGAATTATGATTCAATTCATGATTCATGATTTAATTCATGATTCATGATTCATGATTCATGATTTAATTCATGATTCATGATTTAATTCATCATACCTGAATCATGATTCATGATTCAATTCATGAGTCATGATTCAATTCATGATTCAATTCATGATTCATGATTCAATTCATGATTCATGATTCATAATTCAATTCATGATTCATGATTCATGATTCAAGATTTATGATTTAATTCATGATTTATGATTCGATTCATGATTCATGAATCATGATTCGATTTATGATTCATGATTCATGAATCATGATTCGATTTATGATTCATGATTCATGAATCATAATTCAATTCATGATTCATGATTCAATTCATGATTCATGACTCAATTCATGATTCGTGATTCAATTCATGATTCATGATTCAATTCATGATTCAATTCATGATTCATGATTCATGATTCAATTCATGATTCAATTTATGATTTATGATTCAATATATGATTCAATTCATGATTCATGATTCAATTCATGATTCATGATTCAATTCATGATTCATGATTCATGATTTAATTCATGATTCATGATTCATGATTCAATTCATGACTCATGATTCATGATTCAATTCATGACTCATGATTCAATTCATGACTCATGATTCAATTCATGATTCATGATTAAATTCATGATTCATGATTTAATTCATGATTCATTTAATGATTCATGATTTATGATTCAATTCATGATTTATGATTCGATTCATGATTCATGATTTAAGAATCATGATTCGATTCATGATTCATGATTCATAAACCATGGTTCGATTCATGATTCATGAATCATGATTCGATTCATGATTCATGATTCATAAATCATGGTTCGATTCATGATTCATGAAACATGATTCAATTCATGATTCATGATTCATAAATCATGATTCGATTCATGATTCATGATTCGATTTATGATTCAATTTATGATTCAATTCATGAATCAAGATTTGATTCATGATTTATGATTCATTTCATGATTCATGATTTAATATATGATTGAATTCATGATTCATGATTTAAATCATAATTCATGATTCATGATTGAATTCTTGATTCATGATTGAATTCATGATTCATGATTCAATTCATGATTCATGATTCAATTCATTATTCATGATTCATGATTCAATTCTTGATTCATGATTCATTATTCGATTCATGATTCATGATTCATGATTCATTTCATGATTCCTGATTCCTGATTCATGATTCATGCTTCAATACATGATTCATGATTCAATTCATGATTCATGATTCAATTCATAATTCATGATTCATGATGTAATTCATGACTCATGATTCAATTCATGATTCATTTCATGATTCATGATTTATGATTCATAATTTATGATTCAATTCATGATTCAATTCATGATTCATGATTCATTTCATGATTCATTAATCAATTCATGATTCAAATCATGATTCATGATTCAATTAATGATTCATGATTCATGATTCAATTTATGATTCATGATTCATGATTCAATTCATGATTCATGATTCATGACTCAAGATTTATGATTTAATTCATGATTTATGATTCAATTCATGATTCATGATTCTTGATTTGATTCATGATTCATGATTCATGATTCAATTCATGAATCATGATTCAATTCATGATTCATGATTGAAATCATGATTCATGATTCAATCCATGATTCATGATTCAATTCATGATTCGTGATTCAATTCATTATTCATGATTCAATTCATGATTCAATTCATGATTCATGATTCAATTCATGATTCATGATTCATAATTCAATTCATGATTCATGATTCATGATTCAAGATTTATGATTTAATTCATGATTTATGATTCGATTCATGATTCATGAATCATGATTCGATTTATGATTCATGATTCATGAATCATGATTCGATTTATGATTCATGATTCATGAATCATAATTCAATTCATGATTCATGATTCAATTCATGATTCATGACTCAATTCATGATTCGTGATTCAATTCATGATTCATGATTCAATTCATGATTCAATTCATGATTCATGATTCATGATTCAATTCATGATTCAATTTATGATTTATGATTCAATATATGATTCAATTCATGATTCATGATTCAATTCATGATTCATGATTCAATTCATGATTCATGATTCATGATTTAATTCATGATTCATGATTCATGATTCAATTCATGACTCATGATTCATGATTCAATTCATGACTCATGATTCAATTCATGACTCATGATTCAATTCATGATTCATGATTAAATTCATGATTCATGATTTAATTCATGATTCATTTAATGATTCATGATTTATGATTCAATTCATGATTTATGATTCGATTCATGATTCATGATTTAAGAATCATGATTCGATTCATGATTCATGATTCATAAACCATGGTTCGATTCATGATTCATGAATCATGATTCGATTCATGATTCATGATTCATAAATCATGGTTCGATTCATGATTCATGAAACATGATTCAATTCATGATTCATGATTCATAAATCATGATTCGATTCATGATTCATGATTCGATTTATGATTCAATTTATGATTCAATTCATGAATCAAGATTTGATTCATGATTTATGATTCATTTCATGATTCATGATTTAATATATGATTGAATTCATGATTCATGATTTAAATCATAATTCATGATTCATGATTGAATTCTTGATTCATGATTGAATTCATTATTCATGATTCAATTCATGATTCATGATTCAATTCATTATTCATGATTCATGATTCAATTCTTGATTCATGATTCATTATTCGATTCATGATTCATGATTCATGATTCATTTCATGATTCCTGATTCCTGATTCATGATTCATGCTTCAATACATGATTCATGATTCAATTCATGATTCATGATTCAATTCATAATTCATGATTCATGATGTAATTCATGACTCATGATTCAATTCATGATTCATTTCATGATTCATGATTTATGATTCATAATTTATGATTCAATTCATGATTCAATTCATGATTCATGATTCATTTCATGATTCATTAATCAATTCATGATTCAAATCATGATTCATGATTCAATTAATGATTCATGATTCATGATTCAATTTATGATTCATGATTCATGATTCAATTCATGATTCATGATTCATGACTCAAGATTTATGATTTAATTCATGATTTATGATTCAATTCATGATTCATGATTCTTGATTTGATTCATGATTCATGATTCATGATTCAATTCATGAATCATGATTCAATTCATGATTCATGATTGAAATCATGATTCATGATTCAATCCATGATTCATGATTCAATTCATGATTCGTGATTCAATTCATTATTCATGATTCAATTCATGATTCAATTCATGATTCATGATTCATGATTCAATTCATGATTCAATTCATGATTCATGATTCAATTTATGATTTATGATTCAATATATGATTCAATTCATGATTCATGATTCAAATCATGATTCAAGATTCATGATTCAATTCATGATTCATGATTCATGATTTGATTTATGATTCATGATTCATGATTCAATTCATGATTCAATTCATGAATCATGATTCGATTCATGATTCATGATTCATTTAATGATTCATGATTCATGATTCAATTCATGATTCATGATTCATGATTCAATTCATGATTTAATTCATGATTCATGATTCAATTCATGATTTATGATTCATGATTCAATTCATGATTCATGATTCAATTCATGATTCGTAATTCATGATTCAATTCATGATTCATGATTCAATTCATGATTCATGATTCAATATATGATTCTATTCATGATTCATGATTCAAATCATGATTCATGATTCAATTCATGAATTATGATTCAATTCATGAGTCATGATTCAATTTATGATTCATGATTCATTATTCAATTCATCATACCTGATTCATGATTCAATTTATGATTCATGATTCATGATTCAATTCATGACTCATGATTTAATTCATAATTCATGAGTCAATTCATGATTCAATTCATGATTCAATTCATGATTCAATTCATGATTCATGATTCAATTCATGATTCATGATTCATGATTCAATTCATGATTCCTGATTCAATTCATGAATCAATTCATGATTCATGATTCAATTCATGATTCAATTTATGATGCATGATTCATGATTCAATTCATGATTCGATTCATGATTCATGATTCATAAATCATGGTTCGATTCATGATTCATGAATCATGATTCAATTCATGATTCATGATTCATAAATCATGATTCGATTCATGATTTATGATTCATTTCATGATTCATGATTTAATATATGTTTGAATTCATGATTCATGATTTAAATCATAATTCATGATTCATGATTGAATTCTTGATTCATGATTGAATTCCTGATTTATGATTCAATTCATGATTCATGATTCAATTCATGATTCATGATTCATAAATCATGATTCGATTCATGATTTATGATTCATTTCATGATTCATGATTTAATATATGTTTGAATTCATGATTCATGATTTAAATCATAATTCATGATTCATGATTGAATTCTTGATTCATGATTGAATTCCTGATTTATGATTCAATTCATGATTCATGCTTCAATACATGATTCATGATTCAATTCATGATTCATGATTCATGATTCAATTCATAATTCATGATTCATGATATAATTCATGACTCATGATTCAATTCATGATTCATTTCATGATTCATGATTTATGATTCATGATTTATGATTCAATTCATGATTCAATTCATGATTCATGATTCATTTCATGATTCATTAATCAATTCATGATTCAAATCATGATTCATGATTCAATTAATGATTCATGATTCATGATTCAATTTATGATTCATGATTCATGATTCAATTCATGATTCATGATTCATGATTCAATTCATGATTCATGATTCAATATATGATTCAATCCATGAATTATGATTCAATTCATGATTCATGATTTAATTCATGATTCATGATTCATGATTTAATTTATGATTCATGATTTAATTCATGATTCAATTCATGATTCATGATTCAATTCATGATTCATGATTCAATTCATGATTCATGATTCATGATTCAATTCATGATTCATGATTCATGACTCAAGATTTATGATTTAATTCATGATTTATGATTCGATTCATGATTCATGAATCATGCTTCGATATATGATTCATAATTCATGAATCATGATTCGATTTATGATTCATGACTCAATTCATGATTCGTGATTCAATTCATTATTCATGATTCAATTCATGATTCAATTCATGATTCATGATTTATGATTCAATTTATGATTCAATTCATGATTCATGATTCAATTTATGATTTATGATTCAATATATGATTTAATTCATGATTCATGATTCAAATCATGATTCAAGATTCATGATTCAATTCATGATTCATGATTCATGATTCGATTTATGATTCATGATTCATGATTCAATTCATGATTCAATTCATGATTCATGATTCAATTCATGATTCGTGAATTATGATTCAATTCATGATTCATGATTCAATTCATGATTCATGATTCAATATATGATTCTATTCATGATTCATGATTCAAATCATGATTCATGATTCAATTCATGAATTATGATTCAATTCATGAGTCATGATTCAATTTATGATTCATGATTCATTATTCGATTCATAATTCATGATTCAATTCATGATTCATGATTCATGATTCAATTCATGATTCATGATTCATTATTCGATTCATGATTCATGATTCATGATTCATGATTCAATTCATGACTCATGATTTAATTCATAATTCATGAGTCAATTCATGATTCAATTCATGATTCAATTCATGATTCAATTCATTATTCATGATTCAATTCATGATTCATGATTCATGATTCAATTCATGATTCATGATTCAATTCATGAATCAATTCATGATTCATGATTCAATTCATGATTCAATTTATGATTCATGATTCATGATTCATGATTCATGATTTAATTCATGATTCATGATTTAATTCATCATACCTGATTCATGATTCATGATTCAATTCATGAGTCATGATTCAATTCATGATTCAATTCATGATTCATGATTCAATTCATGATTCATGATTCATAATTCAATTCATGATTCATGATTCATGATTCAAGATTTATGATTTAATTCATGATTTATGATTCGATTCATGATTCATGAATCATGATTCGATTTATGATTCATGATTCATGAATCATGATTCGATTTATGATTCATGATTCATGAATCATAATTCAATTCATGATTCAATTCATGATTCATGACTCAATTCATGATTCGTGATTCAATTCATGATTCAATTCATGATTCATGATTCATGATTCAATTCATGATTCAATTTATGATTTATGATTCAATATATGATTCAATTCATGATTCATGATTCAATTCATGATTCATGATTCAATTCATGATTCATGATTCATGATTCATGATTCATGATTTAATTCATGATTCATGATTCATGATTCAATTCATGACTCATGATTCATGATTCAATTCATGACTCATGATTCAATTCATGACTCATGATTCAATTCATGATTCATGATTAAATTCATGATTCATGATTTAATTCATGATTCATTTAATGATTCATGATTTATGATTCAATTCATGATTTATGATTCGATTCATGATTCATGATTCAAGAATCATGATTCAATTCATGATTCATGATTCATAAACCATGGTTCGATTCATGATTCATGAATCATGATTCGATTCATGATTCATGATTCATAAATCATGGTTCGATTCATGATTCATGAATCATGATTCAATTCATGATTCATGATTCATAAATCATGATTCGATTCATGATTCATGATTCGATTTATGATTCAATTTATGATTCAATTCATGAATCAAGATTTGATTCATGATTTATGATTCATTTCATGATTCATGATTTAATATATGATTGAATTCATGATTCATGATTTAAATCATAATTCATGATTCATGATTGAATTCTTGATTCATGATTGAATTCATGATTCATGATTCAATTCATGATTCATGGTTCAAATTATGATTCATGATTCATGATTCAATTCTTGATTCATGATTCATTATTCGATTCATGATTCATGATTCATGATTCATTTCATGATTCCTGATTCATGATTCATGATTCATGCTTCAATACATGATTCATGATTCAATTCATGATTCATGATTCATGATTCAATTCATAATTCATGATTCATGATGTAATTCATGACTCATGATTCAATTCATGATTCATTTCATGATTCATGATTTATGATTCATGATTCATGATTCAATTCATAATTCATGATTCATGATGTAATTCATGACTCATGATTCAATTCATGATTCATTTCATGATTCATGATTTATGATTCATGATTTATGATTCAATTCATGATTCAATTCATGATTCATGATTCATTTCATGATTCATTAATCAATTCATGATTCATTAATCAATTCATGATTCATGATTGAAATCATGATTCATGATTCAATCCATGATTCATGACTCAATTCATGATTCGTGATTCAATTCATGATTCAATTCATTATTCATGATTCATGATTCAATTCATGATTCAATTCATGATTCATGATTCAATTTATGATTTATGATTCAATATATGATTCAATTCATGATTCATGATTCAAATCATGATTCAAGATTCATGATTCAATTCATGATTCATGATTCATGATTCGATTTATGATTCATGATTCATGATTCAATTCATGATTCAATTCATGAATCATGATTCGATTCATGATTTAATTCATGATTCATGATTCAATTCATGATTTATGATTCATGATTCAATTCATGATTCATGATTCAATTCATGATTCGTAATTCATGATTCAATTCATGATTCATGATTCAATTCATGATTCATGATTCAATATATGATTCTATTCATGATTCATGATTCAAATCATGATTCATGATTCAATTCATGAATTATGATTCAATTCATGAGTCATGATACAATTTATGATTCATGATTCATTATTCGATTCATAATTCATGATTCAATTCATGATTCATGATTCATTATTCGATTCATGATTCATGATTCATGATTCATGATTCATGATTTCATTCATGATTCATGATTCAATTCATCATACCTGATTCATGATTCAATTTATGATTCATGATTCATGATTCAATTCATGACTCATGATTTAATTCATAATTCATGAGTCAATTCATGATTCAATTCATGATTCAATTCATGATTCAATTCATGATTCATGATTCAATTCATGATTCATGATTCATGATTCAATTCATGATTCATGATTCAATTCATGAATCAATTCATGATTCATGATTCAATTCATGATTCAATTTATGATGCATGATTCATGATTCAATTCATGATTCGATTCATGATTCATGATTCATAAATCATGGTTCGATTCATGATTCATGAATCATGATTCAATTCATGATTCATGATTCATAAATCATGATTCGATTCATGATTCATGATTCGATTTATGATTCAATTTATGATTCAATTCATGAATCAAGATTTGATTCATGATTTATGATTCATTTCATGATTCATGATTTAATATATGTTTGAATTCATGATTCATGATTTAAATCATAATTCATGATTCATGATTGAATTCTTGATTCATGATTGAATTCCTGATTTATGATTCAATTCATGATTCATGATTCAATTCTTGATTCATGATTCATTATTCGATTCATGATTCATGATTCATGATTCATGATTCATGATTCATTTCATGATTCCTGATTCATGATTCATGATTCATGCTTCAATACATGATTCATGATTCAATTCATGATTCATGATTCATGATTCAATTCATAATTCATGATTCATGATGTAATTCATGACTCATGATTCAATTCATGATTCATTTCATGATTCATGATTTATGATTCATGATTTATGATTCAATTCATGATTCAATTCATGATTCATGATTCATTTCATGATTCATTAATCAATTCATGATTCAAATCATGATTCATGATTCAATTCATGATTCATGATTCATGATTCAATTCATGATTCATGATTCATGACTCAAGATTTATGATTTAATTCATGATTTATGATTCGATTCATGATTCATGAATCATGCTTCGATATATGATTCATAATTCATGAATCATGATTCGATTTATGATTCATGATTCATGAATCATGATTCGATTCATGATTCATGATTCATGATTTAATTCATGATTCATGATTCATGATTTGATTCATGATTCATGATTCAATTCATGAATCATGATTCAATTCATGATTCATGATTGAAATCATGATTCATGATTCAATCCATGATTCATGACTCAATTCATGATTCGTTATTCAATTCATGATTCATGATTCAATTCATGCTTCAATTCATGATTCATGATTCATGATTCAATTCATGATTCAATTCATGATTCATGATTCAATTTATGATTTATGATTCAATATATGATTCAATTCATGATTCATGATTCAAATCATGATTCAAGATTCATGATTCAATTCATGATTCATGATTCATGTTTCGATTTATGATTCATGATTCATGATTCAATTCATGATTCAATTCATGAATCATGATTCGATTCATGATTCATGATTCATTTCATGATTCATGATTCATGATTCAATTCATGATTCATGATTCATGATTAAATTCATGATTTAATTCATGATTCATGATTCAATTCATGATTTATGATTCATGATTCAATTCATGATTCATGATTCAATTCATGATTCATGATTCAATTCATGATTCATGATTCAATATATGATTCTATTCATGATTCATGATTCAAATCATGATTCGTGATTCAATTCATGAATTATGATTCAATTCATGAGTCATGATTCAATTTATGATTCATGATTCATTATTCGATTCATAATTCATGATTCAATTCATGATTCATGATTCATTATTCGATTCATGATTCATGATTCATGATTCATGATTCATGATTTCATTCATGATTCATGATTCAATTCATCATACCTGATTCATGATTCAATTTATGATTCATGATTCATGATTCAATTCATGACTCATGATTTAATTCATAATTCATGAGTCAATTCATGATTCAATTAATGATTCAATTCATGATTCAATTCATGATTCATGATTCAATTCATGATTCATGATTCATGGTTCATTTCATGATTCATTAATCAATTCATGATTCAAATCATGATTCATGATTCAATTAATTATTCATGATTCATGATTCAATTCCTTATTCATGATTCATTATTCGATTCATGATTCATGATTCATGATTCATTTCATGATTCCTGATTCATGATTCATGATTCATGATTCAATACATGATTCATGATTTAATTCATGATTCAATTCATGATTCAATTCATGATTCATGATTCAATTCATGATTCATGATTCAATTCATGATTCATGATTCATGATTCATGATTCATGATTTAATTCATGATTCATGATTCATGATTCAATTCATGACTCATGATTCATGATTCAATTCATGACTCATGATTCAATTCATGACTCATGATTCAATTCATGATTCATGATTAAATTCATGATTCATGATTTAATTCATGATTCATTTAATGATTCATGATTTATGATTCAATTCATGATTTATGATTCGATTCATGATTCATGATTCAAGAATCATGATTCAATTCATGATTCATGATTCATAAACCATGGTTCGATTCATGATTCATGAATCATGATTCGATTCATGATTCATGATTCATAAATCATGGTTCGATTCATGATTCATGAATCATGATTCAATTCATGATTCATGATTCATAAATCATGATTCGATTCATGATTCATGATTCGATTTATGATTCAATTTATGATTCAATTCATGAATCAAGATTTGATTCATGATTTATGATTCATTTCATGATTCATGATTTAATATATGATTGAATTCATGATTCATGATTTAAATCATAATTCATGATTCATGATTGAATTCTTGATTCATGATTGAATTCATGATTCATGATTCAATTCATGATTCATGGTTCAAATTATGATTCATGATTCATGATTCAATTCTTGATTCATGATTCATTATTCGATTCATGATTCATGATTCATGATTCATTTCATGATTCCTGATTCATGATTCATGATTCATGCTTCAATACATGATTCATGATTCAATTCATGATTCATGATTCATGATTCAATTCATAATTCATGATTCATGATGTAATTCATGACTCATGATTCAATTCATGATTCATTTCATGATTCATGATTTATGATTCATGATTCATGATTCAATTCATAATTCATGATTCATGATGTAATTCATGACTCATGATTCAATTCATGATTCATTTCATGATTCATGATTTATGATTCATGATTTATGATTCAATTCATGATTCAATTCATGATTCATGATTCATTTCATGATTCATTAATCAATTCATGATTCATTAATCAATTCATGATTCATGATTGAAATCATGATTCATGATTCAATCCATGATTCATGACTCAATTCATGATTCGTGATTCAATTCATGATTCAATTCATTATTCATGATTCATGATTCAATTCATGATTCAATTCATGATTCATGATTCAATTTATGATTTATGATTCAATATATGATTCAATTCATGATTCATGATTCAAATCATGATTCAAGATTCATGATTCAATTCATGATTCATGATTCATGATTCGATTTATGATTCATGATTCATGATTCAATTCATGATTCAATTCATGAATCATGATTCGATTCATGATTTAATTCATGATTCATGATTCAATTCATGATTTATGATTCATGATTCAATTCATGATTCATGATTCAATTCATGATTCGTAATTCATGATTCAATTCATGATTCATGATTCAATTCATGATTCATGATTCAATATATGATTCTATTCATGATTCATGATTCAAATCATGATTCATGATTCAATTCATGAATTATGATTCAATTCATGAGTCATGATACAATTTATGATTCATGATTCATTATTCGATTCATAATTCATGATTCAATTCATGATTCATGATTCATTATTCGATTCATGATTCATGATTCATGATTCATGATTCATGATTTCATTCATGATTCATGATTCAATTCATCATACCTGATTCATGATTCAATTTATGATTCATGATTCATGATTCAATTCATGACTCATGATTTAATTCATAATTCATGAGTCAATTCATGATTCAATTCATGATTCAATTCATGATTCAATTCATGATTCATGATTCAATTCATGATTCATGATTCATGATTCAATTCATGATTCATGATTCAATTCATGAATCAATTCATGATTCATGATTCAATTCATGATTCAATTTATGATGCATGATTCATGATTCAATTCATGATTCGATTCATGATTCATGATTCATAAATCATGGTTCGATTCATGATTCATGAATCATGATTCAATTCATGATTCATGATTCATAAATCATGATTCGATTCATGATTCATGATTCGATTTATGATTCAATTTATGATTCAATTCATGAATCAAGATTTGATTCATGATTTATGATTCATTTCATGATTCATGATTTAATATATGTTTGAATTCATGATTCATGATTTAAATCATAATTCATGATTCATGATTGAATTCTTGATTCATGATTGAATTCCTGATTTATGATTCAATTCATGATTCATGATTCAATTCTTGATTCATGATTCATTATTCGATTCATGATTCATGATTCATGATTCATGATTCATGATTCATTTCATGATTCCTGATTCATGATTCATGATTCATGCTTCAATACATGATTCATGATTCAATTCATGATTCATGATTCATGATTCAATTCATAATTCATGATTCATGATGTAATTCATGACTCATGATTCAATTCATGATTCATTTCATGATTCATGATTTATGATTCATGATTTATGATTCAATTCATGATTCAATTCATGATTCATGATTCATTTCATGATTCATTAATCAATTCATGATTCAAATCATGATTCATGATTCAATTCATGATTCATGATTCATGATTCAATTCATGATTCATGATTCATGACTCAAGATTTATGATTTAATTCATGATTTATGATTCGATTCATGATTCATGAATCATGCTTCGATATATGATTCATAATTCATGAATCATGATTCGATTTATGATTCATGATTCATGAATCATGATTCGATTCATGATTCATGATTCATGATTTAATTCATGATTCATGATTCATGATTTGATTCATGATTCATGATTCAATTCATGAATCATGATTCAATTCATGATTCATGATTGAAATCATGATTCATGATTCAATCCATGATTCATGACTCAATTCATGATTCGTTATTCAATTCATGATTCATGATTCAATTCATGCTTCAATTCATGATTCATGATTCATGATTCAATTCATGATTCAATTCATGATTCATGATTCAATTTATGATTTATGATTCAATATATGATTCAATTCATGATTCATGATTCAAATCATGATTCAAGATTCATGATTCAATTCATGATTCATGATTCATGTTTCGATTTATGATTCATGATTCATGATTCAATTCATGATTCAATTCATGAATCATGATTCGATTCATGATTCATGATTCATTTCATGATTCATGATTCATGATTCAATTCATGATTCATGATTCATGATTAAATTCATGATTTAATTCATGATTCATGATTCAATTCATGATTTATGATTCATGATTCAATTCATGATTCATGATTCAATTCATGATTCATGATTCAATTCATGATTCATGATTCAATATATGATTCTATTCATGATTCATGATTCAAATCATGATTCGTGATTCAATTCATGAATTATGATTCAATTCATGAGTCATGATTCAATTTATGATTCATGATTCATTATTCGATTCATAATTCATGATTCAATTCATGATTCATGATTCATTATTCGATTCATGATTCATGATTCATGATTCATGATTCATGATTTCATTCATGATTCATGATTCAATTCATCATACCTGATTCATGATTCAATTTATGATTCATGATTCATGATTCAATTCATGACTCATGATTTAATTCATAATTCATGAGTCAATTCATGATTCAATTAATGATTCAATTCATGATTCAATTCATGATTCATGATTCAATTCATGATTCATGATTCATGGTTCATTTCATGATTCATTAATCAATTCATGATTCAAATCATGATTCATGATTCAATTAATTATTCATGATTCATGATTCAATTCCTTATTCATGATTCATTATTCGATTCATGATTCATGATTCATGATTCATTTCATGATTCCTGATTCATGATTCATGATTCATGATTCAATACATGATTCATGATTTAATTCATGATTCAATTCATGATTCAATTCATGATTCATGATTCAATTCATGATTCATGATTCAATTCATAATTCATGATTCATGATTCATGATTCAATTCATGATTCATGATTCAATTCATGATTCATGATTCATGATGTAATTTATGACTCATGATTCAATTCATGATTCATTTCATGATTCATGATTTATGATTCAATTCATGATTCAATTCATGATTCATGATTCATTTCATGATTCATTAATCAATTCATGATTCAATTCATGATTCATGATTCAATTCATGATTCATGATTCAATATATGATTCAATCCATGAATTATGATTCAATTCATGAGTCATGATTCAATTTATGATTCATGATTCATGATTCAATTTATGATTCATGATTCATGATTCAATTCATGATTCATGATTCATGATGTAATTTATGACTCATGATTCGATTCATGATTCATGATTCATGATTTGATTCATGATTCCTGATTCAATTCATGAATCATGATTCAATTCATGATTCATGATTGAAATCATGATTCATGATTCAATCCATGATTCATGACTCAATTCATGATTCGTGATTCAATTCATGATTCAATTCATGATTCATGATTCAATTCATGATTCGATTTATGATTCATGATTCAATTCATGAATCATGATTCGATTCATGATTCATGATTCATTTTATGATTCATGATTCATGATTCAATTCATAATTCATGATTCAATTCATGATTTAATTCATGATTCATGATTCAATTCATGATTCATGATTCATGATTCAATTCATGATTCATGATTCAATTCATGATTCGTGATTCATGATTCAATTCATGATTCATGATTCATGATTCAATTCATGATTCATGATTCAATTCATGATTCGTGATTCATGATTCAATTCATGATTCATGATTCAATTCATGATTCATGATTCAATATATGATTCTATTCATGATTCATGATTCAAATCATGATTCATGATTCAATTCATGAATTATGATTCAATTCATGAGTCATGATTCAATTTATGATTCATGATTCATTATTCGATTCATAATTCATGATTCAATTCATGATTCATGATTCATTATTCGATTCATGATTCATGATTCATGATTCATGATTCATGATTTCATTCATGATTCATTATTCGATTCATAATTCATGATTCAATTCATGATTCATGATTCATTATTCGATTCATGATTCATGATTCATGATTCATGATTCATGATTTCATTCATGATTCATGATTCAATTCATCATACCTGATTCATGATTCAATTAATGATTCATGATTCATGATTCAATTCATGATTCATGATTCATGATTTAATTCATGACTCATGATTCATGATTCATGATTTATGATTTAATTCATGATTTATGATTCGATTCATGATTCATGATTCATAATTCATGATTCGATTTATGATTTATGATTCATGAATCATGATTTGATTCATGATTCATGACTCATGATTCAATTCATGATTCATGATTCATTTCATGATTCATTAATCAATTCATGATTTAATTCATGATTCATGATTCAATTCATCATTCATGATTCAATATATGATTCAATTCATCATTCATGATTCAAATCATGATTCATGATTCATGACTCAATTCATGATTCATGATTCAATTCATGATTCATGATTCATGATTCAATTCATGATTCATGATTCAATTCATGCTTCAATTCATGATTCATGATTCATGATTCAATTCATGATTCAATTCATGATTCATGATTCAATTTATGATTTATGATTCAATATATGATTCAATTCATGATTCATGATTCAAATCATGATTCAAGATTCATGATTCAATTCATGATTCATGATTCATGTTTCGATTTATGATTCATGATTCATGATTCAATTCATGATTCAATTCATGAATCATGATTCGATTCATGATTCATGATTCATTTCATGATTCATGATTCATGATTCAATTCATGATTCATGATTCATGATTAAATTCATGATTTAATTCATGATTCATGATTCAATTCATGATTTATGATTCATGATTCAATTCATGATTCATGATTCAATTCATGATTCATGATTCAATTCATGATTCATGATTCAATATATGATTCTATTCATGATTCATGATTCAAATCATGATTCGTGATTCAATTCATGAATTATGATTCAATTCATGAGTCATGATTCAATTTATGATTCATGATTCATTATTCGATTCATAATTCATGATTCAATTCATGATTCATGATTCATTATTCGATTCATGATTCATGATTCATGATTCATGATTCATGATTTCATTCATGATTCATGATTCAATTCATCATACCTGATTCATGATTCAATTTATGATTCATGATTCATGATTCAATTCATGACTCATGATTTAATTCATAATTCATGAGTCAATTCATGATTCAATTAATGATTCAATTCATGATTCAATTCATGATTCATGATTCAATTCATGATTCATGATTCATGGTTCATTTCATGATTCATTAATCAATTCATGATTCAAATCATGATTCATGATTCAATTAATTATTCATGATTCATGATTCAATTCCTTATTCATGATTCATTATTCGATTCATGATTCATGATTCATGATTCATTTCATGATTCCTGATTCATGATTCATGATTCATGATTCAATACATGATTCATGATTTAATTCATGATTCAATTCATGATTCAATTCATGATTCATGATTCAATTCATGATTCATGATTCAATTCATAATTCATGATTCATGATTCATGATTCAATTCATGATTCATGATTCAATTCATGATTCATGATTCATGATGTAATTTATGACTCATGATTCAATTCATGATTCATTTCATGATTCATGATTTATGATTCAATTCATGATTCAATTCATGATTCATGATTCATTTCATGATTCATTAATCAATTCATGATTCAATTCATGATTCATGATTCAATTCATGATTCATGATTCAATATATGATTCAATCCATGAATTATGATTCAATTCATGAGTCATGATTCAATTTATGATTCATGATTCATGATTCAATTTATGATTCATGATTCATGATTCAATTCATGATTCATGATTCATGATGTAATTTATGACTCATGATTCGATTCATGATTCATGATTCATGATTTGATTCATGATTCCTGATTCAATTCATGAATCATGATTCAATTCATGATTCATGATTGAAATCATGATTCATGATTCAATCCATGATTCATGACTCAATTCATGATTCGTGATTCAATTCATGATTCAATTCATGATTCATGATTCAATTCATGATTCGATTTATGATTCATGATTCAATTCATGAATCATGATTCGATTCATGATTCATGATTCATTTTATGATTCATGATTCATGATTCAATTCATAATTCATGATTCAATTCATGATTTAATTCATGATTCATGATTCAATTCATGATTCATGATTCATGATTCAATTCATGATTCATGATTCAATTCATGATTCGTGATTCATGATTCAATTCATGATTCATGATTCATGATTCAATTCATGATTCATGATTCAATTCATGATTCGTGATTCATGATTCAATTCATGATTCATGATTCAATTCATGATTCATGATTCAATATATGATTCTATTCATGATTCATGATTCAAATCATGATTCATGATTCAATTCATGAATTATGATTCAATTCATGAGTCATGATTCAATTTATGATTCATGATTCATTATTCGATTCATAATTCATGATTCAATTCATGATTCATGATTCATTATTCGATTCATGATTCATGATTCATGATTCATGATTCATGATTTCATTCATGATTCATTATTCGATTCATAATTCATGATTCAATTCATGATTCATGATTCATTATTCGATTCATGATTCATGATTCATGATTCATGATTCATGATTTCATTCATGATTCATGATTCAATTCATCATACCTGATTCATGATTCAATTAATGATTCATGATTCATGATTCAATTCATGATTCATGATTCATGATTTAATTCATGACTCATGATTCATGATTCATGATTTATGATTTAATTCATGATTTATGATTCGATTCATGATTCATGATTCATAATTCATGATTCGATTTATGATTTATGATTCATGAATCATGATTTGATTCATGATTCATGACTCATGATTCAATTCATGATTCATGATTCATTTCATGATTCATTAATCAATTCATGATTTAATTCATGATTCATGATTCAATTCATCATTCATGATTCAATATATGATTCAATTCATCATTCATGATTCAAATCATGATTCATGATTCATGACTCAATTCATGATTCATGATTCAATTCATGATTCATGATTCATGATTCAATTCATGATTCATGATTCAATTCATGATTCGATTTATGATTTATGATTCGATTCATGATTCATTTCATGATTCATGATTCAATATATAATTCAATTGATGATTCATGATTCATGATTCAATTCTTGATTCATGATTCATTATTCGATTTATGATTCATGATTAATTTCATGATTCCTGATTCATGATTCATGATTCAATTCATGATTCAATTCATGATTCATGATTCATAATTCAATTCATAATTCATGATTCATGATTCATGATTCAATTCATGATTCATGATTCAATTCATGATTCATGATGTAATTCATGACTCATGATTCAATTCATGATTCATTTCATGATTCATGATTTATGATTCAATTCATGATTCAATTCATGATTCATGATTCATTTCATGATTCATTAATCAATTCAGGATTCAATTCATGATTCAATTCATCAGTCATGATTCAATATATTATTCAATGCATGAATTATGATTCAATTCATGAGTCATGATTCAATTTATGATTCATGATTCATGATTCAATTCATGATTCATGATTCATGATTCAATTCATCATTCATGATTCAATATATGATTCAATCCATGAATTATGATTCAATTCATGATTCATGATTTAATTCATGATTCATGATTCATGATTTATGATTTAATTTATGATTCATGATTTAATTCATCATACCTGATTCATGATTCATGATTCATGATTTAATTCATGATTCATGATTCAATTCATGATTCAATTCATGATTCATGATTGAATTCATGATTCATGATTCATGATTCAATTCATGATTCATGATTCAAGATTTATGATTTAATTCATGATTTATGATTCGATTCATGATTCATGAATCATGATTCGATTTATGATTTAATTCATGATTTATGATTCGATTCATGATTCATGAATCATGATTCGATTTATGATTCATGATTCATGAATCATGATTCGATTTATGATTCATGATTCATGAATCATGATTCGATTCATGATTCATGATTCAATTCATGATTCATGATTTGATTCATGATTCATGATTCATGATTCAATTCATGAATCATGATTCAATTCATGATTCATGATTCAATTCATGATTCGTGATTCAATTCATGATTCATGATTCAATTCATGATTCAATTCACGATTCATCATTCAATTCATGATTCATGATTTAATTCATGATTCATGATTTAATTCATGATTCATGATTCAATTCATGACTCATGATTCATGATTCATGATTCATGATTTAATTCATGATTCATGATTCAATTCATGATCCATTTTATGATTCATTATTTATGATTCAATTCATGATTTATGATTTGATTCATGATTCATGAATCATGATTCGATTATGATTCATGATTCATGAATCTTGATTCGATTCATGATTCATGATTTGATTCATGATTCATGATTCATGATTCAATTCATGATTCCTGATTCAATACATGATTCATGATTCAATTCATGATTCATGATTCAATTCATGATTCATGATTCATGATTCAATTCATGAATCATGATTCGTGATTCAAATCATGACTCATGATTCAATTCATGATTCATGATTAAATTCATGATTCATGATTTAATTCATGATTCATTTAATGATTCATGATTTATGATTCAATTCATGATTTATGATTCGATTCATGATTCATGATTCATAAATCATGATTCGATTCATGATTCATGATTCATAAATCATGGTTCGATTCATGATTCATGATTCATAAATCATGGTTCGATTCATGATTCATGAATCATGATTCAATTCATGATTCATGATTCATAATCATGATTCGATTCATGATTCATGATTCGATTTATGATTCAATTCATGATTCAATTCATGAATCAAGATTTGATTCATGATTTATGATTCATTTCATGATTCATGATTCAATATATGATTGAATTCATGATTCATGATTTAAATCATAATTCATGATTAATGATTCAATTCTTGATTCATGATTGAATTCATGATTCATGATTCAATACATGATTCATGATTCAATTCATGATTCAATTCATGATTCAATACATGATTCATGATTCAATTCATGATTCAATTCATGATTCAATTCATGATTCATGATTCATGATTCATGATTCAATTCATAATTCATGATTCATGATGTTATTCATGACTTATGATCCAATTCATGATTCATTTCATGATTCATGATTTATGATTCATGATTTATGATTCAATTCATGATTCAATTCATGATTCATGGTTCATTTCATGATTCATTAATCAATTCATGATTCAAATCATGATTCATGATTCAATTAATTATTCATGATTCATGATTCTAATCTTGATTCATGATTCATTATTCGATTCATGATTCATGATTTATGATTCATTTCATGATTCATGATTCAATACATGATTCATGATTTAATTCATGATTCAATTCATGATTCAATTCATGATTCAATTCATGATTCAATTCATGATTCATGATTCATGATTCAATTCATAATTCATGATTCATGATTCATGATTCAATTCATGATTCATGATTCAATTCATTATTCATGATTCATGATGTAATTCATGACTCATGATTCAATTCATGATTCATTCCATGATTCATTTCATGATTCATGATTTATAATTCAATTCATGATTCAATTCATGATTCATGATTCATTTCATGATTCATTAATCAATTCATGATTAAATTCATGATTCATGATTCAATTCATGATTCATGATTCAATATATGAATCAATCCATGAATTATGATTCAATTCATGAGTCATGATTCAATTTATGATTCATGATTCATGATTCAATTCATGATTCATGATTCATGATTCAATTCATCATTCATGATTCAATCCATGAATTATGATTCAATTCATGATTCATGATTTAATTCATGATTCATGATTCATGATTCATGATTTAAATTTATGATTCATGATTTAATTCATCATACCCAATTCATGATTCATGATTCAATTCATGATTCATGATTCAATTCATGATTCAATTCAAGATTCATGATTCAATTCATGATTCATGATTCATGATTCAATTCATGATTCATGATTCATGATTCAAGGTTTATGATTTAATTCATGATTTATGATTCGATATATGATTCATGAATCATGATTCGATTTATGATTCATGATTCATGAATCATGATTCGATTTATGATTCATGATTCATGAATCATAATTCAATTCATGATTCATGATTGAAATCATGATTCATGATTCAATTCATGATTCATGACTCAATTCATGATTCGTGATTCAATTCATGATTCATGATTCAATTCATGATTCAATTCATGATTCATGATTCATGATTCAATTCATGATTCAATTTATGATTTATAATTCAATATATGATTCAATTCATGATTCATGATTCAATTCATGATTCATGATTCAATTCATGATTCATGATTTAATTCATGATTCATGATTTATGATTTAATTCATGATTCATGATTTATGATTTAATTCATGACTCATGATTCATGATTCATGATTTATGATTTAATTCATGATTTATGATTCGATTCATGATTCATGATTCATAATTCATGATTCGATTTATGATTTATGATTCATGAATCATGATTTGATTCATGATTCATGACTCATGATTCAATTCATGATTCATGATTCATTTCATGATTCATTAATCAATTCATGATTTAATTCATGATTCATGATTCAATTCATCATTCATGATTCAATATAGGATTCAATTCATCATTCATGATTCAAATCATGATTCATGATTCATGACTCAATTCATGAATTATGATTCAATTCATGATTCATGATTCATGATTCAATTCATGATTCATGATTCAATTCATGATTCGATTTATGATTTATGATTCGATTCATGATTCATTTCATGATTCATGATTCAATATATAATTCAGTTGATGATTCATGATTCATGATTCAATTCTTGATTCATGATTCATTATTCGATTTATGATTCATGATTCATGATTAATTTCATGATTCCTGATTCATGATTCATGATTCAATTCATGATTCAATTCATGATTCATGATTCATAATTCAATTCATAATTCATTATTCATGATTCATGATTCAATTCATGATTCATGATTCAATTCATGATTCATGATGTAATTCATGACTCATGATTCAATTCATGATTCATTTCATGATTCATGATTTATGATTCAATTCACGATTCATGATTCATTTCATGATTCATTAATCAATTCAGGATTCAATTCATGATTCAATTCATCAGTCATGATTCAATATATGATTCAATCCATGAATTATGATTCAATTCATGAGTCATGATTCAATTTATGATTCATGATTCATGATTCAATTCATGATTCATGATTCATGATTCAATTCATCATTCATGATTCAATATATGATTCAATCCATGAATTATGATTCAATTCATGATTCATGATTTAATTCATGATTCATGATTCATGATTTATGATTTAATTTATGATTCATGATTTAATTCATCATACCTGATTCATGATTCATGATTCATGATTTAATTCATGATTCATGATTCAATTCATGATTCAATTCATGATTCATGATTGAATTCATGATTCATGATTCATGATTCAATTCATGATTCATGATTCAAGATTTATGATTTAATTCATGATTTATGATTCGATTCATGATTCATGAATCATGATTCGATTTATGATTCATGATTCATGAATCATGATTCGATTTATGATTCATGATTCATGAATCATGATTCGATTCATGATTCATGATTCAATTCATGATTCATGATTTGATTCATGATTCATGATTCATGATTCAATTCATGAATCATGATTCAATTCATGATTCATGATTCAATTCATGATTCGTGATTCAATTCATGATTCATGATTCAATTCATGATTCAATTCACGATTCATCATTCAATTCATGATTCATGATTTAATTCATGATTCATGATTTAATTCATGATTCATGATTCAATTCATGACTCATGATTCATGATTCATGATTCATGATTTAATTCATGATTCATGATTCAATTCATGATCCATTTTATGATTCATTATTTATGATTCAATTCATGATTTATGATTTGATTCATGATTCATGAATCATGATTCGATTATGATTCATGATTCATGAATCTTGATTCGATTCATGATTCATGATTTGATTCATGATTCATGATTCATGATTCAATTCATGATTCCTGATTCAATACATGATTCATGATTCAATTCATGATTCATGATTCAATTCATGATTCATGATTCAATTCATGATTCATGATTCATGATTCAATTCATGAATCATGATTCGTGATTCAAATCATGACTCATGATTCAATTCATGATTCATGATTAAATTCATGATTCATGATTTAATTCATGATTCATTTAATGATTCATGATTTATGATTCAATTCATGATTTATGATTCGATTCATGATTCATGATTCATAAATCATGATTCGATTCATGATTCATGATTCATAAATCATGGTTCGATTCATGATTCATGATTCATAAATCATGGTTCGATTCATGATTCATGAATCATGATTCAATTCATGATTCATGATTCATAAATCATGATTCGATTCATGATTTATGATTCGATTCATGATTCATGATTCATAAATCATGATTCGATTCATGATTCATGATTCATAAATCATGGTTCGATTCATGATTCATAAATCATGGTTCGATTCATGATTCATGAATCATGATTCAATTCATGATTCATGATTCATAAATCATGATTCGATTCATGATTCATGATTCGATTTATGATTCAATTCATGATTCAATTCATGAATCAAGATTTGATTCATGATTTATGATTCATTTCATGATTCATGATTCAATATATGATTGAATTCATGATTCATGATTTAAATCATAATTCATGATTAATGATTCAATTCTTGATTCATGATTGAATTCATGATTCATGATTCAATACATGATTCATGATTCAATTCATGATTCAATTCATGATTCAATACATGATTCATGATTCAATTCATGATTCAATTCATGATTCAATACATGATTCATGATTCAATTCATGATTCAATTCATGATTCATGATTCATGATGTTATTCATGACTTATGATCCAATTCATGATTCATTTCATGATTCATGATTTATGATTCATGATTTATGATTCAATTCATGATTCATGGTTCATTTCATGATTCATTAATCAATTCATGATTCAAATCATGATTCATGATTCAATTAATTATTCATGATTCATGATTCTAATCTTGATTCATGATTCATTTTTCGATTCATGATTCATGATTTATGATTCATTTCATGATTCATGATTCAATACATGATTCATGATTTAATTCATGATTCAATACATGATTCAATTCATGATTCAATTCATGATTCAATTCATGATTCATGATTCATGATTCAATTCATAATTCATGATTCATGATTCATGATTCAATTCATGATTCATGATTCAATTCATTATTCATGATTCATGATGTAATTCATGACTCATGATTCAATTCATGATTCATTTCATGATTCATTTCATGATTCATGATTTATAATTCAATTCATGATTCATGATTCATTTCATGATTCATTAATCAATTCATGATTAAATTCATGATTCATGATTCAATTCATGATTCATGATTCAATATATGAATCAATCCATGAATTATGATTCAATTCATGAGTCATGATTCAATTTATGATTCATGATTCATGATTCAATTCATGATTCATGATTCAATTCATCATTCATGATTCAATCCATGAATTATGATTCAATTCATGATTCATGATTTAATTCATGATTCATGATTCATGATTCATGATTTAATTCATGATTCATGATTTAATTCATCATACCCAATTCATGATTCAATTCATGATTCATGATTCAATTCATGATTCAATTCAAGATTCATGATTCAATTCATGATTCATGATTCATGATTCAATTCATGATTCATGATTCATGATTCAAGGTTTATGATTTAATTCATGATTTATGATTCGATATATGATTCATGAATCATGATTCGATTTATGATTCATGATTCATGAATCATGATTCGATTTATGATTCATGATTCATGAATCATAATTCAATTCATGATTCATGATTCATTTTATGATTCATGATTCATGATTCAATTCATAATTCATGATTCAATTCATGATTTAATTCATGATTCATGATTCAATTCATGATTCATGATTCATGATTCAATTCATGATTCATGATTCAATTCATGATTCGTGATTCATGATTCAATTCATGATTCATGATTCATGATTCAATTCATGATTCATGATTCAATTCATGATTCGTGATTCATGATTCAATTCATGATTCATGATTCAATTCATGATTCATGATTCAATATATGATTCTATTCATGATTCATGATTCAAATCATGATTCATGATTCAATTCATGAATTATGATTCAATTCATGAGTCATGATTCAATTTATGATTCATGATTCATTATTCGATTCATAATTCATGATTCAATTCATGATTCATGATTCATTATTCGATTCATGATTCATGATTCATGATTCATGATTCATGATTCATGATTTCATTCATGATTCATTATTCGATTCATAATTCATGATTCAATTCATGATTCATGATTCATTATTCGATTCATGATTCATGATTCATGATTCATGATTCATGATTTCATTCATGATTCATGATTCAATTCATCATACCTGATTCATGATTCAATTAATGATTCATGATTCATGATTCAATTCATGATTCATGATTCATGATTTAATTCATGACTCATGATTCATGATTCATGATTTATGATTTAATTCATGATTTATGATTCGATTCATGATTCATGATTCATAATTCATGATTCGATTTATGATTTATGATTCATGAATCATGATTTGATTCATGATTCATGACTCATGATTCAATTCATGATTCATGATTCATTTCATGATTCATTAATCAATTCATGATTTAATTCATGATTCATGATTCAATTCATCATTCATGATTCAATATATGATTCAATTCATCATTCATGATTCAAATCATGATTCATGATTCATGACTCAATTCATGATTCATGATTCAATTCATGATTCATGATTCATGATTCAATTCATGATTCATGATTCAATTCATGATTCGATTTATGATTTATGATTCGATTCATGATTCATTTCATGATTCATGATTCAATATATAATTCAATTGATGATTCATGATTCATGATTCAATTCTTGATTCATGATTCATTATTCGATTTATGATTCATGATTAATTTCATGATTCCTGATTCATGATTCATGATTCAATTCATGATTCAATTCATGATTCATGATTCATAATTCAATTCATAATTCATGATTCATGATTCATGATTCAATTCATGATTCATGATTCAATTCATGATTCATGATGTAATTCATGACTCATGATTCAATTCATGATTCATTTCATGATTCATGATTTATGATTCAATTCATGATTCAATTCATGATTCATGATTCATTTCATGATTCATTAATCAATTCAGGATTCAATTCATGATTCAATTCATCAGTCATGATTCAATATATTATTCAATGCATGAATTATGATTCAATTCATGAGTCATGATTCAATTTATGATTCATGATTCATGATTCAATTCATGATTCATGATTCATGATTCAATTCATCATTCATGATTCAATATATGATTCAATCCATGAATTATGATTCAATTCATGATTCATGATTTAATTCATGATTCATGATTCATGATTTATAATTTAATTTATGATTCATGATTTAATTCATCATACCTGATTCATGATTCATGATTCATGATTTAATTCATGATTCATGATTCAATTCATGATTCAATTCATGATTCATGATTGAATTCATGATTCATGATTCATGATTCAATTCATGATTCATGATTCAAGATTTATGATTTAATTCATGATTTATGATTCGATTCATGATTCATGAATCATGATTCGATTTATGATTTAATTCATGATTTATGATTCGATTCATGATTCATGAATCATGATTCGATTTATGATTCATGATTCATGAATCATGATTCGATTTATGATTCATGATTCATGAATCATGATTCGATTCATGATTCATGATTCAATTCATGATTCATGATTTGATTCATGATTCATGATTCATGATTCAATTCATGAATCATGATTCAATTCATGATTCATGATTCAATTCATGATTCGTGATTCAATTCATGATTCATGATTCAATTCATGATTCAATTCACGATTCATCATTCAATTCATGATTCATGATTTAATTCATGATTCATGATTTAATTCATGATTCATGATTCAATTCATGACTCATGATTCATGATTCATGATTCATGATTTAATTCATGATTCATGATTCAATTCATGATCCATTTTATGATTCATTATTTATGATTCAATTCATGATTTATGATTTGATTCATGATTCATGAATCATGATTCGATTATGATTCATGATTCATGAATCTTGATTCGATTCATGATTCATGATTTGATTCATGATTCATGATTCATGATTCAATTCATGATTCCTGATTCAATACATGATTCATGATTCAATTCATGATTCATGATTCAATTCATGATTCATGATTCATGATTCAATTCATGAATCATGATTCGTGATTCAAATCATGACTCATGATTCAATTCATGATTCATGATTAAATTCATGATTCATGATTTAATTCATGATTCATTTAATGATTCATGATTTATGATTCAATTCATGATTTATGATTCGATTCATGATTCATGATTCATAAATCATGATTCGATTCATGATTCATGATTCATAAATCATGGTTCGATTCATGATTCATGATTCATAAATCATGGTTCGATTCATGATTCATGAATCATGATTCAATTCATGATTCATGATTCATAATCATGATTCGATTCATGATTCATGATTCGATTTATGATTCAATTCATGATTCAATTCATGAATCAAGATTTGATTCATGATTTATGATTCATTTCATGATTCATGATTCAATATATGATTGAATTCATGATTCATGATTTAAATCATAATTCATGATTAATGATTCAATTCTTGATTCATGATTGAATTCATGATTCATGATTCAATACATGATTCATGATTCAATTCATGATTCAATTCATGATTCAATACATGATTCATGATTCAATTCATGATTCAATTCATGATTCAATTCATGATTCATGATTCATGATTCATGATTCAATTCATAATTCATGATTCATGATGTTATTCATGACTTATGATCCAATTCATGATTCATTTCATGATTCATGATTTATGATTCATGATTTATGATTCAATTCATGATTCAATTCATGATTCATGGTTCATTTCATGATTCATTAATCAATTCATGATTCAAATCATGATTCATGATTCAATTAATTATTCATGATTCATGATTCTAATCTTGATTCATGATTCATTATTCGATTCATGATTCATGATTTATGATTCAATTCATGATTCAATTCATGATTCATGGTTCATTTCATGATTCATTAATCAATTCATGATTCAAATCATGATTCATGATTCAATTAATTATTCATGATTCATGATTCTAATCTTGATTCATGATTCATTATTCGATTCATGATTCATGATTTATGATTCATTTCATGATTCAATACATGATTCATGATTTAATTCATGATTCAATTCATGATTCAATTCATGATTCAATTCATGATTCAATTCATGATTCATGATTCATGATTCAATTCATAATTCATGATTCATGATTCATGATTCAATTCATGATTCATGATTCAATTCATTATTCATGATTCATGATGTAATTCATGACTCATGATTCAATTCATGATTCATTCCATGATTCATTTCATGATTCATGATTTATAATTCAATTCATGATTCAATTCATGATTCATGATTCATTTCATGATTCATTAATCAATTCATGATTAAATTCATGATTCATGATTCAATTCATGATTCATGATTCAATATATGAATCAATCCATGAATTATGATTCAATTCATGAGTCATGATTCAATTTATGATTCATGATTCATGATTCAATTCATGATTCATGATTCATGATTCAATTCATCATTCATGATTCAATCCATGAATTATGATTCAATTCATGATTCATGATTTAATTCATGATTCATGATTCATGATTCATGATTTAAATTTATGATTCATGATTTAATTCATCATACCCAATTCATGATTCATGATTCAATTCATGATTCATGATTCAATTCATGATTCAATTCAAGATTCATGATTCAATTCATGATTCATGATTCATGATTCAATTCATGATTCATGATTCATGATTCAAGGTTTATGATTTAATTCATGATTTATGATTCGATATATGATTCATGAATCATGATTCGATTTATGATTCATGATTCATGAATCATGATTCGATTTATGATTCATGATTCATGAATCATAATTCAATTCATGATTCATGATTGAAATCATGATTCATGATTCAATTCATGATTCATGACTCAATTCATGATTCGTGATTCAATTCATGATTCATGATTCAATTCATGATTCAATTCATGATTCATGATTCATGATTCAATTCATGATTCAATTTATGATTTATAATTCAATATATGATTCAATTCATGATTCATGATTCAATTCATGATTCATGATTCAATTCATGATTCATGATTTAATTCATGATTCATGATTTATGATTTAATTCATGATTCATGATTTATGATTTAATTCATGACTCATGATTCATGATTCATGATTTATGATTTAATTCATGATTTATGATTCGATTCATGATTCATGATTCATAATTCATGATTCGATTTATGATTTATGATTCATGAATCATGATTTGATTCATGATTCATGACTCATGATTCAATTCATGATTCATGATTCATTTCATGATTCATTAATCAATTCATGATTTAATTCATGATTCATGATTCAATTCATCATTCATGATTCAATATAGGATTCAATTCATCATTCATGATTCAAATCATGATTCATGATTCATGACTCAATTCATGAATTATGATTCAATTCATGATTCATGATTCATGATTCAATTCATGATTCATGATTCAATTCATGATTCGATTTATGATTTATGATTCGATTCATGATTCATTTCATGATTCATGATTCAATATATAATTCAGTTGATGATTCATGATTCATGATTCAATTCTTGATTCATGATTCATTATTCGATTTATGATTCATGATTCATGATTAATTTCATGATTCCTGATTCATGATTCATGATTCAATTCATGATTCAATTCATGATTCATGATTCATAATTCAATTCATAATTCATTATTCATGATTCATGATTCAATTCATGATTCATGATTCAATTCATGATTCATGATGTAATTCATGACTCATGATTCAATTCATGATTCATTTCATGATTCATGATTTATGATTCAATTCATGATTCATGATTCATTTCATGATTCATTAATCAATTCAGGATTCAATTCATGATTCAATTCATCAGTCATGATTCAATATATGATTCAATCCATGAATTATGATTCAATTCATGAGTCATGATTCAATTTATGATTCATGATTCATGATTCAATTCATGATTCATGATTCATGATTCAATTCATCATTCATGATTCAATATATGATTCAATCCATGAATTATGATTCAATTCATGATTCATGATTTAATTCATGATTCATGATTCATGATTTATGATTTAATTTATGATTCATGATTTAATTCATCATACCTGATTCATGATTCATGATTCATGATTTAATTCATGATTCATGATTCAATTCATGATTCAATTCATGATTCATGATTGAATTCATGATTCATGATTCATGATTCAATTCATGATTCATGATTCAAGATTTATGATTTAATTCATGATTTATGATTCGATTCATGATTCATGAATCATGATTCGATTTATGATTCATGATTCATGAATCATGATTCGATTTATGATTCATGATTCATGAATCATGATTCGATTCATGATTCATGATTCAATTCATGATTCATGATTTGATTCATGATTCATGATTCATGATTCAATTCATGAATCATGATTCAATTCATGATTCATGATTCAATTCATGATTCGTGATTCAATTCATGATTCATGATTCAATTCATGATTCAATTCACGATTCATCATTCAATTCATGATTCATGATTTAATTCATGATTCATGATTTAATTCATGATTCATGATTCAATTCATGACTCATGATTCATGATTCATGATTCATGATTTAATTCATGATTCATGATTCAATTCATGATCCATTTTATGATTCATTATTTATGATTCAATTCATGATTTATGATTTGATTCATGATTCATGAATCATGATTCGATTATGATTCATGATTCATGAATCTTGATTCGATTCATGATTCATGATTTGATTCATGATTCATGATTCATGATTCAATTCATGATTCCTGATTCAATACATGATTCATGATTCAATTCATGATTCATGATTCAATTCATGATTCATGATTCAATTCATGATTCATGATTCATGATTCAATTCATGAATCATGATTCGTGATTCAAATCATGACTCATGATTCAATTCATGATTCATGATTAAATTCATGATTCATGATTTAATTCATGATTCATTTAATGATTCATGATTTATGATTCAATTCATGATTTATGATTCGATTCATGATTCATGATTCATAAATCATGATTCGATTCATGATTCATGATTCATAAATCATGGTTCGATTCATGATTCATGATTCATAAATCATGGTTCGATTCATGATTCATGAATCATGATTCAATTCATGATTCATGATTCATAAATCATGATTCGATTCATGATTTATGATTCGATTCATGATTCATGATTCATAAATCATGATTCGATTCATGATTCATGATTCATAAATCATGGTTCGATTCATGATTCATAAATCATGGTTCGATTCATGATTCATGAATCATGATTCAATTCATGATTCATGATTCATAAATCATGATTCGATTCATGATTCATGATTCGATTTATGATTCAATTCATGATTCAATTCATGAATCAAGATTTGATTCATGATTTATGATTCATTTCATGATTCATGATTCAATATATGATTGAATTCATGATTCATGATTTAAATCATAATTCATGATTAATGATTCAATTCTTGATTCATGATTGAATTCATGATTCATGATTCAATACATGATTCATGATTCAATTCATGATTCAATTCATGATTCAATACATGATTCATGATTCAATTCATGATTCAATTCATGATTCAATACATGATTCATGATTCAATTCATGATTCAATTCATGATTCATGATTCATGATGTTATTCATGACTTATGATCCAATTCATGATTCATTTCATGATTCATGATTTATGATTCATGATTTATGATTCAATTCATGATTCAATTCATGATTCATGGTTCATTTCATGATTCATTAATCAATTCATGATTCAAATCATGATTCATGATTCAATTAATTATTCATGATTCATGATTCTAATCTTGATTCATGATTCATTTTTCGATTCATGATTCATGATTTATGATTCATTTCATGATTCATGATTCAATACATGATTCATGATTTAATTCATGATTCAATACATGATTCAATTCATGATTCAATTCATGATTCAATTCATGATTCATGATTCATGATTCAATTCATAATTCATGATTCATGATTCATGATTCAATTCATGATTCATGATTCAATTCATTATTCATGATTCATGATGTAATTCATGACTCATGATTCAATTCATGATTCATTTCATGATTCATTTCATGATTCATGATTTATAATTCAATTCATGATTCATGATTCATTTCATGATTCATTAATCAATTCATGATTAAATTCATGATTCATGATTCAATTCATGATTCATGATTCAATATATGAATCAATCCATGAATTATGATTCAATTCATGAGTCATGATTCAATTTATGATTCATGATTCATGATTCAATTCATGATTCATGATTCATGATTCAATTCATCATTCATGATTCAATCCATGAATTATGATTCAATTCATGATTCATGATTTAATTCATGATTCATGATTCATGATTCATGATTTAATTCATGATTCATGATTTAATTCATCATACCCAATTCATGATTCAATTCATGATTCATGATTCAATTCATGATTCAATTCAAGATTCATGATTCAATTCATGATTCATGATTCATGATTCAATTCATGATTCATGATTCATGATTCAAGGTTTATGATTTAATTCATGATTTATGATTCGATATATGATTCATGAATCATGATTCGATTTATGATTCATGATTCATGAATCATGATTCGATTTATGATTCATGATTCATGAATCATAATTCAATTCATGATTCATGATTGAAATCATGATTCATGATTCAATTCATGATTCATGACTCAATTCATGATTCGTGATTCAATTCATGATTCATGATTCAATTCATGATTCAATTCATGATTCATGATTCATGATTCAATTCATGATTCAATTTATGATTTATAATTCAATATATGATTCAATTCATGATTCATGATTCAATTCATGATTCATGATTTAATTCATGATTCATGATTTAATTCATGATTCATGATTTAATTCATGATTCATGATTTATGATTTAATTCATGATTCATGATTTATGATTTAATTCATGACTCATGATTCATGATTCATGATTTATGATTTAATTCATGATTTATGATTCGATTCATGATTCATGATTCATAATTCATGATTCGATTTATGATTTATGATTTATGAATCATGATTTGATTCATGATTCATGATTCATGATTCATGATTTAATTCATGATTCATGATTTAATTCATCATACCCAATTCATGATTCATGATTCAATTCATGATTCATGATTCAATTCATGATTCAATTCAAGATTCATGATTCAATTCATGATTCATGATTCATGATTCAATTCATGATTCATGATTCATGATTCAAGGTTTATGATTTAATTCATGATTTATGATTCGATATATGATTCATGAATCATGATTCGATTTATGATTCATGATTCATGAATCATGATTCGATTTATGATTCATGATTCATGAATCATAATTCAATTCATGATTCATGATTGAAATCATGATTCATGATTCAATTCATGATTCATGACTCAATTCATGATTCGTGATTCAATTCATGATTCATGATTCAATTCATGATTCAATTCATGATTCATGATTCATGATTCAATTCATGATTCAATTTCTGATTTATAATTCAATATATGATTCAATTCATGATTCATGATTCAATTCATGATTCATGATTTAATTCATGATTCATGATTTAATTCATGATTCATGATTTATGATTTAATTCATGATTCATGATTTATGATTTAATTCATGACTCATGATTCATGATTCATGATTTATGATTTAATTCATGATTTATGATTCGATTCATGATTCATGATTCATAATTCATGATTCGATTTATGATTTATGATTTATGAATCATGATTTGATTCATGATTCATGACTCATGATTCAATTCATGATTCATGATTCATTTCATGATTCATTAATCAATTCATGATTTAATTCATGATTCATGATTCAATTCATCATTCATGATTCAATATAGGATTCAATTCATCATTCATGATTCAAATCATGATTCATGATTCATGACTCAATTCATGAATTATGATTCAATTCATGATTCATGATTCATGATTCAATTCATGATTCATGATTCAATTCATGATTCGATTTATGATTTATGATTCGATTCATGATTCATTTCATGATTCATGATTCAATATATAATTCAGTTGATGATTCATGATTCATGATTCAATTCTTGATTCATGATTCATTATTCGATTTATGATTCATGATTCATGATTAATTTCATGATTCCTGATTCATGATTCATGATTCAATTCATGATTCAATTCATGATTTATGATTCATAATTCAATTCATAATTCATTATTCATGATTTATGATTCAATTCATGATTCATGATGTAATTCATGACTCATGATTCAATTCATGATTCATTTCATGATTCATGATTTATGATTCAATTCATGATTCAATTCATGATTCATGATTCATTTCATGATTCATTAATCAATTCAGGATTCAATTCATGATTCAATTCATCAGTCATGATTCAATATATGATTCAATCCATGAATTATGATTCAATTCATGAGTCATGATTCAATTTATGATTCATGATTCATGATTCAATTCATGATTCATGATTCATGATTCAATTCATCATTCATGATTCAATATATGATTCAATCCATGAATTATGATTCAATTCATGATTCATGATTTAATTCATGATTCATGATTCATGATTTATGATTTAATTTATGATTCATGATTTAATTCATCATACCTGATTCATGATTCATGATTCATGATTTAATTCATGATTCATGATTCAATTCATGATTCAATTCATGATTCATGATTGAATTCATGATTCATGATTCATGATTCAATTCATGATTCATGATTCAAGATTTATGATTTAATTCATGATTTATGTTTCGATTCATGATTCATGAATCATGATTCGATTTATGATTCATGATTCATGAATCATGATTCGATTCATGATTCATGATTCAATTCATGATTCATGATTCATGATTTGATTCATGATTCATGATTCATGATTCAATTCATGAATCATGATTCAATTCATGATTCATGATTCAATTCATGATTCGTGATTCAATTCATGATTCAAGATTCAATTCATGATTCGTGATTCAATTCATGATTCATGATTCAATTCATGATTCAATTCACGATTCATCATTCAATTCATGATTCATGATTTAATTCATGATTCATGATTCAATTCATGATCCATTTCATGATTCATTATTTATGATTCAATTCATGATTTATGATTTGATTCATGATTCATGAATCATGATTCGATTATGATTCATGATTCATGAATCTTGATTCGATTCATGATTCATGATTTGATTCATGATTCATGATTCATGATTCAATTCATAAATCCTGATTCAATACATGATTCATGAATCAATTCATGATTCATGATTCAATTCATGATTCATGATTCAATTCATGATTCATGATTCATGATTCAATTCATGAATCATGATTCGTGATTCAAATCATGACTCATGATTCAATTCATGATTCATGATTAAATTCATGATTCATGATTTAATTCATGATTCATTTAATGATTCATGATTTATGATTCAATTCATGATTTATGATTCGATTCATGATTCATGATTCATGAATCATGATTCGATTCATGATTCATAAATCATGGTTCGATTCATGATTCATGATTCATAAATCATGGTTGGATTCATGATTCATGAATCATGATTCAATTCATGATTCATGATTCATAAATCATGATTCGATTCATGATTCATGATTCGATTTATGATTCAATTCATGATTCAATTCATGAATCAAGATTTAATTCATGATTTATGATTCATTTCATGATTCATGATTCAATATATGATTGAATTCATGATTCATGATTTAAATCATAATTCATGATTAATGATTCAATTCTTGATTCATGATTGAATTCATGATTCATGATTCAATTCATGATTCATGATTCAATTCATGATTCATGATTCATGATTCAATTCTTGATTCATGATTCATTATTCGATTCATGATTCATGATTCATGATTCATTTTATGATTGCTGATTCATGATTCATGATTCAATACATGATTCATGATTCAATTCATGATTCAATTCATGATTCAATACATGATTCATGATTCAATTCATGATTCAATTCATGATTAAATTCATGATTCATGATTCATGATTTATGATTCAATTCATAATTCATGATTCATGATGTTATTCATGACTTATGATCCAATTCATGATTCATGATTTATGATTCATGATTTATGATTCAATTCATGATTCAATTCATGATTCATGGTTCATTTCATGATTCATTAATCAATTCATGATTCAAATCATGATTCATGATTCAATTAATTATTCATGATTCATGATTCTAATCTTGATTCATGATTCATTATTCGATTCATGATTCATGATTCAATACATGATTCATGATTTAATTCATGATTCAATTCATGATTCAATTCATGATTCAATTCATGATTCATGATTCATGATTCAATTCATAATTCATGATTCATGATTCAATTCATGATTTATGATTCAATTCATGATTCATGATTCATGATGTAATTCATGACTCATGATTCAATTCATGATTCATTTCATGATTCATTTCATGATTCATGATTTATAATTCAATTCATGATTCAATTCATGATTCATGATTCATTTCATGATTCATGATTCATTTCATGATTCATTAATCAATTCATGATTAAATTCATGATTCATGATTAAATTCATGATTCATGATTCAATATATGAATCAATCCATGAATTATGATTCAATTCATGAGTCATGATTCAATTTATGATTCATGATTCATGATTCAATTCATGATTCATGATTCATGATTCAATCCATGAATTATGATTCAATTCATGATTCATGATTTAATTCATGATTCATGATTCATGATTCATGATTTAATTCATGATTCATGATTTAATTCATCATACCCGATTCATGATTCATGATTCGTGATTCAATTCATGATTCATGATTCAATTCATGATTCAATTCAAGATTCATGATTCAATTCATGATTCATGATTCATGATTCAATTCATGATTCATGATTCAAGGTTTATGATTTAATTCATGATTTATGATTCGATTCATGATTCATGAATCATGATTCGATTTATGATTCATGATTCATGAATCATGATTCGATTTATGATTCATGATTCATGAATCATAATTCAATTCATGATTCATGATTGAAATCATGATTCACGATTCAATTCATGATTCATGACTCAATTCATGATTCGTGATTCAATTCATGATTCATGATTCAATTCATGATTCAATTCATGATTCATGATTCATGATTCAATTCATGATTCATTTTATGATTTATGATTCAATATATGATTCAATTCATGATTCATGATTCAATTCATGATTCATGATTTAATTCATGATTCATAATTTAATTCATGATTCATGATTTATGATTCAATTCATGTCTCATGATTCATGATTCAATTCATGACTCATGATTCAATTCGTGATTCATGATTAAATTCATGATTCATGATTTAATTCATGATTCATTTAATGATTCATGATTTATGATTTAATTCATGATTTATGATTTGATTCATGATTCATGATTCATGAATCATGATTCGATTCATGATTCATGATTCATAAACCATGGTTCGATTCATGATTCATGAATCATGATTAGATTCATGATTCATGAATCATGATTAGATTCATGATTCATGATTCATAAATCATGGTTCGATTCATGATTCATGAATCATGATTCAATTCATGATTCATGATTCATAAATCATGATTCGATTCATGATTCGATTTATGATTCAATTTATGATTCAATTCATGAATCAAGATTTGATTCATGATTTATGATTCATTTCATGATTCATGATTCAATATATGATTAAATTCATGATTCATGATTTAAATCATAATTCATGATTCATGATTTAATTCTTGATTCATGATTGAATTCATGATTCATGATTCAATTCATGATTCATGATTCATGATTCAATTCTTGATTCATGATTCATTATTCGATTCATGATTCATGATTCAATTCATAATTCATGATTCAAGATGTAATTCATGACTCATGATTCAATTCATGATTCATTTCATGATTCATGGTTTATGATTCATGATTTATAATTCAATTCATGATTCAATTCATGATTCATGATTCATTTCATGATTCATTAATCAATTTATGATTCAAATCATGATTCATGATTCAATTAATGATTCATGATTCATGATTCAATTTATGATTCATCATTCATTATTCAATTCATGATTCATGATTCATGATTCAATTCATCATTCATGATTCAATATATGATTCAATCCATGAATTATGATTCAATTCATGATTCATGATTTAATTCATGATTCATTTAATGATTCATGATTTATGATTCAATTCATGATTTATGATTCGATTCATGATTCATAATTCATAAATCATGATTCGATTCATGATTCATGATTCAATATATGATTCAATCCATGAATTATGATTCAATTCATGATTCATGATTTAATTCATGATTCATTTAATGATTCATGATTTATGATTCAATTCATGATTTATGATTCGATTCATGATTCATAATTCATAAATCATGATTCGATTCATGATTCATGATTCGATTCATGATTTAATTCATGATTCATGATTCAATATATGATTCAATTCATGATTCATGATTTAAATCATAATTCATGATTCATGATTCAATTCTTGAGTCATGATTCATGATTCAATTCATGATTCATGATTCAATTAATGATTTATTATTCATGATTCAATTCTTGATTCATGATTCATTATTCGATTCATGATTCATGATTCATGATTCAATTCATGATTCATGACTCAATTCATGATTCGTGATTCAATTCATGATTCATGATTCAATTCATGATTCAATTCATGATTCATGATTCATGATTCAATTCATGATTCAATTTATGATTTATGATTCAATATATGATTCAATTCATGATTCATGATTCAATTCATGATTCATGATTTAATTCATGATTCATGATTTAATTCATGATTCATGATTTATGATTCAAGTCATGTCTCATGATTCATGATTCAATTCATGACTCATGATTCAATTCATGATTCATGATTAAATTCATGATTCATGATTTAATTCATGATTTATTTAATGATTCATGATTTATGATTCAATTCATGATTTATGATTCGATTCATGATTCATGATTCATGAATCATGATTCGATTCATGATTCATAAACCATGGTTCGATTCATGATTCATGAATCATGATTAGATTCATGATTCATGATTCATAAATCATGGTTCGATTCATGATTCATGAATCATGATTCAATTCATGATTCATGATTCATAAATCATGATTCGATTCATGATTCGATTTATGATTCAATTTATGATTCAATTCATGAATCAAGATTTGATTCATGATTTATGATTCATTTCATGATTCATGATTCAATATATGATTGAATTCATGATTCATGATTTAAATCATAATTCATGATTCATGATTTAATTCTTGATTCATGATTGAATTCATGATTCATGATTCAATTCATGATTCATGATTCAATTCATGATTCATGATTCATGATTCAATTCTTGATTCATGATTCATTATTCGATTCATGATTCATGATTCATGATTCAATTCATAATTCATGATTCATGATGTAATTCATGACTCATGATTCAATTCATGATTCATTTCATGATTAATGGTTTATGATTCATGATTTATAATTCAATTCATGATTCAATTCATGATTCATGATTCATTTCATGATTCATTAATTAATTCATGATTCAAATCATGATTCATGATTCAATTAATGATTCATGATTCATGATTCAATTTATGATTCATCATTCATTATTCAATTCATGATTCATGATTCATGATTCAATTCATCATTCATGATTCAATATATGATTCAATCCATGAATTATGATTCAATTCATGATTCATGATTTAATTCATGATTCATTTAATGATTCATGATTTATGATTCAATTCATGATTTATGATTCGATTCATGATTCATAATTCATAAATCATGATTCGATTCATGATTCATGATTCGATTCATGATTTAATTCATGATTCATGATTCAATATATGATTCAATTCATGATTCATGATTTAAATCATAATTCATGATTCATGATTCAATTCTTGAGTCATGATTCATGATTCAATTCATGATTCATGATTCAATTAATGATTCATGATTCATGATTCAATTCTTGATTCATGATTCATTATTCGATTCATGATTCATGATTCATGATTCAATTTATGATTCCTGATTCATGATTCATGATTCAATTCATGATTCATGATTCATGATTCAATTCATGATTCATGATTCATTATTCAATTCATGATTCATGATTCAATTCATGACTCATGATTCATGATTCATGATTTATGATTTAATTCATGATTTATGATTCGATTCATGATTCATGATTCATAATTCATGATTCGATTTATGATTTATGATTCATGAATCATGATTCGATTCATGATTCATGACTCATGATTCAATTCATGATTCATGATTCATTTCATGATTCATTAATCAATTCATGATTCAATTCATGATTCATAATTCAATTCATCATTCATGATTCAATATATGATTCAATTCATCATTCATGATTCAAATCATGATTCATGATTCATGACTCAATTCATGATTCATGATTCAATTCATGATTCATGATTCATGATTCAATTCATGATTCATGATTCAATTCATGATTCGATTTATGATTTATGATTCGATTCATGATTCATTTCATGATTCATGATTCAATATATAATTCAATTGATGATTCATGTATCATGATTCAATTCTTGATTCATGATTCATTATTCGATTCATGATTCATGATTCATGATTAATTTCATGATTACTGATTCATGATTCATGATTCATGATTCAATACATGATTCATGATTCAATTCATGATTCAATTCATGATTCAATTCATGATTCAATTCATGATTCAATTCATGATTCATGATTCATAATTCAATTCATAATTCAATTCATGATTCAATTCATGATTCAATTCATGATTCATGATTCATAATTCAATTCATAATTCATGATTCATGATTCATGATTCAATTCATGAATTATGATTCAATTCATGATTCATGATGTAATTCATGACTCATGATTCAATTCATGATTCATTTCATGATTTCAATTCATCAGTCATGATTCATGATTTAATTCATCATTCATGATTTAATTCATCATACCTGATTCATGATTCATGATTGAATTCATGATTCATGATTGAATTCATGATTGAATTCATGATTCATGATTGAATTCATGATTCATGATTCAATTCATGATTCATGATTCATGATTCAAGATTTATGATTTAATTCATGATTTATGATTCGATTCATGATTCATGAATCATGATTCGATTTATGATTCATGATTCATGAATCATGATTCGATTTATGATTCATGATTCATGAATCATGATTCGATTCATGATTCATGATTCATGATTCAATTCATGATTCATGATTTAATTCATGATTCATGATTCAATTCATGAATCATGATTCAATTCATGATTCATGATTCAATTCATGATTCGTGATTCAATTCATGATTCATGATTCAATTCATGATTCAATTCATGATTCATCATTCAATTCATGATTCATGATTTAATTCATGATTCATGATTCATTTCATGACTCATGATTCATGATTCATGATTCATGATTTAATTCATGATTCATGATTCAATTCATGATCCATTTCATGATTCATTATTTATGATTCAATTCATGATTTATGATTTGATTCATGATTCATGAATCATGATTCGATTCATGATTCATAATTCATAAATCATGATTCCATTATGATTCATGATTCATGAATCTTGATTCGATTCATGATTCATGATTCATGATTTGATTCATGATTCCTGATTCAATTCATGATTCATGATTCAATTCATGATTCATGATTCATGATTCAATTCATGATTAATGATTCATGATTCAAATCATGACTCATGATTCAATTCATGATTCATGATTCAATTCATGATCCATTTCATGATTCATTATTTATGATTCAATTCATGATTTATGATTTGATTCATGAATCATGATTCAATTCATGATTCATAATTCATAAATCATGATTCGATTATGATTCATGATTCATGAATCTTGATTCGATTCATGATTCATGATTCATGATTTGATTCATGATTCATGATTCATGATTCATGATTCATGATTCAATTCATGATTCCTGATTCAATTCATGATTTATGATTCAATTCATGATTCATGATTCATGATTCAATTCATGATTCATGATTCATTATTCAATTCATGATTCATGATTCAATTCATCATTCATGATTCAATTCATCATTCATGATTCATGATTCAATTCATGATTCATGATTCATGATTTAATTCATGACTCATGATTCATGATTCATGATTTATGATTTAATTCATGATTTATGATTCGATTCATGATTCATGATTCATAATTCATGATTCGATTTATGATTTATGATTCATGAATCATGATTCGATTCATGATTCATGACTCATGATTCAATTCATGATTCATGATTCATTTCATGATTCATTAATCAATTCATGATTCAATTCATGATTCATGATTCAATTCATCATTCATGATTCAATATATAATTCAATTCATCATTCATGATTCAAATCATGATTCATGATTCATGACTCAATTCATGATTCATGATTCAATTCATGATTCGATTTATGATTTATGATTCGATTCATGATTCATTTCATGATTCATGATTCAATATATAATTCAATTGATGATTCATGATTCATGATTCAATTCTTGATTCATGATTCATTATTCGATTCATGATTTATGATTAATTTCATGATTACTGATTCATGATTCATGATTCAATACATGATTCATGATTCAATTCATGATTCAATTCATGATTCAATTCATGATTCAATTCATGATTCATTATTCAATTCATAATTCAATTCATGATTCAATTCATGATTCAATTCATGATTCATGATTCATAATTCAATTCATAATTCATGATTCATGATTCATGATTCAATTCATGATTCATGATTCAATTCATGATCCATGATGTAATTCATGACTCATGATTCAATTCATGATTCATTTCATGATTTCAATTCATCAGTCATGATTCATGATTCAATTCATCATTCATGATTTAATTCATCATACCTGATTCATGATTCATGATTGAATTCATGATTCATGATTGAATTCATGATTCAATTCATGATTCATGATTCAATTCATGATTCATGATTCATGATTCAATTCATGATTCATGAATCATGATTCGATTTATGATTCATGATTCATGAATCATGATTCGATTTATGATTCATGATTCATGAATCATGATTCGATTAATGATTCATGATTCATGATTCAATTCATGATTCATGATTCATGATTCATGATTCAATTCATGATCCATTTCATGATTCATTATTTATGATTCAATTCATGATTTATGATTTGATTCATAATTCATGAATCATGATTCGATTATGATTCATGATTCACGAATCTTGATTCGATTCATGATTCATGATTTGATTCATGATTCATGATTCATGATTCATGATTCAATTCATGATTCCTGATTCAATTCATGATATATGATTCAATTCATGATTCATGATTCAATTCATGATTCATGATTCATGATTCAATTCATGAATCATGAATCATGATTCATGATTCAAATCATGACTCATGATTCAATTCATGATTCATGATTAAATTCATGATTCATGATTTAAATCATAATTCATGATTCATGATTCAATTCTTGAGTCATGATTCATGATTCAATTCATGATTCATGATTCATTATTCGATTCATGATTCATGATTCATGATTCAATTTATGATTCCTGATTCATGATTCATGATTCAATTCATGATTCATGATTCATGATTCAATTCATGATTCATGATTCATTATTCAATTCATGATTCATGATTCAATTCATGACTCATGATTCATGATTCATGATTTATGATTTAATTCATGATTTATGATTCGATTCATGATTCATGATTCATGATTCATAATTCATGATTCGATTTATGATTTATGATTCATGAATCATGATTCGATTCATGATTCATGACTCATGATTCAATTCATGATTCATGATTCATTTCATGATTCATTAATCAATTCATGATTCAATTCATGATTCATGATTCAATTCATCATTCATGATTCAATATATGATTCAATTCATCATTCATGATTCAAATCATGATTCATGACTCAATTCATGATTCATGATTCAATTCATGATTCATGATTCATGATTCAATTCATGATTCATGATTCAATTCATGATTCGATTTATGATTTATGATTCGATTCATGATTCATTTCATGATTCATGATTCAATATATAATTCAATTGATGATTCATGATTCATGATTAATTTCATGATTACTGATTCATGATTCATGATTCATGATTCAATACATGATTCATGATTCAATTCATGATTCAATTCATGATTCAATTCATGATTCAATTCATGATTCATGATTCATAATTCAATTCATAATTCAACTCATGATTCAATTCATGATTCAATTCATGATTCATGATTCATAATTCAATTCATAATTCATGATTCATAATTCATGATTCAATTCATGATTCATGATTCAATTCATGATTCATGATGTAATTCATGACTCATGATTCAATTCATGATTCATTTCATGATTTCAATTCATCAGTCATGATTCATGATTCAATTCATCATTCATGATTTAATTCATCATACCTGATTCATGATTCATGATTCAATTCATGATTCATGATTGAATTCATGATTCAATTCATGATTCATTGATTGAATTCATGATTCATGATTCAATTCATGATTCATGATTCATGATTCAAGATTTATGATTTAATTCATGATTTATGATTCGATTCATGATTCATGAATCATGATTTGATTTATGATTCATGATTCATGAATCATGATTCGATTTATGATTCATGATTCATGAATCATGATTCGATTCATGATTCATGATTCATGATTCAATTCATGATTCATGATTCATGATTTGATTCATGATTCATGATTCATGATTCAATTCATGAATCATGATTCAATTCATGATTCATGATTCAATTCATCATTCATGATTTAATTCATCATACCTGATTCATGATTCATGATTCAATTCATGATTCATGATTGAATTCATGATTCAATTCATGATTCATTGATTGAATTCATGATTCATGATTCATGATTCAATTCATGATTCATGATTCATGATTCAAGATTTATGATTTAATTCATGATTTATGATTCGATTCATGATTCATGAATCAAGATTTGATTTATGATTCATGATTCATGAATCATGATTCGATTTATGATTCATGATTCATGAATCATGATTCGATTCATGATTCATGATTCATGATTCAATTCATGATTCATGATTCATGATTTGATTCATGATTCATGATTCAATTCATGAATCATGATTCAATTCATGATTCATGATTCAATTCATGATTCGTGATTCAATTCATGATTCATGATTCAATTCATGATTCAATTCACGATTCATCATTCAATTCATGATTCATGATTTAATTCATGATTCATGATTCATTTCATGACTCATGATTCATGATTCATGATTCATGATTTAATTCATGATTCATGATTCAATTCATGATCCATTTCATGATTCATTATTTATGATTCAATTCATGATTTATGATTTGATTCATGATTCATGAATCATGATTCGATTCATGATTCATAATTCATAAATCATGATTTGATTATGATTCATGATTCATGAATCTTGATTCGATTCATGATTCATGATTCATGATTTGATTCATGATTCCTGATTCAATTCATGATTCAATTCATGATTCATGATTCATGATTCAATTCATGATTAATAATTCATGATTCAAATCATGACTCATGATTCAATTCATGATTCATGATTCAATTCATGATCCATTTCATGATTCATTATTTATGATTCAATTCATGATTTATGATTCGATTCATGATTCATAATTCATAAATCATGATTCGATTATGATTCATGATTCATGAATCTTGATTCGATTCATGATTCATAATACATGATTTGATTCATGATTCATGATTCATGATTCATGATTCATGATTCAATTCATGATTCCTGATTCAATTCATGATTTATGATTCAATTCATGATTCATGATTCAATTCATGATTCATGATTCAATTCATGATTCATGATTCATGATTCAATTCATGATTCATGATTCATTATTCAATTCATGATTCATGATTCAATTCATGATTCATGATTCAATTCATGATTCATGATTCAATTCATGATTCATGATTCATGATTTAATTCATGACTCATGATTCATGATTCATGATTTATGATTTAATTCATGATTTATGATTCGATTCATGATTCATGATTCATAATTCATGATTCGATTTATGATTTATGATTCATGATTCATTAATCAATTCATGATTCAATTCATGATTCATGATTCAATTCATCATTCATGATTCAATATATGATTCAATTCATCATTCATGATTCAAATAATGATTCATGATTCATGACTCAATTCATGATTCATGATTCAATTCATGATTCATGATTCAATTCATGATTCATGATTCAATTCATGATTCGATTTATGATTTATGATTCGATTCATGATTCATTTCATGATTCATGATTCAATATATAATTCAATTGATGATTCATGATTCATGATTCAATTCTTGATTCATGATTCATTATTCGATTCATGATTCATGATTCATGATTAATTTCATGATTACTGATTCATGATTCATGATTCAATACATGATTCATGATTCAATTTATGATTCAATTCATGATTCAATTCATGATTCATAATTCAATTCATAATTCAATTCATGATTCAATTCATGATTCAATTCATGATTCATGATTCATAATTCAATTCATAATTCATGATTCATTATTCATGATTCAATTCATGATTCATGATTCAATTCATGATTCATGATGTAATTCATGACTCATGATTGAATTCATGATTCATTTCATGATTTCAATTCATCAGTCATGATTCATGATTCAATTCATCATTCATGATTTAATTCATCATACCTGATTCATGATTGAATTCATAATTCATGATTCAATTCATGATTCAATTCATGATTCATGATTGAATTCATGATCCATGATTCAATTCATGATTCATGATTCAATTCACCATTCATGATTCAATCCATGAATTATGATTCAATTCATGATTCATGATTTAATTCATGATTCATGATTCATGATTCATGATTTAATTCATGATTCATGATTTAATTCATCATACCCGATTCATGATTCATGATTCATGATTCAATTCATGATTCAATTCAAGATTCATGATTCAATTAATGATTCATGATTCATGATTCATGATTCAAGGTTTATGATTTAATTCATGATTTATGATTCGATTCATGATTCATGAATCATGATTCGATTTATGATTCATGAATCATGATTCGATTTATGATTCATGATTCATGAATCATAATTCAATTCATGATTCATGATTGAAATCATGATTCATGATTCAATTCATGATTCATGACTCAATTCATGATTCGTGATTCAATTCATGATTCATGATTCAATTCATGATTCAATTCATGAATCATGATTCAATTCATGATTCAATTTATGATTTATGATTCAATATATGATTCAATTCATGATTCATGATTCAATTCATGATTCATGATTTAATTCATGATTCATGATTTAATTCATTATTCATTATTTATGATTCAATTCATGTCTCATGATTCATGATTCAATTCATGACTCATGATTCAATTCATGATTCATGATTAAATTCATGATTCATGATTTAATTCATGATTCATTTAATGATTCATGATTTATGATTCAATTCATGATTTATGATTCGATTCATGATTCATGATTCATGAATCATGATTAGATTCATGATTCATGATTCATAAATCATGGTTCGATTCATTATTCATGAATCATGATTCAATTCATGATTCATGATTCATGATTCATGATTCAATTCATGATTCCTGATTCAATTCATGATTCATGATTCAATTCATGATTCATGATTCAATTCATGATTCATGATTCAATTCATGATTCATGATTCATGATTCAATATATGATTCATGATTCATTATTCAATTCATGATTCATGATTCAATTCATGATTCATGATTCAATTCATGATTCATGATTCAATTCATGATTCATGATTCATGATTTAATTCATGACTCATGATTCATGATTCATGATTTATGATTTAATTCATGATTTATGATTCGATTCATGATTCATGATTCATAATTCATGATTCGATTTATGATTTATGATTCATGAATCATGATTCGATTCATGATTCATGACTCATGATTCAATTCATGATTCATGATTCATTTCATGATTCATTAATCAATTCATGATTCAATTCATGATTCATGATTCAATTCATCATTCATGATTCAATATATGATTCAATTCATCATTCATGATTCAAATAATGATTCATGATTCATGACTCAATTCATGATTCATGATTCAATTCATGATTCATGATTCATGATTCAATTCATGATTCATGATTCAATTCATGATTCGATTTATGATTTATGATTCGATTCATGATTCATTTCATAATTCATGATTCAATATATAATTCAATTGATGATTCATGATTCATGATTCAATTCTTGATTCATGATTCATTATTCGATTCATGATTCATGATTCATAATTAATATCATGATTACTGATTCATGATTCATGATTCAATACATGATTCATGATTCAATTCATGATTCAATTTATGATTCAATTCATGATTCAATTCATGATTCATAATTCAATTCATAATTCAATTCATGATTCAATTCATGATTCAATTCATGATTCATGATTCATAATTCAATTCATAATTCATGATTCATTATTCATGATTCAATTCATGATTCATGATTCAATTCATGATTCATGATGTAATTCATGACTCATGATTGAATTCATGATTCATTTCATGATTTCAATTCATCAGTCATGATTCATGATTCAATTCATCATTCATGATTTAATTCATCATACCTGATTCATGATTGAATTCATGATTCATGATTCAATTCATGATTCAATTCATGATTCATGATTGAATTCATGATCCATGATTCAATTCATGATTCATGATTCAATTCATCATTCATGATTCAATCCATGAATTATGATTCAATTCATGATTCATGATTTAATTCATGATTCATGATTCATGATTCATGATTTAATTCATGATTCATGATTTAATTCATCATACCCGATTCATGATTCATGATTCATGATTCAATTCATGATTCATGATTCAATTCATGATTCAATTCAAGATTCATGATTCAATTAATGATTCATGATTCATGATTCATGATTCAAGGTTTATGATTTAATTCATGATTTATGATTCGATTCATGATTCATGAATCATGATTCGATTTATGATTCATGAATCATGATTCGATTTATGATTCATGATTCATGAATCATAATTCAATTCATGATTCATGATTGAAATCATGATTCATGATTCAATTCATGATTCATGACTCAATTCATGATTCGTGATTCAATTCATGATTCATGATTCAATTCATGATTCAATTCATGATTCATGATTCAATTCATGATTCAATTTATGATTTATGATTCAATATATGATTCAATTCATGATTCATGATTCAATTCATGATTCATGATTTAATTCATGATTCATGATTTAATTCATTATTCATTATTTATGATTCAATTCATGTCTCATGATTCATGATTCAATTCATGACTCATGATTCAATTCATGATTCATGATTAAATTCATGATTCATGATTTAATTCATGATTCATTTAATGATTCATGATTTATGATTCAATTCATGATTTATGATTCGATTCATGATTCATGATTCATGAATCATGATTAGATTCATGATTCATGATTTATAAATCATGGTTCGATTCATTATTCATGAATCATGATTCAATTCATGATTCATGATTCATAAATCATGATTCGATTCATGATTCATGATTCGATTTATGATTCAATTTATGATGCAATTCATAAATCAAGATTTGATTCATGATTTATGATTCATTTCATGATTCATGATTCAATATATGATTGAATTCATGATTCATGATTTAAATCATAATTCATGATTCATGATTTAATTCTTGATTCATGATTGAATTCATGATTCATGATTCAATTCATGATTCATGATTCATGATTCAATTCTTGATTCATGATTCATTATTCGATTCATGATTCATGATTCATGATTCAATTCATAATTCATGATTCATGATGTAATTCATGACTCATGATTCAATTCATGATTCATTTCATGATTCATGATTCATTTCATGATTCATTAATCAATTCATGATTTAAATCATGATTCATGATTCAATTAATGATTCATGATTCATGATTCAATTTATGATTCATCATTCATTATTCAATTCATGATTCATGATTCAATTCATCATTCATGATTCAATATATGATTCAATCCATGAATTATGATTCAATTCATGATTCATGATTTAATTCATGATTCATTTAATGATTCATGATTTATGATTCAATTCATGATTTATGATTCGATTCATGATTCATAATTCATAAATCATGATTCGATTCATGATTCATGATTCAATATATGATTCAATCCATGAATTATGATTCAATTCATGATTCATGATTTAATTCATGATTCATTTAATGATTCATGATTTATGATTCAATTCATGATTTATGATTCGATTCATGATTCATAATTCATAAATCATGATTCGATTCATGATTCATGATTCGATTCATGATTTAATTCATGATTCATGATTCAATATATGATTCAATTCATGATTCATGATTTTAATCATAATTCATGATTCATGATTCAATTCTTGATTCATGATTCATGATTCAATTCATGATTCATGATTCAATTAATGATTCATGATTCATGATTCAATTCTTGATTCATGATTCATTATTCGATTCATGATTCAATTTATGATTCCTGATTCATGATTCATGATTCAATTCATGATTCATGATTCATGATTCAATTCATGATTCATGATTCATTATTCAATTCATGATTCATGATTCAATTCATGATTCATGATTCAATTCATGATTCATGATTCAATTCATGATTCATGATTCATGATTTAATTCATGACTCATGATTCATGATTCATGATTTATGATTTAATTCATGATTTATGATTCGATTCATGATTCATGATTCATAATTCATGATTCGATTTATGATTTATGATTCATGAATCATGATTCGATTCATGATTCATGACTCATGATTCAATTCATGATTCATGATTCAATTCATCATTCATGATTCAATATATGATTCAATTCATCATTCATGATTTAAATCATCATTCATGATTCATGACTCAATTCATGATTCATGATTCAATTCATGATTCATGATTCAATTCATGATTCGATTTATGATTTATGATTCGATTCATGATTCATTTCATGATTCATGATTCAATATATAATTCAATTGATGATTCATGATTCATGATTCAATTCTTGATTCATGATTCATTATTCGATTCATGATTCATGATTCATGATTAATTTCATGATTACTGATTCATGATTCATGATTCAATACATGATTCATGATTCAATTCATGATTCAATTCATGATTCAATTCATGATTCAATTCATGATTCATGATTCATAATTCAATTCATAATTCAATTCATGATTCAATTCATGATTAAATTCATGATTCATGATTCATAATTCAATTCATAATTCATGATTCATGATTCATGATTCAATTCATGAATTATGATTCAATTCATGATTCATGATGTAATTCATGACTCATGATTCAATTCATGATTCATTTCATGATTTCAATTCATCAGTCATGATTCATGATTCAATTCATCATTCATGATTTAATTCATCATACCTGATTCATGATTCATGATTCAATTCATGATTCAATTCATGATTCATGATTGAATTCATGATTCATGATTCATGATTCAATTCATGATTCATGATTCATGATTCAAGATTTATGATTTAATTCATGATTTATGATTCGATTCATGATTCATGAATCATGATTCGATTTATGATTCATGATTCATGAATCATGATTCGATTTATGATTCATGATTCATGAATCATGATTCGATTCATGATTCATGATTCATGATTCAATTCATGATTCATGAATTAATTCATGATTCATGATTCAATTCATGAATCATGATTCAATTCATGATTCATGATTCAATTCATGATTCGTGATTCAATTCATGATTCATGATTCAATTCATGATTCAATTCATGATTCATCATTCAATTCATGATTCATGATTTAATTCATGATTCATGATTCATTTCATGACTCATGATTTAATTCATGATTCAATTCATGATCCATTTCATGATTCATTATTTATGATTCAATTCATGATTTATGATTTGATTCATGATTCATGAATCATGATTCGATTCATGATTCATAATTCATAAATCATGATTCGATTATGATTCATGATTCATGAATCTTGATTCGATTCATGATTCATGATTTGATTCATGATTCATGAGTCAATTCATGATTCATGATTCAATTCATGATTCATGATTCAATTCATGACTCATGATTCAATTCATGATTCATGATTCAATTCATGATCCATTTCATGATTCATTATTTATGATTCAATTCATGATTTATGATTTGATTCATGATTCATGAATCATGATTCGATTCATGATTCATAATTCATAAATCATGATTCGATTATGATTCATGATTCATGAATCTTGATTCGATTCATGATTCATGATTCATGATTTGATTCATGATTCATGATTCATGATTCATGATTCAATTCATGATTCCTGATTCAATTCATGATTCATGATTCAATTCATGATTCATGATTCAATTCATGATTCATGATTCATGATTCAATTCATGATTCATGATTCATGATTCAATTCATGATTCATTATTCAATTCATGATTCATGATTCAATTCATCATTCATGATTCAATTCATGATTCATGATTCATGATTCAATTCATGATTCATGATTTAATTCATGACTCATGATTCATGATTTAATTCATGATTTATGATTCGATTCATGATTCATGATTCATAATTCATGATTCGATTTATGATTTATGATTCATGAATCATGATTCGATTCATGATTCATGACTCATGATTCAATTCATGATTCATGATTCATTTCATGATTCATTAATCAATTCATGATTCAATTCATGATTCATGATTCAATTCATCATTCATGATTCAATATATGATTCAATTCATCATTCATGATTCAAATCATGATTCATGATTCATGACTCAATTCATGATTCATGATTCAATTCATGATTCGATTTATGATTTATGATTCGATTCATGATTCATTTCATGATTCATGATTCAATATATAATTCAATTGATGATTCATGATTCATGATTCAATTCTCTATTCATGATTCATTATTCGATTCATGATTCATGATTAATTTCATGATTACTGATTCATGATTCATGATTCAATACATGATTCATGATTCAAGTCATGATTCAATTCATGATTCAATTCATGATTCATAATTCAATTCATAATTCAATTCATGATTCAATTCATGATTCAATTCATGATTCATGATTCATAATTCAATTCATAATTCATGATTCATGATTCAATTCATGATTCATGATTCAATTCATGATCCATGATGTAATTCATGACTCATGATTCAATTGATGATTCATTTCATGATTTCAATTCATCAGTCATGATTCATGATTCAATTCATCATTCATGATTTAATTCATCATACCTGATTCATGATTCATGATTGAATTCATGATTCAATTCATGGTTTCATGATTCAATTCATGATTCATGATTCATGATTCAATTCATGATTCATGATTCATGATTCAAGATTTATGATTTAATTCATGATTTATGATTCGATTCATGATTCATGAATCATGATTCGATTTATGATTCATGATTCATGAATCATGATTCGATTTATGATTCATGATTCATGAATCATGATTCGATTAATGATTCATGATTCAATTCATGATTTGATTCATGATTCAATTCATGATCCATTTCATGATTCATTATTTATGATTCAATTCATGATTTATGATTTGATTCATGATTCATGAATCATGATTCGATTATGATTCATGATTCATGAATCTTGATTCGATTCATGATTCATGATTTGATTCATGATTCATGATTCATGATTCATGATTCAATTCATGATTCCTGATTCAATTCATGATTCATGATTCAATTCATGATTCATGATTCAATTCATGATTCATGATTCATGATTCAATTCATGAATCATGATTCATGATTCAAATCATGACTCATGATTCAATTCATGATTCATGATTAAATTCATGATTCATGATTTAATTCATGATTCATTTAATGATTCATGATTTATGATTTAATTCATGATTTATGATTCGATTTATGATTCATGATTCATGAATCATGATTCGATTCATGATTCATGATTCATAAATCATGGTTCGATTCATGAATCATGAATCATGATTTGATTCATGATTCATGATTCATAAATCATGGTTCGATTCATGATTCATAAATCATGATTCAATTCATGATTCATGATTCATAAATCATGATTCGATTCATGATTCATGATTCGATTTATGATTCAATTCATGATTCAAATCATGATTCATGATTCAATTAATTATTCATGATTCATGATTCTAATCTTGATTCATTATTCGATTCATGATTCATGATTCATTTCATGATTCCTGATTCCTGATTCATGATTCATGATTCAATACATGATTCATGATTTAATTCATGATTCAATTCATGATTCAATTCATGATTCAATTCATGATTCATGATTCATGATTCAATTCATGATTCATGATTCCATTCATGATTCATGATGTAATTCATGACTCATGATTCAATTCATGATTCATTTCATGATTCATGATTTATAATTCAATTCATGATTCAATTCATGATTCATGATTCATTTCATGATTCATTAATCAATTCATGATTAAATTCATGATTCATGATTCAATTCATGATTCATGATTCAATTCATGATTCATGATTCAATTCATGATTTATGATTCATGATTAAATTCATGATTTATGATTCATTATTCAATTCATGATTCATTTGTTAATTCATGATTCAATTCATGATTCAATTCATCATTCATGATTCATGATTTAATTCATGACTCATGATTCATGATTCATGATTTATGATTTAATTCATGATTTATGATTCGATTCATGATTCATGATTCATAATTCATGATTCGATTTATGATTTATGATTCATGAATCATGATTCGATTCATGATTCATGACTCATGATTCAATTCATGATTCATGATTCATTTCATGATTCAATTCATGATTCATGATTCAATTCATCATTCATGATTCAATATATGATTCAATTCATCATTCATGATTCAAATCATGATTCATGATTCATGACTCAATTCATGATTCATGATTCAATTCATGATTCGATTTATGATTTATGATTCGATTCATGATTCATTTCATGATTCATGATTCAATTCATGATTCATGATTCATATCATGATTCAATTCATGATTCAATTCACGATTCATCATTCAATTCATGATTCATGATTTAATTCATTATTCAATTTATGACTCATGATTCATGATTCAACTCATGATCCATTTCATGATTCATTATTTATGATTTAATTCATGATTTATGATTTGATTCATGATTCATGAATCATGATTCGATTCATGATTCATAATTCATAAATCATGATTCGATTATGATTCATGAATCTTGATTCGATTCATGATTCATGATTTGATTCATGATTCATGATTCATGATTCAATTCATGATTCCTGATTCAATTCATGATTCATGATTCAAATCATGACTCATGATTCAATTCATGATTCATGATTCAATTCATGATCCATTTCATGATTCATTATTTATGATTCAATTCATGATTTATGATTTGATTCATGATTCATGATTCGATTCATGATTTATAATTCATAAATCATGATTCGATTATGATTCATGATTCATGAATCTTGATTCGATTCATGATTCATGATTTGATTCATGATTCATGATTCAATTCATGATTCCTGATTCAATTCATGATTCATGATTCAATTCATGATTCATGATTCAATTCATGATTCCTGATTCAATTCATGATTCATGATTCAATTCATGATTCATGATTAAATTCATGATTCATGATTAAATTCATGATTCATGATTTAATTCATGATTCATTTAATGATTCATGATTTATGATTCAATTCATGATTTATGATTCGATTTATGATTCATGATTCATGAATCATGATTCGATTCATGATTCATGATTCATAAATCATGGTTCGATTCATGAATCATGAATCATGATTCGATTCATGATTCATGATTCATAAATCATGGTTCGATTCATGATTCTTGAATCATGATTCAATTCATGATTCATGATTCATAAATCATGATTCGATTCATGATTCATGATTTGATTTATGATTCAATTCATGATTCAAATCATGATTCATGATTCAATTAATTATTCATGATTCATGATTCTAATCTTGATTCATTATTCGATTCATGATTCATGATTCATTTCATGATTCCTGATTCCTGATTCATGATTCATGATTCAATACATGATTCATGATTTAATTCATGATTCAATTCATGATTCAATTCATGATTCAATTCATAATTCATGATTCATGATTCAATTCATGATTCATGATTCAATTCATGATTCATGATTCCATTCATGATTCATGATTCATGATGTAATTCATGACTCATGATTCAATTCATGATTCATTTCATGATTTATAATTCAATTCATGATTCAATTCATGATTCATGATTCATTTCATGATTCATAAATCAATTCATGATTAAATTCATGATTCATGATTCATTTCATGATTCATGATTCAATATATGATTCAATCCATGAATTATGATTCAATTCATGAGTCATGATTCAATCTATGATTCATGATTCAATTCATGATTCATGATTCAATTCATCATTCATGATTCAATATATGATTCAATCCATGAATTATGATTCAATTCATGATTCATGATTTAATTCATGATTCATGATTTAATTCATGATTCATGATTTAATTCATCATACCTGATTCATGATTCAATTCATGATTCATGATTCAATTCATGATTCAATTCATGATTCATGATTCAATTCATGATTCATGATTCATGATTCAATTCATGATTCATGATTCATGATTCAAGGTTTATGATTTAATTCATGATTTATGATTCGATTCATGATTCATGAATCATGATTGGATTTATGATTCATGATTCATGAATCATGATTCGATTTATGGTTCATGATTCATGAATCATAATTCAATTCATGATTGAAATCATGATTCATGATTCAATTCATGATTCAATTCATGATTCATGATTCATGATTCAATTCATGATTCATGATTTAATTCATGATTCATGATTTAATTCATGATTCATGATTTATGATTCAATTCATGTCTCATGATTCATGATTCAATTCATGACTCATAATTCAATTCATGATTCATGATTCATGATTTAATTCATGATTCATTTAATGATTCATGATTTATGATTCAATTCATGATTTATGATTCAATTCATGATTTATGATTCGATTCATGATTCATGATTCATGATTCGATTCATGATTCATGATTCATAAACCATGGTTTGATTCATGATTCATGAATTATGATTAGATTCATGATTCATGATTAATAAATCATGGTTCGATTCATGATTCATGAATCATGATTCAATTCATGATTCATGATTCATAAATCATGATTCGATTCATGATTCATGATTCGATTTATGATTCAATTTATGATTCAATTCATGAATCAAGATTTGATTCATGATTTATGATTCATTTCATGATTCATGATTCAATATATGATTGAATTCATGATTCATGATTTAAATCATAATTCATGATTCATGATTTAATTTTTGATTCATGATTGAATTCATGATTCAATTCATGATTCATGATTCAATTCTTGATTCATGATTCATTATTCGATTCATGATTCATGATTCATGATTCAATACATGATTCATGATTCATGATTCAATTCATAATTCATGATTCATGATGTAATTCATGACTCATGATTCAATTCATGATTCATTTCATGATTCATGATTCATTTCATGATTCATTAATCAATTCATGATTCAAATCATGATTCATGATTCATTATTCGATTCATGATTCATGATTCATGATTTAATTTATGATTCATGATTTAATTCATCATACCTGATTCATGATTCATGATTCAATTCATGATTCATGATTCATTATTCAATTTATGATTCATCATATATGATTCAATTCATGATTCATGATTCAAATCATAATTCATGATTCATGATTCAATTCATGATTCATAATTCAATTCATGATTCATGATTCAATTCATGATTCAATTCATGATTCATGATTCATTATTCGATTCATGATTCATGATTCATGATTTAATTTATGATTCATGATTTAATTCATCATACCTGATTCATGATTCATGATTCAATTCATGATTCATGATTCAATACATGATTCATGATTCAATTCATGATTCAATTCATGATTCATGATTCAATTCATGATTCATGATTCAATTCATGATTCATGATTCAAGATTTATGATTTAATTCATGATTTATGATTCGATTCATGATTCATGAATTATGATTCGATATATGATTCATGAATCATGATTCGATTTATGATTCATGATTCGATTCATGATTCATGATTCATGATTCAATTCATGATTCATGATTCATGATTTGATTCATGATTCATGATTCAATTCATGAATCATGATTCAATTCATGATTCATGATTGAAATCATGATTCATGATTCAATCCATGATTCATGACTCAATTCATGATTCGTGATTCAATTCATGATTCAATTCATGATTCATGATTGAAATCATGTTTCATGATTCAATCCATGATTCATGACTCAATTCATGATTCGTGATTCAATTCATGATTCAATTCATGATTCATGATTCAATTCATGATTCAATTCATGATTCAATCCATGATTCAATTCATGATTCAATTCATGATTCATGATTCAATTTATGATTTATGATTCAATATATGATTCAATTCATGATTCATGATTCAAATCATGATTCAAGATTTATGATTCAATTCATGATTCATGATCCGATTTATGATTCATGATTCAATTCATGATTCAATTCATGAATCATGATTCGATTCATGACTCATTTCATGATTCATGATTTAATTCATGATTCATGATTCATGACTCAATTCATGATTTAATTCATGATTCATGATTCAATTCATGATTCATGATTCAATTCATGATTCATGATTCAATTCATGATTCGTGATTCATGATTCAATTCATGATTCATGATTTAATTCATGATTCATGATTTAATATATGATTCTATTCATGATTCAAATCATGATTCATGATTCAATTCATGAATTATGATTCAATTCATGAGTCATGATTCAATTTATGATTCATGATTCATTATTCGATTCATAATTCATGATTCAATTCAAGATTCATGATTCATTATTCGATTCATGATTCATGATTCATGATTTAATTCATGATTCATGATTCAATTCATCATACCTGATTCATGATTCAATTCATGATTCATGATTCAATTCATGACTCATGATTCAATTCATAATTCATGAGTCAATTCATGATTCAATTCATGATTCAATTCATGATTCATGAATCAATTCATGATTCATGATTCATGATTCAATTCATGATTCATGATTCATGATTCAATTCATACTGGGTAAAGACTCCTAGTGCCTGTGACAACCCCCCCTTTTAAAAGTGGGCACAGAACACCTGGAACCGGGCTTGTCCGGATATTTGGAATAAAACTTCTTAAGAAGAGCTGGAGCATTGAGATCTTCAGCTTTGATCCATGAACGCTCCTCAGGACCAAAGCCTTTCCAATGCACGAGGAAACGAAGAACTCCTCGCGAAATTTTAGCATCCAAAACCTGAGTAATCTCAAAGTCTTCCTCCTGATGAACTTGAACTGGCCGAGGTGCTGAAGGAGGGACCGAGAAACGGTTGATGATGAGAGGTTTGAGCAAGGAAACATGGAAGGCGTTGGAAATACGAAGACTCTTGGGAAGTAAAAGTTTGAAGCAAACTGGATTTATAACTTGAATGATCCTATATGGACCAATAAAACGGGGAGCAAATTTCATGGATGGAACCTTCAAACGAATATTCTTAGTAGATAGCCACACCCGGTCTCCGACTTTCAATGGTGGAATAGCCCGTCTCTTTTTGTCCGCAAAAGACTTATATCTGGCAGATGTCTTCTTTAAACAGGTTTTTACCTGAGCCCAAATATTTTTGAAGGTTTGACACAAAGTCTCAACAGCAGGATCTTGGGTGGGCGGGAGGGCAGGAAATTCCGGGAAAGACGGATGGTGACCGTAAACCACAAAGAATGGAGTTTTAGACGATGACTCATGGTACATGTTGTTATGAGCGAATTCAGCCCAAGGAAGTAATTCTACCCAGTTGTCTTGATTGGCTGACGAGAACATCCTTAAGAAAGTCTCAAGATCTTGGTTGACTCTTTCAGTTTGTCCGTTCGATTGAGGATGGTAGGAAGATGAGAGTGCTAATCGTATGCCCAAGGTCTTGCAAAGGGCCCGCCAGAATCTGGAAACAAATTGTACTCCTCTATCTGACACGATCTCGGACGGACATCCATGAATACGGAAAATTTCTCTAATGAAATGTTCAGCCAGGGTAGAAGAAGAAGGTAAACCAGACAAGGGAACGAAATGCGCCATCTTCGAAAATCTATCCACCACTACCCAAATGGCGTTGCAATTCTTACTAGGAGGAAGCTCAGTAACAAAGTCCATACTAATATGGGTCCAAGGCTTAGATGGAATGGGTAGTGGCTGAAGCAACCCCGCTGGAGTTCTGCGGGGGGTCTTGAACTGGGAGCATAAATCGCATGCAGCGATAAACTCTTTGACATCTCTCCTCATAGAAGGCCACCAATAACTTCGAGAGAGGATTTCAAAGGTCTTGCTTTCACCAGCGTGTCCAGAGAAACGAGAAGAGAGAAACCATGAAAGGATTTTTTCCTAAGAGCAGGAGGCACGAGGGTCTTCCCAAATGGTAGCACTTTAGTGGAAGAAGTAGCCAGAGAAACACATTTGGGGTCTAATATAAAGTGGTTAGGAATCTCTTCAACGTCTGTGGATGCCACAAAGGCTCGGGATAGAGCGTCTGCTTTTTTATTCTTTGCAGCTGGTTTGAAGGTTATGATTAGATCAAAACGGGAAAAGAAAAGAGACCATCTTGCTTGACGAGGATTCAAGCATTGGGCAGACTGTAGATATGACAAGTTCTTATGATCCGTGAAAATTGTCACAGGATGATGAGCTCCCTCCTACAAGTATCTCCACTCCTCTAATGCTACTTTAATAGCCAGCAACTCCTTGTCCCCGATGGTGTAATTCTTCTCCGCAGGTAGGAGACCCCGAGAGTAAAAGGCACAAGGATGGAATTTTTGTTGCTCCGATCTTTGGGAGAGAATGGCTCCTAAGCCAACATTAGAGGCATCTACTTCTAGGAAGAAGGGAAGCGTCACATCAGGCTGTCGAAGAATGGGAGCAGAGGAGAAGGACTCTTTAAGAAATTGAAAGGCTTGGAGAGCCTCAGATGACCATTGCTTAGTATTGGCCCCTTTACGAGTCAGGGCCACGATAGGAGATGCAATTGAAGAGAAGTCTTGAATGAAGCGTCTATAGTAATTGGCAAAACCTAAAAAACGCTGAATGGCACGAAGAGTAGTTGGCTGAGGCCAATGTAACACAGCATTCACCTTTTCTGGATCCATTTGCAGGCCAACTCCGGAGACAATATAACCCAAAAATGGAATCTAGGGCAACTCGAATGAACATTTTTCTAGTTTGCAGAATAATGAATTTCTCCGGAGTCTGGAAAGAACTTCTGCCACATGTTGGTGATGCGACGGCAGGTCCTGTGAAAAGATCAATATGTCGTCCAGGTAGACAACGACACATACATATAACAAGTCCCGAAAGATCTCGTTAATGAAGCCCTGGAAAACAGCGGGGGCATTACATAACCCGAAAGGCATTACTAAATATTCATAATGCCCATCTCTGGTGTTAAAAGCTGTCTTCCATTCGTCACCGGACCGGATTCTAATTAAATTATAGGCACCACGAAGATCCAACTTGGTAAAGATCCGGGTTCCCTTAATGCAATCAAATAACTCAGTAATCAGAGGAATGGGATACCGATTTTTAATAGTAATGGCGTTAAGTCCACGAAAATCTATGCAGGGGCGTAATGATCCATCCTTCTTTTTTACAAAGAAGAACCCGGCTCCAGCGGGAGAAGTGGAAGGTCGAATGAATCCTCGCTGGAGATTCTCTTAGATGTATTCAGATGTAGCTTGAGTTTCAGGTAAAGAAAGTGGATACACACGACCCCTAGGAGGAGTCTTGCCAGGTAGAAGATCGATCGGACAATCCCATGAACGATGAGGAGGAAGACGTTCAGACTGAGTTTTATCAAATACATCGGCAAATGAAGCATACTGAGGAGGAAGTCCCGGTGAGGAAGGTGAAATGGAAGATTGCTGTATTTTAAGAGGAATGACTTGGGAGAGACAACGATGATGACATTCAGCTCCCCAAGACGTAACTTGAGGAGTGCGCCAGTCAATCTGGGGAGAATGACATTGAAGCCATGGAAGGCCTAAAACAATCGGACTTGTAGTAACAGGAAGAATTAGAAACGAAATTTCTTCTTGGTGTAGAACACCAATCTGAAGCGTTACTGGAGACGTACTCTGGGTGATGAGACCATTGATAAGACGTGATCCGTCGATAGCAGTCACAGTAATCGGTGTCTTCAGAGTAATCACTGGTAGGGACCATTGATTCACTAGGGATTTAGAAATGAAATTTCCCGCTGCTCCAAAATCAATAAGTGCTTGGGACTCAAAGGATTTGGTAGCAAAAGAAATCGTAACATCAAAAGCGCAGACTTTTAATTTCGTAGAACATGGAGAGGACTCCAGGGACCCTAACTTCACCTCTCCAGAACTAGTTAGGGCCTGGCATTTCCCGATTTCTTAGGGCATGAATTGAGCATATGTGTGGAATCAGCACAATAGATACAAAGTATATTCTTTACTCTTCAGTTCCTCTCCTCAGAAGTTAATTTGGAACGTCCTATCTCTATGGGAATCACAGGAGATGAAGCTGGACGAAGTTGAGGGGTTGAGTGAAGAGGTGCTTTAACTGAAGTTGTTTTTTCAAATTCCCTTTCACGAAACCTCATGTCTACACGATGGCAGAGGGAAATCAAATCTTCTAATGACGGAGGTAGCTCTTGGGTAGTCAGTGCATCTTTAATTTTATCGGAGAGTCCCTGCCAGAAGGCGGCAATTAACGCTTCAGTGTTCCACTGAAGTTCAGAGGCTAATATCCTAAATTGAATGACGTACTGACCTACTGTACGAGAACCCTGACGTAAACGGAGAATGCTGTAAGCAGCGGAGATTACACGACCTGGTTCATCGAATACACTTCGGAACATATAAATAAATTTGGCACTATCCAGTAATACTGGATCGTTCCTCTCCCACAGAGGGGAAGCCCATGCCAGAGCTTGTCCAGAAAACAATGAAATAAGATAGGCCACTCTGGAACGATGAGTAGAGAAATTTTGAGGTTGGAGCTCAAAATTAACTGAGCATTGGTTGAGAAAACCCCTACAAGTTTTGGGGTCTCCATCATACTTTGACGGAGTAGGCAGGTGAAGCGTGGAAGCCGTAGACACCTGGGATGGCACTGGGGAAACGGAGGAAAGCACAGGAGCTTCAACATTAGCTGTGATATTCTGTCCAGATGTTCCTTGGGAGGCTAACGCCTGGTAACATTGTAGTAACAGCTGTTGGCGAGCATCCTGTTGCTCCACACGAGTAACCAGATGCTGCAGCATCTCTTTAGCTGTAGGTTCCGAATCTGGGTCTGTCATGGCCTGATCTTACTGTCACGGGCACTAGGAGTCTTTACCCAGGGATCACCAGGATGGACTTACCAGAGCAGTATAGGTGGTAAAATGGTACTCTGGTAGCGGGGTGATCACGGAACAGGAGACAGCAGATGGTAGAGTATGCTCGTGGAAAGTCTATGACTAGCAGCACTGGTAATATATAGGTAATAGTACACGAGGAACTGAATGGACAAAGGAAACGTGAGGGTAGTCAGTGGTCTGCAGATAGCAAGTTGTACCACTGCTATAGTGAGAAGGAATGTCCAGGAGTAATAAGGAGGTGGAAGTCAGCGGTCTGCGTATAGCAAGTTGTACCGCTGTCTGTAGTGAAGGAATGGAATCCAGGTGAAGGTAACGGGGAAGTCAGTGGTCTGCGTGTAGCAAGTTGTACCACTGCTTATGTGAGAGGATATATGCAACTGGTGACACAGGGAAACAGGAATCAGTGGTCTGCCTCTAGCAAGTTGTACCACTGAATATATATGTGAAGAAGGGCATGAGGAGATAAATGCATGCAGAGTCTACACGGGTACACTGAACTTGATCCCACATTGAACTGCACACAATAATAATAATAAATGAACAGCACTGCACAGATAAACAAAGTCACTAGAATAGTCCAGCAAAAGGAAACACAGTCAATAATAGCAATAGTCTCAGAGGATGGAAACTCCGGAGGAGAACAACTCAGTCCAGATGGATATGCAATACACCAGCACAGTCAATGAGAAGTATGCATACAGTGGTTCAGATGAGCAGGCTGTTAGAGATAGCTGCAGGGATACCTGAGCGGCAGGGAACTGACGAGATGAGAAGTCCTTGCAGAATGGAAGCGGCAGGTAGGTGCAGCGCACCGTAGGTAGGCCAGCAAGGATGACAAAATACTCAGGAAGCAGTAGTATATCGAATTGAACAGCAAGAGACCACGGGAGAGCTGAAGCGATGTAGCAGAGCTGGAAGCCGAGGAGCGTAGACTCGATGCTAACAGGCAAGTTGACACAAATGGACACACTGTAGAAGCAGTAGGCAGCGGGACAGCTGACGGCAGGTAGAATGCAGACTGGAGCGCTGAGACGAGCAGGACTCTGTAGACACGCTGAAGTAGCTAACAGGAATCAGCTGGAACAGTAGCGATGTAACACAGGAGAGTTGGAGAGATCTGTAACTTGTTAGACACACGGAGGCAGCGGATCAGCTGCTGGAGTCACGATGAAACACAGGAGAGTTTGCAGTAATCTGTAACTGTAGATATACGGAGGCAGCGGATAGGAATCAGCTGCTGGAGTCACGATGAAACACAGGAGAGTTTGCAGTAATCTGTAACTGTAGATATACGGAGGCAGCGGATAGGAATCAGCTGCTGAAGACACTAGGAACACGAGGAGTAGAAGTGGTCTGGAAACCACAAACGGCAAACAGGAATCAGCATAAGCTGAACACACGAGGTGGCACTGGAACACCTTCAGAGACTCATGAGGAATGAGACTCCAAGATCAGGCAACGTGGTATTGACCACAGGTGCTTAATATAGGGAGTGTTGCCTGATCAGCCAATTAAGTTAAAGGAACAGAACTGAAGGTTAGAAGGGACTGCACACGCGCAGTACCTCATTATAATGGACGGACATGGTTCCTAGCTACCTTAGAAGTAGCACTCACAGTCCGGTGAGTGACAGGGGTACTGTCACTCACCAGACTGTGAGTGCTTCTTCCCGTATGTTTAGGAACCGTGGCCGTCCACCATCCTGAGGGTCTGTGCATGTGCAGCCCTTTCAAACCTTCAGTACATGTTCCTTTTAGTTAATTGGCTGATCAGGCAACACTCTCTATTTAAAGCACCTGCTGTCTATACCTCGGGGCCTGATCTTGTAGTCTCATTCCCCATGAGTCTCTGAAGGTGTTCCTGTGTTTCCTCATGTATTCAGCCCAGCTGATTCCTGTGGTTTCCAGACCACTTCAACTCTCCTGTGGTTTCCAGACCACTTCAACTCTCCTGTGGTTTCCAGACCACTTCAACTCTCCTGTGTTTCATCGTGACTGCTCCAGCTGATTCCTATCCACTGCCTCCGTGCACTACAGTTACCAGCTCACTTCAACTCCCCCTTGTTTCATCGTTACTGCACTAGCTGATTCCTATCCGCTGTCTCCGTGCACTACAGTTACCAGCTTACTTCAACTCTCCCGTGTTTCATCGAGACTGCACCAGCTGATTCCTATCCGCTGTCTCCGTGCTCAACAGTTCCAGCTCACCTCAACTCTCCCGTGTTTCATCGAGACTGCACCAGCTGATTCCTATCCGCTACCTCCGTGTATCTGCAGTGTCCTGCTCATCGCTACCCTCCAGTACTCCTCGTGTCTGCAGCCAGCTGATCCGCTCTCCGTGCTTCTACAGTGTTCCTGCCTGTGTCAACTCGCCTGTCTGCATTGGATCAACGCTCCGCTGCTGTCTTCTCTGCCATACCACTTCTACTCTTCAGTGATCTCCAGGTGACCAGTCCTATATACTACTGCTTCCTGAGTATTGCTTCCATCGTTGCTGGTCTACCTACCTGTGCGCTGCACCTACTTGGATACCGCTTCCATTTCCCTGGGACTTCGCATCCTGCCGGCCTCCTGCCGCTCAGGTATCCCTGCACTCCTTTCTGACAGCCTGCTCTTCTGAACCACGGTATGCATACTTATCATTGACTGTGCTCGTGTATTGCATACCTTGCTGGACTGAGTTGTTCTTCTCTGGAGTTGCCTATCCACTGAGACTATTGCCATCATTTGACTGTGTTACCTTGTAGTCTGGATAGTTCCTGTGACTTTGTATATTTGTGCAGTGCTGCTCAGTTATTAATACTTTGTGCATATCATCGTGGGATCAAGTTCAGTGTGCCCGTGTATACTCTGCATTACATTTAGCTCCCCGTGCTCCTCCTCACATATATATTTCAGTGGTACAACTTGCTAGAGGCAGACCACTGACTTCTCGGATACCTCCACCTGGATTCCGTTCCCTCACCTAGACAGCGGTACAACTTGCTAACGCAGACCGCTGACTCTCATCACCTCCTCGTTACTTCTGGACATTCCTCCTCACTATAGCAGTGGTACAACTTGCTATCCGCAGATCACTGACAACCCTCACGTTTCCTTTGTCCATTCAGTTCCTCGTGTACTACTACCTATATATTACCAGTGCTGCTAGTCATAGACTTTCCACGAGCATACTCTACCATCTGCTGTCTCCTGTTCCGTGATCACCCCGCTACCAGAGTACCATATTACCACCTATACTGCTCTGGTAAGTCCATCCTGGTGATCCCTGGGTAAAGACTCCTAGTGCCCGTGACAATCTTACTGTGTTTGCATTTTCCACTTTAATATATTGTATTCTTTCTGCTTACAGAGCCTGTCCCAACTCCAGCTATAAGGACTGGATGGAAGAACGTAACCGATGACTGGTGTAATGATACTCTTCATTGTTATGTCCCCACAAACACACCAGTGTTGTCCTATACTTGGAAATTCAGAGACAGTGGCACTGAGTACAAGCTGTATAATAATGGAAACATGATCCAGATGTCACTGCAGCCTGAGTCCTGGGACATAGAATTCCTGTGTATAGTACATAACCCAGCGGATCAGAAGAACGTCTCTCACCATGTACGACAGGCATGTCCTGCTATAGGTAAGGTATTAATATAGAGGTGTCAGATAACATGCCCTATTAGATGATTGATGGTTACATGGGTTAGGTTAGAAGATAACCCATAAAACCTGGGTTCTATATATATAGCATTTGCTACTTATTATCAACCGATAGCAATTGATAGCAGGGTAGAGATCTTAATAGTAATAGTTTGATGAATGTAAACCAACGCGTTTCAGCTTCTACTCAGGAAGCCTTCCTCAGGGATATAATGAATGATTTACGTCCAACTTTAGGGGTTGCTATAGTTTGAAAAGTACCTCCCACTTGTACCTTATCGGACGAATTTGCTGTCAGTGAAATCTGTCCTGCACGGATATTCTTATTCATCTCACCATTAAAGTTAATCAATTTGTTTATTTCTCCTGTCCAATTATTCCTCATTGTACATTTTACAGACTGCATTACAGTTCAATGACATTTACCTTAATAATTATCCATCGTACAGGATGTCTAATCATTTTCAGTCATAACTCTTTCCTTACATTGATCTAAGACTAATATGGAATACTCATTTCATTTATGTGTCAGATTGGTTAGATAACCTCTAGGTAAAGTGCTAGGGACATATCCCCACTTCTCATACTAATCGGTATATCTTTGTGTTTTTATAGAATTGTTCTAACCCAGTGGTTCCCAAACTTTTGCAGTTCGCGGCACCCTTATAGTCTCCAAATTTTTTCAAGGCACCCCTCCAAAATAATTATTGAGCAGTCCTGTTTTAGAAGTAGTTGGGTCAAAAAATTGTAATAAGTATTTAGGTCAGGACAGAAATACTTATTTAGTTGTATGCAAAAATGCCCCCTCTGCATCCAGACACTCTGCCCTCTCTCACACTGCCTTCTCTGCCCTCTGTCATGCTGTCCCCCCTCCTCTGCTCTGTCACGCTGTCCCCCCTCCTCTGCCCTCTCTCACAATGTCCCCCTCCTCTGCCCTCTCACACGCTGTCCCCTCCTCTGCCCTCTCACACGCTGTCTCCTCCTCTGCCCTCTCACACGCTGTGTCCCCCTCCACTGCCCTCTCTCACGCTGTGTCCCCCTCCACTGCCCTCTCTCACGCTGTGTCCCCCTCCACTGCCCCTCTCTTGCTGTGTCCCCCTCCACTGCCCTCTCTCACGCTGTGTCCCCCTCCACTGCCCTCTCTCACGCTGTGTCCCCCTCCACTGCCCCTCTCACGCTGTGTCCCCCTCCACTGCCCCTCTCACGCTGTGCCCCCTCCACTGCCCCTCTCATGCTGTGTCCCCCTCCACTGCCCTCTCTCACGCTGTGTCCCCCTCCACTGCCCCTCTCACGCTGTGTCCCCTTCCACTGCCCCTCTCACGCTGTGTCCCCCTCCACTGCCCTCTCTCACGCTGTGTCCCCCTCCACTGCCCCTCTCACGCTGTGTCCCCCTCCACTGCCCCTCTCACGCTGTGTCCCCCTCCTCTGCCCCGCTGTGCCACCATCCTCTGCTCTCTGTCCCCCTCCTCTGCTTTCTGTCCCTAACCTCTGCTCTCTGTCCCCCTCCTCTGCCCCGCTGTCACCATCCTCTGCTCTCTGTCCCCCTCCTCTGCTCTCTGTACCCCTCCTCTGCCCCGCTGTCACCACCCTCTGCTCTCTGTCCCCCTCCTCTGCTCTCTATCCCCCTCCTCTGCCCCGCTGTCCCCATCCTCTGCTCTGTCCCCATCCTCTGCTCTCTGTCCCCATCCTCTGCTCTCTGTCCCCCTTCTCTGCCCCGCTGTCCCCATCCTCTGTTCTGTCCCCTTCCTCTGCCCCGCTGTCACCATCCTCTGCTCTCTGTCCCCATCTTCTGTTCTCTGTCCCCCTCCTCTGCCCCGCTGTCACCATCCTCTGCTCTCTGTCCCCATCCTCTGCCTCTGTCCCCCTTCTCTGCCCCGCTGTCACCATCCTCTGCTCTCTGTCCCCATCTTCTGCTCTCTGTCCCCATCCTCTGCTCTCTGTCCCCCTTCTCTGCCCCGCTGTTCCCCTCCTCTGCTCTCTGTCCCCATCCTCTGCTCTCTGTCCCCATCCTCTGCTCTCTGTCCCCCTCCTCTGCTCTCTGTCCCCCTCCTCTGCCCCGCTGTCACCATCCTCTGCTCTCTGTCCTCCTCCTCTGCTCTCTGTCCCCCTCCTCTGCCCCGCTGTCACCATCCTCTGCTCTCTGTCCCCCCCCCTCTGCTCTCTGTCCCCATCCTCTGCTCTCTGTCCCCCTCCTCTGCTCTCTGTCCCCCTCCTCTGCCCCGCTGTCACCATCCTCTGCTCTCTGTCCCCCTCCTCTGCCCCGCTGTCCCCATCCTTTGCTGTCTGTCCCCATCCTCTGCTCTCTGTCCCCATCCTCTGCTCTCTGTCCCCCTTCTCTGCCCCGCTGTCACCATCCTCTGCTCTCTGTCCCCATCCTCTGCCCCACTGTCACCCTCCTCTGCCCCGCGCCAGGCGCCAGTCATAAAAAAAAAAAGAACACAGAAACTTACCAATCCGTCGGGCGCCGGGACCCAGCAGACTCCTCTCTTCCGCAGCAGCTGTTACTGACATCGATATTCAGTGACAGCTGCGGGAGAGAGGAGGCTGCTGGGTCCCAGTGCCTGACGGATTGGTAAGTTTCTGTGTTCTTTTTTTTTTTATGGCTGACCCGCGGCACCCCAGTAACAGTGCCGCGGTGCACAGTTTGAGAACCGCCGTTCTAACCTATTAGATGTTTAATGTTCTAAAATTCCTCACTTGTCCTGTGCCTCCAATGAGGTCATATGGGTTTGTTAAATCTCAAAAATTGTTCGAGGTCTGGAGATGAAGAATGATAACAACAGACCACAAAATACAATGGCCTCCCTATAGTCACGTATGTAATAATGGAGTTACATTAACACTCCATGTTTGCATGTTTGGGGGGGTGTTTTCATTAACTAAATCCATTTAAAATCTTCTTTATTAATGATCCTTATATAATCACCTCCCCTCCAGTTTTTTTCTACCTTTCTTATTCCTGTATAAGTCATTCCTTTTGGATTAGACTCATGCTTATCCTTGAAGTGTGCGGAGAGGCTGTGTTTCTCAAATCCCTTCTTAATATTTCTAATGTGCTCACTAATCCTCAATTTAAAGGTTGTTATTGTCCTCCCTATATATATTGCATTCTGCATGGAAACTCTATCAGATATACCAGTCCCTTACTGTCACATGTGACATTTGGAGTGATCTTATATTCCAGGCCTGTTTTGTTTGATGTAAAGGTCTGTATGGGTTTAGTGCTTCTTTGACTGACGTTTTTACAATTGCAACATTGACCACAGGGATAAAATCCCCCTCTACTAATGAATTCTGTAAATGACTTTGTAATTGTTAATTGGTTTTAAGTGGTTAATTGTTCTTTAAATTATGTGCTTTTTCATATACTATCTCTGGAGTTTAGGGCAGGATAGTGGCCAAACTATGGTCTGTTATTGGCCAGCGTCTCTTAAGAATTTGTTTGATCTGGTTAGCTGAGCTACTGTACTTAGTGATAAAGTATACCTTGCTATCTGTTTTGAGTGTGATTTTTCTTTATATTCCAAAAGTGCCTCTCTGCTTGCACACATGGTTGCAGAATATACCACATGGTCAGTTTAAGAGAATTAGACATAACTGCTCAACCCTAGAGTATTACACAACACAAGACAACACAGATAAGTTCATAGAGAAAATGTATGACCCGGAGCTAATAAGGGAGGCATTCACAGATACCACCAGTGCAAGCAGAGAAGCACTTTTGGAATTTAGGTGAGTTACCCTCACATATGTCCCATTACCATCCGCTTCTGCGTTATTGTCATACCAGTGTAGTGGCTATTGCCACTATTGATTGGAAGACCCCATTGAGCACAGACCTTGATACAAAGCATTATTTTGTCCATTGATGAATATGCATCGTTTCTGGATTGTACAATTGTTCTGAACTATTAAATTTAGACACATGGTACCTACATTGTTAATTCAATAATCTGAGCATTGGGACAAACCATGTTACAATGTAAGGGGTGCAAATTAGTTTATTATTTTGAACATAAGTTAATTACTGGCTGTTTTTCATCTATCACACAAATACTTGATAGCTTTATTTTTACCCTGAAATTTAAAGTTGATCTAGGAAATGTCCTACCCCAGCTATAAATCTGTCCCCACATTTTAAATTTAACCCGCTTCCATTGCAACATGGTTTTGCCCAGGTGCAAATCTACTCCTTTTTTTATGCTTTGCTCTCCCTAATGTACACAAAGGTTGGATGAAGAAGTTATGTAGTAATGGAATTCATTATTTTTCTGTTACTCTACCAGTTAATGTACTACCAGTAACTCTGCTCTTTGTGTTTTGTTCTCTCTATATGCAGTACATCCTTTCTTGATGATATTCTCATTTAATATATTATTTTTCAGTGTAACTGCTAAGTGGACCGATATCTGGATGGTTCATTATACAAAAGCATTAAGCACAAAAGCCTTTGTTAGTGATGAAAGAAATGAAAGTCATGGCGGCTCCAATCAATTTACGTGATAACTGCTAATCTGCCTGTAAGAATCAAACATGGAATAGCTTTTCTGTGTTTTATATTATCACTTGGAAACCTACTGTACATCTGTGATGGACAACAGGCAGCCCTCCGAGCTTTCATCTATGGTCTCCAGCTCCTTCCTGCTTTATTGTCAGATTTGTATTTTATAGTTTGTACCACTTATTTAAAATGCCTGCTAATATGTTATTACAGATATATGTCTTTTTGATTCAATGTATTGTTTGAATTTATTACTCAAAGGTAATTAAATGTATCAGGTTGTCTATCACTGATCAATATACATTATAACTTTCATGTGTCATGTACAGAATTTGATATTTAGCTTAACCAATAATGTAAAAACAATATAAGCTGCTCACAAGCATCTTTCAACCCAATGACCAAAGACAGGATCTAGTCTTTTTGACAGTGAAATGCCCAATTTTACATGGTGGATCATTTAGGGATTGGCTAGAGGACAAGATCCAATAGGCACACACAGTATGCATCTGCCAATCAATCACAACCCAACATCTTCACGCTATTTTTTCATCACGGGTTGATAGATGAAAATGCCAAGTATGATTCCACATAGGCCCTTGCATAGGGCGGCCGAGAGTTAGCATGCTGCAATTTTCTCTCTTTGGTTCAGAAACAAAAGTCAAGAACCATTATTCAGACCTGCGCACTCACATTTTTCAGGCCACTGTACATGAAAGGTTCTATGCATTGGTTGTAGAGATGAGTTGAAGTTTTACACTGAATCTTTGCCACATTACAAGTATTGCTGCAAAATTTTGCATGTTTTTCTTTGGTCTCAAGTGTTCAGCGTGGAATTCTCTTTATCATTTTTGTTTTGCCTGGACTTCTCCTTTATCAGTTCCCCTTTACATCATTATGTATTATGTTTCACTCATGGAAAATGCTCTAGAAAAGACTCAGTCACACTATCTGCTGTTGTGAGAAGACGTTATTAGTTTACGGAACGTGGACCTTCACCTAGAGACACCGCTGTTTCCCTCCTGCAGTCAGCAGCATGGAGCCAATTTCGCTTGCCCTGGATGGACCAATGGATGATGCCACGTACACAGTGGTATTCTCGGGTTGTTACATGTGTGACAAAGTGTTGCCCAATGGTGATCAGGATCTGGATGTGGGTCTAGTGGGCATAAGTGAATAATCTGTATAGTAATTCCATTGGTACACTAAATCAAGATGACATTGTATGACCTTACTTATTTATTAGCAGTTATTTATATAGCACCAACAATTATTTTACAGATAATGTTTAATTGTTCTCATCAGTCCCAGTGGAGCTTACAATCTATATTCATTAACACACACACACACACTATGGATAATTTTGTCGGAAGCCAATTAACCGGGCAGTTGGTCTTTGGCGTGTGTGAGGAAACCAGCACAGAGGAAACCCACCCAAAATGGGGAGAACATACAAACTTCACGCAGATAGGGTCATGTTCGAGCCTATGGTCCTAGCGCTTTGCAGCAGCAATGCTAACCAGTGTGCCACGGTGCTGATATACAACTGTACCTACGCTGCCCTGACCTAGAAGCAGTACTACTTCGCAATACGCTATACTCACAGTCTGAGGTACAGACGCCCCTTTATAAATTAAGGAGAGACAATTCCTATACCCAACAGGACAGAGCTTTGCTCACAGTGATCAATAGGTGTGTTATCCCCCATTGTCCCAGCTCTATTTATAGACTATATTCTGCCTAATTACAAATACAGGTCCCTATAGCATCCATCAGAACGGTGAAGCAAAAGCAGAACTAGAAGATTTTATCTCCGGAGCTTCACATCTCTGAGAAACGGCTGTTCTGTTGCAAAGTGCAATTTGCAAGAAATTTTCTCGCAACTTTTCTCATGTCTAACTGGCTGGTATGGAGGTAATGGGGACACTCACTGTCACCTCCGCTGAGCCTGCACCATGCCAGGATCCTCTACAGCTGAGCCTACGTGCAATATAAGGCTAATAACGAGGATATCTGTGTATATTTGGCTGGCATTTGCACACCAGGTGGCAGACAATTGGTGGTTGTTACTCTGTAACTTTCGACTGAATACGACTTGAAGGGCGGAACCTGGGTGAGAAGGGGCGGATGACCGTAGGCAATGTACAGTCAGGGTGTGCCGAGGGCGTTCCGGCACAGATCCTGGGTTTAATGTAAGTACACATTGATCTATAGTCATATCATATGCACCAGTTACAGGCAGGTGTAAGTACTAACTGATGACTGACACAGCATAGTCTGTATATTAAATACTACATGTATGTGTGCAACTAGATTGTACAAAACATGGGTGTGCAAGTGAGACTATAAAAACGCATTGAATGTATAGTAATCAGCAGAACATACATTATAACACTCTTCTAAGTAACAATGTGTTGTTTGTTTAACCACATGACTCAGACAACGCTCTGCACATATGTGTCTGGTCATCTGTTCTGTTACCCACACAGCTTCATCTGACTAATTACTGTCTTCTGTGTGGTGAAGTTGCTACAGCTAATAATAATAATATAAATACGTGGACAGTGCTTCTTCTGCTAAAATACATATAGAGATTTTTTTTAAATAATTTTATTAAGCACTGTGGACCCATTTATGATGCACTGGATCCACACTGCAAATCACTTTCATTTTGAACCCATGTGTCTATATGGTCTTCTTAGGGCACTTCAAAGTGCTCTTCAATAATGTCCTCCCACATTGCTGTTTCACATACACCAAACTGGGCAGAAGTATCTACAAGGTCGCCTATGAAGCACTTGGAGAGCACGCAACTCAAGAATTGGAGCAGGTCCGACTTATGTTCAAAATAACAAATAAGGACCATTAGTATTGTCAGGCTGTCTCCATATCTGTACTTTATCAATGTACAGGGTGGGGCATAAAGATCTCCCACATACACGCCTATATGAGTATTTATTTTAAAGTGAGGCAGCTCTACCTTTATAGGACTCCTGTCTGGTTTATGCAATATGACCATGACTGAGGATCTATGAGATCTAGCTAAACAGATAAACTGTACAAGGTCTCGATTGGTGGGCTTCTCACACTACCCAGCCCCCTCCCCTACCTCCCCAGGTGACCGCTGTTGGGTGCGGCTCCTGGCTGTCTGTAGAGCTCACTAGTGGTCAATAGGGAGCAAACAGAAATGACAATAGTAGCTTAATTCACTCAACAGTGTTCCCTGTGGAGGTGGAATTTCACACCCAAAGTCCTTTTCCGAGGAGATGTTATAGTTTCATCACTGATACTTCCTGATAACAACATGGCTAAAAAGTGCAGTCCGGTTATGGATTAGATTAAGGGGGTTCTTACCCCATGCCTGTTTTTTTACAATCATTAAAATAAAGTTCCAATTTTGTCCCTAATACAGCTCACTTTAGCTTTATTAATGTCTTAAATTAATCACGATAGTAACAGGATATCAGGACTGACTATAGAAATATAAATAGTACATTTAGGAATTTTGTGTAAGTAAGGATTTTTTTAAAAAAAAAACCTTAAAGTTTGTCTACTGAAGTGCATCAGGAAGGTGGATAATGAGTCCTATTAAGTATAGTGGGAGTCCTAATCTCTGCCCGCTATGAGCTGGGGATAAAACACTTGACAGGGTGAAAATGGCTGCGGTCAATACTGCAAAGAAGGAACTCCCTTTATCTCTCAGATAACATGACATTCTGCATCACTCTGCAGAACCAGGGGCACCTCCACCCAGTTTCTCCCATTGGCCGGTGTAAACGTCTGCTCCTCTGCAAACTGTAAATATAGGAGAGGAAAAATGTTATAGCAAAGCCAAAAACACTCTAGCAATCTTATCATTTTGTTCCACAAACCAATACACTCTGGTGGAAATCTATGTGCCCCAGTTTTGTGCCTCACCGGGACCATTTTCTGCATCGTACATGAAGCCCAGTGTTTGCAGTTCCACTGTGTCTTCAAAGTTTGTGGAATATGAGGATTTTAGTCATTTTTAGACAGACCAGGTGGGTTTGTTTTGATTACCTCTTTTACACCCACATACCCAGGTGGGTCTTGGCCATGATGCCCTGTCTTCTGCCTGTCTAAATTTCTTGACATAGAGGTCTATTTACTAATCTGACCCCATTTCTGGTGAAAGGCAATAATGTATGTGGTGTTTATAGCAGTGGAAAAAATATACTTTCTCCAATATTTAAGAAAATTACCTTCCTGGGGCAGTACTGGCGAAAAACAACTGCCCCAGAGAAGACTTTCCTCCACAGTGTTAACTTTCACCATTGTTGCAGAATGGAGATATCACAAGATTGTGGTTCTGCAGATCCGCTAGCAGGGTAATGTTCTATAAAGTAATATACAGTTGCAGTGTATATTACAAGATTTAAGCAGAAAAAATATATAAGCAGATGGGCCCGAACACTATTCATGCACATGTGTCCTCTGCTGTCTGGACTTGTTCATACATTGTGGGCCTCATTTAGCAGCAAGACAAAGAAAGGTGCAAATTTGCTCCTTGACAAACCATGTGGCAATGCAATGGAAATGCGGATATAATTTACTCTAAATGAAACCCTCTATATTCACGTCAAAAACGTAATTAAGATTCCTTCCCCTAACCACAGCTACTGTACATCCTTTTCCTCTCTCAGTCTCTGTTCCTTCCGAGTTAGTCAGCATGCAGCTACACGGTGGGATAACCCTCAGTGTCCTTCTCTCAGCTGTCATCATCTTTGTCTCAGGTTAGTGTCTGATAATGTAACATTCTGGGTGTTGTATAGTATGATATTGTTTGTGTTGCTGCAGGATGATAGTTTGATGACTGGAGAACAGAACGGTGTGCAGTGCACAGCAAGGTATGAAGTAATGGAGGTTAAACACTTAGGGGCTCATGTTAAGTTGAACGCAAACCGCGTCCTTGGCATATAATACGTTTTGTTACATCTGTGCATGCGCACAAACCACTAATTTCGGAAAGAATGGAGGGTTATCTTCCCTACCTTATATTGCTAATTCATGTAATATTATGCATAGTACACTAGATTATGGCCAGGAAGGAGTTTCTAAAGCAAATGTGGGTAATTCTGGTTAAGCTTATTCTACCAGTATTTGGTTGGTTCACAATCACATATAAGAAATATGGGAATTCTATATATCCAACCAGATGTGGAACTAGCCAGCTGTAGGCCCTAGTGCAGGGAGGCGGGAACCGGGGCCCCCGACCCTCGGCACCTGTTATGCAGCGGGCCCCATTATCTAAATGGGTTGCACCAATGGTAGTTCTGCCACTGCATGCATCCACCACTTTCTGTCTATAAATTGCAAAATTGGTGCATCATCCCCATTGATATAGATTTTTTTGCATTGGTGTTAATAGATGTTCTCTTTTCCTGTCTTGGGGACAGCGTCATACATTTCACTAGTACCTTTGTTACCACTGACATGAGGTTTATCACCCTGACACCTTATTCCTATGACATATTTCCTTTTCTTGCTCTGTGGTAAACTAAAGAGCTTGTGGAAACATTTCTAATCAATGCAGATGTTCGGATTCCATTTCTAATGTGACAAAAGTTCCTCCATTATCTGCTTGTAGGGTTTCAATTAGTTCATTGTCTCTTTTCTTCATCATTACTACACACTTATCGGTTTGAAAGCTAAAGTAGGAAAAACGAATAGTAAGTCAGATTCCTTATTTCTGAACTGTTAATGTCATTAATTAATTGAGTATATTACAATTTGCGCATTTTTTGACTACAATACAGAAGTTTTTAGTAGGCATCATTCTATGTAACCCTCTAAAACGCCCGTCTTGTACCACAGCAACCAAAGACAGGGGGTCCCGCTGTTATGTTAATGCGTCCCATCTAATAGTCTATAATAAATATATATATATATATATATAACAGTGGTGGAAATGAAGTGTACTCAGGGGTATATGCCATACCCCAGCTTCTGTCTTCATTCTAACTCTAGAAATCCCATTCGCGCACATTCCCATTACATTTTCCATCCCAGCACTTCTAAACGTCCAGTGCCCCTAACTATAGTCTATAGTCTATACAGCCTATATCTCTTTTCTTATTTTTAGTGTCCAGTAATAGTAAATATCACAATACTATATCTGTTATCTGTTACCCATCCACTTGGTACCCATCAGGTATATTTTTTGTTAGGTTCACTTGCATGTAACCCCTCATAAAGCAGAATAGTAAATTAAAATTCAGGAAAAATAATTGTGGAACATAATTTACATATCTATTCTGTTTGTATTGAAATAAAGGATATGAAACGGAGCACCATGGCCTCTTGAGCGAATTAAAATAACGGAACATATTGTCCTTTCTGTTAGGAACCCCTCCAGCCGGCACAACACAACCCGGAGTCTACTCTGCCAGTCAGGTGTTCACTGGAGCCCCTGATGGTGGGGACAGACTGGGCTGCAGACTGACAGAGGGTCGTGAAGTGTGTACCGGCTGGGGAGAACCCAGGCAAGAAGAGTCAGGTCCACGCAGGGGTCAAAGGCCGGCAGCAGGTAACAGTAATGATGAACAAGCTGAGGTCAGAGGTCACAGGCAAAGTAGCAGAACGGGTAAACAAGCCAAGGATCAGGGTCACAGGAAACACAAGCAAAGTCCAATACGAAGCCAAGGGTCATACACGGGAAGTCAAACGTAGATACAGGATACAGGAACTGGAACAAGCAGGTCAGCAGACTGGAGCACAGAAGCTATAACCGGCAATGAGGCAGCAGACCTCATTGCCTTAAATACCCAGCTGAACCAATCACAGGTAAAACACACTCCTGCAGGTTAATAGAGCAGTCACTAATAGAGCCAATCAGGGCTTGCCCCTGGCCTGCACAGTTGCAGGCTAATGCCTGTAATTGCCTCCTATAATCTGCCCATATTAATTAGCCCACAGGCTGTAGAACGCTGCGCCCGGCTTCCTCCTATTGCCGGGACGCAGCTCTGAAGCGTCTGCTGGTTGCCCCGGCAACGGCCGGGTTATGGCCGGAAATGACGTCCCGGTCGCCATGGCGACGGCCGGGACGCGGGTGAGTGAGTCGCGGCGGCTGGGCACCGCCGCGGCTCGTAACAGTACCCCCCCCTTGAGGAGGGGTCGAGGGACCCCGACATCCTGGTTTTCTAGGGAATTTTTTGAAGAACTCCTTCAGTTTCTTTGGGGCATGGAGTTGTCTCCGCGGAACCCAAGATCGCTCTTCTAATCCGCGATTCCTCCATTGTATAAGGAAATGCACCTGTCCTTGAACATTTTTAGAATCAAGGACCTTTTGAATCACAAATTTTTTTGGCCCACTGGAACCTCTCCCAGGCACACTTGAAAACTGGGCTTGACCAGGATAAAGCACTGGCTTCAATAGAGAACAATGAAAGGTGTTTGGAATTCTTAATGAGCCTGGAATTTTTAACCTAAATGCGACGGAGTTCACCTGCTTGATGATAAGAAACGGCCCGATGAACTTAGGGCCCAATTTCTTGCAAGGTTGTCTGAGCCTGATATTTTTTGTAGACAGCCAGACTTTCTGGCCAACCTTAAGGGAGCAGGGGGTACGGTGTCGGTCCGAATTTTTTTTTGCAACAAGTGAGGCTTGTTTTAAAGATGAATGTACTTTCTTCCAGACAACTCTGAGATCCCTGGCAGTGGAACGGATCTCCTGAATACCAACGGACTGGAGTGAATACAAAGAGTTAGATCTGGGGTGGAAACCATAATTGCAAAAGAACGGAGAGGTTTTCGTGGATGAGTGACAGGAGTTGTTACAGGCAAATTCTGCCCAGGGCAACAAGGAGGACCAGTTGTCATGGAACTCCGATATGTAGCATCGCAAGAACTTCTCCAAGGACTGGTTAACCCTTTCAGTCTGCCCATTTGACTGAGGGTGGTATGCAGATGATAAACTGACCTTGATTCCCAGGAGGGTACAGAATGATCTCCAGAACTGCGCTATGAACTGGGAACCCCGATCGGAGACGATGTCTGTAGGGAGTCCATGGAGGCGGAAAATGTGTTGAATGAACAAGACTGCCAAATCTCGAGCAGTAGGAAGCCTAGTGAGTGGAATGAAATGCGCCATCTTGCTGAACCGGTCTACCACGACCCAAATGGTATTGTGTCCCGCAGAGGGTGGCAGATCGACTATAAAGTCCATGGACAGATGTGTCCAAGGTTTACCAGGGGCGGCCAACGGAAGGAACTAACTGACCTACCGGGCGAGTCCTGGGAACTTTGTTCCTGGCACAAACTTCACAGGACCGGACGTGACTCTTGACGTCAGCAGACAGAGACGGCCACCATACAGTACGGGAAAGGATTTCCAGTGTTTTGTAGACTCCAGGATGCCCAGCAGTCCGACTGTTGTGTGCCTCAGCAAGGACTGTCTTCCTTAGATGAACTGGGACAAATAAACATCCTGCCGGAGTGTTATCAGGAGCCAACCTCTGGAACCTTTGTAAGGTACAGCTCAAATCTTGAGTTAATCCGGCATGAATCATAGACACAGGAACAATAGGCTCTGGGCAGGTGACCGGAGCATGATGTGCCAGGAAACTTCTAGACAGGGCGTCCGCTTGAATATTTTTGGAACCAGGACGATAGGTGATAATAAAGTTGAACCGAGTGAAGAACAGCGACCACCGAGCCTGTCGGGGGTTCAGACGTTTGGCTGACTGTATATACTGTAAGTTTTTATGATCCGTTATAACGGAGATCTGGTGTGCAGCGCCTTCCAACCAGTGCCGCCATTCCTCAAAGGCCCATTTAATTGCCAGCAATTCTCGGTTTCCCACGTCGTAGTTGGTTTCCGCTGATGAGAACTGAGGGGAAAAAAAGGCACATGGATGTAAGCGGTGGGTCTGGGGGTCTTTTTGTGACAAGACGGCCCCAGCACCGACGTCAGACGCATCTACCTCAAGAACAAACGGTACCCTAGGATCCGGATGTCTGAGAACCTGAGCAGACACAAAAGCTTTCTTCAGGGTTTTGAATGCATTTATTGCCTGTTGTGACCAAACAGTTGGATCACCTCCTTTGCGGGTCAAGGTGACGATAGGAGCCACGATATCAGCAAAGCCGCCAATAAACCTCCTGTAGTAATTGGCGAATCCCAGGAATCTCTGGACCGCCTTGAGGTTATTCGGTTGTATCCAATCCAGAATTGCTTGGACCTTGGTTGGGTCCATGGAGAAACCTTCTGAGGAGATTAGATAACCGAGGAAGGATACCTTCTGGACCTCGAACTCGCATTTCTCGAGTTTAGCGTAGAGGTGATGTTCCCGTAATTTCTGTAGGATTTGTCTGACATGACCCTGGTGCACAGACAACGATTTTGAATATATGAGGATGTCATCTAAGTAAACAACAACAAAGTGTCCCAGGAACTCACGTAACACCTCATTAATCAAGTCCTGAAATACGGCAGGAGCATTACTAAGGCCAAACGGCATGACCAGGTATTCGTAATGGCCCGAGAGCGTGTTGAAAGCAGTCTTCCACTCATCACCTGCTCTAATACGTATGAGATTATAGGCCCCACGAAGATCAATTTTTGTGAAGATAGTGGCTCCTCTTAATTGATCAAAAAGAACGGAGATGAGGGGAAGGGGGTAGGTGTTCTTAACCGTAATAAGGTTCAGCCCTCGATAATCGATACAGGGTCTGAGTCCACCGTCCTTCTTGGGTACAAAGAAACACCCCGCTCCTACTGGGGACTTGGATGGCCTGATGAAGCCCTTCTCCAAGTTTTCGTCAATATACTCCTGCATGGATTTGGTCTCTGGACCAGAGAGAGGATACAAGCGTCCCTTGGGTAATTTAGAGCCCGGAATGAGCTCAATGGCACAGTCGAAATTGCGATGCGGTGGTAGTGTGTCAGCAGCCTTTTTGGAGAAAACATCCCAGTAGTCATGATACTGAGAAGGGAGCTGCTCCGGAATAGACTGAATAATACGTAGAGGTAGTGTCAAGCAAGACTGTGTACAATGGGGGCTCCACTGGACAATTTCTCCTTTTGCCCAATCCATGACGGGGTTATGGCAAGATAGCCAAGGGTGGCCCAGAATTAAAGGAACCGAAGGACATTCGATAAGACGTAAGACTATGGATTCCGAATGGAGAGCGCCAATGTTCAACTGTAATGGTGGGGTCTCCCAAGTAATCTTGCCGCCTGGCAACGGACTACCATCTAAGCCACATACCGTAATGGCAGATTGGAGTTTAATCCGCGGAATCCCAGCAGAGCGGGCAAACTCGATGTCAAGGAAGTTGCCAGCAGCTCCACTGTCAATGAAGGCTGATAGTTTCGTAGAACGAGCACTGAACGTGAGCTGTGCAGGGACCAATAGTGCATTTTTCTGGGAGACAATTTGCAGACCTAAGTGAACTCTCCCCTCGTTCCTTAGGCATGCTCTTTTCCCGACTTGTTTGGGCAAGAACGGGAGAAGTGGCCTCTTGCGCCACAATATAAACATAAGCCTTGTGACCGTCTCCTGTCTCTCTCCTCAGAGGAAAGACGGTATGCTCCCAATTGCATTGGTTCCTCACCATCCTGGGAGATAGGAACGAAGGCGGATGGAGGTGATGACGTTTCCTTTTCAGTTTTCCGCTCTTTATATCTCCTGTCAATTTTAATGGAGAGGTGCATCAGATCCTCCAGAGAGCTAGGAGACGGGTATTGCACCAGCGAATCTTTAATCTGTTCAGATAGGCCGACACGGAACTGACTACGTAAGGCAGGGTCGTTCCATCCACTGTCAGGTGACCATCTACGGAATTCCGTGCAGTATTCTTCTGCCGACCGTCTGCCTTGTTTCAAGGACCGTAGGTGAGCTTCCGCGGAGGCCACTCGATCCGGGTCATCATACAGTAAACCCAATGCCTCAAAGAAGGAGTCTACGGACTGCATGGCCGGACTGGTCTGTGGCAAAGAAAACGCCCAGGACTGGGGGTCACCCTGTAGAAGGGAAATAATAATCCCAACTCGTTGCTGCTCTGAACCGGAGGAGCGGGGTCTCATCCGAAAATAGAGCTTGCAGCTCTCCCTGAAGTTCCGAAACAAGGTTCTATTTCCGGAGAACCGATCCGGTAAATTCATTTTGGGCTCACAGATGGGATCTGGAGGAGATTGTGAAGCTTTTGTGGCTTCTTCTTGAACAGACATACGCTCAGCCAATCCCTGCATCATCTGATACAAAGACTCAACATGGCCTGCTAGGGTTTGTGCCGGAGACAGTGTGGATCCACTTGCATCCATCCTAATCTTGTCTCCGTGAGTGGGCCGGTTATAATGTTAGGAACCCCCTCCAGCCGGCACAACACAACCCGGAGTCTACTCTGCCAGTCAGGTGTTCACTGGAGCCCCTGATGGTGGGGACAGACTGGGCTGCAGACTGACAGAGGGTCGTGAAGTGTGTACCGGCTGGGGAGAACCCAGGCAAGAAGAGTCAGGTCCACGCAGGGGTCAAAGGCCGGCAGCAGGTAACAGTAATGATGAACAAGCTGAGGTCAGAGGTCACAGGCAAAGTAGCAGAACGGGTAAACAAGCCAAGGATCAGGGTCACAGGAAACACAAGCAAAGTCCAATACGAAGCCAAGGGTCATACACGGGAAGTCAAACGTAGATACAGGATACAGGAACTGGAACAAGCAGGTCAGCAGACTGGAGCACAGAAGCTATAACCGGCAATGAGGCAGCAGACCTCATTGCCTTAAATACCCAGCTGAACCAATCACAGGTAAAACACACTCCTGCAGGTTAATAGAGCAGTCACTAATAGAGCCAATCAGGGCTTGCCCCTGGCCTGCACAGTTGCAGGCTAATGCCTGTAATTGCCTCCTATAATCTGCCCATATTAATTAGCCCACAGGCTGTAGAACGCTGCGCCCGGCTTCCTCCTATTGCCGGGACGCAGCTCTGAAGCGTCTGCTGGTTGCCCCGGCAACGGCCGGGTTATGGCCGGAAATGACGTCCCGGTCGCCATGGCGACGGCCGGGACGCGGGTGAGTGAGTCGCGGCGGCTGGGCACCCTTTCAGTGGTAGTCGGAGTAACGTAATTGTCAAGTTAATACTTAAGATGCTGTTATATTGTTAGTGAAAAGTGTCTGGATAAAGAAATATAAGTGCTGCAGGATGCTTATATATCAATAATGGGCAATTGGAAACAAAATGGTCCTTATTACCACAATAGATGATAAGCTAGCAGATGGTCACCTTGGGCCTGATCCATTAAGGAGCTTAACTTCAGAAACTTCTTATTTCAGTCTCCTGGACAAAACCATGTTACAATGCAAGGGGTGCAAATTAGTATTCTGCTTTGCACATAAGTGAAATACTGACTGCTTTTTCATGTAGCACACAAATATCAACTTTAAATTTCAGTGTACAAATAAGCTATCAATTATTTGTGTGCTACATAAAAAACAGTCAGTATTTAACTTATGTGCAAAACATAATACTAATTTGCACGCCGTGCATTGTAACATGGTTTTGTCCAGGAGACTGAAATAAGAAGCTTCTGAAGTTAAGATCCTTAATGAATCAGGTCCCTGGTTTTTTCAACAATGACAGTTTAGACGCTAATCTGCATTAATTTGACTGTTACCTCCTTAGAACAACAAGGAGTAGTAGTAGATGTAGAAGCACTATAAGTACTTGAGTACTTTCTCTTGTTTCCTTTCTTTGACCTGGTGGTCAGTCCTAATAGCGAAATGCATAAGTATTTCTAAGGACTTAGGAGAGGGATACTCCACTAGGTGATCCCTCATCTATTCACCCAATGCAGTACCTACTTCATAGAGCCGGATCACTCTAAGGAGAATCAGTTGCCAAGCGCCTAAATTCAGAGCTATATTATTCCAGGGAATGATGACCCTGATGAAGGTAACATAGATGTGACTCTGCAGATTAAGTATTATCACGGTCATCATCAAGTATCCCTACTGCTTCAAAAAATGCATCTAAACCAGAAAGACAGAAAGAGCAGGATTCTGCAAATCAATCCCAATGGTCCAAGTCTGTAGGTCATCCTGTAATAGGGATATAACGATTCCAACACTTTGTTTGCTTAGTACCAAAGGTACAAGGTCTTAACCTAAAATAAAACCTATAACTGTCTGGAAAATTTCTGAAGGATCTACAATCTCCAGAAAAATATGTAAGATTTAATTTAGGCTCCTCAAAAAAAATGTACAGATAATCTGTAGTTTACCCAAGAGATCTCCATGAGGAAAATAAAAACGAGCAGAAGGCCACTTATGTGTAGTATACTCTGTATTCACTGTTTGTATAATGTACAGGATTTTTAACCTTATTTTAATAAGTGACCTTCTGGCCATTTTTCCTTTTCTGGTGGAAGTATCTTGGGTAAACTGTAGGTATATGTAGAAGTCCCTGCATATTAAGGATCTTCAGAAAGCCAAACTTAAAAGAATAACATTGAGGTCTACATTGGGTGTTTGATCCACCTCCTGGATTGAAGCATTACCCAGAAAAGATCCTTCTTACGTATATACTTAACATATGCAGTTTACTGTTTGAGCACTATTTATGGGGTGTGTAAAAATTCCAAACTATTAGGGTCTAATGTGTCCCGCAGACAAGTCAATAAACAGCCAGCTTCTTCCTGGTGCCGCATAGTTATTGAGTGGGGAGTATAGGTGTCAGTGAGGAAATCTATTTGTGTCATAATATTAAAACTGATTAATTTATTGTAACTGTAGTCTTGATTAATTTCACTGTTTGTCATATTTACTATTTGTTGTCTTTTTTCATTTTTTGTTGTTGTTACTTTTGTCTTTTTTAGTGCTAGATTTATAATGGTGAATTTCTGGAGATGGTGGAAACAAGCCACAGTCTGGTAAATGCAGGGCTGGAGTCTCTATAGGGAGGGGTGGGCATAAAACAGCATGACCCCCTTTTCAGAGACTAAGGTGTAGGGCTTTACCCAGATCCCGTGGCTGAGAGGAACTGGAGTAATGAAGAAAATGGGAACTTTGCTACCTCAGTGGTCCCAGTCAGAGCCGGATTTAGACCTCATGGGCTCTAGGCAAGATACTGTTTTGGGGTCCATAGCACTATATATTTTTTTTAACCATAGCATATATTAACTTTTAACACCTACTAGAAAAGATAATGCAAACAATGTTATACCAAAACATATTAACTTTGCAAATCCTTAACTAAAACAGAGTGTGAATAATGTCAAAATTGTTTTATAGTTTTTAATGCCTTATATCAGACAAAGTACAAACAATGTTAAGTTTGAACTTTTTTGACTGGAGAGTGGACAGTATTACAATAATTATATTTTAATAACAGGAGTTTTTTCAATAATCTTTTATAATGAATTTTTTTCATTACTCACGTTTACTGATGAAAAAACATTTATTTCACTCCATGCTGGCTGCTATTATTGGTCCAACTCTGCTCAGTCTACTTCGATCCACACACACATTACAAATTCCTCTATTTTTATTTTCAAATTTGCAATTTGAATATGCAGTTTAAACCAACAAAGTGTTTTTTGGCGTATGATTATGAGGTGGACCAGAGAACTATTGCCCGGGGTCTGCGTCCCCGTACACAAATATATACCAAAACCAAACAATGCAATAGACTCAGGTCCTCAGAAAAACTAGTACTGCAGTTTCAGCCTTGGAGTTTGAGGAATCAAAGCATGCTATATTATGATCGTGGAATAAATTGAAGTCCATATAGCTACCTCTGGATCGTATTAGTTTTGATTACTATACACCTATGCGAATTGATATACGCATATTATAAAGTTATATCAACGTGAGCACTGCCACAAGGAGTCAATTTCATTAATAGACATTGTTCATACCACCTCGAGAGGGAGCATCTGTAACCATATTCAATTTATATAATCTTTTGTAGGTGCACCTATAGATTTATTATTGATATTCCCATCTAGAAGGTGGTCTGTCTATATATGCTCAATGAGTGCATTTTATATTTTATGTTTTTAATAAATATTATTATATCCACTAGGGATGAGCGGGCTCGGATATCTGAAATCCGAGCCCACCCGAACCTTGCCGATCCGAGCCGGATCAGAGACAGATCCGGGTATTCCCACCAATTGCAAAACTGAAAGCGAGGCTCCGAGTCATAATCCTGTTGTCGGATCTCGCAATACTCGGATTCTATAAATTCCCCGCTGGCCGCCGCCATCTTCACTCAGGCATTGATCAGGGTAGAGGGAGGTTGTGTTAGGTGGTCCTCTGCCCTGCTATATCCTGTGCTGTGCTCAGTCCAGTGGTGCTGTGTCCTGTGCTCTGTCCTTCTGAGTTCAGTGGTGCTGCTGGGTCCTGTGCTGTGTCCTGTTCAGTCCAGTGGTGCTGTGTCCTGTGCTCGGTCCTTCTAAGGGCATTGTTATTTCCCCATTATTCTCAAGTTATAAAAATTTAAAAAAAAGTTATAAAAAAAATAAATAAAAAATAATTATAAAAAAAAGAAATTAAAAAAAAATATCCAAAAACAATCCTGCAGTATAAGTCCGATGGTACTGCAATATTACAAAGTTCACTGATTCTGCAGTATAAGTCCAGTGGTACTCTCCTGTGCCGCATATAATTTTTAAAGGCTTTGCCGAGTGTGTGTGGCTTAGGGGTACGCTCTCTTGTGCTACATATAATGGAAAACAAAAATTTGAAGGATAAAGCTGCGAGGAAAAAGCTCAGTTTTCCTAAAAGACCCGCTGGCGGGGATGCTGATAACATCTGGTCCGGACTGACAGACCTGCCAATCATTGCAGACATGTCTACTGTTGCTGCATTGGATGCTGTCACAATAGAAAAAATGGTGGAGGATTATTTTGCTGACACCATCCAAATAGACATGTCAGACAGTCTATATTGTTACTGGCAGGAAAAAAAGGCAGTTTGGAAGCCCCTGTACAAACTGGCTCTATTTTACCTGAGTTGTCCCCCCTCCAGTGTTTACTCGGAAAGAGTTTTTAGTGCAGCGGGGAACCTGGTCAGTGAGCGGCGAAGGAGGTTGCTTCCTCACAACATTGAAAAAATGATGTTTATAAAAATGAATAATCAATTCCTCAATGAAGTACAGCACTGCCCTCCAGATAGTACAGAGGGACCTGTGGTTGTGGAGTCCAGCGGGGACGAATTGATAATGTGTGAAGAGGAGGAAGTACACACTGTAGGGGGAGAGGAATCAGAGGTTGAGGATGAGGACGACATCTTGCCTCAGTAGAGCCTGTTTAGTTTGTACAGGGAGAGATGAATTGTTTTTTTTGGTGTGGGGGCCCAAACAAACCAATCATTTCAGCCACAGTTGTTTGGTAGGCCCTGTCGCTGAAATGATTGGTTTGTTAAAGTGTGCATGTCCTATTTCAACAACATGTGGGTGGGAGGGCCCAAGGACAATTCCATCTTGCAACTCTTTTTTTGGCATTATGTGACCATTCAACAGTCGTTTGCCATGTTCAAAAAATTAAACCAAAAGTAAAATGCCCTGTCATAATTTAAAACAAGAGGTATTGACATGCTAGAACTACTGTAGTGTTTATATGTTATAAACACTACACTTGAAAGTTGGAGGAGGTATTGTAGCCCCGGTACCAAATTTCGTACCGGGGCCACTCCACTATGCAGTCCAGATAGAGGTGTATCAGATATTAAACAATGTTGACTGTTGCTGCAAAATTTTTAAATAATATTGTGGGGAACACTACACTATGCAGTCCATAAACTTTTTTGGTAGAATTCAGACCCGTGGAGGGTTTTTTTAAATTATATTGTAGGGACCACTCCTCTACGCAGTCCAGGTACAATTTTTGGTGGGATTCAGATCATTTGAGGGTTTTTAAATTATATTGTGGGGACCACTCCACTACGCAGTCCAGAAAGATACCTCGTTGCAACGTTTTGGACTAATAACAATATTGTGAGGCGTTCAGAATACACTGTAAATTAGTGGAAATGATTGTTATTGAATGCTATTGAGGTTAATAATAGCGTAGGAGTGAAAATAAGCCCAAAAACTTGATTTTTGAACTTTTTATGCTTTTTTCAAAAAAAATCTGAATCCAAAACCCGAGACACCAAAAGTCTCCGGTGCACATCCCTAATAGCCACACTGCAGTACTAGTTTTTCTGAGGACCTGAGTCTATTGCATTGTTTGGTTATGCAGTTTAAACAAAATCCTATTTAAATACATCCTGGACTTTAAGTTCATCGACGTTACACCGTACCTGCACCATTGATTTTGCACAGGAAAGTTCTGTGTCCTAAACATAATTTTGTTTATTTTGCTGTTTTTATTCTGCCCCCATACATGGCTTGGGTGACCACATACTACTGTCTCAAAAGCAGGATTTCTAAAGGGGGGTTTCCAAATGTTTTCATTGGGATGCCTGTTTATCAAGAATTGTGGTGGTTCTTGTAACATTGCAATACCCGCTCTGTTATCTCCTACTCAGGCTGGTGATCAATAAACCCCAGTGTCACAAAATATATACAACATTATTAATAGCCCTCAAACATACCATCTGCTCTCTGCCATCGGTGGTGTTGGGGAATAGGGACAGCGGGCTCCGGTGTGTGGCCCCACCTCTGCTACATTCACACTCTGAAATTAATTTAAAATAGTTGTTCTCCAAACTAAAAAGAAATCATGAAAAAAATGGAAACTTGAATTTTTCCTATGGTAAAGAAAATGGGGTATATTTTTTAAACTGCGGGCTTGAAAAAGTGGAGATGTTGTTTATAGCAAAAAATCAGATTCTAGCTGTCATTTTGTAGAATGCACTAAATAAATGATAACTAGAATCTGATTGGTTGCTATAGGCAACATTTCCAGTTTTACAAACCCACAGTTTAGTAAATATACCCCAATGAGTCATCCTCAGACGGGCACTTGAGAATAAGCGAGTGGGAAAGACAAGGACTGCGACTGGCGCAGGTGCAACACCATCCCCCCTCCACATTCACCCCTTTACCCTCAGTAACACTTGTTAACACCGCCATTCCGCTTAACCGTTTTGATTTCAATTAAATGAAATGCGTGACAAAAATTATCATGACCAATTTAAAAATCCAAGTGGAGTTTGGTGGTGCGAGGGAAGGTTGAGGGAAGGTGGACTTTAAATTAAGCCCGCACTTGTTTTTATCTTTAGCCTGAAATTGAAGGCAAGATATAAGCATATTAGCCTAAGGCGGTCTGAACCATTAATCAGGCCCTGATTCCGGCATGTGTGTGGTTGTTTGGTAATCTGACCACATGACCAGATTACAATGTACATGGGCACATGTCTACTTGTTGCTTTGTTAGATCCAGAGTTGTGCTTGAGATTAGGAGCAGTGGTGGCACGGCAGCATTTTTGTGGACACTCTTTCCTCTATTTACTTGCATTTGAAATGTGGTGTCGCTGGCGTTTTACCAATGCCAGTGGGTAATCAGTCTTAGAACCATGATTATGCCTTTTATAGTATTTGGTACAGAGATTTACATGCTGAGGGCAAATACAATTCTTTAACAAACAAAAACAATACTCTCCTTTCATTGGTATTTTTTTATATGTGACATTGAAATAGGTTAAGGGTGTTATAAATTATACTTTAATGAAATATGACATTGTTAATAGGGCATTTTATTTATTGGCATGGCATGTGAGAGGACATTTAACAGAAATATGGCAACACTCAATGAGCAACTTCTGAATGATTTTCTGAATAAAGAACCAGAACTGGAGGAGGTGCATAGGAATCATGAATGGTAAATCACTGGATGATATAGACTTGATAATGTTTTCGTTTTGTTTGTATAAGTAAAGTGTGTGTGTGTTTATATATAAAGTCTCTACTACCAAACCAACAACATTGTGTTACCCATGACAAGAAATTATGCAAAACTGTGGCACATAATCCTAAAGCAACAAAAAAAAAACAAAAAAACTTGTCTTACCCCATCTTGCGTACCCATGCATATTTAATCATGGCGGGGCAAATTTAAATTGAAATGTGTACTTTTTTCTTGTTCATGGTGTCATACCTAGAGTGAAATAAACATACTTGCAAGCCTGTTTTGAACAGTGTAAATACTTACATTTTGCAGTAAATACCAAGGTTTGTATTAATGGCTTAAAACTAGAGATGCTCATTGACCTGCGTGTTTTGGTTTTGGTTTTCTTTGTTTTTGTTTTGCTATTTTGTTTAAAAAATCAATGTTTAGTGCTCCACCTGTTTATTGGATAAGTAATGTAATTGTAAAGCTAATAAATTATCCAAAAAACAGTTAAAGGGCTCACTGTGTATGTCACCATAAACCTCACATTACACCTTTAAAAAATACTAAACATTTGCATGCAAATAAACACACGGAGACTTGGATAAGTTTATAAAAAATTGCGAGAACTTTTATTATTATGAGTTTTAATTTTAACTAAACCTATGGTGGCAGAGAAAAGGGCACTGCGAAACAGCTCTCAAGCTGGTCACACTATCACACAAGTGAACTGGCGCAAACCGCCGTACGTCCACAACAACAGGGGAACAAATCCCGTCATCACTAGCGCCGAGTTGGCGTCAGTGACTGCCCCTTTAAACTCACGCTGCCCTCCCTCACCGAGCCGGACAGGGACCCTCCTCACCGAAGGACCAAAAAAGGAGTTACTGGTGCCACCTAGGGGACAGTGACCTACGCCAACTACCTGTGCGCCCACAAATCAGCCGCTGAACGCAGTGCCTTCCTACCCCGCTGTGCCCCACAGACGCCGCAGCCCGCCACCAACTAAAGGAAACACACCGAAACTCCCCCGCAAATCCTATCTACAAAGAAACCCAAACCCTCTTCCGTTAGATGAACACCGTCCCGTCTAAAAAAATTGAGGTGACTCTACCCCCAATCCCGGGTGATCTATAATTATTCCTCCTAGAGACCGTACTACCTTCCGAATGGCGCTATTAACCTTCCTGACCATAATCGTCATCTTTTTGAATGGGATCTTTGTTCTCCATGCCAGCCGGGGGATTAATGCTGACCAACCAATGAGGATATCAGGCCAAGCCTCGTGAATTCGCCTTAGGTCTTCCTGAATCTCAATAATAAGATCTAGTGACTTTCCTTTTCCCAAGTCATTGCCACCCGCGTGCACTATTAGGACATTTGGTGGGCCCTGATGTTGAATAAGCCTCACCAACCATGGAACTAGATCGGACCAACCTAAGCCTCTTCTGCCCAACCATCTTATTATGACGTCCTCGTGATTCGGGATAACATTAGACCTGGGATGGCCAGCGGCCCAGAAAACAAAGGAATGCCCGATAATCCACACCATCTTAGTTGGAGCACTCTCACCTGGAAGCAGAAAACCGGTGTTAAAAACATACCACCATATTTGGAAGACAGTCCAGGCTTAGCATAAAGCACAAGAAGGATAGAATGGTGGAAATAACAGGTTTACGGGGGAGGATTAGGGAAGAGAGAGACACATACGGGGAGCAGACCACCCAGGCGAAGGTAAACAACACCCGGAAAAACCCTGGCTGCACACCACTAATCAGGACTTACGCCCCCGCTCCAAAGCGACGAGTGGAAAAGCCCAGGGTAGCCCACCTTAAATTTCCTCTGAACCTACTTCCCTCCAGTTTCAGTGCATGTCCTCGTGTTCGAGTACTTCTCTTCCTTTGGAGAATGTTTCCCTCATGTACCTTGTTCAAACCCTTGATAAGTTAGAAAGTTTCCATCATGTCCCCCCTTTCCCTTCTCTGCTCCAAACTATACATAGTGTTCTTTTAGTCTTTCCGGGTAAGTTTTGTGCTGTAGCCCATGCACCATTTTAGTTGCCCTTCTTTGTACAGTTTCTAATGTATTTATATCCTTATGGAGATATGGCCTCCCAAACTGAACACAGTATTATAGATGAGGCCGTACCAGTGACCTATACAGTGGCATTATTACTTCTTTCTTTCTGTTACGGATTTCTCTCCCTATGCAACCAAGTATCCGACTTGGCTTACTCATTGCTTTGTTACATTGCTTACCTGCCTTTAAGTCACCTGAAATAGTGACTACTAGATCCCTTTCCTCCTCAGTAGTTTCCATTATTATGCCATTAATACTATATTTAGCCTTTGTGTTTTGATTTTGCATTTTTTGGCATTAAACTGTAGTTGCCACTGTCTTACCCATTCCTCTAGTCTACTTAGATCATCAATCATTTGTCTTACACCTCCTGGTGAGTCTACCCTGTTGCATATCTTTGTGGCATCTGCAAAAAGGCACACTCCCCCTTCATTACGATTTGCAATGTCTCCAATAAAGATATTAAAAAGCACTGGTCCACGTACAGATCCTTGGGGTTCTCCACTGAATGTTGTCTAACATTCTTTCAGGTGTCAGTAACGTGGGATAAGCACACAGAAAAGTCGGTCCTTTATTTTTGTACAGTGTTTAGATCTGTCTTAATTATATTAATGATACTTAATTTCTTCGTGTCCGTTTTAGAATGTAGGCTAAAGTTGAAAAATGTAGTAAGCATATCAATATTTCTGTGAGAACCTACTATCATCATCCATGTCATGTAATGCTCTCACCTTTTTTTTTTAAATTGAGTTTATAACTTGAATCAATATATTTAATATTAATATACAGAATAAGGGAAATTTTATTGTGCAGTTAGCCACTACTGAAAAATAGGAACATTTCCAAGACAAGTCCTTATATCCAGAGAAGTTTAGGGACATTCGGCACTATATCACGCTAAACTAAATTCTATGTTTTGGGCAAAGTTATTCTTTAACAGAAATTAATTGTGGAGTAGGAGATTTTATATTACTGAACCACCCCCCTTAGTGCTCATCAGACATTGTGACCTATTTCTAGTTTTGACCACCCCCCACAAATAATAATTTCTAGTCAGAGCCTACATAATTATCATCATAATCTTTTTGCTGTACATTGATGGGATCATAACAAACTAATTACATACAATATACAATAACATAAGGTAAGGAAAGTCCTAGCCAAATGAGCTTACAATCTAACAAATTCAATTCTGGATTGATGCAGTCACAGTCTGTTATCAGCCTAGGACAGACAAACAAGGGGATTACCAGAGAGGAAGACAGATAAGGGAACATTTTTAATAATGTACACTATGCATAATAAAATTATTTCCTCAGGTAAGGCCCAGAAATTAAATAGAATTTTTTAATGTTACAACTTTATTGACTATTGTGTCATCATAGCACTGAATGGATCTTATTCACAAAGCGCTCTTACACAAAAGGGTAAATAGTGACTCTCACAAATTTATTTTTAGATGTTTTATGTATGCATCTTATTTAACCTTACCTCAGAAAGTTGTGCTGAAACACAGTATTCCCAGGCGTTGCATTAAGCAACTGCCATGTATCAGTTTGTCAACACAGCTACTGATAAATTATAACATGAAAACCCAACAGGGTTGTTGATCGATGGCGTGGTTTAGGTACAACAGCATCGCACAAAAATAATCATAAAGTATAACCAAATAGCTGTCTCCTACAAAACTGTGCATTTACATCACAACAGCAATAAAATCAAGTGATGTAAAATAAAAATTAAAAAATACAGAGTGCACAAGAATGAGGCTGAGGATGTTGATCTGGATTACCAGGAAATTATTACTGGTACAGCCGCTGCTGTTCATGACAGCAGGATTATGACTGAAAACGAAAAGTCATCGGAACCATTTCAGATGAGGACCACGTATACTAAAATGCAAGCAAGGTGTCCTGATCAATTAGAATGCACATTTCTAAGATGACCCTCAAGGGTGCGGGAAAGAGGCAGGATATCAAAAGCCACTGCAGAACAATAAGCAATTAGTGTAGTCCAAAAGGTGAACTGCAGATGAAAACATAGCATAAATCTGCAGTCTATTCAAGGTCCACAGAGCTGAAATTAAACATTAACGTCTAAATAGCCTTTTACTTTTCTCAATTATCATCATGTTGCGAGAAAGTCCTCTGAAAATATTGCAGACACCAGAATCATTGCTCCTGGTGCCTGCACGCCTCTGCTGACCAGACAAGCAGTAGCGTAATTTGCAGATCAGACGTTAATTTCAGAAAATTAGCTTGGAAGGGGCGGAGCTCTTTTTCCTGAACTCAAAAGAGCAATTTTCAAATACAATCTTCAAGTTCCGCTTCACCAGTTATTTGTAAATTCTGTAGGGTTGTTGTCTATAAATAGAGCCAAGGCTGATCTGTGGTATAGTTGGGGTATAATAAAGGAAAAGTTTGGCTGGAGAAACATGTGAATTTCCACACCCAAACGTGGAATGGGGTGAATATTTGGTGGAACACTTTTGAAAATTTAGCTCATCTGAGATCCTTTCTTTGTAATTTGAACATGAACGAAGTACATACAATAAGCTAAAAAACAGCACAGAGTATGGTATTGTTAATAATTTAGTTTAAACAAAGTAATGATTCAGTTGTGGCAGACAAACTTACAAACCAGCCTTCAATAAAAATCTTTACACAGAGAAAGGAAAATTAGTGTTACTATTTTGAAACTACCTAGATTTTGTAGATCTCATTTTTTTAACTAAACAATAATAAGGTTGTTTCCTGCATAAAGTTAACAAGCAGCTTTTTTATTTTTAATGATTTCCCTATCATGTCACCTCCGTTGCAGCCTTCTTTCTGGAGGACGCAGTCAGGCTAATTAGGTGCCCTCAAATAGTGGCCTTATGGGCCTCTCATAGGACACCCGGAGCTATGTCAGAGGTACAGTTTTCTAGGAAATAGTTCGAGATGGAGGTTTTAACATGTAGGAGCATTGTTTGATTAAGCAGGAGGGAGTCATCTAAGCGCCACCTGCCACGAGGTCGTGTATGTTTGAGGAGGTCTAAAAGCAGAAAAACCCGAGTGGTCTGTCCAGGAGAGCAGATATATGCCTGCTTGAGTTACGTGAAGAGTAAGAGAATGGGAAACACAGAGCATATCTATGAGCGAGTATAGTAGGTGTGGGGCTGAGAAGTGTGTATAATCTCTGGCATCGGAGTTACATAGTCGCCAGGAATCATACAGACGGTGGTGGGTGAGCAATATAGCGAGTGAGGTGAATTCAGAGGAGAAAGGGGTAGCCCGCCGGGAGGAGGGAGGAGAGGATTTATCCAGGAGAGAGTCAAGAACTACATTAAAGTCTTTGTCGACAATCATGTGACCTTGCGCCAGTTGCTAAATGTGCTTGGAGAGTCTGGTGAAAAAGGGTTTTTGTTTCTGGTTTGGGACATATACTGAGACCAGGGTGACGGGCAGAGCGTAGCGTGACAATCAGGAGGCGACCCTCTGGATCTGCAAAAGTGTAAGAGTGCAAAAAGGGCACTTTGCTGTGAATCAAGATAGCCATGCCCCGTTTCTTGCAGTCCGCAGAGGCAAAGAAGGTCTGAGAAAATTGCTTACCCTGAAGCTGTGAGTCGACTCCAGTAAGAGGAGTTTCTTGTAGAAAAACAATGTTGTTCGTTCTCTCCTACAGGCTCTCAAGAGCGTAGTGGCTTATGTAGGGAATTACGGCTGTTAACGTTGACAGAAAATATTTTTAAAGACATAGCTCTGCAGGGGGGGTAGAATCTCACAAGGTAAACTAATGCTTGAGGAGAGAAATACAAATAATTAGTGTGTCCCTGAGTTAGAGTATAAGAACAGGAGAGTAGTAGGAAAAAAGCCACAGACAAAAAAGTAGAGAGAAAAGGAAACAGTAAGCCCAATTGGGCAACAACATTGAATAAAAGGAATCCGTAGAGGGTTCAAAGACATAGTGGAGAGCCTATGCATGATACAATGAACAATATCAAAGGGTGTGTGGAGTCCTAATCCTGAGGAGGATAGGCGTCAGGACCGAAGGACCCGCAAAAGAATTCTTTAGAAAAAAATAATAAACCAAAGAACAGTGTGTGTAAAACAAACAGTATGTAAACACTAGACATGCTGCTTTAAACAGTTAGGCAATTAGGTAAGGGAAGGGAATAGGGGGTATAGATGGGGAGGAGACTTAGGGACCGAAGACAGCACTTAAGGCAGTGTGCTATAAAGGCCTATTGGAGCAAAATAACGTAAGAAAACTACCTATATGTCATACTTAATGCAAGGAAAACAAGAGGGCTGGAGTTGTAATCAGTGACTAACAATCCAAGGCTCCAATTACCCGAAGAAGTTCACCTGTGAAAGCAAAAAAAGATGACAAAACAAATTTCAAATGTCAACAATAACAATTAACATGTAAAGGTGGAGTAGCATCCCGGGCCAAGTGGCAAGAGGTACGGGACCACTCAGGTTGCGTGGGAGCAAAACGTTGGGCTCTTGGAGGTGGAGACTGCAGGGAAGATGACATGGGCAGGATGTCCAGCTTGGTAAGCAGGTCTTGACCTTGGTTTAGGGTTTTGACAAAATGAGAGGTGTTGTCTGCAAAAACCTGGAGCGGAAAAGGTAAGCCCCAGCGATAACGGACGTTATGTTGGCAGAGTATCCTTGTATCAGGTTGCAGATCTCAACGTTTCTGGATCATTGTTGGGACAAGGTCCTGAAACAACTGGACATCCATGTCTCGAGAAGAGAGAGCAGACTGATCTCTAGTTGCTTGTAGAATGCGGTCCCTGGTACAAAAATAATGCAACCAAGCTATAATGTCCCGAGGAGGTTGACCACTAACGGGTTTGGATCTCAGAGCCCGATCCATGAGGCAGTTTGCATCAGTGAGATCTGGAAAAATGTGAAGGAAAAGGCCTTTAAGACAAGCTTGAATTTCCGCCGGCAGGATGTCTTCAGAAACATTTCTAATGGTTTTCAGAGTCCTCTTGTTTCTCCTTCAGGGACTCAATGTCGTCGTGGAGGTTGGATAATTCTTTGTCAAGAACCGTCTGAGAGCGGCACAGATCATCTGTTTTGGATTCCAAGGTGTCTGTTCCGGTGCAGAGGGAGTTCAATTCAGTTTTAAAGTCATTGACTGCCTTAGAGAGTTCTTGTTGTAACGCTACTTTTACTTCCTCAAGAAGGTTAGTCATTACTGCATGAATCTGAGGATCCAAATCCATCTCCGAAGGAAGAAGAGGCCTGACACCTCTCGGCAGTCTACATGAGGAGGAGAGGGCTTGGATTTTGATCAAAAGAAGTTGGCCGAAGTCCCAGGCTTCTTTGGTTTGGTAGACATAGTGAGATTGACAAAAGAAATTAGATCGCTTGGGGGGATGGAGAAGATGGGAGAGAGTCAAGATGAGAGTATGGGGAAAGGAGAGGGGCACACATTGTGTTCAAATCATATGAGAGGGGTCTGCCCGAGTGTGGGTCACGTAGAGATGATCACATGACCTTTATGTGTAGTGAGCAGCAAATTGAGGGAAATATTTGAAAAGGAGGTCTCGGGTATAAAACAGATGACAGCCACTAGCTTATAGTTCTTGGTGGACCGACAGTGGGAGCACCGAGACAGACACAGGGTCATATTACGATAAAAGCCATCGCTCTTATCGTAACATTATGACCCTGTGTCTGTCTCGGTGCTGAAGTGAACAACAGATTATATATAGCAGGAAGATAGAGCGTAGTGACATATCAGCTACCGGGTGGCAGCACTGGCACTGCAGAAGACAGATAGGTTCAGGCAATTTGATTGTGTGGATCTGCCTGTACAGGATAGATTGAGAGCAGCAATAAATTTAATGCCCATGAACCCCTGTCCCTTCATGGGGGTCCTACAGATCTGTGTGGCAAGGAGCCCCAGGAGAACTCACATGGAATGCGACAAGTGGAGTGGAGCTTCTCACATCTATGAGATGAAATGGAAGTGGACTTTAGCTAATTGGATCTTCTTACATACTACAGGAGTGTGCTAAATTGTGGGTGATCCAGACAGGGGAAAGGACTCACCCCTTATCGAAAGGCACAGGTAGGTCAGTTTGAATCCAAGCACTGTGACCAGGATGAGCAGGTCCCACTCTACTCTGCAGATGGACAGCTGGCTTTGTAGTTCTTCTGCACTTAATTTGGAGCAGCCTGTGGGTCAGAGAGGTCCTGGTGAACAGGGAGGGGGGGGGTTTGGAAGGACACAGCACCCAGTAATACAGTCCTAGTGGTCCAGCGAGGGGATTCGCAGCACAGCAGCAGCTAGATGGCAATCAACAGGGCCAGAAACCGAGGCCACGGCTTTTCGCTGCGAGTTAAGCCTCCTACTAGCATCCATTTTAAATGCAGCTGCTACACTAATTTCCCTCCCCAAAACGTCCTTCTGCTGATACTTCATTCTTTACAGAACTCAAGATACTTCTAACATAGAAATTTAATAGCAAAATTGCACCAACATAGATATCATGACTTGTTTCAAAATATCTCCCAACTCAACGCTTTCCACTATGCCCAAAATTAGCACCTCTCATCCAAACTCATTACTTGCTCACATTTTTAGTTACAGGACTTTTTCAGGCTGCATCCAATCTTCAGAATTACCTCCTTCATACAAGACTTTGTGCTACCCTCTAACCAGTCCCTGATAATAAACCTCTTCGGGCAAGTTTATCAGATTCCTGGAAAACCCTCTCTACCTAGGCTAATCTACCCAATTATCACACAGTCAACACAAAATTTACATTTATTCTCCTTCCGTACTCCCCCTCCCTCCCCAAACATTACTGTGTAAGTGGATCATATAGTCCCACAAAGCACTTCTTCCCATTAATCAGGCTGGATCTATATGTGCTATGTTGTGCTTAACCTCACGCTTAAACTTACTATGTTCCTACAGAATTTAAGCAGATACTGCTTACCTCTTTTTCTTAATACCAAATATCCAGTCTTGTTTTATTACTGTGTTTGTTCCCAAATAAAAAGTAGTGGCAGTTAAGATAAATAATACTACAAGGCCTTTGAGTAACTTTTTTATATGGATATGCTCACAAAATAAATTGAAGACAATCTACTTAAACGAATGATGTTAAAATATTATGAGCTTTGCAGTTTGAGAATCCTATACAACTTGACAATTCATGTTGAAGTGCCAAAAAACTGCACAACAAGCCCTATCTTCTGTCAGCGACAGAAGTCCAACATAGCATAAATCCAGCGACAGGTCATACCTAATGGGCACAGAACAGCAGGTGAAAGGTAAGGGGAGGAGGGTCACTTGTTTCACCACAGATTCACCACTGGGGAGTAAGCTGGCACACACACAAAGATCAGTAACCCAGTGCTCTTAGCTGATAAGGAACTACAAGTCCCAGCATACCTTGCATCGCCTATGTTCTGTAGCTCCACACTTTTGCTAGGGGGTGTGAGCTGCTAAACACAGGCTGTCACCAGGTCCCTGCACCTGCCGAGGCTCTCACCTGAGCTATCCCAGCTCCCATCAGTCCTCCTCCGATCACCGTCACGTGTTTGATGGACAGCTTCTTCCCGGCGGCCGCGGCGCTGCTGGACATACATCGTACAAGGAGCTGCCTGCTGGCGGAGGCCATGTCTGCGGGTAACGGAGAGCTCGGGACTGAAGGGCAAACGCGGAGTGACAGAGAGTGACGCCAACACGCAGCGCAGGAAGAGGGCCGGGGAGAATGAGTGACGTCTGGGTGGGCGGAATAAGAATATATAGGAGGGTGACATGTGCGGGATACTAGTCACATCTGTGCCTGCAATCTAGAGGCACTGGTCTGATACTAAGGTATACAATCATTCACTAGATGCTGCTTGTGATGCTACATCATATAAATATAATACAACTGAATTCAATGGCTGTCCAGCTTGTTTCTTCCACAAAGAGTGTGTACGTTTTGGGTTTTGGAGGGATGAATTAAAATGTCGATCTGACATTAAAATGGTTTTGTGTTGTTACTACCTGGGAAATGCCAGTGGTGAATGTACCTCACCTCAAAATGTATTCATTTCATGTAATTAAAGTATAGAGAAATTGCGGGAAATGTAAATTACATTTTAAAACCCTAAAAATCTTAAATGCATGTGTCCCTAGTCAATGCCAATTGAGAATTTCTGCTCTTTAGTAGAGAAAAAGTGATCCATGAGGACGTATTATACGCGTATTTGTATGAAACTGATATGTGTATATATATATATATATATATATATATATATATATATATATATATATATTGTGTGTGTGTGTGTATATATATATATATATATATATATATATATATATATATATATATATATATATATATATATATATATATATATATGAAATGTACATGATAATGTTTAACAAAGAACGGCTCAAACTTAGGGTAGGGCTGGCACATCTTAGCCTGGGGGGGCAAGACTCGATTTAGGAATATTTTAAGAGAACAAAATGCAGGTGGCCCAGTAACCCAGCCCAAGGTAGCCCACTATTGGACCAGCCTGGCCCCCCCAGCTCAGCCTGCCCCTGTTTTTAGTGCAGCTGAATATAAATATAGTCCTGATATTGCACTTAATAGATATCATCTAAGTGAATGATTATATAAATCGTAGACTGAGTGGCCAATTCACTATATGGATCGTTAACATATAAGTGCTTCAAGTATAATCAGACTGTGATACTTCCTAGCCGCAAGTATAGCGAGAGGCAGTGCGCCCTTCTTACATTTACAGGACTTACATCAGACTTTGCCTGCTTGCATTGAGAATGGTCAGATACTTTCCAATCGATTTTTAGGATAGATCTATCCTCAGGATTTGTTTACCAAGTTCTCTCTCTCTCTCTCTATATATATTTTTTTTATTATTACCACCTTACTATTTATTATCACCAATGTTATCACCAGTGTTTAGAGATTTACATGAATTGTTTTAGCTTAGCAGTTATCTGTGTTTTAACTATTGTTTGTAATAAATTGCTATTATTTATGCTATTATTTATGTTGCACAAACATTGATCGTATCATTAGTGTGTGTTGAGCGCTGATCTCTTTCAACAGTACAGTATCTATGCGGGTTGGATCATCCTGTTTATTGAATGTAGGGATGAGCGCACTCGGATTTATGAAATCCGAGCCCACCCGAACGTTGCCGATCCGAGTCGGATCCGAGACAGATCCGGGTATTGGCGCCAAATTCAAATCTGAAACTGAGGCTCTGACTCATAATCCCGTTGTCGGATCTCGCGATACTCGGATCCTATAAATTCCCCGCTAGTCGCCGCCATCTTCACTCGGGCATTGATCAGGGTAGAGGGAGGGTGTGTTAGGTGGTCCTCTGTCCTGGTAGATCTCGTGCTGTGCTGTTTAGTTCTGTGCTGTGCTGTGCTGTGCTGTGCTGTGCTGTGTTCTGCAGTATCAGTCCAGTGGTGCTGTATGCTGTACTCTGTCCTTCTGAGGTCAGTGGTGCTGCTGGGTCCAGTGCTGTGTCCTGTTCAGTCCAGTGGTGCTGTGTCCTGTGCTCTGTGCTTCTAAGGGCATAGTTATTTCCCCAATATTCCCCTGTGTTTAAAAAAATAAAAAAAAGTTATTTAAAAAAATACCAAAAACTAATTTAATTTTTTTTAATTAGCACAAAATTTGCACAACCAATCCTGCAGTATAAGCCCATTGGTACTGCAATATTACCAAGTTCACACATTCAGCAGTAAAAGTCCAGTGGTACTGCAATATTACAAAGTTTACACATTCTGCAGTATCAGTCCAGTGGTGCTGTGTCCTGTGCTCTGTCCTGCTGAGTTCCGTAGAGCTGCTGGGTCCTGTGCCGTGTCCTGTTCAGTCCAGTGGTGCTGTGTCCTGTGCTCTGTGCTTCTAAGGGCATAGTTATTTCCCCATTATTCCCAAGTTTTTAAAAAATAAAAAAAAGTAAAAAAAAAATTACAATTAAAAATTTTAAAAAAAATATATATAATTATAACCAAATTTGCAAAACCAATCCAGCAGTATAAGTCCATTGGTACTGCAATATTACAAAGTTCACACATTCTGCAGTATCAGTCCAGTGGTGCTGTGTCCTGTGCTCTGTCCTGCTGAGTTCCGTAGTGCTGCTGGGTCCTGTTCAGTCCAGTGGTGCTGTGTCCTGTGCTCTGTGCTTCTAAGGGCATAGTTATTTCCCCATTATTCCCAAGTTTTTAAAAAATAAAAAAAAAGTAAAAAATAATAAAAAAAAAAAAAATAAAAAAATATAATAATTATAACCAAATTTGCAAAACCAATCCAGCAGTATAAGTCCATTGGTACTGCAATATTACAAAGTTCACACATTCTGCAGTATCAGTCCAGTGGTGCTGTGTCCTGTGCTCTGTCCTGCTGAGTTCCGTAGTGCTGCTGGGTCCTGTGCCGTGTCCTGTTCAGTCCAGTGGTGCTGTGTCCTGTGCTCTGTGCTTCTAAGGGCATAGTTATTTCCCCATTATTCCCAAGTTTTTAAAAAATAAAAAAAAAGTAAAAAAAAATAAAAAATTAAAAAAAATAAATAAATATAATAATTATAACCAAATTTGCAAAACCAATCCAGCAGTATAAGTCCATTGGTACTGCAATATTACAAAGTTCACACATTCTGCAGTATTTTGTGCTACATATAATGGAGACCAAAAATTTGGAGGATAAAGTAGGGAAAGATCAAGACCCACTTCCTCCTAATGCTGAAGCTGCTGCCACTAGTCATGACATAGACGATGAAATGCCATCAACGTCGTCTTCCAAGCCCGATGCCCAATCTCGTAGTACCGGGCATGTAAAATCCAAAAAGCCCAAGTTGAGAAAAAGTAGCAAAAAGAGAAACTTAAAATCATCTGAGGAGAAACGTAAAGTTGCCAATATGCCATTTACGACACGGAGTGGCAAGGAACGGCTTAGGCCCTGGCCCGTGTTCATGACTAGTGGTTCAGCTTCACCCACGGATCTTAGCCCTCCTCCTCCTCCCCCCCCCTACAAAAAATTGAAGAGAGTTATGCTGTCAGCAACAAAACAGCAAACAACTCTGCCTTCTAAAGAGAAATTATCACAAATCCACAAGGCGAGTCCAAGGATGTTGGTGGTTGTCAAGCCTGACCTTCCCATCACTGTACGGGAAGAGGTGGCTCGGGAGGAGGCTATTGATGATGTAGCTGGCGCTGTGGAGGAACTTGATGATGAGGATGGTGATGTGGTTATTGTAAATGAGGCACCAGGGGGGGAAACAGCTGATGTCCATGGGATGAAAAAGCCCATCGTCATGCCTGGTCAGAAGACCAAAAAATGCACCTCTTCGGTCTGGAGTTATTTTTATCCAAATCCAGACAACCAATGTATGGCCATATGTAGCTTATGTAAAGCTCAAATAAGCAGGGGTAAGGATCTTGCCCACCTAGGAACATCCTCCCTTATACGTCACCTGAATAACCTTCATAGTTCAGTGGTTAGTTCAGGAACTGGGGCTAGGACCCTCATCGGTACAGGGACACCTAAATCCCGTGGTCCAGTTGGATACACACCAGCAACACCCTCCTCGTCAACTTCCTCCACAATCTCCATCAGATTCAGTCCTGCAGCCCAAGTCAGCAGCCAGACTGAGTCCTCCTCAATACGGGATTCATCCGAGGAATCCTGCAGCGGTACGCCTACTACTGCCACTGCTGCTGTTGCTGCTGTTAGTCGGTCATCTTCCCAGAGGGGAAGTCGTAAGACCGCTAAGTCTTTCACAAAACAATTGACCGTCCAACAGTCGTTTGCCATGACCACAAAATACGATAGTAGTCACCCTATTGCAAAGCGTATAACTGCGGCTGTAACTGCAATGTTGGTGTTAGACGTGCGCCCGGTGTCCGCCATCAGTGGAGTGGGATTTAGAGGGTTGATGGAGGTATTGTGTCCCCGGTACCAAATCCCGTCGAGATTCCACTTCACTAGGCAGGCGATACCAAAAATGTACAGAGAAGTACGATCAAGTGTCCTCAGTGCTCTAAAAAATGCGGTTGTACCCACTGTCCACTTAACCACGGACATGTGGACAAGTGGTTCTGGGCAAACGAAGGACTATATGACTGTGACAGCCCACTGGGTAGATGCATCCCCTTCCGCAGCAACAGCAACAGCTGCATCAGTAGCAGCAACTACAAAATGGCGGCTCGTGCAAAGGCAGGCAACATTGTGTATTACAGGCTTTAATAAGAGGCACAACGCTGACAACATATTAGAGAAAATGAGGGAAATTATCTCCCAGTGGCTTACCCCACATAGACTCTCATGGGGATTTGTGGTGTCAGACAATGCCAGTAACATTGTGCGGGCATTAAATATGGGCAATTTCCAGCACGTCCCATGTTTTGCCCACACCATTAATTTGGTGGTGCAGCATTACCTCAAGAGTGACAGGGGTGTGCAGGAGATGCTTGCAGTGGCGCGCAAAATTGCTGGACACTTTCGGCATTCTGCCAGTGCCTACCGCAGACTAGAGGCACATCAAAAAAGCATGAACCTGCCCTGCCATCACCTCAAACAAGAGGTTGTGACGCGCTGGAACTCCACCCTCTATATGCTGCAGAGGATGGAGGAGCAGCAAAATGCCATTCAGGCCTACACAGCCACCTACGACATAGGCAAAGGAGTGGGGATGCGCCTCAGTCAAGCGCAGTGGAGACTGATTTCCGTGTTGTGCAAGGTTCTGCAGCCATTTGAACTTGCCACACGAGAAGTCAGTTCCGACACTGCCAGCTTGAGTCAGGTCATTCCCCTGATCAGGCTGTTGCAGAAGCAGCTGGAGAAAGTGAGGGAGGAGCTGGTAAGCCATTGCGATTACACCAAGCATGTAGCTCTTGTGGATGTAGCCCTTCGTACGCTTTGCCAGGATCCGAGGGTGGTCACTCTTTTAAAGTCAGAGGAATACATTCTGGCCACCGTGCTCGATCCTCGGTTTAAAGCGTATGTTGTGTCTCTGTTTCCGGCGGACACAAGTCTACAGCGGTGCAAAGACCTGCTGGTCAGGAGATTGTCCTCTGAAGAGGACCGTGACATGCCAACAGCTCCACCCTCATTTTCTTCCACATCTATGGCTGCGAGGAAAAAGCTCAGTTTTCCCAAAAGAGGCACTGGCGGGGATGCTGATAACATCTGGTCCGGACTGAAGGACCTGCCAACCATTGCAGACATGTCTACTGTCGCTGCATTGGATGCTGTCACAATAGAAAAAATTGTGGATGATTACTTTGCTGACACCATCCAAGTAGACATGTCAGACAGTCCATATTGTTACTGGCAGGAAAAAAAGGCAGTTTGGAAGCCCCTGTACAAACTGGCTCTATTTTACCTGAGTTGTCCCCCCTCCAGTGTGTACTCGGAAAGAGTTTTTAGTGCAGCGGGGAACCTGGTCAGTGAGCGGCGAAGGAGGTTGCTTCCTCAGAACGTTGAAAAAATGATGTTTATAAAAATGAATAATCAATTCCTCAATGAAGTACAGCACTGCCCTCCAGACAGTACAGAGGGACCTGTGGTTGTGGAGTCCAGCGGGGACGAATTGATAATGTGTGATGAGGAGGAAGTACACACTGTAGGGGGAGAGGAATCAGAGGTTGAGGATGAGGACGACATCTTGCCTCAGTAGAGCCTGTTTAGTCTGTACAGGGAGAGATGAATAGCTTTTTTGGTGTGGGGGCCCAAACAAACCAATCATTTCAGCCAAAGTTGTTTGGTAGGCCCTGTTGCTGAAATGATTGGTTTGTTAAAGTGTGCATGTCCTATTTCAACAACATAAGGGTGGGTGTGAGGGCCCAAGGACAATTCCATCTTGGACCTTTTTTTTTTGCATTATATGACCAATCAACAGTCGTTTGCCATGTTCAAAAAGTAAAACCAAATTTAAAAAAATACAAGAAATTAAACCAAAAGTAAAATGCCGTGTCATAATTTAAAACAAGAGGTATTGACGTGCTCTAAAACTACTGTATTGTTGTTTATATTTTATAAACACTACACTTGAAAGCTTGAGTCTTTCAATAAAAAAGTAACTGTCCATTGCACGAATATTTGCAACAGAGACAATTTTAGGGTTAAGAAAGTCAACTAATAACACTTTGACGCTGTCTGTCTTTATAAACACTACACTTGGAAGTTGGAGGAGGTATTGTGGCCCCGGCACCAAATTTACTACCGGGGCCACTCCACTGTGCAGTCCATATTTAGGTGTATCAGATATTAAACAACGGTGACAGTTGATGCCCAATTTTTTAATTATATTGTGGCCTCGGTACCAAATTGTGTACCGGGGCCACCACACTACGCAGTCCAGATACTTGTTTGGTGGAATTCAGACCAGTTGAGGGTTTTATTATTATTATATTGTGTGGACCACTCTATCTATACCACACTACAACTCTATACCACTCTATTTCATACTTTAATTCTATTTCATACTTTAATTCTATTTCATACTTTAATTCTATTACTAATTACCATAAAGAGGAACAAAATAAACCAATTTTACCAAAAGTATAATATGACTTAGACTTACAAACACTACACTTGAAAGATCGTGCCTTTAAATGAAAAAGTCAGTCTTCATTGCACGACTATGTGCAACAGGGACATTTTTTTGGGTTTACAAAGTCAACGAATAACACTTCGACCCTGTTTGTCTTTAACATACTTGATGGGATCTCAATGACGAATTGTCTGTACCATGTTTGGAGGAGGTATTGTGGCCCCGGTATCAAATTGGGTACCGGGGCCACCCCACTATGCAGTCCAGATACTTGTTTGGTGGAATTCTGACACGTGGAGGGTTTTTTAATTATATTGTGGCCTCGGTACCAAATTGTGTACCGGGGCCACCACACTACGCAGTCCAGATACTTGTTTGGTGGAATTCTGACACGTGGAGGGTTTTATTATTATTATATTGTGTGGACCACTCTATCTATACCACACTACAACTCTATACCACTCTATTTCATACTTTAATTCTATTTCATACTTTAATTCTATTTAATACTTTAATTCTATTTCATACTTTAATTCTATTTCATACTTTAATTCTATTACTAATTACCATAAAGAGGAACAAAATAAACCAATTTTACCAAAAGTATAATATGACTTAGACTTACAAACACTACACTTGAAAGATCGTGCCTTTAAATGAAAAAGTCAGTCTTCATTGCACGACTATGTGCAACAGGGACATTTTTTTGGGTTTACAAAGTCAACGAATAACACTTCGACCCTGTCTGTCTTTAACATACTTGATGGGATCTCAATGACGAATTGTCTGTACCATGTTTGGAGGAGGTATTGTGGCCCCGGTATCAAATTGGGTACCGGGGCCACCCCACTATGCAGTCCAGATACTTGTTTGGTGGAATTCTGACACGTGGAGGGTTTTTTAATTATATTGTGGCCTCGGTACCAAATTGTGTACCGGGGCCACCACACTACGCAGTCCAGATACTTGTTTGGTGGAATTCAGACCAGTTGAGGGTTTTATTATTATTATATTGTGTAGACCACTCTATCTATACCACACTACAACTTTATACCACTCTATTTCATACTTTAATTCTATTTCATACTTTAATTCTATTTCATACTTTAATTCTATTTCATACTTTAATTCTATTACTAATTACCATAAAGAGGAACAAAATAAACCAATTTTACCAAAAGTATAATATGACTTAGACTTACAAACACTACACTTGAAAGATCGTGCCTTTAAATGAAAAAGTCAGTCTTCATTGCACGACTATGTGCAACAGGGACATTTTTTTGGGTTTACAAAGTCAACGAATAACACTTCGACCCTGTCTGTCTTTAACATACTTGATGGGATCTCAATGACGAATTGTCTGTACCATGTTTGGAGGAGGTAATGTGGCCCCGGTATCAAATTGGGTACCGGGGCCACTCCACTATGCAGTCCAGATAGAGGTGTATCAGATATTAAACAACGTTGACTGTTGATGCCCAATTTTTTAATTATATTGTGGCCTCGGTACCAAATTGTGTACCGGGGCCACCACACTACGCAGTCCATACCCTTTTTTGGTGGAATTCTGACACGTGGAGGGTTTTTTAATTATATTGTGGCCTCGGTACCAAATTGTGTACCGGGGCCACCACACTACGCAGTCAAGATAGATAGATGCGTATCATAGATAAAGTTCATTCAGTGGTGTGGGGCAAATTGAAAAATATTCAAAATGCACTGACATTATCAAAAACAAGAGGTTGTCACACGCTAAAACTCCAACATGTATATGATGGAGAGGATGGAGGAGCAGCCGTATGTGTAGTGTAATGCAGACCTGTTGAAGGTTTTTTATATATTTTATTGTGGTGCCCAGTGCCCACTCCTCTAGGCAGTCCAGGTACATTTATTGGTGCGAATCATAAAAGTTCAGGGTTTTTAATATATATTGTGGTGACCCACTCCTCTACGCAGTCCAGGTACATTTATTGGTGCGATTCATAAAAGTTCAGGGTTTTTAATATATTGTGGTGACCCACTCCTCTACGCAGTCCAGGTACATTTATTGGTGCAATTCATAAAAGTTCAGGGTTTTTAAGATATATTGTGGTGACCCACTCCTCTACGCAGTCCAGGTACATTTATTGGTGCGATTCATAAAAGTTCAGGGTTTTTAATATATTGTGGTGACCCACTCCTCTACGCAGTCCAGGTACATTTATTGGTGCGAATCATAAAAGTTCAGGGTTTTTAAGATATATTGTGGTGACCCACTCCTCTACGCAGTCCAGGTACATTTATTGGTGCGAATCATAAAAGTTCAGGGTTTTTAATATATCTTGTGGTGACCCACTCCTATACGCAGTCCAGGTACATTTATTGGTGCGATTCATAAAAGTTCAGGGTTTTTAATAGATATTGTGGTGACCCACTCCTCTACGCAGTCCAGGTACATTTATTGGTGCGAATCATAAAAGTTCAGGGTTTTTAATATATCTTGTGGTGACCCACTCCTCTACGCAGTCCAGGTACATTTATTGGTGCGATTCATAAAAGTTCAGGGTTTTTAAGATATATTGTGGTGACCCACTCCTCTACGCAGTCCAGGTACATTTATTGGTGCGAATCATAAAAGTTCAGGGTTTTTAAGATATATTGTGGTGACCCACTCCTCTACGCAGTCCAGGTACATTTATTGGTGCGATTCATAAAAGTTCAGGGTTTTTAAGATATTGTGGTGACCCACTCCTCTACGCAGTCCAGGTACATTTATTGGTGCGAATCATAAAAGTTCAGGGTTTTTAATATATATTGTGGTGACCCACTCCTCTACGCAGTCCAGGTACATTTATTGGTGCGATTCATAAAAGTTCAGGGTTTTTAATAGATATTGTGGTGACCCACTCCTCTACGCAGTCCAGGTACATTTATTGGTGCGAATCATAAAAGTTCAGGGTTTTTAAGATATATTGTGGTGACCCACTCCTCTACGCAGTCCAGGTACATTTATTGGTGCGATTCATAAAAGTTCAGGGTTTTTAAGATATATTGTGGTGACCCACTCCTCTACGCAGTCCAGGTACATTTATTGGTGCGAATCATAAAAGTTCAGGGTTTTTAAGATATATTGTGGTGACCCACTCCTCTACGCAGTCCAGGTACATTTATTGGTGCGATTCATAAAAGTTCAGGGTTTTTAAGATATTGTGGTGACCCACTCCTCTACGCAGTCCAGGTACATTTATTGGTGCGAATCATAAAAGTTCAGGGTTTTTAATATATATTGTGGTGACCCACTCCTCTACGCAGTCCAGGTACATTTATTGGTGCGATTCATAAAAGTTCAGGGTTTTTAATAGATATTGTGGTGACCCACTCCTCTACGCAGTCCAGGTACATTTATTGGTGCGAATCATAAAAGTTCAGGGTTTTTAATATATCTTGTGGTGACCCACTCCTATACGCAGTCCAGGTACATTTATTGGTGCGATTCATAAAAGTTCAGGGTTTTTAATAGATATTGTGGTGACCCACTCCTCTACGCAGTCCAGGTACATTTATTGGTGCGAATCATAAAAGTTCAGGGTTTTTAATATATCTTGTGGTGACCCACTCCTCTACGCAGTCCAGGTACATTTATTGGTGCGATTCATAAAAGTTCAGGGTTTTTAAGATATATTGTGGTGACCCACTCCTCTACGCAGTCCAGGTAGATTTATTGGTGCGATTCATAAAAGTTCAGGGTTTTTAAGATATTGTGGTGACCCACTCCTCTACGCAGTCCAGGTACATTTATTGGTGCGAATCATAAAAGTTCAGGGTTTTTAATATATATTGTGGTGACCCACTCCTCTACGCAGTCCAGGTACATTTATTGGTGCGATTCATAAAAGTTCAGGGTTTTTAATAGATATTGTGGTGACCCACTCCTCTACGCAGTCCAGAAAGATACCTTGTTGCAACGTTTTGGACTAATAACTATATTGTGAGGTGTTCAGAATACACTGTAAATTAGTGGAAATGCTTGTTATTGAATGTTATTGAGGTTAATAATAGCCTAGGAGTGAAAATAAGCCCAAAAACTTGATTTTTAAACTTTTTATGTTTTTTTCCAAAAAAATCCGAATCCAAAACCTTAAATCCGAACCGAGACCTTTCGTCAAGTGTTTTGCGAGACAAATCCGAACCCCAATAATAACGAAAATCCGGATCCAAAACACAAAACACGAGACCTCAAAAGTCGCCGGTGCACATCCCTAATTGAATCTAGCTGTTTCACAGACTTTACTCTTTGGTTAGTGCGCAGATTGTTACATTGTGTTTATACTACTAATGCATACAATATTGCAGGTAATAGCAAGGGCAAAATGTACCTAATAACAAGAAATAACAATACACATAATATACCGATGCTCTGGAGTATATATTATTAAAGTCATTTTATCGCTTACCAATTAAACATTGTACAATGCAATTGTTGTGGTTCCAAAGCACAAATATAGCAGGATTTACAGCAAGCCATTTTTACGCATTAAAGATGTTACAATAAAGCAGGAAAGTATAAAAACACTGAATACATTCCATTTTTCTTAAAGTGCTTCACCCAGTCATGGACACATGTAGTCAGGATCAGAGAGAGAGAGAACAATGGCCAGCATGCTTATATGTAGAATACAGATAACACTTAGGGCTAGATTTACTAAGCTGCGGGTTTGAAAAAGTGGGGATGTTGCCTATAGCAACCAATCAGATTCTAGCTATCATTTTGTAGAAGGTACTTAATAAATGAAAGCTAGAATCTGATTGGTTGCTATAGGCAACATCCCCACTTTTTCAAACCCGCAGCTTAGTAAATCTAGCCCTTAGTGAGGTCTTCATTGGTCCAGGGTTAATGATATTCCAGTTGCCTGCTGGCCATAGGGCAGTTCATTTGATCCTTTAAAAAAGTGAGGGGAGATTTCCCCCAACTATTGTCTACCTGTTTTCACTCTGAACAACCAGTTCAAACTGACCCACACACAAAAAGTACTTTTGAGTATTAATCTCCTATTGCTTGTATCTTGCGATCGCTACTCTGTCCACACCGGGTTAATGCTGGTGAAATAAGCTTTAATATGAGACCTAACTCTTTACCTGTTTAAAACACCTGAACCATAAATACCATACTATAGTATTATCTATGCATAAATAAACAATCTAATACATTTTACTAATAAATAAATGTGGATTGGAACCTAAATAAATGTGTATTATTTACAAGTGTAAGTGTGAATGTAAATGTGTATGTTTATGTAAATGATATGAAATGTAAATGAACCCGTAACAATATTAATCAATTTGGTTTACTTTATCCAATTATTTGACTTCGAGAATATTTAGACTGGGCCAATAATTAAAAAGTACAATAAACTGTGAGAAACGGTTCTCAGTCCAGTACGACCCCGTTTCATCACAACCCATAATATACACAAAGTTTACTGAGATGTTAAAATAGAAGGGGTGCAAATTAGCCTTCTGTTTTGCACATAAGTTAAATTCTGACTGTTTTTCATGTAGCACAAAAATACTTGATAGCTCATTTGTACACTGAAATTTAAAGTTGATATTTGTGTGCTACATGAAAAAACAGTCAGTATTTAACTTATGTGCAAATCAGAATGCTAATTTGCACTCAGTCCTCACCGGCAGGGAGGACTGAGCCTCACTGCCGGTTATAGCGTCCTGTTTCAGTAGTGCTGCCTGCTACTTTGTCCCTGTGTTTGGAGTTTAACCTAAGATTGATTTCCCGTGTATGACCATTGCCTGTTCCTGGACTCTGAACCTGTGCTTCTGACCCTGATCTATTGCCTGAACCCAGATTCTGATTCTCTGCTAGTGACCCTGATCTTACGCCTGTCCCTGGATCCTGAACCTGTGCCTGTGACCCCCGACCTTGGTTTGTTCTCTGGATACGTTGTCTACTGCCGGCCCCGATTCTGGCCCGGACCCCACGCTGCTATCGTCATAACACTCTATTCCTTAGCTGGTACACATCTCTCGACCCTCTGTTTGTCTGCAGCCAAGTCTGTCCCCACCACTAGGGGCAACAGTGAACACCAGACTTCATAGCAGACTCCGGGTTTTGCTGTACTGGCTGGAGGGGTTCCAAACATGAAGTTTTTCAGAAGCAGAAAACAGCAAAGCATAACAAACAGATAAATCAGCGTGAAGTCATCATACAAGTTGGTTTGAACTGGCCTCATAGCAGCATTCTAATAACTTCTTGTACTTTTTAGAACATATGTGTCTCTATGCAATCTACAAATCAGCATGATATCATAGAATTAGTTAAGGTGATGTCAGTTTAACTTTCCCAATCTTTAAACAAGTTTCTGTAAAATCAATGTACTATTTATATCCTCCTCTCTTCTCCTCCCTCCTCCTAGCAGCCTAGATGTAGGCAGGCATGGAGGCCTGGCGCCACCATCTTGGTGAAGCCGATTGGCAGCTCCATATTGTGAAGCCGCGCCGCGATGGGGGTCACAGTAAGAAGTAGATCGAGGAAATAAATTTCACATTTCTTTTCTTTCATCACCTTTATATATATTTTATTTTACTGCTTAATTTAATTAATATATAACATCATCAATGTACTTTTCCACAATAAAATATCCTCCAGGTGGTGTTGTTCATAAGCAAATGCTCTCCCATTGGAGCACACAGATCAAAGCCATGAAACACAATTACCCGTCCCCAGCTTATGTATTGCTGCATTGCCATTTGCCGGTAGCAGTGTGTTGCCAACCAATTAACTGTTAACCAATCACTCTCCCTTCAGCCGGACCTCCTATGGTGGTAGGAGGAATAGGACACGTTACAACACTAGACACCATGGAGGGAGCGTATTATAACATCCTCGCTGTGCGAGGGAACACAGAGCCTCCCACAATGTGCTCTGCTATACTTCCGATGCAAAAGAAATTGTGGCGATCCCTAAGGAGAGGACAGTGTTGTACGAAGCCTTTTCCAGACGTGGATGTGGCGGAGATGTCTTCTGCTTCCTGTATCTATGGGATTTGAGATAAGCTATTGACCATTTTATACAATATATATATATATATATAATTTAGACATGTAAAATATCATCCCTGGTCATTTAAAGGTCTACCCTATAAACCATCCTTCACGCTGGGGGAAACAGGAGACCTCCAGTGTACTGAGATCACTACTTTTAAAGCATTGTTAAAGTGTCTAAGTAATGCGTTTTTGTACTGGGAGGTTGAATAACCAAATGTCTAGTCCCCCAGGCACCGGGCTTTGCATAATTTCCATAGCATATTCTCTAACCCAAGACATCAGTGTGCATTTTACAAAGTTGAGACGGACACTTATACCACGAGAGAGAACCTTGAACTGCATTTTCACAGAAAGACTGGTAGAGCAGACTTTAGTCCAAGTCCAGTAGCTACTTGACCTTACCAGATCCTGGTACCAAGACCAGGTGTAACACAGTAAGGAGTTAAATAGGTTTACAATAAGCATGTTATAGATGTTAGAAATTGTATGTTTGGATTTTTGGGAGAAGTCCTCAAAACTAGTCAGACTGATTCCCACCCCTACCAAAATTTCATTATTATCTAGTTTGCGGGTTTAACAAGAAACAGAAAAGGCGCACACATTAGCCACCAGCTGACCGCTCCTGACCATTGCTCCTTCAGACCATGACCTAAAAGCCCATGGTGACAATTCCGGCGGAAAGTCTGGCTTGAAGGTTAAGGGAGTGAGAAGGGATAATAGGACATTTTAATGTCCGTAGTCTGGTGCAGCATTGAAGAGTTGGACCAATGGTTGGATGGGATGAGTGTGGTAATTTGACCCTCTATCATGACCCATTGTTTAGAGTCAATGGTTCTAATCCATTCTAGTATCCTATTAAGTAGCATGGTCTGGTAGTATTTGAAGAACAGAGGTGATTGCAGACTTCCCTGTGTTTTCCGCCTATAGAGGATGTTGTGATAAAATCTAGGGGTTTTCCCCACCCAAACAAATTCACGGACTTGCCTTTAGAGATCAGTAAAATATCAGGGAGGAATGTAGATAGAGAGTGTTTGTAGGAGATACAGAAGCTTTTGTAAGGTGTTCATTTTAATGTTGTTGATTGGCGTCAGTCAGGAGAATCCCTGAGACTGGCAGTTCCTAAACTCTGTGTGGAACTTAGAAATTGAGGGGACAAAATTAGCTTTGTACATGTTAGAGAGATCATTACCTAATAATACCCCAATATATTTGATGTGACTGGGGTGCCAGGTAAAAGGGACTGATTGTTGGAGCCACTCTAGAGCTGTTGTCGATATCAGACCCATAGATTTGGCATAATTTATTTAGACGCTAGATAGTACCAAACTGCTTGATTTCTATAACAATTTGCATAATGAAATCACAGTACTGGTGATGATTGTCAGTAGGTCAGCTGCAAATACCACCAGTTTATGTCCCGTCCCCCCCAGCACCATGGACAGATCAGAGTTGATTCCAATAGACCTGGCCAAGGCCAAATTCAGGGGGGAAGCTGGCAACCTGGCCATATCCTATTGTTTAAAGAGAACATGTCAGAAAGGGAGCCATAGGAACCATATAAAGGCTCTTGTGTTTCTATCATAAAGCCATTGTCTTCATTCTTGATCAAATCTTTTATATTTTATTTGCCTCCATTGATCCTATGGTGTTATATATCTTATATTCTATTTTTGATTATTTTTCCTTTTTCAGGAATCTTTAGTATGTAGCTTGTGGCAATGATCACTACCTTTTGCTGTATTTTGTGATTTGGCCCTCAAACTGTCTCTCTCTTATTGCCAGGATTTTTTGCATATTTCACTTCATCCTTTAATATTATTTTTATTTGTGAAAATCTACTGCACTATTTTAAACTTAGCCTGTATGTTCAACATATCCCTTTCTTTCCTGGATCTAACATATTGAGTGCCTTTTTTATATTTAAAATCTGTTTTATCTCTACTGTATTTTTTTCTAAGTAATCACCTTCTCCCTTTTATTGAGCCGTTGGATAATTCCTTCTTCCATCTCTCTAAAATATTCAAGATCAGAAAACAGAGAAACTAATGATTTGATCTCTTGTTCTAAATGTATTGAATCTTTTCTCCTGAAGTTCATTTATAAAGATATATTTTTGCAATATCAGACTTTGTCATTGTTTTTTTTTTGCATTGAGGTACTGTTGTATGTTTTAAGCAGTATTAAGGAGACATCAAAGGATAAAGAATCATCTAACATCCTTTTATGACCTATAAGTGAACACATCACCAACATAAATGTGAGTTTAACTCACTAATATCTATTTTTGTATGTTTTCGCGTTATTAGACTATGTTGTTTTTGTTAAAAAATGTTGAGGTATCGATTGATATGCTCCTATGTATTGATTAGTTTATTGAATCTTCCTGAGTCTGAAAACCAATTAGAGGCCATATATCTTCTGGAAAAAAAAAAAGATTCTTTTAACTTTGGGCTTCTTCATTGGAATATTTTTTGTATGTTTAGTATTATGTTTGTGTCTCCCTTAATGTGTTTTTCATGTGGCTACGGGTGCTGTCCTATAAAGCATGGAGTAATTGGGGAAAAATGGATACAGATATAGAAAGCGCTATAGGGACACCTGTCATGTCACGGTTTTATCACGATGGTGCTACCATTGCCGTTGCCATTTGACTTCATGTTACTATAATGTAACTCACAGAATCTTTAATACGTTTTGACTGCAGTATAAGTTCGAGCTGCTTGGGGGACTTTTACAGCAAATAACAGAAGTGAATTATTCATAAGATTAGGAGTACAGTATAGATCCATCCGGAGTTATAATGAAACGGTCATCAGCATTATCTTCCCCAGACCAAGTAGTTTAAGTGACCCTGGTAAAAAGATGACAATGATGACTTCAGTCTACGTTTTAACTTTGTGTAAAAAATAAATATATCAATAAACAAACACATTTAATAAAAAACTGTGTGACCAGTTAAAAAAAAAATCCATCCTGCACTAACCCCCAGCCCCAAGCTCCACCGACTGGCCACGTCACACTATGATGGAAACCTGCAGATTGTGATCCCCCTGTTATAAAGTGACCACCCTGGTCTAGACCCTCTATGAGGGGAAGCTGCAAACAAATGATCACTGAACAGTGATGAGGTCAAGAGTCTGATTCTGCCCAAGGTCCAATCTGGTTGGAGTTTGTATTTCTCCCCTTTCTTTGTGTGATACAGAAATTAGACTCTAAGCTCTACTGGGACATGGATAAATATTTTTCTATACCGTGCTGCATAACATAGTGGTGTTATAGAAACAATAATAATAATGGCAAAAAATTATTTTGACTCTCGGGTTGCCACCTCAATTGTCCTAGTGTAATGGGACCGAGGTCACTAGTAACTTGCCCCATTATAGTAAAATATAATAAGTACATTAATAGAATATACACAATGGTAACAAAACGTTAACCGAGTATTAAAAATTAGTATTTAAATAAAGAAATTCCTCTTATATAAAAAATAATTTATTCATCATTGGTGGAACAGCAGCAGCACATGTATCTGAAAAAGATGGGAAAAAATGAGACGTGCTAACAATCAGAGATTTGCTCTGTATAAGTAATTGTTTCATACAAAAGAGACAATTTGTTTTGAGACACTGTAAAGATTTTTATACATACTATATTTAAACGTAAGAACTAGTGTTCTGAGCCCATAGTATTATTCTTGTTACCCACATGTCCTTAGAGCTAATACACGTGTTCTGATTATTTAACCATCTCATCTATCAGATACTTGGTTCCTTGACATCCACAGTACCTGGGATTCATACTCCTAGATTGTCTGGTGTGTGCAGGATTCTGGATTGGGATGAGGTCATCCAGGTTTACATGAAGGGATGATAATGTGGAGGTGCAGATATCAGATCACAGGAGAGGTCCCCACATTTTGTTTTATTAAGTAAGAAATGTAGGGTAGGGGACTTTTCTTCTGTCCTCCAGATTATCATGGCATAGGTAATAAATGCACATTGCTACATTACATAATGTGATCAAACAATCTATAATACCAGATGTATTACACTGTTATATTGCTATAAACCCAGACTAAAGGCCTGATCTAGATTTAGATGTAAGTACAGCTACAAGTCACATTTTGCCACACTGCACATGTGCATGAAACTGAGGCTGGATCCTAAGCTTTGAGTAACTTCCCAGGACGAGTCACCTTAGAAGGGACTATACCACAATGATTACTCACCTTGCTATTGACTGGAAAACATTCCGGAGTCTGCTCCAGATTCTGCCCCTGTTAACACGAAGGAAGATTGTTGGTTTTACAGAAGTGTCTTACATAATAGCTGTGTTATAGTTCAGAAGAAAGAAATCAGACTTGGAGGGACAGATTTTGTGGGGTCTGGCTGGGGTTAGGTACAGTCTGTATATTAATGTAACCTTCATCTCTGTGTCATTGAGGCACTTAGACATATTTGGCCTGATTCATGTTCGGACGCAACCTGCATGCAACTTGTGTTTAAAAAAAGAGCACGAAACTTGAGCACAGTTTAAATCCAAGCGGATGTCAAGGTACAATTTGAATCTGGGTGTAAGTACGTTCTGCCTAAAGTTTACTTGTCGTATGTTAACAGACAGAACACAGTGCAGGATACGCACATGCACAATATACAGTCCCATCCGAAGACATGCAAAAAAATAAGTCTTTAAAATAAATTAACAACTCATAATACTATAATCATTAATACCAATGTTTTGAAAAAAATTGTTTTTTCTTTTCTTTTTTCCATTAAATACAAAAATCTGGATGTTCTTAATGCGTACTGTACATACCACTTACACCTGTAGCTGGTGTAAATGATACGACTAAAAAAAGCATACTTACGAGATACCTGGGACTTGCGCAGTCGTAAGTGTCATTTGAATTTGGACATGAATTGCATACAATTACATTAATTGACATAAGGTCCTTTACTGAGCATGTACAGAGCTAGTTCACACAAGATACTGCACACAAATGGACTTACATCAGAAGACCCATGATGTATATTCACATATATGTTCCCATTTGTGTTTGTACCACAAGGTGATGCCCCATAGCCACCCCATTTGTGAGATTTATTAGTAATAATGAGGGAGGTTGTTGCAGGGTACTGTTGTCTGTTACCCTGACTGGGGGGTGCTTATAAAAAATCATTAGAGGGGAGATGAAATTGGTCTTGTATTGGGGGTTGTTTAGCTGATGAGAATCAAATTATCAATGCTAAATAACTATTGTGCTGTATATTGTATTGTATCAGATCTGTGGTCTTATCATATTGAGTACCTTCTGTTCCTGGATTCCCCTGAAAAGAAGAGAAGACATATTGTAAACAATTGTGAAACATATCAGGATTATGCTTTAAAAATAGTTTGTCTCTAAAGATTAAATTAAAGTTCTTCACTTTTTGGCCAGGACCCATATTATGTTTGTGAATCAGCTCTGCAGCCCATGACTCTATAATGTTTAGGTATTTGGGGATTGTGTTCCGTTCTGTAACAGCTCATGCACCTTTATAACAATGTCTCGGATTACGTATATTCTGTAAATAAAAGTGTATTAAAATGTATTAATGCCATTATAAGTCACACTCCTCCAGACTCCACCTTCACTATAATCCAGCTTAGGCCTGTGTGGTACATGATTCATTATTATTTAGTAGCACACAACAGGTCTGCACAGAGAGGATCATGGGTACCCACCATAAAGGCTGTGGAGACCCATGTTTTGGGTCCTGACCAATCAGTAATAAACCCTTGGTGTATAGGACTAGTGATGACACAGTACATACTTTGTTCAGCAGGTTCGTCATTCTACATTTAATGCAAAGTACAAGAAAAGTGTTGTGTAGGCATTATATAAATAACTGGTAATAAGTGTTATATTACACAAACTAAACACAACCTAAACCCCCCCTATCCCCAGAAAGTAACCACACTGCTGAGGCTGAGGGATAATTACATTAATATACATTTGTGCTACCCTCTGAGAGATTATAGAAACATGTATAAAAATATACTAGATTAGGGGATGTAAATATGTTAAATTATATCACATCTACAGTATAATACAATTGTAAAGCTGTTGTGGAAATAATACCACACAAAGCGGCTGCACCCAGTATTCACGAGGAAGGTTTTATGCTAATCTATAGGCGCTCACTGTTCTATTACACAGTAGAAGCAACATAAACATAGTGTAGACTATATTCTGGTTTCTACGTAGCAGATGTTCTACAAGCGGGAACTACAACAGATCTGTAGGATTCTGAGGAAGAAGAACAGTAAGGAATCATTCTGTAACAAAGAAACTGTCAGCTTTTACCTATTACTTTCAGGGACAACTAAATGCTGGCACTACTGACTATATAACAAGGTGTTTCTAAGTATGGCTTTACATCAAGTAGAAATTACTGTGTGCCATATATGTAACATGTATATGCAATGTGTGTGCAATATGTTATTAGTGTATACACTTACCGTCTGGTCTTTTTGATCACTAAAAGAACAAAAAAACAGGTGTAAGTCCATTTCTTCATCACTCATTAATGCATGTGGTAGTGTGTGTAGTGGTATCAGTGTACTGTGGTCATTTCTGGGCAGTGTTATATAGTCACTTATTACATATACATTATTATTGTTCTTATACATTAACATCTGTCTTATTGATATGAGTCCTGTAGTATTATTATTATTATTATCCCTGACATTACCAGAGGTTGTCTTCAGTGCTCCATCTGAAAGAAAGAGAATTACAAACACTGATGTGAATGTTCCCGGTCACTGATGTCAATAGTCGGCCTGGACCAGATTACTGACGTGAAGACAAGAGACAACGAGGGGCAAATAAGAGACCAAAGCAGAAGACAGAAGATAAGGGAGGCAGCTAAGTGCATCAGACAGGAGACAGGTGTCGAAGTCAGCAAATTGAATAAAGTCATTTCAATTAATATCTAGCAAATTTGGTTGTCTTTGTCTGAAATTATGCGCAGAGCACACTATGGCGTGGAGAAGAGTATCCAGCCGCAACACGTGGCAATAACAGGTTTTACACGTTTACACACATTCACACGAACATACACATTTGTAATTAGTACACATTAATTGTAGATGCAACACATAGCTATTTATGTTGAAATGTAGTAGTATTTATGTTTAATATTATAGGTTATATACATGTTAGTGAAATCAAAAGTTCAGGTTGCAGGAAATATGTCATGTTTAGTATCATTTTAATCCCCTATTCATCCGCAGTTGTCCGGTTCATTCGCCGAAGGAATCGCACATTGCATACTCTAATTAGCGATGTTAGGGAATAAAGGTTTAAAATGATGCTGCCAGTGTAATGTAAATAGACTAGTTTAAACTGGATTTTTTGCAGGAAAATCAGAGTGCATCCCCTGGAGAGCTGACCACCACCTTTGGATATTTTGGATTGAACTGGCCTATGACCTGCAGTACACTAGACCTTCCTGAAGCCTGGACCAATAGAAGTAAGCCACATCATCTGCATTGTTTTACTGTATTCACTGACTGTATATAAGCAGGGGCTCTGGAACTAGTGGCCAATCTTCTTGACCACAGCCTTCAGACCTGAATGACTGTACCACTGGATCCAGGGCGTCTGCGATAAGTAACGGCTGTACTTATTTTATTCTAGTTTGTTGTTCTGCTACTTTTGGCTATTAAATCACTTTGTGCTTTGGAACCACACATCGGCAATCGACAATCGTTATTGGATAGCAATTAGACGTGCATAACACAGGTTACACAGACATCAGATAAGGGGGGACTGACATTGGACACACGTGTAAAACAAGGACAAGTCCTAACTCTAAATGGGCTGTTCCAAGAGGGGTGTGACATAGCAGGGACTGATTTAGGGGTGTGTTTATCATAGGGAGATGAGAACCTAAATCCGGTAAATAGGGGTGTATTCACCAGACGGCTTCTCCCTATTTATCAACCTCCGAATCCGGCACTAGGTATCGCCTTTTCCATCTGTCTCCTGCAATAGCTTCGCCATGCATGGGAAACCCTATTAAGTAGGATTGTGACGGTATCTGTACTGCCACAAACCACTTATTGCAGCAGCCTTAGAGGGGGAAATGCTTTATTTAATTAAATAATGTTTCTAATTAAAATTATTTTTCAATAGTTATTTTTTTTCAACTAATTTTTTATGTTAATTCACTTGTTTTGTTTTAATTTTCTTTGAATCAGCTACTTTAGGCCTAAACCCGAGCGGTCCGTTGAGTGCGCATGTGAGAGCTGACAATGCAGGGTCACACGTGTGCAGACCCAGACTAGCCAGCGAAGAGGTAAGTCTCTGCTTACCGCTGCTTGCCAGGGACACCGGGGATCTTATAATGATAAATAACAGTGATAGAAGATAGCATTGTATATGTCTCTCAGTGAGCTCACACAGAGCCGGGGCATATTCTGTCTCTGAACTATGAATCACGAGCAGTCACACTGAGTGACATCCTACACCAGGGTTTCCCAAACCCAGTCCTCAGGGCTCCCTAACAGTGCAGGTTTTCCGGATCACATGTGACATAATTAGGACCACCTGTGGATCTGTTACAATGTATCAGTCAGTAATGAATACATCTGTGCTCCAGCAAGGAGATATGGAAAACCTGCACTGTTAGGGAGCCCTGAGGATTGGGTTTGGGAAACCCTGTCCTACACAATGACATCTCACTTCTGAGTCTATTATGTGCCTGTTCATTGGTTGGAGATACAGGGACAGGTGAGTGTATGCCACTATGTATGTAGATATATATTTTTTAAATGTAATCTGATTCAGAGTAATCTGATTCAAAGAGAGCTTTATTTAAATAAAAAAATGAAGCCTTTTTTTGAGTAGTATCTCCCCTGCTGTCACCAACCTTAAATAGCGATAGCAGGAGAGCAGCGTTAATTGTACCCACGATGTCCATGGTAAGTAGGCTTCTCCATGGGAAGCTATCACCAGAGACCGCCGGTGAAAGGTGCCGCTGTTGATACCCAGCGATAGCTGTCACTGTCCCCGGAGGCTTTTCTCCCTATCATCAATATGTCCTTTAATCTGTTACATTTATTCATAATACTAGATTCATATAATCAGTATATGACCTACTGCGCTATCAATCATGAACTTACCTATTAAACATAATGGGGGGGAGGCTCGCGGGCCTTGTGGATTTTGGCCTGTGTGAAACAAGATATTTTGTTACAGACTTTATGAATTTGGTGGTTACATAAACCACTACAATCACTATATGTGCCTAAAATGTTTCCTTTTATACTCTATATAGACATATTTAGCCTTTTCCTATTTTCAGTGTATGAAATATTAGCGCTTGCTTGGACAGGTTATACATTTCTGCTTTCTCTACTGTGTGATGCTTTTTAAACTAATATAAACACAATGAGATGAAACCTTTCATAGGTAAGAATTTTGAGACTTGGACAGGTCAGCCTAGTTGTCAGTACTAGAACATTCTGTGTCATTTAATCTAATTATTATTGACATGTAAGAAGCTCTTATATCCAGATTACAATAGATGAATGCTACTTGCACCCTGTACATTAACTATACAGTAACTCTAGGGAGCCTCAAGTGTAAGTTTTAAGTAACTTACATGTGCGGCTCCCTACACCTGGGGCGGGCAGATCAGGGGCAGGTTAGTATAGTACAGCAGGGCAGGTAAGTGTAGCACACACTCGGGAAGGAGGGGTGGGGGCAGATCAGGGGCAGGTTAGTAGAGTGCAGCAGGGGCATGTAAGTGTAGCACACACCCTGGGGATATGGTCTGGTCAGACTTGGCTGCAATTAGTGTATAGATGTGGGCTGATGATGATGACAGCATCAGATGTATATTACGTGTGTTTAACTATTATAGATATTTACATATGATTCCCCTCCCAGAATAAATAGCTAGGACCAGGACTATGGACATTTAGAAAATTAAATCATTGTTTCTTAGTATGTCTCCTACATGTTACAATGTAGCTGTATGTTAGTCTGCTCCCTACTAATAGGAACGTTACACTTACTTAGGCATTTCCTCCTCGGCCTGCGCTTTATCTGAATCGTACCTAGATAAAATAATGATTGATATATTCCAATGAGTGTCCCGATTATCTTACATACAATACATGACATAAAGCAGTATTAGGACTACATGTGTGTGATGTACTGCTCTTGAACAAACAAGCATGTTATCAGTGCTGGCCTCCTTCCGTCATGACACATTACAGCAAAGACATTGTTACCTGCAGTACTTCTTCTACCCAGCACATGTGTATGAAGATCAGTTTGTCAATCTTCATGTTATACTTCTGACCCCCAGGGATTTAATAACCCATAATTACATAACATTCACAGGGAGATCTCTAATGAAATGTGTGTACTCTTGTGATGTATACAGAGGATCCTAATATACGTTTTGGCTGAAAGTATTGACCATCAGATTTAGTTTGTTATACTTATTACGTATCACACACTGGGGGTTTGTTATAGTGTTCAAATTAATTTTCAATGTGCCTGGAATACACAGTAATTCTCCACATTTGTGTGAAGGTTAATAGTCTCATAACACACACCTGAAGCTAATATATGTATAATCTCCTGTAAATAATATCTTGTGATGTGTTGAGTTGTGATGTCTTTGTCTATAATCCATAAATTCCAATGTCATCAATTCAGTGTACACTGCTATAAGTTATTATGGATGTGGAGAGTCACCTAGAAGATTGTATACCAGCATTCAGTCTATGGCCTTGTGTTTGTTTAGTTATTTAACACCTCAGTATAATATCCTTATAATTTACAGTAGGGGGTACATTATTCCTGATAAAGTTTGCTTCATGTTATTTTGTACACTGGCTGCCTGATCTGTGCCTCTATTAGTAAACAGCAGATAATACAACAAACAATACACCACTAAGGAGAAGTACAACAGTGTAATGTAGTAACAACTAAATAAAATAAAATGATCCCGTACAGCTGCACTTAAACAATAGATTCCTGAGGTTCTAACTCTTCAGCTATAACTTATTACTTGCAGCCAGCGGAGGACAGCAGTAGTTATTCATTGTTATATGAGCGCAGACTACAGCTGCTTTTATTTTACCACTTTCCAATATCAGGAATTATTTTACAAGATATAATAAAAGTTACATTTATATTATATCTATCTGAGAGAGTCATTTTTTCATTGCTGAACTATCCTGTGTGATTTATTGTAAGGTAATGTGTGTGATTTATTGTAAGGTAATGTGTGTGATTTATTGTAAGGTAATGGGGCTGATGCATAGTGAGACGTAAGCCAGTGTGAGTAGCGCGCCTTGTGTGATATCGCTCTGCGCATGCTCAGATTGTGGCTGCACACTGTACACCTATGTAGACTTGTTCCTATGTGACACCTGCGCCCTCTTACAGCTGGAGAGGTGGGAAGGGGGGTCCTGACAATGGCCGAGTACAGTAAGGGCTAGATTACACAAGGCGGCTCATGCAGTCCTACAGAAACACACATATATGTCTGGTAGGAGGGGTATGCAATTTGTGCAGCTGTACAGGGTGGTTGTCTTTACTTTTTATTATATTTAGTTGTTATACCCATTAGCGACTTATTGAATTGAGCCAAACAAGCCCAGAACACATGCACAAACACATAAGTAAATGAATGTATTTCTACATGTATGTTACATGAACCCTGTCACGTGTAACTGATTGAGACATTACCAGAGGTTGTCTTCAGTTCCCCATGTGAAAGAAAAAGAATTACAGACACTGATGTGAATGTTCCCGATCACTGATGTAAATAGTCGGCCTGGACTAGATTACTGACGTGAAGACAAGAGACAGCGAGGGGCAAATAAGAGACCAAAGCAGGTGTGACATAGCGGGGAATGATTTAGGGGTGTGTTTATCATAGGGAGAAGAGCTCTAAATCCGGTGAATAGGGGTGTATTCACCAGAGTCGGGGCTTCTCCCTATTTACCAACCGCCGAAGCCGGCACTAGGTATCGCTGGGTATTGCCTTATCCATCTATCTCCTACAATAGCTTCCCCATGCATGGGGAACCCTATTAAGTAGGATTGTGACGGTATCTGTACTGCCACAAACCACTTATTGCAACAGCCTTAGAGGGGAAATGCTTTATTTAATTAAATAATGTTTCTAATTAAAATTATTTTTCAATAGTTATTTTTTTCAACTAATTTTTTATATTCACTCACTTGTTTTGTTTTAATTTTCTTTGAATCAGCTACTTTAGGCCTAAGCCCGGGCGGCCCGTTGAGTGCGCATGTGAGAGCCGACAATGTCGGGTCACACGTGTGCAGATGGGACCCAGACTGGCCAGCGAAGAGGTAAGTCTCTGCTTACCGCTGCCTGCCAGTGACACCGGGTATCTTATAATGATAAATAACAGTGATAGAAGATAGCATTGTGTATGTCTCTCAGAGAGCTCACACAGAGCCGGGGCATATTCTGTCTCTAAACTATGAGTCACGAGCAGTCACACTTAGTGACATCCTACACAATGACATCTCACTTCTGATTCTATTATGTGCCTGTTCATTGGTTGGAGATACAGGGACAGGTGAGTATATGCCATTATGTATGTAGATATATATTTTTAAATTTAATTGATTCGGAGTAATCTGATTCAAAGAGAAGCTTTATTTAAATAAAAAAATGAAGCCTTTTTTTGAGTATTATCTCCCCTGCTGTCACCAACCTTAAATAGCGATAGCAGGAGAGCAGCGGTAATTGTACCACCGATGTCCATGGTAAGTAGGATTCCCCATGGGAAGCTATCACCAGAGACCGCCGGTGAAAGGTGCAGCTACTGATACCCAGCGATAGCTGTCACTGGCCCGGGGGCTTTTCTCCCCATCATCAATACCTCCTTTAATCTGTTACATTTATTCATAATACTAGATTCATATAATCAGTATATGACCTACTTCGCTTACAATCATGAACTTACCTATTAAACATAATGGGGGGGAGGCTCGCGGGCCTTGTGGATTTTGGCCTGTGTGAAACAAGATATTTTGTTACAGACTTTATGAATTTGGTTGTTACATAAACCACTACAATCACTATATGTGCCTAAAATGTTTCCTTTTATACTCTATATAGACATATTTAGCCTTTTCCTATTTTCAGTGTATGAAATATTAGCGCTTGCTTTGACAGGTTATACATTTCTGCTTTCTCTACTGTGTGATGCTTTTTAAACTAATATAAACACAATGAGATGAAAACTTTCATAGGTAAGAATAACTTACAATCATGAACTTACCCTCCACTATATATGGTGGGCAGGCGAGGAGGCCTTGACGCCTTTCCCCATTTTTTTCTGCGTGAAACAAGATATTTTGTTAGAGACTTTATTAATTTGGTGGTTACATAAACCACTACAATCACTAAATGAGCCTAAATTATTTCCTTTTATACTTTATATAGACGTATTTAGCTTCTTCCCATTTTCAGTGTATGAAATATTTAGCACTAGCTTGGACAGGTTATACTGTTACATTTCTGCTTTTTCTGTTGTGTGATGCTTTTTAAACTAATATAAACACAAGGAGATGAAACCTTTAATAGGTAACAATTATGAGACTTGGACAGGTCAGTCTTGCTGTCAGTACTAGTACATTCAGTGTCATTTAATCTAATTATTATTGGCATGTAAGAAGCTATTATATCCAGATTACACTAGATTAATGCTACTTGCACCCTGTACATTAACAGCACAGTAACATTAATGGTCATATTGTATAGTTTTGGTTGTCTAGGGATCAGTCTGAATACCTAGATGACGGTACATTGATGACATCACCATTTCCATGTCAGCTGATGACCGCGCTGCAGGGGTCAGTAGCTGTCCTGGATTTACATTAAAATTTACATTTTACTGGCAGCCCTAAGAAACCTGCCCATTATAATGGAGCCATATACTATTATGTAGGATGGTATTGCCGTATTATATTTACTAATATCATACACTATAACACTTTTTTTTAAAGTAACCTGTGCTGGTAAATTCATTTGAGACAGAATTATATTTATTTATTATTTATAATAACTGATTATTTTGCTTCCATTCTGGAGACCAATGCTAATGAAACACTATTTTAGTTTTTTTTTCAAGACAACACAATGTCAGACTGTTAATAATAATGTGATCATTACTTATGTTGTTCATTGCCCAATGCTGTAATAAAACATTTTTCACCCCTATAGATTGGTGATTTTACAGTGTGATGACTTCTATACGTGAACAGCTACTGATCACATGTCACGGCTCTGAAAGATTTTAGTAGATCCCTTGCCTCTACTATAGGAAACTTTGCCCAGACTAGTATAGTAGAGGATGGTGGAGGTAGAACACAATGATATTCACAGGTTTAAAAGTTCACGACTCATAAGCATCACTGATAATAATAACACAGGAGATGATAGTAGTGCTGCAAAGAAGTGTATTGACTGATGGCACAACAGGAATGAGAAAATATATATATATATATATATATATATATATATATATATATCGGCAGAGATGAACACACGGCAGTTGGTCAGATTGCAGAGACAAATCACATATGGTAGTTCATAGTTGGTAACCCTTGGCAACAGCATGAGATGAATAATACAACAGTTCAACGCACAGGTGATGAATAGGAACACTTGGATCCAATAGAGAAACACACAGCAGATGAATGTGAATCACTGGTACAGCTAAAGTCCAAACAGAGTAGTATATAGAACTTGGCTGATCCGTGAATAGAGATGATTCAACATAGCAGGTGGTTACTGGTATCGCAGTGATTCTTATCTAGCAGAGCAGTAAGCGTTAAACAACATCCAAGGACTTGGATGAACACAGATACATGCAGCAGAATGTTGCCTAGAAGTAGCAGCGAAGTGAGGAGTATCTGAACCGTGCGTGGAACTACAGGTAACAGGTATTCCAGTCTTAGGTGCAAAGGTAAGTTCACTGTAGTATGAGGCAGCTGAACAGAGGCACGCAACTTGAGCTAAAGTAATAGCCACAGACACAGCAAGCAGTTCACAATAATAGTCCAGCAAACGGGTTAACAGCAGAGTGAGGATAAACCGTGCCAGACTTGGAACTACAGGTGACAGGCAACTTGATAGTAGCTCTATCAGCGAGATGTAGCAATATAGCCAGCCGGATAGAGGTAAACTTGAGCCAACAGATTAGGCACAGGTGTAGCAAACAACTCACGATAGTAGTCAGCGTGCAAATGAACAGTGGAGAGTAGTTTCAGCTTGCAGATGAACAGAGGAGAGGAGTTTCAGCTGAGCCGACCAGGAATCAAAGAAGACAGGTAACTTCGGCAGCAAGTATACCCCAGCGAGCAGGTAACAGACAAACAGAAGGTCAAGGTATACAGCCAGATCCCAATGCAGCGTGAGTAACATGAAGAACAGGCAATGAGTCCATAATCATGGGAGGTTAAAATCGTGCTCCAGGACCAATGAGATTCGGGAGGAGGTCCAGATCAAAGTAGCAAGGAACACCTGTGTGAAAGTAATGTCTCTGAAGCAGAAGCAAGCACAGTCATGGATCTTAAAGGGAAAGTCACAGAGCCGGCACCTAGCTATGGGACCGGTTTGTGACAGTACCCTCCCTTTTAAAAGTGGCCACCGGACACTTAGCGATGACTTTTCGTGGGAACTTGATATGAAACTTCCGTAATAGTGCAGGAGCATTAATGTCAGAGGCATTTACCCAGGAACGCTCTTCAGGACCGAACCGAATATTTAATCACTCCTCGAACCACTTTCCAATCCAAAATTTGAGTGATCTCAAAGTCCTCCTGTTGAGAGAATTCTGGTACTGTTCAAGAAGATGTTGTAGATGAGAAATGATTAATAATTACTGGTTTCAACAGAGAAATGTGGAAGGAATTTGAAATAGGAAGTGAGCTGGCAGCTTTAATTTGAAGGACACTGGGTTAATAACTTTCAAAATTTTATACGGACCAATGAATCGAAGAGCGAACTTCATTGAAGTAACTTTAAGACGAATGTTCCGGGTAGATAACCAGACTCTATCACCCACTTTAAGAGCAGGTACGGCCCTGCGTTTTTTGTCTGCCGCTGTCTTATAGCGAGCAGAAGTTTTCTTGAGCTGGGATATATAACTTGGCCCCAGGTAGAAGAAAAGTTCCTTATGAGTTCTGTAGCAGCAGGAACATTTCTGAAAACTTGGGCAAACTAGAATGTAACCCATATACAATAAAAAATGGAGTAGAAGAAGTAGACTCATGAAACAAATTATTATGAGCAAACTCTGCCCATGGCAGGAGATCCATCCAGTTATCCTGTGAAGCAGAAGAGAACATACGAATAAAGGTCTCAAGATCTTGATTTACTCTCTCTGTCTGCCCATTAGATTGTGGATGATATCCGGATGAAAAGTTAAGCTGGACTCCTAGAGCTTTACATAACGCTCGCCAGAATTTAGAAGTAAATTGTACTCCTCTGTCAGAAACAATCTCTTGAGGGCACCCATGCAATCGAAAAATTTCTTGAATAAAGTGTTGAGCCAGGATTGAGGAAGAAGTCAGGCCCACAAGTGGTACAAAATGAGCCATCTTTGAAAAGCAGTCCACCACGACCCAGACTGTATTGTGACCCCTACTGGTAGGGGGATCGGTTATGAAATCCATGCTGATGTGAGTCCATGGTTTGGAGGGTATAGAAAGCGGTAACAGAGGTCCCATAGGAGCCAGACGAGAAGATTTGTGCTGGGCACAGACATCACAGGAAGCAACAAAGTCCTTAACATCAACACGAATGGATGGCCACCAATAGGAGCGGGATATTAACTCGTAGGTCTTCAGAAATCCTGCCTGGCCAGAAATTTTAGAAGCATGGTACCAACGTAATAATTTTTTCAGGAGTGTTTTAGGAATGAAAGATTTACCAGGAGGAGGAGATTGAGACACAGTAGAAGTCAGCAAGCACTTAGGATCCAAGATGGGACGATTAGTAGACGGATCTGAATCTGCTGAAGTATCAAAGGCTCGAGACAGGGCATCCGCTCTTTTATTCAAATGTCCAGGTTTAAAGGTGACATGGAGATTAAAACGAGAGAAAAAGAGGGACCATCGAGCTTGCCGAGGGTTGAGACATTGTGCCGTTTGTAGATACAGCAGATTTTTATGGTCAGAAAAAATTATTACTACATGTTGAGCCCCTTCCAAGAGATATCGCCACTCAGATAATGCCAACTTCATCGCTAATAACTCTTTATCTCCAATGATGTAATTTTGTTCTGCTGGTAAAAATTTTCGAGAGAAAAAAGCACATGGTAACAAGCGGTTGGTAGATGACCGTTGGAAGAGGACTGCTCCAACACCAACTGCTGATGCATCTACTTCCAAAAGAAGGGTTGCGAAAGATTTGGTTGTTGGAGAATGGGTGCCGAGGAAAAGGCCTTCTTGAGATGAGAGAAAGCCTCTAAGGCCTCCACTGGCCACTTTTTTGGGTTAGCCCCTTTTTTGGTGTGGGCTGTAATGGGAGCCACAATACTGGAGTAATTTAAGATAAACTGTCGGTAGTAATTTGCAAAGCCTAAGAAGCGTTGAATGGCTTTGAGTGTAGCTGGAAGTGGCCAATCCAGAATGGACTGAACCTTTTCTGGATCCATCTGCAGACCCGATCTGGAAATGATGAAACCTAGGAAAGGCATAGTAGCTGCTTCAAAAGAACATTTCTCCAATTTGCAGTAAAGATGATTCCAGCAGTCTCTAGTTAGTACTTCGGCCACATGCTTCCTATAAGTATCCAGGGTCTTAGAGAAAATGAGAATATCGTCTAGATACACAACAACGTAGGAGTAGAGGAGATCCCGGAATATCTCTTAATAAAACTTTGAAAAACGGCTGGGGCATTACAAAGTCCAAATGACATCACCAAATATTCGTCATGGCCATCGCGGGTATTGAGAGCGGTTTTCCACTCATCTCCGGACCGAATACGAATTAAGTTATAGGCACCTCTGAGGTCCAGTTTCGTGAAGATCTTAGCTCCTTTAATTTGGTCAAATAATTTGGTAATCAGAGGGATAGGATAGCGATTTTTGATGATCACCACATTAAGCCCACGATAGTCTATGCAGGGGCGAAGAGAGCCGTCTTTTTTCTTTACAAAAAAGAAGCCAGACGCAGCCGGGGAGACAGAAGGTCTAATAAAGCCTCTTTGGAGGTTCTCCTTGACATAAACTGAAATGGCTTCAGTCTCTGGTTGAGAGAGAGGATAAACTCAACCTCAAGGTGGAATTTTGTCAGGTATTAATTCTATGGGGCAATCCCATGGACGATGAGGTGTAAGGGTCTCTGCACGAACTTTATCAAAGACATCAGCAAATGATTGATATTGAGAAGGTAACATAGAAGAGTCTGACGGTGTAATGACATGGGCCACTGAGTGATTCCCTTGGTGTAAACGGAGTATAGCCATGGAGGCGGAGGAGAGTCGACCAGGTTCATGGAAAATACGACGGAACATCAACAGAAAGGATGCATAATTAGAGAGAAGCTGATCATCCCTCTCCCACAGTGGGGAAGCCCAGGCTAAGGCTTGGCCATTTAGTAAGGAGACCACATATGCCACTTTGGATCTATCAGTGGGAAAATTTTGCGGTTGAAGCTCAAACTGAATTGAACACTGATTGAGAAAGCCACGACACAATTTTGGGTCCCCATCAAACTTGGCCAGAGTAGGTAACCTAAGCGTAGAGGAATTCACAAGGGAGGCCTGATGTCCCGAAAGTTGCTCAGGAGGAGAGACTGGCACCGCTGGTTGATTTGTTTGAAGCGAGTCCAGACGACCAGCGAGTGTCTGAGGACATTGTAACAACTGGCGCTGTGTGTTATCCTGCCGTTCTACTCGAGCAACTAGATGCTGTAGCAAATCCTTCGCAGAAGGCTGCACCAGGGGATCAGACATTAGGGCCTGTTCTTACTGTCACGGCTCTGAAAGATTTTAGTAGATCCCTTGCCTCTACTATAGGGAACTTTGCCCAGACTAGTATAGTAGAGGATGGTGGAGTTAGAACACAATGATATTCACAGGTTTAAAAGTTCACTACTCATAAGCATCACTGATAATAATAACACAGGAGATGATAATAGTGCTGCAAAGTAGTGTATTGACTGATGGTACAACAGGAATGAGAGAAAATATATATATTTATATATATATATATATATATATATTATATAAATGCTTAGTGGCGTCTGTGTGTGTGGAAAAAAAACAACAAGTTGCAGCGCCACCTGCTGGGCAGAGTTACACACTGACCTACTAAATTCTTAGTGTGTGTGGGAAAAAAAATTCAAAAAGGGCTGAAATTTGGTAGGGCTCAAACTCATTTTCGTGAGGTAATTTTACCTCATGAACACACATGTGTAGAGGCGTGCGATAGTGTGTGTGTGTGTGTGGAAAAAACTATTTTCTCAGAAAGGGCTCATCCAATTGACCTGAAATTTGGTATACTGACATTATTTGACCAAAAAATTAGAATAGTCAAGTCAGTTAACTTCCATCATCCCCCCTTCCCCCCGTGGGAGGGGTAGTAAAGGCTAAATTTACGAGTTGAGGGGGTCAAACTCATTTTCGTGAGGTAATTTTACCTCATGAACACACATTAAAAAGGGCGCTTGCGTCGGGAAGTAACGATCTTCCCCTGAGGAGGCCTGGGCTAGGCCCAAATGCATGACAAGAACCTTTTTAAGACCTTAAGTATCTTGATTTGACTAGAATGCATGAGTATCATGCACGGGTTAACTTGTATGTATATATATATATATATATATATATCGGCAGAGATGAACACACGTCAGTTGGTCAGATTGAGGAGACAAATCACATATGGTAGTTCATAGTTGGTAACCCTTGGCAACAGCATGAGATGAATAATACAACAGTTCAACGTAGAGGTGATGAATAAGAACACTTGGATCCAATAGAGAAACACACAGCAGATGAATGTGAAACACTAGTACAGCTAAAGTCCAAACAGAGTAGTATATAGAACTTGACTGATCCGTGAATAGAGATGATTCAATATAGCAGGTGGTTACTGGTATCGCAGTGATTCTTATCTAGCAGAGTAGTAAGCGTTAAACAACATCCAAGGACTTGGATGAACACGGACACATGCAGCAGAATCTTGCCTAGAAGTAGTAGCGAAGTGAGGAGTATCTGAACCGTGCGTGGAACTACAGGTAACAGGTATTCCAGTCGTAGAAGCAAAAGTAAGTTCACTGTACTATGAGGCAGCTGAACAGAGGCACGCAACTTGAGCTGAAGTAATAGCCACAGACACAGCAAGCTGTTCACAATAACAGTCCAGCAAACGAGTTAACAGCAGAGTGAGGATAAACTGTGCCAGATGTGGAACTACAGGTGACAGGTAACTTGATAGTAGCTCTATCAGCGAGATGTAGCAATATAGCCAGCCGGATAGAGGTAAACTTGAGCCAACAGATTAGGCACAGGTGTAGCAAACAACTCACGATAGTAGTCAGCGTGCAGATGAACAGCGGAGAGGAGTTTCATCTGAGCCGACCAGTAATCAAAGATGACAGGTAACTTCGGCAGCAAGTATACCCCAGCGAGCAGGTAACGGACAAACGGAAGGTCAAGATATACAGCCAGATCCCAATGCAGCGTGAGTAACACGAAGAACAGGCAATGAGTCCATAATCATGGGAGGTTAAAATAGTGCTCCAGGACCAATGAGATTCGGGAGGAGGTCCAGATCAAAGTAGCAAGGAACACCTGTGTGAAAGTAATGTCTCTGAAGCAGAAGCAAGCACAATCTTGGTTCTGAAAGGCAAAGTCACAGAGCCGGCATCTAGCTATGGGACCGGTGGGTGACATCACAGTACTGAAAAATAGTTATATCAATATAGAGTAGTAATACAATGTTATAATTCCAAAATTGAGCAGCTGTGTAACCACTTTCAAGAATATTTCCCAATACTATAAAACACAGTAAAACAGTCAAAACAGTCTCCCTAAGAATTATACACTTAGAATGTTAGACTGACATAGAAAGGTATTTACTATTGTGACAATTGACTATCTTTACCCCCTTGTTCCCCATATTACATAAACCTCACTGCTGGAGTCTCCAAAAGCAACAGCCTACTATAGTGTCATGTCAAGAAGTATTATATTTACTCATGTATAAGATACATACTTATAGGGCACGTATGGTGTCCGATTCAAGATTTCTCTAAATATAAAACAGTAAAAATAATTATTAGCATGTATGTAATATAACAATAATCAAACAACATAGTAACAAAAACAAAGCTAAGTATGTATTATACACGTGTTGTATGTATGCTATGCATTGACTTGTGCAAAGTGACACTCACAATACTCTATTACATATCTAAATGTTCTGTGTATTCACTTGCTTATTGTTCATGTGAATAGTGAACTTGTGGTGAACTGCAGGAGAGTAGGATCTTATATCGACAAAAAGTGGGGACTTCTAACTGTTACTGTGCTATAATAGTTTACACTTTATAATGATATACATACGCAAGATCCTCAAGATTCGGGGACGGAGATGGAGATCTGTTGGAGAAAGAAGATTGTGAAAATATATTATACCTTGTCATACTGCTGAATAGCATTTTGTTTCATTATCTATTGCTACTTGTAGAGGTTATTTGCTTGCCCAGGATTGTCTCTATTTCTCTGAGGGGCCCTGGACTATCCGGGCCCCTCAGTCTTACAGACCGTGCTGCCCCTTCTTCTTACCTTCTCCACAATGCTGCAGCTCCACCTCCCAGGCTCTGATAGGCTGGGAGCGCAGCTTGGTGACGTCATCACTGAACGCCGCGCTCCTAGTGTATCAGTGACCGGGAGAAGCATCGCAGAGAAGGTAAGTTAATTAGATATTCATTTTCCAAAATTTTATACAGACCAATGAATCGAGGAGCGAACTTCATTGAAGGAACTTTAAGACGAATGTTCCGGGTAGATAACCAGACTCTATCACCCACTTTAAGAGCAGGTATGGCCCTGCGTTTTTTGTCTGCCGCTGTCTTATAGCGAGCAGAAGTTTTCTTGAGCTGGGAAATAACTTGGCCCCAGGTAGAAGAAAAGTTCCGTATGAGTTCTGTAGCAGCAGGAACATGGGTGGAAGGGAGGGCTGAAAACTTGGGCAAACTAGAATGTAACCCATATACAATAAAAAAATGGAGAAGAAGAAGTAGACTCATGAAACAAATTATTATGAGCAAACTCTGCCCATGGCAGGAGATCCATCCAGTTATCCTGTGAAGCAGAAGAGAACATACGAATAAAGGTCTCAAGATCTTGATTTACTCTCTCTGTTTGCCCATTAGATTGTGGATGATATCCGGATGAAAAGTTAAGCTGGACTCCTAGAGCTTTACATAACGCTCGCCAGAATTTAGAAGTAAATTGTACTCCTCTGTCAGAAACAATCTCTTGAGGGCACCCATGCAATCGAAAAATTTCTTGAATAAAGTGTTGCGCCAGGATTGAGGAAGAAGTCAGGCCCACAAGTAGTACCAAATAAGCCATCTTTGAAAAGCGGTCCACCACGACCCAGACTGTATTGTGACCCCTGCTGGTAGGGAGATCGGTTATGAAATCCATGCTGATGTGAGTCCATGGTTTGGAGGGTATAGAAAGCGGTAACAGAGGTCCCATAGGAGCCAGACGAGAAGATTTGTGCTGGGCACAGACATCACAGGAAGCAACAAAGTCCTTAACATCAACACGAATGGAGGGCCACCAATAGGAGCGGGATATTAACTCGTAGGTTTACAGAAATCCTGCATGGCCAGAAATTTTAGAAGCATGGTACCAACGTAACAATTTTTTCAGGAGTGTTTTAGGAATGAAAGATTTACCAGGAGGAGGAGATTGAGACACAGTAGAAGTCAGCAAGCACTTAGGATCCAAGATGTGATGATTAGTAGATGGATCTGAATCTGCTGAAGTATCAAAGGCTTGAGACAGGGCATCTGCTCTTTTATTTAGCCCACGATAGTGAATGCAGGGGCGAAGAGAGCAGTCTTTTTTCTTTACAAAAAAGAAGCCAGCCCCAGCCGGGGAGACAGAAGGTCTAATAAAACCTCTTTGGAGGTTCTCCTTGACATAAACGGACATGGCTTCAGTCTCTGGTTGAGAGAGAGGATAAACTCGACCTCTAGGTGGAATTTTGTCAGGTATTAATCCTATGGGGCAATCCCATAGACAATGAGGTGGAAGGGTCTCTGCACGAACTTTATCAAAGACATCAGCAAATGATTGATATTGAGAAGGTAGCATAGAAGAATCTGACGGTGTAATGACCTTAGAAGAACGGAGTGGTCTCACTTTGGGTAAACATCTTGAATGGCACTGAGAACCCCAGGATAGAATCTCAGACATACTCCAGTCTAGTTGTGGTGAGTGGAGTTGAAGCCATGGGAGGCCCAGGATGACTGGAGATGTGGTAAAAGGGAATATTAGGAAAGAGATACTTTCAGAATGTAATGCTCCTATATTGAGAAGAAGAGGCTTGGTCCGGGTACAAAATACACCTTTGTAAGCTGAGATCCGTCAATGGCTGTGATGACGACAGGACTTTCTAAAGGAACAGATGGAATAGACCATTGGGTAACTAAACCTTGTGAAATAAAGTTCCCAGCAGCACCAGAATCGATTAAAGCTTGGGTAGAGTGTCTCTTAGAGTCACACAGCAGAGAAACAGGAATGGTACAAGCAGTAGAAAAGGAGGTTTTCTCAAGCCCCAATCTGACCTCCCCAGAACAGATCAGGGTTTGGCGTTTCCCGGCCTCTTGTAACAAGAATTTAGGAAGTGACCAGAGTCACCACAATAGATGTATAACTTGCCTCGGCGTCTGCGGTCACGTTCCTCAGGGGTCAGCCGAGATCTCCCAATTTGCATGGAGTCATCAATTATAGAGGAATGTGAGAGAGGATGTGGCACAGGCTTATGGATTAGGAAACGAGCTACCTCCTTTTCCACTGTTCCCTCTCTGAAGCGTAAGTCAACTTTATTACATAATGATATAATGGCATCCAAGGTAGTAGGAAGTTCATGGGAGGCTAATGCGTCTTTTATGCATTCAGATAACCCCTGCCAGAAAGCAGCCACCAATGCGTCATCGTTCAAGCCAATTCAGAGGATAATGTGCGGACTTCAATGACATATTGTGCCACTGAGTGATTCCCTTGGCGTAAACGGAGTATAGCCATGGAGGCGGAGGAGAGTCGACCAGGTTCATGGAAAATCCGACGGAACATCAACAGAAAGGATGCATAATTAGAGAGAAGCGGATCATCCCTCTCCCACAGTGGGGAAGCCCAGGCTAAGGCTTTAACCATTTAGTAAGGGGACCACATATGCTACTTTGTATCTATCAGTGGGAAAATTTTGCGGTTGAAGCTCAAACTGAATTGAACACTGATTGAGAAAGCCACAACACAATTTTGGGTCCCCATCAAACTTGGCCGGAGTTGGTAGCCTGAGCGTAGAGGAAGTCACAAGGGAGGCCTGATGTCCCGAAAGTTGCTCAGGAGGAGAGACTGGCACCGCTGGTTGATTTGTTTGAAGCGAGCCCAGACGACCAGCGAGTGTCTGAAGACATTGTAACAACTGGCGCTGTGTGCTATCCTGCTGTTCTACTCGAGCAACTAGATGCTGTAGCATATCCTTCGCAGAAGGCTGCACCGGGGGATCAGACATTAGGGCCTGTTCTTACTGTCACGGCTCTGAAAGATTTTAGTAGATCCCTTGCCTCTACTATAGGGAACTTTGCCCAGACTAGTATAGTAGAGGATGGTGGAGTTAGAACACAATGATATTCACAGGTTTAAAAGTTCACGACTCATAAGCATCACTGATAATAATAACACAGGAGATAATAATAGTGCTGCAAAGTAATGTATTGACTGATGGTACAACAGGAATGAGAGAAATATATATATATATATATATATATATATATATATATATATCGGCAGAGATGAACACACGGCAGTTGGTCAGATTGCAGAGACAAATCACATATGGTAGTTCATAGTTGGTAACCCTTGGCAACAGCATGAGATGAATAATACAACAGTTCAACGCAGAGGTGATGAATAAGAACACTTGGATCCAAAAGAGAAACACACAGCAGATGAATTTGAATCACTGGTACAGCTAAAGTCCAAACAGAGTAGTATATAGAACTTGGCTGATCCGTGAATAGAGATGATTCATCATAGCAGGTAGTTACTGGTATCGCTGTGATTCTTATCTAGCAGAGCAGTAAGCGTTAAACAACATCCAAGGACTTGGATGAACACAGACACATGCAGCAGAATGTTGCCTAGAAGTAGCAGCGAAGTGAGGAGTATCTGAACCGTGCGTGGAACTACAGGTAACAGGTATTCCAGTCGTAGATGCAAAGGTAAGTTCACTGTAGTATGAGGCAGCTGAACAGAGGCACGCAACTTGAGCTGAAGTAATAGCCACAGACACAGCAAGCTGTTCACAATAACAGTCCAGCAAACGGGTTAACAGCAGAGTGAGGATAAACCGTGCCAGACTTGGAACTACAGGTGACAGGTAACTTGATAGTAGCTCTATCAGCAAGATGTAGCAATATAGCCAGCCGGATAGAGGTAAACTTGAGCCAACAGATTAGGCACAGGTGTAGCAAACAACTCACGATAGTAGTCAGCGTGCAGATGAACAGTAGAGAGTAGTTTCAGCATGCAGATGAACAGCGGAGAGGAGTTTCAGCTGAGCCGACCAGGAATCAAAGAAGACAGGTAACTTCGGCAGCAAGTATACCCCAGCGAGCAGGTAACGGACAAACGGAAGGTCAAGGTATACAGCCAGATCCCAATGCAGTGTGAGTAACACGAAGAACAGGCAATGAGTCCATAATCATGGGAGGTTAAAATAGTGCTCCAGGACCAATGAGATTTGGGAGGAGGTCCAGATCAAAGTAGCAAGGAACACCTGTGTGAAAGTTATGTCTCTGAAGCAGAAGCAAGCACAGTCATGGATCTTAAAGGGAAAGTCACAAAGCCGGCACCTAGCTATGGGACCGGCGTGTAACATCACAGTACTAAAAAATAGTTATATCAATATAGAGTAGTAATACAATGTTATAATTCCAAAATTGAGCAGCTGTGTAACCACTTTCAAGAATATTTCCCAATACTATCAAACACAGTAAAACAGTCAAAACGGTCTCCCTAAGAATTATACACTTAGAATGTTAGACTGACATAGAAAGGTATTTACTATTGTGGCAATTGACTGTCTTTACCCCCTTGTTCCCCATATTACATAAACCTCACTTCTGGAGTCTCCAAAAGCAACAGCCTACTATAGTGTCATGTCAAGAAGTATTATATTTACTCATGTATAAGATACATACGTATAGTTCTCGTAAGGTGTCCATTTCAAGAGTGCTCTAAATATAAAATAGTAAAAATAATTATAAGCATGTATGTAATATAACAATAATCAAACAACATAGTAACAAAAACAATGCTAAGTATGTATTATACACGTGTTGTATGTATGCTATGCATTCACTTGTGCAAAGTGACACTCACAATACTCTGTTACGTATCTAAATGTTCTGTGTATTCACTTGGTTATTGTTCATGTGAATAGTGAACTTGTGGTGAACTGCAGGAGAGTAGGATCTTATATGGACAAAATGTGGGGACTTCTAACTGTTACTGTGCTTAAAAATATTACACTTTATAATGATATACATACATAAGATTCACTAGATTCGGGAACGGAGATCGAGATCTGATGGAGAAAGAAGATTGTGAAAATATATTATACCTTGTCATACTGCTAAATAGCATTTTGTTTCATTATCTATTGCTACTTGTAGAAGCTATTTGCTTGCCCGGGATTGTCTCTATTTCTCTGAGGGGCCTTGGACTATCCGGGCCCCTCAGTCTGACAGACCGTGCTGCCCCTTCTTCTTCTTACCTTCTTCTCCGTAATGCTGCAGCTCCGCCTCCCAGGCTCTGATAGGCTGGGAGCGCGGCTCGGTGACGTCATCACTGCGCGCCGCTCTCCCAGTGTATCAGCATCACGGAGAAGGTAAGTTAATTAGATATTCATTTTTGGGGGAGGAGAGAGGGGGACCTTAACTGTGGAGGGGAGAGGGGGGACCTTAACTGTGGAGAGGAGAGGGGGACCTTAACTGTGGGGTGGAGTGGGGGACCTTAACTGTGGAGGGAGAGGGGGACATTAACTGTGGAGTGGAGAGGGGGACATTAACTGTGGGGTGGAGAGGAGGACATTAACTGTGATTGGGGGGGAGAAGGGGACATTAACTGTGGAGAGGAGGACATTAACTGTGATTGGGGGGAGGAGAGGGAGACCTTAACTGTGATTGGGGGGGAGATGGGGACCTTAACTGTGATTGGGGGGAGGGGGGTACATTAACTTTGGGGGGGGACATTTACTGTGATTAGGGGGTGGGGGGAATGTACTGTGATGAGGGATAGGGGGCGCATGTATAGCGGAGTGGGAGGGGGGCACATGTATGGGGAGGAGGAGCCCTGCCAGATTAATTAGTACTAGGCCCCACAGTTTCTGATGGCAGCCCTGCCTGCCCATTACACGTTATAGAAACCAGAACCAGGATCACAACTACTACACTGTAGGACGTCTCCTGTGCAGACCGGCAGTAATATACTGACAATCACAATCATGTGTAGCCAGTGATCAGCCATGAGACTGTACTTAGGGCAGGTAAGAACAGCATTGCATTGGGCCTCACTGGTAATCTCCCACAGAATTACAATGGGAATTCATGTAGAGTAAAGATGGATGTACAATAACATGTTACTAATAAATAATAATAATAATATATCTACCTGTGCTCATCGTCACTCATCTGGAGAAAAGGGGAAAACATAAAGCAACTGTTAGGGTGTGTTGTTGTTTTTAGAATGAAAGCTATAAAAATTCATAGTTTATCTGAACCAACAAGTTATCAAAGAGCAACATTGAGTTTTATTAAACAACTTACAATGGGGCTGTCCAGAGAGTCATATAAAACCACTTTTATTCCCTCCTCCTTTCTATCTCCATATGACTCCATGGCTCCATCCTTCACCTTATATCATGTGTAATAGAAATAAGTGTAGCCTACCAATCATTTTACATTATCAGTGGTTATTTGTGTTTCAGTGGTAGAATAGCAAGGAATAAAATGTGATAAAATAATGAAACTTTGTCTATATATGCAATGGTCTATGTAACCATTCCACAGGTCCTAGTGCTTAGTCACAGAGAAAGCAGCCATTGTCATGTTCTGTTTTGTACCCACCTAATCCTTCTCCCACCCACTTACACAGTTATAGGATGGGTAGCAACTTGCCAATATCTACACTACCATCCCCATTTCTACCGTCACAGAACCGGCATCATTACATAGTGTCAGCATTCTGCAGGACTGACAACCCAATACCATATACCCAAAATATGCCCAAAAGTCCATTCATAGTTTGAAATTCTGGTTTTAGAGGCAATTATTTATACAGTTATCTTGTACAAGAGAATATTGCCACTGTCAAATTCCATTATATTATAACTGTGACATATAAGTCAGCATTGCACAAAAGTGTAAATGTAAAATAAAATAACAATATTCACAATCTGCTAAACCTGATATTCTTACCTCTAGATTTATTTTGTTTTTTGTTTTTTTTCGCTGAAAATCAATATCTATAGATTCAAAGGAGGCCACTCGATCCGGATCATCGTATAGAAGACCTAACGCATCAAAGAAGGCTTCTACCGACTGCATGGCAGGACTTGTCTGCGGCAGGGAGAAGGTCCAGGATTGGGGGTCACCCTGAAGGAGGGAGATAATAATCCCGACTCTCTGTTGTTCCAAACCAGAAGACCGGGGTCTCAATCAAAAGTAGAGTTTGCAGCTCTCCTTGAAGTTCCGGAACAGGGATCTATTTCCGGAGAACCGATCCGGCAGATTAATTTTAGGTTCACAGGTGGAACCTGAAGTGGCTTATGAAGTCCTTGAGGCCTCTTCCTGAACGGATAAATGCTGCGACAATCCCTGGACCATTTGGTATAGGGTCTCGACATGACCCGCTAGGGCTTGCGAAGGAGACAATGTGGTTCCGCTTTCATCCATTCCAACTTCGTCTTCGGCACGTCTGTTTTTTGGGGCCGGTTATAATGTTTGGAACTCCTCCAGCTCGTACTGCACAACCCGGAGTCTGCTCTGCCAGTCATGTGTTCACTGGAGCCCCTAGTGGTGGGGACAGATTTGGCTGCAGACTGACAGAGGGTTCTGAAGTGCGTACTGGCTGGGGAGAACCCAGGAAAGCGGAGTGAGGTCCAGGCAAGGGTCGAGGGCCGGCAGCAGACAGGGAATCCAAAGAACAAGCCGAGGTCAAGGGTCAGGAGCAAACAGGAAAGTCGGGTCACAGGAAACACAGGCAAGGTCCAAATCCAAGCAAGGGGTCATACACAAGCAATCCGATCTCAATATCCACAGGACAAAACTGGGAACACAGCAGGTCAGCAAACTGGCACAGGAAGCTATAACCGGCAGTGAGGTTGCAGACCTCACTGCCCTAAATACTGGTGGCCACCAATCAAAGCCCAGATCTGTAAAGGCCCACAGGGGGTAGTAAACAATAACAAGTAGTCTTGTCATTGTTTTTGAGCTTGGCCAAGCTGAGTGCAATGTGTATTTTCTGTTTTATTTAAAAATAAATCTTTATTAGATCTGTGTTCAAGTCAAGTCAGCTGTAGGTGTACAAGATGGACATGATAGGAAATGATAAGAGAGCTAGTTAAACTTATGCTAGTGGTCAGTGGATTTGTCCTTTAGAAGGAGAAGAAGGATGATTTTGGAGCTGGATGAGCAAACAGCTGGAAAAGAGAGAGTACACAGAGTAATTCCTAGTTCACCAAGGCGTGTTAGAGAGCGTTGTAACCTTTCAGGGAGACCATTTTGTATGATGACCTTAAAGGTGTTTTGGCACAAATGACAGCTCACAGTCATGCTGTTACTGGGTTTGAGAAATGATTTGCCAGATTGTAATTTTTTGCAACTGGCTCGGTTTAGCAACAGTAATGGAAATGGCCAAGGCACACATTCCATGCATTGGAGTGTGCTTCTGAAATCACAGTGCAAAAATGCCCAAAATGTACATTTTCCATGTGCTGATTCTGAATAGCAAGACATAGAAATAAAGTTTCACAGAAGAGCCTTTTTCCCAATGCAGATAAATAGAGGATACATGTGCACAAGATATAATAAATATAAATCGTTGTGTATGTAAAGCTGCTGCAATCTCTTTAGACAAACATAGAAAACTGAGATCTTACATACGATATATGTATAAATGTATGTAAGATCTGAGTTCTAAATGGATTCATTACTGATTGGCCAATATACTTTTAAATATCCAAGCAGGATTTGAGCTCCATCCTTCTGAAAATATCGCACTTGGAGGCGGAGAAACGCGTCAAGTTATAGAGTTGTTTGATGTACACACACACTGTGGCAGCTGTCGGGATATCTTCTTATGGAAGACTTATAAGTGCTGTTCTTTGAATGACTGGAAAGCTGAAAACTATCATCGGGAGAGTGGTGATATCCTGCACTTAACTCCTACTTATTGCTTCAGAGATATTGGAGAATTGAACAATGTTAATGGAAAAGAGGGAGACTTTGCAATTGACTTTGCTTCACTGTTTCAAGTATAGACAGGACAATCTCTGTCTCTTCTCTCATACCTTCAATTTATTGGAATATATTATTCCTCTGGTGTCAGAGAATCATAAAATAAATGGAAGTGAATGTTCCCGATAGATTGGATTGATTGATATTGAAATGTGAATATCATCATGTAGTTACATATATATATATATATATATATATATATATATATATATAAATATATATATAATATATATAATATAATATATATATGTATATATATACAAGTTAACCCGTGCATGATACTCATGCATTCTAGTCAAATCAAGCTACTTAAGGTGTTAAAAAGGTTCTTGTCATGCATTTGGGGCTAAGCCAGGCCTCCTCAGGGGAAGAGCGTTACTTCCCGATGTAAGCGCCCTTTTTTAACGTGGTTTTGTCCACATGTCACCACCTCATCATTCTTCTCCATCACCTCATCCTTCATCTTCATCGCCACATCCTAAATCTCCATCGTCTTACTGTTCTAAAACCTCTCGATACACAACGTTTCTAATAAACACCTTATCGCTGTGCGCAATCAGTCTTCCTTGAAGGGCAGTATTCATAACCTGCACTTTCACATCACTGCTTCTCCGTACTCGTGAAAATGCGACATACAATTGTCCATGACCAAACACAGACTCTGGTAAATAAATACCCACACAGTCAAGTGTTTGACCCTGTGACTTGTTAATGGTCATAGCAAATGCCGCCTTCAAAGGGAACTGGCGCCGTCTTAGCTTAAACGGCAGTCCTGTTTCGGATGGACATAAGTCAATCCGAGGTATCATCACCTTATGGAAGTTAACTGACTTCACTATTATAATTTTTTTGTCAAATAATGTCAGTATACCAAATGTCAGGTCAATTGGATGAGCCCTTTCTGGGAAAATAGTTTTTTTGCACACACACACTAACACACGCCGCTGGGCTTATATATATATTAGATATATATATATAAAACCACTCATGTTTCCTTTCCTTGATTCCCACATGCGTGAATATTGCGCCAGTCTGCTCTATATGAGCGATTCCAACAGGGCAACATGTCTGAAGAGTTGCTGTTATTAATGTATTATGTTAAGTGCTATTTTTATCACATTATGTATTGTGTAATGGATTCTATAATTGATCATTTATATATATCAGTATAACCTATAATAATGACTCACCATAAATTAGGGCATTACCTGGCCTTTCATTCCTCTTTTGTGTCTTCCTGCTTCCAGCTGGATCATCATCATCATCATTTATTTATTGATCATGTTCAGGAGAACTACCAGTGGTAGTTGTGGTAGTTGTTAGTAGAACAGGTACAGGGTATCCGGCCTCTATCACTCTCTTTCTGTGATTTTGTTTCCCACCTGCTGTACTGTGTCATTAATTCTCCTTAAAGGATCATTTAATTTACATACATGGCATTTTTTAAACTCTTTTTCTGCCTTTTGTCTTGTGCATTATGAATACTTAGCTAGATTTTTCTAAATTGATTAAATTACACATTCCTTTAGTTGAGCCTACCATACTCAAACTATACTACTATTTATCCACCACTTTACCATCTTATTTTCCTTGACTATTCCCTTGTCCACTCTCCTCTTCTTCCTTGGGTACTCTCTGTATACTCCACCATGTCCTCGTACCTTCACCACATTATCTTAGTGTTTTCTGTCTCACACACCTTCTACTCCAACATCTCATCCCCCTTCTACTTAAATTTTTATAGTACAAACTGGAGCTTTACATAAGATCTGAAACCACTTGATTCCCATTTCCCAATATACATAATCATCTTGTCACTTCGGCCCCAGCTGACAGCCTCCATTGCTGTCCCAATCAGGAAGGAGTGTAACCCATATTCTGCCACTGACCCACCCAGCTTCCCTATGCAGTGTCTGACAATAGATACAAACTGAAAGGAATACAGAAAAGCTGATTGTGACGAGATAGGATTACAGTTACAATCCCCCCATACAAAGGTATGTATCTGGTTACTAGTATTTGGATAGATTGTTATCCCCATTTGGCTCATATAAAGACTCTGTGGGTTCGTTTGCTGATGTATATGGATTTCATAACATGGTTCTGAATGAATAGTCAATAGTCTAAAACTCCAGGTTCATAAATATATCCAGGTGGGCTGCATGTTCCTTATTTGGACTACAAATTGTCTGCTGTACCATATCCTGGCCAGTTACCCCCTCCCTCAGTGAGGACAGGGAGTCTGGAACAGCTGGAGCCCCTTTCACAACATAAATGCGTAGAAGGGATTGAAACAGGGAGTTGCTATTCATCATCTGGGATTAAGCTCTGCAGTAACCAGTTTGCTACTCTATTGTTCTCCCTAGAACTGTGTCAGACTTTTATGCACTAGACCAGCAGGGGGGAAACCCATGTGGGGATGACTTCTCTCCACTCCCATACCCAACCCCTGATTTGGGAGCCAATGGCATTCTGTATGGACTTGGGATAACCTTGCAGGATGGGATTTCACCTGTGGGAATTCTGAACTGTTTTAAAAGAGCCTGCAAGGAGACCAAGGGTTGTTTATTGGATATCCTGAGCTTGGTATTGAAGATCTGTCTCCTATCAGCTCCAACGTGTGTCCTGATCACAATTTTACATCTAGGCACATCTCTGGCTGAACATTGTGCAACAGTATAACTCTGCTCCAAAGGGAGTTGCTTGTGAGTCTGCACATTTGGTGTGCCTACTGGAGTAGGGTGACTGGGGTCCAGGCTGCTAACATCTCGGTAGAGAGCATAAGGCCGAGAGGCCAGGACCAGCAAGCCTAGAAGTCTAGAAATCGGTGGAACCTGGAAGACCCGAGTACTGAGCTATTGTGACAAAAGGATCAGGACCACTTGGGATACAGCTTGGCAGGGTAAGATTATACCACTTGGCCAGAGACTTTTTTACAACTTAGCCTGGCCAACGAAATACTGTTTAAATATATGTAACGGTTGCTCATATCTTTATCTGGGGATGTGTTGGGGAGGTTTTTAGATGTTTGCGATTGTTCTGGGTTTTGTTAAATTGCACTGATTATTATAGTTATTGTGTTACAGTTGTGTTTGCACCTTCTGTAATAAAGATTCTATTATATCTTCCACTCCTCTTTGTCTGTGTGAGCCAAAGAACATATATGGAAAAAAGTTTTTTCTACCGCACCAACTCTAAAACCATATCCCAGTATCAAATAACTATATCTCTTACGGTAATTTAATTCCTGTCTCTGATCAAAGACATATAAATATTGTCCTATGACTGGGGTGCAACCTAAAACTAAAATAACTTAGTAAATAGAGAGAAAGAACACTAGTTGGTTGAGGCTAGGTGCACTATGGATCTATGTATTCATAATAGTATAAACCATCCCCTTAAAACCTAACTTTTATTGGGTACGATTAAAAGCGAAATATAGGTTGATATCACTCTATTAGTTTAAAATAAAAGTTTAAAACCGGTACAACAGAGTGTTCTATACCTATATGTTCTAATCCCAAAGAACATATGGTAAGGAGACACTATAGGTATAGATAATATGCAGATATGGTACTCAAGTACAGGGGTCCGTAATCTGCCCCGATACAAGTATAATCAAGGTACCATATAACCAAGAGGTAGGGGGACTGTAATATAATGTAGTCAAATCCTACTCAGATCGTTATATAGTCTCCATCTTGAAATCAATTGATATTTAGATAATAACTGCTTTAATGGTATGATAACAAATCTAAGCTTCCATGACAATCAAGATGGATAACTAACTGCTACAATACACTAAATAGAGAGTTGAAGTGGTCTGGAAACCACAAGAATCAGCTGGGCTGAATACACGAGGAAACACAGGAACACCTTCAGAGGCTCATGGGGAATGAGACTCCAAGATCAGGCAACGAGGTATAGACAACAGGTGCTTTAAATAGGGAGTGTTGCCTGATCAGCCAATTAACTAAAAGGAACAGGTACTGAAGGTTTGAAAGGGCTGCACATGCACAGACCCTCAGGATGGTGGACGGCCACGGTTCCTAAACACACGGGAAGAAGCACTCACAGTCTGGTGAGTGACACCTGCCCTGTCTTCCGATCTTGAAAACACTTAGCAAGCGGCTGCCCTCCACCACAGCTGAACATTCATGTCTGCATGGGGTCACATACATTGGCCATCAATAAACTGCCAGCATGTTCCCTTTCTTGCCCCTAGCAACACCACAGCAGGCCCAGGAGAAAACCACTGCCAACCCTTTGCAGGAAATCCCAACCTCATTTATAGGCACATGGGGCATCCAGACAGCAAATATTGATTCCAAAACATTCTCTTTAGAGATAATCATTTCCTTGCACCAAAACCCTAAACTCCTTATCCAACCACATGTAGTAATTTTCAGAATTTGTAGACATATCAGCTCTTCAATTTAATATTAAAAGCTTCAACATTACGTAAAACATTTCATACATCCAGAGCAAGAAAATGGTTTCCTTCCTTTGTGAGATCTCAGATTTATAAAAAGGTAAGAACTTGTAAAACATTCCCATATGCAAAGCGTAAGATATTGTTTCTCCCCTTTATTACTTCTCTGACAATACCATTCTGAATTACTTTGAAAACCTTTCCCACATCAGCACATGAATTTGGATGTTCCCCAAGTGATTTCTTTGATGTTTAACAATTTGGATTATGTATAAAACATTTCCCACATTCAGAGCAAGCATATGGTCTCTCTCCTGTATGACATGATCTCCTGTATAGTGCGCAACAAGAAGTGAATTATGTGCTAAATATTTCCAACATTCTATAATATGGTTTCTTTACGGTATGGCTTCTCTGATATTTAAGAGGTAATATTTTAGGAAAACATTTCCCATGTTCTGAGCAGGACCAAGATTTACCTGGGGGAGGGGGCAAGGGTGCCATAACCCCTGAGCTGCCTTAACCTTAGACTTCACCTACCTTCTTTCCTTGAACACTCACAATTTGTGTTGGTCAAATAGGCTGAACCTACTAGGAAAGGTGTTTGGGCTGATCGGGGCGAACTCTTGGCAAATTGAGCATGGTTTTTAGTGGATTGGCAATTGGCTTAAATTGTCCTCATTTTACAATTGGTATTGATGACAGGTATTACACAGGTACTGGTACTAGTGTAGATCTATTTTGTCTAAGAGAAATTGAATTGTACAGTCAAACAAATAGCTACAATAAAAACTGTTGCATCCCTCTCTCTCTGTGCAGTGAATAAAGCTCTTTTTAAATATGCCCATAGCAAGGAATTTCTTATCCACATAAATATCTAGTTATTGCTACAGTAAGAAAAAAAAACACAGACACAATTCTTTAATTAGAAAATGTATTGCATGGAAATAGCAAAATAACCACATTCACAGTGTGCACATAACAAGTATATGCAACAAAATCATAACTAGTACAAAAAAGACATAATGGGGCTTATTCAGAGTTGAACGTATTTGCGCACCAAAAGTAAGTTGGAAATAATGCACACAAAAAAGTGGATTTACTCATTGATGTTGAGTCCAAGACGTGTGCAGCTCAAAAATGGTTTCTTGCCCGACGTAGGTCTGCCCCGCACAATACCATAGAGATGATTTCCATATAAAATGTAATTAAAAATGGAGATGTCAATTACGTAATACACAATCAGCGAATTGGAAACGGCTAAATAGGGCTGCTGATAGTCATCATCACATAACTGCACCACAAATCTAATACCTGCAAGAGGTTCGAGTCCGAAAAGGCGTATTTGCAGATGCTATATTACAATTACATGAACCCACCCTTACTGTGCTCAGCCCATGCATGCTAGTCCCTGCACATCCTTATTCTGCTTCTCCAGACAAAGGCGGACGGATGTCAGCGATATACATAACTCTATATATGGACATATACTTACTGGATTTTGGAATCATTGCAGTATGAATACACACATCTTATGCAAACAATGACGTGTGTCTAACTCTAAATGAGCCCCAATATATACATTTCCTTTATACAATGCTGATAAAGATATTTTGCATTCCCCACTAGAGCAGATCAAGCTCAACCTAGTTTGATGTCTATGTACTGAAATACCAGCTGTGCGATGTTTTGCTTGTTTGTTCCACCTTCAGATTGCTTTATTTTATCTTGTACACACCATCCTGAAAATGTTACTACATGCATTTCTTTTCTTACTAGCCCCCTTCTGTGATTTTAGCCACGTATTTATATAATCTGGGAGAGTGGATTATTTTCTTGCCCCAGGATACAACATAAAGCTGCTCACTGGGTACAATTATACAGAAAGCAGAGCAGAGCAACACAAACACACAGCTCTGCCCCATGGTATCACCACACGGCTTAAACGTACAGAGGGAAGCCAGGACGTAAAAGTTGTGTATTTAATAAAACTTGGCGTAAAGCCTATACAAGTCATTAAAGACATGTGATGGTTGTAAACCCCTTAAATTATGGTTCTGAAAGGATTTTATTTTATACAGGGCTTTGTCACTAAAAACAATATATTGGGTATAGTCAGACCTCCTAAAAAACCTTGATATAATTGAGATTAAAGTTGCATTATCAAATAATTTTTACATGTTACTCATTTGCCCCTTTCCAGCTCCAGGGTCTGCTCTAAACAGCCTCTTTCCCGGGACACCTTCGTTTCTGGCTCCTCCATGTACATATGGCTGCTTACTCATACTTGCCGACTTTTCATTTTTTACTTCGGGAAGATCAAAAGGGGGCGGGGTGAGTCGATTGCGTAATTTGGCCCAAAATGTCAATTTAGTCAGAGCTGTGAGATGAACCAGGGAACCACTGGAAAAACTTGTGCATGGAGCAGGCCCCGGGGCTCCACAGAGGGAAAAGCAAGTGAGTAACATGATGACATGCAACAATTAGGTGGTAATGCAGATTTAGGTGCTCCTCTGCTGCAGCATATCACTATCATGAGAGTGTATTGTCTTGTCATCACAATGTTCAACAGAAAGGTACTATATATATATACATGATAGGGCACCAGAATACACGTGTACAGCAGCTGTAGCAGGCTCTACTGTTATTAGTTTGGAGAGAACATGAGGACTGGAATATCCATATCAGTTTAAGACAAAGAATAGGACTGTATCTACTTAATCAGGGAATTTATTTTACATCTAGATAACATTTAACATGTTTCATTCCTACAGATTAAATTTTGTTGTCGCAAGGTACAAAATGAATAATGAACATCATGGGAATTACTAAACAATTGGTTATTTTAATAAAAGTATAATTAATTATGTGGTAGTACAATGTAGGGAATGTGAAGAATGTATAATATCATATAAAACACAAGGCATCGGACATTATAGAAAATATATATTATATTTGAGTTTGGAAGCAATGTGTGTGTGTATATATATATATATATATATATATATATATATATGTGTATGTCTTGGTAAAATGCGAACAGTCACATGTTGAACAACATATTTAGAACACATTAAAGTTTAACACAATGGCAGAGTGATTGCATAGTTCTGATCTTAATAAGGTGTAGTTAGTAGATTTTACCATACCCTGTGGCTGGTTCCCCATCCGTTCTCCATACGTGTAAAGATTAACCCTTCTGATGCTGCAGTGTCAAATGGTTAACCCCCGAGTGCTAAGTGCTGGAGGTGCAATGTATTTTAAAGTGTATCTTAATAAATATATAAAGGTAAAAATTGGTACTAGACCGCAACTCAGAAATATTTGAAGTAGCGGCCCAGTTGGCAAATCAAAATGTGTGGTGTTTTGGCCACCCTGGCAGAAGCGCCAGTCTAGCAGCCAACACCAAAGAATTTTATTAATTGGGGAACACCTCTCTGCTGTTCATCACTCCGCCAAGCAAATAGTTGTTACAATCCTGTTCCACAAACTAGGTCCTTGTAATTAAAGCCATGGAGCCAGAAATAAATTGAAAACATTAAACTGTTTATTGCAATAATATAAAATGCAGCCCACCTGATGAAAGTTAAACACAGGCCGGACTAAGGACTGATTGCCCAATCCCTTTAGGGGAGAGTACTTACCACGTCTTGAATATAACCAATTTGGCCGCTGATTAGGCTACTTACTGCCACAGCTAGGTTCCCGCTAGGAACCTAAGCCCACCACCAACTGACCTTTTATAGCCAAACAAGAAAACTAAAAATCTGCTCTACAAAATAAGACATGCCAAACTCCGACAAGTGTATCCCATCAGGTCTATAAATTTGTCTAAAACAAGCTCTAATTCAAGGATAGCTAATAAACCCCCCACCTACTTCCTGAAAAAATGTTCTCACTGCCCTATTTACCTACCTGCGGGCCTTTTCAATACGAGCTGGTCTATCCGTTCCCCTGCAATTGCTTCTAGGGATGAAGTCGGACCAAACAAGGTGAACTGCTGGCCAATGTAATTTAATGATCTCAACATCAGATTTTAAAATTATCAATGAGCTCTAAGCCCTTCCACTTGCTCAAATCATTCCCACCAAGGGGAATTATAAGCACTGAAGGGCGCCCAAACTTTATCTCACTATCCCTTAGAATCTTCAACAGCGACGCCCAACACAAACCCCTAAAACCTAACCATCTAACAGAATGCGCCCGGGGAAATTTGCTCAAATCTTGAGCAGGACCGCTCTTACCGGCCCAATAAACAAATGAACGGCCGACCAGCCACATATTCTTCCCATCCTGCCGTGAACCTGCAACATGGAGTAAAATGCACATGAAACAAATGTCAAGACATAATACATGGTATTAGAGAAAGACACTACTATATATTTGCGCGCAACGCAGGGTGACCCATGCGGAGGTAAAACCGGAAAACTCAGGGTGCCACAAGCCAATCAGGCCCCAGAGGAAGAGAAATGGCAAATCCCTCCGCGCCTTCTTTTAACAAGACAAGCAACGCATGTCATGGGTCAGCCTTACTACATCGCATTATTAAGCCTAAAGCGCAACAGCTGGCCTAACATACCGTTTGAAACACTTAGACCTCCACCTACCCAAAGCCACGATACTCTGTTTTGACACACCCTCCTCCGCCGCTACTGTAGCCGCTCCTATTCTAAAAGAATGAGTCCCATAGTCTGCTGTATCTAATCTAAGCTTAGCAATACAATTCTTAAAGACCGTGGAAAACTAGAACTTCGTAAGGGGGTACCCATCACAGTGCCTAAGCCAATTACCACCAGGAGCAGAGGACATATCTCTATACAATCTTGTAAACTCAACCGGGCAAACTGCAATATCCTGATTACGATGCAAGGTAATCCACCGCCCCCTACCCAAAGGATCAGTCTTCGATCTATGGATCTTACAAGCTAAGTTATCATTCTTAACCACAACATTCCTGTGAAGTAACCCTGAACCGATTGCCAATCTAGGTGAAGCTAACAACTCACCTATTCTGAAAGCACCAAAAAAAGCCATTGCAAACTCAAGCCGAAACAAAGCAGCCTCAAACTAATCATTAGCAACTACTGAAACAATATTCAAAAGACCAACCAACAATCCTTTGTCAATAGGTCTTCCAACGCAGGGGAAATCCTAGCCCAACCTCTTAACGCTTTACGCACCTACACATGCTTGGTAATATCCCGACTACCATTAAGCTGCATAAAAAACGAAATACCAGACAGAGCCTATACCATATATGCCTTCGATCTAACTGCCTGAAAACAATGCCACACAAAAGCAGGGAAGCGCTGCTGCTCAGTCTTACCTCGAGCCTCCCTTTATCCACAAAACCCTTCCCAGGACGACCAAGCCTCCTGATATTTCTTCAAGGTACCCGGTGCTACTGAACGCTTAGCAAGCTCCTTTATACCAGCCTTATAATTTGCCAGACAAAATCAGGGCATGAAACACCAATAACATTAGCATCAGGGGCTAACAAGCAAAATTAAGCAGGCCAAGCAGTGACTGCACCTGTTTTAACTGCACCTTACACTCACCCTGAAACAAATGAATCACACCCCTCATCTTAGTCACTTTCTCCATTGGAAGCCTACAACACCCTGCAACAATGTCAATTTCAAAAACCAGATATGACAATTTCTTGATATGCCTCGTCAACCATGCCAGAGCGTGACCTTGCTGCTGCCAAAGCAACCATAGCCTTATTAGTGATGGCAAACATATCCACAAAATGGCCTGTGCCTATATTACCACGCACCCGGCTCCTAATGTCCCGCAGGACGGCTGTATTGGAACAGCGCAACACATCGTCCCTTGATATCCTGCTTCCTTCATTGGAGCCAACACCTTCCAACCCCGCCCTATGGCACGTACTACACAACTTCCTCTCCAGGAGCTTCATCAATCTTGTGTCTGCCCTCCCAGACCTGCCCGGAACATCACTCCCAGAGGTAGAAGAGCTAGAATCAGAGCTAGAACCAGACACCCTACTGGCATGCTCACCAACTGATCCACGACTACCACCTTCCACACGTGATGACGGGTCCACCATGGCCATAGATGCGGCCTCCGCATAAGAAGCACGCCCGGACCTCCGACCTGTAACACAACCAGCCGAACCTGCAGAGGGAGAAACAGAAGGAGATCTCCCCGGCCCAGGAGCCACAGTCCCCGCATCCACCGACAGTGCTAAAGTAAACAAACTACGGTCAACCACCGCGACTGGACATGCTCGCTGGCCTGGGTCAACTAAATTTGAGGCAACCGTGCAGGGGACGACTCGAGGACCTGCAAGGGAGGACGCATGACCCTGCCCTGAACCTAACCTGTCAGTCACCATCTGCAGATAAATTAACTCTTGATATACCTTAACCTTTTCTTCTACATGCACCCATAGTGTTTATATAATTTCTAATCCCAGCCCTCTGCTATTCTTATAATATAAAATTAATTTAAATAAATAAAAATATTTTTTTTTTGTAACTACCAATATTTTAAGCATATAACATAAACATCTATATCTGTATATCCATATCTATATGAAACAAATAGATCTATATATTTATATATCTATATATCTAAATTAAACATTTGGTGTTAAATCAGCAACAGTGTCCATCTTTCCGTGCTCATGAACAGGGGAAATGTCTTGCACTGAAGGATACAGTCACTAGTCCTCTTCTCTCAGATACTTTCATGTCTCTAATGAATTTGTAGTATATGCAGGTTTTATATGAAGAATTAAAGATCTTTGGTAGATTTGGTTAAATCCAGACTTAAGACCACTAATTTATGTAAACATATTGTATCTTTAGATGGCTGATGGTGAAGGAAAGATTAAAACTAGAAGACTTATGTTACAGCTATATTTATAAATGTGGAAAATGTATTATATGTAAAATATATTGAAGTACAGAATCCTGAATTTGGATTAAAATTTGGACAATTCCTATCAGGTTTAGGAAGATTTGTGTTCAGTTGAATCCTTGGGATTCAGCCAACAGAATCGGATTATGATTTTCTTGGTGTATTTACACATTGTGGACAGTGCATCAGTACAATATAGGTGTTTTCTAGGTTAGTATGTATAGAATCAGACTATGTAACAACTTAACCCTTCAGTGCAACACATGAGCTCACCCTGTATGTCGCATGATGGTATGTCTCAGTTCCCAACACTGCCATTGTCTTAGTTTCCACTGATGTTGCTCGTGGAAACCACCCTTCCACATCTTTTAAGAATCCACCTCCACAGGGACTGAAGACGAGATCTCCGGGGGCAGTGTCGGACTGGGGCATGAAGGGCCCACCGGGGGACTGCAACGCTAGGGGCCCACCAGAGGGGGTGTGGCCAGCCATCATAGAGGCGAGACCACACACTAAAGGGAGAGTGGTCAGCCCACGAAGGACAGCTAGCACCATAGTGTAGTATATAAAGAATGTAGTGTGCTCATCCTTCTCTTTTAAAATGACAGGCTGACTGCGCACTTAGTTACTAACCTGCTCATGCTCCTCTGGGTGGTTGGATATCCGGAACTCCTACCCTCATCTGCCCTGCTCAAAGTGAAAAACACACTACCGCGCAGGTTCAGAGAGCCCAGACGCGACTCTCTGCACCTGTGTGGTAGTGTGCTTAACGGGAGTTTTTGGCAAAAGCGTTGGGGGGAGGAGTTGCACTCTACCCTTACTGTTGCAAGAGCAGCATTAACACAGGTTATCCCTCTCTACGAACTAATAATAAACTGAAAGTTAAGCGCTCATTGACTTATGTATTATTCCAAGTGTAATGCTAATAATAAAATTTGTATTCTTTTATCTTGAATACAATTCGTATTTTTCTATATCTTGTATTAGGCTGTGAGCAAGAGGCTCGGTTCAATTAGTGGGATAACATTTAATGTTAGTTTTATCACAATTTATTGAATCCTGGTTAAAATACATAAAAATACATTAATATAGACAAATAAAATACTCCAATTAAACCACAGTATTTATATTATGAGGCATTGATTTCTATATACATACATATGGTATGTCATCAATTGAACATACATAGAAAATCAGACAAACCTAGGTATATAGACCTGGACTAGTCTAGCTACTAGGAGGCAAATGGCAGTGGGTATAAATGCTGCATTGATCCAGATATAACACAGTCACTGATATCTCAATAAAATAATGTTCATAGCATACAAGTCCAGTAGATGGGAATTGGTATTTCTTTAAGTCTCTGCTAGTGCAATATAAATATTCAGATCACTGTCCACATATATCACATGGTTATTGCTGCGATGCTTTCAAATTTAACTTTGTTTACTTGCAGTTTCGATGTATATAGAGATGGTGGCCGGTACCCAGTGTGCTGAAATCAGAGGATGTTTCTCGTGGTCCGTGCTTGTTACTGTTGGAGAGGAAGGTGCCTGCGTTCCACTGTGGAACGCATCTGTCCCTTCCTGTTCTCGCGTATGTCCAAAAGATGAATTGTATGCAAGTCGGGAGTCAGCTGTTTTCTTAGCTCCTCCCTAACAACGGAGGGGGCGTGGCTATAATGTGGCGGGGCCTACCGGTGGATAGTCCTGCTGCCCTGCAGGCCAGTCCGAGCCTGTCCGGGGGCCAGATGTTTGCTGTTGCCTCCGCTGCTGCAGGTCTGCTGGAAGGCAGCACCATGAGCACAAACATAAGAATGAAAAATTTGGTTGTGCATCATTTTCGATGGTGATCTCTCTTGTGTCCACCTGCGGTGATGTAGTGATGACCTCAGGAATGGAAGGAGGGATGTCGTCAATTGAGGCTTGCGGTCTTTCTGGTGGGAATGGTGTATAGTCTGAGACCAAGCTGCATAGAGCATGAAGACGTTCTGTTGCTGTCTGTTTCACATGTGTATCCTGTAAGGGAAAAAAGTTTGAGTCCAAGCCTGCTAAAAAACTGATACTGATCTTAGTAAATGTAACAAGGATTAGTTGTTATTGCAGGCCTGGGTGTTCTATGGGGAATACAATTGACAGCGTTACTCATGAGAATAACTCGGCCCACGCCCTATTATCGTTAGTACGATTATTTTAACCCGGCTCTCTGCTCAAGGCTTTCAGGGCTGCAAGCGAAAATTAACGTGGAAATTACCGTACTAACGATAGTAATGTGCACTATTACCGTAGTAACATTAATAGTGCACGGAACGCGTTATTCTCACGAGTAATGCTGTTAATTGAATTCCCTCCTCTGAATGTAACTTAATTAAAGAGCACAAATTGTGCGGACATAATAAATTTTACCAGCTTCCTTTACCGATATGTGTTCTAATAAAGTCATGTGATGAACAACAAAAGCACTAAGGCTCATTTACAAACATCAAAACATTCAGTTGCTTCCCTAAAAGCAGCTCCTCTGCCCAAACTAGCTCATTTAACTAACAGTGCAAAACTAGACACAGTTGTGCTCCGTATCTGCACTTAGTAAAGCTGCCCCCTGATCTATCTGTTTCCTCCCATCAGACACTGCAATACTTTTGCAACTTCACAAACATACCCAAATGCATGTGTTACCTGGAAAAATAGGTGCATTCACACAAAAGTAGAATTGTGATGGCACAAAGAGTCAGTCAGTCAAATTGTACTTTTGCATGTTTATGTTCAAAGATAATGAGAAACTTATATTGTCCTATTCTCTTAATAAGCAGAGAATCCATCTAAATATGAAGTAAAAAAGCCACCATACCACATTGATGGGAACTTCACATCCAGCATCTTCAGTTGTCTTCTCTTCATCAGATGCTGAGGATTCTGACTGTTGATAAAATGTATGTATATTAAAAGAATGACTACACAATGGGGTATACCATGTACACAGGTACAATTTCCTAAAGTTGTGAATTAACCATTAATTTTATGCAATTCACTCCTGGGGCTGCATGTGCATTAATTTGTTTTGTTTTTTTAAGCTGATGGAGATATCACAGATGAGCTGTAACTTGTAGTAACCTATTATAACAAGACATTCCTAGTAGTAGAAGTAGACAGCATTGGACAGAAATGAAACAGAGGACATATAGATAGCAGAATGTCAGCTTAATAAAAGACACAGGTAGACAAAGACAAAGCCAAAAGGACATGCGCATGGTTTAACAAACCAGGCAGATTATATTTGTGTTGCGTCTGTTACATTAATCTACATGCGGATGCTAAATACCAATAATGGACTGAAATTTTAGGAGCTACAGCCAAAGATACATTCCTAGTACTCGTAAAACAAGATAGCACTTCACGTGAACCAAACAAATGAGAAGACCATCCCCAGACTAATAGTAGGATATCAGAGTAACTGATAGTGTAATTTAGCAGATATTTACTAGAGATGAGCGGGCTCGGATATCTGAAATCCGAGCCCACCCGAACGTTGCCGATCCGATCCGGATCTGAGACAGATCTGGGTATTCCCGCCAATTGCAAAACTGAAACCAAGGCTCTGAGTCATAATCCCGCTGTCAGATCTCGCGATACTCGTATTCTATAAATTCCCCGCTAGCCGCCGCCATCTTCACTCGGGCATTGATCAGGGTAGAGGGAGGTTGTGTTAGGTGGTCCTCTGTCCTGCTATATCTCGTGCTGTGCTGTGCTGTGCTGTGCTGTTCAGTTCTGTGCTGTTCAGTTCTGTGCTGTGTTCTGCTCAGTCCAGTGGTGCTGTGTCCTGTGCTCTGTCCTTCTGAGTTCAGTGGTGCTGCTGGGTCCTGTGCTGTGTCCTGTTCAGTCCAGATTCAGCAGTATAAGTCCAGTGGTACTGCTATATTACAAAGTTCACTGATTTAGCAGTATAAGTCCAGTGGTACTGCTATATTACAAAGTTCACTGATTCAGCAGTATAAGTCCAGTGGTACTGCTATATTACAAACTTCACTGATTCAGCAGTATAAGTCCAGTGGTACTGCAATATTACAAAGTTCACTGATTCAGCAGTATAAGTCCATGGTACTGCTATATTACAAAGTTCACTGATTCAGCAGTATAAGTCCAGTGGTACTGCAATATTACAAAGTTCACTGATTCAGCAGTATAAGTCCAGTGGTACTGCTATATTACAAAGTTCACTGATTCAGCAGTATAAGTCCAGTGGTACTGCAATATTACAAAGTTCACTGATTCTGCAGTATAAGTCCATTGGTACTGCTATATTACAAAGTTCACTGATTCAGCAGTATAAGTCCAGTGGTACTCTCCTGTGCCACATATAATTTTTAAAGGCTTTGCCGAGTGTGTGTGGCTTAGGGGTACGCTCTCTTGTGCTACATATAATGGAGACCAAAAATTTGGAGGATAAAGTAGGGAAAGATCAAGACCCACTTCCTCCTAATGCTGAAGCTGCTGCCACTAGTCATGACATAGACGATGAAATGCCATCAACGTCGTCTGGCAAGCCCGATGCCCAATCTCCTAGTACAGGGCATGTAAAATCTAAAAAGCCCACGTTCTCAAAAAGTAGCAAAAAGAGAAACTTAAAATCATCTGAGGAGAAACGTAAAGTTGGCAATATGCCATTTACGACACGTAGTGGCAAGGAACGGCTTAGGCCCTGGCCCGTGTTCATGACTAGTGGTCCAGCTTCACCCAAGGATCTAAGCCCTCCTCCTCCCCCCCTACAAAAAATTTAAGAGAGTTATGCTGTCAGCAACAACAACAAAACAGCAAAGAACTCTGCCTTCTAAACAGATGACATCACAAATCCCCAAGGCGAGTCCAAGGGTGTTGGTGGTTGTGAAGCCTGACCTTCCCATCACTCTACGGGAAGAGGTGACTCCATCCAGCATTTGCAGCACACCCTCTGCATATGTTGGAAGGATCACCCACAGTGTAGATCCAGATTTGGATAATCAAGGTGTCAATGTTGTACACCGGGAGGAGGCTATTGATGTAGCTGGCGCTGTGAAGGAACTTGATGATGAGGGTGGTGATGTGGTTATTGTAAATGAGGCACCAGGGGGGGAAACAGCTGATGTCCATGGGATGAAGAAGCCCATCGTCATGCCTTGTCAGAAGACCAAAAAATGTACCTCTTCGGTCTGGAGTTATTTTTATCCAAATCCGGACAACCAATGTATGGCCATATGTAGCTTATGTAAAGCTCAAATAAGCAGGGGTAAGGATCTTGCCCACCTAGGGACATCCTCCCTTATAGGTCACCTGAATAACCTTCATAGTTCAGTGGTTAGTTTAGGAACTGGGCCTAGGACCGTCATCAGTACAGGGACACCTAAATCCCTTGGTCCTGTTGGATACACACCACCAACACCCTCCTCGTCAACTTCCTCCACGATCTCCATCAGATTTAGTACTGCAGGCCATGTCACCAGCCAGACTGAGTCCTCTCCAATACGGGATTCATCCGAGGAATCCTGCAGCGGTACGCCTACTACTGCCACTTCTGCTGTTGCTGCTGTTAGTCGGTCATCTTCCCAGAGGGGAAGTCGTAAGACCGCTACGTCTTTCACAAAACAATTGACCGTCCAACAGTCGTTTGCCATGACCACAAAATACGATAGTAGTCACCCTATTGCAAAGCTTATAATTGCGGCTGTAACTGCTATGTTGGTGTTAGATGTGCGCCCGGTGACCACCATTAGTGGAGTGGGATTTAGAGGGTTGATGGAGGTATTGTGTCCCCGGTACCAAATCCCGTCGAGATTCCACTTCCCTAGGCAGGCGATACCAAAGATGTACAGAGAAGTACGAGCAAGTGTCCTCAGTGCTCTTAAAAATGCGGTTGTACCCACTGTCCACTTAACCACGGACATGTGGACAAGTGGTTCTGGGCAAACGAAGGACTATATGACTGTGACAGCCCACTGGGTAGATGCATCCCCTTCCGCAGCAACAGCAGCAGCTGCATCAGTAGCAGCATCTACACAACGTCTGCTTGTGGCAAGGCAGGCACCATTGTGTATTACAGGCTTTAATAAGAGGCACAACGCTGACAACCTATTAGAGAAAATGAGGGAAATTATTTCGCAGTGGCTTACCCCACTTAGACTGTCCTGGGGATTTGTGTTGTCAGACAACGCCAGTAACATTGTGCGGGCATTGCATATGGGCAATTTCCAGCACGTCCCATGTTTTGCCCACGCCGTTAATTTGGTGGCGCAGCATTACCTCAAGAGTGACAGGGGTGTGCAGGAATGCTTGCGGTGGCCCGCAAAATTGCTGGACACTTTCGGCATTCTGCCAGTGCCTACCGCAGGCTCGAGGTACATCAAAAAAGCCTGAACCTGCCCTGCCATCACCTCAAACAAGAGGTTGTGACGCGCTGGAACTCCACCCTCTATATGCTGCAGAGGATGGAGGAGCAGCAAAAGGCCATTCAGGCCTACACCGCCACCTACAACATAGGCAAAGGAGTGGGGATGCGCCTGAGTCAAGCGCAGTGGAGACTGATTTCCGTGTTGTGCAAGGTTCTCCAGCCGTTTGAACTTGCCACACGAGAAGTCAGTTCCGACACTGCCAGCTTCAGTCAGGTGATTTCCCTGATCAGGCTGTTGCAGAAGCAGCTGGAGAAAGTGAGAAAGGAGCTGGTAAACCATTGCGATTCCACCAAGCATGTAGCTCTTGTGGATGAAGCCCTTCGTACACTTTGCCAGGATCCGAGGGTGGTCACTATTTTAAAGGCAGAGGAATACATTCTGGCTACCGTTCTCGATCCTTGGTTTAAAGCGTATGTTTTGTCTCTGTTTCCGGCGGACACAAGTCTGCAGCGGTGCAAAGACCTGCTGGTCAGGAGATTGTCCTCTGAAGAGGACCGTGACATGCCAACAGCTCCACCCTCATTTTCTTCCACATCTGTGGCTGCGAGGAAAAAGCTCAGTTTTCCTAAAAGAGCCGCTGGCGGGGATGCTGATAACATCTGGTCCGGACTGAAGGACCTGCCAACCATTGCAGACATGTCTACTGTTGCTGCATTGGATGCTGTCACAATAGAAAAAATGGTGGAGGATTATTTTGCTGACACCATCCAAATAAACATGTCAGACAGTCCATATTGTTACTGGCAGGAAAAAAAGGCAGTTTGAAAGCCCCTGTACAAACTGGCTCTATTTTACCTGAGTTGTCCCCCCTCCAGTGTGTACTCGGAAAGAGTTTTTAGTGCAGCGGGGAACCTGGTCAGTGAGCGGCGAAGGAGGTTGCTTCCTCAGAACGTTGAAAAAATGATGTTCATAAAAATGAATTATCAATTCCTCAATCAAGTACAGCACTGCCCTCCAGATAGTACAGAAGGACCTGTGGTTGTGGAGTCCATCGGGGACAAATTGATAATGTGTGAGGAGGAGGAAGGGAGAGGTAGGGGGAGAGGAATCAGAGGTTGAGGATGAGGACGACATCTTGCCTCAGTAGAGCCTGTTTAGTTTGTACAGGGAGAGATGAATAGCTTTTTTGGTGTGGGGGCCCAAACAAACCAATCATTTCAGCCACAGTTGTTTGGTAGGCCCTGTCGCTGAAATGATTGGTTTGTTAAAGTGTGCATGTCCTATTTCAACAACATAAGGGTGGGTGGGAGGGCCCAAGGACAATTCCATCTTGCAACTCTTTTATTTCTTTGCCAGCTCTTTTTGTGGGGGTCCAAACAAACCAATTATTTCAGGCACAGTTTGGTAGGCCCTTTTGCTGAAATGATTGGTTTGTTAAAGTGTGCATTTCCTATTTCAACAACATAAGGGTGGGTGGGAGGGCCCAAGGACAATTCCATCTTGCAACTCTTTATTTGCCATTATGTGACCATTCAACAGTCGTTTGCCATGAGCACAAAGTAAAACAAAATTAAAACAAATTCAACAAATTAAACCAAAAGTAAAATGCCCTGTCATAATCAAAAACAAGAGGTATTGATGTGCTAGAACTACTGTAGTGTTTATAATTTATAAACACTTGAAAGCTTGAGCCTTTAATAGAAAAAGTCACTCTTCATTGCACCAATATTTGCAACAGGGACAGTTTTTTGGTTAACAAAGTCAACAAATAACACTTCGACCCTGTCTGTCTTTCACATACTTGATGGGATCTCAATGATGAATGCTCTGTACCATGGTCGTCTAAAACAAGAGGTATTGACGTGCTTGAACTACTGTAATGTATAAACACTACACTTGAAAGCTTGAGCCTTTAAATGATAAAGTCACTCTTCATTGCACGAATATTTGCAACAGCAACAATTTTTTGGTTAACAAAGTCAACAAATAACACTTCGACGCTGTCTGTCTTTCACATACTTGATGGGATCTCAATGATGAATGCTCTGTATACCATGGTCTTCTAAAACAAGAGTTATTGACGTGCTATAACTACTGTAGTTTTTATAAATTATAAACACTACACTTGAAAGTTGGAGGAGGTATTGTGGCCCCGGTACCAAATTGGGTACTGGGGCCACTCCACTATGCAGTCCAGATAGAGGCGTATCAGATATTAAACAACGTTGACTGTTGCTGCCAAATCATAAATTAATGAAAATGACCTGTCATCGTCAAAAACAAGAGGTATTGACACGCTCGAACTACACCCTGTATATGCTGCAGAGGATGTAGGAGCAGGCAGCTGTGCAGTGGAATTCAGACCATTTGAAGGCGGAGGTATTGTGGCCCCAGTACCAAATTGTGTCCCGGGACCACTGCACTATGCAGTCCAGAAAGCTACCTCGGTGAAACGTTTTGGACTAAAAACAATATTGTGAGGTGTGAGGTGTTCAGAATAGACTGGGAATTAGTGGAAATGATTGTTATTGAATGTTATTGAGGTTGATAATAGCGTAGGAGTGAAAATAAACCAAAAAACTTGTTTTTAACACTTTTTATGTTTTTTTCAAAATAAATTCGAATCCAAAACCTTAAATCCGAACCAAAACCTTTCGTCAGGTGTTTTGCAAAACAAATCCGAACCCAAAACCTCAAGCAAATCCGAATCCAAAACACAAAACACGAAACACCAAAAGTGGACGGTGCACATCCCTAATATTTACAAACTTTGCAAGAAATGGGAAACCCCCACGAATCAAACACTTGATCCTAAAGAGATGAATTTTAGCAGGAGGTAGAAGATTTCCAGATGTCCAGCTCTACTCCTTGGGCTTTGTAGTGACTTTTGCTACCTCTGCTACTATCATCATCATCATCATTTATTTATATAGCGCCAGCATATTCCATAGCGCTTTACAAATGGATACAAACACAGTAATAAAACAGTACTAGGTAATGCAGACAGACAGAGAAGTAAGAGGACCGTGCTCACAAGCTTACAACCTATGGGACAATGTAAGTTTGATACATTCTGATTTCGCCTCCTTCTTCTCCTCTAAAATCGAGGCCATCCGACTTGAAATCTCCTCCTCCACTCTCTCTTCCACCCCTCCCACTCTTCTGTCCTCCCCCCCCAACCACCTTCCCCTCCACTCCTTCCGTCCCACCACCGGCGAGGAAGTCCACTCTCTCATTTTATCCTCCCCCCCCACTACCTGCCCCCTGGATCCCATCCCCTCCCACCTTCTTCGCTCCCTTTCCCCCACCACCTGCTCCCACCTCGCTCACCTCTTTAATCTCTCCCTCTCCACTGGCATCTTCCCCTCCTCCTTCAAACATGCTCTCGTATCCCCCATTCTTAAGAAACCTAATCTCGACCCCACTTCTCTCTCGAACTATCGCCCCATATCTCTTCTCCCTTTTGCCTCCAAAATTCTTGAGAGGCTCGTTTGCAGCCGTCTCACCTCCTACCTTTCTGAATACTCCCTCCTTGATCCTCTCCAGTCTGGTTTCCGCCCCCTCCACTCCACTGAAACTGCCCTGGCTAAAGTCACCAATGACCTCCTCTCTGCAAAAGCCAGGGGCCACTTCTCCCTTCTCATCCTCCTTGACCTCTCTGCAGCCTTTGACACCGTTGACCACCCCCTCCTCCTTCACACCCTCCAGTCTTTCGGCCTCTCCGGCCCAGTCCTGTCCTGGTTCACCTCTTACCTTACTCACCGTTCCTTCTCTGTCACCACCTCTGGGTCTCTCTCCCCCCCATCCACCCTTCCAGTCGGGGTCCCTCAGGGCTCTGTTCTGGGACCCTTACTCTTCTCTCTATACACCTCCTCCCTGGGTGAACTCATCAGCTCCTTCGGCTTCAGCTACCACCTTTACGCTGACGACACTCAACTATACCTCTCCTCTCCTGATCTCTCTCCCTCCCTCCTCTCTAGGGTGTCCGCCTGCCTCTCTGCCATCTCCTCCTGGATGTCCTCTCGATTCCTCAAACTTAACCTTGCCAAAACTGAGCTCATAGTTTTTCCTCCCTCTCATACCCCATCCCCTTCTGACCTCTCCATCACTGTCGACAACACCTCTATCTCCCCTGTCCCCCAACTTCGCTGCCTTGGTGTCATCCTCGACTCCTCTCTCTCCTTTGGCCCCCACATCCTCTCTCTTGCTAAATCCTGCCGCTTCCAGCTGCGCAACATCGCTCGCATCCGGCCCTTCCTCTCCCAAGATGCCACCAAATGCCTTATCCACTCTCTGATCATCTCCCGCCTGGACTACTGTAACCTCCTCCTCACTGGCCTCCCCCACTCTCATCTCGATCCCCTTCGATCCGTCCTTAACGCTGCAGCTAGGCTTATTTTCCTCTCTCGCCGCTCCTCTTTTGTCTCCCCCCTCTACCTAGCCCTTCACTGGCTCCCATTCCCCTTCAGAATCCTCTTTAAGCTCCTCACACTCACCTACAAGGCCCTCGCCAACTCCACTGCACCCTACATCTCCACCCTCCTCTCTATTCATGCTCCATCCCGCCCTCTCCGTTCTGCCTCTGACCGTCGCCTCTCTTCCCCCCTTATAACCTCCTCCCACGCGCGTATCCAAGACTTCGCCCGCGCTGCCCCCCTCCACTGGAACAAGCTCCCTCCCTCCATCAGAACTTCCCCTAATCTGTCCAGCTTCAAACGGGCCCTAAAAACCCACCTTTTTCTTAAAGCCTTTCTGTCTCCCACTTAACTTCCTACCTTATCTTCTGCCTCTGTCCCCCTACTCTCCCTCTCTCCCCTGCGTCTCTCTGTCTGTCCACCCCTCCCCTTAGATTGTACGCTCCTCTGAGCAGGGCCATCTCTCCTCCTGTTTCCACCACTTCTAACTCTGCTCTCCAGCTACTTAGCCCTTCTCCTCAAAGGTCCTCCACCCCACATCCACTTTCGCTCCCTCCTCCCCCCTGGGGGTCTCCCTGTCTTCCGCGCCCCCCTTCTTGGGCCCCGTCATTTTCAGATCCTCCCTCCCCCTTCCCCGCCCTCTCTAGCTGTGCATTGAGCGTACTGAGTTGCTGTGTTTACTGTACTGTGCTGTCTCCCATTGTATTGTGATTTTGTTTGTCTCTGTACGGCGCTGCGGATGCCTTGTAGCGCCTTATAAATAAATATTAATAATAATAATAATAATACATGAGGTTAAGTGCTATATATTGTATACTGGTCAGATTGCAACTGTAAAAAGTGCTCAGTGGGCTATATGATCTAGTCACACAGCAATGTTGGTCAGGGGGTCAGAGAGATAGAGATCGGATGTGGGGAATAAAGGATAGTTTTGAGCCAAAGATCACACCTAGGCAGCAAGTGTGGAAATTGTTGATTTTTTGTCAGGGTCACAGGCAAGCAGGGTAGTCAGAAAACACGCCAGAGGTCGGGGTCACGAGCTAGGTAGCAGGGTCCAAAGTACAAGCCCGAAGGGTCAGGGTCACAAGAGACAACAGACAGGGTCCAATTCCAAGCAAGGGGTCATACACGAGAAATCCAACAGAGTATCCACAGGACAGGAACAAGGAGCAAAAGCAGGTCAGCAGAACTATAACAGCAAAGCTATAACCGGCAGTGAGGCTGCAGACATCACTGCTTTAAATACAACAGAGAACCAATCAGAGCCTAGCTCTGAACTAACACACAGACCCCCGCTAATTAATAAATTACACCTAAATAGCTTTCAAGCTATTTCTTTAACCTTGCGCATGCGCCCGGCTGTTCCCTGTTGCCGGGACGTGGCGCTACAATGATAAACCTCCGACTGTTGCCTTGGCAACAGTCGGGTGCTAAGCGGAAATGACAGGGGGCGCAGGAAGCGAGCCACGGCGGCTGTGAGTACCGCCGCAGCTCGTGACACCTTGATTATAATCTGTGGACTGTCCCAATCAGCTGGCTATAAAACCTGTGTAAATCACATGTGTCCCTTACTAAACCCATGAACTGGTAACCGAACCACAACACAGACACTTCCCATTGCTCAGCAGAAGCGAGGATACATTTGAAATATGAAAGAAATTGTATAACATATGTTTCTTTAAAATCTGCAAGCATTAGCCTGGCAGCCCTACATTCCTGCTGCCCAATGCCTGAGTCTGTGTGCACTTCAATCAATCTCCTGAAGGCCCCCCTCTTTCAAGTTCCCTGGGCCCCCAAATCCTTAATCTAGCTCTGCCTACTTTGCTACATTCACAATATGATGACATCAGGTCAACCAGATCTTATGAGTAATGACCGCAAAGTCTGAAAAATGTCATGTTACCTGACTGCCCAACTTCTTATATCTTTAAAGCAAGAAAGAGTGACCTGTATAATTCTGTTATCTTAGAAGCTCCTGGGTGCAGATTGCTGCGATGTGCTTCTCAATAGGAGGCACTGGCCTGGCCCTGTGTTTCTGCACTGGGTGGAGTAACTTGCCCTTCAACAACATACTATCACCATCATCATACTATCACCACGATCAGGGATTGAGGCATCACTGTCAGTCAGCCAGCAGTGCACCACGGCCACATAACAAGCACTCTCTGTACGGAACCTTTTCTTATTCAATTTGATTCCAGAGAACTCTATTATAGATGTGAGATCTCTGTTCTCAAACATCCTTCCCCATAATGGCCTTATGAACTGTCAGATCTATTCAGATCCAAATGATCTACTGAAGGAGATTACTTTACACCTCCTCCATTCATGTTCATACAAGTGGGTGAGTAAGAAAAATACAGAATATTTTATACATTGTGATGACTGGGCAGGATAGTTTTATCAGGTGCAGATATAAAAATTACTCATTAACAGAAGCAAAATAGATATCTGATATGTACACATTGCTGTAGACCACCCACCACCAAACCATCACCAACCACCAATGCCCATGACCTCAACCATATTCCATCTGTGTTAAATAAATAAATATAATATGGAGAGTCTACTGATGGGAAGACTTATATTTTAAAAAGTTGTATATCTAGAAAATACCTTAAAGCTGTAATTCAGAAGATATTCTTCTAATGGTGGATCCGGTGTTGGTGCACGCTCCTAAGACATTAGGATGCAGAAAAAGTAAATGTCATTATAAACATGAGACATCTCTGTTCTCAAACATCATTCACCAAAATTACCTCACAGACCGTTGGGAATATTCAGATTCAACTAGAGATGGTCACTGACCCCCGTGTTTTGGTTTTGGATTCGGTTTTGGATCTGAATTACCGTCGTGTTTTGGTTTTGGTTTTGCAAAACCGCCATTGCGTGTTTTGGTTTTGGTTTTGTTTGGTTTTGTTTTGCTATTTTTTTGGAAAATCCATGTTTTTGGGCCTAAATAAACCCAATTTAGTGCTCCAACTGTTTTAGAGACAAGTAATCTAATTGTTGAGGTAATAAATCATCCAAAAAAACAGTTTAATTCTTCGTTGGGAGGCCTATTCTACACACAAAACAGATTGTCTTCCTCTCCATCTATGCATATTGGCAATGCAGCCATCGTCTTTGAATGTATATTACACCCTACACTTATAGTTAAATATGTAAAGAAATGGAAAAAGCCAGTTTGGTTTCTGTTTCTCAAGGCCCCCCTCCACTTGTATAAAATACCAAAAAATTCAGCCATTATAGACTGTACAATATTAATTGACATGGAGAAAGCCAGTTTGGTTTCTGTCTCTCTAGGCCCCCCTCCACTTGTATAAAATACTAAAAAATTCAGCCATTATAGACTGTACAATATTAATTGACATGGAGAAAGACAGTTTGGTTTCTGTCTCTCTAGGCCCCCCTCCACTTGTATAAAATACCAAAAAATTCAGCCATTATAGACTGTACAATATTAATTGACATGGAAAAAGCCAGTTTGGTTTCTGTCTCTCTAGGCCCCCCTCCACTTGTATAAAATACCCAAAAATTCAGCCATTATAGACTGTACAATATTATGAAAAATGGACAAAGCCAGTTTAGGGTCACTCTGTCTATGACACCCTACCCTTAAGGATAAATTGCCCTAACAGCAGCCTTTCAAGATGGTATGTGATATGGAAATGCCACAAGTCCCTTTCCTCTTTGGGGGTAGATTGCACCCTACACTTACATAGAAAGTTTTAAAAAGATGTTATCGGCATCATCTTCAGCTTAATCCTCACCCTCATCAGTGTGTACGTCATCATCACAGACTATCAATTCATCGCTGCTTGAATCCGCCATTAGAGAACAGTCAGTGCTTGGATGTCTTGGATGGTGAAGGCCTTCCTCGTGGAAGATGTAGTTCATTTTTATAAACATCATTTTCTCCACATTTTTGGGAAGTAACCTTCTACGGCGATCACTGACTAAGTTCCCTGCTGTGCTGAACACTCGTTCAGAGTACACACTGGAGGGTGGGCAGCTTAGGTATTGCAAAGCAAGTTTGTACATGGGTTTCCAAATGGCCTGCTTTTCTTCCCAGTTAGGAAAGGGACTGTCTGACATTTCCATATCAACTACCTCTTGAAAGTAATCCTCCACCATCCTTTGCATGTTTATACTCATATTGGATGGAGTTATGGGCAAAGTGACACATTTTTTTGAAAAATCCTTCAAACCAGCCCAGATGTTAAATTGTTCTGGTCTGTACCCTGTGTCTTCCCTGCTTCTTTTTTGGAAATTTAATTTTTTACGAGCAACAGCTTGAGAAAGTGAAGGAGGACACGTCGTCAAGCCGAGGCCCAGTTCAGCGGCCAACTTGCTGAGCAATAGCTCCTTGCAAAAGTTCACATCTCGCTCATTTACAAGTAAAGACTCAATGTAGGTTTTAAACCTTGGATCAAGCACAGTGGCCAAAACGTACTGATCCGAGTTCAAGATCTTAATAACTCGAGGATCATTGTGAAGTGAATTAAGTACTTGATCGACAAGGCCAACATACTTTTCTGAATTGCTTGCTTTCAGCTCCTCCTTCATTTTCTCAAGCTGCTTTTCCAATAGTCTAATTAAAGGAATGACTTGGCTCAAACTAGCAGAGTCTGCACTGACCTCACATGTCACAACTTCAAATGGTTTCAGCACCTTGCACAGCACTGAAAGGATTCCCCACTGTGCAAGAGTGAAATAAATCCCCCCTCCTTTCCCAATGTCATGACTTGTGCAATATGCTTGGATGGCTTTGCGCTGTTCCTCCATCCTCTGAAGCATGTACAGGGTGGAATTCCACCGAGTTACCACCTCTTGCTTAAGTTGGTGGCAGGGCAAGTTAAACTGCTCTTGGAGCTGCTGTAATCTCCTACATGCTGTGGCTGAATGCCTGAAATGGCCTGAAATTTTACGGGCCACCGAAAGCATCTCCTGCACCTCACGGTTATTTCGTAGGAAGCTCTGCACCACCAAGTTGATGGTGTGAGCAAAACAGGGAATATGTTGGAAATCACCCAGCTGTAATGCTCGCACTATATTGTTGGCGTTATCTGAAATGACATACCCTGGGGAGTGTCCGAGTGGTATAAGCCATGCATCAATCACATCTCTCAGTTTGCGTAACAAATTGTCAGCCGTATGCCTGTTAGTGAAGCCGGTGATACAAAGAGTGGCCTGCCTGTGACAAATGTTACGTAGTGGTGTACATGCTGCTGCTGTTCCTGCTGGTGAAGGTGAATGACCAACCCAGTGGGCTGTCACAGTCATATAGTCTTTGGTTTGGCCACTTCCACTTGTCCACATATCTGTGGTTAAGTGAACAGTGGGCAGAATGGCATTTTTCAGCGCAATCTCTACATTTTTACACACTTTTTGGTATAGTTGTGGAATAGCTTTACGGGAGAAATGGTGTCGCGATGCAATTCTGTAACGCGGACACAAAACCTCAATTAACTGTGAAAAACCAGCTGCGTTTATTGTGGAGATTGGACGCAGATCTAACACTAACATTGCAGCCATGGCGTCTGTGATTCGCTTGGCGACTGGGTGACTGCTGTCATATTTGCTTCCCCTCGCAAATGATTGTTTCACAGTTAATTGCTGAAATGTAGGACTGCTCATTTTATTAACCTGCCTCTGGGATGACGATTCACCCCCAGCAGCAGCAACAGCAACAGCAGGACTAACGCTTTCTTCAGAGGAATCAATAATAGTGCCGGAGTCATCCAGCCTTAAGTGGGATGCCGGGCTAACTCCGAGCGCTACTGAGGATATTGATGAGGATGGTGTGGTGGGTGTATTTTGTAGCCGTCGGTATGTCGGTGAGCGGAGGGTCTTAGCTGATGAGGGAGTGCTTGTATTCTTTTGGGAAGAACTTTCAGCTTTTCCCAACACTTTGCCATGAACTCTCGTTAAATGGCGTAACATAGATGAGGTTCCAAGATGGTTAAGGTCCCTCCCTCGACTGACTGTGGCTTCACATACACTACAAATGGCTATACAATTGTTGTCTGGATTTGGGTAGAAATAATTCCACACATAAGAAGTGGATTTTTTTGTTTTATGCCCAGGCATGACAATGGCCTTTTTCTTGTCACGTGCCAGAACTGCTGCCACTGGTGCAGGACTTACACAAACAACCTCATCCTCATCAACATCCTCATTAGCGCCCTCGTCGCCTACACAAATCTCCCCCTCATCCTCTTCTAATTCCAAAGTGGCATCCTCAATTTGGGTATCACCGGCTACACTCGGGCTATTAAGGCACACATCAGCAGAATGCTCACATTAGACATCCCACTGTTGGATGGACTCTCCACAGGGATTGTTGTCATTTGTGAATCAGAGCAAATATTCTCCTGTAATGCCTCACTGTTATCTTGCAGCTCGGCTTTGACGCGTAACAGTAGTTGTGCACCAATTGTAGGCTGGGTAACTTTTTGGGATCTGCCACTAATAGCCAAAGGTGAAGGCCTCATTCTCTCTTTGCCACTGCGTGTGTAGAATGGCATGCTTGCAATTTTTTTTTTATCGTCACTTAACTTTTGCTCAGTTACACTTCTTTTTCGCTTCAATACAGTAATTTTTTTTTTGGTTTTTGTTTTTTGCACTAATTTGAAAAACACTCTGTTGTTTGACATCGCCTTGGCCAGATGACGTACTGGGAACACTAACATCAGGACTGGTGACAGAACCTGGTTGCTCATTCAGATCATATGTGGACTGCTTTGAATCCATTCTGAGCGCAAACCACTGGGGAGTGCTAAAAATTATTTAGTAGATACTGCTGACAGTTATGACTTTTGACAGCCAGAAATATTAATGCACAATTAGGGAGGACACCCCAAAAGCACTGAGGAGTGCTAAAAATTATTTAGTAGATACTGCTGACAGATATGACTTTTGACAGCCAGAAATATTAATGCACAATTAGGGAGGACACCCCAAAACTACTGAGGAGTGCTAAAAATTATTTAGTAGATACTGCTGACAGATATGACTTTTGACAGCCAGAAATATTAATGCACAATTAGGGAGGACACCCCAAAAGCACTGAGGAGTGCTAAAAATTATTTAGTAGATACTGCTGACAGATATGACTTTTGACAGCCAGAAATATTAATGCACAATTAGGGAGGACACCCCAAAAGCACTGAGGAGTGCTAAAAATTATTTAGTAGATACTGCTGACAGATATGACTTTTGACAGCCAGAAATATTAATGCACAATTAGGGAGGACACCCCAAAAGCACTGAGGAGTGCTAAAAATTATTTAGTAGATACTGCTGACAGAAATGACTTTTGACAGCCAGAAATATTAATGCACAATTAGGGAGGACACCCCAAAAGCACTGAGGAGTGCTAAAAATTATTTAGTAGATACTGCTGACAGATATGACTTTTGACAGCCAGAAATATTAATGCACAATTAGGGAGGACACCCCAAAAGCACTGAGGAGTGCTAAAAATTATTTAGTAGATACTGCTGACAGATATGACTTTTGACAGCCAGAAATATTAATGCACAATTAGGGAGGACACCCCAAAAGCACTGAGGAGTGCTAAAAATTATTTAGTAGATACTGCTGACAGAAATGACTTTTGACAGCCAGAAATATTAATGCACAATTAGGGAGGACACCCCAAAAGCACTGAGGAGTGCTAAAAATTATTTAGTAGATACTGCTGACAGATATGACTTTTGACAGCCAGAAATATTAATGCACAATTAGGGAGGACACCCCAAAAGCACTGAGGAGTGCTAAAAATTATTTAGTAGATACTGCTGACAGATATGACTTTTGACAGCCAGAAATATTAATGCACAATTAGGGAGGACACCCCAAAAGCACTGAGGAGTGCTAAAAATTATTTAGTAGATACTGCTGACAGATATGACTTTTGACAGCCAGAAATATTAATGCACAATTAGGGAGGACACCCCAAAAGCACTGAGGAGTGCTAAAAATTATTTAGTAGATACTGCTGCCAGATATGACTTTTGACAGCCAGAAATATTAATGCACAATTAGGGAGGACACCCCAAAAGCACTGAGGAGTGCTAAAAATTATTTAGTAGATACTGCTGACAGATATGACTTTTGACAGCCAGAAATATTAATGCACAATTAGGGAGGACACCCCAAAAGCACTGAGGAGTGCTAAAAATTATTTAGTAGATACTGCTGACAGATATGACTTTTGACAGCCAGAAATATTAATGCACAATTAGGGAGGACACCCCAAAAGCACTGAGGAGTGCTAAAAATTATTTAGTAGATACTGCTGACAGATATGACTTTTGACAGCCAGAAATATTAATGCACAATTAGGGAGGACACCCCAAAAGCACTGAGGAGTGCTAAAAATTATTTAGTAGATACTGCTGACAGATATGACTTTTGACAGCCAGAAATATTAATGCACAATTAGGGAGGACACCCCAAAAGCACTGAGGAGTGCTAAAAATTATTTAGTAGATACTGCTGACAGATATGACTTTTGACAGCCAGAAATATTAATGCACAATTAGGGAGGACACCCCAAAAGCACTGAGGAGTGCTAAAAATTATTTAGTAGATACTGCTGACAGATATGACTTTTGACAGCCAGAAATATTAATGCACAATTAGGGAGGACACCCCAAAAGCACTGAGGAGTGCTAAAAATTATTTAGTAGATACTGCTGACAGATATGACTTTTGACAGCCAGAAATATTAATGCACAATTAGGGAGGACACCCCAAAAGCACTGAGGAGTGCTAAAAATTATTTAGTAGATACTGCTGACAGATATGACTTTTGACAGCCAGAAATATTAATGCACAATTAGGGAGGACACCCCAAAAGCACTGAGGAGTGCTAAAAATTATTTAGTAGATACTGCTGACAGATATGACTTTTGACAGCCAGAAATATTAATGCACAATTAGGGAGGACACCCCAAAAGCACTGAGGAGTGCTAAAAATTATTTAGTAGATACTGCTGACAGATATGACTTTTGACAGCCAGAAATATTAATGCACAATTAGGGAGGACACCCCAAAAGCACTGAGGAGTGCTAAAAATTATTTAGTAGATACTGCTGACAGATATGACTTTTGACAGCCAGAAATATTAATGCACAATTAGGGAGGACACCCCAAAAGCACTGAGGAGTGCTAAAAATTATTTAGTAGATACTGCTGACAGATATGACTTTTGACAGCCAGAAATATTAATGCACAATTAGGGAGGACACCCCAAAAGCACTGAGGAGTGCTAAAAATTATTTAGTAGATACTGCTGACAGATATGACTTTTGACAGCCAGAAATATTAATGCACAATTAGGGAGGACACCCCAAAAGCACTGAGGAGTGCTAAAAATTATTTAGTAGATACTGCTGACAGATATGACTTTTGACAGCCAGAAATATTAATGCACAATTAGGGAGGACACCCCAAAAGCACTGAGGAGTGCTAAAAATTATTTAGTAGATACTGCTGACAGATATGACTTTTGACAGCCAGAAATATTAATGCACAATTAGGGAGGACACCCCAAAAGCACTGAGGAGTGCTAAAAATTATTTAGTAGATACTGCTGACAGATATGACTTTTGACAGCCAGAAATATTAATGCACAATTAGGGAGGACACCCCAAAAGCACTGAGGAGTGCTAAAAATTATTTAGTAGATACTGCTGACAGATATGACTTTTGACAGCCAGAAATATTAATGCACAATTAGGGAGGACACCCCAAAAGCACTGAGGAGTGCTAAAAATTATTTAGTAGATACTGCTGACAGATATGACTTTTGACAGCCAGAAATATTAATGCACAATTAGGGAGGACACCCCAAAAGCACTGAGGAGTGCTAAAAATTATTTAGTAGATACTGCTGACAGATATGACTTTTGACAGCCAGAAATATTAATGCACAATTAGGGAGGACACCCCAAAAGCACTGAGGAGTGCTAAAAATTATTTAGTAGATACTGCTGACAGATATGACTTTTGACAGCCAGAAATATTAATGCACAATTAGGGAGGACACCCCAAAAGCACTGAGGAGTGCTAAAAATTATTTAGTAGATACTGCTGACAGATATGACTTTTGACAGCCAGAAATATTAATGCACAATTAGGGAGGACACCCCAAAAGCACTGAGGAGTGCTAAAAATTATTTAGTAGATACTGCTGACAGATATGACTTTTGACAGCCAGAAATATTTATGCACAATTATGGGGGACACCCCAAAAGCGCTGGGGAGTGCCAAATATGAAGAAAAAATAATAAACCTCTATCCTCCTCTCTGCACTAGCGATTTTGGTTAGAGCAATTGCAAGAACAATATTGTATTCTCTGTCCCTGCTCTAATTAGCCTATGACTACACCCTGCTCTCTCCCTCTGTCAAATGGCGATGGATTGCTGTGGAGGCGTGTATTTATAAAGTTGAAGTATCGCGAGAACCGAGCCCCGAGATCCGACGACGTCACAATGACGTTCGGCCTCGATTTGGATTCGGAACGGGCGGGAGAGTACCGAGCTGCTCAGCTCGGTACTCGGATACCCAAAGTTCGGGTGGGTTCGGTTCTCGGAGAACCGGACCCGCCCATCTCTAGATTCAACTGATCTACTCAAGGAGACTATTTTACACCTCTTCCATTCATACTTATACAATTAAGTGGAAGGGAGTTCTATGAAAACAGGACAAGAAAGAAAACGGGGGACAGTATATTTCGGTCACTGTGATGACTGGACAGGATAGTTTTCTCAAATTCAGATATAGAAATGACCCTTATTAGCAGACAGATAATAGAAATCGGATGTTTGCACAAATGCTCTTTTGCATCTGGTACCTAAGAAGTACTGGATTTCATCTTTGCTCCAGCCCTCCACCCAGTTCGCTGTTGGTGTAGACCACACACTGCTAACAAGCAACATGACCTCAACCTCAACCATATTCAAACTGTGAAGAGTCCGCTGACGGAAAGATTTATGTGTTTAGAAAACTATATATCTAGACAATACTTACCGCCAAGCTGGAATCCAAATGTAATCCTGATGGTGCTGATCGTGCGCTTGATACACCCTCCTAAGACAACCGGGAGCAGAAAAAGTAATAAAGGGCTCACTGTGTATGTCCCCATAAACCTCACATCACCCCTTTAAAATTCTAAACATTTGCATGCAAATAAACACACGGAGACTTGGATAAGTTATTAAAAATTGCCAGAACTTTTATTATGAGTTTAATTTTAGCTAAACCTATGGTGGCGGAGAAAGGGCACTGCGAAACAGCTCTCAAGCTGTTAACACTATCACACAAGTGGACTGGCGCAAACTGCCGTACGTCCACAACCGCAGGGGAACAAATCCTGTCATAACTTGCGCTGAGTTGGCGTCAGAGTGACTGCCCCTTTAAAACTCACGCTGCCCTCCCTCACCGAGCCGGACAGGGACCCTCCTCACCAAAGGACCAAAAAGGAGTTACTGGTGCCACCTAGGGGACAGTGACCTACGACCAACTACCTGTGCGCCCACAAATCAGCCGCTGAACGCAGTGCCTTCCTACCCTGCTGCGCCCCACAGACGCCGCAGCCCGCCACCAACTAAACGAAACACACAGAAACTCCCCCGCAAATCCTATCTACAAAGAACCCCATACCTTCCTCCGTTAGGTGCACGCCGTCCCGTTTAAAAAGATGAGGTGACTCCACCCCCAAGCCCGGGTGATCTATAATTATCCCTCCCAGGGACCGTACTACCTTCCGAATGGAGCTATTAACCTTCCTGACCATAACAGTCATCTTTTTTAAGGGGATATTTGTTCTCCATGCCAGCCGGGGGATTAATGCTGACCAACCAATGATGATATCTGGCCAAGCCTCGTGAATTCGCCTTAGGTCTTCCCAAATCTCAATAATAAGATCTAGTGACTTTCCTTTTCCCAAATCGTTGCCACCCGCATGCACTATCAGGACATTTGGTGGGCCCTGATTTTTAATAAGCCTCACCAACCATGGAACAAGATCGGACCAGCCTAAACCTTCTCTGCCCAACCATCTTATTATGGCGTCCTCGTGATTCGTGATAACATTAGACCTGGGATGGCCAGCGGCCCAGAAAACAAAGGAATGACCGATAATCCACACCATCTTATTTGGAGCACTCTCACCTGGAAGCAGAAAACCAGTGTTAAAAACATACCACCTTATTAGAAGGACAGGCCAGACTTAGCATAAAGCACAAGCAGGGCCGGTTAAAGGGAATGGAGGCCCCTGGGCTAAGGGGGCCTCAATTCCCCTGTGAGGCCCCTACCCCGGTGAGCCGAGCCGTCCCCAAGTCACTTACCTCCTTCTCCTGGCATTGCAGTCCTTCCCCGGCGCGCTGTACGCTCTTTACTATGGAGATCTCGTGAGAGTGAGACTCACGAGAATTCCTCAGTAAGTCAGTAAGGAGACTGCAGCGTGCCGGGGAAGGACCACAGTGAAAGTGCTCAGCAGCATTGATCGTGCCGGGGGTGCCCCCACCCCGACCGATCAATACTGCTGCTGAGCACTTTCAAGGGCCCCCTGGATGCCCGAGGCCCCTGGGCTGTAGCCCAGTTAGCCCTAGGGTTAATCCGGCCCTGAGCACAAGAAGGATAGCATGATGGAAAAACTGGTCCACAGGGGAGGATTAGGGAAGAGAGACACATACGGGGAGCAGGCCACCCAGGGGAAGGTAAACAACACCCGGAAAAACCCCGGTAGCACACCACTAATTAGGATTTATGCCCAGGGAAACCTGGGTGAAAATCCCTTCATGCCCCCGCTCCAAAGCGATGAGCGGAAAAGCCCAGGGTAGCCCACCAAATGGAGGGGGGAGATGGGGTGGGGAGGGAAGTGGGGGTGGGTTGGAGAAACAGAAAAGCATGAGAAAAAGAAGAAAAAGAAAACTGTGAAGGCAAAATTATGATTAGCATAACAACATCAAACGTCAACACTGTCAATCCTGACATAAGATTTATAAGCCGTGGATTTCCAACGGCCTATGGCTTTTATGGTCTCGGTAGAGGAACCAGCCAAGGCAGCGGATGTGGCCGCCCCAATCCTAAACGAATGCGTCCCGTACATGGAGCTGTTCAGATTTAGGGACTGCAGGGTCAGTTTCAAAATGGGCGCAAATTGATATTTCGTCAGTGGCATACCGTTACAGTGACATAAAAACAAGCAGGCCTGAGGTGTCATACTCATCAACTTTGACACTAATTTAACCGGGCAGATATTACTATTTGGCTGCTTAGGTAACTGCACCCAAGATCCCCTGCCACTCTGATCAGTCTTAGATCTAATTATTTTACAGGCCACAACCCCCTCGCACAGGATAACTGTTATGTTTTTGCCCTTAGATTTGCCCTCATTCAAGATGGCCGTGATTGCCTCATGAAGTTTCCATCTTGGATCTCTGATATGAACTTGCCCTTACAATAGCCCTTATCCAAGATGGCCAGAACTGTCTCAGGAAGATTCCATCTTGGATCTCATTTCCTGTTTGGGCCTAGAAAAGGCACTTCCTGTTATGCAGCCTTTGCTCGAGTATTGTGTTTGTGTCTGAACCAGATGCTTCCACAGAACCTTGCTCCCTTGTGATTTGGAATAGAATTACTTGGTACCTCTACAGGATATTTATCCTGTTGATACTTTGGACTTGCTTGCTGGACATTTAAGATTTATTTCTGTATCAAAATAAATCCTGTTTACTACAGTACTACCTGGCTATTGGGTTCCGTATGTAATACCAGAAGTGTGACAGGATACTCGAATCAAAATGACGGAGCCCGGCGGGTCAGAACCATCTGCTTTACAGCGACTTTCAGATCTGAGTTTCCACATGCATTCTGCTTCAAGACAACTACAGGAATTTCATGCAAAATTTCAAGAACTGGAGACCCAGTGTACAAATAATTTTCAACTGCAAAATCAACACGTAACTGAGTTGCAAATAAATGTTCATGAACTCAAAGATCAAATAGCGCTACAAAATGGAGTTATTACAGCACTACAGGTGCGGCTTCAAGAAGTTAATGCTGTAGCACCTTCAGCTGCAGTGCATCAGCCCACACTCCCACTACCTCCGGCTCGATTCTCAGGGTGATCGTAAAAAATACAGAGGTTTTATTAATCAATGTAATATGCATTTTGATTTACATCCTACTTATTTTTTGACTGATGTACAGAAAGTACGTTGTATTCTTTTATTGTTGAAAGATGATTCCTTGGCATGGGTTTCTCCTTTGATAGAAGCAAAAAGTCCCATATTACAAGATCTTTCTAATTTTATGGATGCAATGAACCAGATATTTGATGATCCAAATCGAAGTGCTACTGCTGAGTCAGTTTTATTAAAGATGCCTCAGGGAAGACGTTCAGTGGCTGAATACACCTCTGATTTCCGAAGATGGATCTTGGACACAGATTGGAATTCGGCAGCTAAGCTGTCTGTTTATCAAAAGGGGTTATCTGAGTTCATTAAAGATGAATTATATAGAGCTGATGCACCCACTGAATTTGAAGCCTTTGTTAAACATTGTATTCTTATTGATGCTCGTCAAATGGAGAGGAAACAAGATAGATGGGGTTCCATGTGGACTCGTCCTAATTATCCAGAACCAGCAATATCAAATTACTCTGGAACTCCTGCAACACAACAAATTGAGGAGTCTGAGCCAATGCAAATAGATACCATTCGCAGCTAAGCTGTCTGTTTATCAAAAGGGGTTATCTGAGTTCATTAAAGATGAATTATATAGAGCTGATGCACCCACTGAATTTGAAGCCTTTGTTAAACATTGTATTCGTATTGATGCTCGTCAAATGGAGAGGAAACAAGATAGATGGGGTTCCATGTGGACTCGTCCTAATTATCCAGAACCAGCAATATCAAATTACTCTGGAACTCCTGCAACACAACAAATTGAGGAGTCTGAGCCAATGCAAATAGATACCATTCGCAAACAGATTTCTATTGAAAGAAGAGATCAACGACGACAAGAAAATCTCTGTTTGTATTGCGGTAAATCTGGACATTATGTATCTAATTGTTCTCAACGACCTCGCAAGACAGTTGCTACATTGATGGAACCTAAAGACTCTGACCAGGAATCTATTATTTCATGCTGCTCACATCAACTGAATGCTATTATTCCTCAAATCTCTTCACTGTCTACATTTGAGAGAGAGAACAGAAGAATAAAGAATCATTTTTCAATACCAATACAACTTGAGATAAACTCTCAACATATTTCAACCATGGCAATGCTGGATTCAGGAGCCAATGGAAATTTCATGGATATAGATTTTGCTAAACAAAACCATATAGTATTTCAAGAAAGAAAGACTCCTGTATTGATGGAGACAGTTGATGGGTCCCCTCTGAATTCTGGTCCCATCACACATGAGACAGAACTTATGTCCCTGATGATAGAACCCAATCATAAGGAGGAACTCACTTTTTTTCTCATCTCTTCTCCAAATTTTCCCATAATTTTGGGTCTCCCTTGGTTCACTAACAATAACCCAGCCATTAACTGGGAGTCTCAAACCCTAACGTTTCAAGATCCTATCAGTGTGGTCCCGCTTGCACAAGAAGAGAATCAGATCTCAGTGTCCCCTTCTTCTGTGGTGGAACAATTGCCTGTTCAATATCAGGATTTTGCAGATATCTGTAACAAACAAAATGCTGACAATTTACCACCCCATCGACCATATGATTGTCCCATTGATCTATTACCTGGAGCTGCTATTCCTTTTGGTCGCATTTATTCATTAGCTGATCCTGAATTAAAGACGCTAAAGACTTACCTGGAGGAAAATGAAACTAAAGGTTTTATACGTCCTTCAAAATCTCCAGCAGGGGCTCCTATTTTTTTTGTAAAAAATAAAGATGGATCTTTGCGGCCATGCATTGATTATAGAGAATTAAATAAAGTTACTATAAAGAACAGACATCCACTTCCTCTCATCCCAGAATTATTGGAAAGACTGCAGACAGCAAGTATTTTCACAAAGCTCGATTTAAGAGGAGCATACAACCTAATACGCATTCGACCAGGTGATGAATGGAAAACGGCTTTTCGAACAAAATATGGACTTTATGAGTACCTCGTGATGCCGTTCGGGTTATGTAATGCCCCTGCTACTTTCCAACATTTTATAAATGATGTCTTTCGAGATTTGCTTGATCTGTTCATTGTTGTATATCTTGATGATATCCTTATCTTTTCTAATTCTTTACCAGAACATCAAGAACATGTTCGAATCATTTTACAACGGCTACGTATAAACCAATTATACATCAAGTTGGAGAAATGCGAATTCCATCGTACTCAAATAAAATTTTTGGGTTACATTATATCCCCTCAAAGACTGTGTATGGATCCCTGTAAAGTGCATGCTGTGGTAGATTGGCCCATACCTAAAAACGTCAAAGATGTGCAACGATTTATGGGCTTTGCTAATTTCTATCGACGTTTTATAAAGGACTTTTCTGGAATTGCTGCAGATATTGGGTCAACATGTACAGTGATGTATATAAGGTAGGGATCACTAGAAGAAAGTTGAGAATATGAAGAATACATTAGTAAATGATTTTGTAATGTATTTCCTCTTGTTTTGATGATAACGAGTGTTTATGTGGCTTCTTACCTTCTCACGATTTGACATCTGTAGCAGTACATTTGCTTACCCTACCAAACACTTCCTCCATTAATATTGCATAAAAAAATCTAATAAAATCTTTTCCTCTAAAAAACAAATGTAAAATGACAAAATAAAGGAGAGTGAACCCATCCCTACTATGGAAGTATTGTACAGAAACCTATTATCACAGTAGCCAATGAACTTATATAATGGTTCAATATGTCTATGAAAATATTTGATTGTTGCAACAATTAAGGTATAAATTGAATACATTGACAGTACCAAAAGGAATACTTAAAATAAAATATGCTCCATTACTTTAATATTCAGTAGTATTAGTAGTATTACTCAGCTCACAAAAAAGGTTTCCTCCTTTCAGTGGTCACCAGCAGCTGATAAAGCTTTTTCCATTTTGAAAACGAAGTTCACGTCAGCTCCTACATTAATTCATCCTGATCCTACACTCTCATTTGTTTTGGAAACTGATGCATCGGATTCAGCTATAGGATCAGTAATTTCACAATGAGTAGGAGAAAAAATGTTACTTCACCCCTGTGCTTTTTATTCAAGGCAAATGACTGCTCCTGAAAGAAACTATGATGTGGGAAATAAAGAACTTCTTGCCATTATAGCTGCTTTTTCAGAATGGAGACATCTTTTAGAAGGTGCAAAGCATCAAGTGATAGTCCTCACCGATCACCGGAATTTGGAATTCCTTAAATCAGTAAAAAGATTATCTCCCCGACAAGCTCAATGGGCTCTCTTTTTAAGCCGTTTTGATTACCTAATTTCCTATAGACCCGGATCGAAGAATGGAAAAGCTGATGCCCTCTCAAGAGCCTATGCGGAGAATCCTTAACAGGTAAAGCCTGTTCAAACAATAATTCCTGATTCAACTTTTTTGGAGGTTATTTGTACAAATGAGTAATTAACAGAGATCAAGAATGGATATGATATGGATTCTACCCTCATGAATCCTCCAAAAAATTTTAAATTATCTTATGACAACAGAGTCTGGCATATGGCACATCAATTATACGTTCCAGAAAAAGCACGGTTAAAGGTCATGCAACTATTCCATGACTCTAAATTAGTAGGCCATAAAGGACTTCAGAAAACTCAAGAACTGTTAAGCCGTTCATTCTGGTGGCCCAACTATAAGGAAGATGTAGCAAAATATGTATCCTCTTGTACAACGTGTGCCAGATTTAAGACTCCTTGTGCTTCTCCTTTTGGTCTACTACAACCTTTGCCAATACCTACACGTCCATGGGATTCCATTTCCATGGACTTTATTGTAGAACTTCCGAGATCTAAGAATATGACCACTATTTTTGTGGTAATTGACAGACTGACAAAGATGGCTCACTTTATACTCTGCCACGGTACTCCTACAGCAAAAGAAACAGCCGAATTACTTATAAAAGAAGTTTTTCGTTTACATGGCGTTCCTAATGATATGGTGTCAGACCGAGGTGTTCAGTTCACATCACGATTTTGGAAACAGTTTTGCAAATCCCTTGGCACTGTGGTGAACTTGTCCTCTGCATTTCATCCACAGTCAAATTGACAAACGGAGCAAACAAACCAAACACTTGAGCAATACCTCAGATGTTATATTTGTCACCTACAGGATGATTGGGTTGATATCCTCCCCATGGCTGAGTTTGCATACAATAATTCTCAACATTCATCTACAAGATTTAGCCCTTTCTATGCTAATGTAGGATATCATCCAAATATTTGTCCCAATCTACCTTGTGACTCTCCAATTCCTGCTGTGGAAGATAGACTGATTATTATGCAAAGCAATCTTGAATTATTAAAAGAGACATTGAAAACTGCTCAAGAAAGATATAAACGTGATGCTGACAGATCACGAAGGGCTGTTCCAACTTTTAGTATTGATGATGAAGTATGATTGTCAACTAGACATTTAAGAATGAAGGTACCATCTGCTAAGTTGGGAAGTAAGTTTATTGGTCCATATAAGATCATTGCACAGATTAGTTCAGTGGCTTTTCGATTGGATCTTCCTGATTCCATGAAGGTACATCCTGTTTTTCATGTATCATTACTGAAACCTTCAGTTAAGAATCCATTTCCTGGTCGCTCTTTGCCTCCTCCTGAGCCAATTCAAGTTGATGAGCATGTGGAATTTATAGTCGAAAAGATCCTGGACTCTCATATGTTTCGAAATCAATTACAGTATCTGCTACGTTGGCAGGGATATGGGCCAGAAGATGACTCTTGGCAATCTGCAAAGGATGTTCATGCCCCACTTTTGGTAAAAGCATTTCATCAACAGCATCCTGGGAAGCCTGGTCCTAAGTAGTCCAGAGTACGTCGTTGAGAAGGGGGCATCCTGTTATGTTTTTGCCCTTAGATTTGCCCTCATTCAAGATGGCCGTAATTGCCTCATGAAGTTTCCATCTTGGATCTCTGATATGAACTTGCCCTTAAAATAGCCCTTATCCAAGATGGCCAGAACTGTCTCAGGAAGATTCCATCTTGGATCTCATTTCCTGTTTGGGCCTAGAAAAGGCACTTCCTGTTATGCAGCCTTTGCTCGAGTATTGTGTTTGTGTCTGAACCAGATGCTTCCACAGTACCTTGCTCCCTTGTGATTTGGAATAGAATTACTTGGTACCTCTACAGGATATTAATCCTGTTGATACTTTGGACTTGCTTGCTGGACATTTAAGATTTATTTTGTATCAAAATAAATCCTGTTTACTACAGTACTACCTGGCTATTGGGTTCCGTTTGTAATACCAGAAGTGTGACACTAACATGCTCTGCCCTCAAACCAGGCTCTTGATGTCCCCTGGACCTAGCTACCAGTTCAGAAACCCGAAAAGCTCCGCAAAAAATGCCATGGAGAACGCGGTGCTAAATAAGAGCCTCTCGTATTCGTCTACTGCGACTAGACCCAGATTCCCTATCAACTCGTCCAGCATGTTGGTGGTGATTGGTAAACGCGCATCAACGTGCAAGGGTCGTGCCCTAGCCCACCCCTTTAGGGCCTTGCTGATCATAAAACCCTTAGTAACATCTGGGTAACCTTGCAGCCTTGCCATGAACGATATCCCCGCCAGGGTAGATGCCATAGAGGCTCTAGATTCCCCATTGGAGTACCTTTCCCACATGAAGGCAAACATAGCGTCACGCTGACCTGCTTCAGACTGATCTTTTTGCTTGCTGTACAGTGACCACCATCTCCATGCTGACTGATATGTCCTCAGGGTGGAGGGAGCTACCGCTTGTTCCACTAGCCCTCTTATGCCGGCTTGATGATCTGCCAAACACAAGAGGGACACGGGATACCAACACTGTCCGCCTGGGGAGCCAGACTGGGGAACTTGCTCCATTGGAAGCGAGACAACGCATCGGCTAACCCATTCTGCACCCCCGGAACATGTCTAGCCCTAAACGAAATATCATGCTGCAGACAGCGCAAAACTAGGTGACGCGGCAGGGATATGGCATGATGCACCGAGGCACTCTGTTTATTGATCGACTGAACCACCCCCAAATTGTCGCACCAAAATACTATGTGTTTCCCCCGCAACACAGGCACCCACAGTTCGATAGCTACCACAATTGGGAACAACTCCAAGACCAACAAGTTCTTGGTAATCCCCAGCCTATGCCACTCCTCAGGCCAGCTGTCCGCGCACCAGTGCCCGTCCAGGTAGGCCCCAAAGCCGCATGCTCCGGAAGCATCCGTGAAAAGGTTGATATTAAAGTTCGTTGCGGGTGGTGACGGCCAAATTCGACTGCCGTTGAACTCCCTGAGAAAGATGAGCCATATTTGCAAATCCTCCCTGATCACCTTGGATAGCTGCACGGCCGCATGCGGCCTGCTTCTACCCGCGGTGGCTCTCTGCAATTTTCTGCAGAAGACCCTACCCATGGGAATCACACGACATGCAAAATTGAACCTCCCTAACAGGGACTGAACCTGCCTTAGTGAACTAGAGCTGGAGCCTAACACCTCCACAATGGACTCGTACATCTTTAATACCTTATCAGCTGGAAGCCTACATATACCCGCTGCTGTGTCGATCTCAATTCCGAGGAATGAGAGACACGTGGCCGGGCCCTCCGTCTTGTCCGCGGCAATGGGAACGCCTAGCACCCTGAACAAAGCCTCTGTGGAAAACAGCATATCTCCACAACCCGTGGAATCAGATGGTCCGATAACCAAAAAGTCATCGAGATAATGTGCGATCCACCGACACCCTGTTCCCGCCTGAATGCACCAATGCAAGAAGCCACTAAACTTCTCGAATAGCGCACAGGATATCGAACAACCCATAGGAAGACAGCGATCGATATAGTATCCACCACGATGCCGAAAACCCACGTATTGAAACGACTCCGGCTGAAGGGGCAATAACCTGAAAGCCGACTCGATATCAATTTTAGCTAACAGGGAACCCTTACCACATTCCTGTACCAGTGCTAGCGCAGACTCAAATGACTGATAACTAACCGAGCTCAGAGTGGCGTCTATCTCATTGTTAATGGATTGGCCAGCGGGGTATGACAAATGCTGTATCAGTCTGAATTTCCCCGCTGCCTTCTTGGGAACAACCCCCACCGGGGACAAAATCAGGTTGGGAATGGGAGGAAGCTGGAATGGGCCAATCATACGACCCAAAGCGACCTCCTTCCCTATTTTCTCGTCTAGCACCTCCGGGAGAGCGAGGGCTGACTTCAAATTAACTGGCGCAGCCGTTGAGATGCTGCCCTGAACGGGGAGTCTAAATCCTAGATGAAAGCCGCCATGAACGAGGGAAGCGGTGTCTCTATCCTCAAACCAAGCCAGCCATTTGTCCAGCTCTGCCAAATTAATTAACTTGCACATTCGGAGGCTGGATGCTGTCCGCCGCATGATGTGCATTGGTGTTTAAATCTGCAGGATGACCCTCGCTGGCAGGAGCCTGCATTGAAATCATAGCACCTTCCTTTCGTGGGGAGGGCCGTTTGCGCCCTCCCCGGCCCTTGAAACCGCCTGCCTGAGCTGCCCTCTGCCGCCTGGTTGCTCGGCCTCATCAGTTCAAGCCAGGTGTCTATATCCTTCGACCCTAAGGGCAATCTCTCGCGTCCACTCATGCGCTTTCTGAAAAGCTTATCATATGCCCTCCAAATGACCGGACCGTCTTTGACGTACTTCCCGCTAATCAGGTGCATGTAACGCCATACTTCCGCCTGCTCGCTGGGCCTAGTCTCCAGGTATATAGTCGCGAAAATGTAGAAGGCATTCGCCCATCTTGGGAAGGATCTGTACTTCTCCTCCCCCTTGCCTGACTTCTCACATGCCGCCGCCAATGCCTTCTTATCTTTGCCTGTCAATGCGTACATGTCCACGTACTTCCCTCTCTTAATTCTGTCCCTTACGCTAGGCCTGATCCCGTGCGTTATTTCTAACATTACGACCTGCCCCAAGTCGCTGCGGACTACCGGCTGTTCAGTGTCTCCTGCCTGGGCTGTCTGCTTACCGCGTTTTCCTGGCAACCGGGACTCTAGCAATCTAATCAATTTCCTGGGTCTATCCTCGGAGTCAGATGACCCGCTGTTAGTGGAGAGAACGGGGGACCCCAACAGCTGTATTTTATGTGCATTAACGGAAATGGACTCACCCCCGGTAGCGGGATTCCCGGCTCCGGCAGCCGACTCCACCTCCCTTGCTGGCACGACCTGAAGACCTGAAGACCTCAACTGCTCGCCGCCTCTGGACGTCCTCTGATCCCGTGACTCAGACCCGGAACAGCCACCAATGTCGATCCTTGATCCACTATTCGCCGGCTCTGAAATAGACATAGGAGCAGTAAGCTGTGGTCTGGGTAAATAGTCTAAGCGCCCCCGCGTTGCGCCAAGCCTGTCGCCGCCGTGCTCCTGAGCTGGGGCGGAATGATGAGCCATACTGGGGAACCACCCAACCTCCTCCCGCCTGGAAGTGACAGGACTCGCGTGTCGCGGCGAACCCCACCCGTAACCCCTAGGGCGGACTGGGTCGTGATGAGACGGGGACCGGATGGCAAACTGGCCCGTGCTAGCATGATGGTAATCGAAGATAAGGCCGTCCCCCTCGGGGGATACGAACGCCAAAACCCGGCCCCCCAACTGTACTGTCCGCCCCGTAATCCCGTCTTACCCGCCATGACCCCCTCGCCGGTGGTGATAGGCTGTAACGGGGTAGGGGAGGCCTCACAGGCGATTCCCTTCTACCAAAACTGTCAGCGATACCGCTGTCAAAGGCGTCCATCCCAGTAGAAACTCGCTCCCGAGGAGTCCGCGGCGCCGGATACCATTGTGACGTGGGCCGACTATACCCGCCCCTGGACAACCAATGATCTGCGCCATATTGGGACCCCCATGCCGAGCCCCTCCCACTGTGGGGCAGAAAGGGGCTAGGTGGAAAGTGTAACTGATGCGGGGCTGGAGGATTGTCAATACGTGCTCCCCCCCGTGCTATAGGAAGGGGGGGTAATGAGGCACTGGGTGAAGGGCATGTGCCTCTGTGCCCCTGCTACTTGGCTGGTGGCCATATCAACTACATACCCCCCTGCGCTGCCCTCCAGAAGGAAACCGCCAGGCCCATGCCCCTGTCTTAGACTAACAGTCTCCTGGGCAGACCTGCTGGTCCCCTTTTCAACCCTCCCGCTACACTAGAGGCAGCTGAAACGGCCACCGTTGGCCGCCCCCTCTGACTGCTGGCAGTGGCGATATGCCCCGCAGATGCTCGGGTAAGTATGGGAAGGGAGGACACGGGCTGGCCACGGGGGATGGAGCTGCCCGGTGAGCCCAGCGGGGAGGCAATATGGTGGGCGGGACGAGCCGGGGGGGGGGACCTGAGGCCCGCCGGCCGGGAGATAGTGCGTTTGGGGCGAGGCATGACAAGGGACGGGAGGAAGATGTGGAGGAGGAAAAAACGGAGAGAGAGGAGAAGTGGGAAGGTAAAAGGGAGGATGGAGGATATGAGGCAAGTGGAGGAAAGCAGGAGGAAGGAGTAGGCAAAAGGCTAGTAGAAGATAAGAGGGAGAGAAGAAACAAGAAGAAACAAGGCAAAGGCAAGAAAACAGGAACAAATAAATGGAACTACTTATCCGATTTGGCTGTTGCAGGTTCTCCCACTGATCTCGTGCTGTGGAATGAGGCAGCCCAGGAAGTGCAGCCTACTATATCAATCAAGGTCCCTCCCCCAGGAGCTCCCATTGGTCGGGCCCAACCCAATGTTAACCCCTTCAGGTTAGTGTTCAGCTTATTACAAACCCTGTCACCCTTTAAGTGTGTTCGTCCAATGAAGCCTCACTTGTCATTGTCATTACAAACATATTGTAGGAGGAAGTATATGGGTTTTACAAATGAAAGTCTCTCAATACAAAGGAAAGCCAGAGAATTGTAACAATAAGGACAGGGGCTGCTAGAGTTGCTGTAGACCACCCACCATCACATAACCACTAGGCCCCATGGCTTCAACCTCAAACATATGCAATTGGTGTAAAATAAATAAATATAAAATGAAGAGTCTATAGATGAGAAAACTTTTATCTTTAGAAAGTTATATATGTAGAAAATACCTTAGAGCTGGAGCCAATATAAAATCCCCGCTGTGGTGACTCTTTATACACTCTCCTAAGACAACCGGGAACATAAAAAGTAAATGTTATTACAAACTGTCACTCACCGGACCGTGAGTGCCTCTTCTCGGACATTTAGGAACCGTGGTCGTCCGCCATCCTGAGGGTCTGCGCATGCGCAGCCCTTTCCTATACTTCAGTGTATGTTCCTTTAACTCAATTGGCAGATCAGGCAACACTCCCTATATTAAGCACCTGTGGTCAACACCACGTTGCCTGATCTTGGAGTCTCATTCCCCATGAGTCTCTGAAGGTGTTCCTGTTTTCCTCGTGTATTCAGCGCTGCTGATTCCTGTGGTTTCCAAACCACTTCTATCTCTGTGGTTTCCAAACCACTTCTACTATTGTGGTTCCCATACCACTTCTACCATCAACTGTATCATCGTGACTGTTTGCTGATTCCTATCCGCTGCCTCCGTGCACTACAGTCTTCTAAAACCACTTCACCGCTATTATACATCGTTGTGACTGTTTGCTGATTCCTATCCGCTGCCTCCGTGCACTACAGTCTTCTAAATCACTTCAACGCTATTATTATCATTGTGACTGTTTGCTGATTCCTATCCGCTGCCTCCGTGCACTCCAGCCTTTACTTCACATCCACTCACCTGATCATCATCAAGTTCCTGAGCTGATTCCTATCTGCTGCCTCCGTGCACTACAGTCTCCAGCTTGCAACTCGCCTGTGTTCATCATCGTGACTGTTAGCTGATTCCTATCCGCTGCCCCCGTGCACTACAGTCTCCAGCTTGCAACTCGCCTGTGTTCATCATCGTGACTGTTAGCTGATTCCTATCCGCTGCCCCTGTGCATTGCCGCCTCATCTCAGCTCTCCTGTGTTTCCAGTCTACTGCTCACGTGCCATCCGCTACTCTTCTGGATCTACAGCTCCTGGTCTACTCTGCCATCCCGTGTTCCATCACTGTGGGTTCTGTTGGTTGCCCCTGGTTACCTCCGTGGGCGCAGAGTCCTGCTGCTGCTGTCAGCGCTATCGTCCATCTCCTGCTGATCCGCTCTCCACGCCTTCACGTGTCCCGCTGGTCTCTACCCTCCTGTCAGCATTGGATTCGTATCTCAACAACTACTCCTCTGCTGGATCATCTCCATTCTCCTGGGTCCTCTATGAGTCCAGTTCCACGTGTTACTGATTCCTGTGGATTCGTGTCCCTGTTGGTTTACTTACCTGTGCGCTGCACCTACTAGACCGCTGCCTCATCCATCCAGGGACTTCTCATCCAGTCGGCCTCCTGCCGCTCAGGTATCGCTGCACTCCTATCTGACTGCCTGCTTCTGAACCACGGTATGCATACTTCTCATTGACTGTGCTGGTGTATTGCATATCTTGCTGGACTGTGTTTGGTTCTCTCTGGAGTCTGCTATCCGCTGAGTCTTTTGCCATCTTTGACTGTGTTATCTTGTGCTGGACTACTTCAAGTGACTTTCTAGATTTGCAGACCTGCTCAGTCATTTATATATATATATATTGTGCATATTACTGTGGATCGTGTATAAGGTGCCTGTGTATATCCTGTGTTGCAGTCTCTCCCCGTGCACCTCCTCACATATATATTCAGTGGTACAACTTGCTCATGACAGACCACTGATCCCTGTTTCCTGTATCACCTGTTCCAATATCCTCTCACATAGCAGTGGTACAACTTGCTACCGCAGACCACTGACTACCCGGATACCTCCACTTGGATTCCATTCCTTCACTCAGACAGCGGTACAACTTGCTATCCGCAGACCGCTGACTCTCATCACCTCCTTGTCTCTGTTGGACATTCCTCCTCACTATAGCAGTGGTACAACTTGCTATCGCAGACCACTGACTACCTTCACGTGCCCTTGTCCATACAGTTCCTCGTGTATTATTACCTCCATATTACCAGTGCTGCTAGTCATAGACTTTCCTGAGCATCTCATCAGTTACCATTTCCTGTTCCGTGATCACCCAGCTACCAGAGTACCCTATTACCATCTACATTGCTCTGGTAAGCCTACCACCTGGTGATCCCTGGGTAAAGACTCCTAGTGCCCGTGACAGTAAGATCAGGCCATGACAGACCCAGATACGGAACCTACTGCCAAAGAGATGCTGCAGCATCTGGTTAGCCGTGTGGAGCAACAGGATGCCCGCCAACAGCTGTTACTTCAGTGTTATCAGTCATTAACCTCCCAAGGAACATCTGGACAGACTGTGACAGCTACTACTGAGGCTCCTGTGCTTTCCTCCGTTTCCCCATTGCCATCCCAGGTGTCTACAGCTTCCACGCTTCACCTGCCTACTCCGTCAAAGTACGATGGAGACCCCAAGACTTGTAGGGGTTTCCTCAACCAATGTTCAGTCCATTTTGAGCTCCAACCTCAAAATTTTTCTACCCATCGTTCCAGAGTGGCCTATCTTATCTCTTTGTTTTCAGGACAAGCCCTGGCTTGGGCCTCCCCTCTGTGGGAGAGAAACGATCCAATACTACAAGATAGTGCCAAATTCATTTCTACATTCCGAAGTGTGTTCGATGAACCAGGTCGTGTGACCTCCGCTGCTTCCAGCATCCTCCGTCTGCGACAAGGATCTCATACAGTAGGCCAGTACGTCATTCAATTTAGGATCTTAGCCTCTGAACTTCAGTGGAACACTGAAGCCCTAGTTGCCGCCTTCTGGCAGGGGCTCTCCGATAAAATTAAAGATGCACTGACTACTCAGGAGCTTCCTTCGTCACTTGAGGATTTGATCTCTCTATGCCATCGTGTTGATATGAGATTTCGTGAAAGAGAGGCTGAGAAAACGACTTCTGCTAAAGCACCTCTTCGTTCTAACCCTCAATTTCGTCCAGTGTCACCCACTGTGATTCCCATGGAGATAGGACGTTCCAAATTATCTTCTGAGGAGAGGAAACGAAGAGTCAAGAATAGACTCTGTATCTATTGTGCTGATTCCACTCATGTTCTCAGCTCCTGCCCTAAGAGATCGGGAAATGCCAGGCCCTAACTAGTTCTGGAGAGGTGAAGTTAGGGTCCCTGGAGTCCTCTCCATCTTCTATGAAATCTAAAATCTGCGCTTTTGATGTTACAATTTCCTTTGCTACTAAAACCTTTGAGTCACAGGCATTGATTGATTCCGGAGCAGCAGGAAATTTCATTTCCAAATCATTAGTAAAGCAATGGTCTCTACCAGTGATTACCTTAAAAACACCCATTACTGTGACGGCTATCGATGGATCACGTCTCATCAACGGTCTCATCACCCAGAGTACGTCTCCAGTAACCCTTCAGATTGGTGCCCTGCATCATGAAGAAATATCGTTTTTAATCCTTCCTGTTACGACAAGTCCGATTGTCTTAGGCCTTCCATGGCTTCAGTGTCACTCTCCCCAGATTGACTGGCGCACCCCTCAAGTCACGTCTTGGGGGTCTGAATGTCACCATCATTGCCTTTCCCAAGTCATTCCTCTCAAAGTACAGCAATCTTCCATCTCATCTACCTCATCGGGACTCCCTCCTCAATATGCTTCATTTACCGATGTTTTTGATAAAGCTCAGTCTGAACGTCTTCCTCCTCATCGTTCTTGGGATTGTCCGATCGACCTTCTTCCTGGCAAGACTCCCCCCAGGGGCCGGGTCTATCCACTCTCGTTACCTGAGACTCAAGCTACTTCTGAGTATATACAGGAGAACCTCCAGCGTGGGTTCATTCGACCTTCCACCTCGCCCGCTGGAGCTGGCTTCTTCTTCGTCAAAAAGAAGGATGGATCATTACGCCCTTGCATAGATTTTCGTGGACTCAATGCCATTACTATCAAGAATCGGTATCCCATTCCGCTGATCACTGAGCTATTCGATCGCATCAAGGGAGCCCGTATCTTTACTAAGTTGGATCTGCGTGGTGCCTATAATTTAATCAGAATCCGTTCCGGTGACGAATGGAAGACAGCGTTTAACACCAGAGACGGGCATTACGAATATCTGGTAATGCCTTTCGGGCTGTGTAATGCCCCCGCTGTTTTTCAAGGCTTCATCAATGAGATCTTTCGGGACTTATTATATGTATGTGTCGTCGTCTACCTGGACGACATATTGATCTTTTCACAGGACCTGCCTTCTCACCACCTACATGTGGCAGAAGTCCTCTCCAGACTACGGAAAAATTCATTGTTCTGTAAATTAGAAAAATGTTCATTCGAATTACCCCAGATTCCATTCTTGGGGTATATAGTTTCCGGAGTTGGCCTGAAGATGGATCCAGACAAAGTGAGTGCTGTACTACATTGGCCCCAGCCAACTACTCTTCGTGCTATCCAGCGTTTTTTAGGTTTTGCCAATTACTATAGACGCTTCATTCAAGACTTTTCCTCCATTGCATCTCCTATTGTGGCCCTGACTCGAAAAGGGGCTAATCCTAAGCAATGGTCACCTGAGGCTCTTCAAGCCTTTCAAACACTAAAAGAGTCCTTCTCTTCGGCTCCAATCCTTCGACAGCCTGATGTGACACTCCCCTTTTTTCTAGAAGTAGATGCCTCTAATGTGGGCTTAGGAGCTATTCTCTCCCAACGCTCGGAACAGCAAAAGTTCCATCCTTGTGCCTTCTATTCTCGGGGTCTCCTGCCCGCAGAGAAGAATTATACCATCGGGGACAAGGAATTACTGGCTATCAAAGCCGCATTAGAGGAATGGAGATACTTATTGGAGGGAGCTCGCCATCCGGTGACGATCTTCACGGATCATAAGAACTTGTCATATCTCCAGTCTGCCCAATGCTTGAACCCTCGTCAAGCAAGATGGTCTCTTTTCTTTTCCCGTTTTGAATTAATAATTACCTTCAAACCAGCTGCCAAGAACAAAAAAGCTGATGCTTTATCTAGAGCCTTTTTGACGTCCTCTGATATAGAAGAGGGTTCCAACCATACCATTCTTGATCCCAAATGTATCTCACTGGCTGCTTCATCCACCAAAACGCTACCATTTGGGAAGACCCTCGTGCCTCCTACTCTAAGGAGGAAAATCCTTTCGTGGTTCCATGCCTCTCGTTTTTCTGGACACGCCGGTGAACACAAGACCTTTGAGATCCTCTCTCGAAGTTACTGGTGGCCTTCAATGAGGAGAGACGTCAAAGAGTTCATTGCTTCCTGTGAACTATGTTCTCAGTTCAAATCCTCCCGTAGAACTCCAGCAGGGTTGCTACGACCACTACCCATTCCGTCCAAACCATGGACCCATATTAGTATGGATTTCGTTACTGACTTACCACCTAGTAAGAATCATAACACTATTTGGGTGGTGGTGGACAGATTTTCGAAGATGGCTCATTTCATTCCTCTGCCTGGTTTGCCTTCCTCGTCCATCCTGGCTGAACATTTCATTAAAGAGATCTTCCGTATCCATGGATGTCCGTCTGAGATTGTGTCTGATAGAGGAGTACAATTCGTTTCCAGATTCTGGCGAGCCCTTTGTAAAACCTTGGGCATACGATTAGCACTCTCATCTTCTTACCATCCGCAATCTAACGGACAAACTGAACGTGTCAATAAAGATCTTGAGACTTTTATAAGAATGTTTTCATCAGCCAATCAAGACAACTGGGTAGAGTTGCTTCCTTGGGCTGAATTCGCCCATAACAACATGTACCATGAGTCATCATCCAAAACTCCATTTTTTGTGGTCTACGGTCACCATCCGTCTTTTCCGGAATTTCCTGCCCTCCCGCCCACCCAAGTTCCTGCGGTGGAAACTGTTTGTCAGACCTTTAAAAATATCTGGTCTCAGGTCAAAACCTGTTTAAAGAAGACATCTATCAAATATAAATCTTTCGCAGATAAGAAGAGGCGGGCTATTCCCCCACTAAAAATTGGAGATCGTGTCTGGTTATCCACCAAAAATATTCGTTTGAAGGTTCCATCCATGAAATTCGCCCCTCGTTTTATTGGTCCATATAGGATCATTCAAGTAATCAATCCAGTATGTGTGAAACTTCTTCTTCCTAAGAATCTTCGGATTTCTAATGCCTTCCACGTATCCTTGCTCAAACCTCTGATTATCAACCGTTTCTCAACTCCTCCCTCAGCTCCGCAGCCAGTTCAAGTCCATCAGGAGGAGGATTTCGAGATTACTGAGGTGCTAGACGCAAAAATTTCGCGAGGAGGTCTTCATTTCCTCGTTCATTGGAAGGGCTTTGGTCCTGAGGAGCGCTCTTGGATCAAGGCTGAAGATCTTAATGCTCCTGCCCTTTTGAAGAAGTTTTATGCCAAAAATCCGGACAAGCCCGGTTCCAGGCGTTCTGTGCCCACCTTTAAAAGGGGGGGTACTGTCACTCACCGGACCGTGAGTGCCTCTTCTCGGACATTTAGGAACCGTGGTCGTCCGCCATCCTGAGGGTCTGCGCATGCGCAGCCCTTTCCTATACTTCAGTGTATGTTCCTTTAACTCAATTGGCAGATCAGGCAACACTCCCTATATTAAGCACCTGTGGTCAACACCACGTTGCCTGATCTTGGAGTCTCATTCCCCATGAGTCTCTGAAGGTGTTCCTGTTTTCCTCGTGTATTCAGCGCTGCTGATTCCTGTGGTTTCCAAACCACTTCTATCTCTGTGGTTTCCAAACCACTTCTACTATTGTGGTTCCCATACCACTTCTACCATCAACTGTATCATCGTGACTGTTTGCTGATTCCTATCCGCTGCCTCCGTGCACTACAGTCTTCTAAAACCACTTCACCGCTATTATACATCGTTGTGACTGTTTGCTGATTCCTATCCGCTGCCTCCGTGCACTACAGTCTTCTAAATCACTTCAACGCTATTATTATCATTGTGACTGTTTGCTGATTCCTATCCGCTGCCTCCGTGCACTCCAGCCTTTACTTCACATCCACTCACCTGATCATCATCAAGTTCCTGAGCTGATTCCTATCTGCTGCCTCCGTGCACTACAGTCTCCAGCTTGCAACTCGCCTGTGTTCATCATCGTGACTGTTAGCTGATTCCTATCCGCTGCCCCCGTGCACTACAGTCTCCAGCTTGCAACTCGCCTGTGTTCATCATCGTGACTGTTAGCTGATTCCTATCCGCTGCCCCTGTGCATTGCCGCCTCATCTCAGCTCTCCTGTGTTTCCAGTCTACTGCTCACGTGCCATCCACTACTCTTCTGGATCTACAGCTCCTGGTCTACTCTGCCATCCCGTGTTCCATCACTGTGGGTTCTGTTGGTTGCCCCTGGTTACCTCCGTGGGCGCAGAGTCCTGCTGCTGCTGTCAGCGCTATCGTCCATCTCCTGCTGATCCGCTCTCCACGCCTTCACGTGTCCCGCTGGTCTCTACCCTCCTGTCAGCATTGGATTCGTATCTCAACAACTACTCCTCTGCTGGATCATCTCCATTCTCCTGGGTCCTCTATGAGTCCAGTTCCTCGTGTTACTGATTCCTGTGGATTCGTGTCCCTGTTGGTTTACTTACCTGTGCGCTGCACCTACTAGACCGCTGCCTCATCCATCCAGGGACTTCTCATCCAGTCGGCCTCCTGCCGCTCAGGTATCGCTGCACTCCTATCTGACTGCCTGCTTCTGAACCACGGTATGCATACTTCTCATTGACTGTGCTGGTGTATTGCATATCTTGCTGGACTGTGTTTGGTTCTCTCTGGAGTCTGCTATCCGCTGAGTCTTTTGCCATCTTTGACTGTGTTATCTTGTGCTGGACTACTTCAAGTGACTTTCTAGATTTGCAGACCTGCTCAGTCATTTATATATATATATATTGTGCATATTACTGTGGATCGTGTATAAGGTGCCTGTGTATATCCTGTGTTGCAGTCTCTCCCCGTGCACCTCCTCACATATATATTCAGTGGTACAACTTGCTCATGACAGACCACTGATCCCTGTTTCCTGTATCACCTGTTCCAATATCCTCTCACATAGCAGTGGTACAACTTGCTACCGCAGACCACTGACTACCCGGATACCTCCACTTGGATTCCATTCCTTCACTCAGACAGCGGTACAACTTGCTATCCGCAGACCGCTGACTCTCATCACCTCCTTGTCTCTGTTGGACATTCCTCCTCACTATAGCAGTGGTACAACTTGCTATCGCAGACCACTGACTACCTTCACGTGCCCTTGTCCATACAGTTCCTCGTGTATTATTACCTCCATATTACCAGTGCTGCTAGTCATAGACTTTCCTGAGCATCTCATCAGTTACCATTTCCTGTTCCGTGATCACCCAGCTACCAGAGTACCCTATTACCATCTACATTGCTCTGGTAAGCCTACCACCTGGTGATCCCTGGGTAAAGACTCCTAGTGCCCGTGACACAAACATACTGTAGGAGGGAGACAAATGAATGGCTCTCAATACAAAGGGAAGTCAGTGACTTGGAATAACAAGGACAGAGGTTACTAGAGACTATTAATACATTCCAACTTTGAGTTTAAGTTGAGAATGTTACATTTTAGCAGATACACAGATGATGGTTGCAGACAAGTCTCTCGAGTATTTTGGAGGCAAATGGGAGAAGGGAAATGGGGCGGTATTCAGAGAGTGAGGTGGGGTCAAGATTGGGTTTCTTGAGAATGGGTGAGACGAGAGCATGTTTAAAGGCGGAGGGGAAGATGCCGGTGGAGAGGGACAGATTAAAGAGGTGAGCGAGGTGGGAGCAGGTGGAGGTGGAAAGGGAGCGAAGAAGGTGAGAAGGGATGGGGTCCTGGGAGCAGGTAGAAGGGGGGGAAGAAGAAATGAGAGAGTGGACTTCCTCACCCGAGGTGGGGCGGAAGGAGAGAAGGAGTTGGTGGCTGGGGGGAAAGGGGGGAAGAGTGGAGGGGGGAGGAGGGGCGAGAGGGGGGGGTGGCAAAAGAGTGGGTGGAGGAGGAGATTTCAAGTCTGATGGCCGCGATTTTAGAGGAGAAAAAGGAGGTGAAGTCAGTGGCAGATAAGGAGGAAGGGAGGGGGGGAGGTGGGGGAGACAGGAGAGTGTTAAAGGTAGCGAAGAGGCGGCGGGGGTTGGAGGACTGGGAGGAGATGAGGGATTTAAAGAAGGATTGCTTAGCGAGCGAGAGGGCAGAGCTGTAGGAGGAGAGGATAAACTTGAAGTAGAGGAAATCAGCCAGGGAGCGAGATTTTCTCCAGTGGCGTTCGGCAGTACGAGAGCATTTTTGGAGGAAACGGGTAAGTTTGGAGTGCCAGGGTTGGGGATTGGAGCAGCGAAGGTGGATGGGCTGGGCAGGGGCAACCGCATCAAGGGCAGAGGAGAGGGTTTGGTTATAGAGGGAGGCCGCCTGATTAGGGCAGGACAGGGTGGAAAGGGGAGAGAGGAGAGTTTCGAGAGAAGAGGATAGAATAGCAGGATCAAGGGTGTCGAGATCGCGCCTGGACCGGGTAGATTTGGGTGGGGGGAGGGGTGCAGGAGTAGAGGAGAGAGAGAATGAGAGGAGATGGTGGTCCGAGAGTGGAAAGGGGGAGATAGAGAAGTCGGACAGACTGCAACGGTGGGAGAAGACAAGGTCAAGGGAGTGACCAAGGCAGTGGGTAGAAGAGGAGGTCCATTGGGAGAGGCCAAAGGAGGAAGAAAGGGCAAGGAGTTTGACGGAAGCAGGGTCGGTGGGGTTGTCAATAGGGATATTGAAGTCGCCAAGGATAATGGAGGGGATGTCAGAGGAGAGGTGGTGTGGGAGCCAGGCAGCAAAGTTGTCAAGGAAAAGGGAGGAGGGCCCAGGGGGGCGGTATATGACAGAGACGCGGAGATGGATGGGGTAGAAGAGACGGATAGAGTGGACTTCAAAAGAGGAGAAGGAGAGGGAGGGTTCAGGAGGAATGAGTCTGAAAGTACAGGTGGAGGATAGGAGAATGCCCACTCCTCCGCCTGGGCGGTCTCCAGGTCTGGCGGAGTGGGTGAAGGAGAGGCCGCCATAGGAGAGAGCGGCAGGGGAGGCAGTGTCGGAATCGGTGAGCCAGGTATCGGTAATGGCAAGAAGATTGAGAGAGTTAGATAAGAAGAGGTCATGGATAGAGGGGAGTTTGTTTTGGACGGATCTAGCATTCCAGAGGGCACAGGAGAAAGGGAGGGAGGGGAGAGGGGAGATGGGGATAAGGTTGGCAAGGTTAGCGGTGCGCGGGGGAGTGCGGGGACAGGAGCGTGAAGATGGACGAGGTGAGAGTATGGGTATGGCAAGTGAACAGGGAGGCATGGTGAGGGAGGGGTGGGGGAGGAGTGGAAGAAGTAGTTGGGACCGAAGAATCGTCTGAAGCAGAGGGGCGGGAGAGGAGGACAGGGGGAGTCAGAAGGTAGACAAGAGGAATTGAGATAAGTGAGTTAAATAAAGTAATAGCCAACAATGACAATGGACAGGGGGAGTCAGAAGGTAGACAAGAGGAAATGAGATAAGTGAGTTAAATAAAGTAATAGCCAACAATGACAATGACGGTGCTGAGAGGTGTGGCAAAGAGGCTAGGCAAGGCAAGCCGTGTTAAATGAAACAGAGAGGCGTGAACGGGGAACAAAGAGACAAGAAAGGCCAATAGACGGAGAGCAGAGGAGTACCAAGGGAGAAATAAAATGCTGTTGGAATAGATTAAGAAATGCAAATAGAAATAATTAAATTATAATTAAATACAGTAAATAAGAGAAGCAAATAGAAATAATTAAATACAGTAAATAAGTAAATAAGAAATGCAAATAGAAATAAATACAGTAAATGCAATAAAAACAGAGAGCGAAAAATAAAAATAAGTACAGTAAATGCAATAAAAATAGAGAGCGAAAAATAAAAATAAAGAATGGAGAAAATAAATATAAAAATATAATAAATAAAGAAATAAATAAAGAAATACATGTGGAAAAAAATAAAAATAAGGCCTACAAAGGAAGCCGAGAACAATAAATACAGTAATATATGGACTAGGGTGAAAACAGGAGAATGAGAATGAGAACAAACCCGGGAGATGAGACAAAGTCACTGGGAGAAAGTCTGTGAAGTCTGAGATGAGACAAAGTCGCTGGAAGAAAGTCTGTGACGTCTGTGATTGCCAGGAGACTTAGAAGCAGGAGCTTCAGGCAGCGGGTGTCCAGAGGAGTGCAGGGCCGATTACCACAGGTCGCTGTAGTCCTCAGGAGGGCCAGAGATCAGGAACGGCAGCGGGCAGCAGGCAGCGTGGAAGGCAGGCCAAGGATGTTGGTGTCCAGGGGAACTTGTCAGGAAGGCCAGGCGGCGGTGACCAGGAGACACAGGCAGCTCAGGTGGCAGGAGACAGCGGACGGATAAGGGTGAGCAGGAAGCGGTACCAGAGACGGTGGCGGCGGTCAGAGAGGAGCCACGTGTAGAGGATGGATGGGGAAGACGGCAGGAGACAGCAGGTGAGTCCAGGCAGTGGGAGACAAGAGGCGACCCAGGCGGGTCCGAGTCAGCAGATGGCAGGCGGGCTGATAACCACAAAGTCTACTCCATTTAGCGTGTGTAGCCAAGTGTAAGATATAGCTTATCCTAGAGGTGAGTAAATACATGTTACTGGTATAAAAATGACTGCTGATTCATACCACAGGCTCTTTGCAAGATGGATGTTAAAGAACCATTGGTGGGAATATCTGGTACCTGGACCACTACCTGGTGAGGATCATGTTAGGGAAATATGAGAACCTTGAAGAAGAGGGTCATATAGGGCCTGATTCAAGTTCGAATGCAACTTGCACCTAACTTGCGCCTAAGAGAAGATCACGGAACCCATATTCAAATCCTAGCGAACATCAAAATGCATTTCAATTTGAATCTTGGTGTAAGTACGCTCTGCCTAAACATTACATGTTGTACATTAACAGAGCACAGCGCAGTATACACACAAGCGTATGTACAATATATGGTATTGAAATAAAGTCTAGAAAATAAATTATGAACAACTCTAAACAGTATAATAATTTTTATATTTTTTTACATTAAATACATAAATCAAGATATCCTTAATGCATATTGTACATACAATGAATATTGATTCATTACGGAAAGTAAAGCAAAAAAAAAAAAAGAAGTAAAAAAGGAGTAACTTTGCATCTTGGTAAACCAATGTTGCTTTGGAGGGTGAGGCAAATTTGAAATGTGATGGCAGATTTATAGGTGGGGTTGGGCATGTCCTAGATCAACTTCACATTTAAGTGTAAAAATAAAGCTATCAAGCATTTGTGTATTACATGAAAAACAGCCAGTAGTTATCTTATGTGCAATATAATAAACCTATAAACTTATTTTCACCCCTAGCATGGTTTTGTCCGGGAGAAAACTTACTCATTTTTTTTACTTCCTTTCATTAATGAATCAGGCCCAATATGGTCTATCTTACTTGCATACCCATGTTCTGTGCTAGTTAGTGGCACGCATACGTGTACTTTTCCAAATAAGACTATACTGTGTTAGCCATCACTATCAGTCGGCACTTACACCTGCCCTGTAACTGATGCAAATGAAACGACTGAAACAAGCGTACTTACAAGAAACACAGGTCTTGAATCGGCCGCATCTGCATCGGAACGCCTTCGGCACGCCCTTATTATACAATGTCTATGTCCGTCCACACCTTGCCACCAGCATTGTTCCCTTTTGTGTTGTATGCAGTCGTAAGTGTCATATTGCTTTTGGACTTGAATTGCATGCAATTGGCGTAAAGTCCGTTTTAGAGCAAGCGCAGGTCTATTTCACACAAGATACGTCTGAACATGAATCTGGCCCATAATATTACATGTACATCTATATACATAGAAGAGATTAAAATCTTAGGAGTTGTTAGGGAAGGATGGTAAAGGGTGCCCATGAGGGTGTGGCCACGCATAAATTGTGATGTGACCACACCTCCATTTCTGGACGCAGCTCTGCAAACTGTGCTTTGTTCTGATTCGGGGATTGCAAAAGTTGGGAGGCATGGAATAAAGACTGAATATTACTTACAATATAAATATAATTTAACAATATTACAACAAAGCTTAACCTGTGCCTCAATTTAGAATTGAAACAATGATCTTCCATATATAATATAGTAGACAAGACATTTAACCTCAGCAATGGAATTCACAGAGATGTTTTCCTTATTCCTCTGGGAGGTGTCATTGGGATCTCCAACGAGGGACTTCATTACAGCTCCTGGCACTGGGGAGACAAGAATATTCATTTTCAGCTAACATATTCTCAATGATGGGTGACTTTGTTTTAATACAAATTATCATTAATTTACCCCATGGCATTAGCTATATAAAATCTGTTAAACATGTTCCTCATGTCTCTGATCTGCATCCATGTGTTTGCTCATTACCCTTGTTTTGTGCCTTCCACCCTTAGTTCCTCCCCAGTTGTCTGTTATGTGCGTTCCTTTGTGTGCAATAGCTACCTCTTGTGTGTAGATCCAGTCTGCACCATCTGGCACTCAGGAGGGATAAGGGACTTTCAATTTGCACATCGCTTCTGTGAAATTTTGCAAGAAAGTGACCTATGCCGGCAGAGAGTCCATAACTGATCTACATGGAAAAGTTAGCTTCCGCGGCATAGCCGTGAGTCTTGGCTAGTACATGAGTCCCATTTATTATTATTACTATCGTAGTTGATATGTAAAGTGACACAGTGATCGGCAGAACAGGTATTGGGAAAAACAGAGTATACAGAATACAGGGACATACAAGGCAGACAAACATGACCAGATCTTGATGAGGTATGGTCAAGTTACGATGGGGGCGTGGTCATTAGTTATCTTCCTTACCCCAACATTTCCACTGGCTGGACAAATATGTCCCCGGGCAGGATAGTGGGACAGAGCCCTAAATTCTAGACAATTAGGAGGTATGTAACTACCATACTGCTTATCAATTGTGGCGAAACTATACCATAAACAAGGAAGAAACACATACTGAGACGCATTGGCACAAACACGATATAGTGAGGAACCAAAATATATCTTACAAGAAAAAAGCTCATATCCAAGTGGAGGACATCTGCTATTTTATATATGCAAAGCAGCTCCCATATAATATTTAGTGATAACCTTAAAAATTGTCACCAGATTATGGCATCAGTCATAGAAAACAGGGCCATAATATGTTAATAAACATACAAAGGGAGCCATAATTTGCTGACAATCATAGAAAACAAACTACCCTGCAAACTCTCCTGTCAGGGCCCAGAGCAGTTCTTCTCTTACCCCTTACTTGCAGTTTGCTCTCCTACAGCCAGAGACCAGGGCAGAAACAGAAAGTAAGCTCTATCTGTCTGTAACAGAACAGGCTGATGGCGGCTTCGGGACTCAACAAGTTACATCGGAGTTACCAGAAAGATGGGAGATGGGGGGAGCTTGGTGTACCACTGGGTGCCCTAAATGTTCGTATTAAATTCTTGTTTGATATTACCACTGGGTGCCCCGGATTTTTGGAGCCCCGCCCTAATGAACACATTTATATTTTTCTTACATCTGGAAGATCTGCGGATGACAGGCTTGTCTTCACTCATTGTTCTGTCTCTTGTCAGACTTAGCGATCAATCTGTTTTTAGGAAAATTATTCAATACATGGTTACTTTCGGAGCTCTTCATTATTTAATAAAAAAAAAGTTACTAAAAGCACGTCTCAAAAAATGTGTCCCAAAGTTACTGGGCCTAATTCATTAAGGAAAGGAAAGCATAATAAATGAGTAACTTTGCACCTTGGCAAAACCATGTTGCATTGGAGGCTGAGGTAAATTTAGGGGTAGGGCATGTCCTAGGTCAACTTTAAAATTCAGTGTACAAATAAAGCTATCAAGTATTTGTGTGCTACATGAAAAAACAGCCAGTATTTAACTTATATGCACAATAATAAACTAATTTGCACCCCTTGCATTTTAACATGGTTTTGTCTAGGATCAAATATAGTCCTTTTTTGCTTTGTTCTCCTTAATGAATCAGGCCCACTGTGTTTAAATGTATTCTACACTTTACCTCCAACCTTGTCTTGTCTCCCTCGCTCATCCTCCTCCCCTCACCCCATTACTTCCTCATCCTTTCTAATCTCTGTTACTTTCCACTCACCCCCTTTCTCTCCATCTGTCTTTGGTTCTCTATCACGGGGTGATCAAGTTGGACTAAAATCATTGTTAGTTCTGGATTAGTTTAGTTAGTTCACATTGGGGCTAATGCACATGGGCACCATTATAGTCCTGTATATTCAATCTTTTATTATATAAAGGTTAATCTCCTGTTCCCCCTGTGACCCCACAAGTGGGCTTACCTGAATAAAGGGCTGGAGACTATCACTAGAGCCCATAGAACGTCAGATCTGGTGTAGGAAAAACACAAGGCACTAACTGGGGCATTTTTATTAACTATAGGGCATTTTGGGCTTATAAATTATTTGCTGCACTTTTATTGCTATCTTTAGATTGTAAGCTCTCTCAGGAGAAGGGTTCTCCCTACCCTTGGTTTTTATATTGGCATTTATTTTATCTATATTGTATGTAGCTATTTTATATATGACATGTTTTCCTCACTAATCTGTAAAGCACATTTGGCCTTAAAAATCAATAATAATAATAATAATAATAATAATAATAATAATAATAATACACATTTTCTGTAAAACCATTTAGAAAATGTTCCACTTTGTATTCACCTTTCAATTCTTAGAGATATTTGGGTTTAAAATCAGGTCCAAGTTTTCATACTTATACTATACTGTAAACATTGTTACCATGTTAAAACCATTAACACAGTGCTTAGAGATGGGTAAACCAGCAATACACAGACTATAAATCATTCTCACCACCTTAAAATATCCCATTTATAATATAATCCCCATCACAGTCTTGTTACATTACCTGTGGAGATGACAGACTCTCTTTGAAATTCAAGTGTAAACAACTGTTTCCACCAATCAGATTGAAGATAATTCTGTGACATTACCAACCCAGGTAGCTCAGAGCCCAGTAATCCCTGATCAGCCATTGGTTAAGAGCCGTGTAACTGTATATGGCCATATGTATGACTGCCCTATGTCTTAATTATGCACATATATGTAACATGGATGAACTGTGTGAATTATGGGGAATTACTTGTGAATCTGCCAATCTGTTAGGTCAGACAAAATCTCGTTAGTCAATACTCATAGGCAAACCACAAAGTAAATCTCCCCCGGTTATCTTGAATTCTGTACCTCTTAACGTTTCTGATGGCAGGTAGGAGGTATCCTAATGACAATGTTCTGACCAGTCTATGGGTAACCTGCTTTAGGTCCTTACACCACAGACTAAAATAACCACCTTGCCAAGTGCTTACCCAGTGTGCCAAAATAAACCTTTCTCATGTGTATAGTTCTATTGTAAACTGCAGCATTAAAATTAGTTCTTGTAAAAATATTATAGTGACTGTTTCCCACTAAGCTTGTTAATTACTGTCATATGAAATTAAATCAATGGCAGAAGTAGCTACATGAAGATATGCTGTTTCAGTAAAGTCTTTGACTTTAGTCAAATATCTATTTTCCACATTACTTTTGAATTGAATTTTTAAATGTATTTGGGTTTAAAATCAGGTCCACATTCTTTTTATACTTACAATGTACTGTAAATATTGTTACCAGGTTAAAGCCATTAACACAGTGCTTAGAGATGGGTAAACCAGATACACACAGGCTATAAATTATTCTCACCCCCTGAAAATATCCCATATATTATATAATCCCCGTCACAGTCTTGTTACATTACCTGTGGAGATGACAGACGCTCTGTTTGAAATTCAAGTGTAAATAGCTGTTTCCACCAATCAGATTGTAGAGAATTCTGTGACATCACCAACCCAGGTAGCTCAGAGCCCAGTAATCCCTGATCAGCCATTGGTTGAGAGCCGTGTAACTGTATATGGCCATATGTATGACAGCCCTATGTCTTAATTATATACATATATGTAACACGGATGAACTGTGTGAATTGTGGGGAAGTGAAACCATGACCTGAATGGTTATGTTATAAAAAACTATCTATATATTGGCATAAGACTACTTAATGTGCTATTCAATTTCCCATTGTTGTGTTTGAAACAAGAAGAATTTCTACCTTTCCCCCATATTTTGTTTTTATGGTTTACTACAGATATGCAGTATGGAGATAGAATTAGATAGATAGGAATTTTGGGGTACAGAGTCGAATTGAGTCATGACTCAGTGTCTTGCTCCAAATTCTGAAATGAAAAACAGAAAAGGCAAAACATAATTCTATGTAACTTGTCGGATCTCCCGAGTATTGGATCGATATGTTCAGTGTATAGCCCTCCTTCCTGTTCTCAGCTGCCATTTTAGAAGTGATAGCATGTGGGTAGGACGTTTGCTGCAATTCTGTGCTCAGAAAGTTGGTTACTCAGGGTGAAAGAGGCAATGTATATTGACATAGCTGTGATATTACTGCATAAATCTTAAGTTTATTTACAATCAGTGGCTACTGGAAGTAATAGTATATTATTAAACTAAGAGTTGACAAAAAATATTCTTTCTTGCTTTTAAAATCAAAGTGTTTCAATCGAAAGGCAGTAGTGCAAGGGTCAGAATCAGTGACATCCAAACTATTTAGTGGACAGGGAACAGGGCGCTGTTTGATTGTGAGCAGAACACGCCCCAAAAATATCTTGCTTTTAAAATTCCAAGTATTTCAATTTGAAAGCAAATGTGTGAGGGGCAGTATCAGTGACATCCAAACTATTTAGTGGAGAAAAACAGGGTGCTGTTTGACTGTGAGCAGCACACCCGCCCACAATAAAGTGTATATATATATATATATATATATATATATATATATATATATATATATATATACAAAGATGTATTCACGTTTTCGATTTTCAGCAGCAAAGATGTAAACTGAGACTAGTTAATATGGCTGCAGGATCACACGGAAGAAATTGGTGGCAGGTAACGGATTCGTATCTATATATAAAACACCAACTAATACGTTTCAATATGATGCAGGTCTTTTTCAAGGTGTGAGGTGCTTCAATATTAACCTACTTAAATAGTGTCTGCTCTAATTAGAGAACGTACATTCCTTGTAATATATACAATGAGTATTTAGCAAATATCTATGACTAAATTCAATGTTGGGATTTCTCCTAGTGTTTGAGGAAACAGTGTAATATTAAAAAAAATATTTAATAGATACATATCATTATAAGCTTCCGAGATACAAAACTTGTTGCAAATCGCTTTAAAGTTTTACAACAGTGCAACTTTTATGTGCAACTTTGTATTGACATTCCTGAATGGACAGGGTGTATAAAACAGCGCTCATTCCATAGTAATCAGTAATAATTGCATATTATGTCACTTGTGTAGTGGGGTACAGGCAGGGCCGGTGCAAGGTCTCCAGGCGCCCTAGGCAAGGTTTCAGCCAACCCCCCCCCCCCCCTCACTACCACTAATACCCTCCTGTGAGGCTCATTGCAAGAGCTCCGCCGGCCTGCAATAAGAGACAGCCTGGCAGTTGTAGGGGCCGCCTACCTTTAGTCCAGGGTCTGCGCAGATGATTCTGGGCTGCAGAGCAGCTCTCGGCCCACCATATAAAAAAAAGAGATCATTGGTTTTAAAAAAAACAAACAAAAACAAAAGCAGACTGATGCACAAACCAAAAAAACAAACAAAGACCAAAACCAAATCAAGTGGCCCCATTAGACAACAGGCCTATCGGGAAAATTTCCAGTAAGGCCTATGGCCAATTCGCCCAAGCCCACAACCAATGAGTGATTAATTTGGTTCAAGGTGTAGTGTAAAGTAAAAATAACAACTCTTACCTTCTCCTTGCTGGCAAGGCTGCAGTCCGGACGCACTGATGTCTGATGATGTCTGCTCTCAACGCTGTCCAGGTTCCATTTCTGCCCATTGGCAAGTTGCTGCAGTAACAGCAGTACATTATTTAAAATTACATGCTGATGTAAAAATATATATTATAATTTAAGATATGACTTCCATTTATAGCCACATGGTTCTTGTGTATTGCTGGGCAGCTGGAAGCCTTTAATATACAGCATATACAAATTTATTTCACTGCAAGGAATAAAAAAGGTGTATATATATATATATATATATATATATATATACATATATGTAGCAGATAATAAAATAAATATGGCGCTCAAACACAGAATATATGAGTGAATGATAATAATGTCCAATATAGGTAAACACTTTCTTCATAAGAGGAGGCAGCCTACCTCCCAGATTTCGGATGGTACTCTGATAACAGAATAATCAATATATACAAAGATGGGAGGAAAAAATGGCGCCAAGTTAGGTAGTGTTAGCTGGTAAAAATCACCCAGACCGTCAATAAATATTAAATACGTAATAGAGATGCAGAGTATTAATCTTGGCAAGCTGGTACAGTCAATATCCAATAGCTTCCAGAAACTCCAACCATATACCGAAATAGAGACAAAGAGAAGCAAAAGATGTAGTGTCACAAGCACCCGTGATATACAATATAAAGTAATAGGTGGCAGCAGGGCCCTCTTAACAACATCTTGGGCCCCCGGGCACAGCAGTGCACCGGGGCCCCTATATATACATATATATATATAAAAAAAAAGATTATATATATGGGCCCTGCAGCCCAGGGAGGCCCGTCGGAGGCAGCAAAAAACCCCAAAAACCTGGAAAAAAAAAAAAGACAATACTTACCTTTCGGTCAGCTGGCGATCCGGCTCCCTCCATGGTCTCCTCCTCCGTCGCGCTCCGCAATGGATGTGGGGCGGGCATGATGACGTCACGCCCGACATGCACTGTGAGCGCCGTACGGAGGAGTAGACCATGGAGGGAGCCGGATCGCCAGCTGACCGCAAGGTAAGTATTGTCTTTTTTTTTTCTCCAGAGTTTTTGGTTTTTTTTTCTGCCTCCGACGGGCCCCCCTGGGCTGCAGTGCCCCCGGGCACCTGCCCATTGTGCCCAATGGGAAAGAAGGCCCTGGGTAGCAGCAGTGTATCAGAAATATCTGAAAGTAGTCTCCACAACGCCAAGTCAGGAACAGACATATAGATTGCTTGTGAGGATATAGTATGTCTGGATCACCGACCACAGCCCAGTCACTGCTCGCAAACTCCACACAAAGAGGAAAAACCATATAGTGTAGTACTTATATACAAAGATTTATTCAGCATATATCATAAAAAATGCACACTCACAATGTATAAAAGTTTTAAAAGCTTATCTGTAATCCTGTGGTATAAGGAATACTGCTAAACATTGTAGATATCTGGACACTCCATGAGGTAAACACCAGTGGGCTCCACACAGAAGTTCTCAAAGGGATAACTCTCAGGGCCCAGGTAGGCAGTGAAGCCTTAAGTATACCAGGAATAGATGATAGGGAACAACCTCAACGCGTTTCGTCATGTATAGACTTCTGATGAATTCTATATACCAACTAATTATTTTACATTTAATTTTTTGCCACCCAACTACTCACCTAATTTTTAAAAAAAAACATTTTAATGAATATTTGATTTATTTTACTTACCTATTGTTTTTCTCTTGGCTGGTCAGCAAAGCAGGATCTGCAGGGAACTCAAACTCTGGCTCTCCAAGTGTCAATGGTGACACAAAACTGCTCCTCACAGTCAGGGATCTTACCTTCTTCTCAGAGGCTGTATGTGAGCTTCACAGAAAGGAATGATGGGGAGAGGGCGGAGTGGCACTGCAATAACTTTATTTACACTGACAACAGTGTGCAGCAGACAGATCCTCTGGGCGGCACATCACAGTGACACTGCCTCATCTCCTCCCACAGTCATCTAACAGTCCTGTTATCTGAGTACAACGGGGATGTAGTAATAGTGGGAGGATCAGACCCAGCAGTGAGATCTCCTGTTATGCTGCCTGTTGTCGTACAGAGAAATATCAGATAGTGACTAGAGCACGAATCAATCTGTACACAGCTGACGCCTGAAACCCCCTTCATCCATCCGGCGCCCGCCATGCACTGTATTCATCCAGCGGCTGCCGACAACTTCAAACAGCCGGTGGGCGCAGTCGTCCGCACACCAGCCAGTCAGTGGCGCCCCCCAGGCCCCGCGCCCTAGGCATTTGCCTGAGGTTGCCTAATGGAAGCACTGGGCCTGGGTACAGGTATGGGCAGTACATAAGCAAAGGACACAGGGTATAGGCTCAGGTGATCTGGGTCACACCTGATAAAAATGTGACTATATATATTACATGGTGCATACAATAAGGTGCAGCACAGATATATATGTGAGCATGCCGCACATCACATACCAGCTATTATAATCATTAAGGATGCCTGATCAATATGTAGCATGATCCAACCAAGTATAACACAATACTAGGTAACCAGCACTACACACTATAACAATATCATACTTGCCAACTCTCTCGGAGTGTCCGGGAGACTCCTGAAATTCGGGTTGGTCTCACGGATTCCCGGGAGAGCTGGCAATTCTCCCGCATCCGGCAAATACCTGGTCAAAACAATGTGTTTTGCGTTGAATCGCGTCATTTTGGCCCCGTCCCCCTACATGAAAACATCATTTTAAACACGGGGGAGGGGCCAAAATGACGTGATTTACCACACCCTGCCCCTTCCTGAGCACTATTCACGCCCCCTGTCCGGGATCCCCCTGGACTGAAGTGCCGAAAAGTAGGCAAGCATGGTATACAGTTGCTTTTATCAATAGCCTCTCCCATGTCTTTCACAATGTTGGAACTTTCCACAGGCTCCAGGGCTGGAAGCATTGTTGTCCCAGAAGCCCATAGGCTTATTATATGTTGTTTTATATATACATCAGCATATAGTAGGTACAATGTGCATTTAGCATGTAATACATATGAAGATGAATATCCAGTGTACAACCCATACTTGCCAACTCTCCCGGAAAGTCCGGGAGACTCCCGAAATTCGGGTCAATCTCCCGGGCTCCCGGGCGAGCTGGCATTTCTCCTGGATATCACCGAGAATCGCGTCATTTGGCAAGTATGGTACAACCCTGAGCTAGGATCTCACTGCTCAGTTGTCTGGTGATAAAATTAGAGGATGAAAATGCTTACACACAGGGATAAAATCTGTCCTCAATGTCTGCGGCCATTTTCCTGTAGTACAATCATAATCCTTCTAGAATAGATTAATAAATCACTGACTCTCATTATTATATTCTATATACAAGACAGTCTGAGAGATGAATTAGAGGAACACTAGATGAAAATATAATTTAATTACTGTATGATAACATATATCCTATTTATAGGAGTAGAAGTCATTTTCTTATAGTACAGATAGTGAATGCTGGTGGAGACACACATTACTTTATTCCTGCAGGAACATATACAGGATATATTATAATGAACATAACATATAGCTGACTGGCAACAATTCTGTGCTGCTGCTGTGTCACTAAGTTTAGCCAACCAGATCACTGCAGCCCTTGGCCAAAATTGGTGAACATTTTTATAGTTGTGAAAAGATCAGTAGAACATAGACTGTAAATGAATGTTAATGCTGTAAATAGTAATGTAGGAACAAAAACAGCTCAAAATTTCATGATTTTACCTGTTTCACAATTTTTAATGAAAGCCAGATCCTAAACCAAAACATATGAGGATTTATGTCCAAAACCGTAACACGGGGTCTGCTCACATCTCTAGTCATTTCTAGTAATCTCTAGTAGTGTAATCCCAAAACATTTACCAGTATTAAATATAGACTTAACTTTCACTGAGGTGGTAAGATTATTTATAGAAGAAAACTTTGGAAAGTTAACTCTCGCATAGTTTATCTAAGAAGAGAACACATCAGAACCACAGACATGTAAATGTGGCCAATTGATGTTGCTACAGTATAAAACAAGTTAAGGTATTTGAGATTCACACCACAGAAGAAAAGTTAATTTTGAATGATCACTACTAGGGATGAGCGCACTCGGATTTATGAAATCCGAGCCCACCCGAACGTTGCCGATCCGAGTCGGATCCGAGACAGATCCGGGTATTGGCGCCAAATTCAAATCTGAAACTGAGGCTCTGACTCATAATCCCGTTGTCGGATCTCGCGATACTCGGATCCTATAAATTCCCCGCTAGTCGCCGCCATCTTCACTCGGGCATTGATCAGGGTAGAGGGAGGGTGTGTTAGGTGGTCCTCTGTCCTGGTAGATCTCGTGCTGTGCTGTTTAGTTCTGTGCTGTGCTGTACTGTGCTGTGCTGTGCTGTGCTGTGCTGTGCTGTGTTCTGCAGTATCAGTCCAGTGGTGCTGTGTCCTGTGCTCTGTCCTGCTGAGTTCCGTAGTGCTGCTGGGTCCTGTGCCGTGTCCTGTTCAGTCCAGTGGTGCTGTGTCCTGTGCTCTGTGCTTCTAAGGGCATAGTTATTTCCCCATTATTCCCAAGTTTTTAAAAAATAAAAAAAAAGTAAAAAAAAAATTACAATTAAAAATTAAAAAAAAAATATATATAATTATAACCAAATTTGCAAAACCAATCCAGCAGTATAAGTCCATTGGTACTGCAATATTACAAAGTTCACACATTCTGCAGTATCAGTCCAGTGGTGCTGTGTCCTGTGCTCTGTCCTGCTGAGTTCCGTAGTGCTGCTGGGTCCTGTGCCGTGTCCTGTTCAGTCCAGTGGTGCTGTGTCCTGTGCTCTGTGCTTCTAAGGGCATAGTTATTTCCCCATTATTCCCAAGTTTTTAAAAAATAAAAAAAAAGTAAAAAAAAAATTACAATTAAAAATTAAAAAAAAAATATATATAATTATAACCAAATTTGCAAAACCAATCCAGCAGTATAAGTCCATTGGTACTGCAATATTACAAAGTTCACACATTCTGCAGTATCAGTCCAGTGGTGCTGTGTCCTGTGCTCTGTCCTGCTGAGTTCCGTAGTGCTGCTGGGTCCTGTGCCATGTCCTGTTCAGTCCAGTGGTGCTGTGTCCTGTGCTCTGTGCTTCTAAGGGCATAGTTATTTCCCCATTATTCCCAAGTTTTTTAAAAAAAAAAAAAAAGTAAAAAATAATAAAAAATTAAAAAAAAAAAAAATATATATAATAATTATAACCAAATTTGCAAAACCAATCCAGCAGTATAAGTCCATTGGTACTGCAATATTACAAAGTTCACACATTCTGCAGTATCAGTCCAGTGGTGCTGTGTCCTGTGCTCTGTCCTGCTGAGTTCCGTAGTGCTGCTGGGTCCTGTGCCGTGTCCTGTTCAGTCCAGTGGTGCTGTGTCCTGTGCTCTGTGCTTCTAAGGGCATAGTTATTTCCCCATTATTCCCAAGTTTTTAAAAAATAAAAAAAAAGTAAAAAAAAATAAAAAATTTTAAAAAAAAAAAATATATAATAATTATAACCAAATTTGCAAACGCAATCCTGCAGTATAAGCCCATGGGTACTGCAATATTACCAAGTTCACACATTCAGCAGTAAAAGTCCAGTGGTACTGCAATATTACAAAGTTTACACATTCTGCAGTATCAGTCCAGTGGTGCTGTGTCCTGTGCTCTGTCCTGCTGAGTTCCGTAGTGCTGCTGGGTCCTGTGCCGTGTCCTGTTCAGTCCAGTGGTGCTGTGTCCTGTGCTCTGTGCTTCTAAGGGCATAGTTATTTCCCCATTATTCCCAAGTTTTTAAAAAATAAAAAAAAAGTAAAAAAAAATTAAAAATTAAAAAAAAAAAAAAATATAATAATTATAACCAAACTTGCAAAACCAATCCAGCAGTATAAGTCCATTGGTACTGCAATATTACCAAGTTCACACATTCTGCAGTATCTTGTGCTACATATAATGGAGACCAAAAATTTGGAGGATAAAGTAGGGAAAGATCAAGACCCACTTCCTCCTAATGCTGAAGCTGCTGCCACTAGTCATGACATAGACGATGAAATGCCATCAACGTCGTCTTCCAAGCCCGATGCCCAATCTCGTAGTACCGGGCATGTAAAATCCAAAAAGCCCAAGTTAAGAAAAAGTAGCAAAAAGAGAAACTTAAAATCATCTGAGGAGAAACGTAAAGTTGCCAATATGCCATTTACGACACGGAGTGGCAAGGAACGGCTTAGGCCCTGGCCCGTGTTCATGACTAGTGGTTCAGCTTCACCCACGGATCTTAGCCCTCCTCCTCCTCCCCCCCCCTACAAAAAATTGAAGAGAGTTATGCTGTCAGCAACAAAACAGCAAACAACTCTGCCTTCTAAAGAGAAATTATCACAAATCCACAAGGCGAGTCCAAGGATGTTGGTGGTTGTCAAGCCTGACCTTCCCATCACTGTACGGGAAGAGGTGGCTCGGGAGGAGGCTATTGATGATGTAGCTGGCGCTGTGGAGGAACTTGATGATGAGGATGGTGATGTGGTTATTGTAAATGAGGCACCAGGGGGGGAAACAGCTGATGTCCATGGGATGAAAAAGCCCATCGTCATGCCTGGTCAGAAGACCAAAAAATGCACCTCTTCGGTCTGGAGTTATTTTTATCCAAATCCAGACAACCAATGTATGGCCATATGTAGCTTATGTAAAGCTCAAATAAGCAGGGGTAAGGATCTTGCCCACCTAGGAACATCCTCCCTTATACGTCACCTGAATAACCTTCATAGTTCAGTGGTTAGTTCAGGAACTGGGGCTAGGACCCTCATCGGTACAGGGACACCTAAATCCCGTGGTCCAGTTGGATACACACCAGCAACACCCTCCTCGTCAACTTCCTCCACAATCTCCATCAGATTCAGTCCTGCAGCCCAAGTCAGCAGCCAGACTGAGTCCTCCTCAATACGGGATTCATCCGAGGAATCCTGCAGCGGTACGCCTACTACTGCCACTGCTGCTGTTGCTGCTGTTAGTCGGTCATCTTCCCAGAGGGGAAGTCGTAAGACCGCTAAGTCTTTCACAAAACAATTGACCGTCCAACAGTCGTTTGCCATGACCACAAAATACGATAGTAGTCACCCTATTGCAAAGCGTATAACTGCGGCTGTAACTGCAATGTTGGTGTTAGACGTGCGCCCGGTGTCCGCCATCAGTGGAGTGGGATTTAGAGGGTTGATGGAGGTATTGTGTCCCCGGTACCAAATCCCGTCGAGATTCCACTTCACTAGGCAGGCGATACCAAAAATGTACAGAGAAGTACGATCAAGTGTCCTCAGTGCTCTAAAAAATGCGGTTGTACCCACTGTCCACTTAACCACGGACATGTGGACAAGTGGTTCTGGGCAAACGAAGGACTATATGACTGTGACAGCCCACTGGGTAGATGCATCCCCTTCCGCAGCAACAGCAACAGCTGCATCAGTAGCAGCAACTACAAAATGGCGGCTCGTGCAAAGGCAGGCAACATTGTGTATTACAGGCTTTAATAAGAGGCACAACGCTGACAACATATTAGAGAAAATGAGGGAAATTATCTCCCAGTGGCTTACCCCACTTAGACTCTCATGGGGATTTGTGGTGTCAGACAATGCCAGTAACATTGTGCGGGCATTAAATATGGGCAATTTCCAGCACGTCCCATGTTTTGCCCACACCATTAATTTGGTGGTGCAGCATTACCTCAAGAGTGACAGGGGTGTGCAGGAGATGCTTGCGGTGGCGCGCAAAATTGCTGGACACTTTCGGCAATCAGCCAGTGCCTACCGCAGACTAGAGGCACATCAAAAAAGCATGAACCTGCCCTGCCATCACCTCAAACAAGAGGTTGTGACGCGCTGGAACTCCACCCTCTATATGCTGCAGAGGATGGAGGAGCAGCAAAAGGCCATTCAGGCCTACACAGCCACCTACGACATAGGCAAAGGAGTGGGGATGCGCCTCAGTCAAGCGCAGTGGAGACTGATTTCCGTGTTGTGCAAGGTTCTGCAGCCATTTGAACTTGCCACACGAGAAGTCAGTTCCGACACTGCCAGCTTGAGTCAGGTCATTCCCCTGATCAGGCTGTTGCAGAAGCAGCTGGAGAAAGTGAGGGAGGAGCTGGTAAGCCATTGCGATTACACCAAGCATGTAGCTCTTGTGGATGTAGCCCTTCGTACGCTTTGCCAGGATCCGAGGGTGGTCACTCTTTTAAAGTCAGAGGAATACATTCTGGCCACCGTGCTCGATCCTCGGTTTAAAGCGTATGTTGTGTCTCTGTTTCCGGCGGACACAAGTCTACAGCGGTGCAAAGACCTGCTGGTCAGGAGATTGTCCTCTGAAGAGGACCGTGACATGCCAACAGCTCCACCCTCATTTTCTTCCACATCTATGGCTGCGAGGAAAAAGCTCAGTTTTCCCAAAAGAGGCACTGGCGGGGATGCTGATAACATCTGGTCCGGACTGAAGGACCTGCCAACCATTGCAGACATGTCTACTGTCGCTGCATTGGATGCTGTCACAATAGAAAAAATTGTGGATGATTACTTTGCTGACACCATCCAAGTAGACATGTCAGACAGTCCATATTGTTACTGGCAGGAAAAAAAGGCAGTTTGGAAGCCCCTGTACAAACTGGCTCTATTTTACCTGAGTTGTCCCCCCTCCAGTGTGTACTCGGAAAGAGTTTTTAGTGCAGCGGGGAACCTGGTCAGTGAGCGGCGAAGGAGGTTGCTTCCTCAGAACGTTGAAAAAATGATGTTTATAAAAATGAATAATCAATTCCTCAATGAAGTACAGCACTGCCCTCCAGATACTACAGAGGGACCTGTGGTTGTGGAGTCCAGCGGGGACGAATTGATAATGTGTGATGAGGAGGAAGTACACACTGTAGGGGGAGAGGAATCAGAGGTTGAGGATGAGGACGACATCTTGCCTCAGTAGAGCCTGTTTAGTCTGTACAGGGAGAGATGAATAGCTTTTTTGGTGTGGGGGCCCAAACAAACCAATCATTTCAGCCAAAGTTGTTTGGTAGGCCCTGTCGCTGAAATGATTGGTTTGTTAAAGTGTGCATGTCCTATTTCAACAACATAAGGGTGGGTGTGAGGGCCCAAGGACAATTCCATCTTGGACCTTTTTTTTTTGCATTATATGACCAATCAACAGTCGTTTGCCATGTTCAAAAAGTAAAACCAAATTTAAAAAAATACAAGAAATTAAACCAAAAGTAAAATGCCGTGTCATAATTTAAAACAAGAGGTATTGACGTGCTCTAAAACTACTGTATTGTTGTTTATATTTTATAAACACTACACTTGAAAGCTTGAGTCTTTCAATAAAAAAGTAACTGTCCATTGCACGAATATTTGCAACAGGGACAATTTTAGGGTTAAGAAAGTCAACTAATAACACTTCGACGCTGTCTGTCTTTATAAACACTACACTTGGAAGTTGGAGGAGGTATTGTGGCCCCGGCACCAAATTTACTACCGGGGCCACTCCACTGTGCAGTCCATATTTAGGTGTATCAGATATTAAACAACGGTGACAGTTGATGCCCAATTTTTTAATTATATTGTGGCCTCTGTACCAAATTGTGTACCGGGGCCACCACACTACGCAGTCCAGATACTTGTTTGGTGGAATTCAGACCAGTTGAGGGTTTTATTATTATATTGTGTGGACCACTCTATCTATACCACACTACAACTCTATACCACTCTATTTCATACTTTAATTCTATTTCATACTTTAATTCTATTTAATACTTTAATTCTATTTCATACTTTAATTCTATTTCATACTTTAATTCTATTACTAATTACCATAAAGAGGAACTGCCGCTTCTATTTAATACTTTAATTCTATTAGTAGTTACCATAAAGAGGAACAAAATAAACCAATTTTACCAAAAGTATAATATGACTTAGACTTACAAACACTACACTTGAAAGATCGTGCCTTTAAATGAAAAAGTCAGTCTTCATTGCACGACTATGTGCAACAGGGACAGTTTTTTGGGTTTACAAAGTCAACGAATAACACTTCGACCCTGTCTGTCTTTAACATACTTGATGGGATCTCAATGACGAATTGTCTGTACCATGTTTGGAGGAGGTATTGTGGCCCCGGTATCAAATTGGGTACCGGGGCCACTCCACTATGCAGTCCAGATAGAGGTGTATCAGATATTAAACAACGTTGACTGTTGATGCCCAATTTTTTAATTATATTGTGGCCTCGGTACCAAATTGTGTACCGGGGCCACCACACTACGCAGTCAAGATAGATAGATGCGTATCATAGATAAAGTTCATTCAGTGGTGTGGGGCAAATTGAAAAATATTAAAAATGCACTGACATTATCAAAAACAAGAGGTTGTCACACGCTAAAACTCCAACATGTATATGATGGAGAGGATGGAGGAGCAGCCGTATGTGTAGTGTAATGCAGACCTGTTGAAGGTTTTTTATATATTTTATTGTGGTGCCCAGTGCCCACTCCTCTAGGCAGTCCAGGTACATTTATTGGTGCGAATCATAAAAGTTCAGGGTTTTTAATATATATTGTGGTGACCCACTCCTCTACGCAGTCCAGGTACATTTATTGGTGCGATTCATAAAAGTTCAGGGTTTTTAATATATTGTGGTGACCCACTCCTCTACGCAGTCCAGGTACATTTATTGGTGCGATTCATAAAAGTTCAGGGTTTTTAAGATATATTGTGGTGACCCACTCCTCTACGCAGTCCAGGTACATTTATTGGTGCGATTCATAAAAGTTCAGGGTTTTTAATATATTGTGGTGACCCACTCCTCTACGCAGTCCAGGTACATTTATTGGTGCGATTCATAAAAGTTCAGGGTTTTTAAGATATATTGTGGTGACCCACTCCTCTACGCAGTCCAGGTACATTTATTGGTGCGATTCATAAAAGTTCAGGGTTTTTAAGATATATTGTGGTGACCCACTCCTCTACGCAGTCCAGGTACATTTATTGGTGCGATTCATAAAAGTTCAGGGTTTTTAAGATATTGTGGTGACCCACTCCTCTACGCAGTCCAGGTACATTTATTGGTGCGAATCATAAAAGTTCAGGGTTTTTAATATATCTTGTGGTGACCCACTCCTATACGCAGTCCAGGTACATTTATTGGTGCGATTCATAAAAGTTCAGGGTTTTTAATAGATATTGTGGTGACCCACTCCTCTACGCAGTCCAGGTACATTTATTGGTGCGAATCATAAAAGTTCAGGGTTTTTAATATATCTTGTGGTGACCCACTCCTATACGCAGTCCAGGTACATTTATTGGTGCGATTCATAAAAGTTCAGGGTTTTTAATAGATATTGTGGTGACCCACTCCTCTACGCAGTCCAGGTACATTTATTGGTGCGAATCATAAAAGTTCAGGGTTTTTAATATATCTTGTGGTGACCCACTCCTCTACGCAGTCCAGGTACATTTATTGGTGCGAATCATAAAAGTTCAGGGTTTTTAATATATATTGTGGTGACCCACTCCTCTACGCAGTCCAGGTACATTTATTGGTGCGATTCATAAAAGTTCAGGGTTTTTAATATATTGTGGTGACCCACTCCTCTACGCAGTCCAGGTACATTTATTGGTGCGATTCATAAAAGTTCAGGGTTTTTAAGATATATTGTGGTGACCCACTCCTCTACGCAGTCCAGGTACATTTATTGGTGCGATTCATAAAAGTTCAGGGTTTTTAATATATTGTGGTGACCCACTCCTCTACGCAGTCCAGGTACATTTATTGGTGCGATTCATAAAAGTTCAGGGTTTTTAAGATATATTGTGGTGACCCACTCCTCTACGCAGTCCAGGTACATTTATTGGTGCGATTCATAAAAGTTCAGGGTTTTTAAGATATATTGTGGTGACCCACTCCTCTACGCAGTCCAGGTACATTTATTGGTGCGATTCATAAAAGTTCAGGGTTTTTAAGATATTGTGGTGACCCACTCCTCTACGCAGTCCAGGTACATTTATTGGTGCGAATCATAAAAGTTCAGGGTTTTTAATATATCTTGTGGTGACCCACTCCTATACGCAGTCCAGGTACATTTATTGGTGCGATTCATAAAAGTTCAGGGTTTTTAATAGATATTGTGGTGACCCACTCCTCTACGCAGTCCAGGTACATTTATTGGTGCGAATCATAAAAGTTCAGGGTTTTTAATATATCTTGTGGTGACCCACTCCTTTACGCAGTCCAGGTACATTTATTGGTGCGATTCATAAAAGTTCAGGGTTTTTAATAGATATTGTGGTGACCCACTCCTCTACGCAGTCCAGGTACATTTATTGGTGCGAATCATAAAAGTTCAGGGTTTTTAATATATCTTGTGGTGACCCACTCCTCTACGCAGTCCAGGTACATTTATTGGTGCGAATCATAAAAGTTCAGGGTTTTTAATATATATTGTGGTGACCCACTCCTCTACGCAGTCCAGGTACATTTATTGGTGCGATTCATAAAAGTTCAGGGTTTTTAAGATATTGTGGTGACCCACTCCTCTACGCAGTCCAGGTACATTTATTGGTGCGAATCATAAAAGTTCAGGATTTTTAATATATATTGTGGTGACCCACTCCTCTACGCAGTCCAGGTACATTTATTGGTGCGATTCATAAAAGTTCAGGGTTTTTAATATATATTGTGGTGACCCACTCCTCTACGCAGTCCAGAAAGATACCTTGTTGCAACGTTTTGGACTAATAACTATATTGTGAGGTGTTCAGAATACACTGTAAATTAGTGGAAATGCTTGTTATTGAATGTTATTGAGGTTAATAATAGCCTAGGAGTGAAAATAAGCCCAAAAACTTGATTTTTAAACTTTTTATGTTTTTTTCCAAAAAAATCCGAATCCAAAACCTTAAATCCGAACCGAGACCTTTCGTCAAGTGTTTTGCGAGACAAATCCGAACCCCAAAAATAACGAAAATCCGGATCCAAAACACAAAACACGAGACCTCAAAAGTCGCCGGTGCACATCCCTAATCACTACAACTGTCACTTCAGGAAAATACGTTTCCTCTTTTCCTTTCCTTGTGGTAAGAAACAAGCCAGACAACAACTAGACATGTTAAAGAAAGAGTTATGGAGCATTTAGGTGATAACAGAAGAGAATGTGAACATCATACAGTTTTCAGACACTGTATAAATAAACTAGGGGTGTGCACCGGCACTTTTGGTGTTTTGGGGTTCTGATTAGCTTGAGGTTTTGGGTTCTGATTTGTTTTGCCAAAACACCCCACGAAAGGTTTTGGTTCTGATTTTGGGTTTTGGGTTCTGATTTTTTTTTAAAAAAGCATAAAAAGGTGCTAAAATCCATATTTTGGTTCTTTTTTTCCACTCCTACACTATTATTAACCTCAATAACATTCATTTCCACTAATTTCCAGTCTATTCTGAACACCTCACACCCCACAATATTGTTTTTAGTCCAAAAGGTTGCACCGTGGTAGCTGGATGTCTAAGCTAAGCGACACAAGTGGGCGGCACAAACACGTGGCCCATCGTAGGTGGCTGTGTAGGCTTGAATGGCCTTTTGCTGCTCCTCCATCCTCTGCAGCATATAGAGGGTGGAGTTCAAGCGCGTCACTACCTCTTGTTTTTGTTGATGGCAGGGCAGGTTCATGCTTTTTTGATGTAGCAGGAACAGTGAACGTAGTTTAATATCTGATACTAATATTTCTGCACTGCAGGAACAGTGAACGTAGTTTAATATCTGATACTAATATTTCTGCACTGCAGGAACAGTGAACGTAGTTTAATATCTGATACTAATATTTCTGCACTGCAGGAACAGTGAACGTAGTTTAATATCTGATACTAATATTTCTGCACTGCAGGAACAGTGAACGTACTTTAATATCTGATACTAATATTTCTGCACTGCAGGAACAGTGAACGTAGTTTAATATCTGATACTAATATTTCTGCACTGCAGGAACAGTGAACGTAGTTTAATATCTGATACTAATATTTCTGCACTGCAGGAACAGTGAACGTAGTTTAATATCTGATACTAATATTTCTGCACTGCAGGAACAGTGAACGTAGTTTAATATCTGATACTAATATTTCTGCACTGCAGGAACAGTGAACGTAGGTATTGCAGTAGTAATATTTCTGGACTGCAAGAATATATTGCACTAGAATTTTTTTTAGACTTATATTTTTTTTTAATTATTTTTCTATAATTGTTTTTTTTGTTTTTTTTTAATTTTTTTTATGATTTTTGGATAATTTTAAAATAACTATGGACTTAGCAGAACAAAGCACAGGACAAAAGCACACTGGACTCAGCAGGACACTGAAAATCTGGAATGACTTTTTACCTTGTAGTGCTCTGTATAGTGATTGTAACATGGGCACTCCTGCTGCTGGAAGCTGCATCCTTTAAGCACACAAACACATTTTAATATAAAAAGGGTTTTTACTAATAGCAAGAAATACAGACAAGTAGCATTTAATTATGTGTAAATGGGTATTTATCTGCCTGCAGTATACTCTACTTCTTCCCCGACAAAAAGACTCTGTACAACCCACTCTGGATTCCTGACTACTAGCACTCATCATCATCATCAACATCAACATTTATTTATATAGCGCCAGCAAATTCCGTAGCGCTTTACAATTGGGAACAAACATTAATAAGACAATACTGGGTAATACATACAGACAGAGAGGTAAGAGAACCCTGCTCGAAAGCTTACAATCTATAGGACAATGGGAGTTAGAAACACAAGGGCATGTGCTACATCATATTGCACAATGGACCAGCCAGACTGCAAAGGTAAAAGTACTGAGTGGGCTGTGTGTGTTGCAATGTTGGTCAGAAGGTTGTTGTCTTGCGTTAGCAGTGTAGAGGATGGCAATAGGGTAATCTAGGGAAATTAAGATGATGGTTGAGGAATATCATAACCTTGTCTGAAGAGGTGGGTTTTCAGTGAACGCTTGAAGGTTTGAAGACTAAACGAAAGTCTTACTGTGCGAGGGAGGGAATTCCACAAAGTAGGTGCAGCCCGGAAAAAATCCTGTAACCGAGAATGGGAGGATGTGATGAGAGTGGAGGAGAGACGTAGATCTTGTGCAGAACGGAGGTGTCGAGTAGGGAGATATTTCGAGACAAGTGAGGAAATGTATGTCGATGCAATTTTGTTGATGGCCTTGTATGTTAGTAGAAGAATTTTATATTGGATTAGTTGAAATACAGGCAGCCAATGTAGAGACTGACAGAGTGGCTCAGCAGAGGAATAACGGTTTGTAATGAAAATCAGTCTAGCCGCTGCGTGCAAAATAGATTGTAGGGGTTCAAGTCTGACTTTGGGAAGACCAGTAAGGAGGGAATTGCAATAGTCGATGCGGGAGATGAGGAGTGCATGAATTATTGTTTTTGCGGTGTCTTGTGTCAGATATGTGCGTATTCTGGAAATGTTCTTTAGGTGTATGTAACATGATTTAGATATTGTCACGGGCACTAGGAGTCTTTACCCAGGGATCACCAGATGGTAGGCTTACCAGAGCAATGTAGATGGTAATAGCGTACTCTGGTAGCTGGGTGATCACGGAACATGAAATGATGGCCGATGAGATGCTCAGGAAAGTCTATGACTAGCAACACTGGTAATAATGAGGTAATAATACACAAGGAACTGTATGGACAAGGCACGTGAAGGTAGTCAGTGGTCTGCGATAGCAAGTTGTACCACTGCTATAGTGAGGAGGAATGTCCAACAGAAACAAGGAGGTGATGAGAGTCAGCGGTCTGCGGGTAGCAAGTTGTACCGCTGTCTGAGTGAAGGAATGGAATCCAAGTGGAGGTATCCGGGTAGTCAGTGGTCTGCGGTAGCAAGTTGTACCACTGCTATGTGAGAGGATAATGGAACAGGTGATACCGGAAACAGGGATCAGTGGTCTGACATCAGCAAGTTGTACCACTGAATATATATGTGAGGAGGTGCACAAGGGAAGACTGCAACACAGGATATACACAGGCACCTTATACACAATCCACAGTAATATGCACAATATAGATATATATATATATAAATGACTGAGCAGGTCTGCAATCTAGAAAGTCTCTTGAAGTAGTCCAGCACAATGATAACACAGTCAATGATAGCAATAGACTCAGCGGATAGCAGACTCCAGAGAGAACCAAACACAGTCCAGCAAAATATGCAATACACAGCACAGTCAATGAGAAGTATGCATACCGTGGTTCAGCAGTAGCAGTCAGATGGGAATGCAGCGGTACCTGAGCGGCTGGAGGCCGACTGGATAGGAAGTCCCTGGATAGGTGAGGCAGCGGTCTAGCAGGTGCAGAGCACAGGTGAGTAGACCAACAGGGACACGAATCCACAGGAGTCAGCAACACGTGGAACTGGACTCAGAAGGGACCCAGGAGAATGGAGATGATCCAGCAGAGGGTAGTAGATGAGATACAAATCCAATGCTGTCAGGAGGGTAGAGACCAGTGGAACACGTGAAGGCGTGGAGAGCGGATCAGCAGGAGATGGACGATAGCGCTGACCACAGCAGCAGGACTCAGCGGCACACGGAGGTAACCAGTAGCAACCACAGGAACCAACAGCGATGGAACACAGGAGTGCAGTGCAGGCCAGGAGCTGTTGATCACGAAGTGTAGCAGATAGTAATGCAAGCGGCAGTCTCGAGGAAGCTACAACAGAGATGAGGTAAGTCTGCAGTGCACAGGGCAGCGGATAGGAATCAGCTGGCAGTCACGATGAGGAACACAGGCGAGTTGCAAGCAGGAGACTGTAGTGCACGGAGGCAGTGGATAGTAATCAGCTGGCAGTCACGATGATGAACACAGGCGAGTTACCAGCAGGAGACTGTAGTGCACGGAGGCAGCGGATAGGAATCAGCTGGCAGTCACGATGATGAACACAGGCGAGTTGCAAGCAGGAGACTGTAGTGCACGGAGGCAGCGGATAGGAATCAGCAAACAGACTTGATGAGAAGCAGGTGAGTGAAGTAAAAGCTGGAGTGCACGGAGGCAGCGGATAGCAATGAGCAAACAGTCACATTTGAAATAACATAACGTTGAAGTGGTTTAGAAGACTGTAGTGCACGGAGGCAGCGGATAGGAATCAGCAAACAGTCACGATGATACAGTTGATGGTAGAAGTGGTATGGGAACCACAGTAGTAGAAGTGGTTTGGAAACCACAGGGATAGAAGTGGTTTGGAAACCACAGGAATCAGCAGCGCTGAATACACGAGGAATACAGGAACACCTTCAGAGACTCATGGGGAATGAGACTCCAAGATCAGGCAACGTGGTGTTGACCACAGGTGCTTAATATAGGGAGTGTTGCCTGATCTGCCAATTGAGTTAAAGGGGTATACACTGAAGTATAGAAAAGGGCTGCGCATGCGCAGACCCTCAGGATGGTGGACGGCCACGGTTCCTAAATGTCCGGGAAGAGGCACTCACGGTCCGGTGAGTGACAGTACCCCCCCTTTTAAAGGTGGGCACAGAACGCCTGGAACCGGGCTTGTCCGGATTTTTGGAGTAAAACTTCTTCAAAAGGGCAGGAGCATTAAGATCTTCAGCTTTGATCCAAGAGCGCTCCTCAGGACCAAAGCCCTTCCAATGAACGAGGAAGTGGAGGACTCCTCGTGAAATTTTTGCGTCTAGTACCTCAGTAATCTCGAAATCCTCCTCCTGATGAACTTGAACTGGCTGCGGAGCTGAGGGAGGAGTTGAGAAACGGTTGATAATAAGAGGTTTGAGCAAGGATACATGGAAGGCATTAGAAATCCGAAGATTCTTAGGAAGAAGGAGTTTCACACATACTGGATTGATAACTTGAATGATCCTATATGGACCAATAAAACGAGGGGCGAATTTCATGGATGGAACCTTCAAACGAATATTTTTTGTGGATAACCAGACACGATCTCCAATTTTTAGTGGTGGAATAGCCCGCCTCTTCTTATCTGCGAAAGATTTATATTTGATAGATGTCTTCTTTAAACAGGTTTTGACCTGAGACCAGATATTTTTAAAGGTCTGACAAGCAGTCTCCGCCGCAGGAACTTGGGTGGGCGGGAGGGCAGGAAATTCCGGAAAAGACGGATGGTGACCGTGAACCACCAGCACTTGACTTTTTGAAGATGACTCCTGAGATCCATCTTCAACGTCCGATGACGTCATGAACGCCCGATGAGGAGGAAGGCGTTCAGACTGAACTTTATCACACAGATCCGTAGATGAAGGATCTTGTGGAGGAGGACCTGGTGGAATAGACGAATGCTGTCTTTTGAATGAAACCACTTGGGAGAGACAACGATGATGACATTCAGTTCCCCAATATGTAACTCGAGGAGTGCGCCAGTCAATCTGGGGAGAGTGACACTGAAGCCATGGAAGGCCTAAGACAATCGGACTTGTCGTAACAGGAAGGATTAAAAACGATATTTCTTCATGATGCAGGGCACCAATCTGAAGTGTTACTGGAGACGTACTCTGGGTGATGAGACCGTTGATGAGACGTGATCCATCTATAGCCGTCACAGTAATGGGTGTTTTTAAGGTAATCACTGGTAGAGACCATTGATTTACTAATGATTTGGAAATATAATTTCCTGCTGCTCCGGAATCAATCAATGCCTGTGACTCAAAGGCTTTGGTAGCAAAGGAAATCGTAACATCAAAAGCGCAGGCTTTTAATTTCATGGAAGATGGAGAGGACTCCAGGAACCCTAACCTTATCTCCCCAGTATTGGTTAGAGCCCGGCATCTCCTGGGACAAGAATTGAGCATATGCGTAGAATCGGCACAATAGATACAAAGTCTATTCTTTATTCTTCGGTCCCTCTCCTCTAAAGTTAATTTGGAGCGACCTATCTCCATGGGTATCACCGGAGATGAAGCTGGGTGAAATTGAGGATTTGAGAGAAGAGGTGTTTTAACCGAAGTTGTTTTCTCAGGTTCTCTTTCACGAAACCTCAGGTCTACCCGATGGCAAAGAGAGATCAAATCTTCTAAAGAGGAGGGTAGTTCTTGTGAAGTCAGTGCATTTTTAATTTTATCGGAAAGCCCCTGCCAGAAGGCGGCAACTAGTGCTTCAGTGTTCCACTGAAGTTCAGAGGCTAAGATCCTAAATCGAATGACGTACTGAGCCACAGTGCGAGATCCTTGGCGAAGACGGAGAATGCTGGATGCAGCGGAAATGACACGACCTGGTTCATCGAATACACTTCGGAACGTGGAAATAAACTCGGCACTATCCTGTAACAATGGATCGTTTCTCTCCCACAGAGGGGAAGCCCATGCGAGAGCTTGTCCAGAAAACAATGAAATAAGATAGGCCACTCTGGAACGATGGGTAGAAAAATTTTGAGGTTGGAGCTCAAAATGAACTGAGCATTGAGTGAGAAAACCCCTACAAGTTTTGGGGTCTCCATCGTATTTTGACGGAGTAGGCAGGTGAAGCGTGGAAGCTGTAAACACCTGGGATGGCACTGGGGAAACGGAGGAAGGCACAGGAGCATCAACAGTAGTTGTGGCATCTTGTACAGACGGTCTTTGGGAGGCTAACGCCTGGTAACACCGCAGTAAATGCCGTTGGCGAACTTCCTGTTGCTCAATACGAGTAACCAGATGCCGCAGCATCTCTTTGGCTGTAGGTTCCGTATCTGGGTCTGTCATGGCCTGATCTTACTGTCACGGGCACTAGGAGTCTTTACCCAGGGATCACCAGATGGTAGGCTTACCAGAGCAATGTAGATGGTAATAGCGTACTCTGGTAGCTGGGTGATCACGGAACATGAAATGATGGCCGATGAGATGCTCAGGAAAGTCTATGACTAGCAACACTGGTAATAATGAGGTAATAATACACAAGGAACTGTATGGACAAGGCACGTGAAGGTAGTCAGTGGTCTGCGATAGCAAGTTGTACCACTGCTATAGTGAGGAGGAATGTCCAACAGAAACAAGGAGGTGATGAGAGTCAGCGGTCTGCGGGTAGCAAGTTGTACCGCTGTCTGAGTGAAGGAATGGAATCCAAGTGGAGGTATCCGGGTAGTCAGTGGTCTGCGGTAGCAAGTTGTACCACTGCTATGTGAGAGGATAATGGAACAGGTGATACCGGAAACAGGGATCAGTGGTCTGACATCAGCAAGTTGTACCACTGAATATATATGTGAGGAGGTGCACAAGGGAAGACTGCAACACAGGATATACACAGGCACCTTATACACGATCCACAGTAATATGCACAATATAGATATATATATATATAAATGACTGAGCAGGTCTGCAATCTAGAAAGTCTCTTGAAGTAGTCCAGCACAATGATAACACAGTCAATGATAGCAATAGACTCAGCGGATAGCAGACTCCAGAGAGAACCAAACACAGTCCAGCAAAATATGCAATACACAGCACAGTCAATGAGAAGTATGCATACCGTGGTTCAGCAGTAGCAGTCAGATGGGAATGCAGCGGTACCTGAGCGGCTGGAGGCCGACTGGATAGGAAGTCCCTGGATAGGTGAGGCAGCGGTCTAGCAGGTGCAGAGCACAGGTGAGTAGACCAACAGGGACACGAATCCACAGGAGTCAGCAACACGTGGAACTGGACTCAGAAGGGACCCAGGAGAATGGAGATGATCCAGCAGAGGGTAGTAGATGAGATACAAATCCAATGCTGTCAGGAGGGTAGAGACCAGTGGAACACGTGAAGGCGTGGAGAGCGGATCAGCAGGAGATGGACGATAGCGCTGACCACAGCAGCAGGACTCAGCGGCACACGGAGGTAACCAGTAGCAACCACAGGAACCAACAGCGATGGAACACAGGAGTGCAGCGCAGGCCAGGAGCTGTTGATCACGAAGTGTAGCAGATAGTAATGCAAGCGGCAGTCTCGAGGAAGCTACAACAGAGATGAGGTAAGTCTGCAGTGCACAGGGCAGCGGATAGGAATCAGCTGGCAGTCACGATGAGGAACACAGGCGAGTTGCAAGCAGGAGACTGTAGTGCACGGAGGCAGTGGATAGTAATCAGCTGGCAGTCACGATGATGAACACAGGCGAGTTACCAGCAGGAGACTGTAGTGCACGGAGGCAGCGGATAGGAATCAGCTGGCAGTCACGATGATGAACACAGGCGAGTTGCAAGCAGGAGACTGTAGTGCACGGAGGCAGCGGATAGGAATCAGCAAACAGACTTGATGAGAAGCAGGTGAGTGAAGTAAAAGCTGGAGTGCACGGAGGCAGCGGATAGCAATGAGCAAACAGTCACATTTGAAATAACATAACGTTGAAGTGGTTTAGAAGACTGTAGTGCACGGAGGCAGCGGATAGGAATCAGCAAACAGTCACGATGATACAGTTGATGGTAGAAGTGGTATGGGAACCACAGTAGTAGAAGTGGTTTGGAAACCACAGGGATAGAAGTGGTTTGGAAACCACAGGAATCAGCAGCGCTGAATACACGAGGAATACAGGAACACCTTCAGAGACTCATGGGGAATGAGACTCCAAGATCAGGCAACGTGGTGTTGACCACAGGTGCTTAATATAGGGAGTGTTGCCTGATCTGCCAATTGAGTTAAAGGGGTATACACTGAAGTATAGAAAAGGGCTGCGCATGCGCAGACCCTCAGGATGGTGGACGGCCACGGTTCCTAAATGTCCGGGAAGAGGCACTCACGGTCCGGTGAGTGACAGATATAGAGTTGATGTGGGGAATAAACGACAGTTGTGAATCAAGGATTACACCTAGGCAACGAGCTTGCGGGGTGGGATTTATGGTCATGTTATCGACAGAAATAGAAATGTCAGGCAGGAAGCTTCTGTTCTTGGGTGGGAATATTATTAATTCAGTTTTTGAAAGATTGAGTTTGAGTTGGCGAGAAGACATCCAAGATGAAATGGCAGAAAGACAGTCAGTAACACGAGACAACACAGATGGTGAAAGATCAGGAGAGGATAGATAAATTTGTGTATCATCCGCATAGAGATGATACTGAAATCCAAAGGAGCTTATTAGTTTTCCAAGAGAAGTGGTGTAGATAGAGAATAGCAGAGGACCTAGGACTGAGCCTTGTGGAACTCCAACTGATAAAGGAAGCGGAGCAGAGGTGGATCAGAGAAATTAACACTGAAAGAGCGATTAGATAGGTAGGATGAGAACCAGGATAGGACAGTGCCTTCAAGACCTAGGGATTGCAGCGTTTGTATGAGGAGAGAGTGGTCAACAGTGTCAAATGCAGCAGAGAGATCCAGGAGAATTAGAAGAGAGTATTGGTTATTATTTTTTGCTGTGATCAAATCATTGACAACTTTGGTCTCTGTGGAGTGTTGAGAGCGAAAGCCTGACTGAAGAGGATCCAGTAGGTTGTTTGCTGTAAGAAAGTGTGTGAGGCGTGTGTAGGCAATTCTCTCGAGAAGTTTGGAGGGGCATGGGAGCTGGGAGATGGGGCGGTAATTTATGAGAGAGTTAGGGTCAGAATTCTGTTTTTTTTAAAATGGGAGTAATCACTTCATGCTTGAATATAGATGGAAAAATACCAGTAGAAAGAGATAGATTACAGATTTTAGTTAGAGGGGGAATGAACACAGGAGACAGAGACATACCCATTTGTGAGGGAATGGGATCAAGAGGACAGGAGGTAGAGTAGGAAGATGAGAAGAGAGTAGAAACTTCCTCTTCATTTGTGGGATCAAATGAAGAGAGAGTGTCAGAGGGTGCTACAAAGGAATTGAGCAGATTGCTTGTCAAGGGAGATACCATTTCAAGCCTGATCTTATCTATTTTGTCCTTGAAATAGGAAGCAAGATCCTGTGCTCTGATGTTAGTTGGAGGATTTGGGGCGGGAGGATTCAGAAGAGAGTTAAATGTGTTAAAGAGGCATTTGGGGTTAGAAGCCTGAGCATAGATGAGAGATCGGTAGTATGCTTGTTTAGCAGTGTCCAGAGCATTTCTGTAGGAGTGGTAGATATTAGCATATGTGATGAAATCATTAGAGGCACAAGATTTACGCCAGTGACGTTCTGCTTTACGAGAAAGTTTTTGTAGAGTTCGTCTTACTGTAGTGTGCCATGGTTGGCAACGAATTCTACGCAAATAATGTAGTGTCGCTGGAGCCACTTGATCCAGAGCAGTTGCTAGGGTTTGATGAAAATGGGGTACTGCCCGATCAGGGGAGGAGAATGTAGAAATTGGGGAGAGAAGGTGTTGGAGAGAGGTGGAAAACTGTTGAAAATCAATAGCGTTGATATTCCTGCGGGTACGAGGAGGCTTGGAAGAGTTTGACACCAGGGAGGGTAAAGAACTGGGGGTGAGCGCGTAGCTAATAAGGTGATGATCCGAGAGGGGGAAAGGAGTGTTAAGGAAATTAGAAACTGAGCATAGTCTAGAGAAAACAAGATCAAGACAGTGGCCATCCTGATGAGTAGCAGATTCAATCCACTGGGAGAGGTCAAGTGAGGAGGTTAGAGAGAGTAGTTTGGAAGCAGCATTGGAACGTGGATTAGAAATAGGGATGTTGAAATCACCCATGATGATGGTGGGGATATCAGTAGATAAAAAGTGAGGGAGCCATGCAGAGAAGTGTTCAAGAAATTGTTGGTGTGGACCAGGGGGGCGATAGATGACAGCAACATGCATAGAGAATGGGTTAAAAAATCCTAACAGCATGTACTTCAAAAGATGTGAATGTGAGTGAAGGGATACTTGGTAGAACTGTGAATGTGCACTGTGGGGAGAGAAGTAGTCCAACCCCCCCTCCTTGTCTGCCTCCTGGTCTGGGGGTGTGGGTGAAATGGAGATCACCATGTGAAAGGGCTGCAGGTGAGGCAGTGTCTGAATGCGTAAGCCATGTTTCTGTTATTGCTAGAAGGTTGAGGTTGTATGAGAGGAAGAGATCATGTACGGAGGTAAGTTTGTTACAAACAGAGCGTGCATTCCAAAGGGCACATCTAAAGGACTTTGGAAGAGAGGGGAGACAGGTGATGTGTTTGAGGTTTGCCAGATTTCTGTAGTGTTCAGATATATGTGTGTGGGAGAAGTGAGGGGGACCTGGATTAGGTGATATATCACCAGCTAATAGAAGCAGGGAGGAAAAAAGGTAGGAAAGATGATTGTAAGATGTGTGTCCTTTTAGTTTCTGGCGGCAGGGTGAGGCTGTTAAAGTTATTGAATTTAAATAGCAAAAGTTCATGAGTGTTCACTAGAGGTGAGTGAAGTAATGAAGGGGCAATGTGGACAGAGGTGTGTGTTGCAGGATGGGTGAGGGATGATATAGTCCTAAAGATATTTTGGCAAGCATTGGGACTAGTAGTCAAATAGCAAGAATGAGGAATTAAAGGAGTTGCCTAATTGCAATGTCCAGTGTAATCAGATAAGTAGTGTAGAGCTAGGCTGCAGCAAATGTAGTGAATTCCTGGATGTCTGGATAGTATAAAGTAATGATGTGGGGAGCCATGTGGGGGAATGGGTGGAAGTGTTGAATGGAGAGTAATAAAGAGCAGGTAATTGAGTAGCTGAGATTTTGCAGACTCATGAGAGAGGAGATTGGTTGAAAGACAGTATAATTTCTTCCTACTTGTAAAGGGAGACAAAGCTTAAATAGAATTGAAGTACAGTGGTGAGATAGGGGACTAAAATAACTGTAGCATGGGTAGGGAGTGGTTGAGCAAGTAGTCCAGCAGTCTGATTAAACAGAGTGGATTTTGCATTGAAAACAAACTGATAAATAAAACAAACTTTCATGAGATGAGAGGAAAATGAGATCAGAGTCAAAAACAGTCCTCATGTTGCATGTAGCTTGTAGCCAGAGTGAGTTGAAAACATCAGAGGTAGAATATGGAATTTCAGGTGAATACTGACTGTTGTCCTTATGAAGATGTGTTAATAGGCAGAGTGTTCTTCTCCTGTTTCATCCGGTATAACTCCGAATTATGCTGTTTAAATTTTTTGTTTCACACTTGTATCTATACACTTAGAGCTATACACACTAACTAAGCAGCAATCACTGGCTTTGCAGCCATTCTACTATGTATATATCTGCTTAACAGACACATGTGATCGGAGTACTTCAATCAAGCCCTCAATAAACCCCCCCCCCCCCCCCCAACAAACCTTAGCAGTAAAATGTTTAAACAAACAAACAGTGAAAGGACAATAAGGCTGTAGTAGTAATTACCATTAGAAATAAAACTGCATTTTCTTAATTCAGATCAGACTGTTTGCAATAAGGCAATAAGGCTGTAGTAGCACTCCAAGAAATACATTAATTGCTTTTTCTTTTTACTCCTAATAAATTTCTGCTTGTTGTTAGTAGCTCATTTATGTCATTACACTAGAATCTGTCAGCATACCTAATAACTATGCTGGTTCCTGTATCAGATGTACCTAAAATTATGCAAAAGGCTTCTCACTGAAGATATATATACAGGGGCTCCCAAACCACAACCTCCCTCTTCACTAAACGCAGGCAGAATGAAGATGGCGGCCGCGAGCGGGGAATTTATGACATCCGAGTCTCGCGAGATCCGACGCGAGACTTGGATGTCATAGCCTCGTTTTGGATTCATTTGGTGGGCGGAAGTTCCCGAACAGTGCTCGGATCCCGTCGGATCCGCACTGTTCGGGTGGGCTCAGATTTGCGAAATCCGAGCCCGCTCATCTCTAGAATAAACATGGAGTAGACCTGACTTGTCTAAAGATTAAGGCTATTAAAAAATCTCACTTACCAAGATTTTTAAGCTGGCCACCAGTGTGGTAGTTTTAATTATCATTTTGAATTATCTCTGTTCTTAAAATAAATCGGCTTATCTGGGTTCCTGGTCTATATGCATGGGAAATCTTAACAGTCGTTGAGTTGTCAGATGATTGCAATCTTTTAATCAGATGTGTGTGTGTATAAGTTTGATTTATAGTGGATGATCCCTATTTTTTTATTAGATCCCTGCAGGGCCAGTTAAAACGCCCTGTGCGCCCTATACACTCCCTGTCACGGGCACTAGGAGTCTTTACCCAGGGATCACCAGGTGATAGGCTTACCAGAGCAGTATAGATGGTAATATGGTACTCTGGTAGCAGGGTGATCACGGAACAGGAAATAGCAGATGATAGAGATGCTCAGGAAAGTCTATGAATAGCAGCACTGGTAATATGGATGTAGTAATACACGAGGAACTGTATGGACAAAGGACACGTGAGGGTAGTCAGTGGTCTGCGGTAGCAAGTTGTACCACTGCTATAGTGAGGAGGAATGTCCAACAGAAACGAGGAGGTGATGAGAGTCAGCGGTCTGCGGATAGCAAGTTGTACCGCTGTCTGAGTGAAGGAATGGAATCCAAGTGGAGGTATCCGGGGAGTCAGTGGTCTGCGTTAGCAAGTTGTACCACTGCTATGTGAGAGGATACTGGAACAGGTGACACAGGAAACAGGGATCAGTGGTCTGCCTCTAGCAAGTTGTACCACTGAATATATATGTGAGGAGGAGCACGGGGAGAGACGTGATTCAGGAGCAGGCTGTCAGACAGGAGTGCAGAGATACCTGAACTGCTGGAGGCCGGCAGGATGCGAAGTCCCAGAAGAGTGAAGCGGTAATCAAGTAGGTGCAGCGCACAGGTAGGTAGACCAGCAGGGGAACAAATACTCAGGAAGCAGTAGTATGTAGAACTGGACTCCTGGTGGACCCTGAAGAGTAGCGATGGTCTAGACGAGATGAAAGCAGTGAGGCGCAGATCCGATGCAGACTGAGAAGCACGGAGAGCGGATCAGCTGTTGTAGAAACGAGTAGAACTGAGGAGTAGCGGTCAGCAGGACTCTGCAGGTACACGGAGGTAGCGGGTAGCAAGCAGCAGGTGCAGCCACGATGAAACACGGGAGAGCAGACCTGAGCTGGAACTGTTGAGCAGCGGATAGGAATCAGTTGTAGCAGTCTCGAGGAAACACGGGAGAGATGAGATGAGCTGAAGACTGAAGCGCACGGAGGCAGCAGATAGGAATCAGCCAAACAGTCACGATGAAACACAGGCGAGTTGAAGTGGATTGAAGACTGCAGTGCACGGAGGCAGCAGATAGGAATCAGCTAACAGTCACGATGACACACAGGTGAGTTGAAGTAGATTGAAGACTGTAGTGCACGGAGGCAGCGGATAGGAATCAGCTAACAGTCACGATGATCAGGGCCGGATTAACCATAGGGCTAACTGGGCTACAGCCCAGGGGCCTATGGCATCCAGGGGGCCCTTGAAAGTGCTCAGCAGCAGTATTGATCGGTCGGGGGCGCCCCCAGCCCGATCAGTGCTGCTGAGCACTTTCACTGTGGTCCTTCCCCGGCGAGCTGTAGTCTCCTTACTGAGGAGATCTCGTGAGTCTCACTCTCACGAGATCTCAGTAAAGAGCGTACAACGCGCCGGAGAAGGAGGTAAGTGCCGGGGGGGCGGGCAGCTCGGATCATGGGGGGGGCCCTCATGGGGGAATGGAGGTCCCCTTAGCCCAGGGGCCTCCATTCCCTTAATCCGGCCCTGACGATGATACACAGGAGGGTTGAAGTGGTTTTAAGACTGTAGTGCACGGAGGCAGCGGATAGGAATCAGCTAACAGTCACGATGATACACAGGTGAGTTGAAGTAGATAGAAGACTGTAGTGCACGGAGGCAGCGGATAGGAATCAGCTAACAGTCACGATGATACACAGGAGGGTTGAAGTGGTTTGAAGACTGTAGTGCACGGAGGCAGCGGATAGGAATCAGCTAACAGTCACGATGATACACAGGAGAGTTGAAGTGGTTTGGAAACCACAGGAGTAGAAGTGGTCTGGAAACCACAGGAGTAGAAGTGGTCTGGAAACCACAGGAATCAGCAGCGCTGAATACACGAGGAAACACCTTCAGAGGCTCATGGGAAATGAGACTCCAAGATCAGGCAACGTGGTATTGACCACAGGTGCTTAATATAGGGAGTGTTGCCTGATCTGCCAATTAAGTTAAAGGAACAGGTACTGAAGGGTTTGAAAGGGCTGCGCATGCGCAGACCCTCAGGATGGAGGACGGCCACGGTTCCTAAATATACGGGAAGAAGCACTCACAGTCCGGGGAGTGACACTCCTCCTCCTTGGGCACCCACTCACATACTTCTCACCTTGAAGGCAAGGTGAGGAGTATGCCCCTCTATGTACTATACTTCTAATAGTAAAAGTGTGGTACCAACGTGGCATTATGTTTTCACAGTCTATTACTGCACTGTTTTGATTCTTTTTAAATAGGAATTGTAGAAAATAGCTATATATTTTATTTCTCGCATATATTTAATCTCGCATATGAAGAGTCTGAATTTTAGACAGAAGAGTGAGAAATGACTGAGTCCTCCTTTCTCGTGTCCTCATAGCCTTAGGCTATGTCCCAACTGAGTAGAGATCAGTGGCGGATCCAGGGGGGGGGGGGGGCGATCAGGGCATTCGCCCCCCCTAGCAGCAAAAAGCTAGGTCCCAGCCGCCGATTAAAACAGGAGGGGCGGGGCTAAGCGCGCGCGGGGGGGGGGGGGGGGGGCTAAATGTGGGCCAGCCAATCAGAGTGGTCCCAGCCGGCGACCACAACGGGAGGGGGCGGGGCCAATAGCGGGCGGAAGGCGGGGTTAACGCAGGCCAGCCAATCAGAGCAAAGGAGGGGCGTGATTATGCAAAATTGCCCCTTCTAAACATAAAGTCTAGATCTGCCCCTGGTAGAGATGCCTTTTATTGAACCACGATTGATCTAAAAAGTATCAAAATTCATTTTTGGCCTTACCACCATGTTTGTATCTATAATTGCTAAGTTGTAAACAAAACACTTAAAGTTCAAACTCAAATATTGCAGCTCACATTTAAAATAAAGTATAAAATGTGCGGATTGGACTATGTTCAGTTTGTTTTAGTCTAGCGAACGTTTGAGTATTTATGGGCAATTTTCAAAACTTCAGAACCGACCCGAGGGGGAGAGAGAGAGAGAGAGAGAGAGAGAGAGAGAGAGAGAGAGAGAGAGAGAGAGAGAGAGAGAGAGGGAGAGAGAGAGATTTTTTTTTTTTTTTCCTTCCATATTCCAGCTTTCAGCTAATGAAAAGTGCTCTGGTGATGACTCCCACAAATTGCCAGGGCACAGACTTGTGCAGTATGAATGGGGTCAACCCAGGAAATTCCCGGATCCAAGGTGCAGTATGAATGGTGTTTCTGAGCTGGGACGCAACCCGGCTTCAAAAACCCGGGATATTGCAGGGGCGGCAGTATGAAAGTGGTATAAGTGAAATCTTGAACACATTGTAAGGTGAGAGTCTTAATTTAAGGGACACAAACCTCAAGATGTTCTTTATTTGTGTTGCATCTAGGAAAGTAAATGTTATAATACTGTCTTTTTTTACATTCTATTTTTGGACAGACTGTTCTGTGGGTGAGTTTTACACACACCAGTCACGTGATCCTTCCTGTCTCATACTGCTGCCAAAATTGAGCTATGGTACCCTCAATTTGTTGTTCTCGTTGTGTGATTGCTTAGTCTCCAGACAACATGACAGTCACGGCTGTAGCTCTGGTCTCTGTATTACTGCCCCTGTCTCTAATGGTATCAGGTAAGTGTAACATATATGACCAGCAGAACATTGATCAGTTATTACTGGGTTGTAGAACTGGTCAGATCACATCAGAGCGGCATCTCTGGACTCTGCTCCAATATACAAAACTGACTCTATTCTCTTCTTTACAATGTTCTATGTTTCTGTTCTGTAATTCATTGTTTTATAGTATTTCACAACACCGAGGTGGGATTGTGAGATAGCTGTAGTTGGTTGTAATACAATTCACCCTTCAATGGATTAGTACCACAAAAATGTATTTGACTTGGCTTCTTTCTGGTGTTGATATAATTTATTAACCTGGAATTAAAACAATATAGTTATTACAATTTTGTAGTATAATGCCTGTAATTTAATATATGGTCAATATTAATTGGTATAGTTACCTTCATTTCTTATTTGCTTGGATATTAGAGTGACAGGTAGGGCTTACTTTTAAATGATTATATTGTTTATTTTAGTGCACCCCTATGAGCAGGGCCGTAACTAGGGCTGTGCGACAGGGGCAACTGCCCAGGGCGCAACGCTGAAGGGGGTCGCAATTTAGGAATATTTTATGTTCATTTGGTTAAAATTGAGGACTAGGGGGGGCGGCATTTGTCTTTCTCGTCCCAGGCACTAGAATTCTAAGTTACGGCTCTGCCTATGAGTATCTCTTTTAAAGATGTTCCCCTATTTCTCTTGTTTATTTTGATAGCAATATGTGTCATTTTCTCTAGTTTATTGGATTTATAAGGCTAAGAATGTGTGTATATGTGCTCTTTTTTGCTATATCTCTTTTTCTTTCTATTTAAAAAACTTGTATTACTTTTTAGTAGAATCCTCTCCCCAGTAGGTCAGATTAGATCTAGGGAAACGCTACCAATATATTTAAATTTGTACAGCAACTGTTCTAAGTGGAGTTGATATACCATCCCCAGTGATATCTGTATTTATTTTTAATATTAGACCTAGCCTGATCCTACCTGGTCCAGTACTGTAGTTCTCTCTCTCTCCCCTGTAGGGGGCGACGGCAGAATACCATTTCCTCTATTCACTGCACAGCATTATTTCGAACATTGTGCAGAAATGATGGCATCCATTTATATAGGTAGTGGTTGGTGATTGTCTCACTGTGGACCTGTGCTATTAACTGATTGTGCATTATAAAAACACTGCGCATAGGTGTAAAGCCCATTGTAAAAAGTAGGTGAGGGGTTGTGATTTAGTTAATTGATAAGGAGTTTGCTTTAAAACAATTAATGCAGCCCTGGGATCTGCAATAGAAAATTAAGTAGGAACATTTTGCACAGCTTGGAAGGGATAAAAATGGTGGGTTTGCTAATGACCAGCAAAGGCTGTCTGAGTTTACGGCCAATGACATAACTTTTTCATACCTCCAATCTCTTTAAAAATCCATTATCAGAACATAATAAGCCCCACCAATGAACCACCCAAACCACTCCCTGATCTGTTTAATACATGCCCACATTCCTATGAAGCCGACAGTCCTGGTGCAATCGCGACTATCGGGAGGTACGCTTTATATATACTGATTGAATAAACCATCTACAGCTGTTATAAGGGAGATCATTGAAAAGAAAGAAGCACTGGAGAGATGAAGTGTATGTATATACTTTTCTTTATGTATAAATGGTACTTACTTAGCAGATAAAACAACATATCGGTAAATAGTAGATTGGGCAGATGCTCGTGTCATCCTTGAACTACGCATTTTGCATTCTCCTACAGGCAATCGGTTGCAAATACAAAAAAGAATTGTACCTTGAATTTCAAGCTATCAAGAGAAGCAACAATTTTGATTAATAGCTTTCTAGAGAAGAGATATGCCCAAATTACTCTTACAACTGATAGAGAATCACTGCTGGGAATAGTGGAAAGCAGTTACATAGATAAACAGGGTTTATATGTAGTAACAATTCTTTGCAAATACTTGCCTGCTGCAAAAGGGAATTCAATACAATTAATATCTATTTTACAGTATAAGATTCATAAAAACACTTACGTTTATAATTGATCTTAATGGGTTTATAGTGTATTTTTAACTAAATGGATCTCTAGTGCTATTACTGCCACGCTGATAAAAGAGTTAAAAGCCCTATTGCCGACAAAAACTTTTTCTCCCTTTGCCCTATACAACAAAAGGTTACTGCCGAACTTATTTCGCAGCAATACCTGTTAAGTTATCGCTAGCTCAGGGTGGATATAACAGATAAAAATTATTTTTAAAAATGCCTTATTTTCTTAATGATCCTTATTCCTTTTAATGTCTATGGTTTTTAACTCATTTAATTAAATATTTTTATTTATTTTGTACCTTTTTTTAAAAAAAAAGAGGAACGGAAAGTTTAATTGTGGACTTTCAGTGTCACTGAGCATGTACGAGCCGGCTAGAGCATATATGCAGAGACTAACTGCTGGCAATGCAGTAAGTTAAGTTATCCAGGGCGGTGATATTTTTATAAAGTTTTGTCCATTGCTGCAATAAGCATATTGATACCCTAGCAGCGGTTCCCAGGGGTGCCGCGGCGCTGTCACAGGGGTGCCGCAGAAAAGGCAGAAACAAAAAGCACAAAAAAAATAAAAAAAAAATACTTACCAATCCGCACGGCGCCCGGGACCAGCATCCTCCTCTCTCCCTCAGCTGACAACTCGAGCACAGTTTTATCCAGCACTGGACTCTGCAGACAGCTACTCACAGACGCTGGGTCCTGTGCTTCTTGCCTTGCAGCTTGTAGAGCCTCTGCTGGTCATTGCAAATCAGTGGTCTGCTCTGAGGACGCAGATAGCGGTGGTCACTAGACTGCATCAGTTTCACTAAATGCTGGGAGAACGGGGAGTGAGTACCGTTCTATTTCTGCAACAGGATTCACCATTACACAGCACTACGCTTACCGCACAGTATAGGAGTGGCAGGAAAATCAACAGTAGGCTGTCTGCCAGTATCTGTGCAACACTCTAGTAACAGTCCCTGCTCTGGGGTATTTGAATCCTGCAACACTTTTCTACACAGTGGTGCATCAAATTGTCTTAACTAGGTGCTTTCCAAGTTCCAGCATCGGGCACCAATAGATACTAATTGTCAATTGATGATGATGCATATGCCAGCCTATAATTAAGGACTGTATGTGGAGAACATTGTATTGGAATTTTGCACTTGGCTGAGGAACTTTAGTCTCTGAACCCTTAGTGCTTCAGTGCACATATTTGATAATAAATACTGTGAGGTTGTATACACTGTGACAGAGAGAAAAGTGCCTGACTTTATAAACATTCAATACTTTGCCTTAGTATTTAGTAGAGATGAGCGGGCTCGGATATCTGAAATCCGAGCCCACCCGAACATTGCCGATCCGAGTCGGATCCGAGACAGATCCGGGTATTGGCGCCAAATTCAAATATGAAACTGAGGCTCTGACTCATAATCCCGTTGTCGGATCTCGCGATACTCGGATCCTATAAATTCCCCGCTAGTCGCCGCCATCTTCACTCGGGCATTGATCAGGGTAGAGGGAGGGTGTGTTAGGTGGTCCTCTGTCCTGGTAGATCTCGTGCTGTGCTGTTTAGTTCTGTGCTGTGCTGTACTGTGCTGTGCTGTGCTGTGCTGTGCTGTGTTCTGCAGTATAAGTCCAGTGGTGCTGTGTGCTGTGCTCTGTCCTTCTGAGGTCAGTGGTGCTGCTGGGTCCAGTGCTGTGTCCTGTTCAGTCCAGTGGTGCTGTGTCCTGTGCTCTGTGCTTCTAAGGGCATAGTTATTTCCCCAATATTCCCCTGTGTTTAAAAAAATAAAAAAAAGTTATTTAAAAAAATACCAAAAACTAATTTAATTTTTTTTAATTACCACAAAATTTGCACAACCAATCCTGCAGTTTAAGCCCATTGGTACTGCAATATTACCAAGTTCACACATTCAGCAGTAAAAGTCCAGTGGTACTGCAATATTACAAAGTTTACACATTCTGCAGTATCAGTCCAGTGGTGCTGTGTCCTGTGCTCTGTCCTGCTGAGTTCCGTAGTGCTGCTGGGTCCTGTGCCGTGTCCTGTTCAGTCCAGTGGTGCTGTGTCCTGTGCTCTGTGCTTCTAAGGGCATAGTTATTTCCCCATTATTCCTAAGTTTTTAAAAAATAAAAAAAAAGTAAAAAAAAATAAAAAATTAAAAAAAATATATATAATTATAACCAAATTTGCAAAACCAATCCAGCAGTATAAGTCCATTGGTACTGCAATATTACAAATTTCACACATTCTGCAGTATCAGTCCAGTGGTGCTGTGTCCTGTGCTCTGTCCTGCTGAGTTCCGTAGTGCTGCTGGGTCCTGTGCCGTGTCCTGTTCAGTCCAGTGGTGCTGTGTCCTGTGCTCTGTGCTTCTAAGGGCATAGTTATTTCCCCATTATTCCCAAGTTTTTAAAAAATAAAAAAAAAGTAAAAAAAAATAAAAAATTTAAAAAAAAATAAAAATATATAATAATTATAACCAAATTTGCAAAACCAATCCAGCAGTATAAGTCCATTGGTACTGCAATATTACAAAGTTCACACATTCTGCAGTATCAGTCCAGTGGTGCTGTGTCCTGTGCTCTGTCCTGCTGAGTTCCGTAGTGCTGCTGGGTCCTGTGCCGTGTCCTGTTCAGTCCAGTGGTGCTGTGTCCTGTGCTCTGTGCTTCTAAGGGCATAGTTATTTCCCCATTATTCCCAAGTTTTTAAAAAATAAAAAAAAAGTAAAAAAAAATAAAAATTTTTAAAAAAAAATAAAATATAATAATTATAACCAAATTTGCAAAACCAATCCAGCAGTATAAGTCCATTGGTACTGCAATATTACAAAGTTCACACATTCTGCAGTATCTTGTGCTACATATAATGGAGACCAAAAATTTGGAGGATAAAGTAGGGAAAGATCAAGACCCACTTCCTCCTAATGCTGAAGCTGCTGCCACTAGTCATGACATAGACGATGAAATGCCATCAACGTCGTCTTCCAAGCCCGATGCCCAATCTCGTAGTACCGGGCATGTAAAATCCAAAAAGCCCAAGTTAAGAAAAAGTAGCAAAAAGAGAAACTTAAAATCATCTGAGGAGAAACGTAAAGTTGCCAATATGCCATTTACGACACGGAGTGGCAAGGAACGGCTTAGGCCCTGGCCCGTGTTCATGACTAGTGGTTCAGCTTCACCCACGGATCTTAGCCCTCCTCCTCCTCCCCCCCCCTACAAAAAATTGAAGAGAGTTATGCTGTCAGCAACAAAACAGCAAACAACTCTGCCTTCTAAAGAGAAATTATCACAAATCCACAAGGCGAGTCCAAGGATGTTGGTGGTTGTCAAGCCTGACCTTCCCATCACTGTACGGGAAGAGGTGGCTCGGGAGGAGGCTATTGATGATGTAGCTGGCGCTGTGGAGGAACTTGATGATGAGGATGGTGATGTGGTTATTGTAAATGAGGCACCAGGGGGGGAAACAGCTGATGTCCATGGGATGAAAAAGCCCATCGTCATGCCTGGTCAGAAGACCAAAAAATGCACCTCTTTGGTCTGGAGTTATTTTTATCCAAATCCAGACAACCAATGTATGGCCATATGTAGCTTATGTAAAGCTCAAATAAGCAGGGGTAAGGATCTTGCCCACCTAGGAACATCCTCCCTTATACGTCACCTGAATAACCTTCATAGTTCAGTGGTTAGTTCAGGAACTGGGGCTAGGACCCTCATCGGTACAGGGACACCTAAATCCCGTGGTCCAGTTGGATACACACCAGCAACACCCTCCTCGTCAACTTCCTCCACAATCTCCATCAGATTCAGTCCTGCAGCCCAAGTCAGCAGCCAGACTGAGTCCTCCTCAATACGGGATTCATCCGAGGAATCCTGCAGCGGTACGCCTACTACTGCCACTGCTGCTGTTGCTGCTGTTAGTCGGTCATCTTCCCAGAGGGGAAGTCGTAAGACCGCTAAGTCTTTCACAAAACAATTGACCGTCCAACAGTCGTTTGCCATGACCACAAAATACGATAGTAGTCACCCTATTGCAAAGCGTATAACTGCGGCTGTAACTGCAATGTTGGTGTTAGACGTGCGCCCGGTGTCCGCCATCAGTGGAGTGGGATTTAGAGGGTTGATGGAGGTATTGTGTCCCCGGTACCAAATCCCGTCGAGATTCCACTTCACTAGGCAGGCGATACCAAAAATGTACAGAGAAGTACGATCAAGTGTCCTCAGTGCTCTAAAAAATGCGGTTGTACCCACTGTCCACTTAACCACGGACATGTGGACAAGTGGTTCTGGGCAAACGAAGGACTATATGACTGTGACAGCCCACTGGGTAGATGCATCCCCTTCCGCAGCAACAGCAACAGCTGCATCAGTAGCAGCAACTACAAAATGGCGGCTCGTGCAAAGGCAGGCAACATTGTGCATTACAGGCTTTAATAAGAGGCACAACGCTGACAACATATTAGAGAAAATGAGGGAAATTATCTCCCAGTGGCTTACCCCACTTAGACTCTCATGGGGATTTGTGGTGTCAGACAATGCCAGTAACATTGTGCGGGCATTAAATATGGGCAATTTCCAGCACGTCCCATGTTTTGCCCACACCATTAATTTGGTGGTGCAGCATTACCTCAAGAGTGACAGGGGTGTGCAGGAGATGCTTGCGGTGGCGCGCAAAATTGCTGGACACTTTCGGCATTCAGCCAGTGCCTACCGCAGACTAGAGGCACATCAAAAAAGCATGAACCTGCCCTGCCATCACCTCAAACAAGAGGTTGTGACGCGCTGGAACTCCACCCTCTATATGCTGCAGAGGATGGAGGAGCAGCAAAAGGCCATTCAGGCCTACACAGCCACCTACGACATAGGCAAAGGAGTGGGGATGCGCCTCAGTCAAGCGTAGTGGAGACTGATTTCCGTGTTGTGCAAGGTTCTGCAGCCATTTGAACTTGCCACACGAGAAGTCAGTTCCGACACTGCCAGCTTGAGTCAGGTCATTCCCCTGATCAGGCTGTTGCAGAAGCAGCTGGAGAAAGTGAGGGAGGAGCTGGTAAGCCATTGCGATTACACCAAGCATGTAGCTCTTGTGGATGTAGCCCTTCGTACGCTTTGCCAGGATCCGAGGGTGGTCACTCTTTTAAAGTCAGAGGAATACATTCTGGCCACCGTGCTCGATCCTCGGTTTAAAGCGTATGTTGTGTCTCTGTTTCCGGCGGACACAAGTCTACAGCGGTGCAAAGACCTGCTGGTCAGGAGATTGTCCTCTGAAGAGGACCGTGACATGCCAACAGCTCCACCCTCATTTTCTTCCACATCTATGGCTGCGAGGAAAAAGCTCAGTTTTCCCAAAAGAGGCACTGGCGGGGATGCTGATAACATCTGGTCCGGACTGAAGGAACTGCCAACCATTGCAGACATGTCTACTGTCGCTGCATTGGATGCTGTCACAATAGAAAAAATTGTGGATGATTACTTTGCTGACACCATCCAAGTAGACATGTCAGACAGTCCATATTGTTACTGGCAGGAAAAAAAGGCAGTTTGGAAGCCCCTGTACAAACTGGCTCTATTTTACCTGAGTTGTCCCCCCTCCAGTGTGTACTCGGAAAGAGTTTTTAGTGCAGCGGGGAACCTGGTCAGTGAGCGGCGAAGGAGGTTGCTTCCTCAGAACGTTGAAAAAATGATGTTTATAAAAATGAATAATCAATTCCTCAATGAAGTACAGCACTGCCCTCCAGACAGTACAGAGGGACCTGTGGTTGTGGCGTCCAGCGGGGACGAATTGATAATGTGTGATGAGGAGGAAGTACACACTGTAGGGGGAGAGGAATCAGAGGTTGAGGATGAGGACGACATCTTGCCTCAGTAGAGCCTGTTTAGTCTGTACAGGGAGAGATGAATAGCTTTTTTGGTGTGGGGGCCCAAACAAACCAATCATTTCAGCCAAAGTTGTTTGGTAGGCCCTGTCGCTGAAATGATTGGTTTGTTAAAGTGTGCATGTCCTATTTCAACAACATAAGGGTGGGTGTGAGGGCCCAAGGACAATTCCATCTTGGACCTTTTTTTTTTGCATTATATGACCAATCAACAGTCGTTTGCCATGTTCAAAAAGTAAAACCAAATTTAAAAAAATACAAGAAATTAAACCAAAAGTAAAATGCCGTGTCATAATTTAAAACAAGAGGTATTGACGTGCTCTAAAACTACTGTATTGTTGTTTATATTTTATAAACACTACACTTGAAAGCTTGAGTCTTTCAATAAAAAAGTAACTGTCCATTGCACGACTATGTGCAACAGGGACATTTTTTTGGGTTTACAAAGTCAACGAATAACACTTCGACCCTGTCTGTCTGGGATCTCAATGATGAATTGTCTGTACCATGTTTGGAGGAGGTATTGTGGCCCTGGTACCAAATTGGGTACCGGGGCCACCCCACTATGCAGTCCAGATACTTGTTTGGTGGAATTCAGACCAGTTGAGGGTTTTATTATTATTATATTGTGTGGACCACTCTATCTATACCACACTACAACTCTATATACCACTCTATTTCATACTTTAATTCTATTTCATACTTTAATTCTATTTAATACTTTAATTCTATTTCATACTTTAATTCTATTTCATACTTTAATTCTATTACTAATTACCATAAAGAGGAACAAAATAAACCAATTTTACCAAAAGTATAATATGACTTAGACTTACAAACACTACACTTGAAAGATCGGGCCTTTAAATGAAAAAGTCAGTCTTCATTGCACGACTATGTGCAACAGGGACATTTTTTTGGGTTTACAAAGTCAACGAATAACACTTCGACCCTGTCTGTCTGGGATCTCAATGACGAATTGTCTGTACCATGTTTGGAGGAGGTATTGTGGCCCCGGTACCAAATTGGGTACCGGGGCCACCCCACTATGCAGTCCAGATACTTGTTTGGTGGAATTCAGACCAGTTGAGGGTTTTATTATTATTATATTGTGTGGACCACTCTATCTATACCACACTACAACTCTATATACCACTCTATTTCATACTTTAATTCTATTTCATACTTTAATTCTATTTAATACTTTAATTCTATTTCATACTTTAATTCTATTTCATACTTTAATTCTATTACTAATTACCATAAAGAGGAACAAAATAAACCAATTTTACCAAAAGTATAATATGACTTAGACTTACAAACACTACACTTGAAAGATCGTGCCTTTAAATGAAAAAGTCAGTCTTCATTGCACGACTATGTGCAACAGGGACATTTTTTTGGGTTTACAAAGTCAACGAATAACACTTCGACCCTGTCTGTCTGGGATCTCAATGACGAATTGTCTGTACCATGTTTGGAGGAGGTATTGTGGCCCCGGTACCAAATTGGGTACCGGGGCCACCCCACTATGCAGTCCAGATACTTGTTTGGTGGAATTCTGACACGTGGAGGGTTTTTTAATTATATTGTCGCCTCGGTACCAAATTGTGTACCGGGGCCACCACACTACGCAGTCAAGATAGATAGATGCGTATCATAGATAAAGTTCATTCAGTGGTGTAGGGCAAATTGAAAAATATTCAAAATGCACTGACATTATCAAAAACAAGAGGTTGTCACACGCTAAAACTCCAACATGTATATGATGGAGAGGATGGAGGAGCAGCCGTATGTGTAGTGTAATGCAGACCTGTTGAAGGTTTTTTATATATTTTATTGTGGTGCCCAGTGCCCACTCCTCTAGGCAGTCCAGGTACATTTATTGGTGCGAATCATAAAAGTTCAGGGTTTTTAATATATCTTGTGGTGACCCACTCCTCTACGCAGTCCAGGTACATTTATTGGTGCGAATCATAAAAGTTCAGGGTTTTTAAGATATTGTGGTGACCCACTCCTCTACGCAGTCCAGGTACATTTATTGGTGCGAATCATAAAAGTTCAGGGTTTTTAATATATCTTGTGGTGACCCACTCCTCTACGCAGTCCAGGTACATTTATTGGTGCGAATCATAAAAGTTCAGGGTTTTTAATATATCTTGTGGTGACCCACTCCTCTACGCAGTCCAGGTACATTTATTGGTGCGAATCATAAAAGTTCAGGGTTTTTAATATATCTTGTGGTGACCCACTCCTATACGCAGTCCAGGTACATTTATTGGTGTGATTCATAAAAGTTCAGGGTTTTTAATATATATTGTGGTGACCCACTCCTCTACGCAGTCCAGGTACATTTATTGGTGCGATTCATAAAAGTTCAGGGTTTTTAAGATATTGTGGTGACCCACTCCTCTACGCAGTCCAGGTACATTTATTGGTGCGAATCATAAAAGTTCAGGGTTTTTAATATATCTTGTGGTGACCCACTCCTCTACGCAGTCCAAGTACATTTATTGGTGCGAATCATAAAAGTTCAGGGTTTTTAATATATCTTGTGGTGACCCACTCCTCTACGCAGTCCAGGTACATTTATTGGTGCGATTCATAAAAGTTCAGGGTTTTTAAGATATTGTGGTGACCAACTCCTCTACGCAGTCCAGGTACATTTATTGGTGCGAATCATAAAAGTTCAAGGTTTTTAAGATATATTGTGGTGACCCACTCCTCTACGCAGTCCAGGTACATTTATTGGTGCGATTCATAAAAGTTCAGGGTTTTTAAGATATTGTGGTGACCCACTCCTCTACGCAGTCCAGGTACATTTATTGGTGCGAATCATAAAAGTTCAGGGTTTTTAATATATATTGTGGTGACCCACTCCTCTACGCAGTCCAGGTACATTTATTGGTGCGATTCATAAAAGTTCAGGGTTTTTAATAGATATTGTGGTGACCCACTCCTCTACGCAGTCCAGAAAGATACCTTGTTGCAACGTTTTGGACTAATAACTATATTGTGAGGTGTTCAGAATACACTGTAAATTAGTGGAAATGCTTGTTATTGAATGTTATTGAGGTTAATAATAGCCTAGGAGTGAAAATAAGCCCAAAAACTTGATTTTTAAACTTTTTATGTTTTTTTCAAAAAAAATCCGAATTTAAAACCTTAAATCCGAACCGAGACCTTTCGTCAAGTGTTTTGCGAGACAAATCCGAACCCCAAAAATAACGAAAATCCGGATCCAAAACACAAAACACGAGACCTCAAAAGTCGCCGGTGCACATCCCTAGTATTTAGCCGCTTCTTCTTGGCCGTCACAAACTACCTGCAGTGGGAGGAAACACCTGTTATTGATACCGCAGCAGTACATATTTGTGGTATTTGTGCCTCTCTTCCACATCCCTGCTTTCCTAGTACCAAAATAATCAGGGGCTCAGTGTGCCTCGTCATAGCTCCACACAATATACCTACCTATAGCAGTGTATTCCTAGTTTAAATGGGTAAATTCAACCAAACTGTTGTTGTAGCTGCGTGCTTGGAGAAGTTTGCAAGATCTACGCCTGCCAATTCAGAGGACATTGTGACCTCCTGTTAGCAACCTTCTGCTCCTGACTATCCTCTTATTTCTCAAACCTGGTCTGAGCCATCCCTTCAACAAGTTGTGAAGATAGCTGACAGCTGCGGGAGAGAGGAGAATGCTTGGTCCCGGGCGCCGTGCGGATTGGTAAGTTTTTTTTTCTTTGGCTGGCTGCGGCAGAAGAGGCAGCGTGACAAGGGGCAGAGGTGGCAGCGTGACAAGGGGCAGAGGAGGCAGCGTGACAAGGGGCAGAGGGGGCAGCGTGACAAGGGGCAGAGTGACAAGGGGAAGAGGAGACAGCATGACAAGGGGCAGAGGGGGCAACGTGACAAGGGGCAGAGTGAGTGGGCAGAGTGAGGGGACAGATGGGGCAGCTTGTGTGGAGATGAAGGAGGGCACAGAGTGTGTGGAGATGAAGGAGGGCACAGAGTGAGTTAGCTGTAAATTATTCTTTGGCAGAAATATAATTGAAAGAAATATTTAAAAATATTCTTTTCCCTTGTATTTATATTTATAAATTTATATATTATTTTTGCATACAACTAAATAAGTATTTCTATCCTGACCTAAATACTTACTACTTTTTTTTGACCCAACTACTTCTATAACAGGACTGCTCGGTAATTATTTTGGAGGGGTGGCTTGAAAAAATTATGGAGACTCTAAGGGTGCCGCGAACTGCAAAAGTTTGGGAACCACTGCCCTAAGGGATAAATTTATCAAAACTTCTAAAAAGGAAATTTGGAGGTGTTGCCCATAGCAACCAATCAGGAACCAATCAGGAACTGGAACTAGCAGGTCAGCAGACTGGAGCACAGAAGCTATAACCGGCAATGAGGTAGCAGACCTCATTGCCTTAAATACACAGCTGGCCCAATAGGAACTTACATGCACCCCTGCAGACTAATGAGCAAAATGACTCCAGACCAATCAGGGCTGGTCCCTGATAGCTTGATAGTTACAGGCATTTAGCCTGCATGTGTGTCAGACTCCTAATCAGCCCACAGGCTGTGTCCTTTTTCGCGCATGCGCCCGGCTTCCAGCACCGCCGGGACGCAGCGCTACATAACAGGCGTCCGGCCGTTGCCTTGGCAACTGCCGGGTAGGAAGGGGAAGTGACGTCCCGGTCGTCATGGTGACGGCCGGGATGCCAGGGCACACGGGAAGCGAGCCGTGGCGGCTGTGAGTATCGTCGCGGCTCGTGACACACTGATGATAAATTACTTTGACAGTTTTCAGCCTGTGGGGAAACAAAGTAAAACTTGTGTTCATTAAGAAAAATCTTGAAACTGGTGCTACATCGTAAAAGTTTGATTTTATATACAGTAGAGCTCTGAATGTTAAGAAGAATATAGTAGCTAGAAAAGAAATATCCCAGATGACGCTATAAATATTATGTGAAACTTTATATCGATGTAACCATCTTTCAGATTTGTTTTTGGGGGGAAACGGCAAACCTTTGGAGCTAGATTTACTAAACGGTGGGTTTGAAAAAAGTGCAGATGTTGCCTATAGCAACCAATCAGATTCTCTCTGTCATTTATTTAGTACATTCTACAAAATGACAGCTAGAATCTGATTGGTTGCTATAGGCAACATCTCCACTTTTTCAAACCTGCAGTTTAGTAAATCTAGCCCTTAATGTGAACGGTGAACTTTGGACTGCAAACACAGTAATATTCGCATTAAAAAACTTAAAATGAATGGAGACAGAGGGGATGCCCTACTCCACTGCCACCTCGTCCCCGATAATGAAGTGGTTCAGCTGGCATGTGTATGTTACGGACGGAGAGGGAGCGCGTCCAAATCGAATAGACTCTGATCTAATACCTGCATCTCCTACACTTAGAGAAGTTCCCCAATGTTCCTATTAGTTGTTCCCTGGTGACCATTCAACTAGTGTAACTTTCACGGATTGGAAGGGATCCTATTGGGTTCCTCCCCTCATATGTTCAATATGGTTTAACAGCAGAATTGTCTAAGGTGTTCCTCCCCACTATGTACCCTTCAATCCTTCCCCTTTTTATTTTTGTGTCCTCTCCTTACCCCCCCCCCATCCCTTTCTTCTTTCTGTACCCCATAATTCTGAAAAATTAATAAAAATACTATTGAAGTAAAAAAACTTAAAATGGTATTTTTATTGTATGTCTATAAATAATTGTACTGCAAACACGTTCAGTGGCTTCAAGCCAGTGAAAATCAATTGAATTTTAAACTGGTTCGAAAGTTTCAATCAACCTTACTCTGAACAACCAATGTTAAAATGATCCCAATTAAGTATGGTAATCTTGTATGGAAATTCTCCCAGTTACGTATGATACTGTTGTGGGCATTTTATCCTTTATATAATGAGCCCTCTTTAACCTAAGTGTGTTTTGTAGTCTGAAGAAGAATTAAACACCTTTGAAATATATAGTTGAACCCAGTAACAACATAGTTATCCTGATCTGATTGCTGATGGGGAACAGTTTTTTCAATGTTTCAATGTACTACAATATCCATCCTTATGTAAGTGCAACTCTAATTGTATCATTGTCGTAATATAAAAAGCACTTGGGGGTAAATGTATCAAACTGCAAGTTTCCGGTGGGTTTAAAAAGTGAAGATGATGTCTATAGCAACCAATCAGATTCTAGCTATCACTTATTTAGTACATTCTGCAAAATGACAGCTAGAATCTGATTGGTTGCTATAGGCAACATCTCCACTTTTCAAACCCGCCGGAAACTCGCAGCTTGATACATTTACCCCCTGATCTATTGGAGTCTATCTCCTTCCTATAGCATCCATGTTATATTACCAATATATAGAGATTAGCAAAGTTGTAGCGAAATTTCCTACAAATTGATTTTTGCAGTGGAACAGGCCATTTCACAGAGGTGTAGCGAACTAGTGATTCAATCTTCACTCCACTTTTGCTTCGCCGTTTTTGTAAATTTGCAAATTCACAATTATAAGAGATCTCTAGTCTATTGATAGGCATGAGATGGTGACAGTTAATTCATTCTGCTGTGTGGTGGAGTTATAGTAGGACTGGGAACACTGAAAGACAAATTCTGCCAAATAAACATGTGAAATAATGAGGTCAAATGAAGAACGAGGTTAACATTTTGCAAAACAGTTTTGATTTGCTCTAATAGTATATTATAATTGTAATAGATAGGATGAAGAATAATTTGCTAAATATTTTTGAGGATTATGTATAAGTCTTCATTCTGACTCAATGTGTTTTGCTTCTTACAGCCGGACGAGATGCCGCTCTGCAAGTGAACGGTCTTCTACACCAGTCCGTAAAATTGTCCAGTTATCTTCACCTGCCGCTTCCTGTGATAGATGTTGTCTGGTACTTTGTAACCAATGAAAAAAATAAACGTTTGGCAACGTTTGGAAATAACCAACTGGTAATCATTTACCCTCAATTTACTGACCAGCTGGAGGTGATTAATAACGGAACAATTTTGTGCATCAATGACCTGAGGATGGAGGATACCGGGGACTACTCTGCCCAAATTACTCTCACAGATGATGAAACGCGTGACACTTATTACTTCCTTACTGTATACGGTACGTTGTCACATAAACATGTACATATACAATATCATTGCCACAGAGTGCTCTGAAGGAAAGATTTTCTATAATTAAATCTATTTGTTATCCAATATAGCTCCATTGAATAGATTTTCTGGTTTAGCATAGATGTGGTACAACTATTATTTTGTAAATAATTGGATTTCATCTCAGTGCATGTTTCATTGTGTTGATTCACAACTATATGATTAGACCAACTTTCACCTTTAAAATACATTTTTAAATCTCAAATAACTTTTTAAAATTTCAATATATCCATGTGATTTATGTCTTGGGATAGGTAAGGGTCTTTGACAGGTACCATATTGTGTAAATATTCCTTAATTTAGACCAGTGATGGGTGACAGGTGTCCTTTGAATCTTCACCGGCAGCCGGCAGCTTCCTTCTGCTTTATTGATTCATTTGTTATAGCGTGTAACATTTCTTTAAAATGCTGCTCATAACTTATTACAGATAGATGTCTCTTTCTTTGACTAAATGTATTGATTTACCTAGAGTTGAATGGTTCAGATTCAGAGAAATCCAACAGGATCGGATTTTGGTGTATCGAGTCGCACCCATTCATGACTCCCGGCAAATTCGGATCTGAAAATGAGGCAAAACGTAATTTCAGAGAAAAGGTCAAATATTGCCAGTTTTGGATCGATATCTTCTATATCGATGGTACTCACGGTTGCGAGGACGAGAATCCCGACACCACTGATATCGGCAGTAAAACTGTGAATGGTGTAATGCAGACCTGCACTCAATTCCGATTTATTAAAAAAATTACTGTAAACAATTCCGACATGAGCAGTGGCGCACGCAGGGGGGGTTTCTGGGTCTCCAGAAACCCCGCCCCTCCGCTAAAAAAGTGCCCTATATAGCGGCACTGTACTATACAGCAGCCGCCATGGACAGCACCCCTGCGGACGCTTCTTTGACAGCGCTGCGGCTGCTGTATAGTACAGTGCTGCCTAAACTGAGCTGCTGCGCATGCGCGGCAGCTCTCTCGCTTTTTTTTTTTGCCGTGGAGGGGAAACCAGGGCCGTCTCTTCCATTGGGCACGATTTTTTTTTAAATACTTACCTTGCGGTCACATCAGCGGTGATCCGGCTCCATCCATGGTTCCCTCTTCCATGCTGTGCTCGCAGTGAATGCTGGGCGTGATGTCACGCCCAGCATTCACTGCAACCACAGCACGGAAGAGGGCAGAAGAGACTAGCGGGGCAGAAAAAAGAAGAGGATCGGACTTAAGGTAAGTTAAGGGGGCCCCTATATATATATATATATATATATATGCAAAAAAAAAGTGATTACATATAATCACGTTTTTTTTTTACAAACATACATATTTTTTTTACACACACACACACACTATATATATATATATATATATATATATATATATATATATATTTTTAGGGGCCCGGTACACTGCATTGCCCGGGGGCCCATAAAGTTGTTAAGGTGGCCCTGGGGGAAACCCCCCCTTAAAAATGCTCCGTGCGCCCCTGGTAAGAATATAGCGTCAGTGAAATTCACGTCACTTGGAAGCGCGAAAGTTAGATTTATGCTATTAAGTGGGCAATGCGAGGACCCGACGTGTGTCTACTGTCCAGTCCCTCCTAAAACACATTAAATGGAAAATGGAATGGAAATTGTGTGAGGGCAGCATCACTAACATGTAAACTATTTAGTGGTCAAAAACAGTGTGATCTCTGACTCTGAGCAGCAACCTCCCCCTCCCCTCCAAGTGCCAGCATTCTCTGGCAGCCATGGGTATGCTGGTGCTAATAGTACTGCAAGCACCAGCATATCCAAACTGTTAATGGCAGCCTGGGCTTGTTGGGGCCTGTAGTTCACCAAGGACAAAATTGTGTTTTTGATATAAAATATCTTTAATTAATCCACACCCACTTTGTGATCATGGCCAGTAGGTGATTGGTGACCAAGTCTGTGTCTGATATTCCCCTCTTCATTACCATGTATAGCAGTGCTTCTCACAGTGACTGGAGGAGGAGGCACTTTGTGACCATGGCCAGTAGGTGATTGGTGGCTAAGGCTGTGTCTGACATTCCCCTCCTCATTACTTTTTGTAGCAGTGCTTCTCACAGTGACTACAGCAGGAGTCACTTTGTGACCATGGCCAGTCGGTGATTGGTGGCCATGGTCACAAAGCTCAGTTGTGGATTTCAGATTCACTGTTTGTTAACCCTTATGTATATTCAAACACAGTGCTGACATTCGTTGGCCAAAGAGTCGCAGCTTATCAATTTGGGACACTGTGGTTTGTTTGGTGTCTTAGGAGCAGGAGCGGGTTGGCCCGGGGGGCAACGGCCCCCCGGGCCGCTGGGTGAGACGGCTATTAGGGCCGGGGGGTAGGCCGGCCGGCCGCCCCCCGGATGCAAAAAACATAGTTTCCCCCCCGCGGCCGCATCTGATGACATCAGATGTGGCCGTGTCAGCGCACAGGCGGCCGCTTCACATGACAGGGGATGCGGCCGCCTGTGTTCCCCCCGGCCATCCCTCATCCAGCCCGCGCCTGCTTGGGAGTGTGGCCACGGCAGAGTAGTGTTGGTCAATGTTATCCCAGATTGAGTTTCTTGGAATGTTCCGTGGTATGTGCATGGGAAGAACATGTCACGGGCCCTATATGTTGTAGGAATGGCAGTCTGATAATTATCATGCTGATGGTATCTAACATCTTACTGTGTTTGCATTTTCCACTTTAATATATTGTATTCTTTCTGCTTACAGAACCTGTCCCAACTCCAGCTATAAGGACTGGATGGAAGAACGTAACCGATGACTGGTGTAATGATACTCTTCATTGTTATGTCCCCACAAACACACCAGTGTTGTCCTATACTTGGAAATACAGAGACAGTGGCACTGAGTACAAGCTGTATAATAATGGAAACACGATCCAGATGTCACTGCAGCCTGAGTCCTGGGACATAGAATTCCTGTGTATAGTACATAACCCAGCGGATCAGAAGAACGTCTCTCACCATGTACGACAGGCATGTCCTGCTATAGGTAAGGTATTAATATAGAGGTGTCAGATAACATGCCCTATTAGATGATTGATGGTTACATGGGTTAGGTTAGAAGATAACCCATAAAACCTGGGTTCTATATATATAGCATTTGCTACTTATTATCAACCGATAGCAATTGATAGCAGGGTAGAGATCTTAATAGTAATAGTTTGATGAATGTAAACCAACGCGTTTCAGCTTCTACTCAGGAAGCCTTCCTCAGGGATATAATGAATGATTTACGTCCAACTTTAGTGGTTGCTATAGTTTGAAAAGTACCTCCCACTTGTACCTTATCGGACGAATTTGCTGTCAGGGAAATCTGTCCTGCACGGATATTCTTATTCATCTCACCATTAAAGTTAATCAATTTGTTTATTTCTCCTGTCCAATTATTCCTCATTGTACATTTTACAGACTGCATTACAGTTCAATGACACTTACCTTAATAATTATCCATCGTACAGGATGTCTAATCATTTTCAGTCCTAACTCTTTCCTTACATTGATCTAAGACTAATATGGAATACTCATTCCATTTATGTGTCAGATTGGTTAGATAACCTCTAGGTAAAGTGCTAGGGACATATCCCCACTTCTCATACTAATCGGTATATCTTTGTGTTTTTATAGAATTGTTCTAACCCAGTGGTTCCCAAACTTTTGCAGTTCGTGGCACCCTTATAGTCTCCAAATTTCTTCAAGGCACCCCTCCAAAATAATTATTGAGCAGTCCTGTTTTAGAAGTAGTTGGGTCAAAAAATTGTAATAAGTATTTAGGTCAGGACAGAAATACTTATTTAGTTGTATGCAAAAATGCCCCCTCTGCATCCAGACACTCTGCCCTCAGGCACTCTGCCCCCTCTGCATCCAGACACACTGCCCTCTCTCACACTGCCCCCTCTGCCCTCTGTCACGCTGTCCCCCCTCCTCTGCTCTGTCACGCTATCCCCCCTCCTCTGCCCTCTCTCACAATGTCTCCCTCCTCTGCCCTCTCACACGCTGTCCCCTCCTCTGCCCTCTCACATGCTGTCCCCTCCTCTGCCCTCTCACACGCTGTACCCTTCTCTGCCCTCTCACACGCTGTCCACTCCTCTGCCCTCTCACACGCTGTCCCCTCCTCTGCCCTCTCACACGCTGTCTCCTCCCCTGCCCTCTCACACGCTGTGTCCCCCTCCCAGGGCCGCCGAGAGGGGGGGGGGAGCGGGTACTAATTACCCGGGCCCGTCATGTCAGGGGGCCCGGCCCGGGCCCTTGCGCTGCTGATTTTTTTTAATTTTTTAATTTTTTTTTTCAAAACGTTTTTTTTCCTTTCCTTTTTTTTTTTTTTTTTGGCGGGGGGGGGGGGGGGGTGGGGGGGGGCTCGGTCGTTGGTGGGGGGAGCAGGCTAGTTTAAAAAAAAAAAAAAAACATACTCACCTGATCGCGGAGCCGGCATCCCTCCTCTCTGCTGCTCTGTGCTCTATTCAGACTGTCTGAATGCTGGGTGTGATGTCATCATGTCATGCCCAGCATTCAGTCAGTCTGGAGCAATGGAGCACAGAGCAGCAGAGAAGACCAAGAGAGGAGAAAAGGTAAGTGAAGGGAGGAAAACGAGGGGGGCACAGAGGGGTTAAAAAACGGGGGGGGGGGGGGGCAGCATGACAGAGGGGTTAAAAAATGAGGGGGAGCACAAAGGGGTTAAAAAATGGGGGGGCAGCATGACAGAGGGGTTAAAAAATGAGGGGGCACAAAGGGGTTAAAAAACGGGGGGGCAGCATGACAGAGGGGTTAAAAAATAAGGGGGGGCACAGAGGGGTTAAAAAACGGGGAAGCAGCATGTCAGAGGAGTTAAAAACGGGGAAGCAGCATGTCAGAGGGGTTAAAAAATTAGGGGGAGCACAGAGGGGTTAAAAAACGGGAAAGCAGCATGTCAAAGGGGTTAAAAACGGGGAAGCAGCATGTCAGAGGGGTTAAAAAATGAGGGGGAGCACAGAGGGGTTAAAAAAATGGGAAAGCAGCATGTCAGAGGGGTTAAAAAATGAGTGGGGGCACAGAGGGGTTAAAAAATGGGAAAGCAGCATGTCAGAGGGGTTAAAAATTGAGGGGGGAGCACAGAGGGGTTAAAAAACGGGAAAGCAGCATGTCAGAGGGGTTAAAAAATGAGAGGGGCACAGATGGGTTAAAAAATGGGAAAGCAGCATGTCAGAGGGGTTAAAAATTGAGGGGGGAGCACAGAGGGGTTAAAAAACGGGAAAGCAGCATGTCAGAGGGGTTAAAAAATGAGAGGGGCACAGATGGGTTAAAAAATGGGAAAGCAGCATGTCAGAGGGGTTAAAAATTGAGGGGGGAGCACAGAGGGGTTAAAAAATGGGAAAGCAGCATGACAGAGGGGGTGAAAAAATGAGAGGGGCACAGATGGGTTAAAAAACGGGGCAGTATGGCACAGTGGGGTTAATAAACAGGGGTCAGCACGGCACAGTGGGGTTAAAAAATGGTGGGCAGCATGACACAGTGGGGTTACAAAGGGGGGGGGAGGCATGGCACAGTGGGATTGAAAAAGGGGGGGAGCAGCATAGTATAGTCTGATGAAGGGGAGCCAGATGAAGGGGGCAAAAACAGCATGGAGGGCACAGTGTGATCATAAGGCATGGCGATGATGAAGGGGCACATTATTGTAATATTGGAGCTGGAGGAAGGCCTAATTATTAATCGTGGGTGCTATTGATTTAACGCTGGGGCTGGCTGTAATTTTCTAAATGTAGCCATTTTTTTTTCAAAATAGGTCCTTCAACATTTCTGGATCCGGACAAGCCACAACTAAAGAAAGCAGCAGCCACAGGTGGAGAAAGTGAGAAGAACAGGTAGGAGAGAGCAGCACAGTGTGTGAAATGTTGTGATTCTAGTAGGGACAATACCAATTTTTGGTGAATGTTGTGTCCAATGTAAGGTGTAGGCCAAGACTGAACTGTTTGTGTACACACTGCATTGTTTGTATACTACCCTGTGGTGGTAGATGTCCTGAAAGTCAGGAGTGCTTAAACATATGTGACGCTCCGGCGAATTGAGAGCCTAGTGGTTTTTATGTTAGCCACGCCCCAATGGCACGTTTGCCACGCCCCCAAATGCATGACCGCACCTCCCAAAATTTTTGCACTGCCGTTTGGCTAGCCACGCCCCTGAATATATGACCATATACCTAATCTTTTTTGGGATTTTTTGGGGCTTACTTCACTATGAGGGGGGCCCCATGAATTTGTTGTACCCGGGCCCTGAATTCTTCTTGGCAGCCCTGATTATATGGACTGTGACTGCCATGCTAGGCTTACACCATTACCCTTTTGATTGCTGTAAAATAGTCTGCATTAACTGCTTAGATCCTGAACTACCATAATCTGAAAATATTATATTTTTATGCATGCAAAATCATTAAGTATGGACTGCTAACTCCACTGTGTGCTTATTAAGGACTCTTTTGCATGTTTTAGTTAAATATATACTGCCAGAGCACAGTATTCATTCATATAAATTGATAAAAAGCTGAATGTGGCATGCCTCTGTTGTTGTCACCTTTTGCCCAGGTAATAAATGTAAACAGACTAACGGTGTTTGAGGGAACATGGTGGACCTTACATTATTTTTCACTAATTTTGGGATCCCATTGCCTCACTTTCTGTTTCTTTTGTCTTATTTCTTTCTCATCAGCATTGTGTTTTCCTGGTACTATTTCTTCTAGATGTATCTTTCCTTAATTGAATCCTTTGTCTTTTTTCTCACTGCTCTGCATCGGTAAGCAGAACAGGATAATGGTGTAGTAACATTATTGTACTTGGTAGAGGCTACAGAGCAGTAACATGTCTCAGTGTCAGGCATCGCCCTGCGTGCATGGGATGGTCTCTTGTCTCTGATACCTGGGGTACCCCATTGGCTAGCAGCAGGACACTCTCCTTCTCCTGTCCCGGGACTTTGTTGGTGCATGTGCAGATGGCACCACGTCCCGTTGCTCCTTGAGTTTAATGTCGGCGATTAAGGACACCCTGAGCACCCGAATCTGCTGTGGCCAATCAGGCCTGTGTCCTTCCTATTTAAGGAAGGCTCTGGCACCTCTAGGGTGCCAGAGTATTAGGTCTTAACCCCTGTGCTCCAGCGTACTGTTCTGTCTGCTGACACTCTATTTGGATTTGTGGCTTAGACCTTGGCTTTCCATGTTTGGTTAACCCTTCATCTTCTGAGTTCTTCTCCTGGTATCTGACCTGTGGCTCGTTGACTCTCCCTTCGGATTCTGATTGGCACTGCATTGTTTGCCTCGTTCTGGCCCAGATTGCCTGACTACTCTTTTCCGTCTGCTTCGCTGGTTACTGTTCTGGAGGGCCACGACCTGCATGTCCGTAGCAGCGAAATCCAAACTCACTTGCGATGGTCCCCAACGAAGACCAGGGGCGCGTTACATTCCGCCCTCCAGATTCAGTAGTGCCAATACCAGTAAGTAGACATAATTCAACTTTTCCTGCATGACAGTATACTCTAGCCATGACAGATGGTACAGGTGAACCCACCGCCTGGGATCTTTTTTCTTCATTAAGCCCAACAGGTTGTGCAGCAAGAATCAGATCAGGCCCAGCTGGTTCAGTGTATAACCCATCTGGACTCCTTACAATACTCTCTGGCAGCCTCGCCGCCTGCCCGTGTGACCTCTTCTTTCTCGTCTGCTCCTTTTTTGGTTTAAGCATCTGCCAGCTCCAAGAATCTCTGTATCCCATCTCCTGAGAGGTACGACGGGGACCCCAAGAAGTGCAGAGGTTTTCTTAATCAATGCTTTAATGTGGGCCTCTCCCCTTTGGGAACGGGACAACCCATTCTGCATTCTTCATTGAAACCGTCCACAAGATTTCTAATGAACTGGCTTGTGTCTTTTCAGCTGCTTCTTCTTTGTTGAATCTTCGCCATGGTACTCGTCCTGTGGGTCAGTGAACGCTCCAGTTCTGTACCCTAGCATCTGAGTTAAAATGGAATAATGAGGCATTGGTGGCAAGCTTCTGGCAGCGGCTTTCAGACCAAATTAAGGATGAACTGGACTCCAGAAAACTTCCTCCTGATCTCGATTCCCTCTTCTCCCTTTGTATTTGTGTAGACATACGTTTCAAGGAATGTACTCAGGAAAGGTATCATTCTTGTCACTTCACCCTGCATCTTGCCCCACAGTTTAAAAACCCAGTGCTTCCCTCGGAGGAACCCATGCATATTGTTCTATCCCATCTCTTTCCTGAAAAATGCAAGAGGAGTTTTAAAAATAAACTCTGCCTCTTCTGCGGGGTACCTGGACATTTGCTTACGACATGTCCCAAGAGTCCAGGAAACACCTCCTCCTAGCCAGTAACAGGGAAGCCAAACTAGGAGTTTTGGAGTTCCTCAAGAAGTTCCGAATTTGTGATGCCTACAACCCTGAACACTATTAGTGGTTCTATTCTTACATCTGACTTCGTAGACTCATCTCAGTTTCATCTCCTTCACATTAGTTTCGCAACTCCATCTGCCTTTTCAGGCCTTGCTGCAGCCATTATCCCTCACCGCTGTTGATGGAAACCATGTATCCAATGGCTCCATTTCTAGTTGCTGGTAGGAGCCTGCATTTGGAGCTGATCACCTTCCTGGTATTACCTCAGTCTATTAATTCCATCATTTTGGGATTCCCTTGACCGTGTTTTCCCAAATTAGCTGCAACCTCTAAATACATCATATATGTTAATATGCTTCCTTTAAATGGGCTTGGCTTGCAGTGCGAAATTCACTACTTCATGCCGTCTCAAACATGCTTCATCTGTGCACTTTTAAAGGCAAAGTAAAATATTAAAATTCACATACCACACACATTAATGAAACACATTCCATTACCTCCCTGTGCCTATTAATAAATCAAGGGTCAAAGCACATTTAAACCTTAAGGTAATATTAGTTTAATGAGGTGTGGGAGACAGGCTTTACTTACAATGAATTTTCACCTGAAGAGCATGGGCTGATGCACACGTTTAAAATCATCTCAGATGAAAAGCGACATGGGCAAATTTAATCACTAGGTACAAAATAACACACAATATTGGACTGTGTCAGCTTGTTGTAAATAATATTAATTTTTATCAATGCAGATACATTATTATGATTCACTACATGCTGCAATTCTTATAATGGCTGTGATTTCATTTGGCCAGTGTGGGTTATGGTTCTTGCAATATAGTGTGTTTGTAAAATAAAATAAAAAAATATTTTTTTACAAACCTCATGTGTATACCTAATGAATACTGCAACATTTTAAATCAGTGTAGCCTGCCTTTCACCCCTGCATTCATAGCTCATTTTGGTTCTTAACTTGTGCAGGTGCGTCTACTAAAGAGTAGCAATATGTGCAGTTATGATTTGCTTTTCTTTAATGTGTCACTGGTTGGAGCAGTTCCTCATTTTCTACATTACGCTGCTTTAGTAACGTACTTAAAGAAACTGCAACAATACTTGTTTTCAGGTACAGATGGGAAGATTAGGTATCCGTTCTTTATTATGTGTGAACATCTGGGACTAGTTTTTATGTGGATTTGAGTGCTTTCTGAAGCATGTGATAACCTCATATTACAGCTGAGTTTTTATGTTTGATGCACTTGGATCACAAAAGGGAGAATTTCAAATGAGCCCCATGTAGAACATTTGGACCTAAAACTCTGGCATTAAGACAAAGCATCCTGCATATGGTTAGTGGCTGTAAAGTGCAGCCTCACAAGGATGTTGCATATAATAGAAAAGGTGCTATGTGTGCAGATTAGTTGGAAGTGTCGGAGTGAATTGCACATACAGTGGTTTTGCATAATGAGGTGTGCAGAATCCCATGGGAGGTTGTTAAAACAGACAAGACAGCCTGTGGTAAACAACTAGGAAGGTAGTCTTTGAAAGCAGATGGCTTTGAAATCCTGGCAAATGGCTGTTTTCTAACGAAAAAATCTGTTATTTCAGGACAAGGTTCATCTTCACCCCCTTCCTCACATGCATATTTAACATTTTTAGCTAATAAAATTTTGTTTCTAATTCAACATAAGTTGTACAGCTGACTGTAAACATGTTGGAGGATGAAAGCGATTAGCACCTTAAATGGTCTCATCAATACATAATTCGCATGCAATATTAAAAACAGAAGATAATGTTCCTGTCTCATTTAGTTGGGCTCATGTATTCACCACATCTTCTCCTAGGGGAACATTTATGTGAACTATGCGGTGATATGAAGTAGTATATATTTGCCGTTTGGCCATCACACAGAGTAACGATGCTACAACCATTTGGAGCATTTATTCCATATGAAATTAATTTGCTTCAGTGAGTATAGTGGAGTGTTTGGGCTTGTAATTTTAATATAATATGTCTGGATCTGCATTTAACCTCAGATGTAATGTAGACAGAAAGGTTAATTTACAAACATGGAACCCTGATATTCCACAGCTCAAATGGGCTTTTTTATATCACACTTTTGTGCAAATGTACTGTTTTATATGGGTATGTGCAGTGGTCAATGTAGAAATTTGGCAGCATGGAAAATGTAAGTGAATAGACATTGATAGTTTTGAGACCAAAGAAGTAGGAGAAGTGGTGGTATGGCAAGCCACCTTATACCCACTTTGACCACTGGGTGAGCACATGAATATGCTCATAAATATGGGAACATCTGGTGGGATGTTAAAGTTTGAATTGGCCAATGGGAGGAGTGCAGATTAGGCACATAAGTGCACCTAGTTTTTACTGAAGTGAAACTAGATTTGTTAAAACTTGATAGTAATGAGGCATGATATTATATCAATGAGCAGGCAATGGTGGAGAAGGCACATTTAGGGTGGCATTCCTTGGTTTACAGGTAAGCATGCAGACTTTTCCTCCCCTACAGGTGCCAGAAACCCAACTTTGTGCCTATACTTTTAAAGGGACGGATTTTGCACCTTCTAGTTACCTTTTTGCATTAAAGCTTTTTTTTCTGGGTGCACTATGACCAATAAAAACCTTCAAATACACAAAACGACACATATAAAAGTCCCAATTTCCCCTTGCACTCATGATTATTTTAAATCAAGATGAATTTTAGGAGAAAAATGTAAACGTTTAAATTAATCAAATGGATGATCCCAAAGTTGAAGTAGGTAGGCACAGATTGATTTTATACTGGTGTTTTCAATGACCAGGAAATCGATGTACATTTAAATGTGCTTGGCAGAAAACCCTGCTTATTTTGCAAATTGTAAATGAGCCTAGCGATAACTTTAGAGGGCCATTAATCACAAAATAATATTAATTTCATTAGCCTGAAGACTAGGTGACCTGCACCTCTCCAGCTGTTGATGGAAATAAGGGTATGCTGGGACTTGTAGTTTCACAACAGCAGCTGAACAGCAGATTACCTATCTCAAAATAATACCAGCTTTCAGCACTACTTTCCAATCTGAGCTGGCGTCCATCTTTAACACCCATCAGTTAATACTAGCTTCACACTGTAAAATCTGTGTTACAAGTAAATAAGTGATAAAATGAATGTGTGCATATTTTGCTAGTAAATTATTGTTGGCAAAATTGTGGTAAAAAGTTATTCTTAATGGTTTTACCTGTTGTTGCGTGCCTTAATGGGTGTTCCCTTGAATAGTTTGGGGTGCTGCATGCACTGTGTAACACCATATTGATAAACTGAAATAAAAATGCATGCATGCATACTCAGACACATTAGGGCTTAGAGACAACCCTACACTCAATTGCATATAGAATGTATATTTTCTTACTTGCATATATATAGCAGATACATAACTGCGGACAGCATTCAGAATGTAACACACCAATTCATCCACTTTCTTACCTCAGAAGGTCGTTTAATCATCATGGACTTAGGGATCCTCCAATACATAATAGGGTGGACCTCCAAATGTGCTGGTCAGTTCATGCTTCTACCTATTCACTAAATCACTAAACTGTGACATTCAGAGCTCTGAACTGTTGAACGGTTGAATTAGATTTAGTCAATCACTCTTTAGGGGCATTGTGAGCATTTGCACCAGGCCAAGCATAGTGCCACTGCCACAGGTCAATGTCCTTGGAAAACTGGGATACACGGGAACCACATCGATGATGCTCCACCACCTATTCTTCTTCCCATGCATCTTGGGACAGGAACATCCTAAACAGCTGTGTGCTCCATTAAACTGTAAACTTCTTTCAATGCACTCAGACATCCAACTTGGAGGAAGTGATTGTTGCTGCTTTCTTATCTATCCGTTTTATAATATGGAATTGCTTCTTTTTATTGTTAGTTTGACTACTGTCTGAGCACCCTTTTGTATTCAGTAGTTGTCATCTTATCTGGGATGTGCTATGATAGGAAGTGGGCTTGGTTCATTGCAAAATTTTGTGTACTACAGATATATCTTAGAGTGTAAATGTCTTGTGTGAGGCAGTGACCTGTGGCTATAAAGACAGCATCATAATATGATTAGAGGAACAGAGGCAAACAAAAACCTATACACTGAGAGATAGATAGGGGAAGGGACAGGGTTACCCAATAACATTAGTGTTAGGCTCCTGAAGTGGAAAGATTGAGGTATCAAACATAACACTATATGAAACAAAATTCATACATCGGTTTTTAATTATTTTCCCTCTTTGTTCAATATTGATACATAAGAAATAGTGCAATTGTTTATATTTTTCGATCAAAGGAGATGATACAGATTGAGTAATATGTCAGATTGCACAATGTGTTGTGTTTGAAATTGTTCTGCGCATGTCCTGAAAGGGGACTGCATGCATATGCAGATTATGGCACTTAAGTCCACATGCATTTGGAGATGCGGAACGGGGGAGGGAAGGGTTATTTTACTGTAGGCTAAGTACAGTAAGGGTGTGTTTGCGCAATTGAGAACAGGCACAGACCAGGACACAGATACTTATACACCTGCCCAAGGCATATTATTTGTATCTAAATATGCCTGGCATGATTCAGGTGCATATGGCAGTGATGTAGACCTGCGTGTATCTAGCGATAGTTTCAGCTTTCCCTATGCTCACAATTGTGGCATTTTTAGTGAACGCAACCTTTAACTGCAATTTATGGCACAGTTGTGGCCAACTCAGGCCCACCATGATGATATAAATGCATCATAAAATGTCATAACTGTTTTTCAAACATCAAATAAGAATTATACCAGTCAGTATAATCTACCAAACAATTATGCCCATATACATGGCAATATTGCACCTCATATCAGGTAATTGACCCAATATTGCAGCATATATGGCCTGAAATTAACTCAGATGCCTAATAATGATCCTATCATGTGGCTGGAAGTAGACCACATATGGTCCTATCAGCTTGTCCATGCGGTCATCTCCTGTCTCACTAACTGGCCCCAATGATGTTGGAACTGACCTATGTGTGTGTGATCAAATTGAAAATTAATGCTGTTGCCTTGTGGTTGTGCAGAGCATCAGGATCAGCCTATGTATGGTCAGCTTTAAAAAACATAACAAAACAGTCTTACCTCTGCTACCCTTTCTCAAAGCAGTGTTGTTATTTGCCCCATTAGAACTCTGCTCATTCTTACTCTTACCAAAGGAAATGCTAACCAGAAAGGAAGGAGACAGTTTAAGAGCTAATATCAACATATTGAGCAATCCATTCTGCTTTCACTGTGCCATTAAGAGCATGGTAATTGTAGAGCTAACTGAGTTTGTAATAGAGATATTTTTTACAAGTTATGGATCAAAAAGAGAACCTGCCGCATTCTTGGAATGTTATATATTCTGTAAAAATGCTATGACATTAATTAATGATCCATATTGTAATCCCTGTTACGGTGGTTTCACACAAGTATTTTTCTGCTGTGGTCTTACCGCTGCTATTCTTGCAATTGATAGTAATACGTTTTGAATAGATAGTGTCACTTGATCTATTGTTATGCTTGAACTTTTTTTGAAGTATTTAGGGTTAGCAGGAAAACAGCTGAAGCAAACAAGTGCCTTATAGAAGTCATTTTTTTTCTCTGCCACATGAGCGATAAAACAGCTCTTTAGAATCTGATCAGGGATTGCTTTTCAGCTTAATTTCCCAGCCTTTGTTAAATAAACTCTGAAATAATGAAGAGTTTTTTCCTGCTTGTTTACTTGCTGAATGAAAATAGTTCAGAACAAAATGAATGGAGGATTATGTGGACAGCAAGTATTACTAAATACCCATGTAGATCCAGCAAGGTAGACTGATGGGGGGACATTTTAAATAAATAATTTAATCAAAAACTCAAGGTGAATGGTGACAGGAATACTTTAAGACTTGTGCTGCACAAATATCCAAATTCATGTGTTCAGCTATTACATGCACGTCTTTTTGCTCCACTTTGTATTACTGACAGGGCCGGATTAAGGGAATGGAGACCCCTGGGCTAAGGGGCCTCCATTCCCCCGTGAGGCCCCCAATGTGAGCAGCCCGCCGCGAGGCCCCCCCCCCCCCCCAAGCACTTACCTGTCAGTGTAGTCCTCCTTCCATGGCTCGCTGTAAGCTCCTTACTGAGGAGATCTCGCGAGAGTTCACGAACTCTTGCGAGATCTCCTCAGTAAGCAGATTACTGAGCGCCGAGGACGGATGATTGCAGTGAAAGTGCTCAGCAGCATTGATCAGGCCCCTGCCCCCAGACCGATCAATAATGCTGCTGAGCACTTTGAAGGGGCCCCTGGATGCCCGAGGCCCCTGGGCTATAGCCCAGTTAGACCTCGGGTTAATCCGGCCCTGATTACTGACTGCAGCACTGTGACAAGCAGTGTAACATGTGCACAATGTATCCTTTCCGTGATCCTCTTTGTGATTTAAGGTTCCCCTTTATAATCGTCTTTTGTCTTGTTAGAAGTCAGAAAGGCAAATTATTTTTGTAAAAGAGCTGTTATCTTTAGGTAAGTCCAGAGACTTACCTAAAGATAGCATTTTAGGTTGCACAGGAATGCAAGAACAATTTTTTTTTTTTTTAAAAAACACTAATTAGAGCATAAGGAAGGGGTTCAGGAGTTTAACCCCTAGATGCTTTTTTTGCTGCATTTCAAAATCATAAAATAGGTAAGGTACAGTTTTAACTCCTTTTTGGTATCGCTTTGTGTCGGATAGTGTTGTTTTGCTAAGAAGCAGAATATAGTCAGGGCTGCCAACAGGAATTCAGGGCCCCGGTACAACAACTTCATGGGGCCCCCTTATAGGTGCGCATGTTGAAAAAAATTGCCCAAAGTTGCTATTGGGTGTGGTCATACAATTGGGGGCGTGGCTATCCATCATTGGGGCATGGCTGGTGGGGGAAAAACGCTAGGCCCTGAATTCACCAGAGCGTGACATATGTCCAAGCACTCTTGACTTTCAAGACATCTAGCACCACAGTGTAGTACAGAAAGAATGCAGTGTGTACACAGAGAATTCACAGTCTTGGCACCTTACATTGGGCAGAACACTCACCAAAAATTGACATTGTCCCACTAGAATCACAACATTTCACACACTCTCCTGCTCTCTCCTACCTGTTCTTCTCACTTTCACCCTATGTGGCCGCAGGTTTCTTTATTTGCGGCTTGTCTGGGTCCTGGAATGTTGGAGGACCCTATTTGGAAAATAATGTCTGCATTTAGAAAATTACAACCAGCCCCGCCGTTAAATCAATAGCCCCAACAATAATTGTATTCCCATTTACCCCGCAAACAAAATAGCAACCATTAAATAGCCACCATCTACCTCACACACACTACATTGCCAAAAGCTCCCTGTGCCATCACACACACACATTACTGTGCCCCTTCATCATCACCATGCTATGCCCCCTTATGATTGCACTGCACCCTCCATGCTACCTTTGCCCCTTTCTTCCTCCCCCTGTGCCATGCTGTCTTTGCCCCCCCTTTCTTCAACCCCCTGTGCCATGCTGTTTCCCCCCCCCCTGTCTTCAACCCCCTGTGCAGGGCCGGACTGGCCATCTGGCACTTCTGGAAAATGCCAGAAGGGCCGAGGGGTAGATGGGCCGGCCCAACTCTTCTTGGCTTCCTGGTGGCTGGCCACCTCTGTTGCGCGCTCCTCCGCTCCCTCCCCCTTAAGTTCTGCACTGCTCCATTCAATCTAGACAAAGTTTCCAGAATTTTTTTCTGAATGGGGTAGGGGATCACGGGGGTGCCGCAATTTTCGCGCGGGGGGGGTTTTGCATGGTGCCGCGATTTTCACACGGGGGGGTCGCGGGGTGCAGAGAGTGTAAGAGAGCAAGGAGGTAGGGGATGTAGGGAGAGGGGTGAGAGAGCCAGCGGGGTACGGGGTGCTGGGAAAAGGGTGAGGGAGATCCAGGGGGAAGGGGCTGCTGGGAGAGGGGTGAGAGAGCCAGCGGGGTAGGGGTTGCTGGGAAAAAGGTGAAAGAGCCAGCGGGGTAGGGGTTGCTGGGAGAGGGGTGAGAGAGCCAGGGGGGAAGGGGGTTCAGAGAGAGGGGTGAGAGAGTCCGGGGGGAATGCGGTACAGGAAGACATGTGAGAGTGCCAGGGGAGAAGGTGGTGCAGGAAGACGTGTGAGAGAGCCCGAGGAGAAGGTGGTGCAGAGGGTTAGGTGTGAGAGAGTCAGAGGGAAGGGAGTGCAGGAAGATGTGTGAGTGCCATGGGGGTAGAGGGTGCAGGAAGACGTGTGAGAGTGCCAGGGGAGAAGATGGGTTAGGTGAGAGGGACAAAGGAGAAGATGATGCAGGGGCATATGTAAAAGAAAGTGTAAAGGGAGAGACATCTTAAGAATGGGAATGTCAGGGATGCAACCATTATGAAACACAGGTAGTAATGAAGAATGGGAATGCACAGAGGGGACAAGTGTTAAAAAAATTCCACTTCAACCACTGCACTCTGTTCCTGCTCCCGACTGCCTGTGTGAGCTGACAGCTGCTGATCCCTCCTCGCCCAGCGCGCCCAGTAAGAGAACAAAACACAGAATGCCATGATCAGGTAAGTTCATATATATTTACTCGTGTGCAATGTGTTTTTAACCATCCTTTCTTGAACTGGGGGCACTACTGTGTATCCAATGACGTTTAAAACACTATGTATTGCTCATTATTGTGCTGTAATGTTTCTTGCATATTTATCTGTACAAAGATGTGATTGTGTCAATATATCTATTTTTGTTTGCATTGTATTAAGCTGCTCCTGGGACTCACACTCTCAGTATCTGATATGCTGTACCAATTTTTATTTGTGAATGCGTTTTTTGTCTGGGCACTACTAATGATTTGGGGGCACTACTATGGCATAAATATGATTTGGGGGCACTACTGTATGGTATATGATTTGAGGGCACTACTATGCTATAATATGATTTGTGGCACTACTATGTGGCATAATATGACCTTGGGGCACTACGTTGTGACATAATATGAACTTCTGCCGAAGGCAAGTCTCTTATTGTTGAATATGATGGGAGCCCAAAAAAGTTGCTGTACTGGGGCCCAAAATTCCTCTTGTCGGCCCTGCCCCCTCCACTGCCCTCTCTCACGCTGTGTCCCCCTCCACTGCCCTCTCTCACGCTGTGTCCCCCTCCACTGCCCCTCTCACGCTGTGTCCCCCTCCTCTGCCCCGCTGTGCCCCATCCTCTGCTCTCTGTCCCTTTCCTCTGCTCTCTGTCCCCATCCTCTGCTCTCTGTCCCCCTCCTCTGCCCCGCTGTCACCATCCTCTGCTCTCTGTCCCCCTCCTCTGCTCTCTGTCCCCCTCCTCTGCCCCACTGTCACCATCCTCTGCTCTCTGTCCCCCTCCTCTGCTCTCTATCCCCCTCCTCTGCCCCGCTGTCCCCATCCTCTGCTCTCTGTCCCCATCCTCTGCTCTCTGTCCCCCTTCTCTGCCCCGCTGTCCCCATCCTCTGTTCTCTGTCCCTTTCCTCTGCCCCGCTGTCACCATCCTCTGCTCTCTGTCCCCATCCTCTGCTCTATGTCCCCCTCCTCTGCCCCGCTGTCACCATCCTCTGCTCTCTGTCCCCATCCTCTGCTCTCTGTCCCGCTTCTCTGCCCCGCTGTCACCATCCTCTGCTCTCTGTCCCCATCTTCTGCTCTCTGTCCCCCTTCTCTGCCCCGCTGTCCCCATCCTCTGCTCTCTGTCCCCATCCTCTGCTCTCTGTCCCCATCCTCTGCTCTCTGTCCCCCTCCTCTGCCCCGCTGTCCCCATCCTCTGCTCTCTGTCCCCCTCCTCTGCTCTCTGTCCCCCTCCTCTGCCCCGCTGTCCCCATCCTCTGCTCTCTGTCCCCCTCCTCTGCTCTCTGTCCCCATCCTCTGCTCTCTGTCCCCATCCTCTGCTCTCTGTCCCCCTCCTCTGCTCTCTGTCCCCATCCTCTGCTCTCTGTCCCCCTCCTCTGCCCCGCTGTCACCATCCTCTGCTCTCTGTCCCCCTCCTCTGCTCTCTGTCCCCCTCCTCTGCCCCACTGTCACCATCCTCTGCTCTCTGTCCCCCTCCTCTGCTCTCTATCCCCCTCCTCTGCCCCGCTGTCCCCATCCTCTGCTCTCTGTCCCCATCCTCTGCTCTCTGTCCCCATCCTCTGCTCTCTGTCCCCCTTCTCTGCCCCGCTGTCCCCATCCTCTGTTCTCTGTCCCTTTCATCTGCCCCGCTGTCACCATCCTCTGCTCTCTGTCCCCATCCTCTGCTCTATGTCCCCCTCCTCTGCCCCGCTGTCACCATCCTCTGCTCTCTGTCCCCATCCTCTGCTCTCTGTCCCCCTTCTCTACCCCGCTGTCACCATCCTCTGCTCTCTGTCCCCATCTTCTGCTCTCTGTCCCCATCCTCTGCTCTCTGTCCCCCTCCTCTGCCCCGCTGTCACCATCCTCTGCTCTCTGTCCCCCCCCTCTGCTCTCTGTCCCCCTCCTCTGCCCCGCTGTCACCATCCTCTGCTCTCTGTCCCCCTCCTCTGCTCTCTGTCCCCATCCTCTGCTCTCTGTCCCCCTCTTCTGCTCTCTGTCCCCCTCCTCTGCCCCACTGTCGCCCTCCTCTGCCCCGCGCCAGGCGCCAGTCATAAAAAAAAAAAGAACACAGAAACTTACCAATCCGTCGGGCGCCGGGACCCAGCAGACTCCTCCAGGAGGCTGCTGGGTCCCAGTGCCTGACGGATTGGTAAGTTTCTGTGTTCTTTTTTTTTTTATGGCTGACCCGCGGCACCCCAGTAACAGCGCCGTGGCACCCCTGGGAGCCGCGGCGCACAGTTTGAGAACCGCCGTTCTAACCTATTAGATGTTTAATGTTCTAAAATTCCTCACTTGTCCTGTGCCTCCAATGAGGTCATATGGGTTTGTTAAATCTCAAAAATTGTTTGAGGTCTGGAGATGAAGAATTATAACAACAGACCCCAAAATACAATGGCCTCCCTATAGTCACGTATGTAATAATGGAGTTACACTAACACTCCATGTTTGCATGTTTGGGGGGGTGTTTTCATTAACTAAATCCATTTAAAATCTTCTTTATTAATGATCCTTATATAATCACCTCCCCTCCAGTTTTTTTCTACCTTTCTTATTGCTGTATAAGTCATTCCTTTTGGATTAGACTCATGCTTATCCTTGAAGTGTGCGGAGAGGCTGTGTTTCTCAAATCCCTTCTTAATATTTCTAATGTGCTCACTAATCCTCAATTTAAAGGTTCTTATTGTCCTCCCTATATATATTGCATTCTGCATGGAAACTCTATCAGATATAAGAACTGAGATCTGCATAGGACCGAAGGATAATAAAAGCTTTGCTGTATCTTTAACTGAGCTATTCTCTGGAGTGTTAACAGTTAATCTTTGGGTACGCCCATCTGGTGTCATAGGGGAGGGGTTTAGGACTATAAGTTGGATGGGCGGAGTTTGCTCAGTCCTTGGCAGTTTGGAAGTTGCAGCGTGCAGACGTGGATCCTGATAAGTATCTGATTCCCCCTCTCTGTCTCCTGTTTTTTCCTGCTTGTACTCCCCTTTTTTCTCTTGCTTTTCCCACTAGCGTGTTTGTCATTCTCACCTAATTTGCTCAACCCTCTGTTTCTTTTTCTTTTACGAAATTCAACCCTCTCCTTTTTCTCCCTTCTCTACTAGCCCCCCCCTTACCCCCCCCCTCTCCCGCTAACCCCCCCACCCCACCCCCCCCTCCCGTTTTTGGTGGGGTTGCAGTTTGGCCCAATTTTCCTTCCAATTCCCCGGGTGTATCCCCCAGCGGTAATGGCGGGTGTTGGTCCCCTTCCTTTCTCCGCTAGGCCCAGCGGTTCCCCTCCCTCACCTGCACGGAGATTCAGTGGCAAGCTGAGGGTTCCTCCTTCCCGGGCATCCGCCGAGGGTTATGGTGGCGTTAGCGGGGGTCGCAGAACCGGAAGTGACGGCCGTCACTTCCGGTCGAGGTCAGCTCACGCGGCGGTTCCTCCGGTGGCTGGCGGGCTTGTTATTCCCGGGCAGAGGGCATCCAGAAGAGACAGGTGGTCCTCGGGGGGTAGTATAGTGGCGGGGGGCCCTCCACCCGCTGCTGGTAGAGTTCAGCAGTCCCGCGGGCAGCGGGTTCATGGCGGCCATGTTAGGGCGGGCGGGCATCCTGGTCCTGAGGGGGGGCGACCCCCTCCTCTCCAATTATCCCGGGTTCCAGCGGCAGATAGCTCCTCAACGGGCATAGTGGGAGCCAGTTCAGTCATCAGGGGTAGCAGGAGTAGTTTGGGCCCGGTAAGGGGGCAGAATGCAGAGGCAGATCGTGCCTCAGCAGGTTCAGCGGAACATAGGGTTCATAGCAGGGGCAACAGTGTGGTTCGGGGGGAGGCATCAGTGGCCCCTGTGGGTTCTGGTGTTAGGGGCATCCCGGTGGGAAGAGGGGGGTCCTGTCACTCAGTCTCCGGGGAACATAGGGGTCAGGTGCGGGGTTCTTCGGGGTCTCAGGTCATGGGTAGGAGCCCAGGGCAACGGTCCTGGTCTGGGCATAGGAGAGGCACGCACGGCTCGGACGAGCGGCGCGAGTCACACGATGGGGGTGTTCCTGTGAGTGAGTCCCTGGGGGCGGAGAATTATAGGGAAGTGTCGGGCTGGGAGCTGGGTCAGGGGGTGAGTTCAGATCATGGCAGAGAGCATAGAGCAACGTCCCGTGGTTCCCAGTCTCAAGCTTCTGGTAGTAACATTTCTTTCTCAGCAGTGGCCGGTGGGTATGAGGAGGAGCGTTTCGTTGGAGTGGAGCAAGTCGGCCGTCACCAGGCATGGTCCGGGGACGAAGGCTGGACGCAGGGTTCTGAGACTGGTTCGGCATTGGCAGGTGAGCGTGATTTGTCTGATGTACCTGATGTGCAATCCGTGTGGTCCGATTGTTATAGCTCTAGTACGGGTTCAGATATGTCTGGGTCTTCCTCCAAGAAACTGATTAAGAAATTGCGCAAGCATTTTGTACCGCGCGCTGGGGCTAGGCCGGCTGACGGGCGTTTAAGGCAGGCAAGAGGTTCCCGTCTTACAGGTGACGAGGAGCTGCGCTGTGCTAGTACCGGGATACTGCAAGGGGTTAGAATGGTAGTCAGAGACAGAATTCGTAAAGGCCGACTCATTGACATGTTCGCTATGACCAATAAGGGGAAAAAAGCGGTAGCCCAAGCCCTCACACGGGGTGGCGCTGGGGAGACGAGTTATAGGTCATACAAGAACTGGCTTACGGGGGCCTACCTTTTTGCGGCGTGTTATTTAGAAACGCGCCCTACAGAGTGGATGGACATGTTGAAATATTTACACATGATCCACGAGATGTATGCATCATCACGCCCCGGGGTATGGCTGGCCTATGATGAAGCGTTTCGGGAGAAATATGATGGACATGCGAGCCTCATGTTGGGATTCAAGGATGTGGAGGTATGGTTACAGGTGTCCCAAGATGGCGGGGGAGAGTCTTCACAGGGTTCAGGTTGGCGGCGGCCGTCGGGGCGCGGCAGGGGTGCCGCGCCCTTTCAGGGTAGGGGCCGCTGTTTCCCTTTTAACAAGTCCGGTTGCCTGCGCGGAGCGGCGTGTAGGTTCTCACACACCTGCACCCGCTGCGGTGGAGGTCACCCAGCTAAGACTTGTGACAGGCAGAGTCGAGGAGGGGGTGGCGACGGAAGTCGAACGGCTTCCGGACCTGCGGAAAGCCGCGTCGCCAATTAACGTGGTCAATCTCGGCCGCTGGCTGGACCGCTACCCAATAAGATGGGCTGCGGAATTTTTACGGGAGGGTTTTAGGCATGGTTTTTGGTTACCTATCGAAGGGTCTGTCGAGATCGCCTCGATGGTTAACCTAAAATCTGCGAAGGTGTTCCCCGAAATCTTGGCGGAGAAGGTGCGTAAAGAGGTGGCGCTTGGGCGGATGGTTGGGCCTTTTGCGAACCCTCCTTATCGGAACCTGGTAGTGTCACCGGTAGGGGTGGTTCCTAAAAAGGCTGCGGGGAAGTTTCGCCTAATTCAGCACCTCTCTTTCCCAAAGGGTGCATCGGTTAATGATGCCATCCCGGAAAAATTTTGCAGGGTAGTGTATCAGTCTTTTGAGGAGGCGCTGGAGATGGTGAGATCTTTTGGGCCCGGGGCTTTGATGGCGAAGGTCGACATCGAGTCGGCTTTTCGGCTTCTTCCATTGCACCCGGACTCGTTCCCTTTCATGGGTTTCCATCTGAACGATGGTTACTATGTGGATAAATGCCTCCCTATGGGGTGCGCAGTTTCATGCTCCTTCTTCGAGTGTTTTAGCACGTTTTTACACTGGTGCGTTTGTGCCGGAACCGGTCACCAGGGCGTGGCACACTATCTGGATGACTTCCTTGTAGTGGGCCCAAGCCAGGGACCCACCTATGGGGATGTTTTGTTTTCACTTAGGGCTCTTTTTCAGTCACTTGGTGTCCCGGTCGCGCATGATAAAACTGAGGGTCCTACTACCCGTTTAGCGTATTTAGGCATAGAGATCGATACGGTCTTGGGTCTTTGTAGGCTTCCAATAGAGAAGGTAGTGAAACTGCGGGAGCTTATAGGGGTGGCGCTTGGGTCTGAAGGGATGTCATTGAAAAGAACTCAGTCTATACTGGGACTTTTTAACTTCGCCTGTCGGGTAATTCCAATGGGTCGTGTGTTCTGTCGGAAGCTGGAAAGGGCAACGTCAGGGCGTAAGGGACCTCACTGTCGAGTACTGCTATCTGCCGAAATCCGGACGGATTTGGCAGTTTGGGATCTTTTCCTGCGGGATTTTAACGGGGTTAGGTTGTGGCCTTCTCTCCCTGTGTCTAGTAAGGAGCTGGAGCTACATACTGATGCGGCAGGGGGTGTGGGCTTCGGGGCATATTTCGCAGGTGACTGGTGCGCTGAGCGGTGGCCAGAAGAATGGGTGCAGGCCGGCTGGACTGCTAACCTGTTGCTGTTAGAAATCTTCCCGATCATAGTCGCCCTTGAATTGTGGGCCCCCAGATTAGTAGGGAAACAGATAGTTTTCTGGTGTGACAATTTGGGTGTCGTGCAAGTAATCAACCGGCAGAAGGCCACCTCTCAGCCGGTCATCACACTTTTGAGGAGATTAGTATGGAGGTGTTTAGTCGATGACATTAGCTTCAGGGCGCAACATGTTCCTGGGGTGGATAATGCGCTGGCAGATTCATTATCTAGGGGGGAATGGGAGAAATTTCGAGCCTTGGCACCTCAGGCATCCCTGTCGGGTTTACCTTGTCCCACTTATATCTGGCAGATTGTCAAGCCGGAGTAGAGGGTCTGGCTGAATCATCATTGGCACCCGCTACCAGGGAGAAGTATCGGTCGGCTTGGCATGACTGGTGTGCGTTCCGGGACCAGGGGCGCGAGTCAGTGGCCTCAGGGCATCAGCTAATGCTAGCGTATATTTGGGCAGGTTTCAAGTCCGGTAAGTCCAAAGCGGCAATGTCAGGGGCTTTGGCCGGGATATCCTTTTTTACCAGGCTTAGGAATGAGGTTGATTACACGAAAAGTTTCATTATAGCCAAAGCATTAAAGGGTTGGGCGAGGGAGCGCCCTGCGCTTCCGGATGGAAGACGGCCCATCGGTGAGGCTTTGTTGACGGAATTGCTGGGGGCTATTAAGGAAGTAGCACGTGATGCATTCGAGACAGCCTTATTTCGCGCAGCATTTGTCATGCTTTATTTTGGAGCTTTTAGAGTAAGTGAGGTAGTGGCCTCTTCTAAGTCTTGTCCTTTGTCAGGAATGTTGGCGCAGCATGTTATTATTTCCCCTTCCTCAGTATGTTGTAAAATTAGGAGATCAAAGTCTGACCAGTTAGGTAGAGGGCAGTGGGTTACATTGGCCCCAAAGGTGGGTTTCTTAGTTTGCCCTGTTGTTATTATGAACGAATTTGCTGTTATTCGTCCTGTGTCTGCAATTCCGTGGCTGGTGCATGGTGATGGTACCCCCCTCACCCGGTACCAGTTTACGGCAGTGTTTAAGCGTACATTGTCTAAGTTGGGCTTGGACGGATCCCAGTTCGGCACTCATTCATTCAGAATTGGTGCTGCCACGTCTGCAGCTTTGGCTGGGGCATCAGAACGGGCCATACAGGGTGTTGGCAGGTGGAAAACCAAGGTATATAAGCGTTATGTTCGTCCTGCTCTCCTTACCTAAATCTTCCTATCTTTTACCTATCTATCTCCTGCGGTGGTGGCACAGGTCTTAGACTTGCTCGGGCCTTTGGAGGTCGGGCTCGAAGGGCTTTCTCCATTTTTTTCCCACTGGGTTTTATGGTTTCACCTTCGTCTGTGCCTCCGCCCAAAACCTTTTTCCTTCTTTTGTCGGTGTGGGCGTGTTCTTGGGTGTTTGTGTCTGGTGTGCTGAGCATTTGTTAGCTCTTGTGCTTTCTGTGGTTTTGTCAAGTTCAAATTTTCAACATCATAGGGGCTCTCTGAGTTCCGTTTTCTGGATGTATGAACACGTATGGTTGCTGTTGACTAATGTTTGGTTTTCTCCACCCTACAGACCATCGGACCCCGCTGCGCATCTGGGTGCTGGGACACTCTTATATTCACTGGGCTCGATTGCACAGGGCAGCTAAGGATACTTCTCTGTTTAAGGGGGCAATGGTAGTGCAGTGGATAGGTCGTAGAGGTCTTAGATGGTCTGGTTTTCGGCATCTCCTGAGTAGTTATGTTGTCGTTGAAGGGGTACCCCAGGTCCTAGTTATTCATCTGGGTGGTAATGACATAGGAGGGTGCAAGTCGGTGGATTTGATTTTGCGTATCCAGGAGGACTTGGCTTGGGTGCAAGCATCTTGGCCTTCCCTTGTCATTTGCTGTTCGGATATTGTGCCAAGGATGGCTTGGCGTGCGTTTCCTGAAGGGCGTGTTGCTGATGGAGTAAGGAGGAAAATTAATTCGGTGGTTTCACGGTTTTTACGTTCCATGGGTGGTTGGCGGATTGTACACCCGAGTATTCGTTATCAGAGCCCCTCGCTATATAGGGGGGACGGAGTTCATTTGAGCGATGAAGGCATGGTTATTTTTGTTCGGGATATCTATGTGTTTTTAGCATCAGAAGGTTTTAGTATGGTGGCGGGCCGCGGATCCTAGGGATCCGGGCGTGGCCGGAAAAGCAGTACAGTCGACGGCCAGTGGTTTGGGCCCACATTACGGTATTGGGCATGGTGAACCCGCCTCCCTTCGAGTGAATCGGCTATTAGTCTCGGTTTCAGGCACCGCCCTTGTGGGCTGCCCTGTGGTTGCTTCCAGTATAGCCCAGAGGAGGGGCGGGTTCGGTAGATTCAGGACGTGGTGCCCCGTCCAGGTAGATATGTGCGCCCGGGGTTTGATTGGTTGGTCCCCCACTTGAACCCAGGGGTTTGGTTGTTCCCCAGTTTGTAGTCCTAAGGATATGCTAGGACAGTTGGGTTTTGCCTGGCACACGTCGGACTGACTGCTTATTTCACCTCCACCATGTTTATGAATAAATCATTTATTTGTGCCCTATTTCAGGTCTCGTGTCATTAATTCAGGTTATAAGTGCTAAGATGAAGGAGGTAAAGAGGTTAAGGTATCAGACATAAGACTTTTATAAGAACTGAGATCTGCATAGGACCGAAGGATAATAAAAGCTTTGCTGTATCTTTAACTGAGCTATTCTCTGGAGTGTTAACAGTTAATCTTTGGGTACGCCCATCTGGTGTCATAGGGGAGGGGTTTAGGACTATAAGTTGGATGGGCGGAGTTTGCTCAGTCCTTGGCAGTTTGGAAGTTGCCCACCCACCCTCCCTGGTTACGTTTGATGAGAAGAGGACGCGACTGGATGCTCTGTTGATGGATATCAGCGTTGGCAACAGCATACCTCTCAGTGAAGACGGATGGAGTTATGGCCAGAAAAGCAGTACAGTCGACGGCCAGTGGTTTGGGCCCACATTACGGTATTGGGCATGGTGAACCCGCCTCCCTTCGAGTGAATCGGCTATTAGTCTCGGTTTCAGGCACCGCCCTTGTGGGCTGCCCTGTGGTTGCTTCCAGTATAGCCCAGAGGAGGGGCGGGTTCGGTAGATTCAGGACGTGGTGCCCCGTCCAGGTAGATATGTGCGCCCGGGGTTTGATTGGTTGGTCCCCCACTTGAACCCAGGGGTTTGGTTGTTCCCCAGTTTGTAGTCCTAAGGATATGCTAGGACAGTTGGGTTTTGCCTGGCACACGTCGGACTGACTGCTTATTTCACCTCCACCATGTTTATGAATAAATCATTTATTTGTGCACTATTTCAGGTCTCGTGTCATTAATTCAGGTTATAAGTGCTAAGATGAAGGAGGTAAAGAGGTTAAGGTATCAGACATAAGACTTTTATACCAGTCCCTTACTGTCACATGTGACATTTGGAGTGATCTTATATTCCAGGCCTGTTTTTACAATTGCAACATTGACCACAGGGATAAAATCCCCCTCTACTAATGAATTCTGTAAATTACTTTGTAATTGTTAATTGGTTTTAAGTGGTTAATTGTTCTTTAGATTATGTGCTTTTTCATATACTATCTCTGGAGTTTAGGGCAGGATAGTGGCCAAACTATGGTCTGTTATTGGCCAGCGTCTCTTAAGAATTTGTTTGATCTGGTTAGCTGAGCTACTGTACTTAGTGATAAAGTATACCTTGCTATCTGTTTTGAGTGTGATTTTTCTTTATATTCCAAAAGTGCTTCTCTGCTTGCACACATGGTTGCAGAATATACCACATGGTCAGTTAAAGAGAATTAGACATAACTGAGTATTACACAACACAAGACAACACAACAACTAGCAGATAAGTTCATAGAGAAAATGTATGACCCGGAGCTAATAAGGGAGGCATTCACAGATACCACCAGTGCAAGCAGAGAAGCACTTTTGGAATTTAGGTGAGTTACCCTCACATATGTCCCATTACCATCCGCTTCTGCGTTATTGTCATACCAGTGTAGTGGCTATTGCCACTATTGATTGGAAGACCCCATTGAGCACAGACCTTGATACAAAGCATTATTTTGTCCATTGATGAATATGCATCGTTTCTGGATTGTACAATTGTTCTGAACTATTAAATTTAGACACATGGTACCTACATTGTTAATTCAATAATCTGAGCATTGGGACAAACCATGTTACAATGTAAGGGGTGCAAATTAGTTTATTATTTTGAACATAAGTTAATTACTGGCTGTTTTTCATCTATCACACAAATACTTGATAGCTTTATTTTTACCCTGAAATTTAAAGTTGATCTAGGAAATGTCCTACCCCAGCTATAAATCTGTCCCCACATTTTAAATTTAACCCCCTTCCATTGCAACATGGTTTTGCCCAGGTGCAAATCTACTCCTTTTTTTATGCTTTGCTCTCCCTAATGTACACAAAGGTTAGATGAAGAAGTTATGTAGTAATGGAATTCATTATTTTTCTGTTACTCTACCAGTTAATGTACTACCAGTAACTCTGCTCTTTGTGTTTTGTTCTCTCTATATGCAGTACATCCTTTCTTGATGATATTCTCATTTAATATATTATTTTTCAGTGTAACTGCTAAGTGGACCGATATCTGGATGGTTCATTATACAAAAGCATTAAGCACAAAAGCCTTTGTTAGTGATGAAAGAAATGAAAGTCATGGCGGCTTCAATCAATTTACGTGATAACTGCTAATCTGCCTGTAAGAATCAAACATGGAATAGCTTTTCTGTGTTTTATATTATCACTTGGAAACCTACTGTACATCTGTGATGGACAACAGGCAGCCCTCCGAGCTTTCATCTATGGTCTCCAGCTCCTTTCTGCTTTATTGTCAGATTTGTATTTTATAGTTTGTACCACTTATTTAAAATGCCTGCTAATATATTATTACAGATATATGTCTTTTTGATTCAATGTATTGTTTGAATTTATTACTCAAAGGTAATTAAATGTATCAGGTTGTCTATCACTGATCAATATACATTATAACTTTCATGTGTCATGTACAGAATTTGATATTTAGCTTAACCAATAATGTAAAAACAATATAAGCTGCTCACAGGCATCTTTCAACCCAATGACCAAATACAGGATCAAGTCTTTTTGACAGTGAAATGCCCAATTTTACATGGTGGATCATTTAGGGATTGGCTAGAGGACAAGATCCAATAGGCACACACAGTATGCATCTGCCAATCAATCACAACCCAACATCTTCACGCTATTTTTTCATCACGGGTTGATAGATGAAAATGCCAAGTATGATTCCACATAGGCCCTTGCATAGGGCGGCCGAGAGTTAGCATGCTGCAATTTTCTCTCTTTGGTTCAGAAACAAAAGTCAAGAACCATTATTCAGACCTGTGCACTCACATTTTTCAGGCCACTGTAGATGAAAGGTTCTATGCATTGGTTGTAGAGATGAGCTGAAGTTTTACACTGAATCTTTGCCACATTACAAGTATTGCTGCAAAATTTTGCATGTTTTTCTTTGGTCTTAAGTGTTCAGCGTGGAATTCTCTTTATCATTTTTGTTTTGCCTGGACTTCTCCTTTATTAGTTCCCCTTTACATCATTATGTATTATGTTTCACTCATGGAAAATGCTCTAGAAAAGACTCAGTCACACTATCTGCTGTTGTGAGAAGATGTTATTAGTTTACGGAACGTGGACCTTCACCTAGAGACACCACTGTTTCTCTCCTGCAGTCAGCAGCATGGAGCCAATTTCGCTTGCCCTGGATGGACCAATGGATGATGCCACGTACACAGTGGTATTCTCGGGTTGTTACATGTGTGACAAAGTGTTGCCCAATGGTGATCAGGATCTGGATGTGGGTCTAGTGGGCATAAGTGAATAATCTGTATAGTAATTCCATTGGTACACTAAATCAAGATGACATTGTATGACCTTACTTATTTATTAGCAGTTATTTATATAGCACCAACAATCATTTTACAGATAATGTTTAATTGTTCTCATCAGTCCCAGTGGAGCTTACAATCTATATTCCCTAACACACACACACACACTATGGATAATTTTGTCGGAAGCCAATTAACCGGGCAGTTGGTCTTTGGCGTGTGTGAGGAAACCAGCACAGAGGAAACTCACCCAAAATGGGGAGAACATACAAACTTCACACAGATAGGGTCATGTTCGAGCCTATGGTCCTAGCGCTTTGCAGCAGCAATGCTAACCAGTGTGCCACGGTGCTGATATACAACTGTACCTACGCTGCCCTGACCTAGAAGCAGTACTACTTCGCAATACGCTATACTCACAGTCTGAGGTACAGACGGCCCTTTATAAATTTAGGAGAGACAATTCCTATACCCAACAGGACAGAGCTTTGCTCACAGTGATCAATAGGTGTGTTATCCCCCATTGTCCCAGCTCTATTTATAGACTATATTCTGCCTAATTACAAATACAGGTCCCTATAGCATCCATCAGAACGGTGAAGCAAAAGCAGAACTAGAAGATTTTATCTCCGGAGCTTCACATCTCTGAGAAACGGCTGTTCTGTTGCAAAGTGCAATTTGCAAGAAATTTTCTCGCAACTGTTCTCATGTCTAACTGGCTGGTATGGAGGTAATGGGTACACTTACTGTCACCTCCGCTGAGCCTGCACCATGCCAGGATCCTCTACAGCTGAGCCTACGTGCAATATAAGGCTAATAACGAGGATATCTGTGTATATTTGGCTGGCATTTGCACACCAGGTGGCAGACAATTGGTGGCTGTTACTCTGTAACTTTCGACTGAATACGACTTGAAGGGCGGAACCTGGGTGAGAAGGGGCGGATGAGCGTAGGCAATGTACAGTCAGGGTGTGCCGAGGGCATTCCGGCACAGATCCTGGGTTTAATGTAAGTACACATTGATCTATAGTCATATCATATGCACCAGTTACAGGCAGGTGTAAGTAGTTTTGTAGTTGTAGTTTTGATTATTGGACAGTCCAGGTCAGTTAGCTGACGATTGTGTGATCATAATATAATGTTTCTTAATCTAACGTCATGCTACAGGATATTTCCGCTTCAAATGTTATACTATTCTATTGGACTATCCCGGACGGCCAGCTGACGATCATGTGATCATGAATTTGACAACACAATGTCAAACTACCGGATATCCTCGGACGGTCAGCTGATGATAACGTGACCAGCCCCATGTGACCAGTTTGGTGTATTTAAACCAGCGCCGCTGGACTTTCTCATTATATCTACCTCTGATGAAGCGGCGACACGCCGAGAAACGCGTCAGGATTGTTACTCACAGAGTATAAACAGATGGTGGCCAGTCTATAACCCCGGGGTTATTTTGGATTGAATAGCGCATTTCAAGCCGTTATTTTAAAACCTCACTGGAGACCGTGGAGTAGGACCTCTTATGGCAGCTTGGAACCTATGGGCTCATGAAAGATAAGCTAAGTACCTGATAATATCTACAAGTGCTGATTGCACTGATCGGTGCATTTTATATTGGGACACCGATACAGGTTCTTCAATTATCTAGCATTACATTGGCCTAAGAGGATCACAACACTTCCATTAATATTTAATGCTCCTGCTGTGAATGGACATTGTTAACGGCATTTTTTCTATATATCGTACCATATTAATCATTTTTCTGGCCATTTCATTTGATTGATGGATGACTTGCTCACTATATTAGCGGTCAGCGTCTATTTTTATACTGATTCTACTATGGTTATATGTTTTATCCGTATTTTACTTGAGATTAAATTGTAAATTTACTATGCTTTATGCTTTGCGCTCTTCCTTGTTTGGTATGTTATTTTGTATTTTTGACAGATCCAGATTCTGTCTTTGAAGAGCTGCAGCATTAGCTTTTCTTGAAGGATAATTGCAGCGCCTTACAAATGTATACATGTTATATTTATCTATCTGGTTGGTAAGGCTGCAGCACAGATCTTCTCAACCTTTTTATATGTGTTGTTGATATGTTTTATTGATACCTACATGATCCACAGGTAGAAGATAGAACCAACCCGATTGTTCACATTCAATTTATTGTATTCAGGTGTATTTGCTACTTATTAGCATAATTCATTATGTCTTCACTAAGATGTGTGACCGAGAGACTAGAAAGAAAGCAAGGTTACACTACTCGGCCTAACAGTTCTGCATCAAATAACATGGGTGATAATAATCTTAAAATGTATAAACTTTTCAATAAATTAGAATCCCTATGTTTAACTGAGACGCGGCATTGGTGGGATCAGATTTCACTACAAAAATATCTTGATGGAGGTATTATTCCAAGAGGTTTACGACTCTTTAAATCTGCCTCTTTTCAAGAGGATCCTGGTTTCACTAAAGAATGGAATACACTTTTAGATAACTGTTCGTTCTCCTTGATGCGGTTGTTGATTCAGTATAGGAACAATAAGGTGGACACCTTACAGGTAGAGATTGAGAATATACAGGGATCCCTGAAACAATATGAAAATATAGAGGGTTTTAAGGAAAGAGATCATAAGATCAATCTAAGAGTAGAGGATTTTGAAAAATCCCTCATAATGCGTAAAGATAACAAGTTAGATAGGGATCGTGAGGACTACAAATTAGACCAAGTTAGATCCTATAACACCATTAATAAACAAAAAATCCCTTTTAGGGGTAGAGACACTTCACGTGCAAGACACCCCTATAATTCGGTCAATCAAAGAAGATTCCGTTCTCGAGAACAACCTTCATCTCCCTATAGATCAGAGCCACAGAGACCCCCAATGAGAAAATCATCATACTATGGTGGCGAGGCAGGAGTACAACATAGTGGTAATACAAATAACACAAATAGAGGGAACAACAGGTTTGGAGAGAAACCTCTATCAACTCGCAATGAATATGAACCTACTGTTAAGAGTCCTCCATCTAGAAGTTCCAACAGTCATGATCAACATGGTTGTAACGAACAGGGCGCCTCTGCTTCCTCTAATTCATCCTCTTTTTTAGGAGACGGAATGTTCGCTCCGTCATATGCACTAAAAACACAAGAAAAAAGTTTTTCTTCATTCAAAAGAACAAGAGAGGAAGACTCAGGGGATCCAGAGGAGGCTCTGCTAAGTCACGTAAAAAACACACGCCGTTACTAACGGGTAAAGGTGTTTTTAACCTTTCATCTAAGAAACTATCACAGACAGAATTGAGATTACTTGAAAGGGGACTCAAATTTGCCCCGGCAAGCAAACCTAATCTTTTCGACCTATTTGTTGATTTGAATAGGTATGTAAGAACATTGAGCAGGAAACGTTATTTTGCTTATAAAGGTTTGAGGAAAATTAAAAGTGAGGCATCCCCAATTGTGTTGGATAAGGATGACAGGTTAGCACTTCTGAATCTTGAATCTTTGAGAGAAGAAAGCTCTGAATCTGAATGTGTTTCTGAAATAGAGCTTTTTGATATTAATTCTTCAAATAGACATAGAATCTTTCATAAGAAATCAAATTTTTATCCCCTTCAGTTCAAGGGCCCTCTTATTGAGAGTTTTTATCAAAACACAATGAATGACTTTAAAACTTTATGTACTAAGGCAGAGAAAGAACCCCTCAGGGATAATCTAACCCCAAGGGAAAGGAAAGCACTAAAAGAGCTTATAAGTGATTCTGGGATTATTGTTAAATCAGCGGATAAAGGGGGAGGCTTGGTTATCCAGAATGTGGTGGATTACCAAAATGAGGCTATGAGACAACTTAACAATAGTCTCTTCTATACTAAATTGGATAAGGATCCCACATTAATCTTTCAGAATAATCTCAAGTTTCTGCTGGATGGTGCATTAATTAATGGTGTAATTTCCAAAGAAATATTTGCTTTTCTTTATATCCAATATCCGATTATCCCCACGTATTATCATTTACCTAAGATTCATAAGTCACTCATATCACCTCCTGGTCGTCCTATTATTTCAGGTGTTGGGTCCCTGTCTAGTAATCTATCTTTTTTTGTTGATTCACATTTACAACCTCTAGTCATTAAACTCAAGTCACACATTAAGGATACCATAAGTTTTTTAAATTTGGTCAGAAATATAGTTTGGAAACCTTCATACCAGTTCTTGACATGTGATGTGGAGGCATTGTACTCTAATATTCCTCATATAAAAGGTATAACTGCAGTTCAATACTATTTATCTCAACAAGATTCAATGGATCAATCACTATGTGACTTTTTACTTGATGCTATACATTTCATTCTACACCAGAATTATTTTATATTTAATCACCAATTTTATCTACAGGTGAAAGGGACGGCGATGGGGACCAGGTTCGCCCCGAGTTTTGCGAACCTGTATATGGGTCTGTTCGAAGAGCGGTACATATGGGGTTCTAACTTTGGGGCGAACCTGGTCCTATTCGGCCGCTATATTGATGATTTATTTTTTATTTGGGATGGTGATTCCCAATCCATAACTGCATTTATATCACATCTCAACACAAATGATTTTGGTTTAAGGTTCACTAGTACTCACCATCCAGCAGAAATCAATTATCTGGATGTCACTTTACGTATAGAAGAATCCTCTATTGTCACGGAAAGTTTTTCAAAACAAGTTGACTCACATAGGTATGTGCACTTTAAAAGTAGTCATTTGAATTCTTGGAAAAATAGCATACCGAAAAGTCAGTTCTTCCGCATGCGAAGAAACTGTTCAGATTTAAAGGATTTCAATAAACATTCTGAGAAATTGCGTGAAGCATTTATAGAACAGGATTATCCTGAAGAGCTTGTACAAAAAGCTTACATTGAAGCTCTTGGTACAGATAGGGATTGTCTTTTAACCACATGCCATAAAAAGATTGATTCTGATAGATCAGTGGTATTTATTACTCAGTACAATAGTCATGCGAATGAAATCAGACGCATTATTACCAAAAACTCTGTTTTATTAGAATTGGATGACTGTATAGGTCAATATGTCAATAAGGGTAATAATACAATTTTTAGGAAATCGAAGAATCTTAAAAATAAACTATCACCAAGTTTCTTTAGGGAAAATTTGGGTGTTAAATCCCCTTCAATGAATCCTCTTACAGGTTGCTGGTTAACAACTAAACCCACCGGCTTCTATAAATGTGGCAAAAGCAGGTGTATCACTTGCCTGTTCGTTGATCATAAATGTACAGATTTTATCTCCTTTTCAACAGGAGCAAGTTTTGAGATCGAGAAAACTATGAACTGTTGTTCTTCTTATGTGGTATACCTTATTAACTGCAAGTGTGGGATGCAGTATGTGGGTCGTACGATTCGTACACTCAACGTGCGGTTTTTAGAACATCGCCGCAACATTCTTAAAGGCAATAAGTCACACAGCCTATCGTCTCATATCAATGCATGTCAAAAAGGGAAATTAGAGGGCTTAAAGGTTCGAGCAATAGAACAGATTAATCCAACACCTAGGGGGGGAGATCGCTTCAATGTTCTTTGTAAACGTGAGGCTTTCTGGATCTTTAGATTAAAAACTTTGTTACCGTCTGGTCTCAATGACAGTATTGAACTGAACAATATATAAAGTTTAAAACATATCTTTACAACTTATGTATGGCTTTTAATTTTCAACTTTAGCCTTTGTATTGTAATGGTTATTAATACCACCATTAATGATCCTTGAGCCTCTACAGGTTTTTGGACTTCAATTTAGAATATTGGTCATTCTGTTCTCTTATATATTATATATCTGTAATACTATATATAAGTAGGCACTGTATATTGATAGATATAGGCTTTGCTTATGTAGTTTAATCGGTTCTGTGGATCATGTTAGGTTGTACATATGCATTGGTTATATGCATTATTTAATAAAATGTAATAATTTTTAGATATAGGTTGTGATTTTGTAAGAAGATCTTTTATCCATGGTTTGATTTGTGTGGATAAGCATTACCTATACTTTGTGTTCTTTCTGGGGATCCGGTTATGAGAGACACAATATCTCTCATGGAGTTATATTGCCAGATATCCCTATATTGTAGTTTTGATTATTGGACAGTCCAGGTCAGTTAGCTGACGATTGTGTGATCATAATATAATGTTTCTTAATCTAACGTCATGCTACAGGATATTTCCGCTTCAAATGTTATACTATTCTATTGGACTATCCCGGACGGCCAGCTGACGATCATGTGATCATGAATTTGACAACACAATGTCAAACTACCGGATATCCTCGGACGGTCAGCTGATGATAACGTGACCAGCCCCATGTGACCAGTTTGGTGTATTTAAACCAGCGCCGCTGGACTTTCTCATTATATCTACCTCTGATGAAGCGGCGACACGCCGAGAAACGCGTCAGGATTGTTACTCACAGAGTATAAACAGATGGTGGCCAGTCTATAACCCCGGGGTTATTTTGGATTGAATAGCGCATTTCAAGCCGTTATTTTAAAACCTCACTGGAGACCGTGGAGTAGGACCTCTTATGGCAGCTTGGAACCTATGGGCTCATGAAAGATAAGCTAAGTACCTGATAATATCTACAAGTGCTGATTGCACTGATCGGTGCATTTTATATTGGGACACCGATACAGGTTCTTCAATTATCTAGCATTACATTGGCCTAAGAGGATCACAACACTTCCATTAATATTTAATGCTCCTGCTGTGAATGGACATTGTTAACGGCATTTTTTCTATATATGGTACCATATTAATCATTTTTCTGGCCATTTCATTTGATTGATGGATGACTTGCTCACTATATTAGCGGTCAGCGTCTATTTTTATACTGATTCTACTATGGTTATATGTTTTATCCGTATTTTACTTGAGATTAAATTGTAAATTTACTATGCTTTATGCTTTGCGCTCTTCCTTGTTTGGTATATTATTTTGTATTTTTGACAGATCCAGATTCTGTCTTTGAAGAGCTGCAGCATTAGCTTTTCTTGAAGGATAATTGCAGCGCCTTACAAATGTATACAGGTGTAAGTACTAACTGATGACTGACACAGCATAGTCTGTATATCAAATACTACATGTATGTGTGAAACTAGATTGTACAAAACATGGGTGTGCAAGTGAGACTATAAAAACGCATTGAATGTATAGTAATCAGCAGAACATACATTATAACATTCTTCTAAGTAACAATGTGTTGTTGGTTTAACCACATGACTCAGACAACGCTCTGCACATATGTGTCTGGTCATCTGTTCTGTTACCCACACAGCTTCATCTGACTAATTACTGTCTTCTGTGTGGTGAAGTTGCTACAGCTAATAATAATAATATAAATACGTGGACAGTGCTTCTTCTGCTAAAATACATATAGAGATTTTTTTTAAATAATTGTATTAAGCACTGTGGACCCATTTATGATGCACTGGATCCACACTGCAAATCACTTTCATTTTGAACCCATGGGTCTATATGGTCTTCTTAGGGCACTTCAAAGTGCTCTTCAATAATGTCCTCCCACATTGCTGTTTCACATACACCAAACTGGGCAGAAGTATCTACAAGGTCGCCTATGAAGCACTTGGAGAGCACGCAACTCAAGAATTGGAGCAGGTCCGACTTATGTTCAAAATAACAAATAAGGACCATTAGTATTGTCAGACTGTCTCCATATCTGTACTTTATCAATGTACAGGGTGGGGCATAAAGATCTCCCACATACACGCCTATATGAGTATTTATTTTAAAGTGAGGCAGCTCTACCTTTATAGGACTCCTGTCTGGTTTATGCAATATGACCATGACTGAGGATCTATGAGATCTAGCTAAACAGATAAACTGTACAAGTGCATTATTATATTCTGCCCAACAGTCAGAAGTTCTCCTGGGATTTCTGGGGAGGTGGAATAATCTGTAGAGAGGCATTGTACAAAAGTATAATGGTATAAATAAGGCATCAAACTCCAACCTCCTACCAATTTAGACCACTACTATCATTGTGAAGATATGTGGTTCCCAAGTCACTCAGACACGGTATTAGAGGAAAAATAGAATGATGATTTATTCTGCAGAACAGGATTAAATACAGCATGGCCCCTTAACAATAGCAGGTCCAACAAGTGAGAAAATCAGTTCAAATAAATCCAGTGAGATAGGTTCCACAGCACATCTCTGGCAGAACATCACCTCTTGGCCAAAGTCAGTCACATACATCTCCAGCTCCCCGGGTAGCCTCTTTTATCACCTCATAATCCCACCTTGGGAACTGCCTGCCCAGGGGAGTTGCAAAAGGTCTCGATTGGTGGGCTTCTCACACTACCCAGCCCCCTCCCCTACCTCCCCAGGTGACCGCTGTTGGGTGCGGCTCCTGGCTGTCTGTAGAGCTCACTAGTGGTCAATAGGGAGCAAACAGAAATGACAATAGTAGCTTAATTCACTCAACAGTGTTCCCTGTGGAGGTGGAATTTCACACCCAAAGTCCTTTTCCGAGGAGATGTTATAGTTTCATCACTGATACTTCCTAATAACAACATGGCTAAAAAGTGCAGTCCGGTTATGGATTAGATTAAGGGGGTTCTTACCCCATGCCTGTTTTTTTACAATCATTAAAATAAAGTTCCAATGTTGTCCCTAATACAGCTCACTTTAGCTTTATTAATGTCTTAAATTAATCACGATAGTAACAGGATATCAGGACTGACTATAGAAATATAAATAGTACATTTAGGAATTTTGTGTATTTAAGGATTTTTTTTAAAAAAAACCTTAAAGTTTGTCTACTGAAGTGCATCAGAAAGGTGGATAATGAGTCCTATTAAGTATAGTGGGAGTCCTAATCTCTGCCCGCTATGAGCTGGGGATAAAACACTTGACAGGGTGAAAATGGCTGCGGTCAATACTGCAAAGAAGGAACTCCCTTTATCTCTCAGATAACATGACATTCTGCACCACTCTGCAGAACCAGGGGCACCTTGGCACCTCCTGTGTACTTAGGAAGGAACTCCCGCACTCCACCCAGTTTCTCCCATTGGCCGATGTAAACGTCTGCTCCTCTGCAAACTGTAAATATAGGAGAGGAAAAATGTTATAGCAAAGCCAAAAACACTCTAGCAATCTTATCATTTTGTTCCACAAACCAATACACTCTGGTGGAAATCTACGTGCCCCAGTTTTGTGCCTCACGAGGACCATTTTCTGCATCGTACATGAAGCCCAGTGTTTGCAGTTCCACTGTGTCTTCAAAGTTTGTGGAATATGAGGATTTTAGTCATTTTTAGACAGACCAGGTGGGTTTGTTTTGATTACCTCTTTTACACCCACATACCCAGGTGGGTCTTGGCCATGATGCCCTGTCTTCTGCCTGTCTAAACTTCTTGACATAGAGGTCTATTTACTAATCTGACCCCATTTCTGGTGAAAAGCAATAATGTATGTGGTGTTTATAGCAGTGGAAAAAATATACTTTCTCCAATATTTAAGAAAATTACCTTCCTGGGGCAGTACTGGCGAAAAACAACTGCCCCAGAGAAGACTTTCCTCCACAGTGTTAACTTTCACCATTGTTGCAGAATGGAGATATCACAAGATTGTGGTTCTGCAGTCCGCTAGCAGGGTAATGTTCTATAAAGTAATATACAGTTGCAGTGTATATTACAAGATTTAAGCAGAAAAAATATATAAGCAGATGGGTCCGAACACTATTCATGCACATGTGTCCTCTGCTGTCTGGACTTGTTCATACATTGTGGGCCTCATTTAGGAGCAAGACAAAGAAAGGTGCAAATTTGCTCCTTGACAAACCATGTGGCAATGCAATGGAAATGCGGATATAATTTACTCTAAATGAAACCCTCTATATTCACGTCAAAAACGTAATTAAGATTCCTTCCCCTAACCACAGCTACTGTACATCCTTTTCCTCACTCAGTCTCTGTTCCTTCTGAGTTAGTCAGCATGCAGCTACACGGTGGGATAACCCTCAGTGTCCTTCTCTCAGCTGTCATCATCTTTGTCTCAGGTTAGTGTCTGATAATGTAACATTCTGGGTGTTGTATAGTATGATATTGTTTGTGTTGCTGCAGGATGATAGTTTGATGACTGGAGAACAGAACGGTGTGCAGTGCACAGCAAGGTATGAAGTAATGGAGGTTAAACACTTAGGGGCTCATGTTAAGTTGAACGCAAACCGCGTCCTTGGCATATAATACGTTTTGTTACATCTGTGCATGCGCACAAACCACTAATTTCGGAAAGAATGGAGGGTTATCTTCCCTACCTTATATTGCTAATTCATGTAATATTATGCATAGTACACTAGATTATGGCCAGGAAGGAGTTTCTAAAGCAAATGTGGGTAATTCTGGTTAAGCTTATTCTGCCAGTATTTGGTTGGTTCACAATCACATATAAGAAATATGGGAATTCTATATATCCAACCAGTTGTGGAACTAGCCAGCTGTAGGCCCCAGTGCAGGGAGGCGGGAACCGGGGCCCCCGACCCTCGGCACCTGTTATGCAGCGGGCCCCATTATCTCCATGGGTTGCACCAATGGTAGTTCTGCCACTGCATGCATCCACCACTTTCTGTCTATAAATTGCAAAATTGGTGCATCATCCCCATTGATATAGATTTTTTTGCATTGGTGTTAATAGATGTTCTCTTTTCCTGTCTTGGGGACAGCGTGATACATTTCACTAGTACCTTTGTTACCACTGACATGAGGTTTATCACCCTGACACCTTATTCCTATGACATATTTCCTTTTCTTGCTCTGTGGTAAACTAAAGAGCTTGTGGAAACATTTCTAATCAATGCAGATGTTCGGATTCCATTTCTAATGTGACAAAAGTTCCTCCATTATCTGCTTGTAGGGTTTCAATTAGTTCATTGTCTCTTTTCTTCATCATTACTACACACTTATCGGTTTGAAAGCTAAAGTAGGAAAAACTAATAGTAAGTCAGATTCCTTATTTCTGAACTGTTAATGTCATTAATTAATTGAGTATATTACAATTTGCGCATTTTTTGACTACAATACAGAAGTTTTTAGTAGGCATCATTCTATGTAACCCTCTAAAACGCCCGTCTTGTACCACAGCAACCAAAGACAGGGGGTCCCGCTGTTATGTTAATGCGTCCCATCTAATAGTCTATAATATATACATATATATATATATATATATATATATATAAACAGTGGTGGAAATGAAGTGTACTCAGGGGTATATGCCATACCACAGCTTCTTCTACTGTCTTCATTCTAACTCTAGAAATCCCATTCGCGCACATTCTTATTACATTTTCCATCCCAGCACTTCTAAACGTCAAGTGCCCCTAACTATAGTCTATAGTCTATACAGCCTATATCTCTTCTTATTTTTAGTGTCCAGTAATAGTAAATATCACGATACTATATCTGTTACCCATCCACTTGGTACCCGTCAGGTATATTTTTTGTTAGGTTCACTTGCATGTAACCCCTCATAAAGCAGAATAGTAAATTAAAATTCAGGAAAAATAATTGTGGAACATAATTTACATATCTATTCTGTTTGTATTGAAATAAAGGATATGAAACGGAGCACCATGGCCTCTTGAGCTAATTAAAATAACGGAACATATTGTCCTTTCAGTGGTAGTCGGAGTAACGCAATTGTCAAGTTAATACTTAAAATGCTGTTATATTGTTAGTGAAAAGTGTCTGGATAAAGAAATATAAGTGCTGCAGGATGCTTATATATCAATAATGGGCAATTGGAAACAAAATGGTCCTTATTACCACAATAGATGATAAGCCAGCAGATGGTCACCTGGGGCCTGATTCATTAAGGATCTTAACTTCAGAAACTTCTTATTTCAGTCTCCTGGACAAAACCATGTTACAATGCAAGGGGTGCAAATTAGTATTCTGTTTTGCACATAAGTGAAATACTGACTGCTTTTTCATGTAGCACAAAAATACTTGATAGCTCATTTGTACACTGAAATTTAAAGTTGATATTTGTGTGCTACATGAAAAAGCAGTCAGTATTTAACTTATGTGCAAATCAGAATGCTAATTTGCACTCAGTCCTCACCGGCAGGGAGAACTGAGCCTCACTGCCGGTTATAGCGTCCTGTTTCAGTAGTGCTGCCTGCTACTTTGGCCCTGTGTTTGGAGTTTAACCTAAGATTGATTTCCCGTGTATGAGCATTTCCTGTTCCTGGACTCTGAACCTGTGCTTCTGACCCTGATCTATTGCCTGAACCCAGATTCTGATTCTCTGCAAGTGACCCTGATCTTACGCCTGTCCCTGGATCCTGAACCTGTGCCTGTGACCCCTGACCTTGGTTTGTTCTCTGGATACGTTGTCTACTGCCGGCCCCGATTCTGGCCCGGACCCCATGCTGCTATCTGTCATAGCACTCTATTCCTTAGCTGGTACACATCTCTCGACCCTCTGTTTGTCTGCAGCCAAGTCTGTCTCCACCACTAGGGGCAACAGTGAACACCAGACTTCATAGCAGACTCCGGGTTTTGCTGTACTGGCTGGAGGGGTTCCAAACATGAAGTTTTTCAGAAGCAGAAAACAGCAAAGCATAACATACAGATAAATCAGCGTGAAGTCATCATACAAGTTGGTGATGTCAGTTTAACTTTCCCAATCTTTAAACAAGTTTCTGTAAAATCAATGTACTATTTATATCCTCCTCTCTTCTCCTCCCTCCTCCTAGCAGCCTAGATGTAGGCAGGCATGGAGGCCTGGCGCCACCATCTTGGTGAAGCCGATTGGCAGCTCCATATTGTGAAGCCGCGCCGCGATGCGGGTCACAGTAAGAAGTAGATCGAGGAAATAAATTTCACATTTCTTTTCTTTCATCACCTTTATATATATTTTATTTTACTGCTTAATTTAATTAATATATAACATCATCAATGTACTTTTCCACAATAAAATATCCTCCAGGTGGTGTTGTTCATAAGCAAATGCTCTCCCATTGGAGCACACAGATCAAGGCCATGAAACACAATTACCCGTCCCCAGCTTATGTATTGCTGCATTGCCATTTGCCGGTAGCAGTGTGTTGCCAACCAATTAACTGTTAACCAATCACTCTCCCTTCAGCCGGACCTCCTATGGTGGTAGGAGGGATAGGACACGTTACAACACTAGACACCATGGAGGGAGCGTATTATAACATCCTCGCTGTGCGAGGGAACACAGCCTCCCACAACGTGCTCTGCTATACTTCCGATGCAAAAGAAATTGTGGCAATCCCTAAGGAGAGGACAGTGTTGTACAAAGCCTTTTCCAGACGTGGATGTGGCGGAGATGTCTTCTGCTTCCTGTATCTATGGGATTTGAGATAAGCTATTGACCATATATATATATATAATTTAGACATGTAAAATATCATCCCTGGTCATTTAAAGGTCTACCCTATAAACCATCCTTCACGCTGGGGGAAACAGGAGACCTCCAGTGTACTGAGATCACTACTTTTAAAGCATTGTTAAAGTGTCTAACTAATGCGTTTTTGTACTGGGAGGTTGAATAACCAAATGTCTAGTCCCCCAGGCACAGGGCTTCGCATAATTTCCATAGCATATTCTCTAACCCAAGACATCAGTGTGCATTTTACAAAGTTGAGACGGACACTTATACCACGAGAGAGAACCTTGAACTGCATTTTCACAGAAAGACTGGTAGAGCAGACTTTAGTCCAAGTCCAGTAGCTACTTGACCTTACCAGATCCTGGTACCAAGACCAGGTGTAACACAGTAAGGAGTTAAATAGGTTTACAATAAGCATGTTATAGATGTTAGAAATTGTATGTTTGGATTTTTGGGAGAAGTCCTCAAAACTAGTCAGACTGATTCCCACCCCTACCAAAATTTCATTATTATCTAGTTTGCGGGTTTAACAAGAAACAGAAAAGGCGCACACATTAGCCACCAGCTGACCGCTCCTGACCATTGCTCCTTCAGACCATGACCTAAAAGCCCATGGTGACAATTCCGGCAGAAAGTCTGGCTTGAAGGTTAAGGGAGTGAGAAGGGATAATAGGACATTTTAATGTCCGTAGTCTGGTGCAGCATTGAAGAGTTGGACCAATGGTGGGATGGGATGAAAGTGGTAATTTGACCCTCTATCATGACCCATTGTTTAGAGTCAATGGTTCTAATCCATTCTAGTATCCTATTAAGTAGCATGGTCTGGTAGTATTTGAAGAACAGAGGTGATTGCAGACTTCCCTGTGTTTTCCGCCTATAGAGGATGTGATAAAATCTAGGGGTTTTCCCCACCCAAACAAATTCACGGACTTGCCTTTAGAGATCAGTAAAATATCAGGGAGGAATGTAGATAGAGAGTGTTTGTAGGAGATACAGAAGCTTTTGTAAGATGTTCATTTTAATGTTGTTGATTGGCGTCAGTCAGGAGAATCCCTGAGACTGGCAGTTCCTAAACTCTGTGTGGAACTTAGAAATTGAGGGGACAAAATTAGCTTTGTACATGTTAGAGAGATCATTACCTAATAATACCCCAATATATTTGATGTGACTGGGGTGCTAGGTAAAAGGGACTGATTGTTGGAGCCACTCTAGAGCTGTTGTCGATATCAGACCCATAGATTTGGCATAATTTATTTAGACGCTAGATAGTACCAAACTGCTTGATTTCTATAACAATTTGCATAATGAAATCACAGTACTGGTGATGATTGTCAGTAGGTCAGCTGCAAATACCACCAGTTTATGTCCCGTCCCCCCCAGCACCATGGACAGATCAGAGTTGATTCCAATAGACCTGGCCAAAGCCAAATTCAGGGGGGAAGCTGGCAACCTGGCCATATCCTATTGTTTAAAGAGAACATGTCAGAAAGGGAGCCATAGGAACCGTATAAAGGCTCTTGTGTTTCTATCGTAAAGCCCTTGTCTTCATTCTTGATCAAATCTTTAATATTTTATTTGCCTTCATTGATCCTATGGTGTTATATATCTTATATTCTATTTTTGATTATTTTTCCTTTTTCAGGAATCTTTAGTATGTAGCTTGTGGCAATGATCACTACCTTTTGCTGTATTTTGTGATTTGGCCCTCAAACTGTCTCTCTCTTATTGCCAGGATTTTTTGCATATTTCACTTCATCCTTTAATATTATTTTTATTTGTGAAAATCTACTGCACTATTTTAAACTTAGCCTGTATGTTCAACATATCCCTTTCTTTCCTGGATCTAACATATTGAGTGCCTTTTTTATATTTAAAATCTGTTTTATCTCTACTGTATTTTTTTTCTAAGTAATCACCTTCTCCCTTTTATTGAGCCGTTGGATAATTCCTTCTTCCATCTCTCTAAAATATTCAAGATCAGAAAACAGAGAAACTAATGATTTGATCTCTTGTTCTAAATGTATTGAATCTTTTCTCCTGAAGTTCATTTATAAAGATATATTTTTGCAATATCAGACTTTGTCATTGTTTTTTTTTTGCATTGAGGTACTGTTGTATGTTTTAAGCAGTATTAAGGAGACATCAAAGGATAAAGAATCATCTAACATCCTTTTATGACCTATAAGTGAACACATCACCAACATAAATGTGAGTTTAACTCACTAATATCTATTTTTGCATGTTTTCGCGTTATTAGACTATGTTGTTTTTGTTAAAAAATGTTGAGGTATCGATTGATATGCTCCTATGTATTGATTAGTTTATTGAATCTTCCTGAGTCTGAAAACCAATTAGAGGCCATATATCTTCTGGGGAAAAAAAAAGATTCTTTTAACTTTGGGCTTCTTCATTGGAATATTTTTTGTATGTTTAGTATTATGTTTGTGTCTCCCTTAATGTGTTTTTCATGTGGCTACGGGTGCTGTCCTATAAAGCATGGAGTAATTGGGGAAAAATGGATACAGATATAGAAAGCGCTATAGGGACACCTGTCATGTCACGGTTTTATCACGATGGCGCTACCATTGCCGTTGCCATTTGACTTCATGTTACTATAATGTAACTCCCAGAATCTTTAATACGTTTTGACTGCAGTATAAGTTCGAGCTGCTTGGGGGACTTTTACAGCAAATAACAGAAGTGAATTATTCATAAGATTAGGAGTACAGTATAGATCCATCCGGAGTTATAATGAAACGGTCATCAGCATTATCTTCCCCAGACCAAGTAGTTTAAGTGACCCTGGTAAAAAGATGACAATGATGACTTCAGTCTACGTTTTAACTTTGTGTAAAAAATAAATATATCACTAAACAAACACATTTAATAAAAAACTGTGTGACCAGTTAAAAAAAAAATCCATCCTGCACTAACCCCCAGCCCCAAGCTCCACCGACTGGCCACGTCACACTATGATGGAAACCTGCAGATTGTGATCCCCCTGTTATAAAGTGACCACCCTGGTCTAGACCCTCTATGAGGGGAAGCTGCAAACAAATGATCACTGAACAGTGATGAGGTCAAGAGTCTGATTCTGCCCAAGGTCCAATCTGGTTGGAGTTTGTATTTCTCCCCTTTCTTTGTGTGATACAGAAATTAGACTCTAAGCTCTACTGGGACATGGATAAATATTTTTCTATACCGTGCTGCATAACATAGTGGTGTTATAGAAACAATAATAATAATGGCAAAAAATTATTTTGACTCCCTGGTTGCCACCTCAATTGTCCTAGTGTAATGGGACCGAGGTCACTAGTAACTTGCCCCATTATAGTAAAATATAATAAGTACATTAATAAAATATACACAATGGTAACAAAACGTTAACCGAGTATTAAAAATTAGTATTTAAATAAAGAAATTCCTCTTATATAAAAAATAATTTATTCATCATTGGTGGAACAGCAGCAGCACATGTATCTGAAAAAGATGGGAAAAAATGAGACGTGCTAACAATCAGAGATTTGCTCTGTATAAGTAATTGTTTCATACAAAAGAGACAATTTGTTTTGAGACACTGTAAAGATTTTTATACATACTATATTTAAACGTAAGAACTAGTGTTCTGAGCCCATAGTATTATTCTTGTTACCCACATGTCCTTAGAGCTAATACACGTGTTCTGATTATTTAACCATCTCATCTATCAGATACTTGGTTCCTTGACATCCACAGTACCTGGGATTCATACTCCTAGATTGTCTGGTGTGTGCAGGATTCTGGATTGGGATGAGGTCATCCAGGTTTACATGAAGGGATGATAATGTGGAGGTGCAGATATCAGATCACAGGAGAGGTCCCCACATTTTGTTTTATTAAGTAAGAAATGTAGGGTAGGGGACTTTTCTTCTGTCCTCCAGATTATCATGGCATGGGTAATAAATTCACATTGCTACATTACATAATGTGATCAAACAATCTATAATACCAGATGTATTACACTGTTATATTGCTATAAACCCAGACTAAAGGCCTGATCTAGATTTAGATGTAAGTACAGCTACAAGTCACATTTTGCCACACTGCACATGTGCATGAAACTGAGGCTGGATCCTAAGCTTTGAGTAACTTCCCAGGACGAGTCACCTTAGAAGGGACTATACCACAATGATTACTCACCTTGCTATTGACTGGAAAACATTCCGGAGTCTGCTCCAGATTCTGCCCCTGTTAACACGAAGGAAGATTGTTGGTTTTACAGAAGTGTCTTACATAATAGCTGTGTTATAGTTCAGAAGAAAGAAATCAGACTTGGAGGGACAGATTTTGTGGGGTCTGGCTGGGGTTAGGTACAGTCTGTATATTAATGTAACCTTCATCTCTGTGTCATTGAGGCACTTAGACATATTTGGCCTGATTCATGTTCGGACGCAACCTGCATGCAACTTGTGTTTAAAAAAAGAGCACGAAACTTGAGCACAGTTTAAATCCAAGCGGATGTCAAGGTACAATTTGAATCTGGGTGTAAGTACGTTCTGCCTAAAGTTTACTTGTCGTATGTTAACAGACAGAACACAGTGCAGGATACGCACATGCACAATATACAGTCCCATCCGAAGACATGCAAAAAAATAAGTCTTTAAAATAAATTAACAACTCATAATACTATAATCATTAATACCAATGTTTTGAAAAAAATTGTTTTTTCTTTTCTTTTTTCCAATAAATACAAAAATCTGGATGTTCTTAATGCGTACTGTACATACCACTTACACCTGTAGCTGGTGTAAATGATACGACTAAAAAAAGCATACTTACGAGATACCTGGGACTTGCGCAGTCGTAAGTGTCATTTGAATTTGGACATGAATTGCATACAATTACATTAATTGACATAAGGTCCTTTACTGAGCATGTACAGAGCTAGTTCACACAAGATACTGCACACAAATGGACTTACATCAGAAGACCCATGATGTATATTCACATATATGTTCCCATTTGTGTTTGTACCACAAGGTGATGCCCCATAGCCACCCCATTTGTGAGATTTCTTAGTAATAATGAGGGAGGTTGTTGCAGGGTACTGTTGTCTGTTAACCTGACTGGGGGGTGCTTATAAAAAATCATTAGAGGGGAGATGAAATTGGTCTTGTATTGGGGGTTGTTTAGCTGATGAGAATCAAATTATCAATGCTGAATAACTATTGTGCTGTATATTGTATTGTATCAGATCTGTGGTCTTATCATATTGAGTACCTTCTGTTCGTAGATTCCACTGAAAAGAAGAGAAGACATATTGTAAACAATTGTGAAACATATCAGGATTATGCTTTAAAAATAGTTTGTCTCTAAAGATTAAATTAAAGTTCTTCACTTTTTGGCCAGGACCCATATTATGTTTGTGAATCAGCTCTGCAGCCCATGACTCTATAATGTTTAGGTATTTGGGGATTGTGTTCCGTTCTGTAACAGTTCATGCACCTTTATAACAATGTCTCGGATTACGTATATTCTGTAAATAAAAGTGTATTAAAATGTATTAATGCCATTATAGGGCACACTCCTCCAGACTCCACCTTCACTATAATCCAGCTTAGGCCTGTGTGGTACATGATTCATTATTATTTAGTAGCACACAACAGGTCTGCACAGAGAGGATCATGGGTACCCACCATAAAGGCTGTGGAGACCCATGTTTTGGGTCCTGACCAATCAGTAATAAACCCTTGGTGTATAGGACTAGTGATGACACAGTACATACCTTGTTCAGCAGGTTCGTCATTCTACATTTAATGCAAAGTACAAGAAAAGTGTTATGTAGGCATTATATAAATAACTGGTAATAAGTGTTATATTACACAAACTAAACACAACCTAAACCCCCCCTATCCCCAGAAAGTAACCACACTGCTGAGGCTGAGGGATAATTACATTAATATACATTTGTGCTACCCTCTGAGAGATTATAGAAACATGTATAAAAATATACTAGATTAGGGGATGTAAATATGTTAAATTATATCACATCTACAGTATAATACAATTGTAAAGCTGTTGTGGAAATAATACCACACAAAGCGGCTGCACCCAGTATTCACGAGGAAGGTTTTATGCTAATCTATAGGCGCTCACTGTTCTATTACACAGTAGAAGCAACATAAACATAGTGTAGACTATATTCTGGTTTCTATGTAGCAGATGTTCTACAAGCGGGAACTACAACAGATCTGTAGGATGCTGAGGAAGAAGAACAGTAAGGAATCATTCTGTAACAAAGAAACTGTCAGCTTTTACCTATTACTTTCAGGGACAACTAAATTCTGGCACTACTGACTATATAACAAGGTGTTTCTAAGTATGGCTTTACATCAAGTAGAAATTACTGTGTGCCATATATGTACCATGTATGTGCCATGTATATGCAATGTGTGTGCAATACGTTATTAGTGTATACACTTACCGTCTGGTCTTTTTGATCACTAAAAGAACGAAAAAACAGGTGTAAGTCCATTTCTTCATGACTCATTAATGCATGTGGTAGTGTGTGTAGTGGTATCAGTGTACTGTGGTCATTTCTGGGCAGTGTTATATAGTCACTTATTACATATACATTATTATTGTTCTTATACATTAACATCTGTCTTATTGATATGAGTCCTGTAGTATTATTATTATTATTATTATCCCTGACATTACCAGAGGTTGTCTTCAGTGCTCCATCTGAAAGAAAGAGAATTACAAACACTGATGTGAATGTTCCCGGTCACTGATGTCAATAGTCGGCCTGGACCAGATTACTGACGTGAAGACAAGAGACAACGAGGGGCAAATAAGAGACCAAAGCAGAAGACAGAAGATAAGGGAGGCAGCTAAGTGCATCAGACAGGAGACAGGTGTCGAAGTCAGCAAATTGAATAAAGTCATTTCAATTAATATCTAGCAAATTTGGTTGTCTTTGTCTGAAATTATGCGCAGAGCACACTATAACGTGGAGAAGAGTATCCAGCCGCAACACGTGGCAATAACAGGTTTTACACGTTTACACACATTCACACGAACATACACATTTGTAATTAGTACACATTAATTGTAGATGCAACACATAGCTATTTATGTTGAAATGTAGTAGTATTTATGTTTAATATTATAGGTTATATACATGTTAGTGAAATCAAAAGTTCAGGTTGCAGGAAATATGTCATGTTTAGTATCATTTTAATCCCCTATTCATCCGCAGTTGTCCGGTTCATTCGCCGAAGGAATCGCACATTGCATACTCTAATTAGCGATGTTAGGGAATAAAGGTTTAAAATGATGCTGCCAGTGTAATGTAAATAGACTAGTTTAAACTGGATTTTTTGCAGGAAAATCAGAGTGCATCCCCTGGAGAGCTGACCACCACCTTTGGATATTTTGGATTGAACTGCCCTATGACCTGCAGTATACTAGACCTTCCTGAAGCCTGGACCAATAGAAGTAAGCCACATCATCTGCATTGTTTTACTGTATTCACTGACTGTATATAAGCAGGGGCTCTGGAACTAGTGGCCAGTCTTCTTGACCACAGCCTTCAGACCTGAATGACTGTACCACTGGATCCAGGGCGTCTGCGATAAGTAACGGCTGTACTTATTTTATTCTAGTTTGTTGTTCTGCTACTTTTGGCTATTAAATCACTTTGTGCTTTGGAACCACACATCGGCAATCGACAATCGTTATTGGATAGCAATTAGACGTGCATAACACAGGTTACACAGACATCAGATAAGGGGGGACTGACATTGGACACACGTGTAAAACAAGGACAAGTCCTAACTCTAAATGGGCTGTTCCAAGAGGGGTGTGACATAGCAGGGACTGATTTAGGGGTGTGTTTATCATAGGGAGATGAGAACCTAAATCCGGTAAATAGGGGTGTATTCACCAGACGGCTTCTCCCTATTTATCAACCTCCGAAGCCGGCACTAGGTATCGCCTTTTCCATCTGTCTCCTGCAATAGCTTCACTATGCATGGGGAACCCTATTAAGTAGGATTGTGACGGTATCTGTACTGCCACAAACCACTTATTGCAGCAGCCTTAGAGGGGGAAATGCTTTATTTAATTAAATAATGTTTCTAATTAAAATTATTTTTCAATAGTTATTTTTTTTCAACTAATTTTTTATGTTAATTCACTTGTTTTGTTTTAATTTTCTTTGAATCAGCTACTTTAGGCCTAAACCCGAGCGGTCCGTTGAGTGCGCATGTGAGAGCTGACAATGCAGGGTCACACGTGTGCAGACCCAGACTGGCCAGCGAAGAGGTAAGTCTCTGCTTACCGCTGCTTGCCAGGGACACCGGGGATCTTATAATGATAAATAACAGTGATAGAAGATAGCATTGTATATGTCTCTCAGTGAGCTCACACAGAGCCGGGGCATATTCTGTCTCTGAACTTTGAATCACGAGCAGTCACACTGAGTGACATCCTACACCAGGGTTTCCCAAACCCAGTCCTCAGGGCTCCCTAACAGTGCAGGTTTTCCGGATCACATGTGACATAATTAGGACCACCTGTGGATCTGTTACAATGTATCAGTCAGTAATGAATACATCTGTGCTCCAGCAAGGAGATATGAAAAACCTGCACTGTTAGGGAGCCCTGAGGATTGGGTTTGGGAAACCCTCTCCTACACAATGACATCTCACTTCTGAGTCTATTATGTGCCTGTTCATTGGTTGGAGATACAGGGACAGGTGAGTGTATGCCACTATGTATGTAGATATATATTTTTTAAATGTAATCTGATTCAGAGTAATCTGATTCAAAGAGAGCTTTATTTAAATAAAAAAATGAAGCCTTTTTTGGAGTAGTATCTCCCCTGCTGTCACCAACCTTAAATAGCGATAGCAGGAGAGCAGCGGTAATTGTACCACCGATGTCCATGGTAAGTAGGATTCCCCATGGGAAGCTATCACCAGAGACCGCCGGTGAAAGGTGCAGCTACTGATACCCAGCGATAGCTGTCACTGGCCCGGGGGCTTTTCTCCCCATCATCAATACCTCCTTTAATCTGTTACATTTATTCATAATACTAGATTCATATAATCAGTATATGACCTACTGCGCTAACAATCATGAACTTACCTATTAAACATAATGGGGGGGAGGCTCGCGGGCCTTGTGGATTTTGGCCTGTGTGAAACAAGATATTTTGTTACAGACTTTATGAATTTGGTTGTTACATAAACCACTACAATCACTATATGTGCCTAAAATGTTTCCTTTTATACTCTATATAGACATATTTAGCCTTTTCCTATTTTCAGTGTATGAAATATTAGCGCTTGCTTGGACAGGTTATACATTACTGCTTTCTCTACTGTGTGATGCTTTTTAAACTAATATAAACACAATGAGATGAAACCTTTCATAGGTAAGAATTTTGAGACTTGGACAGGTCAACCTAGTTGTTAGTACTAGAACATTCTGTGTCATTTAATCTAATTATTATTGACATGTAAGAAGCTCTTATATCCAGATTACAGTAGATTAATGCTACTTGCACCCTGTACATTAACTATACAGTAACTCTAGGGAGCCTCAAGTGTAAGTTTTAAGTAACTTTTATGTGCGGCTCCCTACACCTGGGGCGGGCAGATCAGGGGCAGGTTAGTATAGTACAGCAGGGCAGGTAAGTGTAGCACACACTCGGGAAGGAGGGGTGGGGGCAGATCAGGGGCAGGTTAGTAGAGTACAGAAAGGGCATGTAAGTGTAGCACACACCCTGGGGGGGCAGATCAGGGGCAGGTAAGTAGAGTGCAGCAGGGGCATGTAAGTGTAGCACACACCCTGGGGATATGGTCTGGTCAGACTTGGCTGCAATTAGTGTATAGATGTGGGCTGATGATGATGACAGCATCAGATGTATATTACGTGTGTTTAACTATTATAGATATTTACATATGATTCCCCTCCCAGAATAAATAGCTAGGACCAGGACTATGGACATTTAGAAAATTAAATCATTGTTTCTTAGTATGTCTCCTACATGTTACAATGTAGCTGTATGTTAGTCTGCTCTCTACTAATAGGAACGTTACACTTACTTAGGCATTTCCTCCTCGGCCTGCGCTTTATCTGAATCGTACCTAGATAAAATAATAATTGATATATTCCAATGAGTGTCCCGATTATCTTACATACAATACATGACATAAAGCAGTATTAGGACTACATGTGTGTGATGTACTGCTCTTGAACAAACAAGCATGTTATCAGTGCTGGCCTCCTTCCGTCATGACACATTACAGCAAAGACATTGTTACCTGCAGTACTTCTTCTACCCAGCACATGTGTATGAAGATCAGTTTGTCAATCTTCATGTTATACTTCTGACCCCCAGGGATTTAATAACCCATAATTACATAACATTCACAGGGAGATCTCTAATGAAATGTGTGTACTCTTGTGATGTATACAGAGGATCCTAATATACGTTTTGGCTGAAAGTATTGACCGTCAGATTTAGTTTTTTATACTTATTACGCATCACACACTGGGGGTTTGTTATAGTGTTCAAATTAATTTTCAATGTGCCTGGAATACACAGTAATTCTCCACATTTGTGTGAAGGTTAATAGTCTCATAACACACACCTGAAGCTAATATATGTATAATCTCCTGTAAATAATATCTTGTGATGTGTTGAGTTGTGATGTCTTTGTCTATAATCCATAAATTCCAATGTCATCAATTCAGTGTACACTGCTATAAGTTATTATGGATGTGGAGAGTCACCTAGAAGATTGTATACCAGCATTCAGTCTATGGCCTTGTGTTTGTTTAGTTATTTAACACCTCGGTATAATATCCTTATAATTTACAGTAGGGGGTACATTATTCCTGATAAAGTTTGCTTCATGTTATTTTGTACACTGGCTGCCTGATCTGTGCCTCTATTAGTAAACAGCAGATAATACAACAAACAATACACCACTAAGGGGAAGTACAACAGTGTAATGTAGTAACAACTAAATAAAATAAAATGATCCCGTACAGCTGCACTTAAACAATAGATTCCTGAGGTTCTAACTCTTCAGCTATAACTTATTACTTGCAGCCAGCGGAGGACAGCAGTAGTTATTCATTGTTATATGAGCGCAGACTACAGCTGCTTTTATTTTACCACTTTCCAATATCAGGAATTATTTTACAAGATATAATAAAAGTTACATTTATATTAAATCTATCTGAGAGAGTCATTTTTTCATTGCTGAACTATCCTCCTGTGTGATTTATTGTAAGGTAATGTGTGTGATTTATTGTAAGGTAATGGGGCTGATGCATATTGAGACGTAAGCCAGTGTGAGTAGCGCGCCTTGTGTGATATCGCTCTGCGCATGCTCAGATTGTGGCTGCACACTGTACACCTATGTAGACTTGTTCCTATGTGACACCTGCGCCCTCTTACAGCTGGAGAGGTGGGAAGGGGGGTCCTGACAATGGGCGAGTACAGTAAGGACCAGCTTACACAAGGCGGCTCATGCAGTCCTACAGAAACACACATATATGTCTGGTAGGAGGGGTATCTTATACATCTGCTATAGGACAGGTGCAAATACTGGCTTATGATATGACGCAGACCAGGCCCATATCGGCATCAGCCCCAATTTGTGCAGCTGTACAGGGTGGTTGTCTTTACTTTTTATTATATTTAGTTGTTATACCCATTAGCGACTTATTGAATTGAGCCAAACAAGCCCAGAACACATGCACAAACACATAAGTAAATGAATGTATTTCTACATGTATGTTACATGAACCCTGTCACGTGTAACTGATTGAGACATTACCAGAGGTTGTCTTCAGTTCCCCATGTGAAAGAAAAAGAATTACAGACACTGATGTGAATGTTCCCGATCACTGATGTAAATAGTCGGCCTGGACTAGATTACTGACATGAAGACAAGAGACAGCGAGGGGCAAATAAGAGACCAAAGCAGGTGTGACATAGCGGGGAATGATTTAGGGGTGTGTTTATCATAGGGAGAAGAGCTCTAAATCCGGTGAATAGGGGTGTATTCACCAGAGTCGGGGCTTCTCCCTATTTACCAACCGCCGAAGCCGGCACTAGGTATCGCTGGGTATTGCCTTATCCATCTATCTCCTACAATAGCTTCCCCATGCATGGGGAACCCTATTAAGTAGGATTGTGACGGTATCTGTACTGCCACAAACCACTTATTGCAACAGCCTTAGAGGGGAAATGCTTTATTTAATTAAATAATGTTTCTAATTAAAATTATTTTTCAATAGTTATTTTTTTCAACTAATTTTTTATATTCACTCACTTGTTTTGTTTTAATTTTCTTTGAATCAGCTACTTTAGGCCTAAGCCCGGGCGGCCCGTTGAGTGCGCATGTGAGAGCCGACAATGTCGGGTCACACGTGTGCAGATGGGACCCAGACTGGCCAGCGAAGAGGTAAGTCTCTGCTTACCGCTGCCTGCCAGTGACACCGGGTATCTTATAATGATAAATAACAGTGATAGAAGATAGCATTGTGTATGTCTCTCAGAGAGCTCACACAGAGCCGGGGCATATTCTGTCTCTGAACTATGAGTCACGAGCAGTCACACTTAGTGACATCCTACACAATGACATCTCACTTCTGAGTCTATTATGTGCCTGTTCATTGGTTGGAGATACAGGGACAGGTGAGTATATGCCATTATGTATGTAGATATATATTTTTTAATTTAATTGATTCGGAGTAATCTGATTCAAAGAGAAGCTTTATTTAAATAAAAAAATGAAGCCTTTTTTTGAGTATTATCTCCCCTGCTGTCACCAACATTAAATAGCGATAGCAGGAGAGCAGCGGTAATTGTACCACCGATGTCCATGGCAAGTAGGATTCCCCATGGGAAGCTATCACCAGAGACCGCCGGTGAAAGGTGCAGCTACTGATACCCAGCGATAGCTGTCACTGGCCCGGGGGCTTTTCTCCCCATCATCAATACCTCCTTTAATCTGTTACATTTATTCATAATACTAGATTCATATAATCAGTATATGACCTACTGCGCTAACAATCATGAACTTACCTATTAAACATAATGGGGGGGAGGCTCGCGGGCCTTGTGGATTTTGGCCTGTGTGAAACAAGATATTTTGTTACAGACTTTATGAATTTGGTTGTTACATAAACCACTACAATCACTATATGTGCCTAAAATGTTTCCTTTTATACTCTATATAGACATATTTAGCCTTTTCCTATTTTCAGTGTATGAAATATTAGCGCTTGCTTTGACAGGTTATACATTTCTGCTTTCTCTACTGTGTGATGCTTTTTAAACTAATATAAACACAATGAGATGAAAACTTTCATAGGTAAGAATAACTAACAATCATGAACTTACCCTCCACTATATATGGTGGGCAGGCTAGGGGGCCTTGACGCCTTTCCCCATTTTTTTCTGCGTGAAACAAGATATTTTGTTAGAGACTTTATTAATTTGGTGGTTACATAAACCACTACAATCACTATATGAGCCTAAATTATTTCCTTTTATACTTTATATAGACGTATTTAGCTTCTTCCCATTTTCAGTGTATGAAATATTTAGCACTAGCTTGCACAGGTTATACTGTAACATTTCTGCTTTCTCTATTGTGTGATGCTTTTTAAACTAATATAAACACAAGGAGATGAAACCTTAAATAGGTAACAATTATGAGACTTGGACAGGTCAGTCTTGCTGTCAGTACTAGTACATTCAGTGTCATTTAATCTAATTATTATTGGCATGTAAGAAGCTATTATATCCAGATTACACTAGATTAATGCTACTTGCACCCTGTACATTAACTATACATTAACAGCACAGTAACATTAATGGTCATATTGTATAGTTTTGGTTGTCTAGGGATCAGTCTGAATACCTAGATGACGGTACATTGATGACATCACCATTTCCATGTCAGCTGATGACCGCGCTGCAGGGGTCAGTAGCTGTCCTGGATTTACATTCTAATTTACATTCTACTGGCAGCCCTAAGAAACCTGCCCATTATAATGGAGCCATATACTATTATGTAGGATGGTATTGCCGTATTATATTTACTAATATCATACACTATAACACTTTTTTTTTAAAGTAACCTGTGCTGGTAAATTCATTTGAGACAGAAATATATTTATTTATTATTTATAATAACTGATTATTTTGCTTCCATTCTGGAGACCAATGCTAATGAAACACTATTTTAGTTTTTTTTTCAAGACAACACAATGTCAGACTGTTAATAATAATGTGATCATTACTTATGTTGTTCATTGCCCAATGCTGTAATAAAACATTTTTCACCCCTATAGATTGGTGATTTTACAGTGTGATGACATCTATACGTGAACAGCTACTGATCACATGTCACGGCTCTGAAAGATTTTAGTAGATCCCTTGCCTCTACTATAGGAAACTTTGCCCAGACTAGTATAGTAGAGAATGGTGGAGGTAGAACACAATGATATTCACAGGTTTAAAAGTTCACGACTCATAAGCATCACTGATAATAATAACACAGAAGATGATAGTAGTGCTGCAAAGAAGTGTATTGACTGATGGCACAACAGGAATGAGAAAATATATATATATATATATATCGGCAGAGATGAACACACGGCAGTTGGTCAGATTGCAGAGACAAATCACATATGGTAGTTCATAGTTGGTAACCCTTGGCAACAGCATGAGATGAATAATACAACAGTTCAACGCAGAGGTGATGAATAAGAACACTTGGATCCAATAGAGAAACACACAGCAGATGAATGTGAATCACTGGTACAGCTAAAGTCCAAACAGAGTAGTATATAGAACTTGGCTGATCCATGAATAGAGATGATTCAACATAGCAGGTGGTTACTGGTATCGCGGTGATTCTTATCTAGCAGAGCAGTAAGCGTTAAACAACATCCAAGGACTTGGATGAACACAGATACATGCAGCAGAATGTTGCCTAGAAGTAGCAGCGAAGTGAGGAGTATCTGAACCGTGCGTGGAACTACAGGTAACAGGTATTCCAGTCTTAGGTGCAAAGGTAAGTTCACTGTAGTATGAGGCAGCTGAACAGAGGCACGCAACTTGAGCTAAAGTAATAGCCACAGACACAGCAAGCAGTTCACAATAACAGTCCAGCAAACGGGTTAACAGCAGAGTGAGGATAAACCGTGCCAGACTTGGAACTACAGGTGACAGGCAACTTGATAGTAGCTCTATCAGCGAGATGTAGCAATATAGCCAGCCGGATAGAGGTAAACTTGAGCCAACAGATTAGGCACAGGTGTAGCAAACAACTCACGATAGTAGTCAGCGTGCAGATGAACAGTGGAGAGTAGTTTCAGCTTGCAGATGAACAGCGGAGAGGAGTTTCAGCTGAGCCGACCAGGAATCAAAGAAGACAGGTAACTTCAGCAGCAAGTATACCCCAGCGAGCAGGTAACAGACAAACAGAAGGTCAAGGTATACAGCCAGATCCCAATGCAGCGTGAGTAACATGAAGAACAGGCAATGAGTCCATAATCATGGGAGGTTAAAATCGTGCTCCAGGACCAATGAGATTCGGGAGGAGGTCCAGATTAAAGTAGCAAGGAACACCTGTGTGAAAGTAATGTCTCTGAAGCAGAAGCAAGCACAGTCATGGATCTTAAAGGGAAAGTCACAGAGCCGGCACCTAGCTATGGGACCGGTGTGTGACAGTACCCTCCCTTTTAAAAGTGGCCACCGGACACTTAGCGATGACTTTCCGTGGGAACTTGATATGAAACTTCCGTAATAGTGCAGGAGCATTAATGTCAGAGGCATTTACCCAGGAACGCTCTTCAGGACCGAACCAAATATTTAATCACTCCTCGAACCACTTTCCAATCCAAAATTTGAGTGATCTCAAAGTCCTCCTGTTGAGAGAATTCTGGTACTGTTCAAGAAGATGTTGTAGATGAGAAATTATTAATAATTACTGGTTTCAACAGAGAAATGTGGAAGGAATTTGAAATAGGAAGTGAGCTGGCAGCTTTAATTTGAAGGACACTGGGTTAATAACTTTCAAAATTTTATACGGACCAATGAATCGAAGAGCGAACTTCATTGAAGTAACTTTAAGACGAATGTTCCGGGTAGATAACCAGACTCTATCACCCACTTTAAGAGCAGGTACGGCCCTGCGTTTTTTGTCTGCCGCTGTCTTATAGCGAGCAGAAGTTTTCTTGAGCTGGGATATATAACTTGGCCCCAGGTAGAAGAAAAGTTCCTTATGAGTTCTGTAGCAGCAGTAACATTTCTGAAAACTTGGGCAAACTAGGATGTAACCCATATACAATAAAAAATGGAGTAGAAGAAGTAGACTCATGAAACAAATTATTATGAGCAAACTCTGCCCATGGCAGGAGATCCATCCAGTTATCCTGTGAAGCAGAAGAGAACATACAAATAAAGGTCTCAAGATCTTGATTTACTTTCTCTGTCTGCCCATTAGATTGTGGATGATATCCGGATGAAAAGTTAAGCTGGACTCCTAGAGCTTTACATAACGCTCGCCAGAATTTAGAAGTAAATTGTACTCCTCTGTCAGAAACAATCTCTTGAGGGCACCCATGCAATCGAAAAATTTCTTGAATAAAGTGTTGAGCCAGGATTGAGGAAGAAGGCAGGCCCACAAGTGGTACAAAATGAGCCATCTTTGAAAAGCAGTCCACCACGACCCAGACTGTATTGTGACCCCTACTGGTAGGGGAATCGGTTATGAAATCCATGCTGATGTGAGTCCATGGTTTGGAGGGTATAGAAAGCGGTAACAGAGGTCCCATAGGAGCCAGACGAGAAGATTTGTGCTGGGCACAGACATCACAGGAAGCAACAAAGTCCTTAACATCAACACGAATGGATGGCCACCAATAGGAGCGGGATATTAACTCGTAGGTCTTCAGAAATCCTGCCTGGCCAGAAATTTTAGAAGCATGGTACCAACGTAATAATTTTTTCAGGAGTGTTTTAGGAATGAAAGATTTACCAGGAGGAGGAGATTGAGACACAGTAGAAGTCAGCAAGCACTTAGGATCCAAGATGGGACGATTAGTAGACGGATCTGAATCTGCTGAAGTATCAAAGGCTCGAGACAGGGCATCCGCTCTTTTATTCAAATGTCCAGGTTTAAAGGTGACATGGAGATTAAAACGAGAGAAAAAGAGGGACCATCGAGCTTGCCGAGGGTTGAGACATTGTGCCGTTTGTAGATACAGCAGATTTTTATGGTCAGAAAAAATTATTACTACATGTTGAGCCCCTTCCAAGAGATATCGCCACTCAGATAATGCCAACTTCATCGCTAATAACACTTTATCTCCAATGGTGTAATTTTGTTCTGCTGGTAAAAATTTTCGAGAGAAAAAAGCACATGGTAACAAGCGGTTGGTAGATGACCGTTGGAAGAGGACTGCTCCAACACCAACTGCTGATGCATCTACTTCCAAAAGAAGGGTTGCGAAAGATTTGGTTGTTGGAGAATGGGTGCCGAGGAAAAGGCCTTCTTGAGATGAGAGAAAGCCTCTAAGGCCTCCACTGGCCACTTTTTTGGGTTAGCCCCTTTTTTGGTGTGGGCTGTAATGGGAGCCACAATACTGGAGTAATTTAAGATAAACTGTCGGTAGTAATTTGCAAAGCCTAAGAAGCGTTGAATGGCTTTGAGTGTAGCTGGAAGTGGCCAATCCAGAATGGACTGAACCTTTTCTGGATCCATCTGCAGACCCGATCTGGAAATGATGAAACCTAGGAAAGGCATAGTAGCTGCTTCAAAAGAACATTTCTCCAATTTGCAGTAAAGATGATTCCAGCAGTGTCTAGTTAGTACTTCGGCCACATGCTTTCTATAAGTATCCAGGGTCTTAGAGAAAATGAGAATATCGTCTAGATACACAACAACGTAGGAGTAGAGGAGATCCCGGAATATCTCTTAATAAAACTTTGAAAAACGGATGGGGCATTACAAAGTCCAAATGACATCACCAAATATTCGTCATGGCCATCGCGGGTATTGAGAGCGGTTTTCCACTCATCTCCGGACCTAATACGAATTAAGTTATAGGCACCTCTGAGGTCCAGTTTCGTGAAGATCTTAGCTCCTTTAATTTGGTCAAATAATTTGGTAATCAGAGGGATAGGATAGCGATTTTTGATGATCACCACATTAAGCCCACGATAGTCTATGCAGGGGCGAAGAGAGCCGTCTTTTTTCTTTACAAAAAAGAAGCCAGACGCAGCCGGGGAGACAGAAGATCTAATAAAGCCTCTTTGGAGGTTCTCCTTGACATAAACTGAAATGGCTTCAGTCTCTGGTTGAGAGAGAGGATAAACTCAACCTCAAGGTGGAATTTTGTCAGGTATTAATTCTATGGGGCAATCCCATGGACGATGAGGTGTAAGGGTCTCTGCACGAACTTTATCAAAGACATCAGCAAATGATTGATATTGAGAAGGTAACATAGAAGAGTCTGATGGTGTAATGACATGGGCCACTGAGTGATTCCCTTGGCGTAAACGGAGTATAGCCATGGAGGCGGAGGAGAGTCGACCAGGTTCATGGAAAATACGACGGAACATCAACAGAAAGGATGCATAATTAGAGAGAAGCTGATCATCCCTCTCCCACAGTGGGGAAGCCCAGGCTAAGGCTTGGCCATTTAGTAAGGAGACCACATATGCCACTTTGGATCTATCAGTGGGAAAATTTTGCGGTTGAAGCTCAAACTGAATTGAACACTGATTGAGAAAGCCACGACACAATTTTGGGTCCCCATCAAACTTGGCCAGAGTAGGTAACCTAAGCGTAGAGGAATTCACAAGGGAGGCCTGATGTCCCGAAAGTTGCTCAGGAGGAGAGACTGGCACCGCTGGTTGATTTGTTTGAAGCGAGTCCAGACGACCAGCGAGTGTCTGAGGACATTGTAACAACTGGCGCTGTGTGTTATCCTGCCGTTCTACTCGAGCAACTAGATGCTGTAGCAATTCCTTCGCAGAAGGCTGCACCAGGGGATCAGACATTAGGGCCTGTTCTTACTGTCACGGCTCTGAAAGATTTTAGTAGATCCCTTGCCTCTACTATAGGGAACTTTGCCTAGACTAGTATAGTAGAGGATGGTGGAGTTAGAACACAATGATATTCACAGGTTTAAAAGTTCACTACTCATAAGCATCACTGATAATAATAACACAGGAGATGATAATAGTGCTGCAAAGTAGTGTATTGACTGATGGTACAACAGGAATGAGAGAATATATATATATATATATATATATATATATATATATTATATAAATGCTTAGTGGCGTCTGTGTGTGTGTGTGGAAAAAAGAACAACAAGTTGCAGCGCCACCTGCTGGGCAGAGTTACACACTGACCTACTAAATTCTTAGTGTGTGTGGGAAAAAAAATTCAAAAAGGGCTGAAATTTGGTAGGGCTCAAACTCATTTTCGTGAGGTAATTTTACCTCATGAACACACATGTGTAGAGGCGTGCGATAGTGTGTGTGTGTGTGTGTGAAAAAAACTATTTTCTCAGAAAGGGCTCATCCAATTGACCTGAAATTTGGTATACTGACATTATTTGACCAAAAAATTAGAATAGTCAAGTCAGTTAACTTCCATCATCCCCCCTTCCCCCCGTGGGAGGGGTAGTAAAGGCTAAATTTACGAGTTGAGGGGGTTAAACTCATTTTCGTGAAGTAATTTTACCTCATGAACACACATTAAAAAGGGCGCTTGCGTCGGGAAGTAACGATCTTCCCCTGAGGAGGCCTGGGCTAGGCCCAAATGCATGACAAGAACCTTTTTAAGACCTTAAGTATCTTGATTTGACTAGAATGCATGAGTATCATGCACGGGTTAACTTGTATGTATATATATATATATATATATATATATATATATATATCGGCAGAGATGAACACACGGCAGTTGGTCAGATTGAGGAGACAAATCACATATGGTAGTTCATAGTTGGTAACCCTTGGCAACAGCATGAGATGAATAATACAACAGTTCAACGTAGAGGTGATGAATAAGAACACTTGGATCCAATAGAGAAACACACAGCAGATGAATGTGAAACACTGGTACAGCTAAAGTCCAAACAGAGTAGTATATAGAACTTGGCTGATCTGTGAATAGAGATGATTCAACATAGCAGGTGGTTACTGGTATCGCAGTGATTCTTATCTAGCAGAGTAGTAAGCGTTAAACAACATCCAAGGACTTGGATGAACACGGACACATGCAGCAGAATGTTGCCTAGAAGTAGTAGCGAAGTGAGGAGTATCTGAACCATGCGTGGAACTGCAGGTAACAGGTATTCCAGTCGTAGAAGCAAAAGTAAGTTCACTGTACTATGAGGCAGCTGAACAGAGGCACGCAACTTGAGCTGAAGTAATAGCCACAGACACAGCAAGCTGTTCACAATAACAGTCCAGCAAACGAGTTAACAGCAGAGTGAGGATAAATTGTGCCAGACGTGGAACTACAGGTGACAGGTAACTTGATAGTAGCTCTATCAGCGAGATGTAGCAATATAGCCAGCCGGATAGAGGTAAACTTGAGCCAACAGATTAGGCACAGGTGTAGCAAACAACTCACGATAGTAGTCAGCGTGCAGATGAACAGTAGAGAGTAGTTTCAGCTTGCAGATGAACAGCGGAGAGGAGTTTTTTCTGAGCCAAACCAGGAATCAAAGATGACAGGTAACTTCGGCAGCAAGTATACCCCAGCGAGCAGGTAACGGACAAACGGAAGGTCAAGATATACAGCCAGATCCCAATGCAGCGTGAGTAACACGAAGAACAGGCAATGAGTCCATAATCATGGGAGGTTAAAATAGTGCTCCAGGACCAATGAGATTTGGGAGGAGGTCCAGATCAAAGTAGCAAGGAACACCTGTGTGAAAGTAATGTCTCTGAAGCAGAAGCAAGCACAATCTTGGTTCTGAAAGGGAAAGTCACAGAGCCGGCATCTAGCTATGGGACCGGTGGGTGACATCACAGTACTGAAAAATAGTTATATCAATATAGAGTAGTAATACAATGTTATAATTCCAAAATTGAGCAGCTGTGTAACCACTTTCAAGAATATTTCCCAATACTATAAAACACAGTAAAACAGTCTCCCTAAGAATTATACACTTAGAATGTTAGACTGACATAGAAAGGTATTTACTATTGTGACAATTGACTATCTTTACCCCCTTGTTCCCCATATTACATAAACCTCACTGCTGGAGTCTCCAAAAGCAACAGCCTACTATAGTGTCATGTCAAGAAGTATTATATTAACTCATGTATAAGATACATACTTATAGGGCACGTATGGTGTCCGATTCAAGATTTCTCTAAATATAAAACAGTAAAAATAATTATTAGCATGTATGTAATATAACAATAATCAAACAACATAGTAACAAAAACAAAGCTAAGTATGTATTATACACGTGTTGTATGTATGCTATGCAATGACTTGTGCAAAGTGACACTCACAATACTCTATTACATATCTAAATGTTCTGTGTATTCACTTGCTTATTGTTCATGTGAATAGTGAACTTGTGGTGAACTGCAGGAGAGTAGGATCTTATATCGACAAAAAGTGGGGACTTCTAACTGTTACTGTGCTATAATAGTTTACACTTTATAATGATATACATACGCAAGATCCTCAAGATTCGGGGACGGAGATGGAGATCTGTTGGAGAAAGAAGATTGTGAAAATATATTATACCTTGTCATACTGCTGAATAGCATTTTGTTTCATTATCTATTGCTACTTGTAGAGGTTATTTGCTTGCCCGGGATTGTCTCTATTTCTCTGAGGGACCCTGGACTATCCGGGCCCCTCAGTCTTACAGACCGTGCTGCCCCTTCTTCTTCTTACCTTCTTCTCCACAATGCTGCAGCTCCACCTCCCAGGCTCTGATAGGCTGGGAGCGCAGCTTGGTGACGTCATCACTGAACGCCGCGCTCCTAGTGTATCAGTGACCGGGAGAAGCATCGCAGAGAAGGTAAGTTAATTAGATATTCATTTTCCAAAATTTTATACGGACCAATGAATCGAGGAGCGAACTTCATTGAAGGAACTTTAACACGAATGTTCCGGGTAGATAACCAGACTCTACCACCCACTTTAAGAGCAGGTATGGCCCTGCGTTTTTTGTCTGCCGCTGTCTTATAGCGTGCAGAAGTTTTCTTGAGCTGGGAAATAACTTGGCCCCAGGTAGAAGAAAAGTTTCGTATGAGTTCTGTAGCAGCAGGAACATGGGTGGAAGGGAGAGCTGAAAACTTGGGCAAACTAGAATGTAACCCATATACAATAAAAAAATGGAGTAGAAGAAGTAGACTCATGAAACAAATTATTATGAGCAAACTCTGCCCATGGCAGGAGATCCATCCAGTTATCCTGTGAAGCAGATGAGAACATACGAATAAAGGTCTCAAGATCTTGATTTACTCTCTCTGTTTGCCCATTAGATTGTGGATGATATCCGGATGAAAAGTTAAGCTGGACTCCTAGAGCTTTACATAACGCTCGCCAGAATTTAGAAGTAAATTGTACTCCTCTGTCAGAAACAATCTCTTGAGGGCACCCATGCAATCGAAAAATTTCTTGAATAAAGTGTTGAGCCAGGATTGAGGAAGAAGTCAGGCCCACAAGTAGTACCAAATAAGCCATCTTTGAAAAGCGGTCCACCACGACCCAGACTGTATTGTGACCCCTACTGGTAGGGAGATCGGTTATGAAATCCATGCTGATGTGAGTCCATGGTTTGGAGGGTATAGAAAGCGGTAACAGAGGTCCCATAGGAGCCAGACGAGAAGATTTGTGCTGGGCACAGACATCACAGGAAGCAACAAAGTCCTTAACATCAACACGAATGGATGGCCACCAATAGGAGCGGGATATTAACTCGTAGGTTTACAGAAATCCTGAATGGCCAGAAATTTTAGAAGCATGGTACCAATGTAATAATTTTTTCAGGAGTGGTTTAGGAACGAAAGATTTACCAGGAGGAGGAGATTGAGACACAGTAGAAGCCAGCAAGCACTTAGGATCCAAGATGGGATGATTAGTAGACGGATCTGAATCTGCTGAAGTATCAAAGGCTCGAGACAGGGCATCCGCTCTTTTATTTAGCCCACGATAGTGAATGCAGGGGCGAAGAGAGCAGTCTTTTTTCTTTACAAAAAAGAAGCCAGCCCCAGCCGGGGAGACAGAAGGTCTAATAAAGCCTCTTTGGAGGTTCTCCTTGACATAAACGGACATGGCTTCAGTCTCTGGTTGAGAGAGAGGATAAACTCGACCTCTAGGTGGAATTTTGTCAGGTATTAATCCTATGGGGCAATCCCATAGACAATGAGGTGGAAGGGTCTCTGCACGAACTTTATCAAAGACATCAGCAAATGATTGATATTGAGAAGGTAGCATAGAAGAATCTGACGGTGTAATGACCTTAGAAGAACGGAGTGGTCTCACTTTGGGTAAACATCTTGAATGGCACTGAGAACCCCAGGATAGAATCTCAGACATACTCCAGTCTAGTTGTGGTGAGTGGAGTTGAAGCCATGGGAGGCCTAGGGTGACTGGAGATGTGGTAAAAGGGAATATTAGGAAAGAGATACTTTCAGAATGTAATGCTCCTATATTGAGAAGAAGAGGCTTGGTCCGGGTACAAATTACACCTTTGTAAGCTGAGATCCGTCAATGGCTGTGATGACGACAGGACTTTCTAAAGGAACAGATGGAATAGACCATTGGGTAACTAAACCTTGTGAAATAAAGTTCCCAGCAGCACCAGAATCGATTAAAGCTTGGGTGGAGTGTCTCTTAGAGTCACACAGCAGAGAAACAGGAATGGTACAAGCAGCAGAAAAGGAGGTTTTCTCAAGCCCCAATCTGACCTCCCCAGAACAGATCAGGGTTTGGCGTTTCCCGGCCTCTTGTAACAAGAATTTAGGAAGTGACCAGAGTCACCACAATAGATGTATAACTTGCCTCGGCGTCTGCGGTCACGTTCCTCAGGGGTCAGCCGAGATCTCCCAATTTGCATGGAGTCATCAATTATAGAGGAATGTGAGAGAGGATGTGGCACAGGCTTATGGATTAGGAAACGAGCTACCTCCTTTTCCACTGTTCCCTCTCTGAAGCGTAAGTCAACTTTATTACATAATGATATAATGGCATCCAAGGTAGTAGGAAGTTCATGGGAGGCTAATGCATCTTTTATGCATTCAGATAACCCCTGCCAGAAAGCAGCCACCAATGCGTCATCGTTCAAGCCAATTCAGAGGATAATGTGCGGAATTCAATGACATATTGTGCCACTGAGTGATTCCCTTGGCGTAAACGGAGTATAGCCATGGAGGCGGAGGAGAGTCGACCAGGTTCATGGAAAATACGACGGAACATCAACAGAAAGGATGCATAATTAGAGAGAAGCGGATCATCCCTCTCCCACAGTGGGGAAGCCCAGGCTAAGGCTTTAACCATTTAGTAAGGGGAACACATATGCTACTTTGGATCTATCAGTGGGAAAATTTTGCGGTTGAAGCTCAAACTGAATTGAACACTGATTGAGAAAGCCACAACACAATTTTGGGTCCCCATCAAACTTGGCCGGAGTTGGTAGCCTGAGCGTAGAGGAAGTCACAAGGGAGGCCTGATGTCCCGAAAGTTGCTCAGGAGGAGAGACTGGCACCGCTGGTTGATTTGTTTGAAGCGAGTCCAGACGACCAGCGAGTGTCTGAAGACATTGTAACAACTGGCGCTGTGTGCTATCCTGCTGTTCTACTCGAGCAACTAGATGCTGTAGCATATCCTTCGCAGAAGGCTGCACCGGGGGATCAGACATTAGGGCCTGTTCTTACTGTCACGGCTCTGAAAGATTTTAGTAGATCCCTTGCCTCTACTATAGGGAACTTTGCCCAGACTAGTATAGTAGAGGATGGTGGAGTTAGAACACAATGATATTCACAGGTTTAAAAGTTCACGACTCATAAGCATCACTGATAATAATAACACAGGAGATGATAATAGTGCTGCAAAGTAATGTATTGACTGATGGTACAACAGGAATGAGAGAAATATATATATATATATATATATATATATATATATATATATCGGCAGAGATGAACACACGGCAGTTGGTCAGATTGCAGAGACAAATCACATATGGTAGTTCATAGTTGGTAACCCTTGGCAACAGCATGAGATGAATAATACAACAGTTCAACGCAGGGGTGATGAATAAGAACACTTGGATCCAAAAGAGAAACACACAGCAGATGAATTTGAATCACTGGTACAGCTAAAGTCCGAACAGAGTAGTATATAGAACTTGGCTGATCCGTGAATAGAGATGATTCATCATAGCAGGTAGTTACTGGTATCGCGTGATTCTTATCTAGCAGAGCAGTAAGCGTTAAACAACATCCAAGGACTTGGATGAACACAGACACATGCAGCAGAATGTTGCCTAGAAGTAGCAGCGAAGTGAGGAGTATCTGAACCGTGCGTGGAACTACAGGTAACAGGTATTCCAGTTGTAGATGCAAAGGTAAGTTCACTGTAGTATGAGGCAGCTGAACAGAGGCACGCAACTTGAGCTGAAGTAATAGCCACAGACACAGCAAGCTGTTCACAATAACAGTCCAGCAAACGGGTTAACAGCAGAGTGAGGATAAACCGTGCCAGACTTGGAACTACAGGTGACAGGTAACTTGATAGTAGCTCTATCAGCGAGATGTAGCAATATAGCCAGCCGGATAGAGGTAAACTTGAGCCAACAGATTAGGCACAGGTGTAGCAAACAACTCACGATAGTAGTCAGCGTGCAGATGAACAGTAGAGAGTAGTTTCAGCATGCAGATGAACAGCGGAGAGGAGTTTCAGCTGAGCCGACCAGGAATCAAAGAAGACAGGTAACTTCGGCAGCAAGTATACCCCAGCGAGCAGGTAACGGACAAACGGAAGGTCAAGGTATACAGCCAGATCCCAATGCAGTGTGAGTAACACGAAGAACAGGCAATGAGTCCATAATCATGGGAGGTTAAAATAGTGCTCCAGGACCAATGAGATTTGGGAGGAGGTCCAGATCAAAGTAGCAAGGAACACCTGTGTGAAAGTTATGTCTCTGAAGCAGAAGCAAGCACAGTCATCGTTCTTAAAGGGAAAGTCACAGAGACGGCACCTAGCTATGGGACCGGCGTGTAACATCACAGTACTAAAAAATAGTTATATCAATATAGAGTAGTAATACAATGTTATAATTCCAAAATTGAGCAGCTGTGTAACCACTTTCAAGAATATTTCCCAATACTATAAAACACAGTAAAACAGTCAAAACAGTCTCCCTAAGAATTATACACTTAGAATGTTAGACTGACATAGAAAGGTATTTACTATTGTGGCAATTGACTGTCTTTACCCCCTTGTTCCCCATATTACATAAACCTCACTTCTGGAGTCTCCAAAAGCAACAGCCTACTATAGTGTCATGTCAAGAAGTATTATATTTACTCATGTATAAGATACATACGTATAGTTCTCGTCAGGTGTCCAATTCAAGAGTGCTCTAAATATAAAACAGTAAAAATAATTATAAGCATGTATGTAATATAACAATAATCAAACAACATAGTAACAAAAACAATGCTAAGTATGTATTATACACGTGTTGTATGTATGCTATGCATTCACTTGTGCAAAGTGACACTCACAATACTCTGTTACGTATCTAAATGTTCTGTGTATTCACTTGGTTATTGTTCATGTGAATAGTGAACTTGTGGTGAACTGCAGGAGAGTAGGATCTTATATGGACAAAATGTGGGGACTTCTAACTGTTACTGTGCTTAAAAATATTACACTTTATAATGATATACATACATAAGATTCACTAGATTCGGGAACGGAGATCGAGATCTGATGGAGAAAGAAGATTGTGAAAATATATTATACCTTGTCATACTGCTAAATAGCATTTTGTTTCATTATCTATTGCTACTTGTAGAAGCTATTTGCTTGCCCGGGATTGTCTCTATTTCTCTGAGGGGCCTTGGACTATCCGGGCCCCTCAGTCTGACAGACCGTGCTGCCCCTTCTTCTTCTTACCTTCTTCTCCATAATGCTGCAGCTCCGCCTCCCAGGCTCTGATAGGCTGGGAGCGCGGCTCGGTGACGTCATCACTGCGCGCCGCTCTCCCATTGTATCAGCATCACGGAGAAGGTAAGTTAATTAGATATTCATTTTTGGGGGAGGAGAGAGGGGGACCTTAACTGTGGAGGGGAGAGGGGGGACCTTAACTGTGGAGAGGAGAGGGGGACCTTAACTGTGGGGTGGAGTGGGGGACCTTAACTGTGGAGGGAGAGGGGGACATTAACTGTGGAGTGGAGAGGGGGACATTAACTGTTGGGTGGAGAGGAGGACATTAACTGTGATTGGGGGGGAGAAGGGGACATTAACTGTGGAGAGGAGGACATTAACTGTGATTGGGGGGGGGGGGAGAGGGAGACCTTAACTGTGATTGGGGGGGAGATGGGGACCTTAACTGTGATTGGGGGGAGGGGGGTACATTAACTTTGGGGGGGACATTTACTGTGATTAGGGGGTGGGGGGAATGTACTGTGATGAGGGATAGGGGGCGCATGTATAGCGGAGTGGGAGGGGGGCACATGTATGGGGAGGAGGGGCCCTGCCAGATTAATTAGTACTAGGCCCCACAGTTTCTGATGGCAGCCCTGCCTGCCTATTACACATTATAGAAACCAGAACCAAGATCACTGCACTGTAGGACGTCTCCTGTGCAGACCGGCAGTAATATACTGACAATCACAATCATGTGTAGCCAGGGATCAGCCATGAGACTTACAATGGGAATTCATGTAGAGTAAAGATGGATGTACAATAACATGTTACTAATAAATAATAATAATATATCTACCTGTGCTCATCGTCACTCATCTGGAGAAAAGGGGAAAACATAAAGCAACTGTTAGGGTGTGTTGTTGTTTTTAGAATGAAAGCTATAAAAATTCATAGTTTATCTGAACCAACAAGTTATCAAAGAGCAACATTGAGTTTTATTAAACAACTTACAATGGGGCTGTCCAGAGAGTCATATAAAACCACTTTTATTCCCTCCTCCTTTCTATCTCCATATGACTCCATGGCTCCATCCTTCACCTTATATCATGTGTAATAGAAATAAGTGTAGCCTACCAATCATTTTACATTATCAGTGGTTATTTGTGTTTCAGTGGTAGAAAATAGCAAGGAATAAAATGTGATAAAATAATGAAACTTTGTCTATATATGCAATGGTCTATTTAACCATTCCACAGGTCCTAGTGCTTAGTCACAGAGAAAGCAGCCATTGTCATGTTCTGTTTTGTACCCACCTAATCCTTCTCCCACCCACTTACACAGTTATAGGATGGGTAGCAACTTGCCAATATCTACACTACCATCCCCATTTCTACCGTCACAGAACCGGCATCATTACATAGTGTCAGCATTCTGCAGGACTGACAACCCAATACCATATACCCAAAATATGCCCAAAAGTCCATTCATAGTTTGAAATTCTGGTTTTAGAGGCAATTATTTATACAGTTATCTTGTACAAGAGAATATTGCCACTGTCAAATTCCATTATATTATAACTGTGACATATAAGTCAGCATTGCACAAAAGTGTAAATGTAAAATAAAATAACAATATTCACAATCTGCTAAACCTGATATTCTTACCTCTAGATTTATTTTGTTTTTTGTTTTTTTTCGCTGAAAATCAATATCTATAGATTCAAAGGAAAAAGTTCAAATTATTACTTAAATTCTTACATGAGATCAATATACATTGGAAAATTAAACAGTTATTTTATTTCACCATCAGTCATTTGTGGTGATATTACAGGGGTGAGAGTAATACCCAGACAATGATTCTGGGATGTGATCACAGACAATAGACTTCTCAGACCAGGCAGGAATTAGACCAATGGAAGATGGAGATTATCAGCTGATAGGAAATATTATAGGGTAGAGCCAGAGCCAGATAAAACAACCTACTTACAGTAACTCACAGCAAGAAATGATTTACAAGGTTCAGTACAGTATCTCATATAATGTAGATATGACACAATGTGCCATGATGTCACAATGCCAGCACCACTGGAAACCGGTGACATCATCATTTGCCTTAAACTTACCAGCACATGCACTAGCAGTTAAACTGTTTTTCTTATATCACTTGTTCACTGTCAAGTTGAAATATTTTGATTGGGCATCAATTATAATTTCAAAAACTGTTCCCCAGTGCTGAGTACCAACCAACAAAAGGGCATAAGTCTTGTCTGTAGAAGAGTTATGCATTGTGTCGGGATAGTGTTTGTCAGTGGTTGTCTATTGTATGTTTATTTTCTTCATTCTCTCTATGTTCTCTTACAGACATAGATGTGCTAATGGAGCAAAGCATTATGCACATTCTATGGTTAATTTAGTTCATGCATCAGAAAATGTGACAACATGTTACATGTTTCATCCCTCTGAACTAGACCATGTACCAGTGGAGGAATTTACCATGCATGGTATGAAAGTCAGGGGCTGGCAACTATTAGCCTGAGGAACAAACACAAGCAAGTGGTCCCAGCGTTTCTACCAGTGGGCTGCAACGGGAAAATGGGCGTGACGGGTGTGATTTGTCTAATGTGGGTGTGGCTTTTATAGGCAATGTAATATATGAAAAAATATTATATCAAAGAGCTATAATCAAATACAACACTTACCAGCTTCATTTTAACGAAGCAGAGACTATTCTAGTCACCTTTATACAATACAGGGCAGTGATCAAAGAAGGCTTGTATACAGTAATACACCATACCGTCACTTCCCCTACTGCCTTCCTTGTAACACTATTACATTCCAATCACTTCCATTTTCCATATCGCCACTTCTAATGTTCCACTTCAATCACTGATACAGGAAGCAGTATATTGACCTCTAAACAATACACATAGCATTCTAGTAACCAATATACAACACAGAGAGCCTTTTAGTTACCGATTTACAATACAGGCAGTATTCTAGTGATCAATATACAACACAGAGACCATTTTAGTGTCTGATATACAACACAGAGACCATTTTAGTGACCAATATACAACACAGAGACCTATTTAGTGACCAATATACAATACAGAGAGCATTTTAGTGACCGATATATAACACAGAGAGCATTTTAGTGAACGATCTACAATACAGGCAGAATTCTAGCGACCAATATATAACACAGAGAGCATTTTAGTGACCGATATACAATACAGGACGCATTCTAGTGACCAATATATAACACAATACAAGGGGCATTCTAGTAACTATAAAACAATGCAGGGAGTATTCTAGTGTCTAATATATTATGCTTATTCCAATGGGCATCTTAATCTCCAACACCGCTGGTTAATTAAGAGAGAGAAACTGTCTCTCCATTGCACCAATTTGTAAAATATACTTGAGAAACATTTAAATATAAACGCTGGTTTTGCTAAATGCAGCCAATATATCAATATTTATATACAGCTTCCAGAATAATAATGCAGTCTATCGGCTTAGCAAAAGATCACACACAGATATTGAGAAACAATTTCTTGTTAAACCTAAAACACTTATGAGCAGAAAATTGTACTTTTAAAACACATCAACTGTAATATAAAATCCAACCTTTTTAGCACTATTAAAATATGGAATATAACCAATACATCACAGCTTACAAATTATCTATTCAAATATAGTATTGAGCTCCTTAAATCAAACGATCTATCATCTCTATACAGCTCCTTATTCCAATCTGCACTGAGCGGTAAATATTGACCCCTGGAGACACTATTGGGGTTGAGGCAGAGTTGTTGTAAAATTTGAGTAAATGACTCTAAAGAAGGAGCTCAGAAAAGTAACATATTTCTGCTCATGTGCAAAGCTGTCACTTTTACAGATATACACCTGATTTACAGCAAGTCATCATTAGAGAGTATTTGTAGCTTCCCTATAGAATGAGCCTCACTTGTACAAGAACTCCTTTGCTGAACTTCACTAAGGTTAGATCGCCCCTTTCCTCTCCCGCCTTGTCTTCACAGGTGTGAGCTGGTGTAAAGGGCAGAATCGTGCTAGTTTGCCTAGGAGCATATGTGTGCACCCACTTACTGGGCATACGCAGAGTGACTGCATGCAAGATACTTTACATAAACTAGCGCACATCCCACTGGACAACAGCCACTATGGGGTAAATGTATCAATCTGCGGGTTCTTCAACACCCGCGTGTTTAGCCTTTTCCGCGATTAAATTTCAAGCGGCGCTGCATTGTAAAGGGAAGTCAACCCTTTACAATGCAGCGCCGCTTGAAATTTAATCGCGGAAGAGGCTGAACACGCGGGTGTTGAAGAACCCGAAGATTGATACAATTACTCCTATATCTTCTATCCCTGAGATGTCTAATTATTCTCAGTTCTGATTCCTAGTGTTATGAATGTCACTCAGTCTTATAAATATATAGATACGGGAGGGAAATGTCAGTGTTGTCCTTATCTTCCACAAAATGCTGCCTTTCTGGGGTACAGATCTATAAGAGGGACGACATATGTCACATGGAGAAATGTGTGACCCCTGGGCAGAGATTGTGATAAAGATGTTAGTATGTGCTGCTATGTCTCCATAAAAAGGTCACCAAAGAATATATGTGAAATTAAATTTTATATTAAAAAAATAATTCTGATACAAAGTATAAGTCTATAATCTCTGGAGCAGACTACACAGTACACACGAGGCTGTGGCTTTCATTATTGTAGACTATTACCAGCATTACAGTTCTACGATCATAGAGACTATGAAGCAGACTAGGGCATCCTAGAACTCCCCAGTCGTTGTGGGACGACAAGCCTAAGGGAAGATCTACTGAAGGGCAATTCAGCAAGCACCTCTTTTTGTTCATGGTTCAAGGGTCGATTTCAAAATCCTGGTTGGTATCAAACACAAATCATCCTCCAAACCGTGCAATTATTAATATCAACCCCACACCAAAAAGATAACTGAAAATATCCACTTAATGTTAGGAACCCATCCAGACGGTACTGCACAACCCGGAGTCTGCTCTGCCAGTCAGGTGTTCACTGGAGCCCCTAGTGGTGGGGACAGATTTGGCCGCAGACTGACAGAGGGTCGTGAAGTGCGTACCGGCTGGGGAGAACCCAGGTAAGCGGAGTGAGGGTCGAGGGCCGGCAGCAGACAGGGAATCCAAAGAACAAGCCGAGGTCAACGGTCAGTAGCAAACAGGAAAGTCGATAATCACGCCAAAGGTCGGGGTCACAGGAAACACAGGCAAGGTCCAAATCCAGGCAAGGGGTTGTCGAAGTCAGTAAATTGGATAAAGTCATTTCAATTAAAGTCTAGCAAACTTGGTTGTCTTTGTCTGAAAAGATGCGTACGGTACGCTATGACGTACAAGGGCACGCTACGGCGTGAAAGGGCGTACGCATCCACTACACGTGGCAGCAACAGTAATTGGTCTTTTACCATACATTCGCACAAACACGCATACTTATAAAATAGTACACATTAATGGTAGTTGCAACACAAAGTCAGTTATGTCGAAATATAGTAGTATTTATATGTTATATCAGAGTTACATGCATATTAGTGAAATACACGGAACGGGTTAAAGGAATAACATCATGAGTGGTATCATAATGAACCTTGTTACATATCCTACTGTTTGGTTCACTCTGCGAAGGAATCGCAGAGTGCATACGCAAGTTATGAATGATAGGGAATTATGAACTACTTAAGACTAAGGAATCCTGGCGGGAAGAGCAGAGCATACCCCCTGCAGAGATGACCCCCTCCTTTGGATTCCTTAGGATGAACCAGCCAATGATTAATGACCCCTTGGACATTCTTGAGACCCGGACCAATAGATGCAAGCCATACCATCTTCATTGTATTACTGTATTTGATTGTGTATATAAGCAGCAGCTTGTGATCCAGAGTGCAGACATCTTGTCCCCAGACTTCAGGATTGAATGACTGCACTGGATCCAGAGCGCCTGCGATAAGTAACGGCTGTATTTACTATTACTTCGCTTGAGCATATTTTTCCACTTATTGCGAATAAATCTTTGTGCTTTGGAAACACAAATCGAGGTTCGACAATCGTTATTGGTTAGCGACAATACGCACATTAACAATTTGGGGGCTCGTGAGCTTTGGAGGTTTCGTTGCCGATGATACGCAAGACCAACGGATTTCGGTTCCTCAACAAAGGGTGGAGACGCGTCATAAACGGGTAAGAACGCATGGTGTTCAAAACCTGAATTTTACTCTGTGTTGCGAAACCGAATGTCCGTTTTGCATTATCTAGGGCACGCTAACTAGAACCTAGGGACAAAAGAGAAAACTGTTTCTTTTTTCTGTCATTGTGCGTTTTAACTGTATTGCATTGTTTAGCGTATGTGTACTTCCTGCTGTGCGTACGCGAACTTCCGGTAAACTTGCCACGTGGTTAAACAATCGTTTTGATAGTTATTATACATGCATAGTATAATTACTTGTGAAAGCCTCTGAGACATTATTACTATTGTTGGGAACTTTTGATTTTCTGCGCAGAAAAGGTGTATAGTGTGTGATGTTGTAACGTAGATACACTGTTTTATTGTTGAGGTGCTCAGTTGCTGTCTGACGAGGCGGATTGCCCAACTGAAGGACGGTATACAGGGCAGGTATACCGAATGCGAAAACTGGGTTTTCGCAAAGCGCTACCAATAGATCGCAAGGTTTGCTAATAATTAGTATTGGTAGGCAGTGCGATCCGGTCGCACCGTTAGTGCGAATTGGTGAAGCAGGTAGGAGGAATTATACTGGAAAGGCAGGTTGATTGTATCGACTTTGCGCTCCCAGCGATAATAAACTCAGCAGCTTTTTGTGGTTGAGCCAGGGTATCGAGGAGCTGATAGCCCTTGGGGCCCACAGTGATATTTCTGTATTAGGGACCCTCGCCAGGGGCGAGAAAAGCGAGTGAGCGCGGCTAAAGGAAATACGTTCACCGAGTATTATAGATCTCTAGCGGTGAGTATAGCAACAGAGTTGAAATTATTAGGTGGAAAGAACAGAGCATTGCGGTGTGTCTGTATTTCACATTTGGCCGGAAGGAACAGAGCATTGCGGTGTGTCTGTGTTCCGGGTAGAAGGTATATTGTTCAACATGGGTGCTAAGCATACGCTAGAGATGGTCAGTGTACTGCCTAAGGAAGGCCCTTTTGGTTCAGCGAGGTTTCTCATGTGTAAGAAATATGGTGCATATGCAACTGTGTATTGTGACACGTGGGTCGGGATGACCAAAGCTTGTGATAGGCCTTTCCCAACAATAGGGAGTTTTAATGCAGAGGTACTAAATACTGTAAAAGATAAAATATGGTTGATCAAGTCAACGAAAAAGAGAAATAGACATAATGATTGTTTAAAATTGTGGCAAATGGAAGGTAACACGTGGCAGAGCAGCGAATGCAAACCGGAAATAGGCGTGGCGAAAAGCGCACGCAAGGCGGATGTAACCATTGAGAAGCGTGGCTTATGTGGCGGGAGGGGTAAGTACAGCCGTTGTTAAAACTGAAAATAGAAAAATTACTAAGTTGTACCCTGTTTTAAATCAGTTTCAATCAAGTGTATCTGAAAATGAAGATGAACCCACTGTGATTTCGGCCATTGCCCATGCTGTTAATGTACTAGAGGCTCAGCGCAAGTACGAGAAAATGGCTGAGATAGGTGAGAGTAGCGTGATCACTAGGAGTGAAAGTGTTCTAAATCTAGGGCCTGTAAATCCTGTAGCGTCCCCTGAAGTTAGTGTACCAGAGGGTGTGTTCCCGGTCCACACAATATCAGTTCCCAATGGAAAACCGGATAAGGATGGTGTAGTTCCTTTAAGAAATGTTACAATGCATTGTCCCTGGACTAGATCAGAATTACGTTCCATTATGACTGAATTTCCGGACCCTAGAAAAGAGTTAGCTAAATGTCAGAAATTTGTTAAAGACTTAGGGAATGCTCACGAACCAACCAGTAAGGATTGGCGGGTAGTGTTGAGGGCGTGTCTTCCTCCCAATACTAACATACAAAAATTTATTGGAGATTGTTTGTTGGAGGAAGATGACACCTTGACTGATGAGATTAACCAACGGAATATAGAACAAATTGTCAAACACTTAGCCATCTGTTTTCCAGTAGTGGTAAATTGGAGTAAGATTTTCACCATTAAACAAAAGGATAGTGAAACTGCCTCAGATTACTTTGCTAGAGCTATAACAGCGATTGCACGATTTACTGGGATATCCAACATAAGTGAGGACCCACATCACAGAGAGGTAGCTGTAGGGGTACTGATGGATGGCCTTAGGGAAAATTTAAAGACGAGAGTACAAACCACATTACCTAATTGGAGAGGCGTCACGGTAGACTTCCTTAGGGAGTCTGCTGTGGAGCATGACAAGAACCTTTTTAGAAAAAGGGAAGAGAAAAGTGATAAGTTAATGACGGTAAGTATACAGGCTCTAGAAGGGGTGCACACACGACCACCAGCATACAACCCATATAACAGGAAACCTAAAGTGATCAGGTGTTTCAACTGTAACGAGGAAGGACATTACGCTAGAGAGTGTAATAAAGAAAGACTCAATACACATAGGGGTGGGTCACATAGATATCCTCAAAGAAAAGATTCACATAGACTAGGAGACTCACATCTACCCGCGCATATTACGGCAGCAAATGCTGCGCGGGAAATCAATAGTCAGCGCTAGGGGTCAGGTCATACCTGTAGTCTACAGCCAGTGAGGTTAACTGAGAGTCAGAGTGAAGAACCAACAATGATAGTTGACATAGCTGGCAGGAAACAAACTTTTCTTGTAGATACAGGGGCGGCCCGATCTGTGATAACCTCTCCTTTCAATCTACAGGTGACCAGCAAAACTATTCCAGCTATGGGGGTGACGGGAAAAGTGTTACATTATCCTCTAACTAAACCCGCCAAAGTTACTATCGGGCCTCTGCATACTAAGCATTCGTTTCTCTTGGCTGCAGCGGCTCCTACTAACTTGCTAGGGAGAGACTTGTTATGTAAAATGGGATGTGTCATATACTGTACTTCAGATGGTGTGTTCCTAGATATACCCGAGAAGGTTGCACATGAGGTACAGGACATATTGGACACCCCTCAAAGGTTAATGTTACACTCTCCCGTTATAGAACAAAGTCCATCTCAAGTAAAGGGGATGTTGCTGGAAATACCAGGTTCCCTATGGACCAGAGATGGACAGGACACTGGACTGATGGCAAACGTAGCCCCTGTCATGGTCAATCTAAAAAGTGGTAGGATAGCTCCAAAAATCCCACAGTATCCATTAAAACCGGAGGTGGAACTAGGGGTATATCCTGTTATTGAGAGGCTGTTACAACAAGGGATTTTAATTCATACAGCCAGTACAGCAAATAGTCCCATTTTCCCTGTGAAGAAGAGTGGGGGGAGGGGCTATAGATTAGTCCAGGACTTAAGGGGAATTAACAAAGTTGTTGAGAGCCAATTCCCCGTAGTGCCGAATCCAGCTGTCATCCTCATGCAGATTCCACCGTCTGCCAGTCATTTTACTGTCATTGATCTATGTTCTGCTTTCTTTTCAGTCCCTCTTCACCCTGACTGCCAATACCTTTTTGCATTCTCCTACAGGGGAGTGCAATACACATGGACCAGACTACCCCAGGGGTTCATTGACAGCCCCAGTATTTTCTCCCAAGCCTTACATGACTGTTTGCAATCCTTTCAACCCCACAATGGGTCTGTTCTAATTAAATATCTGGACGATTTGTTGTTGTGCTCTGATTCTTTTATGTCATGTTTACATGATACTAAATTGTTGTTGCTTCATCTTTCACAAACAGGGCACAAGGTGGCAAAGGATAAATTACAGCCATGTCAGACTAAGGTCAAATACTTAGGACACTGCCTCACTAAGGGGCTAAGACACCTGACAACCGACAGAATTGAGGCCATACAACACATGACCCTGCCGCAGAGCCAGAAGCAGATTCGTACTTTCTTGGGGATGTGTGGATACTGTAGGTCCTGGATCCCAGGTTTTTCTATTCTGGCATTACCATTGCAGGAGCTAGTCTCTTCCTCAAAACCAGAACGTGTCGTACACACAGAAGAGTCAGAGCAAGCGTTCTTTAATCTTAAAGATAGTCTGACAGGAGCACCTGCATTGGGAATACCTGATTATGAAAAGCCTTTTGAGCTATTTTGTACAGAAGCTGATGGCTGTGCAGCAGGTGTCCTCGCACAGAAACATGGTGACGCTAGCAGACCGGTAGCATACTACAGTGCACAATTAGACAATGTGGCAAGGTCACTCCCAACATGTCTCAGAAGTGTAGCAGCAACGGCCCTTCTAGTAAGTAAGAGCGAGGATGTAGTATTAGGACATAATTAAACCATCTATACACCCCATGCTGTATCAGCTCTGTTAAATTCAGCCCAAACCAGACATGTTTCTTCAGCTAGATTCACAAAGTGGGAACTAGCCCTGATGGCACCCTCAAACATCACCATCAAACGATGTAGCACCCTAAATCCAGCTACATACCTTCCTTATGTGTCTCAAGAGACACAAAGGGTGGGAGGTGAGGAGACCCTGGTTGATGATGAGTTAGGCAAGAATACTGACACGCATGACTGTATGGAACACCTGAATCAGACCTTTAGTGCAAGGCCCGACATACGTGACACCCCCTTAGAAAATGTAGATTTTACGTTTTACACAGACGGAAGTTGCCATAGACAGACAGAGACAGGAGAGCTATGTACTGGTTACGCTGTTGTAGACGATCAGGATGTGGTAGAAGCTGGACCCCTTGGTCCACCTCACTCAGCCCAGGTGGCGGAACTAGTAGCACTAAAGAGAGCGTGTGAACTGGCAGAGGGTAAATCAGCCAATATATATATTGACTCTAGGTACGCCTTCGGGGTAGTGCACGATTTTGGGGCCCTTTGGCGTCTTAGAAACTTTACGACAGCAGCAGGTACACCAGTGGCACACTCACAACACATAAAAGGACTTCTGACAGCGATACAGTTACCCAGAACAGTAGCCGTCATAAAGTGCAAAGCCCATACCTTTGAAGAAGACCCAGTGTCATTGGGCAACAACAGGGCAGACGAAGCTGCTAAATGGGCAGCAGGGCAACCTATGATTGTATCGACCGAGACTATGATGGTTTTTCAGACATTAGACACGCAGAAATTAATTGAAATGCAAGATTTGTGTTCCCTGCAGGAGAAGGCGGTCTGGAAGGCGAAGGGATGTGGTCAAGAGTCCTCAGGACTCTGGAGGGATGGACAAGGTAAGCCTGTAGCTCCCCGAACATACTATCCAAGCCTGGCTGAAGCAGCACACGGCCTGACTCACCTGGGTAAAGAAGGTATGTGCAAACTGGTGAGAGCATACTGGTGGGCTCCCGGATTTTCCTCTCAAGCTGGTAAGAAAGCAATGTCATGTCTTACTTGTTTGAGGAAAAATGTTGGGAAAACTATTCCAACTGAGCCATCCCACATCCCTCCTACAGACGGACCTTTTCAGGTAATACAAATTGACTATATCCAATTACCACCGTGCAGGAATCTAAAGTATGTGTTAGTGTGTATTGATGTGTTTTCCGGTTGGGTAGAAGCATATCCGGCAGCCACTAATACTGCTATGTTCACTGCAAAGAAAATTGTACAAGACTTTGTGTGTAGGTTCGGTATCCCTAGAATCATTGAAAGTGATAGGGGTACCCATTTTACAGGTGATGTCTTCCAAAATATGTGTAAACTCATGGGAATCAGTAGCAGACTTCACACCCCTTACCGACCACAAGCCAGTGGTAAGGTGGAGAGAGCAAATGGTACTATAAAGAACAAACTAGGTAAGATAATGGCTGAAACTGGGTTGGCATGGCCTGAGGCTTTGCCGTTGGTCCTCCACAGCATTCGAACCACTCCTAGACCTCCTCTTAATCTGTCCCCCTTTGATATACTGTTCGGACGACAACCTCATTTGATCGTGAGTCCACAAGACGACTTAAAGTGTAATAATGAAGTGACTGTACAATATCTTATAAGAATGAGTAGACAGCTGAAACAACAACAACAAAAACTAAAAATGCTGTCACCTGGTATGCCAGAGACGAACTGTCATGATGTTGAACCTGGAGACTATGTTATGATCCGCAATTTCTTACGTTCAGGTTGTTTAACAGACCGTTGGGAAGGCCCGTACCAAGTGCTGCTGACCAGTACTACATCACTGAAGGTTGCAGAGAGAGACACTTGGGTCCATTCCACCCACTGCAGGAGAGTCCATAATCCGGAGAAAGTGCAAGACAATACTCAGACCGACGACATAGAGCTGTCACTTGTGAGCCTGTTCCGGGAGACCTAAAGCCTGCAGTTGAGACACCTGAACCAGAGACGTTGCCTCAGAACTATCTTTCCAGCGATGGAGTGGCGGTTTTTGTTTTTCTTTTGTTCCAGGATTTTCCTTGTTTTTACTTTTTCTAGGACATTCTATTTTTGTGAAGGAGGATGGAGGACGGAGGAGAGTTCTGGGAGTGATACGGATGAAATAGAGGCCGAAGAAAAGTTAATAGGATATCCTGAGCAGCCCATTATCAAACTTGGTCCAGGGGTTATGAAAAGGTCTGCTAGCTCAGGAACTCGGAGGCAGTGTGAGGGGCTATTGTCTGATGAGTATTGTATCTGCAAGTTCTGCAACTCCCTAGTTGACGAGAGATGCATCCAACGATTCCAGTCCCCCAGTACTCTGAATATAGGCGGGCATCCTTTGGAGGATTATCACTCCCTGGTGGGTAAGGTGCTAAACCAAACTGAGTGTTGGGTGTGCTCTCACGTGCCTCAAGGGCAGCATAACATAGGACTAGTGCCATTCCCGCTAAACATATCCGAAGTACTCGAATTAAGGGGTAGGAGGCCCATAGAATGGAGGTACAATAACACTAGGTCCCCTAGTCTGACGCTTCGACAATACTCCATAGGCAGATCTTTGCTGTGCCTAAACATATCTCATGCAAAGCGCCTGGAGAATTGGGAGGCTGACCTATCAGATCAGACATTGGCTCGCCACACTCATTTTAGAGAGAGACTCACAAGGTCACTACTAGGCAGGAATGCTGATGGAAGTCACAAGTTAGGGCGTATAACCAAACATAAGAAGGTATCTATTGGAAAAGTCTCTACAGATAAATGTGAAAATATCATTAATGCCGACACGTGTCTAGAGCAGATGGAGACACTAGGCATGGGTAGTTTTATCAAAACTCTGTGTGATATAATTCATGGGCATACTGTTCCTTATGTTCTCCCTGATGATGTGTATTTTGTTTGTGGAAGGAAAGCTTATTCCTGGGTGACTCCGAGTTCCAAGGGCTTGTGTTTCCTAGCTAAACTGGTTCCTGAAATCATGACTATTACTCATGAAGAAATGGTATATATGCACAAGACTACATCACCACCATACATACACACACAGTATGAACACCGTGGCAAGAGAAATATGATTCCGGGTGAGGAACCCATAGCTACAAAATTGATTAGTGAAACTACTGGTTTCCAAGTTATGGTCGCTCTAGATCTCACCAGGACCGCTCGGGGAACATTAAACTTTAAATATATCCAAGACCTAGCTAAATTAATAGATAATATCACCGAGATGTATGATGACACTTTCAGGTATACTGGAAGGAAGCTACAAGCGTACAAGAAGGAGTTGGTGCAACATAGACTGGTACTAAATTATCTCACCTCTATTACTGGTGGGTACTGTGTGACACTGGCCACCCAGTTCGGTGTCAAATGTTGCACGTACATTACAAATAATACGGAAGACCCTAAAGACGTTATAGACCGGAAGATGGATGAAATTTTGCAGCTGAAATGGGAATTTCGAAAGAGCCATAATTCTTCGTTATATGAGGTCGGGGAAAAGGTGGCGGGTTGGTTCTCATGGTTGAACCCAGCAAAATGGTTCTCCGGTCTGGGGGAGTGGGTACAGGAAATGATTGCGAGTGTAGGTAAGCTCCTTCTCCTTATACTGGGTGTCATCTTAGCAATTGGTTTAGTTGTCAAATGTGTTCCTACTGTGTTGAAGTGTGGAAAACGGTCTCATAAGAGTAACACTGAGAAAGAGACTGAAAGGGTGGTACCAGATACCGAGATCATGGTCTGTGGAGAAGTATTGTACAATCCTGAACTTGAAACGGTGATTGGGTGATAGTTTATTACACTATCAAAGGGTGGAACTGTCGAAGTCAGTAAATTGGATAAAGTCATTTCAATTAAAGTCTAGCAAACTTGGTTGTCTTTGTCTGAAAAGATGCGTACGGTACGCATCGACGTACAAGGGCACGCTACGGCGTGAAAGGGCGTACGCATCCACTACACGTGGCAGCAACAGTAATTGGTCTTTTACCATACATTCGCACAAACACGCATACTTATAAAATAGTACACATTAATGGTAGTTGCAACACATAGTCAGTTATGTCGAAATATAGTAGTATTTATATGTTATATCAGAGTTACATGCATATTAGTGAAATACACGGAACGGGTTAAAGGAATAACATCATGAGTGGTATCATAATGAACCTTGTTACATATCCTACTGTTTGGTTCACTCTGCGAGGGAATCGCAGAGTGCATACGCAAGTTATGAATGATAGGGAATTATGAACTACTTAAGACTAAGGAATCCTGGCGGGAAGAGCAGAGCATACCCCCTGCAGAGATGACCCCCTCCTTTGGATTCCTTTGGATGAACCAGCCAATGATTAATGACCCCTTGGACATTCCTGAGACCCGGACCAATAGATGCAAGCCATACCATCTTCATTGTATTACTGTATTTGATTGTGTATATAAGCAGCAGCTTGTGATCCAGAGTGCAGACATCTTGTTCCCAGACTTCAGGATTGAATGACTGCACTGGATCCAGAGCGCCTGCAATAAGTAACGGCTGTATTTACTATTACTTCGCTTGAGCATATTTTTCCACTAATTGCGAATAAATCTTTGTGCTTTGGAAAGACAAATCGAGGTTCGACAATCGTTATTGGTTAGCGACAATACGCACATTAACAGGGTCATACACAGGCAATCCGATCTCAATATCCACAGGACAAAACTGGGAACACAGCAGGTCAGCAAACTGGCACAAGAAGCTATAACCGGCAGTGACCTCACTGCCCTAAATACTGGTGGCCACCAATCAAAGCCCAGATCTGTAAAGGCCCACAGGGGGTAGTAATCACTGGGCCAAGCCCCCTTCATCAATCAGCCCACAGGCTGCCTATTGCGCCCGGCTTCCAGCACTGCCGGGACGCAGCGCTACAGAAGAAGTGTCTAGCCGGGTGGGAAGCGGAGATGACGTCCCGGTCGTCACCTTGACGACCGGGACGCCAGGGGGAGCCAGAAGCGAGCCGCGGCGGCTGTGAGTACCGCCACGGCTCGTGACAGTACTCCCCCCTTGAGGAGGGGTTAGGGAACCCCGACACCCAGGTTTCCTAGAAATTTTTTGAAGAATTCCTTCAAATGTTTGGAAGCATGAAGCCGTCTTCGCGAAATCCAGGACCGCTCTTCTAAACCACGATTCCTCCATTGAACTAGGAAGTGCACCTGCCCCTGCACTCTCTTAGAATCGAGGATCTTATGAATAATGTATTTGTTTGTGTTCCGTACCAGCGAACTGGAAGACTGGGATTGACTTGGATATAACACAGGCTTAAGAAGAGAGCAGTGGAATGTGTTAGGGATCCTCAAGGAACCAGGGATTTTCAATCTAAAAGCTACAGAATTAATCCTCTTGATAATAGGAAAAGGACCGATGAATTTTGGCCCCAGATTTTTGCAAGGCTGTCTGAGCCTAATATTGCGTGTAGACAGCCACACTTTCTGGCCCACTTTGAAGGAGCAGGTGGTACGGTGGCGGTCCGAATTTTTTTTTGCAGAAAATGAGGCCCGTCTTAACGAGGATTGCACTGTCTTCCAGGTGACCTTGAGATCAGCGGCCGTAAAACGAATTTCCGGAATGCCAGTGGATTTTAGGGAATACAAGGAATTGGCCCTGGGATGAAAACCAAAATTGCAGAAGAATGGGGAGATTTGAGTGGATGAATGGCATGAATTATTGTAGGCAAACTCCTCCCAGGGTAAAAGAACGGACCAGTTGTCATGGAATTCCGAAGTGTAACAACTTAAGAATTGTTCCAAAGACCGGTTAACCCTCTCAGTCTGCCCATTAGACTGAGGGTGGTATGCAGAAGAGAGGCTAACCTTGATTCCCAGAAGGGTACAAAAGGATTACCATAATTGTGCTACGAATAGAGAACCCCGATCGGAAACAATATCAGCAGGAAGTCTATAAAGGCGGAAAATGTGCTGGATGAACAAAACTGCCAATTCTCGAGCACTAGGAAGCCTGGTCAGTGGTATAAAGTAACATTTTGCTGAAGCAATCTACTACCACCCATATGGTGTTGTGGCCTACAGAGCGAGGTAGATCGACTATAAAATCCATAGATAATTGTGTCCAGGGTTTTGCAGGAATGGGCAAAGGAACCAATTGGCCTGCAGGCTAAGTCTTGGGGACTTTGTTCCTGGCACAACCCTCACACGAGAGGACATAACTCTTAACGTCAGCAGACAACGATGGCCACCAGACAGTACGGGAAAGAATTTCTAACGTTTTCTGAATTCCAGGATGTCCAGCAGTCTTACTATTATGTGCAAGAACCGCCTTCCTTAAATGGACTGAAACAAATAGACACTGCTCCGGAGTATTATCCGGAGCTAATCTTTGAAATCTTTGAAGTGTGAAGCTCAGGTCCTGGGTTAACCCTGCATGGATTATGGAAGGGGGAATGATAGGCTCCGGGCTAGTAACTGGAACGTGGTGTGCTAAACTTCTAGACAGAGCATCTGCCCGAACATTTTTGGAACCTGGTCGATAGGTGATCACAAAATTGAAACGGGTAAAAAACAGCAACCAACGGGTCTGTCTGGGATTTAGGCGTTTGGCCGATTGAATATATTGTAAGTTCTTGTGGTCTGTGATAACGGAGATTTGATGTGTAGCACCTTCTAGCCAATGTCGCCACTCCTCAAAGGCCCATTTAATGGCCAGTAGTTCTCTATTGCTGACATCGTAATTGGCTTCAGCTGAAGAGAACTTACGGGAGAAGTAAACACATGGGTGCAGACGGTGAGTAAGAGAGTCTTTCTGAGACAGTATAGCACCAGAACCGATATCAGAGGCGTCGACTTCAAGAACAAATGGTTTAGTAGGGTCCGGGTGTCTAGGGATTTGAGCAGATACAAAGGCTTTCTTCAAACTTTCAAATGAGGCCACTGCCTGGGGTGACCAATTAGTTGGATCCATTCCTTTGCGGGTCAGGGCGACAATAGGAGCCACGATGTCTGCAATGCCACGAATGAACCTTCTATAGTAATTGGCGAACCCCAGGAACCTCTGCACCGCTTTGAGATTGTTTGGTTGTACCCAATCCAGGATAGCTTGAACCTTTGATGGATCCATGGAGAATCCCTCAGAAGAGATTATATAACCTAGGAAAGATACCTTCTGCACCTCAAACTCTCACTTTTCCAGCTTGGTGTAGAGGTGGTGTTCCCGTAACTTCCGTAGGACCTGTTTAACATGATCCCGATGTACAGACAATGATTTGGAATATATGAGTATATCGTCTAAATAGACAACTACAAAAAGTTCCAGGAACTCACGCAGAACCTCGTTAATCAAATCTTGAAACACTGCCGATGCGTTGCTAAGACCAAACGGCATGACTAAATATTCGTAGTGGCCAGAATGTGTGTTGAATGCCGTCTTCCACTCATCTCCTTCCTTGATACGGATGAGGTTGTACACTCCACGAAGATCGATTTTGGTGAAGACCGTAGCACCTCTTAACTGATCGAATAATACGGAGATGAAGGGGGTAGGTATTTTTAACTGTAATGAGGTTCAGTCCTCGATAATGGATACAGGGTCTCAGTCCTCCATCTTTTTTAGATACGAAGAAGCATCCAGCTCCTACTGGAGATTTAGAGGGCCTGATGAACCCTTTCTCTAAATTTTCTTCTACATACTACTGCATAGACTTAGTCTCTGGAGCAGAGAGAGAGTACAAGCGTCCCTTGGGTAACTTGGAACCAGGAATAAGCTCAATAGCACAGTCAAAGTTGCGGTGAGGTGGTAAGGTGTCAGCAGCTTTTTTGGAGAACACATCCCAAAACTCATGGTAATGTGAAGGGAGCTGCTCAGGAATTGACTGAAGAATGCACAAAGGCATAGTTAAATAAGATTGTGCACAACAAGGGCTCCACTGAATAATTTCTCCTTTGACCCAATCCACAACAGGGTCATGACAGGAAAGCCAAGGATGGCCCAAGATCAACGGAACCGAGGGACAGTCAATATGGAAGAAAGTCATGGACTCTGAATGGAGAGCTCCTATGTTCAACTGCAATAGCAGAGTCTCCCAGGCGATCTTGCCTCCAGGCAACGGACTCCCGTCTAATCCATAGACTGTAATGGCAGCTTTGAGCTTTACTGACAGAATCCCAGCGGAGCAGGCAAACCCGATGTCAAGGAAGATGCCTGCAGCTCCGCTGTCAATGAAGGCCGACAGAGTCACAGAGCTGGCACCGAAAGTGAGTTGTGCAGGAATGAGTACGGCATGTTTTGGGGAAACGTTTTGCAGGCCTAGGTGAACCTTTGCCTCATTCCCTAGGCATGCTCTTTTCCCTGTTTGTTCTGTTTGTTAGGACAGGAGCAGGAGAAGTGGCCCCCAGTACCACAATAGAGACATAGGCCTTGTGGCCGTCTTCTGTCTCTTTCCTCAGGGGAGAGGCGATACGCTCCCAACTGCATAGGCTCCTCAGTATCCGTGGACACAGGAATACATGCAAACGGAACGGAAGACGCCTCCTTCTCAGTCTTCCTCTCCTTAATTCTCCTGTCAATTTTCATGGCGAGCTGCATAAGACTCTCCAATGAGGCAGGAGACAAGTACTGCACTAGTGAATCTTTGATGTCTTCCGACAGTCCTAAGCGAAACTGGCTACGTAATGCTGGATCATTCCATCCACTGTCAGGCGCCCACCTGCGGAATTTGGCGCAGTATTCTTCTGCCTTGTTTTAAGGCTCGTAGATGAGCCTCAGCAGAAGCCACTCGATCCGGATCATCGTATAGCAGACCTAACGCATCAAAGAAGGCTTCTACCGACTGCATGGCAGGACTTGTCTGCGGCAGGGAGAAGGTCCAGGATTGGGGGTCACCCTGAAGGAGGGAGATAATAATCCCGACTCTCTGTTGTTCCAAACCAGAAGACCGGGGTCTCAACCAAAAGTAGAGTTTGCAGCTCTCCTTGAAGTTCCGGAACAGGGATCTATTTCCGGAGAACCGATCCGGAAGATTAATTTTAGGTTCACAGGTGGAACCTGAAGTGGCTTATGAAGTCCTTGAGGCCTCTTCCTGAACGGATAAACGCTGCGACAATCCCTGGACCGTTTTGGTATAGGGTCTCGACATGACCCGCTAGGGCTTGCGAAGGAGACAATGTGGTTCCGCTTTCATCCATTCCAACTTCGTCTTCGGCACGTCTGTTTTTTGGGGCCGGTTATAATGTTTGGAACTCCTCCAGCTCGTACTGCACAACCCGGAGTCTGCTCTGCCAGTCATGTGTTCACTGGAGCCCCTAGTGGTGGGGACAGATTTGGCTGCAGACTGACAGAGGGTTCTGAAGTGCGTACCGGCTGGGGAGAACCCAGGAAAGCGGAGTGAGGTCCAGGCAAGGGTCGAGGGCCGGCAGCAGACAGGGAATCCAAAGAACAAGCCGAGGTCAAGGGTCAGAAGCAAACAGGAAAGTCGGGTCACAGGAAACACAGGCAAGGTCCAAATCCAAGCAAGGGGTCATACACAGGCAATCCGATCTCAATATCCACAGGACAAAACTGGCAACACAGCAGGTCAGCAAACTGGCACAGGAAGCTATAACCGGCAGTGAGGTTGCAGACCTCACTGCCCTAAATACTGGTGGCCACCAATCAAAGCCCAGATCTGTAAAGGCCCACAGGGGGTAGTAAACAATAACAAGTAGTCTTGTCATTGTTTTTGAGCTTGGCCAAGCTGAGTGCAATGTGTATTTTCTGTTTTATTTAAAAATAAATCTTTATTAGATCTGTGTTCAAGTCAAGTCAGCTGTAGGTGTACAAGATGGACATGATAGGAAATGATAAGAGAGCTAGTTAAACTTATGCTAGTGGTCAGTGGATTTGTCCTTTAGAAGGAGAAGAAGGATGATTTTGGAGCTGGATGAGCAAACAGCTGGAAAAGAGAGAGTACACAGAGTAATTCCTAGTTCACCAAGGCGTGTTAGAGAGCGTTGTAACCTTTCAGGGAGACCATTTTGTATGATGACCTTAAAGGTGTTTTGGCACAAATGACAGCTCACAGTCATGCTGTTACTGGGTTTGAGAAATGATTTGCCAGATTGTAATTTTTTGCAACTGGCTCGGTTTAGCAACAGTAATGGAAATGGCCAAGGCACACATTCCATTCATTGGAGTGTGCTTCTGAAATCACAGTGCAAAAATGCCCAAAATGTACATTTTCCATGTGCTGATTCTGAATAGCAAGACATAGAAATAAAGTTTCACAGAAGAGCCTTTTTCCCAATGTAGATAAATAGAGGATACATGTGCACAAGATATAATAAATATAAATCGTTGTGTATGTAAAGCTGCTGCAGTCTCTTTAGATAAACATAGAAAACTGAGATCTTACATACGATATATGTATAAATGTATGTAAGATCTGAGTTCTAAATGGATTCATTACTGATTGGCCAATATACTTTTAAATATCCAAGCAGGATTTGAGCTCCATCCTTCTGAAAATATCGCACTTGGAGGCGGAGAAACGCGTCAAGTTATAGAGTTGTTTGATGTACACACACACTGTGGCAGCTGTCGGGATATTTTCTTATGGAAGACTTATAAGTGCTGTTCTTTGAATGACTGGAAAGCTGAAAACTATCATCGGGAGAGTGGTGATATCCTGCACTTAACTCCTACTTATTGCTTCAGAGCTATTGGAGAATTGTTAATGGAAATGTTAATGGAAAAGAGGGAGACTTTGCAATTGACTTTGCTTCACTGTTTCAAGTATAGACAGGACAATCTCTGTCTTTTCTCTCATACCTTCAATTTATTGAAATATATTATTCCTCTGGTGTCAGAGAATCATATAATAAATGGAAGTGAATGTTCCCGATAGATTGGATTGATTGATATTGAAATGTGAATATCATCATGTAGTTACATATATATATATATATATATATATATATATAAATATATATATAATATATATAATATAATATATATATATATATATATATATATACACAAGTTAACCCGTGCATGATACTCATGCATTCTAGTCAAATCAAGCTACTTAAGGTGTTAAAAAGGTTCTTGTCATGCATTTGGGGCTAAGCCAGGCCTCCTCAGGGGAAGAGCGTTACTTCCCGATGTAAGCGCCCTTTTTTAACGTGGTTTTGTCCACATGTCACCACCTCATCATTCTTCTCCATCACCTCATCCTTCATCTTCATCGCCACATCCTAAATCTCCATCGTCTTACTGTTCTAAAACCTCTCGATACACAACGTTTCTAATAAACACCTTATCGCTATGCTCAATCAGTCTTCCTTGAAGGGCAGTATTCATAACCTGCACTTTCACATCACTGCTTCTCCGTACTCGTGAAAATGCGACATACAATTGCCCATGACCAAACACAGGCTCTGGTAAATAAATACCCACACGGTCAAGTGTTTGACCCTGTGACTTGTTAATGGTCATAGCAAATGCCGCCTTCAAAGGGAACTGGCGCCGTCTTAGCTTAAACGGCAGTCCTGTTTCGGATGGACATAAGTCAATCCGAGGTATCATCACCTTATGGAAGTTAACTGACTTCACTATTATAATTTTTTTGTCAAATAATGTCAGTATACCAAATTTCAGGTCAATTGGATGAGCCCTTTCTGAGAAAATAGTTCTTTTGCACACATACACTAACACACGCCGCTGGGCTTGTGTATATATTATATATATATATATATATAAAACCACTCATGTTTCCTTTCCTTGATTCCCACATGCGTGAATATTGCGCCAGTCTGCTCTATATGAGCGATTCCAACAGGGCAACATGTCTGAAGAGTTGCTGTTATTAATGTATTATGTTAAGTGCTATATTTATCACATTATGTATTGTGTAATGGATTCTATAATTGATCATTTATATATATCAGTATAACCTATAATAATGACTCACCATAAATTAGGGCATTACCTGGCCTTTCATTCCTCTTTTGTGTCTTCCTGCTTCCAGCTGGATGATCATCATTATCATTTATTTATTGATCATGTTCAGGAGAACTACCAGTGGTAGTTGTGGTAGTTGTTAGTAGAACAGGTACAGGGTATCCGGCCTCTATCACTCTCTTTCTGTGATTTTGTTTCCCACTTGCTGTACTGTGTCATTAATTCTCCTTAAAGGATCATTTAATTTACATACATGGCATTTTTTAAACTCTTTTTCTGCCTTTTGTCTTGTGCATTATGAATACTTAGCTAGATTTTTCTAAATTGATTAAATTACACATTCCTTTAGTTGAGCCTACCATACTCAAACTATACTACTATGTATCCACCACTTTACCATCTTATTTTCCTTGACTATTCCCTTGTCCACTCTCCTCTTCTTCCTTGGGTACTCTCTGTATACTCCACCATGTCCTCGTACCTTCACCACATTATCTTAGTGTTTTCTGTCTCACACACCTTCTACTCCAACATCTCATCCCCCTTCTACTTAAATTTTTATAGTACAAACTGGAGCTTTACATAAGATCTGAAACCACTTGATTCCCATTTCCCAATATACATAATCATCTTGTCACTTCGGCCCCGGCTGACAGCCTCCATTGCTGTCCCAATCAGGAAGGAGTGTAACCCATATTCTGTCACTGACCCACCCAGCTTCCCTATGCAGTGTCTGACAATAGATACAAACTGATAGGAATACAGAAAAGCTGATTGTGACGAGATAGGATTACAGTTACAATCCCCCCATACAAAGGTATGTATCTGGTCACTAGTATTTAGATAGATTGTTATCCCCATTTGGCTCATATAAAGACTCTGTGGGTTCGTTTGCTGATGTATATGGATTTCATAACATGGTTCTGAATGAAGAGTCAATAGTCTAAAACTCCAGGTTCATAAATATATCCAGGTGGGCTGCATGTTCCTTATTTGGACTACAAATTGTCTGCTGTACCATATCCTGGCCAGTTACCCCCTCCCTCAGTGAGGACAGGGAGTCTGGAACAGCTGGAGCCCCTTTCACAACATAAATGCGTAGAAGGGATTGAAACAGGGAGTTGCTATTCATCATCTGGGATTAAGCTCTGCAGTAACCAGTTTGCTACTCTATTGTTCTCCCTAGAACTGTGTTAGACTTTTATGCACTAGACCAGCAGGGGGGAAACCCATGTGGGGATGACTTCTCTCCACTCCCATACCCAACCCCTGACTTGGGAGCCAATGGCATTCTGTATAGACTTGGGATAACCTTGCAGGATGGGATTTCACCTGTGGGAATTCTGAACTGTTTTAAAAGAGCCTGCAAGGAGACCAAGGGTTGTTTATTGAATATCCTGAGCTTGGTATTGAAGATCTGTCTCCTATCAGCTCCAACGTGTGTCCTGATCACAATTTTACATCTAGGCACATCTCTGGCTGAACATTGTGCAACAGTATAACTCTGCTCCAAAGGGAGCTGCTTGTGAGTCTGCACATTTGGTGTGCCTACTGGAGTAGGGTGACTGGGGTCCAGGCTGCTAACATCTCGGTAGAGAGCATAAGGCCGAGAGGCCAGGACCAGCAAGCCTAGAAGTCTAGAAATCGGTGGAACCTGGAAGACCCGAGTACTGAGCTATTGTGACAAAAGGATCAGGACCACTTGGGATACAGCTTGGCAGGGTAAGATTATACCACTTGGCCAGAGACTTTTTTACAACTTAGCCTGGCCAACGAAATACTGTTTAAATATATGTAACGGTTGCTCATATCTTTATCTGGGGATGTGTTGGGGAGGTTTTTAGATGTTGGCGATTGTTCTGGGTTTTGTTAAATTGCACTGATTATTATAGTTATTGTGTTACAGTTGTGTTTGCACCTTCTGTAATAAAGATTCTATTATATCTTCCACTCCTCTTTGTCTATGTGAGCCAAAGAACATATATGGAAAAAAATCGTACCCAATAAAAGTTAGGTTTTAAGGAGATGGTTTATACTATTATGAATACATAGATCCATAGTGCACCTAGCCTCAACCAACTACTGTTCTTTCTCTCTATTTACTTGATCCAAAGAACACCAAGGTACCAGGGCTACTCTGTGGGTCTTGACTCTAATGCCCTGGTAACCTGACACTGATCATCAAAATCTGAGGAGCATGACTGTCCCAATACTATCACCATTCATTATAGGTTTTCATAAGATGCTGGTCTCGTCACATGAAAAGAAAATTGTCCAGATAGTGGATAACTGACTTGATTCCAATTTCCTCCCTTAGCATTCACTCTTTTAAGGAGGTGAAAGCTTCAGAAAGATGCCTCTGTTACAGAATGGCCGCATCAAGTGAGATGTATGACGCAGAACACATCTCCTTACTGATCCCATTAGTCACCGAATCTTTCTTTGGAATTGACAAATGATGAATCAGGCTGAATTTTCTAAGCTCTGATTTAGGGACCATTTACAGTTGACAGATCCCCATCTCCTGTTCCTGTCCACCTCCAGATAATGCATGGCTGGCATCAAATATCTGTACAGTTTCAACTCTTTGGACTCCCTGTAAGGAACTCTAAATACATTCTTAAACTCATTCTCCAATAATAATGCTGCCTCCCTGTCTGGATGTCTCCTAAGTCAGGGATGCTTTGTATCTATTTTTAATTTGTCATGTCTTTTTCAAACAGGTTTCCCATGCCTGCCCTGTCTTCCGATCTTGAAAACACTTAGCAAGCGGCTGCCCTCCACCACAGCTGAACATTCATGTCTGCATGGGGTCACATACATTGGCCATCAATAAACTGCCAGCATGTTCCCTTTCTTGCCCCTAGCAACACCACAGCAGGCCCAGGAGAAAACCACTGCCAACCCTTTGCAGGAAATCCCAACCTCATTTATAGGCACATGGGGCATCCAGACAGCAAATATTGATTCTAAAACACTCTCTTTAGAGATAATCATTTCCTTGCACCAAAACCCTAAACTCCTTATCCAACCACATGTAGTAATTTTCAGAATTTGTAGACATATCAGCTCTTCAATTTAATATTAAAAGCTTCAACATTACGTAAAACATTTCATACATCCAGAGCAAGAAAATGGTTTCTTTCCTTTGTGAGATCTCAGATATATGAAAAGGTAAGAACTTGTAAAACATTCCCATATGCAAAGCGTAAGATATTGTTTCTCCCCTTTATTACTTCTCTGACAATACCATTCTGAATTACTTTGAAAACCTTTCCCACATCAGCACATGAATTTGGATGTTCCCCAAGTGATTTCTTTGATGTTTAACAATTTGGATTATGTGTAAAACATTTCCCACATTCAGAGCAAGCATATGGTCTCTCTCCTGTATGACATGATCTCCTGTATAGTGCGCAACAAGAAGTCAATTATGTGCTAAATATTTCCAACATTCTATAATATGGTTTCTTTACGGTATGGCTTCTCTGATATTTAAGAAGTAATATTTTAGGAAAACATTTCCCATGTTCTGAGCAGGACCAAGATTTACCTGGGGGAGGGGGCAAGGGTGCCATAACCCCTGAGCTGCCTTAACCTTAGACTTCACCTACCTTCTTTCCTTGAACACTCACAATTTGTGTTGGTCAAATAGGCTGAACCTACTAGGAAAGGTGTTTGGGCTGATCGGGGCGGACTCTTGGCAAATTGAGCATGGTTTTTAGTGGATTGGCAATTGGCTTAAATTGTCCTCATTTTACAATTGGTATTGATGACAGGTATTACACAGGTACTGGTACTAGTGTAGATCTATTTTGTCTAAGAGAAATTGAATTGTACAGTCAAACAAATAGCTACAATAAAAACTGTTGCATCCCTCTCTCTCTGTGCAGTGAATAAAGCTCTTTTTAAATATGCCCATAGCAAGGAATTTCTTATCCACATAAATATCTAGTTATTGCTACAGTAAGAAAAAAAACACAGACACAATTCTTTAATTAGAAAATGTATTGCATGGAAATAGCAAAATAACTACATTCACAGTGTACAAATAACAAGTATATGCAACAAAATCATAACTAGTACAAAAAAGACATAATGGGGCTTATTCAGAGTTGAACGTATTTGCGCACCAAAAGTAAGTTGGAAATAATGCACACAAAAAAGTGGATTTACTCATTGATGTTGAGTCCAAGACGTGTGCAGCTCAAAAATGGTTTCTTGCCCGACGTAGGTCTGCCCCGCACAATACCATAGAGATGATTTCCATATAAAATGTAATTAAAAATGGAGATGTCAATTACGTAATACACAATCAGCGAATTGGAAACGGCTAAATAGGGCTGCTGATAGTCATCATCACATAACTGCACCACAAATCTAATACCTGCAAGAGGTTCGAGTCCTAAAAGGCGTATTTGCAGATGCTATATTACAATTACATGAACCCACCCTTACTGTGCTCAGCCCATGCAAGCTAGTCCCTGCACATCCTTATTCTGCTTCTCCAGACAAAGGCGGACGGATGTCAGCGATATACATAACTCTATATATGGACATATACTTACTGGATTTTGGAATCATTGCAGTATGAATACACACATCTTATGCAAACAATGACGTGTGTCTAACTCTAAATAAGCCCCAATATATACATTTCCTTTATACAATGCTGATAAAGATATTTTGCATTCCCCACTAGAGCAGATCAAGCTCAACCTAGTTTGATGTTTATGTACTGAAATACCAGCTGTGCGATGTTTTGCTTGTTTGTTCCACCTTCAGATTGCTTTATTTTATCTTGTACACACCATCCTGAAAATGTTACTACATGCATTTCTTTTCTTACTAGCCCCCTTCTGTGATTTTAGCCACGTATTTATATAATCTGGGAGACTGGATTATTTTCTTGCCCCAGGATACAACATAAAGCTGCTCACTGGGTACAATTATACAGAAAGCAGAGCAGAGCAACACAAACACACAGCTCTGCCCCATGGTATCACCACACGGCTTAAACGTACAGAGGGAAGCCAGGACGTAAAAGTTGTGTATTTAATAAAACTTGGCGTAAAGCCTATACAAGTCATTAAAGACATGTGATGGTTGTAAACCCCTTAAATTATGGTTCTGAAAGGATTTATTTTATACAGGGCTTTGTCACTAAAAACAATATATTGGGTATAGTCAGACCTCCTAAAAAACCTTGACATAATTGAGATTAAAGTTGCATTATCAAATAATTTTTACATGTTACTCATTTGCCCCTTTCCAGCTCCAGGGTCTGCTCTAAACAGCCTCTTTCCCGGGACACCTTCGTTTCTGGCTCCTCCATGTACATATGGCTGCTTACTCCTACTTGCCGACTTTTCATTTTTTACTTCGGGAAGATCAAAAGGGGGCGGGGTGAGTCGATTGCGTAATTTGGCCCAAAATGTCAATTTAGTCAGAGCTGTGAGATGAACCAGGGAACCACTGGAAAAACTTGTGCATGGAGCAGGCCCCGGGGCTCCAGAGAGGGAAAAGCAAGTGAGTAACATGATGACATGCAACAATTAGGTGGTAATGCAGATTTAGGTGCTCCTCTGCTGCAGCATATCACTATCATGACAGTGTATTGTCTTGTCATCACAATGTTCAACAGAAAGGTACTATATATATATACATGATAGGGCACCAGCATACACGTGTACAGCAGCTGTAGCAGGCTCTACTGTTATTAGTTTGGAGAGAACATGAGGACTGGAATATCCATATCAGTTTAAGACAAAGAATAGGACTGTATCTACTTAATCAGGGAATTTATTTTACATCTAGATAACATTTAACATGTTTCATTCCTACAGATTAAATTTTGTTGTCGCAAGGTACAAAATGAATAATGAACATCATGGGAATTACTAAACAATTGGTTATTTTAATAAAAGTATAATTAATTATGTGGTAGTACAATGTAGGGAATGTGAAGAATGTATAATATCATATAAAACACAAGGCATCGGACATTATAGAAAATATATATTATATTTGAGTTTGGAAGCAATGTGTGTGTGTGTATATATATATATATATATATATATATATATATATGTATGTCTTGGTAAAATGCGAACAGTCACATGTTGAACAACATATTTAGAACACATTAAAGTTTAACACAATGGCAGAGTGATTGCATAGTTCTGATCTTAATAAGGTGTAGTTAGTAGATTTTACCATACCCTGTGGCTGGTTCCCCATCCGTTCTCCATACGTGTAAAGATTAACCCTTCTGATGCTGCAGTGTCAAATGGTTAACCCCCGAGTGCTAAGTGCTGGAGGTGCAATGTATTTTAAAGTGTATCTTAATAAATATATAAAGGTAAAAATTGGTACTAGACCGCAACTCAGAAATATTTGAAGTAGCGGCCCAGTTGGCAAATCAAAATGTGTGGTGTTTTGGCCACCCTGGCAGAAGCGCCAGTCTAGCAGCCAACACCAAAGAATTTTATTAATTGGGGAACACCTCTCTGCTGTTCATCACTCCGCCAAGCAAATAGTTGTTACAATCCTGTTCCACAAACTAGGTCCTTGTAATTAAAGCCATGGAGCCAGAAATATATTGAAAACATTAAACTGTTTATTGCAATAATATAAAATGCAGCCCACCTGATGAAAGTTAAACACAGGCCGGACTAAGGACTAATTGCCCAATCCCTTTAGGGGAGAGTACTTACCACGTCTTGAATATAACCAATTTGGCCGCTGATTAGGCTACTTACCGCCACAGCTAGGTTCCCGCTAGGAACCTAAGCCCACCACCAACTGACCTTTTATAGCCAAACAAGAAAACTAAAAATCTGCTCTACAAAATAAGACATGCCAAACTCCGACAAGTGTATCCCATCAGGTCTTTAAATTTGTCTAAAACAAGCTCTAATTCAAGGATAGCTAATAAACCCCCCACCTACTTCCTGAAAAAATGTTCTCACTGCCCTATTAACCTACCTGCGGGCCTTTTCAATACGAGCTGGTCTATCCGTTCCCCTCCAATTGCTTCTAGGGATGAAGTCGGACCAAACAAGGTGAACTGCTGGCCAATGTAATTTAATGATCTCAACATCAGATTTAATATTATCAATGAGCTCTAAGCCCTTCCACTTGCTCAAATCATTCCCACCAAGGGGAATTATAAGCACTGAAGGGCGCCCAAACTTTATCTCACTATCCCTTAGAATCTTCAACAGCGACGCCCAACACAAACCCCTAAAACCTAACCATCTAACAGAATGCGCCCGGGGAAAATTTGCTCAAATCTTGAGCAGGACCGCTCTTACCGGCCCAATAAACAAATGAACGGCCGACCAGCCACATATTCTTCCCATCCTGCCGTGAACCTGCAACATGGAGTAAAATGCACATGAAACAAATGTCAAGACATAATACATGGTATTAGAGAAAGACACTACTATATATTTGCGCGCAATGCAGGGTGACCCATGCGGAGGTAAAACCGGAAACCTCGGGGTGCCACAAGCCAATCATGCCCCCGAGGAAGAGAAATGGCAAATCCCTCCGCGCCTTCTTTTAACAAGACAAGCAACGCATGTCATGGGTCAGCCTTACTACATCGCATTATTAAGCCTAAAGCGCAACAGCTGGCCTAACATACCGTTTGAAACACTTAGACCTCCACCTACCCAAAGCCAAGATACTCTGTTTTGACACACCCTCCTCCGCCGCTACTGTAGCCGCTCCTATTCTAAAAGAATGAGTCCCATAGTCTGCTGTATCTAATCTAAGCTTAGCAATACAATTCTTAAAGACCGTGGAAAACTAGAACTTCGTAAGGGGGTACCCATACATGATTCAATTCATGATTTATGATTCAATTTATGATTCAATTCATGATTCATGATTCAAATCATAATTCATGATTCAATTCATGATTCATGATTCAAATCATAATTCATGATTCATGATTCAATTCATGATTCATGATTCATGATTTAATTCATGATACATGATTCATTATTTGATTCATGATTCATGATTCATGATTTAATTCATGATTCCTGATTCATGATTCCTGATTCATGAATTAATTCATGATTCAATTCATGATTCAATTCATGATTCATGATTCAATTCATGATTCATGATTCAATTCATGATTCATGATTCAATTCATGATTTATGATTCAATATATGATTCAATTCATAATTCATGATTCAAATCATGATTCATGATTCAATTCATGATTCAATTCATGATTCAATTCATGATTCCTGATTCAATTCATGATTCATGATTCAATTCATGATTTATGATTCATGATTTAATTAATGATTCAATTCATGATTCAATTCATGATTCATGATTCAATTTATGATTCATGATTCAATTCATGCTTCATGATTTAATTCATGACTCACTATTCATAATTCGATTCATGATTTATGATTTATGAATCAAGATTCGATTCATGATTCATGATTTATGATTCATGAATCATGATTTATGATTCATGATTCAATTCATGATTCATGATTCAATTCATAACTCATGATTCAATTCATGATTCATGATTCAATTCATGATTCATGATTTAATTCATGATTCATTTAATGTTTCATGATTTATGATTCAATTCATGATTTATGATTCGATTCATGATTTTATGATTCATAAATAATGGTTTGATTCATGATTCATGAATCATGATTAAATTCATGATTCATAATTCATGATTTGATTCATGATTCATAATTCATGATTTGATTCATGATTCATGATTCATGATTTGATTCATGAATCAAGATTTGATTCATGATTCATTTCATGATTCATGATGCATTTCATGATTCATGATTCAATTCATGATTCATGATTCAATTCATAATTCAATTCATGATTCATGATTCAATTCATGATTCAATTCATGATTCAATTTATGACTCATGATTCAATTCATGATTAATGATTCAATTCATGATTCAATTCATGATTCAATTCATGATTTTTGATTCAATTCATAATTCATGATTCATGATTCCATTCATGATTCCATTCATGATTCATGATTCAATTCATGATTCATGATTCAATTCATGAATTATGATTCAAATCATAATTCATGATTCATGATTCAATTCATGATTCATGATTCATGATTCAATTCATGATACATGATTCATTATTTGATTCATGATTCATGATTTAATTCATAATTCCTGATTCATGATTCAATTCATGATTCAATTCATGATTCAATTCATGATTTATGATTCAATTCATGACTCATGATTCATGATTCATGATTTAATTCATAATTCATGATTCAATTCATGATTTATTTCATGATTCATGATTTATGATTCAATTCATGATTTATGATTTCATTCAAGATTCATGATTCATGAATCATGATTCGATTCATGATTCATGATTTATGAATCATGGTTCAATTCATGATTCTTCATTCATTAATCATGCTATGATTTATGAATCATGATTCAATTCATGATTCATGATTCAATTCATGATTCAATTCATGATTCATGATTCAATTCATGATTCATTTCATGATTCATGATTTAATTCATGACTCATGATTCATGATTCGATTCATGATTCATGATTTATGATTCATGATTCAAGGTTCATGATTCAATTCATAATTCATAATTCGATTCATGATTTATGATTCATGATTCAATTCATGATTCATGATTCAATTCATTATTCATGATTCAATTCATGACTCATGATTCAATTCATGATTCAATTCATGATTCATGATTTATGATTCAATTCATGATTTATGATTCGATTCATGGTTTTATGATTCATAAATCATGATTTGATTCATGATTCATGATTTGATTCATGATTCAATTCATGATTCAATTCATGAATCAAGATTTGATTCATGATTTATGATTCATGATTCATTTCATGATTCATGAATCAATTCATGATTTATGATTCAATTCATGATTCAATTCATGATTCATGATTCAATTCATGATTCAATTCATGATTCATGATTCAATTCATGATTCATGATTCAATTCATAATTCATGATTCAATTCATGATTTATGATTCAATATATGATTCAATTCATGTTTCATGATTCAATTCATGATTCAATTCATGATTCATGATTTAATTCATGACTCATGATTCGATTCATGATTCATGATTCATGATTCATGATTCAATTCATGATTCATGATTTAATTCATGACTCATGATTCATGATTCGATTCATGATTCATGATTCATGATTCATGATTCAATTCATGAATCATGATTCGATTCATGAATTATGATTCATGATTCAATTCATGATTCATGATTCAATTCATGATTCCTTTCATGATTCAAAATTCATGATTCAATTCATGATTCATGATTCAATTCATGACTCATGATTGAATTCATGATTCATGATTTAATTCATGATTCATTTATTGATTCATGATTCATGATTCATAAATCATGATTCGATTCATGATTCATGAATCATGATTCGATTCATGATTTTATGATTCATAAATCATGGTTTGATTCATGATTCATGATTCATGAATCATGATTCAATTCATGATTCATGATTTGATTCATGATTTATGATTCATGATTTGTTTCATGATTCAATTCATGATTCAATTCATGAATCAAGATTTGATTCATGATTCATGATTCATGATTGAATTCATGATTCATGATTCGATTCATGATTCATGATTCAATTCATGATTCAATTCATGAATGATGATTCAATTCATGATTCGTGATTCAATTCATGTTTCATGATTCAATTCATGATTGAATTCATGATTCATAATTGAATTCATGATTCATGATTCATGATTCAATTCATAATTCATGATTCAATTCATGATTCATGATTCATGATTCAATTCATGATTCAAATCATAATTCATGATTCATGATTCAATTCATGATTCATGATTCAATTCATGATTCATGATTCATTATTCGATCCATAATTCACGATTCATGATTTTATTCATGATTTCTGATTCATGAATCATAATTCATGATTCATGATTCAATTCATGATTCAATTCATAATTCATGATTCAAATCATTATTCATGATTCATGATTCAATTCATGACTCATAATTCATGATTCAATTCATAATTAATGATTCAATTCATGATTCAATTCATAATTCATGATTCAATTCATTATTCATTATTCATAATTCAATTCATAATTCATGATTCAAATCATAATTCATGATTCATGATTCAATTCATGATTCATGATTCATGATTCAATTCATGATTCATGATTCATTATTCGATTCATGATTCACGATTCATGATTTTATTCATGATTTCTGATTTATGAATCATAATTCATGATTCATGATTCAATTCATGATTCAATTCATAATTCATGATTCAATTCATTATTCATGATTCATGATTCAATTCATGACTCATAATTCATGATTCAATTCATAATTAATGATTCAATTCATGATTCAATTCATAATTCATGATTCAATTCATTATTCATTATTCATGATTCAATTCATAATTCATGATTCATGATTCAATTCATGATTCATGATTCAATTCATGATTCATGATTCATTATTCGATTCATGATTCATGATTTTATTCATGATTCCTGATTCATGATTCATGATTCAATTCATGATTCAATATATAATTCAATTAATGATTCATGATTCAAATCATGATTCATGATTCAATTCATGATTCAATTCATGATTCATGATTCAATTCATGATTCATCATTCAATTCATGAATCTTGATTCAATTCATGATTCAATTCATGAATCATGATTGAATTCATGATTCATGATTCAATTCATGATTCAATTCATGATTCAATTCATGATTCATGATTCAATTCATGATTAAAGATTCATGATTCAATTCATGATTCAATATTTGATTCAATTCATGATTCATGATTCAAATCATGATTCATGATTCAATTCCTGATTCATGATTCATCATTCATGATTCATGATTCAATTTATGATTCATGATTCATGATTCAATTCATGATTCATGATTCAATTCATGATTCAATTCATGATTCATGATTCATGATTCATGATTCATGATTCATTTCATGATTCATGATTCAATTCATGATTCATGATTCAATTCATGATTCATGATTCATGATTCAATTCATGATTCATGATTCAATTCATGATTCATGATTCATGCATGATTCAATTCATGATACATGATTCAATTCATGCATGATTCAATTCATGATTCATGATTCAATTCATGATTCATGATTCAATTCATGATTCATGATTCATTATTCGATTCATAATTCACGATTCATGATTTTATTCATGATTTCTGATTCATGAATCATAATTCATGATTCATGATTCAATTCATGATTCAATTCATAATTCATGATTCAATTCATTATTCATGATTCATGATTCAATTCATGAGTCATAATTCATGATTCAATTCATAATTAATGATTCAATTCATGATTCAATTCATAATTCATGATTCAATTCATTATTCATGATTCAATTCATAATTCATGATTCAAATCATAATTCATGATTCATGATTCAATTCATGATTCATGATTCATTATTCGATTCATGATTTACGATTCATGATTTTATTCATGATGTCTGATTCATGAATCATAATTCATGATTCATGATTCAATTCATGATTCAATTCATAATTCATGATTCAATTCATTATTCATGATTCAATTCATTATTCATGATTCATGATTCAATTCATGACTCATAATTCATGATTCAATTCATAATTAATGATTCAATTCATGATTCAATTCATAATTCATGATTCAATTCATTATTCATTATTCATGATTCAATTAATAATTCATGATTCAAATCATAATTCATGATTCATGATTCAATTCATGATTCATGATTCATGATTCAATTCATGATTCATGATTCATTATTCGATTCATGATTCATGATTTTATTCATGATTCCTGATTCCTGATTCATGATTCATGATTCAATTCATGATTCAATATATGATTCAATTAATGATTCATGATTCAAATCATGATTCATGATTCAATTCATGATTCAATTCATGATTCATGATTCAATTCATGATTCATGATTCAATTCATGAATCTTGATTCAATTCATGATTGAATTCATGAATCATGATTGAATTCATGATTCGTGATTCAATTCATGATTCAATTCATGATTCAATTCATGATTCATGATTCAATTCATGATTAAAGATTCATGATTCAATTCATGATTCATGATTCAATATTTGATTCAATACATGATTTATGATTCAAATCAGGATTCATGATTCATGATTCATGATTCAATTCCTGATTCATTAATCATCATTCATGATTCATGATTCAATTTATGATTCATGATTCAATTCATGATTCATGATTCATGATTCAATTCATGATTCAATTCATGATTCATGATTCATGATTCATTTCATGATTCATGATTCAATTCATGATTCATGATTCAATTCATGATTCATGATTCATGATTCAATTCATGATTCAATTCATGATTCAATTCATGATTCATGCATGATTCAATTCATGATACATGATTCAATTCATGCATGATTCAATTCATGATACATGATTCAATTCATGACTCATGATTCATGATTCATGATTTAATTCATGATTCATGATTCAATTCATGAATCGTTTCATGATTCATGATTCAACTCCTGATTTATGATTCGATTCAAGATACATGATTCATGAATCATTATTCGATTCATGATTCATGAATCATGATTCGATTCATGATTCTTGGATCATTAATCATGATTCATGATTTATGAATCATGATTCATGATTCGATTCATGATTCATGGTTCATGAATCATGATTCAATTCATGATTCATGATTCAATTCATGATTCATGAATCAATGAATCAAGATTTGATTCATGATTCATGATTCATTTCATGATTCATGATTCATGATTCAATTCATGATTCATGATTCAATTCATGATTCAATTCATGAATCATGATTGAATTCATGATTCATGATTCAATTCATGATTCAATTCATGATTCAATTCATGATTCATGATTCAATTCATGATTAAAGATTCATGATTCAATTCATGATTCATGATTCAATATTTGATTCAATTCATGATTCATGATTCAAATCATGATTCATGATTCATGATTCAATTCCTGATTCATGATTCATCATTCATGATTCATGATTCAATTTATGATTCATGATTCATGATTCAATTCATGATTCATGATTCAATTCATGATTCAATTCATGATTCATGATTCATGATTCATTTCATGATTCATGATTCAATTCATGATTCATGATTCAATTCATGATTCATGATTCAATTCATGATTCAATTCATGATTCATGATTCAATTCATGATTCATGATTCATGCATGATTCAATTCATGATACATGATTCAATTCATGCATGATTCAATTCATGATTCATGATTCAATTCATGATTCATGATTCAATTCATGATTCATGATTCATTATTCGATTCATAATTCACGATTCATGATTTTATTCATGATTTCTGATTCATGAATTATAATTCATGATTCATGATTCAATTCATGATTCAATTCATAATTCATGATTCAATTCATTATTCATGATTCATGATTCAATTCATGACTCATAATTCATGATTCAATTCATAATTAATGATTCAATTCATGATTCAATTCATAATTCATGATTCAATTCATTATTCATTATTCATGATTAAATTCATAATTCAAGATTCAAATCATAATTCATGATTCATGATTCAATTCATGATTCAATTCATGATTCATGATTCATTATTCGATTCATGATTTACGATTCATGATTTTATTCATGATGTCTGATTCATGAATCATAATTCATGATTCATGATTCAATTCATGATTCAATTCATAATTCATGATTCAATTCATTATTCATGATTCATGATTCAATTCATGACTCATAATTCATGATTCAATTCATAATTAATGATTCAATTCATGATTCAATTCATAATTCATGATTCAATTCATTATTCATTATTCATGATTCAATTAATAATTCATGATTCAAATCATAATTCATGATTCATGATTCAATTCATGATTCATGATTCATGATTCAATTCATGATTCATGATTCATTATTCGATTCATGATTCATGATTTTATTCATGATTCCTGATTCCTGATTCATGATTCATGATTCAATTCATGATTCAATTCATGATTCATGATTCAATTCATGATTAAAGATTCATGATTCAATTCATGATTCATGATTCAATATTTGATTCAATTCATGATTTATGATTCAAATCAGGATTCATGATTCATGATTCATGATTCATGATTCAATTCCTGATTCATTAATCATCATTCATGATTCATGATTCAATTTATGATTCATGATTCAATTCATGATTCATGATTCAATTCATGATTCAATTCATGATTCATGATTCATGATTCATTTCATGATTCATGATTCAATTCATGATTCATGATTCAATTCATGATTCATGATTCATGATTCAATTCATGATTCAATTCATGATTCATGCATGATTCAATTCATGATACAAGATTCAATTCATGCATGATTCAATTCATGATACATGATTCAATTCATGACTCATGATTCATGATTTAAGTCATGATTCATGATTCAATTCATGAATCGTTTCATGATTCATGATTCAATTCCTGATTTATGATTCGATTCAAGATTCATGATTCATGAATCATTATTCGATTCATGATTCATGAATCATGATTCGATTCATGATTCTTGGATCATTAATCAGGATTCATGATTTATGATTCATGATTCGATTCATGATTCATGAATCATGATTCGATTCATGATTCATGATTCAATTCATGATTCATGAATCAATGAATCAAGATTTGATTCATGATTCATGATTCATGATTCATGATTCAATTCATGATTCATGATTCAATTCATGATTTATGATTCAATTCATGATTCAATTCATGATTCATGATTCAATTCATGATTCATGATTCAATTCATGATTCATGATTCAATTCATGTTTCATGATTCAATTCATGATTCAATTCATGATTCAATTCATGATTCATGATTCTTGATTCAATTCATAATTCATGATTCAATTCATGATTCATGATTCATGATTGAAATCATAATTCATGATTCTTTATTCAATTCATGATTCATGATTCATGATTCAATTCATGATTCATGATTCATTATTCGATTCATGATTCACGATTCATGATTTTATTCATGATTGCTGATTCATGATTCATGATTCATGATTCAATTCATGATTCAATTCATAATTCATGATTCAATTCATTATTCACTTCATGATTCAATTCATGATTCATGATTCAATTCATGATTCATGATTCAATTCATGATTCAATATATGATTCAATTCATGATTCATGATTTAAATCATGATTCATGATTCAATTCATGATTCAATTCATGATTCATGATTCAATTCCTGATTCATGATTCAATTCATGAATCATGATTCAATTCATGATTGAATTCATGAATCATGATTGAATTCATGATTCATGATTCAATTCATGATTCAATTCATGATTCATGATTCAATTCATAATTAATATTTCATGATTCAATTCATGATTCATGATTCAATATTTGATTCAATTCATGATTCATGATTGAAATCATGATTCATGATTCATGATTCAATTCATGATTCATGATTCATCATTCATGATTCAATTTATGATTCATGATTCAATTCATGATTCATGATTCATGATTCAATTCATGATTCATGATTCATGATTCAATTCATGATTCAATTCATGTTTCATGATTCAATTCATGATTGAATTCATGATTCATGATTGAATTCATGATTCATGATTCATTATTCAATTCATAATTCATGATTCAATTCATAATTCATGATTCATGATTCAATTCATGATTCATGATTCATGATTCAATTCATGATTCATGATTCATTATTCGATTCATGATTCTTGATTCATGATTTTATTCATGATTTCTGATTCATGAATCATAATTCATGTTTCATGATTCAATTCATGATTCAATTCATAATTCATGATTCAATTCATTATTCATGATTCATGATTCAATTCATGACTCATAATTCATGATTCAATTCATAATTAATGATTCAATTCATGATTCAATTCATAATTCATGATTCAATTCATTATTCATGATTCAATTCATAATTCATGATTCAATTCATTATTCATGATTCAATTCATGACTCATAATTCATGATTCAATTCATAATTAATGATTCAATTCATGATTCAATTCATAATTCATGATTCAATTCATTATTCATTATTCATGATTCAATTCATAATTCATGATTCAAATCATAATTCATGATTCATGATTCAATTCATGATTCATGATTCATGATTCAATTCATGATTCATGATTCATTATTCGATTCATGATTTTAATTATGATTCCTGATTCCTGATTCATGATTCATGATTCAATTCATGATTCAATTCATGATTCAATTCATGATTCATGATTCAATTCATGATTAAAGATTCATGATTCAATTCATGATTCATGATTCAATATTTAATTCAATTCATGATTCATGATTCAAATCATGATTCATGATTCATGATTCATGATTCAATTCCTGATTCATGATTCATCATTCATGATTCATGATTCAATTTATGATTCATGATTCAATTCATGATTCATGATTCATGATTCAATTCATGATTCATGATTCATGATTCAATTCATGATTCATGATTCAATTCATGATTCAATTCATGATTCATGATTCATTTCATGATTCATGATTCAATTCATGATTCATGATTCAATTCATGATTCATGATTCATGATTCAATTCATGATTCAATTCATGATTCATGATTCAATTCATGATTCATGATTCATGCATGATTCAATTCATGATACATGATTCAATTCATGGATGATTCAATTCATGATTCATGATGCAATTCATGATTCATGATTTATGATTCAATTCATGATTCATGATTCATTTTTCGATTCATAATTCACGATTCATGATTTTATTCATGATTTCTGATTCATGAATCATAATTCATGATTCATGATTCAATTCATGATTCAATTCATAATTCATGATTCAATTCATTATTCATGATTCATGATTCAATTCATGACTCATAATTCATGATTCAATTCATAATTAATGATTCAATTCATGATTCAATTCATGATTTTATTCATGATTTCTGATTCATGAATCATAATTCATGATTCATGATTCAATTCATAATTCATGATTCAATTCATTATTCATGATTCAATTCATTATTCATGATTCATGATTCAATTCATGACTCATAATTCATGATTCAATTCATAATTAATGATTCAATTCATGATTCAATTTATAATTCATGATTCAATTCATTATTCATTATTCATGATTCAATTCATAATTCATGATTCAAATCATAATTCATGATTCATGATTCAATTCATGATTCATGATTCATGATTCAATTCATGATTCATGATTCAATTCATGATTCATGATTCATGATTCAATTCATGATTCATGATTCATGATTCACTTCATGATTCATGATTCAATTCATGATTCAATATATGATTCAATTAATGATTCATGATTCAAATCATGATTCATGATTCAATTCATGATTCAATTCATGATTCATGATTAAATTCATGATTCATGATTCAATTCATGAATCTTGATTCAATTCATGATTGAATTCATGAATCATGATTGAATTCATGATTCATGATTCAATTCATGATTCAATTCATGATTCAATTCATGATTCATGATTCAATTCATGATTAAAGATTCATGATTCAATTCATGATTCATGATTCAATATTTGATTCAATTCATGATTTATGTTTCAAATCAGGATTCATGATTCATGATTCAATTCCTGATTCATGATTCATCATTCATGATTCATGATTCAATTTATGATTCATGATTCAATTCATGATTCATGATTCATGATTCAATTCATGATTCATGATTCAATTCATGATTCAATTCATGATTCATGATTCATGATTCATTTCATGATTCATGATTCAATTCATGATTCAATTCATGATTCATGATTCATGATTCAATTCATGATTCAATTCATGATTCATGATTCAATTCATGATTCATGATTCATGCATGATTCAATTCATGATACATGATTCAATTCATGCATGATTCAATTCATGCATGATTCAATTCATGATACATGATTCAATTCATGACTCATGATTCATGATTCATGATTTAATTCATGATTCATGATTCAATTCATGAATCGTTACATGATTCATGATTCAATTCATGATTCATGATTCAATTTATGATTCATGATTCATGCATGATTCAATTCATGATACATGATTCAATTCATGCATGATTCAATTCATAATACATGATTCAATTCATGACTCATGATTCATGATTCATGATTTAATTCATGATTCATGATTCAATTCATGAATCGTTTCATGATTCATGATTCAATTCCTGATTTATGATTCGATTCAAGATTCATGATTTATGAATCATTATTCGATTCATGATTCATGAATCATGATTCGATTCATGATTCTTGGATCATTAATCATGATTCATGATTTATGAATCATGATCCATGATTCATGACTCGATTCATGATTCATGGTTCATGAATCATGATTCGATTCATGATTCATGATTCATGATTCAATTCATGATTCATGATTCATGAATCAATGAATTAAGATTTGATTCATGATTCATGATTCATGATTCATTTCATGATTCATGATTCATGATTCAATTCATGATTCATGATTCAATTCATGATTCAATTCATGATTCAATTCATGATTCATGATTCAATTCATGATTCAATTCATGATTCATGATTCAATTCATGATTCATGATTCAATTCATGTTTCATGATTCAATTCATGATTCAATTCATGATTCATGATTCAATTCTTGATTCATGATTCTTGATTCAATTCATAATTCATGATTCAATTCATGATTCATGATTCATGATTGAAATCATAATTCATGATTCTTTATTCAATTCATGATTCATGATTCATGATTGAAATCATAATTCATGATTCTTTATTCAATTCATGATTCATGATTCATGATTCAATTCATGATTCATGATTCATTATTCGATTCATGATTCACGATTTATGATTTTATTCATGATTGCTGATTGCTGATTCATGATTCATGATTCAATTCATGATTCAATTCATAATTCATGATTCAATTCATTATTCATGATTCAATTCATAATTCATGATTCAATTCATGATTCATGATTCAATCCATGATACATGATTCAATTCATGATTTATGATTCAATATATGATTCGATTCATGATTCATGATTTAAATCATGATTCATGATTCAATTCATGATTCAATTCATGATTCATGATTCAATTCCTGATTCATGATTCAATTCATGAATCATGATTCAATTCATGATTGAATTCATGAATTATGATTGAATTCATGATTCATGATTCAATTCATAATTCAATTCATGATTCATGATTCAATTCATAATTAATATTTCATGATTCAATTCATAATTAATGATTCAATTCATGATTCAATTCATGATTTTATTCATGATTTCTGATTCATGAATCATAATTCATGATTCATGATTCAATTCATAATTCATGATTCAATTCATTATTCATGATTCAATTCATTATTCATGATTCATGATTCAATTCATGACTCATAATTCATGATTCAATTCATAATTAATGATTCAATTCATGATTCAATTTATAATTCATGATTCAATTCATTATTCATTATTCATGATTCAATTCATAATTCATGATTCAAATCATAATTCATGATTCATGATTCAATTCATGATTCATGATTCATGATTCAATTCATGATTCATGATTCAATTCATGATTCATGATTCATGATTCAATTCATGATTCATGATTCATGATTCACTTCATGATTCATGATTCAATTCATGATTCAATATATGATTCAATTAATGATTCATGATTCAAATCATGATTCATGATTCAATTCATGATTCAATTCATGATTCATGATTAAATTCATGATTCATGATTCAATTCATGAATCTTGATTCAATTCATGATTGAATTCATGAATCATGATTGAATTCATGATTCATGATTCAATTCATGATTCAATTCATGATTCAATTCATGATTCATGATTCAATTCATGATTAAAGATTCATGATTCAATTCATGATTCATGATTCAATATTTGATTCAATTCATGATTTATGTTTCAAATCAGGATTCATGATTCATGATTCAATTCCTGATTCATGATTCATCATTCATGATTCATGATTCAATTTATGATTCATGATTCAATTCATGATTCATGATTCATGATTCAATTCATGATTCATGATTCAATTCATGATTCAATTCATGATTCATGATTCATGATTCATTTCATGATTCATGATTCAATTCATGATTCAATTCATGATTCATGATTCATGATTCAATTCATGATTCAATTCATGATTCATGATTCAATTCATGATTCATGATTCATGCATGATTCAATTCATGATACATGATTCAATTCATGCATGATTCAATTCATGCATGATTCAATTCATGATACATGATTCAATTCATGACTCATGATTCATGATTCATGATTTAATTCATGATTCATGATTCAATTCATGAATCGTTACATGATTCATGATTCAATTCATGATTCATGATTCAATTCATGATTCATGATTCATGCATGATTCAATTCATGATACATGATTCAATTCATGCATGATTCAATTCATAATACATGATTCAATTCATGACTCATGATTCATGATTCATGATTTAATTCATGATTCATGATTCAATTCATGAATCGTTTCATGATTCATGATTCAATTCCTGATTTATGATTCGATTCAAGATTCATGATTTATGAATCATTATTCGATTCATGATTCATGAATCATGATTCGATTCATGATTCTTGGATCATTAATCATGATTCATGATTTATGAATCATGATCCATGATTCATGACTCGATTCATGATTCATGGTTCATGAATCATGATTCGATTCATGATTCATGATTCATGATTCAATTCATGATTCATGATTCATGAATCAATGAATTAAGATTTGATTCATGATTCATGATTCATGATTCATTTCATGATTCATGATTCATGATTCAATTCATGATTCATGATTCAATTCATGATTAAAGATTCATGATTCAATTCATGATTCATGATTCAATATTTGATTCAATTCATGATTTATGTTTCAAATCAGGATTCATGATTCATGATTCAATTCCTGATTCATGATTCATCATTCATGATTCATGATTCATGATTCAATTCTTGATTCATGATTCTTGATTCAATTCATAATTCATGATTCAATTCATGATTCATGATTCATGATTGAAATCATAATTCATGATTCTTTATTCAATTCATGATTCATGATTCATGATTGAAATCATAATTCATGATTCTTTATTCAATTCATGATTCATGATTCATGATTCAATTCATGATTCATGATTCATTATTCGATTCATGATTCACGATTCATGATTTTATTCATGATTGCTGATTGCTGATTCATGATTCATGATTCAATTCATGATTCAATTCATAATTCATGATTCAATTCATTATTCATGATTCAATTCATAATTCATGATTCAATTCATGATTCATGATTCAATCCATGATACATGATTCAATTCATGATTTATGATTCAATATATGATTCGATTCATGATTCATGATTTAAATCATGATTCATGATTCAATTCATGATTCAATTCATGATTCATGATTCAATTCCTGATTCATGATTCAATTCATGAATCATGATTCAATTCATGATTGAATTCATGAATTATGATTGAATTCATGATTCATGATTCAATTCATAATTCAATTCATGATTCATGATTCAATTCATAATTAATATTTCATGATTCAATTCATAATTAATGATTCAATTCATGATTCAATTCATGATTTTATTCATGATTTCTGATTCATGAATCATAATTCATGATTCATGATTCAATTCATAATTCATGATTCAATTCATTATTCATGATTCAATTCATTATTCATGATTCATGATTCAATTCATGACTCATAATTCATGATTCAATTCATAATTAATGATTCAATTCATGATTCAATTTATAATTCATGATTCAATTCATTATTCATTATTCATGATTCAATTCATAATTCATGATTCAAATCATAATTCATGATTCATGATTCAATTCATGATTCATGATTCATGATTCAATTCATGATTCATGATTCAATTCATGATTCATGATTCATGATTCAATTCATGATTCATGATTCATGATTCACTTCATGATTCATGATTCAATTCATGATTCAATATATGATTCAATTAATGATTCATGATTCAAATCATGATTCATGATTCAATTCATGATTCAATTCATGATTCATGATTAAATTCATGATTCATGATTCAATTCATGAATCTTGATTCAATTCATGATTGAATTCATGAATCATGATTGAATTCATGATTCATGATTCAATTCATGATTCAATTCATGATTCAATTCATGATTCATGATTCAATTCATGATTAAAGATTCATGATTCAATTCATGATTCATGATTCAATATTTGATTCAATTCATGATTTATGTTTCAAATCAGGATTCATGATTCATGATTCAATTCCTGATTCATGATTCATCATTCATGATTCATGATTCAATTTATGATTCATGATTCAATTCATGATTCATGATTCATGATTCAATTCATGATTCATGATTCAATTCATGATTCAATTCATGATTCATGATTCATGATTCATTTCATGATTCATGATTCAATTCATGATTCAATTCATGATTCATGATTCATGATTCAATTCATGATTCAATTCATGATTCATGATTCAATTCATGATTCATGATTCATGCATGATTCAATTCATGATACATGATTCAATTCATGCATGATTCAATTCATGCATGATTCAATTCATGATACATGATTCAATTCATGACTCATGATTCATGATTCATGATTTAATTCATGATTCATGATTCAATTCATGAATCGTTACATGATTCATGATTCAATTCATGATTCATGATTCAATTCATGATTCATGATTCATGCATGATTCAATTCATGATACATGATTCAATTCATGCATGATTCAATTCATAATACATGATTCAATTCATGACTCATGATTCATGATTCATGATTTAATTCATGATTCATGATTCAATTCATGAATCGTTTCATGATTCATGATTCAATTCCTGATTTATGATTCGATTCAAGATTCATGATTTATGAATCATTATTCGATTCATGATTCATGAATCATGATTCGATTCATGATTCTTGGATCATTAATCATGATTCATGATTTATGAATCATGATCCATGATTCATGACTCGATTCATGATTCATGGTTCATGAATCATGATTCGATTCATGATTCATGATTCATGATTCAATTCATGATTCATGATTCATGAATCAATGAATTAAGATTTGATTCATGATTCATGATTCATGATTCATTTCATGATTCATGATTCATGATTCAATTCATGATTCATGATTCAATTCATGATTCAATTCATGATTCAATTCATGATTCATGATTCAATTCATGATTCAATTCATGATTCATGATTCAATTCATGATTCATGATTCAATTCATGTTTCATGATTCAATTCATGATTCAATTCATGATTCATGATTCAATTCTTGATTCATGATTCTTGATTCAATTCATAATTCATGATTCAATTCATGATTCATGATTCATGATTGAAATCATAATTCATGATTCTTTATTCAATTCATGATTCATGATTCATGATTGAAATCATAATTCATGATTCTTTATTCAATTCATGATTCATGATTCATGATTCAATTCATGATTCATGATTCATTATTCGATTCATGATTCACGATTCATGATTTTATTCATGATTGCTGATTGCTGATTCATGATTCATGATTCAATTCATGATTCAATTCATAATTCATGATTCAATTCATTATTCATGATTCAATTCATAATTCATGATTCAATTCATGATTCATGATTCAATCCATGATACATGATTCAATTCATGATTTATGATTCAATATATGATTCGATTCATGATTCATGATTTAAATCATGATTCATGATTCAATTCATGATTCAATTCATGATTCATGATTCAATTCCTGATTCATGATTCAATTCATGAATCATGATTCAATTCATGATTGAATTCATGAATTATGATTGAATTCATGATTCATGATTCAATTCATAATTCAATTCATGATTCATGATTCAATTCATAATTAATATTTCATGATTCAATTCATGATTCATGATTCAATATTTGATTCAATTCATGATTCAAATCATGATTCATGATTCATGATTCAATTCATGATTCATCATTCATGATTTATGAATGATGAATGATGAATCATGAATTGAATCAAATATTGAATCATGAATCATGAATTGAATCATGAAATATTAATCATGAATTGAATCATGAATCATGATTTGAATCATGAATTGAATCATGAATCATGAATTTAATCATGATTCATGAATTCAATCATGAATTGAATCATGATTCATGAATTGAATCATGAATCAGGAATTGAATCATGAATCATGAATTGAATCATGAATTGATTCAATTGATGATTCAATTCATGAATCAAGATTTGATTCATGATTAATGATTCATTTCATGATTCATGATTGAATTCATGATTCATGATTCGATTCATGATTCATGATTCAATTCATGATTCAATTCTTGTTTCATGATTCAATTCATGATTGAATTCATGATTCATGATTGAATTCATGATTCATGATTCAATTCATAATTCATGATTCAATTCATGATTCATGATTCAATTCATGATTCATGATTCAAATCATAATTCATGATTCATGATTCAATTCATGATTCATGATTCAATTCATGATTCATTATTCGATTCATGATTCACGATTCATGATTTTATTCATGATTTCTGATTCATGAATCATAATTCATGATTCATGATTCAATTCATGATTCAATTCATAATTCATGATTCAATTCATTATTCATGATTCATGATTCAATTCATGACTCATAATTCATGATTCAATTCATAATTAATGATTCAATTCATGATTCAATTTATAATTCATGATTCAATTCATTATTCATTATTCATGATTCAATTCATTATTCATTATTCATGATTCAATTCATAATTCATGATTCAATTCATTATTCATGATTCAATTCATGACTCATAATTCATGATTCAATTCATAATTAATAATTCAATTCATGATTCAATTCATAATTCATGATTCAATTCATTATTCATTATTCATGATTCAATTCATAATTCATGATTCAAATCATAATTCATGATTCATGATTCAATTCATGATTCATGATTCAATTCATGATTCATGATTCAATTCATGATTCATGATTCATTATTCAATTCATGATTCATGATTTTAATTATGATTCCTGATTCCTGATTCATGATTCATGATTCAATTCATGATTCAATTCATGATTCAATTCATGATTCATGATTCAATTCATGATTAAAGATTCATGATTCAATTCATGATTCATGATTCAATATTTGATTCATGATTCACGATTCATGATTTTATTCATGATTTCTGATTCATGAATCATAATTCATGATTCATGATTCAATTCATGATTCAATTCATAATTCATGATTCAATTCATTATTCATGATTCAATTCATTATTCATGATTCATGATTCAATTCATGATTCATGATTTATGATTCAATTCATGATTCATGATTCATTATTCGATTCATAATTCACGATTCATGATTTTATTCATGATTTCTGATTCATGAATCATAATTCATGATTCATGATTCAATTCATGATTCAATTCATAATTCATGATTCAATTCATTATTCATGATTCATGATTCAATTCATGACTCATAATTCATGATTCAATTCATAATTAATGATTCAATTCATGATTCAATTCATAATTCATGATTCAATTCATTATTCATTATTCATGATTCAATTCATAATTCATGATTCAAATCATAATTCATGATTCATGATTCAATTCATGATTAATGATTCATGATTCAATTCATGATTCATGATTCATTATTCGATTCATGAATCACGATTCTTGATTTTATTCATGATTTCTGATTCATGAATCATAATTCATGATTCAATTCATGATTCAATTCATAATTCATGATTCAATTCATTATTCATGATTCAATTCATTATTCATGATTCATGATTCAATTCATGACTCATAATTCATGATTCAATTCATAATTAATGATTCAATTCATGATTCAATTTATAATTCATGATTCAATTCATTATTCATTATTCATGATTCAATTCATAATTCATGATTCAAATCATAATTCATGATTCATGATTGAATTCATGATTCATGATTGAATTCATGATTCATGATTCATGATTCAATTCATAATTCATGATTCAATTCATGATTCATGATTCAATTCATGATTCATGATTCAAATCATAATTCATGATTCATGATTCAATTCATGATTCATGATTCAATTCATGATTCATGATTCATTATTCGATTCATGATTCACGATTCATGATTTTATTCATGATTTCTGATTCATGAATCATAATTCATGATTCATGATTCAATTCATGATTCAATTCATAATTCATGATTCAATTCATTATTCATGATTCATGATTCAATTCATGACTCATAATTCATGATTCAATTCATAATTAATGATTCAATTCATGATTCAATTCATAATTCATGATTCAATTCATTATTCATTATTCATGATTCAATTCATAATTCATGATTCAATTCATTATTCATGATTCAATTCATGACTCATAATTCATGATTCAATTCATAATTAATGATTCAATTCATGATTCAATTCATAATTCATGATTCAATTCATTATTCATTATTCATGATTCAATTCATAATTCATGATTCAAATCATAATTCATGATTCATGATTCAATTCATGATTCATGATTCAATTCATGATTCATGATTCATGATTCAATTCATGATTCATGATTCATTATTCAATTCATGATTCATGATTTTAATTATGATTCCTGATTCCTGATTCATGATTCATGATTCAATTCATGATTCAATTCATGATTCAATTCATGATTCATGATTCAATTCATGATTAAAGATTCATGATTCAATTCATGATTCATGATTCAATATTTTATTCATGATTCACGATTCATGATTTTATTCATGATTTCTGATTCATGAATCATAATTCATGATTCATGATTCAATTCATGATTCAATTCATAATTCATGATTAAATTCATTATTCATGATTCAATTCATTATTCATGATTCATGATTCAATTCATGATTCATGATTTATGATTCAATTCATGATTCATGATTCATTATTCGATTCATAATTCACGATTCATGATTTTATTCATGATTTCTGATTCATGAATCATAATTCATGATTCATGATTCAATTCATGATTCAATTCATAATTCATGATTCAATTCATTATTCATGATTCATGATTCAATTCATGACTCATAATTCATGATTCAATTCATAATTAATGATTCAATTCATGATTCAATTCATAATTCATGATTCAATTCATTATTCATTATTCATGATTCAATTCATAATTCATGATTCAAATCATAATTCATGATTCATGATTCAATTCATGATTAATGATTCATGATTCAATTCATGATTCATGATTTATTATTCAATTCATGAATCACAATTCATGATTTTATTCATGATTTCTGATTCATGAATCATAATTCATGATTCAATTCATGATTCAATTCATAATTCATGATTCAATTCATTATTCATGATTCAATTCATTATTCATGATTCATGATTCAATTCATGACTCATAATTCATGATTCAATTCATAATTAATGATTCAATTCATGATTCAATTTATAATTCATGATTCAATTCATTATTCATTATTCATGATTCAATTCATAATTCATGATTCAAATCATAATTCATGATTCATGATTCAATTCATGATTCATGATTCATGATTCAATTCATGATTCATGATTCAATTCATGATTCATGATTCATGATTCAATTCATGATTCATGATTCAATTCATGATTCATGATTCAATTCATGATTCAATTCATGATTCATGATTCATGATTCATTTCATGATTCATGATTCAATTCATGATTCATGATTCAATTCATGATTCAATTCATGATTCATGATTCAATTCATGATTCATGATTCATGCATGATTCAATTCATGATACATGATTCAATTCATGCATGATTCAATTCATGCATGATTCAATTCATGATACATGATTCAATTCATGACTCATGATTCATGATTCATGATTTAATTCATGATTCATGATTCAATTCATGAATCGTTACATGATTCATGATTCAATTCATGATTCAATTCATGATTCATGATTCATGCATGATTCAATTCATGATACATGATTCAATTCATGCATGATTCAATTCATAATACATGATTCAATTCATGACTCATGATTCATGATTTAATTCATGATTCATGATTCAACTCATGAATCGTTTCATGATTCATGATTCAATTCCTGATTTATGATTCGATTCAAGATTCATGATTTATGAATCATTATTCGATTCATGATTCATGAATCATGATTCGATTCATGATTCTTGGATCATTAATCATGATTCATGATTTATGAATCATGATCCATGATTCATGACTCGATTCATGATTCATGGTTCATGAATCATGATTCGATTCATGATTCATGATTCATGATTCAATTCATGATTCATGATTCATGAATCAATGAATTAAGATTTGATTCATGATTCATGATTCATGATTCATTTCATGATTCATGATTCATGATTCAATTCATGATTCATGATTCAATTCATGATTCAATTCATGATTCAATTCATGATTCATGATTCAATTCATGATTCAATTCATGATTCATGATTCAATTCATGATTCATGATTCAATTCATGATTCATGATTCAATTCATGTTTCATGATTCAATTCATGATTCAATTCTTGATTCATGATTCTTGATTCAATTCATAATTCATGATTCAATTCATGATTCATGATTCATGATTGAAATCATAATTCATGATTCTTTATTCAATTCATGATTCATGATTCATGATTGAAATCATAATTCATGATTCTTTATTCAATTCATGATTCATGATTCATGATTCAATTCATGATTCATGATTCATTATTCGATTCATGATTCACGATTCATGATTTTATTCATGATTGCTGATTGCTGATTCATGATTCATGATTCAATTCATGATTCAATTCATAATTCATGATTCAATTCATTATTCATGATTCAATTCATAATTCATGATTCAATTCATGATTCATGATTCAATCCATGATACATGATTCAATTCATGATTTATGATTCAATATATGATTCGATTCATGATTCATGATTTAAATCATGATTCATGATTCAATTCATGATTCAATTCATGATTCATGATTCAATTCCTGATTCATGATTCAATTCATGAATCATGATTCAATTCATGATTGAATTCATGAATTATGATTGAATTCATGATTCATGATTCAATTCATAATTCAATTCATGATTCATGATTCAATTCATAATTAATATTTCATGATTCAATTCATGATTCATGATTCAATATTTGATTCAATTCATGATTCAAATCATGATTCATGATTCATGATTCAATTCATGATTCATCATTCATGATTTATGAATGATGAATGATGAATCATGAATTGAATCAAATATTGAATCATGAATCATGAATTGAATCATGAAATATTAATCATGAATTGAATCATGAATCATGATTTGAATCATGAATTGAATCATGAATCATGAATTTAATCATGATTCATGAATTCAATCATGAATTGAATCATGATTCATGAATTGAATCATGAATCAGGAATTGAATCATGAATCATGAATTGAATCATGAATTGATTCAATTGATGATTCAATTCATGAATCAAGATTTGATTCATGATTAATGATTCATTTCATGATTCATGATTGAATTCATGATTCATGATTCGATTCATGATTCATGATTCAATTCATGATTCAATTCTTGTTTCATGATTCAATTCATGATTGAATTCATGATTCATGATTGAATTCATGATTCATGATTCAATTCATAATTCATGATTCAATTCATGATTCATGATTCAATTCATGATTCATGATTCAAATCATAATTCATGATTCATGATTCAATTCATGATTCATGATTCAATTCATGATTCATTATTCGATTCATGATTCACGATTCATGATTTTATTCATGATTTCTGATTCATGAATCATAATTCATGATTCATGATTCAATTCATGATTCAATTCATAATTCATGATTCAATTCATTATTCATGATTCATGATTCAATTCATGACTCATAATTCATGATTCAATTCATAATTAATGATTCAATTCATGATTCAATTCATAATTCATGATTCAATTCATTATTCATTATTCATGATTCAATTCATAATTCATGATTCAATTCATTATTCATGATTCAATTCATGACTCATAATTCATGATTCAATTCATAATTAATAATTCAATTCATGATTCAATTCATAATTCATGATTCAATTCATTATTCATTATTCATGATTCAATTCATAATTCATGATTCAAATCATAATTCATGATTCATGATTCAATTCATGATTCATGATTCACTTCATGATTCATGATTCAATTCATGATTCATGATTCATTATTCAATTCATGATTCATGATTTTAATTATGATTCCTGATTCCTGATTCATGATTCATGATTCAATTCATGATTCAATTCATGATTCAATTCATGATTCATGATTCAATTCATGATTAAAGATTCATGATTCAATTCATGATTCATGATTCAATATTTGATTCATGATTCACGATTCATGATTTTATTCATGATTTCTGATTCATGAATCATAATTCATGATTCATGATTCAATTCATGATTCAATTCATAATTCATGATTCAATTCATTATTCATGATTCAATTCATTATTCATGATTCATGATTCAATTCATGATTCATGATTTATGATTCAATTCATGATTCATGATTCATTATTCGATTCATAATTCACGATTCATGATTTTATTCATGATTTCTGATTCATGAATCATAATTCATGATTCATGATTCAATTCATGATTCAATTCATAATTCATGATTCAATTCATTATTCATGATTCATGATTCAATTCATGACTCATAATTCATGATTCAATTCATAATTAATGATTCAATTCATGATTCAATTCATAATTCATGATTCAATTCATTATTCATTATTCATGATTCAATTCATAATTCATGATTCAAATCATAATTCATGATTCATGATTCAATTCATGATTAATGATTCATGATTCAATTCATGATTCATGATTCATTATTCGATTCATGAATCACGATTCTTGATTTTATTCATGATTTCTGATTCATGAATCATAATTCATGATTCAATTCATGATTCAATTCATAATTCATGATTCAATTCATTATTCATGATTCAATTCATTATTCATGATTCATGATTCAATTCATGACTCTTAATTCATGATTCAATTCATAATTAATGATTCAATTCATGATTCAATTTATAATTCATGATTCAATTCATTATTCATTATTCATGATTCAATTCATAATTCATGATTCAAATCATAATTCATGATTCATGATTGAATTCATGATTCATGATTGAATTCATGATTCATGATTCATGATTCAATTCATAATTCATGATTCAATTCATGATTCATGATTCAATTCATGATTCATGATTCAAATCATAATTCATGATTCATGATTCAATTCATGATTCATGATTCAATTCATGATTCATGATTCATTATTCGATTCATGATTCACGATTCATGATTTTATTCATGATTTCTGATTCATGAATCATAATTCATGATTCATGATTCAATTCATGATTCAATTCATAATTCATGATTCAATTCATTATTCATGATTCATGATTCAATTCATGACTCATAATTCATGATTCAATTCATAATTAATGATTCAATTCATGATTCAATTCATAATTCATGATTCAATTCATTATTCATTATTCATGATTCAATTCATAATTCATGATTCAATTCATTATTCATGATTCAATTCATGACTCATAATTCATGATTCAATTCATAATTAATGATTCAATTCATGATTCAATTCATAATTCATGATTCAATTCATTATTCATTATTCATGATTCAATTCATAATTCATGATTCAAATCATAATTCATGATTCATGATTCAATTCATGATTCATGATTCAATTCATGATTCATGATTCATGATTCAATTCATGATTCATGATTCATTATTCAATTCATGATTCATGATTTTAATTATGATTCCTGATTCCTGATTCATGATTCATGATTCAATTCATGATTCAATTCATGATTCAATTCATGATTCATGATTCAATTCATGATTAAAGATTCATGATTCAATTCATGATTCATGATTCAATATTTTATTCATGATTCACGATTCATGATTTTATTCATGATTTCTGATTCATGAATCATAATTCATGATTCATGATTCAATTCATGATTCAATTCAGAATTCATGATTAAATTCATTATTCATGATTCAATTCATTATTCATGATTCATGATTCAATTCATGATTCATGATTTATGATTCAATTCATGATTCATGATTCATTATTCGATTCATAATTCACGATTCATGATTTTATTCATGATTTCTGATTCATGAATCATAATTCATGATTCATGATTCAATTCATGATTCAATTCATAATTCATGATTCAATTCATTATTCATGATTCATGATTCAATTCATGACTCATAATTCATGATTCAATTCATAATTAATGATTCAATTCATGATTCAATTCATAATTCATGATTCAATTCATTATTCATTATTCATGATTCAATTCATAATTCATGATTCAAATCATAATTCATGATTCATGATTCAATTCATGATTAATGATTCATGATTCAATTCATGATTCATGATTTATTATTCAATTCATGAATCACGATTCATGATTTTATTCATGATTTCTGATTCATGAATCATAATTCATGATTCAATTCATGATTCAATTCATAATTCATGATTCAATTCATTATTCATGATTCAATTCATTATTCATGATTCATGATTCAATTCATGACTCATAATTCATGATTCAATTCATAATTAATGATTCAATTCATGATTCAATTTATAATTCATGATTCAATTCATTATTCATTATTCATGATTCAATTCATAATTCATGATTCAAATCATAATTCATGATTCATGATTCAATTCATGATTCATGATTCATGATTCAATTCATGATTCATGATTCAATTCATGATTCATGATTCATGATTCAATTCATGATTCATGATTCAATTCATGATTCATGATTCACTTCTTGATTCATGATTCAATTCATGATTCAATATATGATTCAATTAATGATTCATGATTCAAATCATGATTCATGATTCAATTCATGATTCAATTCATGATTCATGATTAAATTCATGATTCATGATTCAATTTATGCATCTTGATTCAATTCATGATTGAATTCATGAATCATGATTGAATTCATGATTCATGATTCAATTCATGATTCAATTCATGATTCAATTCATGATTCATGATTCAATTCATGATTAAAGATTCATGATTCAATTCATGATTCATGATTCAATATTTGATTCAATTCATGATTTATGATTCAAATCAGGATTCATGATTCAATTCCTGATTCATGATTCATCATTCATGATTCATGATTCAATTTATGATTCATGATTCAATTCATGATTCATGATTCATGATTAAATTCATGATTCATGATTCATGATTCAATTCATGATTCAATTCATGATTCATGATTCATGATTCATTTCATGATTCATGATTCAATTCATGATTCATGATTCAATTCATGATTCATGATTCATGATTCAATTCATGATTCAATTCATGATTCATGATTCAATTCATGATTCATGATTCATGCATGATTCAATTCATGATACATGATTCAATTCATGCATGATTCAATTCATGATACATGATTCAATTCATGACTCATGATTCATGATTCATGATTTAATTCATGATTCATGATTCAATTCATGAATCGTTTCATGATTCATGATTCAATTCATGATTCATGATTCAATTCATGATTCATGATTCATGCATGATTCAATTCATGATACATGATTCAATTCATGCATGATTCAATTCATGATACATGATTCAATTCATGACTCATGATTCATGATTCATGATTTAATTCATGATTCATGATTCAATTCATGAATCGTTTCATGATTCATGATTCAATTCCTGATTTATGATTCGATTCAAGATTCATGATTTATGAATCATTATTCGATTCATGATTCATGAATTATGATTCGATTCATGATTCTTGGATCATTAATCATGATTCATGATTTATGAATCATGATTCATGATTCATGACTCGATTCATGATTCATGGTTCATGAATCATGATTCGATTCATGATTCATGATTCATGATTCAATTCATGATTCATGATTCATGAATCAATGAATCAAGATTTGATTCATGATTCATGATTCATGATTCATTTCATGATTCATGATTCATGATTCAATTCATGATTCATGATTCAATTCATGATTCAATTCATGATTCAATTCATGATTCATGATTCAATTCATGATTCAATTCATGATTCATGATTCAATTCATGATTCATGATTCAATTCATGTTTCATGATTCAATTCATGATTCAATTCATGATTCAATTCATGATTCATGATTCAATTCATGATTCATGATTCTTGATTCAATTCATAATTCATGATTCAATTCATGATTCATGATTCATGATTGAAATCATAATTCATGATTCTTTATTCAATTCATGATTCATGATTCATGATTCAATTCATGATTCATGATTCATTATTCGATTCATGATTCATGATTTATGATTTTATTCATGATTGCTGATTGCTGATTCATGATTCATGATTCAATTCATGATTCAATTCATAATTCATGATTCAATTCATTATTCATGATTCAATTCATAATTCATGATTCAATTCATGATTCATGATTCAATCCATGATACATGATTCAATTCATGATTTATAATTCAATATATGATTCAATTCATGATTCATGATTCAAATCATAATTCATGATTCATGATTCAATTCATGATTCAATATATGATTCAATTCATGATTCATGATTTAAATCATGATTCATGATTCAATTCATGATTCAATTCATGATTCATGATTCAATTCCTGATTCATGATTCAATTCATGAATCATGATTCAATTCATGATTGAATTCATGAATCATGATTGAATTCATGATTCATGATTCAATTCATGATTCAATTCATGATTCATGATTCAATTCATAATTAATATTTCATGATTCAATTCATGTTTCATGATTCAATATTTGATTCAATTCATGATTCATGATTCAAATCATGATTCATGATTCATGATTCAATTCATGATTCATCATTCATGATTTATGAATGATGAATCATGAATCATGAATTGAATCAAATATTGAATCATGAATCACGAATTGAATCATGAAATATTAATCATGAATTGAATCATGAATCATGATTTGAATCATGAATTGAATCATGAATCATGAATTTAATCATGATTCATGAATTCAATCATGAATTGAATCATGATTCATGAATTGAATCATGAATCAGGAATTGAATCATGAATCATGATTCAATTCATGAATTAAGATTTGATTCATGATTAATGATTCATTTCATGATTCATGATTGAATTCATGATTCATGATTCGATTCATGATTCATGATTCAATTCATGATTCAATTCATGTTTCATGATTCAATTCATGATTGAATTCATGATTCATGATTGAATTCATGATTCATGATTCATGATTCAATTCATAATTCATGATTCAATTCATGATTCATGATTCAATTCATGATTCATGATTCAAATCATAATTCATGATTCATGATTCAATTCATGATTCATGATTCAATTCATGATTCATGATTCATTATTCGATTCATGATTCACGATTCATGATTTTATTCATGATTTCTGATTCATGAATCATAATTCATGATCCATGATTCAATTCATGATTCAATTCATAATTCATGATTCAATTCATTATTCATGATTCATGATTCAATTCATGACTCATAATTCATGATTCAATTCATAATTAATGATTCAATTCATGATTCAATTCATAATTCATGATTCAATTCATTATTCATTATTCATGATTCAATTCATAATTCATGATTTAATTCATTATTCATGATTCAATTCATGACTCATAATTCATGATTCAATTCATAATTAATGATTCAATTCATGATTCAATTCATAATTCATGATTCAATTCATTATTCATTATTCATGATTCAATTCATAATTCATGATTCAAATCATAATTCATGATTCATGATTCAATTCATGATTCATGATTCATGATTCAATTCATGATTCATGATTCATTATTCGATTCATGATTTATGATTTTAATTATGATTCCTGATTCCTGAATTATGATTCATGATTCAATTCATGATTCATCATTCATGATTTATGAATGATGAATCATGAATCATGAATTGAATCAAATATTGAATCATGAATCATGAATTGAATCATGAAATATTAATCATGAATTGAATCATGAATCATGATTTGAATCATGAATTTAATCATGAATCATGAATTTAATCATGATTCATGAATTCAATCATGAATTGAATCATGATTCATGAATTGAATCATGAATCAGGAATTGAATCATGAATCATGAATTGAATCATGAATTGATTCAATTCATGATTCAATTCATGAATCAAGATTTGATTTATGATTAATGATTCATTTCATGATTCATGATTGAATTCATGATTCATGATTCATGATTCGATTCATGATTCATGATTCAATTCATGATTCAATTCATGTTTCATGATTCAATTCATGATTGAATTCATGATTCATGATTGAATTCATGATTAATGATTCATGATTCAATTCATAATTCATGATTCAATTCATGATTCATGATTCAATACATGATTCATGATTCAAATCATAATTCATGATTCATGATTCAATTCATGATTCATGATTCAATTCATGATTCATGATTCATTATTCGATTCATGATTCACGATTCATGATTTTATTCACGATTTCTGATTCATGAATCATAATTCATGATCCATGATTCAATTCATGATTCAATTCATAATTCATGATTCAATTCATTATTCATGATTCATGATTCAATTCATGACTCATAATTCATGATTCAATTCATAATTAATGATTCAATTCATGATTCAATTCATAATTCATGATTCAATTCATTATTTATTATTCATGATTCAATTCATAATTCATGATTCAATTCATTATTCATGATTCAATTCATGACTCATAATTCATGATTCAATTCATAATTAATGATTCAATTCATGATTCAATTCATAATTCATGATTCAATTCATTATTCATTATTCATGATTCAATTCATAATTCATGATTCAAATCATAATTCATGATTCCTGATTCAATTCATGATTCATGATTCATGATTCAATTCATGATTCATGATTCATTATTCGATTCATGATTTATGATTTTAATTATGATTCCTGATTCCTGAATTATGATTCATGATTCAATTCATGATTCAATTCATGATTCAATTCATGATTCATGATTCAATTCATGATTATAGATTCATGATTCAATTCATGATTCATGATTCAATATTTGATTCAATTCATGATTCATGATTCAAATCATGATTCATGATTCATGATTCAATTCCTGATTCATGATTCATCATTCATGATTCATGATTCAATTTATGATTCATGATTCAATTCATGATTCATGATTCATGATTCAATTCATGATTCATGATTCATGATTCAATTCATGATTCAATTCCTGATTCATGATTCATCATTCATGATTCATGATTCAATTCATGATTCATGATTCAATTCATGATTCATGATTCAATTCATGATTCAATTCCTGATTCATGATTCATTTCATGATTCATGATTCAATTCATGATTCATGATTCAATTCATGATTCATGATTCAATTCATGATTCAATTCATGATTCATGATTCAATTCATGATTCATGATTCATGCATGATTCAATTCATGATACATGATTCAATTCATGCATGATTCAATTCATGATTGATGATTCAATTCATAATTCATGATTCATGATTCAATTCATGATTCATGATTCATTATTCGATTCATAATTCCTGATTTATGATTTTATTCATGATTTCTGATTCATGAATCATAATTCATGATTCATGATTCAATTCATGATTCAATTCATAATTCATGATTCAATTCATTATTCATGATTCATGATTCAATTCATGACTCATAATTCATGATTCAATTCATAATTAATGATTCAATTCATGATTCAATTCATAATTCATGATTCAATTCATTATTCATTATTCATGATTCAATTCATAATTCATGATTCAAATCATAATTCATGATTCATGATTCAATTCATGATTAATGATTCATGATTCAATTCATGATTCATGATTCATTATTCGATTCATGATTCACGATTCATGATTTTATTCATGATTTCTGATTCATGAATCATAATTCATGATTCATGAATCATAATTCATGATTCATGATTCAATTCATGATTCAATTCATAATTCATGATTCAATTCATTATTTATGATTCAATTCATTATTCATGATTCATGATTCAATTCATGATTCAATTCATAATTCATGATTCAATTCATAATTAATGATTCAATTCATGATTCAATTTATAATTCATGATTCAATTCATTATTCATTATTCATGATTCAAGTCATAATTCATGATTCAAATCATAATTCATGATTCATGATTCAATTCATGATTCATGATTCATGATTCAATTCATGATTCATGATTCAATTCATGATTCATGATTCATGATTCAATTCATGATTCATGATTCAATACATGATTCATGATTCACTTCATGATTCATGATTCAATTCATGATTCAATATATGATTCAATTAATGATTCATGATTCAAATCATGATTCATGATTCAATTCATGATTCAATTCATGATTCATGATTAAATTCATGATTCATGATTCAATTCATGAATCTTGATTCAATTCATGATTCAATTCATGATTCATGATTGAATTCATGATTCATGATTCAATTCATGATTCAATTCATGATTCAATTCATGATTCATGATTCAATTCATAATTAAAGATTCATGATTCAATTCATGATTCATGATTCAATATTTGATTCAATTCATGATTTATGATTCAAATCAGGATTCATGATTCATGATTCAATTCCTGATTCATGATTCATCATTCATGATTCATGATTCAATTTATGATTCATGATTCAATTCATGATTCATGATTCAATTCATGATTCATGATTCATGATTCAATTCATGATTCAATTCATGATTCATGATTCATTTCATGATTCATGATTCAATTCATGATTCATGATTCAATTCATGATTCATGATTCAATTCATGATTCAATTCATGATTCATGATTCAATTCATGATTCATGATTCATGCATGATTCAATTCATGATACATAATTCAATTCATGCATGATTCAATTCATGATACATGATTCAATTCATGACTCATGATTCATAATTCATGATTTAATTCATGATTCATGATTCAATTCATGAATCATTTCATGATTCATGATTCAATTCCTGATTTATGATTCGATTCAAGATTCATGATTCATGAATCATTATTCGATTCATGATTCATGAATCATTATTCGATTCATGATTCTTGGATCATGTACCATGATTCATGATTTATGAATCATGATTCATGATTCATGATTCGATTCATGATTCATGGTTCATGAATCATGATTCGATTCATGATTCATGATTCATGATTCATGATTCAATTCATGATTCATGATTCATGAATCAATGAATCAAGATTTGATTTATGATTCATGATTCATGATTCATGATTCATTTCATGATTCATTATTCATGATTCAATTCATGATTCATGATTCAATTCATGATTCAATTCATGATTCAATTCATGATTTATGATTCAATTCATGATTCAATTCATGATTCATGATTAAATTCATGATTCATGATTCAATTCATGTTTCATGATTCAATTCATGATTCAATTCATGATTCATGATTCAATTCATGATTCATGATTCTTGATTCTATTCATAATTCATGATTCAATTCATGATTCATGATTGAAATCATAATTCATGATTCTTTATTCAATTCATGATTCATGATTCATGATTCAATTCATGATTCATGATTCATTATTCGATTCATGATTCACGATTCATGATTTTATTCATGATTGCTGATTCATGATTCATGATTCATGATTCAATTCATGATTCAATTCATAATTCATGATTCAATTCATTATTCATGATTCATGATTCAATTCATGATTCATGATTCATGATTCAATTCATGATTCATGATTCATGATTTAATTCATGATTCAATTCATGATTCATGATTCATGATTCATTTCATGATTCATGATTCAATTCATGATTCATGATTCAATTCATGATTAATGATTCATGATTCAATTCATGATTCAATTCATGATTCATGATTCAATTCATGATTCATGATTCATGCATGATTCAATTCATGATACATGATTCAATTCATGCATGATTCAATTCATGATACATGATTCAATTCATGACTCATGATTCATAATTCATGATTTAATTCATGATTCATGATTCAATTCATGAATCATTTCATGATTCATGATTCAATTCCTGATTTATGATTCGATTCAAGATTCATGATTCATGAATCATTATTCGATTCATGATTCATGAATCATTATTCGATTCATGATTCTTGGATCATGATTCAATTCATGATTCATGAATCAATGAATCAAGATTTGATTCATGATTCATGATTCATTTCATGATTCATGATTCAATTCATGATTCATGATTCAATTCATGATTCAATTCATGATTCAATTCATGATTCATGATTCAATTCATGATTCAATTCATGATTCATGATTAAATTCATGATTCATGATTCAATTCATGTTTAATGATTCAATTCATGATTCAATTCATGATTCATGATTCAATTCATGATTCATGATTCAATTCATGATTCATGATTCTTGATTCTATTCATAATTCATGATTCAATTCATGATTCATGATTGATGATTGAAATCATAATTCATGATTCTTTATTCAATTCATGATTCATGATTCATGATTCAATTCATGATTCATGATTCATTATTCGATTCATGATTCACGATTCATGATTTTAGTCATGATTCACGATTCATGATTCAATTCATGATTCAATTCATAATTCATGATTCAATTCATTATTCATGATTCATGATTCAATTCATGATTCATGATTCAATTCATGATTCATGATTCAATTCATGATTCATGATTCAATTCATGATTCATGATTCAATTCATGATTCATGATTCAATTCATGATTCATGATTCTTGATTCTATTCATAATTCATGATTCAATTCATGATTCATGATTGAAATCATAATTCATGATTCTTTATTCAATTCATGATTCATGATTCATGATTCAATTCATGATTCATGATTCATTATTTGATTCATGATTCACGATTCATGATTTTATTCATGATTGCTGATTCATGATTCATGATTCATGATTCAATTCATGATTCAATTCATAATTCATGATTCAATTCATTATTCATGATTCATGATTCAATTCATGATTCATGATTCATGATTCAATTCATGATTCATGATTCATGATTTAATTCATGATTCAATTCATGATTCATGATTCATGATTCATTTCATGATTCATGATTCAATTCATGATTCATGATTCAATTCATGATTAATGATTCATGATTCAATTCATGATTCAATTCATGATTCATGATTCAATTCATGATTCATGATTCATGCATGATTCAATTCATGATACATGATTCAATTCATGCATGATTCAATTCATGATACATGATTCAATTCATGACTCATGATTCATAATTCATGATTTAATTCATGATTCATGATTCAATTCATGAATCATTTCATGATTCATGATTCAATTCCTGATTTATGATTCGATTCAAGATTCATGATTCATGAATCATTATTCGATTCATGATTCATGAATCATTATTCGATTCATGATTCTTGGATCATGATTCAATTCATGATTCATGATTCATGAATCAATGAATCAAGATTTGATTCATGATTCATGATTCATTTCATGATTCATGATTCAATTCATGATTCATGATTCAATTCATGATTCAATTCATGATTCAATTCATGATTCAATTCATGATTCAATTCATGATTCATGATTAAATTCATGATTCATGATTCAATTCATGTTTCATGATTCAATTCATGATTCAATTCATGATTCATGATTCAATTCATGATTCATGATTCAATTCATGATTCATGATTCTTGATTCTATTCATAATTCATGATTCAATTCATGATTCATGATTCATGATTGAAATCATAATTCATGATTCTTTATTCAATTCATGATTCATGATTCATGATTCAATTCATGATTCATGATTCATTATTCGATTCATGATTCACGATTCATGATTTTATTCATGATTCACGATTCATGATTCATGATTCATGATTCAATTCATGATTCAATTCATAATTCATGATTCAATTCATTATTCATGATTCATGATTCAATTCATGATTCATGATTCAATTCATGATTCATGATTCAATTCATGATACATGATTCAATTCATGATTCATGATTCAATTCATGATTAATGATTCATGATTCAATTCATGATTCAATTCATGATTCATGATTCAATTCATGATTCATGATTCATGATTCAATTCATGATTCATGATTCATGATTTAATTCATGATTCAATTCATGATTCATGATTCATGATTCATTTCATGATTCATGATTCAATTCATGATTCATGATTCAATTCATGATTAATGATTCATGATTCAATTCATGATTCAATTCATGATTCATGATTCAATTCATGATTCATGATTCATGCATGATTCAATTCATGATACATGATTCAATTCATGCATGATTCAATTCATGATACATGATTCAATTCATGACTCATGATTCATAATTCATGATTTAATTCATGATTCATGATTCAATTCATGAATCATTTCATGATTCATGATTCAATTCCTGATTTATGATTCGATTCAAGATTCATGATTCATGAATCATTATTCGATTCATGATTCATGAATCATTATTCGATTCATGATTCTTGGATCATGATTCAATTCATGATTCATGATTCATGAATCAATGAATCAAGATTTGATTCATGATTCATGATTCATTTCATGATTCATGATTCAATTCATGATTCATGATTCAATTCATGATTCAATTCATGATTCAATTCATGATTCAATTCATGATTCAATTCATGATTCATGATTAAATTCATGATTCATGATTCAATTCATGTTTCATGATTCAATTCATGATTCAATTCATGATTCATGATTCAATTCATGATTCATGATTCAATTCATGATTCATGATTCTTGATTCTATTCATAATTCATGATTCAATTCATGATTCATGATTCATGATTGAAATCATAATTCATGATTCTTTATTCAATTCATGATTCATGATTCATGATTCAATTCATGATTCATGATTCATTATTCGATTCATGATTCACGATTCATGATTTTATTCATGATTCAATATATGATTCAATTCATGATTCATGATTTAAATCATGATTCATGATTCATTATTCGATTCATGATTCACGATTCATGATTTTAGTCATGATTCACGATTCATGATTCAATTCATGATTCAATTCATAATTCATGATTCAATTCATTATTCATGATTCATGATTCAATTCATGATTCATGATTCAATTCATGATTCATGATTCAATTCATGATTCATGATTCAATTCATGATTCATGATTCAATTCATGATTCATGATTCTTGATTCTATTCATAATTCATGATTCAATTCATGATTCATGATTGAAATCATAATTCATGATTCTTTATTCAATTCATGATTCATGATTCATGATTCAATTCATGATTCATGATTCATTATTTGATTCATGATTCACGATTCATGATTTTATTCATGATTGCTGATTCATGATTCATGATTCATGATTCAATTCATGATTCAATTCATAATTCATGATTCAATTCATTATTCATGATTCATGATTCAATTCATGATTCATGATTCATGATTCAATTCATGATTCATGATTCATGATTTAATTCATGATTCAATTCATGATTCATGATTCATGATTCATTTCATGATTCATGATTCAATTCATGATTCATGATTCATGATTTAATTCATGATTCAATTCATGATTCATGATTCATGATTCATTTCATGATTCATGATTCAATTCATGATTCATGATTCAATTCATGATTAATGATTCATGATTCAATTCATGATTCAATTCATGATTCATGATTCAATTCATGATTCATGATTCATGCATGATTCAATTCATGCATGATTCAATTCATGATACATGATTCAATTCATGACTCATGATTCATAATTCATGATTTAATTCATGATTCATGATTCAATTCATGAATCATTTCATGATTCATGATTCAATTCCTGATTTATGATTCGATTCAAGATTCATGATTCATGAATCATTATTCGATTCATGATTCATGAATCATTATTCGATTCATGATTCTTGGATCATGATTCAATTCATGATTCATGATTCATGAATCAATGAATCAAGATTTGATTCATCATTCATGATTCATTTCATGATTCATGATTCAATTCATGATTCATGATTCAATTCATGATTCAATTCATGATTCAATTCATGATTCAATTCATGATTCAATTCATGATTCATGATTCAATTCATGATTCATGATTCAATTCATGATTCATGATTCTTGATTCTATTCATAATTCATGATTCAATTCATGATTCATGATTCATGATTGAAATCATAATTCATGAATCTTTATTCAATTCATGATTCATGATTCATGATTCAATTCATGATTCATGATTCATTATTCGATTCATGATTCACGATTCATGATTTTATTCATGATTCACGATTCATGATTCATGATTCATGATTCAATTCATGATTCAATTCATAATTCATGATTCAATTCATTATTCATGATTCATGATTCAATTCATGATTCATGATTCAATTCATGATTCATGATTCAATTCATGATACATGATTCAATTCATGATTTATGATTCAATATATGATTCAATTCATGATTCATGATTCAATTCATGATTCATGCTTCATGATTCACTTCATGATTCACGATTCAATTCATAATTCAATTCATGATTCGTGATTCGATTCATGATTCATGAATCATGATTTAATTCATGATTAATGATTCATTTCATGATTCATGATTCATGATTCAATTCATGATTCATGATTCAATTCATGATTCAATTCATGATTCATGATTCAATTCATTATTCACTTCATATTTCAATTAATGATTCATGATTCAATTCATGATTCATGATTCAATTCATGATTCAATATATGATTCAATTCATGATTCATGATTTAAATCATGATTCATGATTCAATTCATGATTCGATTCATGATTCATGGTTCATGAATCATGATTCATGATTCATGATTCGATTCATGATTCATGATTCATGATTCAATTCATGATTCATGATTCAATTCATGATTCAATATATGATTCAATTCATGATTCATGATTCAATTCATGATTCATGATTCATTTCATGATTCAATTCATGATTCAATTCATGATTCATGATTCAATTCATGATTCAATTCATGATTCATGATTAAATTCATGATTCATGATTCAATTCATGTTTCATGATTCAATTCATGATTCAATTCATGATTCATGATTCAATTCATGATTCATGATTCAATTCATGATTCATGATTCTTGATTCTATTCATAATTCATGATTCAATTCATGATTCATGATTCATGATTGAAATCATAATTCATGATTCTTTATTCAATTCATGATTCATGATTCATATCATAATTCATGATTCATGATTCAATTCATGATTCACGATTCAATTCATAATTCAATTCATGATTCGTGATTCGATTCATGATTCATGAATCATGATTTAATTCATGATTATTGATTCATTTCATGATTCATGATTCATGATTCAATTCATGATTCATGATTCAATTCATGATTCAATTCATGATTCATGATTCAATTCATGATTCATGATTCATGATTCAATTCATGATTCAATATATGATTCAATTCATGATTCATGATTTAAATCATGATTCATGATTCAATTCATGATTCGATTCATGATTCATGGTTCATGAATCATGATTCGATTCATGATTCATGGTTCATGAATCATGATTCATGATTCATTATTCGATTCATAATTCATGGTTCATGAATCATGATTCGATTCATGATTCATGATTCATGATTCATGATTCAATTCATGATTCATGATTTATGAATCAATGAATCAAGATTTGATTCATGATTCATGATTCATGATTCATTTCATGATTCATGATTCAATTCATGATTCATGATTCAATTCATGATTCAATTCATGATTCAATTCATGATTCAATTCATGATTCATGATTCAATTCATGATTCATGATTCATGATTGAAATCATAATTCATGATTCTTTATTCAATTCATGATTCATGATTCATGATTCAATTCATGATTCATGATTCATTATTCGATTCATGATTCACGAATTATGATTTTATTTATGATTGCTGATTCATGATTCATGATTCATGATTCAATTCATGATTCAATTCATGATTCACGATTCATGATTTTATTCATGATTGCTGATTCATGATTCATGATTCATGATTCAATTCATGATTCATGATTCATGATTTGATTCATGATTCAATTCATGATTCATGATTCAATTCATTATTCAATTCATGATTCATGATTCAATTCATGATTCATGATTCAATTCATGATTCATGATTCATAATTCGATTCATGATTCATGATTCATGATTCAATTCATGATTCAATTCATGAATCACGATTTGATTCATAATTTATGATTCGATTCATGATTCATAATTCATGAATATTGATTCGATTTATGATTCATGAATCATGATTCGATTCATGATTCATGATTCATAAATCATGGTTCGATTCATGATTCATGAATCATGATTCAATTCATGATTCATGATTCATAAATCATGATTCGATTCATGATTCATGATTTGATTCATGATTCAATTCATGATTCAATTCATAAATAAAGATTTGATTCATGATTCATGATTCATAAATCATGATTCATGATTCAATATATGATTCAATTCATGATTCATGATTTAAATCATAATTCATGATTCATGATTCAATTCTTGATTCATGATTGAATTCACAATTCATGATTCAATTCATGATTCATGATTCAATTCATGATTCAATTCATGATTCATGATTCGATTCATTATTCATGATTCATGATTAAATTCATGATTCCTGATTCATGATTCATGATTCATGATTCAATTCATGATTCATGATTCAATTCATGATTCATGATTCATTATTTAATTCATGATTCATGATCCATGATTCAATTCATGATTCATGATTCAATTCATGATTCATGATTCATTATTTGATTCATGATTCATGATTCATGATTTAATTCATGATTCCTGATTCATGATTCATGATTCAATTCATGATTAATGATTCAATTCATGATTCAATTCATAATTCAATTCATGATTCATGATTCATGATTCAATTCCTGATTCATGATTTATGATTCATGATTCAATTCATGATTCATGATTCAATTCATGATTTAATTCATGATTCAATTCATGATTCAATTCATGATTCATGATTCATGATTCATGATTCAATTCATGATTCATGATTCATGATTCATGATTATATTCATGATTCATGATTCATGATTCAATTCATGATTCATTTCATGATTCATGATTTATGATTTAATTCATGATTCAATTCATGATTCATGATTCATTTCATGATTCATTAATCAATTCATGATTCAATTCATGATTCATGATTCAATTCATCATTCATGATTCAATATATGATTCAATTCATGATTCATGATTCAAATCATGATTCAAGATTCAATTCATGATTCATGATTCAAATCATGATTCATGATTCAATTCATGATTCAATTCATGATTCATTATTCATGATTTGATTCATGATTCATGATTCATGATTCAATTCATGATTCAATTCATGAATCACGATTTGATTCATGATTTATGATTCATTTCATGATTCATGATTCAATTCATGATTCATGATTCAATTCATGATTCAATTCATGATTCATGATTCAATTCATGATTCATGATTTAATTCATGATTCATTTAATGATTCATGATTTATGATATAATTCATGATTTATGATTCGATTCATGATTCATAATTCATGAATATTGATTCGATTTATGATTCATGATTTATAAATCATGTTTCGATTCATGATTCATGATTTATAAATCATGGTTCGATTCATGATTCATGAATCATGATTCAATTCATGATTCATGATTCATAAATCATGATTCGATTCATGATTCATGATTTGATTCATAATTCAATTCATGATTCAATTTATGAATAAAGATTTGATTCATGATTCATGATTCATTTCATGATTCATGATTCAATATATGATTCAATTCATGATTCATGATTTAAATCATAATTCATGATTCATGATTCAATTCTTGATTCATGATTGAATTCACGATTCATGATTCAATTCATGATTCAATATATGATTCAATTCATGATTCATGATTCAATTCATGATTCATGATTCATTATTCAATTCATTATTCATGATTCAATTCATGATTCATGATTCAATTCATGATTCAATTCATGGTTCATGATTCAATTCATGATTCAATTCATGATTCAATTCATGATTCAAATCATGATTCATGATCCATGATTCAATTCATGATTCATGCTTCATGATTTAATTCATGATTCATGATTCAATTCATGATTCAAGATTCATTATTCGATTCCTGAATCATGATTCATGATTCAATTCATGATTCAATTCATGATTCATGATTCATGATTCAATTCATGATTCATGATTCAATTCATGATTTATGATTCATGATTTAATTCATGACTCATGATTCAATTCATGATTTATTTCATGATTCATGATTTATGATTTAATTCATGATTCAATTCATGATTCATGATTCAATTCAACATTCAATTCATGATTCATGATTCAATTCATGATTCAATTCATGATTCATGATTCAATTCATGATTTATGATTCAATATATGATTCAATTCGTGATTCATAATTCAAATCATGATTCATGATTCAATTCATGATTCATGATTAAATATTCGATTCATGATTCATGATTTAATTCATGATTCAATTCATAATTCATGATTCATGATTCATGATTCAATTCATGATTCATGATTCATGATTCAAATCATGATTTACGATTCATGATTTAATTCATGACTCATGATTCAATTCATGATTCATTTCCTGATTCATGATTCAATTCATGATTCATGATTCATGATTCAATTCATGATTCATGATTCATGATTCAATTCATGATTTATGATTCATGATTTAATTCATGACTCATGATTCAATTCATGATTCATTTCCTGATTCATGATTCAATTCATGATTCATGATTCATGATTCAATTCATGATTCATGATTCATGATTCAATTCATGATTCATGATTCAATTCATGATTCATGATTCAATTCATGATTCATGATTCATTATTCGATTCAATTTATGATTCATGATTCATGCTTCATGATTCAATTCATAATTCATGATTCAATTCATGATTCATGATTCAATTCATGATTCATGATTCAATGCATGATTCATTTCATGATTCATGATTTATGATTCAATTCATGATGCATTAATCAATTCATGATTCAATTCATCATTCATGATTCAATTCATCATTCATGATTCAATATAAGATTCAATTCATGATTCATGATTCAAATCATGATTCATGATTCAATTCATGATTCATGACTCAATTCATGATTCATGATCAATGATTCAATTCATGATTCATGCTTCATGATTCAATTCATGATTCATGATTCAATTCATGATTCATGATTCAATTCATGATTCATGATTCATTATTCGATTCAATTTATGATTCATGATTCATGCTTCATGATTCAATTCATAATTCATGATTCAATTCATGATTCATGATTCAATTCATGATTCATGATTCATTATTCGATTCAATTTATGATTCATGATTCAATTCATGATTCATGATTCATTATTTGATTCATGATTCATGATTCATGATTCAATTCATGATTCATGATTCAATTCATGATTCAATTCATGATTCAATTCATGATTCATGATTCAATTCATGATTCATGATTCAATTCATGATTCATGATTCATGATTCAATTCATGATTCATTTCATGATTCATGATTTATGATTTAATTCATGATTCAATTCATGATTCATGATTCATTAATCAATTCATGATTCAATTCATGATTCATGATTCAATTCATCATTCATGATTCAATATATGATTCAATTCATGATTCATGATTCAAATCATGATTTATGATTAAATTCATGATTCGTGATTTGATTCATGATTCATGATTCATGATTCAATTCATGATTAATGATTCAAATCATGACTCATGATTCAATTCATGATTCATGACTCAATTCATGATTCATGATTCGATTCATGATTCATGATTCATGATTCAATTCATGATTTATGATTCGATTCATGATTCATAATTCATGAATCATGATTTGATTTATGATTCATGATTCATAAATTATGGTTTGATTCATGATTCATGAATCATGATTCAATTCATGATTCATGATTCATAAATCATGATTCGATTCATGAATCATGATTTGATTTATGATTCATGATTCATAAATTATGGTTTGATTCATGATTCATGAATCATGATTCAATTCATGATTCATGATTCATAAATCATGTTTCGATTCATGATTCATGATTCGATTCATGATTCAATTCATGATTCATGATTCAATATATGATTCAATTCATGATTCATGATTCATGATTCAATTCATGATTTATGATTCATGATTTAATTCATGACTCATGATTCAATTCATGATTCATTTCCTGATTCATGATTCAATTCATGATTCATGATTCATGATTCAATTCATGATTCATGATTCATGATTCAATTCATGATTCATGATTCAATTCATGATTCATGATTCAATTCATGATTCATGATTCATTATTCGATTCAATTTATGATTCATGATTCATGCTTCATGATTCAATTCATAATTCATGATTCAATTCATGATTCATGATTCAATTCATGATTCATGATTCAATGCATGATTCATTTCATGATTCATGATTTATGATTCAATTCATGATGCATTAATCAATTCATGATTCAATTCATCATTCATGATTCAATTCATCATTCATGATTCAATATAAGATTCAATTCATGATTCATGATTCAAATCATGATTCATGATTCAATTCATGATTCATGACTCAATTCATGATTCATGATCAATGATTCAATTCATGATTCATGCTTCATGATTCAATTCATGATTCATGATTCAATTCATGATTCATGATTCAATTCATGATTCATGATTCATTATTCGATTCAATTTATGATTCATGATTCATGCTTCATGATTCAATTCATAATTCATGATTCAATTCATGATTCATGATTCAATTCATGATTCATGATTCATTATTCGATTCAATTTATGATTCATGATTCAATTCATGATTCATGATTCATTATTCGATTCATGATTCATGATTCTTGATTCAATTCATGATTCATGATTCAATTCATGATTCAATTCATGATTCAATTCATGATTCATGATTCAATTCATGATTCATGATTCAATTCATGATTCATGATTCATGATTCAATTCATGATTCATTTCATGATTCATGATTTATGATTTAATTCATGATTCAATTCATGATTCATGATTCATTAATCAATTCATGATTCAATTCATGATTCATGATTCAATTCATCATTCATGATTCAATATATGATTCAATTCATGATTCATGATTCAAATCATGATTTATGATTAAATTCATGATTCGTGATTTGATTCATGATTCATGATTCATGATTCAATTCATGATTAATGATTCAAATCATGACTCATGATTCAATTCATGATTCATGACTCAATTCATGATTCATGATTCGATTCATGATTCATGATTCATGATTCAATTCATGATTTATGATTCGATTCATGATTCATAATTCATGAATCATGATTTGATTTATGATTCATGATTCATAAATTATGGTTTGATTCATGATTCATGAATCATGATTCAATTCATGATTCATGATTCATAAATCATGATTCGATTCATGAATCATGATTTGATTTATGATTCATGATTCATAAATTATGGTTTGATTCATGATTCATGAATCATGATTCAATTCATGATTCATGATTCATAAATCATGTTTCGATTCATGATTCATGATTCGATTCATGATTCAATTCATGATTCATGATTCAATATATGATTCAATTCATGAATCATGATTCATGATTCAATTCATGATTCATGATTCATGATTCAATTCTTGATTCATGATTCATTATTCGATTCATGATTCATGATTCATGATTCAATTTATGATTCCTGATTCATGATTCATGATTCAATTCATGATTCATGATTCATGATTCAATTCATGATTCATGATTCATTATTCGATTCATGATTCATGATTCAATTCATGATTCATGATTCAATTCATGATTCATGATTCATGATTCAATTCATGATTCATGATTCATGATTTAATTCATGACTCATGATTCATGAATCATGATTTATGATTTAATTCATGATTTATGATTCGATTCATGATTCATGATTCATAATTCATGGTTCGATTTATGATTTATGATTCATGAATCATGATTCGATTCATGATTCATGACTCATGATTCAATTCATGATTCATGATTCATTTCATGATTCATTAATCAATTCATGATTCAATTCATGATTCATGATTCAATTCATCATTCATGATTTAATATATGATTCAATTCATGATTCATGATTCAAATCATGATTCATGATTCAATTCATGACTCAATTCATGATTCATGATTCAATTCATCATTCATGATTCATGATTCAATTCATGATTCATGATTCAATTCATGATTCGATTTATGATTTCTGATTCGATTCATGATTCATTTCATGATTCATGATTCAATATATAATTCAATTGATGATTCATGATTCATGATTCAATTCCTGATTCATGATTCATTATTTGATTCATGATTCATGATTAATTTCATGATTCCTGATTCATGATTCATGATTCATGATTCAATACATGATTCATGATTCAATTCATGATTCAATTCATGATTCAATTCATGATTCAATTCATGATTCATGATTCATTATTCGATTCATGATTCATGATTTAATTCATGATTCATGATTCAATTCATCATACCTGATTCATGATTCAATTCATGATTCATGATTCATGATTGAATTCATGACTCATGATTTAATTCATAATTCATGAGTCAATTCATGATTCAATTCATGATTCAATTCATGTTTCAATTCATGATTCATGATTCATGAATCATGATTCAATTCATGATTCATGATTCATAAATCATGATTCGATTCATGATTCATGATTCGATTCATGATTCAATTCATGATTCATGATTTAAATCATAATTCATGATTCATGATTCAATTCTTGATTCATGATTCATGATTCAATTCATGATTCATGATTCAATTCATGATTCATGATTCAATTCATGATTCATGATTCAATTAATGATTCATGATTCATGATTCAATTCTTGATTCATGATTCATTATTCGATTCATGATTCATGATTCAATTCATCATACCTGATTCATGATTCAATTCATGATTCATGATTGAATTCATGACTCATGATTTAATTCATAATTCATGAGTCAATTCATGATTCAATTCATGATTCAATTCATGTTTCAATTCATGATTCATGATTCATGAATCATGATTCAATTCATGATTCATGATTCATAAATCATGATTCGATTCATGATTCATGATTCGATTCATGATTCAATTCATGATTCATGATTTAAATCATAATTCATGATTCATGATTCAATTCTTGATTCATGATTCATGATTCAATTCACGATTCATGATTCAATTCATGATTCATGATTCAATTCATGATTCATGATTCAATTAATGATTCATGATTCATGATTCAATTCTTGATTCATAATTCATGATTCAATTCATGATTCATGATTCAATTCATGATTCATGATTCAATGCATGATTCATTTCATGATTCATGATTTATGATTCAATTCATGATGCATTAATCAATTCATGATTCAATTCATCATTCATGATTCAATTCATCATTCATGATTCAATATAAGATTCAATTCATGATTCATGATTCAAATCATGATTCATGATTCAATTCATGATTCATGACTCAATTCATGATTCATGATCAATGATTCAATTCATGATTCATGCTTCATGATTCAATTCATGATTCATGATTCAATTCATGATTCATGATTCAATTCATGATTCATGATTCATTATTCGATTCAATTTATGATTCATGATTCATGCTTCATGATTCAATTCATAATTCATGATTCAATTCATGATTCAATTCATGATTCATGATTCATTATTCGATTCAATTTATGATTCATGATTCAATTCATGATTCATGATTCATTATTCGATTCATGATTCATGATTCATGATTCAATTCATGATTCATGATTCAATTCATGATTCAATTCATGATTCAATTCATGATTCATGATTCAATTCATGATTCATGATTCAATTCATGATTCATGATTCATGATTCAATTCATGATTCATTTCATGATTCATGATTTATGATTTAATTCATGATTCAATTCATGATTCATGATTCATTAATCAATTCATGATTCAATTCATGATTCATGATTCAATTCATCATTCATGATTCAATATATGATTCAATTCATGATTCATGATTCAAATCATGATTTATGATTAAATTCATGATTCGTGATTTGAATTATGATTCATGATTCATGATTCAATTCATGATTAATGATTCAAATCATGACTCATGATTCAATTCATGATTCATGACTCAATTCATGATTCATGATTCGATTCATGATTCATGATTCATGATTCAATTCATGATTTATGATTCGATTCATGATTCATAATTCATGAATCATGATTTGATTTATGATTCATGATTCATAAATTATGGTTTGATTCATGATTCATGAATCATGATTCAATTCATGATTCATGATTCATAAATCATGATTCGATTCATGAATCATGATTTGATTTATGATTCATGATTCATAAATTATGGTTTGATTCATGATTCATGAATCATGATTCAATTCATGATTCATGATTCATAAATCATGTTTCGATTCATGATTCATGATTCGATTCATGATTCAATTCATGATTCATGATTCAATATATGATTCAATTTATGATTCATGATTTAAATCATAATTCATGATTCATGATTCAATTCTTGATTCATGATTCATGATTCAATTCATGATTCATGATTCAATTCATGATTCATGATTCAATTCATGATTCATGATTCATGATTCAATTCTTGATTCATGATTCATTATTCGATTCATGATTCATGATTCATGATTCAATTTATGATTCCTGATTCCTGATTCATGATTCAATTCATGATTCATGATTCATGATTCAATTCATGATTCATGATTCATTATTCGATTCATGATTCATGATTCAATTCATGAATCATGATTCAATTCATGATTCATGATTCATGATTCAATTCATGATTCATGATTCATGATTTAATTCATGACTCATGATTCATGAATCATGATTTATGATTTAATTCATGATTTATGATTCGATTCATGTTTCATGATTCATAATTCATGGTTCGATTTATGATTTATGATTCATGAATCATGATTCGATTCATGATTCATGACTCATGATTCAATTCATGATTCATGATTCATTTCATGATTCATTAATCAATTCATGATTCAATTCATGATTCAATTCATCATTCATGATTTAATATATGATTCAATTCATGATTCATGATTCAAATCATGATTCATGATTCAATTCATGACTCAATTCATGATTCATGATTCAATTCATCATTCATGATTCATGATTCAATTCATGATTCATGATTCAATTCATGATTCGATTTATGATTTATGATTCGATTCATGATTCATTTCATGATTCATGATTCAATATATAATTCAATTGATGATTCATGATTCATGATTCAATTCCTGATTCATGATTCATTATTTGATTCATGATTCATGATTAATTTCATGATTCCTGATTCATGATTCATGATTCATGATTCAATACATGATTCATGATTCAATTCATGATTCAATTCATGATTCAATTCATGATTCAATTCATGATTCATGATTCATTATTCGATTCATGATTCATGATTCATGATTTAATTCATGATTCATGATTCAATTCATCATACCTGATTCATGATTCAATTCATGATTCATGATTCATGATTGAATTCATGACTCATGATTTAATTCATAATTCATGAGTCAATTCATGATTCAATTCATGATTCAATTCATGTTTCAATTCATGATTCATGATTCATGAATCATGATTCAATTCATGATTCATGATTCATAAATCATGATTCGATTCATGATTCATGATTCGATTCATGATTCAATTCATGATTCATGATTTAAATCATAATTCATGATTCATGATTCAATTCTTGATTCATGATTCATGATTCAATTCATGATTCATGATTCAATTCGTGATTCATGATTCAATTAATGATTCATGATTCATGATTCAATTCTTGATTCATGATTCATTATTCGATTCATGATTCATGATTCATGATTCAATTTATGATTCATGATTCATGATTCAATTCATGATTCATGATTCATTATTCGATTCATGATTCATGATTCAATTCATGATTCATGATTCAATTCATGATTCATGATTCATGATTCAATTCATGATTCATGATTCATGATTTAATTCATGACTCATGATTCATGAATCATGATTTATGATTTAATTCATGATTTATGATTCGATTCATGATTCATAATTCATGATTCGATTTATGATTTATGATTCATGAATCATGATTCGATTCATGATTCATTACTCATGATTCAATTCATGATTCATGATTCATTTCATGATTCATTAATCAATTCATGATTCAATTCATGATTCATGATTCAATTCATCATTCATGATTTAATATATGATTCAATTCATGATTCATGATTCAAATCATGATTCATGATTCAATTCATTACTCAATTCATGATTCATGATTCAATTCATCATTCATGATTAATGATTCAATTCATGATTCATGATTCAATTCATGATTCGATTTATGATTTATGATTCGATTCATGATTCATTTCATGATTCATGATTCAATATATAATTCAATTGATGATTCATGATTCATGATTCAATTCTTGATTCATGATTCATTATTCGATTCATGATTTATGATTAATTTCATGATTCCTGATTCATGATTCATGATTCATGATTCAATACATGATTCATGATTCAATTCATGATTCAATTCATGATTCAATTCATGATTCATGATTCATTATTCGATTCATGATTCATGATTCATGATTTAATTCATGATTCATGATTCAATTCATCATAACCTGATTCATGATTCAATTCATGATTCATGATTGAATTCATGACTCATGATTTAATTTATAATTCATGAGTCAATTCATGATTCAATTCATGATTCAATTCATGATTCAATTCATGATTCATGATTCAATTCATGATTCATGATTCATGATTCAATTCATGATTAATGATTCATGATTCAATTCATGACTCATGATTCATGATTTATGATTTAATTAATTATTTATGATTCGAGTCATGATTCATGAATCATGATTCGATTCATGATTCATGATTCATAATTCATGATTCGATTTATGATTCATGATTCATGAATCATGACTCGATTCATGATTTATGAATCATGATTTGTTTCATGATTTATGATTCAATTCATGATTTAATTCATGATTCATGATTCAATTCATGATTCATGATTCAAATTATGATTCATGATTCATGATTCAATTCATGACTCATGATTCATGATTCAATTCATGACTCATGATTCAATTCATGATTCATGATTCAATTCATGATTCATGATTCGATTCATGACTCATAATTCATGAATCATGATTTGATTTATGATTCATGATTCATAAATCATGGTTTGATTCATGATTCATGAATCATGATTCAATTCATGATTCATGATTCATAAATCATGATTCGATTCATGATTCATGATTCGATTCATGATTCAATTCATGATTCATGATTCAATATATGATTCAATTCATGATTCATGATTTAAATCATAATTCATGATTCATGATTCAATTCTTGATTCATGATTCATGATTCAATTCATGATTCATGATTTAATTCATGATTCATGATTCAATTAATGATTCATGATTCATGATTCAATTCTTGATTCATGATTCATTATTCGATTCATGATTCATGATTCAATTCATGATTCATGATTCAATTCATGATTCATGATTCATGATTCAATTCATGATTCATGATTCATCATTTAATTCATGACTCATGATTAATGATTCATGATTTATGATTTAATTCATGATTTATGATTCGATTCATGATTCATGATTCATAATTCATGATTCGATTTATGATTTATGATTCATGAATCATGATTCGATTCATGATTCATGACTCATGATTCAATTCATGATTCATGATTCATTTCATGATTCATTAATCAATTCATGATTCAATTCATGATTCATGATTCAATTCATGATTCATGATTCAATTCATGACTCAATTCATGATTCATGATTCAATTCATCTTTCATGATTCATAATTCAATTCATGATTCATGATTCAATTCATGATTCGCTTTATGATTTATGATTCGATTCATGATTCATTTTATGATTCATGATTCAATATATAATTCAATTAATTATTTATGATTCAATTCTTGATTCATGATTCATTATTCGATTCATGATTCATGATTCATGATTAATTTCATGATTCCTGATTCCTGATTCATGATTCATGATTCAATACATGATTCATGATTCAATTCATGATTCAATTCATGATTCAATTCATGATTCAATTCATGATTCATGATTCATGATTCAATTCATAATTCATGATTCATGATTCATGATTCAATTCATGATTCATGATTCAATTCTTGATTCATGATTCATTATTCGATTCATGATTCATGATTCATGATTCAATTTATGATTCCTGATTCATGATTCATGATTCAATTCATCATTCATGATTCATGATTCAATTCATCATTCATGATTCAATTCATGATTCGATTTATGATTTATGATTCAATTCATGATTCATTTCATGATTCATGATTTATGATTCAATTCATGATTCAATTCATGATTCATGATTCATTTCATGATTCATTAATCAATTCAGGATTCAATTCATGATTCATGATTCAATTCATCAGTCATGATTCAATATATGATTCAATCCAAGAATTATGATTCAATTCATGAGTCATGATTCAATTTATGATTCATGATTCATGATTCAATTCATCATTCATGATTCAATATATGATTCAATCCATGAATTATGATTCAATTCATGATTCATGATTTAATTCATGATTCATGTTTCATGATTTAATTTATGATTCATGATTTAATTCATCATACCTGATTCATGATTCATGATTCAATTCATGATTCATGATTCAATTCATGATTCATGATTCAATTCATGATTCAATTCATGATTTATGATTCAATTCATGATTCATGATTCATGATTCAATTCATGATTCAGGATTCATGATTCAATTCATGATTCATGATTCATTATTCGATTCATGATTCATGATTTAATTCATGACTCATGATTCATGATTCAAGATTTATGATTTAATTCATGATTTATGATTCGATTCATGATTCATGAATCATGATTCGATTTATGATTCATGATTAATGAATCATGATTCGATTTATGATTCATGATTCATGAATCATGATTCGATTCATGATTCATGATTTAATTCATGATTCATGATTCATGATTTGATTCATGATTCATGATTCATGATTCAATTCATGAATCATGATTCAATTCATGATTCATGATTGAAATCATGATTCATGATTCAATTTATGATTCATGACTCAATTCATGATTCGTGATTCAATTCATATTTTAATTGATGATTCATGATTCAATTCATGATTCAATTCATGATTCATGATTCAATTCATGATTCAATTCATGATTTGTGATTCAATTTATGATTTATGATTCATTATATGATTCAGTTCATGATTCATGATTAAAATCATGATTCAAGATTCATGATTCAATTCATGATTCATGATTCGATTTATGATTCATGATTCAATTCATGATTCAATTCATGAATCATGATTCAATTTATGATTTATGATTCAATATATGATTCAGTTCATGATTCATGATTCATTTCATGATTCATGATTCATGATTCAATTCATGATTCATGATTCATGATTCATGATTCAATTCATGATTCAATTCATGATTCATGATTCAATTCATGATTCATGATTCATGATTCAATTCATGATTCATGATTCAATTTATGATTCTATTCATGATTCATGATTCAAATCATGATTCATGATTCAATTCATGAATTATGATTCAATTCATGAGTCATGATTCAATTTATGATTCATGATTCATTATTCGATTCATGATTCAATTCATGATTCATGATTCATTATTCGATTCATGATTCATGATTTAATTCATGATTCATGATTCAATTCATCATACCTGATTCATGATTTAATTCATGATTCATGATTCATGATTCAATTCATGATTCATGATTCAATTCATGACTCAATTCATGATTCATGATTCAATTCATCTTTCATGATTCATAATTCAATTCATGATTCATGATTCAATTCATGATTCGCTTTATGATTTATGATTCGATTCATGATTCATTTTATGATTCATGATTCAATATATAATTCAATTGATTATTTATGATTCAATTCTTGATTCATGATTCATTATTCGATTCATGATTCATGATTCATGATTAATTTTTATGATTCCTGATTCCTGATTCATGATTCATGATTCAATACATGATTCATGATTCAATTCATGATTCAATTCATGATTCAATTCATGATTCAATTCATGATTCATGATTCATGATTCAATTCATAATTCATGATTCATGATTCATGATTCAATTCATGATTCATGATTCAATTCTTGATTCATGATTCATTATTCGATTCATGATTCATGATTCATGATTCAATTTATGATTCCTGATTCATGATTCATGATTCATGATTCAATTCATCATTCATGATTCATGATTCAATTCATCATTCATGATTCAATTCATGATTCGATTTATGATTTATGATTCAATTCATGATTCATTTCATGATTCATGATTTATGATTCAATTCATGATTCAATTCATGATTCATGATTCATTTCATGATTCATTAATCAATTCAGGATTCAATTCATGATTCATGATTCAATTCATCAGTCATGATTCAATATATGATTCAATCCAAGAATTATGATTCAATTCATGAGTCATGATTCAATTTATGATTCATGATTCATGATTCAATTCATCATTCATGATTCAATATATGATTCAATCCATGAATTATGATTCAATTCATGATTCATGATTTAATTCATGATTCATGTTTCATGATTTAATTTATGATTCATGATTTAATTCATCATACCTGATTCATGATTCATGATTCAATTCATGATTCATGATTCAATTCATGATTCATGATTCAATTCATGATTCAATTCATGATTTATGATTCAATTCATGATTCATGATTCATGATTCAATTCATGATTCAGGATTCATGATTCAATTCATGATTCATGATTCATTATTCGATTCATGATTCATGATTTAATTCATGACTCATGATTCATGATTCAAGATTTATGATTTAATTCATGATTTATGATTCGATTCATGATTCATGAATCATGATTCGATTTATGATTCATGATTAATGAATCATGATTCGATTTATGATTCATGATTCATGAATCATGATTCGATTCATGAATCATGATTCAATTCATGATTCATGATTGAAATCATGATTCATGATTCAATTCATGATTCATGACTCAATTCATGATTCGTGATTCAATTCATATTTTAATTGATGATTCATGATTCAATTCATGATTCAATTCATGATTCATGATTCATGATTCAATTCATGATTCAATTCATGATTTGTGATTCAATTTATGATTTATGATTCATTATATGATTCAGTTCATGATTCATGATTAAAATCATGATTCAAGATTCATGATTCAATTCATGATTCATGATTCATGATTTGATTCATGATTCATGATTCATGATTCAATTCATGAATCATGATTCAATTCATGATTCATGATTGAAATCATGATTCATGATTCAATTCATGATTCATGACTCAATTCATGATTCGTGATTCAATTCATATTTTAATTGATGATTCATGATTCAATTCATGATTCAATTCATGATTCATGATTCATGATTCAATTCATGATTCAATTCATGATTTGTGATTCAATTTATGATTTATGATTCATTATATGATTCAGTTCATGATTCATGATTAAAATCATGATTCAAGATTCATGATTCAATTCATGATTCATGATTCGATTTATGATTCATGATTCAATTCATGATTCAATTCATGAATCATGATTCAATTTATGATTTATGATTCAATATATGATTCAGTTCATGATTCATGATTCATTTCATGATTCATGATTCATGATTCAATTCATGATTCATGATTCATGATTCATGATTCAATTCATGATTCAATTCATGATTCATGATTCAATTCATGATTCATGATTCATGATTCAATTCATGATTCATGATTCAATATATGATTCAATTCATGATTCATGATTTAAATCATAATTCATGATTCATGATTCAATTCTTGATTCATGATTCATGATTCAATTCATGATTCATGATTTAATTCATGATTCATGATTCAATTAATGATTCATGATTCATGATTCAATTCTTGATTCATGATTCATTATTCGATTCATGATTCATGATTCAATTCATGATTCATGATTCAATTCATGATTCATGATTCATGATTCAATTCATGATTCATGATTCATCATTTAATTCATGACTCATGATTAATGATTCATGATTTATGATTTAATTCATGATTTATGATTCGATTCATGATTCATGATTCATAATTCATGATTCGATTTATGATTTATGATTCATGAATCATGATTCGATTCATGATTCATGACTCATGATTCAATTCATGATTCATGATTCATTTCATGATTCATTAATCAATTCATGATTCAATTCATGATTCATGATTCAATTCATGATTCATGATTCAATTCATGACTCAATTCATGATTCATGATTCAATTCATCTTTCATGATTCATAATTCAATTCATGATTCATGATTCAATTCATGATTCGCTTTATGATTTATGATTCGATTCATGATTCATTTTATGATTCATGATTCAATATATAATTCAATTAATTATTTATGATTCAATTCTTGATTCATGATTCATTATTCGATTCATGATTCATGATTCATGATTAATTTCATGATTCCTGATTCCTGATTCATGATTCATGATTCAATACATGATTCATGATTCAATTCATGATTCAATTCATGATTCAATTCATGATTCAATTCATGATTCATGATTCATGATTCAATTCATAATTCATGATTCATGATTCATGATTCAATTCATGATTCATGATTCAATTCTTGATTCATGATTCATTATTCGATTCATGATTCATGATTCATGATTCAATTTATGATTCCTGATTCATGATTCATGATTCAATTCATCATTCATGATTCATGATTCAATTCATCATTCATGATTCAATTCATGATTCGATTTATGATTTATGATTCAATTCATGATTCATTTCATGATTCATGATTTATGATTCAATTCATGATTCAATTCATGATTCATGATTCATTTCATGATTCATTAATCAATTCAGGATTCAATTCATGATTCATGATTCAATTCATCAGTCATGATTCAATATATGATTCAATCCAAGAATTATGATTCAATTCATGAGTCATGATTCAATTTATGATTCATGATTCATGATTCAATTCATCATTCATGATTCAATATATGATTCAATCCATGAATTATGATTCAATTCATGATTCATGATTTAATTCATGATTCATGTTTCATGATTTAATTTATGATTCATGATTTAATTCATCATACCTGATTCATGATTCATGATTCAATTCATGATTCATGATTCAATTCATGATTCATGATTCAATTCATGATTCAATTCATGATTTATGATTCAATTCATGATTCATGATTCATGATTCAATTCATGATTCAGGATTCATGATTCAATTCATGATTCATGATTCATTATTCGATTCATGATTCATGATTTAATTCATGACTCATGATTCATGATTCAAGATTTATGATTTAATTCATGATTTATGATTCGATTCATGATTCATGAATCATGATTCGATTTATGATTCATGATTAATGAATCATGATTCGATTTATGATTCATGATTCATGAATCATGATTCGATTCATGATTCATGATTTAATTCATGATTCATGATTCATGATTTGATTCATGATTCATGATTCATGATTCAATTCATGAATCATGATTCAATTCATGATTCATGATTGAAATCATGATTCATGATTCAATTTATGATTCATGACTCAATTCATGATTCGTGATTCAATTCATATTTTAATTGATGATTCATGATTCAATTCATGATTCAATTCATGATTCATGATTCAATTCATGATTCAATTCATGATTTGTGATTCAATTTATGATTTATGATTCATTATATGATTCAGTTCATGATTCATGATTAAAATCATGATTCAAGATTCATGATTCAATTCATGATTCATGATTCGATTTATGATTCATGATTCAATTCATGATTCAATTCATGAATCATGATTCAATTTATGATTTATGATTCAATATATGATTCAGTTCATGATTCATGATTCATTTCATGATTCATGATTCATGATTCAATTCATGATTCATGATTCATGATTCATGATTCAATTCATGATTCAATTCATGATTCATGATTCAATTCATGATTCATGATTCATGATTCAATTCATGATTCATGATTCAATTTATGATTCTATTCATGATTCATGATTCAAATCATGATTCATGATTCAATTCATGAATTATGATTCAATTCATGAGTCATGATTCAATTTATGATTCATGATTCATTATTCGATTCATGATTCAATTCATGATTCATGATTCATTATTCGATTCATGATTCATGATTTAATTCATGATTCATGATTCAATTCATCATACCTGATTCATGATTTAATTCATGATTCATGATTCATGATTCAATTCATGATTCATGATTCAATTCATGACTCAATTCATGATTCATGATTCAATTCATCTTTCATGATTCATAATTCAATTCATGATTCATGATTCAATTCATGATTCGCTTTATGATTTATGATTCGATTCATGATTCATTTTATGATTCATGATTCAATATATAATTCAATTGATTATTTATGATTCAATTCTTGATTCATGATTCATTATTCGATTCATGATTCATGATTCATGATTAATTTTTATGATTCCTGATTCCTGATTCATGATTCATGATTCAATACATGATTCATGATTCAATTCATGATTCAATTCATGATTCAATTCATGATTCAATTCATGATTCATGATTCATGATTCAATTCATAATTCATGATTCATGATTCATGATTCAATTCATGATTCATGATTCAATTCTTGATTCATGATTCATTATTCGATTCATGATTCATGATTCATGATTCAATTTATGATTCCTGATTCATGATTCATGATTCATGATTCAATTCATCATTCATGATTCATGATTCAATTCATCATTCATGATTCAATTCATGATTCGATTTATGATTTATGATTCAATTCATGATTCATTTCATGATTCATGATTTATGATTCAATTCATGATTCAATTCATGATTCATGATTCATTTCATGATTCATTAATCAATTCAGGATTCAATTCATGATTCATGATTCAATTCATCAGTCATGATTCAATATATGATTCAATCCAAGAATTATGATTCAATTCATGAGTCATGATTCAATTTATGATTCATGATTCATGATTCAATTCATCATTCATGATTCAATATATGATTCAATCCATGAATTATGATTCAATTCATGATTCATGATTTAATTCATGATTCATGTTTCATGATTTAATTTATGATTCATGATTTAATTCATCATACCTGATTCATGATTCATGATTCAATTCATGATTCATGATTCAATTCATGATTCATGATTCAATTCATGATTCAATTCATGATTTATGATTCAATTCATGATTCATGATTCATGATTCAATTCATGATTCAGGATTCATGATTCAATTCATGATTCATGATTCATTATTCGATTCATGATTCATGATTTAATTCATGACTCATGATTCATGATTCAAGATTTATGATTTAATTCATGATTTATGATTCGATTCATGATTCATGAATCATGATTCGATTTATGATTCATGATTAATGAATCATGATTCGATTTATGATTCATGATTCATGAATCATGATTCGATTCATGAATCATGATTCAATTCATGATTCATGATTGAAATCATGATTCATGATTCAATTCATGATTCATGACTCAATTCATGATTCGTGATTCAATTCATATTTTAATTGATGATTCATGATTCAATTCATGATTCAATTCATGATTCATGATTCATGATTCAATTCATGATTCAATTCATGATTTGTGATTCAATTTATGATTTATGATTCATTATATGATTCAGTTCATGATTCATGATTAAAATCATGATTCAAGATTCATGATTCAATTCATGATTCATGATTCATGATTTGATTCATGATTCATGATTCATGATTCAATTCATGAATCATGATTCAATTCATGATTCATGATTGAAATCATGATTCATGATTCAATTCATGATTCATGACTCAATTCATGATTCGTGATTCAATTCATATTTTAATTGATGATTCATGATTCAATTCATGATTCAATTCATGATTCATGATTCATGATTCAATTCATGATTCAATTCATGATTTGTGATTCAATTTATGATTTATGATTCATTATATGATTCAGTTCATGATTCATGATTAAAATCATGATTCAAGATTCATGATTCAATTCATGATTCATGATTCGATTTATGATTCATGATTCAATTCATGATTCAATTCATGAATCATGATTCAATTTATGATTTATGATTCAATATATGATTCAGTTCATGATTCATGATTCATTTCATGATTCATGATTCATGATTCAATTCATGATTCATGATTCATGATTCATGATTCAATTCATGATTCAATTCATGATTCATGATTCAATTCATGATTCATGATTCATGATTCAATTCATGATTCATGATTCAATTTATGATTCTATTCATGATTCATGATTCAAATCATGATTCATGATTCAATTCATGAATTATGATTCAATTCATGAGTCATGATTCAATTTATGATTCATGATTCATTATTCGATTCATGATTCAATTCATGATTCATGATTCATTATTCGATTCATGATTCATGATTTAATTCATGATTCATGATTCAATTCATCATACCTGATTCATGATTTAATTCATGATTCATGATTCATGATTCAATTCATGACTCATGATTCAATTCATGATTCATAAGTCAATTCATGATTCAATTCATGATTTAATTCATGATTCATGATTCAATTCATGATTCATGATTCATGATTCAATTCATGATTCATGATTCATGATTCATGATTCGATTTATGATTCATGATTCATGAATCATGATTCGATTCATGATTCATGATTCAAATTATGATTCATGATTCATGATTCAATTCATGACTCATGATTCATGATTTAATTCATGATTCATGATTTAATTCATGATTCATTTAATGATTCATGATTTATGATTCAATACATGATTTATGATTCCATTCATGATTCATAATTCATGAATCATGATTCGATTTATGATTCATGATTCAAAAATTATGGTTTGATTCATGATTCTTGAATCATGATTCGATTCAAGATTCATGATTCATAAATCATGGTTTTATTCATGATTCATGAATCATGATTCAATTCATGATTCATGATTCATAAATCATGATTCATGATTCATAAATCATGATTCGATTAATGATTCATGATTCGATTCATGATTTAATTCATGATTCATGATTCAATATATGATTCAATTCATGATTCATGATTTAAATCATAATTCATGATTCATGATTCAATTCTTGATTCATGATTCATGATTCAATTCATGATTCAAGATTCAATTCATTATTCATGATTCAATTAATTATTCATGATTCATGATTTAATTCTTGATTCATGATTCGATTCATGATTCATGATTCATGATTCAATTTATGATTCCTGATTCCTGATTCATGATTCATGATTCAATTCATGATTCAGGATTCATGATTCAATTCATGATTCATGATTCATTATTCGATTCATGATTCATGATTCATGATTTAATTCATGACTCATGATTCATGATTCATGATTTATGATTTAATTCATGATTTATGATTCGAGTCATGATTCATGAATCATGATTCAATTCATGATTCATGACTCATGATTCAATTCATGATTCATGATTCATTTCATGATTCATTAATCAATTCATGATTCAATTCATGATTCATGATTCAATTCATCATTCATGATTCAATATATGATTCAATTCATGATTCATGATTCAAATCAAGATTCATTACTCAATTCATGATTCATGATTCAATTCATGATTCATGATTCATGATTCAATTCATGATTCATGATTCAATATATGATTCAATTCATGATTCATGATTCAAATCATGATTTATTATTCATGATTCAATTCATGAATCATAATTCATGATTCATGATTCAAATCATGATTTATGATTCATGATTCAATTCATGAATCATGATTCATGATTCAATTCATGATTCATGATTCATGATTCAATTCATGATTCCTGATTCATGATTCCTGATTCATGATTCATGATTCAATTCATGATTCATGATTCAATTCATGATTCATGATTCATGATTCAATTCATGATTCATGATTCATGATTCAATTCATGAATCATGATTCATGATTCAATTCATGACTCATGATTCATGATTCATGATTTATGATTTAATTCATGATTTATGATTCAAGTCATGATTCATGAATCATGATTCGATTCATGATTCATGATTCATAATTCATGATTTGATTTATGATTTATGATTCATGAATCATGATTCGATTCATGATTTATGAATCATGATTTGATTCATGATTTATGATTCAATTCATGATTTAATTCATGATTCATGATTCAATTCATGATTCATGATTCATGATTCAAATTATGATTCATGATTCATGATTCAATTCATGACTCATGATTCATGATTCAATTCATGATTCATGATTTAATTCATGATTCATTTAATGATTCATGATTTATGATTCAATTCATGATTTATGATTCCATTCATGATTCATAATTCATAAATCATGATTCGATTTATGATTCATGATTCATAAATCATGGTTCGATTCATGATTCATGAATCATGATTCGATTCAAGATTCATGATTCATAAATCATGATTCGATTCATGATTCATGATTCGATTCATGATTCAATTCATGATTCATAATTCATAAATCATGATTCGATTTATGATTCATGATTCATAAATCATGGTTCGATTCATGATTCATGAATCATGATTCAATTCATGATTCATGATTCATAAATCATGATTCGATTCATGATTCATGATTCGATTCATGATTCAATTCATGATTCATGATTCAATATATGATTCAATTCATGATTCATGATTTAAATCATAATTCATGATTCATGATTCAATTCTTGATTCATGATTCATGATTAAATTCATGATTCATGATTCAATTCATAATTCATGATTCAATTCATGATTCATGATTCAATTCTTGATTCATGATTCATTATTTGATTCATGATTCATGATTCAATTCATGATTCAATTCATGAATCATGATTCAATTTATGATTTATGATTCAATATATGATTCAGTTCATGATTCATGATTCATTTCATGATTCATGATTCATGATTCAATTCATGATTCATGATTCATGATTCATGATTCAATTCATGATTCAATTCATGATTCATGATTCAATTCATGATTCATGATTCATGATTCAATTCATGATTCATGATTCAATATATGATTCTATTCATGATTCATGATTCAAATCATGATTCATGATTCAATTCATGAATTATGATTCAATTCATGAGTCATGATTCAATTTATGATTCATGATTCATTATTCGATTCATGATTCAATTCATGATTCATGATTCATTATTCGATTCATGATTCATGATTCATAATTCATGATTCATGATTTAATTCATGATTCATGATTCAATTCATCATACCTGATTCATGATTCAATTCATGATTTAATTCATGATTTATGATTCAATTCATGATTCATGATTCATGATTCAATTCATGATTCATAATTCGATTTATGATTCATGATTCATGAATCATGATTCGATTCATGATTCATGATTCATGATTCGATTTATGATTCATGATTCATGAATCATGATTCGATTCATGATTCATGATTCAAATTATGATTCATGATTCATGATTCAATTCATAACTCATGATTCATGATTTAATTCATGATTCATGATTTAATTCATGATTCATTTAATGATTCATGATTTATGATTCAATACATGATTTATGATTCCATTCATGATTCATAATTCATGAATCATGATTCGATTTATGATTCATGATTCAAAAATCATGGTTCGATTCATGATTCTTGAATCATGATTCGATTCAAGATTCATGATTCATAAATCATGGTTCTATTCATGATTCATGAATCATGATTCAATTCATGATTCATGATTCATAAATCATGATTCGATTCATGATTCATGATTCGATTCATGATTCAATTCATGATTCATGATTCAATATATGATTCAATTCATGATTCATGATTTAAATCATAATTCATGATTCATGATTCAATTCTTGATTCATGATTCATGATTCATGATTCAATTCTTGATTCAAGATTCAATTCATGATTTATGATTCAATTAATGATTCATGATTCATGATTCAATTCTTGATTCATGATTCATTATTCGATTCATGATTCATGATTCAATTTATGATTCCTGATTCCTGATTCATGATTCATGATTCAATTCATGATTCATGATTCAATTCATGATTCATGATTCATTATTCGATTCATGATTCATGATTCATGATTTAATTCATGACTCATGATTCATGATTCATGATTTATGATTTAATTCATGATTTATGATTCGAGTCATGATTCATGAATCATGATTCAATTCATGAATCATGATTCATAATTCATGATTCGATTCATGATTCATGACTCATGATTCAATTCATGATTCATGAGTCAATTCATGATTCAATTCATGATTCAATTCATGATTCAATTCATGATTCATGATTCAATTCATGATTCATGATTCATGATTCAATTCATGATTCATGATTCATGATTTAATTCATGACTCATGATTCATGATTCATGATTTATGATTTAATTCATGATTTATGATTCGAGTCATGATTCATGAATCATGATTCAATTCATGATTCATGATTCATAATTCATGATTCAATTTATGATTCATGATTCATGAATCATGATTCGATTCATGATTCATGACTCATGATTCAATTCATGATTCATGATTCATTTCATGATTCATTAATCAATTCATGATTCAATTCATGATTCATGATTCAATTCATCATTCAAGATTCAATATATGATTCAATTCATGATTCATGATTCAAATCATGATTCATGATTCAATTCATGATTCATTACTCAATTCATGATTCATGATTCAATTCATGATTCATGATTCAATTCATAATTCATGATTCAATTCATTATTCAATTCATGATTCATGATTCATGATTCAATTCATGATTCATGATTCAATATATGATTCAATTCATGATTCATGATTCAAATCATGATTTATGATTCATGATTCAATTCATGAATCATGATTCATGATTCAATTCATGATTCATGATTCAATTCATGATTCCTGATTCATGATTCCTGATTCATGATTCAATTTATGATTCATGATTCAATTCATGATTCATGATTCAATTCATGATTCTAATTATGATTCATGATTCATGATTCAATTCATGATTCAATTCATGACTCATGATTCATGATTCAATTCATGATTCATGATTTAATTCATGATTCATTTAATGATTCATGATTTATGATTCAATTCATGATTTATGATTCCATTCATGATTCATAATTCATAAATCATGATTCGATTTATGATTCATGATTCATAAATCATGGTTCGATTCATGATTCATGAATCATGATTCGATTCAAGATTCATGATTCATAAATCATGATTCGATTCATGATTCATGATTCGATTCATGATTCAATTCATGATTCATAATTCATAAATCATGATTCGATTTATGATTCATGATTCATAAATCATGGTTCGATTCATGATTCATGAATCATGATTCAATTCATGATTCATGATTCATAAATCATGATTCGATTCATGATTCATGATTCGATTCATGATTCAATTCATGATTCATGATTCAATATATGATTCAATTCATGATTCATGATTTAAATCATAATTCATGATTCATGATTCAATTCTTGATTCATGATTCATGATTAAATTCATGATTCATGATTCAATTCATAATTCATGATTCAATTCATGATTCATGATTCAATTCTTGATTCATGATTCATTATTTGATTCATGATTCATGATTCAATTCATGATTCAATTCATGAATCATGATTCAATTTATGATTTATGATTCAATATATGATTCAGTTCATGATTCATGATTCATTTCATGATTCATGATTCATGATTCAATTCATGATTCATGATTCATGATTCATGATTCAATTCATGATTCAATTCATGATTCATGATTCAATTCATGATTCATGATTCATGATTCAATTCATGATTCATGATTCAATATATGATTCTATTCATGATTCATGATTCAAATCATGATTCATGATTCAATTCATGAATTATGATTCAATTCATGAGTCATGATTCAATTTATGATTCATGATTCATTATTCGATTCATGATTCAATTCATGATTCATGATTCATTATTCGATTCATGATTCATGATTCATAATTCATGATTCATGATTTAATTCATGATTCATGATTCAATTCATCATACCTGATTCATGATTCAATTCATGACTCATGATTCAATTCATGATTCATGAGTCAATTCATGATTCAATTCATGATTTAATTCATGATTTATGATTCAATTCATGATTCATGATTCATGATTCAATTCATGATTCATGATTCGATTTATGATTCATGATTCATGAATCATGATTCGATTCATGATTCATGATTCATGATTCGATTTATGATTCATGATTCATGAATCATGATTCGATTCATGATTCATGATTCAAATTATGATTCATGATTCATGATTCAATTCATAACTCATGATTCATGATTTAATTCATGATTCATGATTTAATTCATGATTCATTTAATGATTCATGATTTATGATTCAATACATGATTTATGATTCCATTCATGATTCATAATTCATGAATCATGATTCGATTTATGATTCATGATTCAAAAATCATGGTTCGATTCATGATTCTTGAATCATGATTCGATTCAAGATTCATGATTCATAAATCATGGTTCTATTCATGATTCATGAATCATGATTCAATTCATGATTCATGATTCATAAATCATGATTCGATTCATGATTCATGATTCGATTCATGATTCAATTCATGATTCATGATTCAATATATGATTCAATTCATGATTCATGATTTAAATCATAATTCATGATTCATGATTCAATTCTTGATTCATGATTCATGATTCATGATTCAATTCTTGATTCAAGATTCAATTCATGATTTATGATTCAATTAATGATTCATGATTCATGATTCAATTCTTGATTCATGATTCATTATTCGATTCATGATTCATGATTCAATTTATGATTCCTGATTCCTGATTCATGATTCATGATTCAATTCATGATTCATGATTCAATTCATGATTCATGATTCATTATTCGATTCATGATTCATGATTCATGATTTAATTCATGACTCATGATTCATGATTCATGATTTATGATTTAATTCATGATTTATGATTCGAGTCATGATTCATGAATCATGATTCAATTCATGAATCATGATTCATAATTCATGATTCGATTTATGATTCATGATTCATGAATCATGATTCGATTCATGATTCATGACTCATGATTCAATTCATGATTCATGAGTCAATTCATGATTCAATTCATGATTCAATTCATGATTCAATTCATGATTCATGATTCAATTCATGATTCATGATTCATGATTCAATTCATGATTCATGATTCATGATTTAATTCATGACTCATGATTCATGATTCATGATTTATGATTTAATTCATGATTTATGATTCGAGTCATGATTCATGAATCATGATTCAATTCATGATTCATGATTCATAATTCATGATTCAATTTATGATTCATGATTCATGAATCATGATTCGATTCATGATTCATGACTCATGATTCAATTCATGATTCATGATTCATTTCATGATTCATTAATCAATTCATGATTCAATTCATGATTCATAATTCAATTCATCATTCAAGATTCAATATATGATTCAATTCATGATTCATGATTCAAATCATGATTCATGATTCAATTCATGATTCATTACTCAATTCATGATTCATGATTCAATTCATGATTCATGATTCAATTCATAATTCATGATTCAATTCATTATTCAATTCATGATTCATGATTCATGATTCAATTCATGATTCATGATTCAATATATGATTCAATTCATGATTCATGATTCAAATCATGATTTATGATTCATGATTCAATTCATGAATCATGATTCATGATTCAATTCATGATTCATGATTCAATTCATGATTCCTGATTCATGATTCCTGATTCATGATTCAATTTATGATTCATGATTCAATTCATGATTCATGATTCAATTCATGATTCAAATTATGATTCATGATTCATGATTCAATTCATGATTCAATTCATGATTCATGATTTATAATTCAATTCATGATTTATGATTCGATTCATGATTCATGATTTATGAATCATGATTCGATTCATGATTCATGATTCATAAATCATGATTCGATTTATGATTTATGATTCGATTCATGATTCATTTCATGATTCATGATTCATTATTCGATTCATGATTCATGATTCATGATTCAATTCATGATTCCTGATTCAATTCATGATTCATGATTCAATTCATGATTAATGATTCAATTCATGATTCATGATTCAATTCTTGATTCATGATTCATTATTCGTTTCATGATTCATGATTCAATTCATGATTCATGATTCAATTCATGACTCATGATTTAATTCATGATTCATGATTCAATTCATGATTCATGATTAAATTCATGATTCAATTCATGAATCAAGATTTGATTTATGATTCATGATTCATTTCATGATTCATGATTCATGATTCATGATTCAATATATGATTCAAATTATGATTCATGATTTAAATCATAATTCTTGATTCATGATTCAATTCTTGATTCATGATTGAATTCACGATTCATGATTCAATTCATGATTCATGATTCAATTCATGATTCATGATTCAAATCATGATTCATGATTCATTATTCGATTCATGATTCATGATTCAATTCATGATTCCTGATTCCTGATTCATGATTCATAATTTAATTCATGATTCATGATTCAATTCATGATTCAATTCATGATTCAATTCATGATTCATGATTCATGATTCAATTAATGATTCATGATTCATGATTCATGATTCAATTCATGATTCATGATTCAATTAATGATTCATGATTCAATTCATGATTCATGATTCATTATTCGATTCATGATTCATGATTCATGATTCAATTCATGATTCCTGATTCATGATTCATGATTCATGATTCAATTCATGATTCATGATTCAATTCATGATTCCTGATTCATGATTCAATTAATGATTCATGATTCATGATTCATGATTCAATTCATGATTCATGATTCAATTAATGATTCATGATTCAATTCATGATTCATGATTCATTATTCGATTCATGATTCATGATTCATGATTCAATTCATGATTCCTGATTCATGATTCATGATTCATGATTCAATTCATGATTCCTGATTCATGATTCATGATTCATGATTCAATTCATGATTCATGATTCAATTCATGATTCATGATTCATGATTCGATTCATGATTCATGATTCATGATTCAATTCATGATTCCTGATTCCTGATTCATGATTCAATTCATGATTCAATTCATGATTCAATTCATGATTCATGATTCATGATTCAATTCATGATTCATGAGTAATGATTCATGATTCAATTCATGATTCATGATTCAATTCATGATTCATGATTCAATTCATGATTCATGATTCATTATTCGATTCATGATTCATGATTCATGATTCAATTCATGATTCCTGATTCATGATTCATGATTTATGATTCAATTCATGATTCATGATTTAATTCATGATTCAATTCATGATTCAATTCATGATTTAATTCATGACTCATGATTCATGATTCAATTCATGATTCATTAATCATGATTCAATTCAAGACTCATGATTCATGATTCAATTCATGACTCATGATTCAATTCATGATTTATGATTCGATTCATGATTCATGACTTATCAATCATGATTTGATTCATGATTCATGATTCATAAATCATGATTCGATTTATGATTCATGATTCGATTTATGATTCATTTCATGATTCAATTTATGAATCAAGATTTGATTCATGATTCATGATTCATTTCATGATTCATGATTCAATATATGATTCAATTGATGATTCATGATTCAAATCATAATTCATGATTTATGATTGAATACATGATTCATGATTGAAATCATGAGTCATGAATTGAATCATGATTCATGATTCAATTCATGATTCATGATTCAATTCATGATTCATGATTCAATTCATGATTCATGATTCATGATTCAATTCTTGATTCATGATTAATTATTTGAGTCATGATTCATGATTCAATTCATGACTCATGATTCAATTCATGAATTCATGATTTAATTCATGATTCATTTAATGATTCATGATTTATGATATAATTCATGATTTATGATTCAATTCATGATTCATAATTCATGAATATTGATTCGATTTATGATTCATGATTCATAAATCATGGTTCGATTCATGATTTATGAATCATGATTCGATTCATGATTCATGATTCATAAATCATGGTTCGATTCATGATTCATGAAATATGATTCAATTCATGATTCATGAGTCATAAATCATGATTCGATTCATGATTCATAATTCGATTCATGATTCAATTCATGATTCAATTCATGAATCAAGATTTGATTTATGATTCATGATTTATTTCATGATTCATGATTCATGATTCATTTCATGATTCATGATTCAATATATGATTCAAATTATGATTCATGATTTAAATCATAATTCATGATTCATGATTCAATTCTTGATTCATGATTGATTTCACGATTCATGATTCAATTCATGATTCATGATTCATGATTCAATTCATGATTCATGATTCAATTCATGATTCATGATTCATTATTCGATTCATGATTCATGATTCAATTCATGATTCCTGATTCATGATTCATGATTCATGATTTAATTCATGATTCATGATTCAATTCATGATTCATGATTCAATTCATGATTCAATTCATGATTCAATTCATGATTCATGATTCATGATTCAATTCATGATTCATGATTCATGATTCATGATTCAATTCATGATTCATGATTCAATTAATGATTCATGATTCAATTCATGATTCCTGATTCATGATTCATGATTCAATTCATGATTCATGATTCAATTCATGATTCATGATTCAATTCATGATTCATGAATTATTTATTCGATTCATGATTCATGAATCATGATTCAATTCATGATTCATGATTCATAAATCATGATTCGATTCATAAATCATGGTTCGATTCATGATTCATAATTCATGATTCAATTCATGATTCATGATTCATAAATCATGATTCGATTCATGATTCATGATTCGATACATGATTCAATTCATGATTCAATTCATGAATCAAGATTTGATTCATGATTCATGATTCATTTCATGATTCATGATTCAATATATGATTCAATTCATGATTCATGATTCAATTCATGATTCATGATTCATGATTCAATTCATGATTCATGATTTAATTCATGATTTATGATTCAATTCTTGATTCATGATTCATTATTCGATTCATGATACATGATTCATGATTCAATTCATGATTCCTAATTCATGATTCATGATTCATGATTTGATTCATGATTCATGATTTAATTCATGATTCATGATTCATGATTCATGATTCATGATTCAATTCATGATTCATGATTCATTTCATGATTCATGATTCATTTCATGATTCATGATTCAATTCATGATTCAATTTATGATTAATGATTCAATTCATGATTCATGATTCAATTCATGATTCATGATTCATGGTTCAATTCATGATTCAATTCATGATTCAATTCATGATTCATCTCATGAATTATGATTCATTTCATGATTCATGATTCATTTCATGATTCATGATTCAATTCATGATTCAATTTATGATTAATGATTCAATTCATGATTCATGATTCAATTCATGATTCATGATTCATGGTTCAATTCATGATTCAATTCATGATTCAATTCATGATTCATCTCATGATTTATGATTCAATTCATGATTCATGATTCAATTCATGATTCAATTCATAATTCATGATTCATTTTTAATTCATGACTCATGATTCAATTTATGATTCATGATTCAATTCATGATTCATGATTTAATTCATGATTCATTTAATGATTCATGATTTATGATTCAATTCATGATTTATGAATCAATTCATGATTAATGATTAATGAATCATGATTCGATTCATGATTCATGATTCATGAATCATGATTCAATTCTTAAATCATGAGTCATTAATCATGATTCAATTCATGATTCATGATTCAATTCATGATTCTTGATTCATGATTCGATTCATGATTCATGATTCATAAATCATGGTTCGATTCATGATTCATGAATCATGATTCATGATTCATAAATCATGATTCGATTCATGATTCATGATTCGATACATGATTCAATTCATGATTCAATTCATGATTTAAGATTTGATTCATGATTCATGATTCATTTCATGATTCATGATTCAATATATGATTCAATTCATGATTCATGATTTAAATCATAATTCATGATTTATGATTCAATTCATGATTCATGATTCATTTCATGATTCATGATTCAATTCATGATTCAATTTATGATTAATGATTCAATTCATGATTCAATTCATGATTCATGATTCATGGTTCAATTCATGATTCAATTCATGATTCAATTCATGATTCATCTCATGATTTATGATTCATTTCATGATTCATGATTCATTTCATGATTCATGATTCAATTCATGATTCAATTTATGATTAATGATTCAATTCATGATTCATGATTCAATTCATGATTCATGATTCATGGTTCAATTCATGATTCAATTCATGATTCAATTCATGATTCATCTCATGATTTATGATTCAATTCATGATTCATGATTCAATTCATGATTCAATTCATAATTCATGATTCATTTTTAATTCATGACTCATGATTCAATTTATGATTCATGATTCAATTCATGATTCATGATTTAATTCATGATTCATTTAATGATTCATGATTTATGATTCAATTCATGATTTATGAATCAATTCATGATTAATGATTAATGAATCATGATTCGATTCATGATTCATGATTCATGAATCATGATTCAATTCTTAAATCATGAGTCATTAATCATGATTCAATTCATGATTCATGATTCAATTCATGATTCTTGATTCATGATTCGATTCATGATTCATGATTCATAAATCATGGTTCGATTCATGATTCATGAATCATGATTCATGATTCATAAATCATGATTCGATTCATGATTCATGATTCGATACATGATTCAATTCATGATTCAATTCATGATTTAAGATTTGATTCATGATTCATGATTCATTTCATGATTCATGATTCAATATATGATTCAATTCATGATTCATGATTTAAATCATAATTCATGATTTATGATTCAATTCTTGGTTCATGATTGAATTCATGATTCATGATTCAATTCATGATTCATGATTCATGATTCAATTCATGATTCATGATTTAATTCATGATTCATGATTCATGATTCAATTCTTGATTCATGATTCATTATTCGATTCATGATACATGATTCATGATTCAATTCATTATTCCTGATTCATGATTCATGATTCATGATTCATGATTTAATTCATGATTCATGATTCAATTCATGATTCAATTCGAAATTCAATTCATGATTCAATTCATGATTCATGATTCATGATTTGATTCATGATTCATGATTTAATTCATGATTCATGATTCATGATTCATGATTCAATTCATGATTCATGATTAATTTCATGATTCATGATTCATTTCATGATTCATGATTCAATTCATGATTCAATTTATGATTAATGATTCAATTCATGATTCATGATTCAATTCATGACTCAATTCATGATTTATCTCATGATTTATGATTCAATTCATGATTCATGATTCAATTCATGATTCAATTCATGATTCATGATTTAATTCATAATTCATTTAATGATTCATGATTTATGATTCAATTCATGATTTATGAATCAATTCATGATTCATGATTCATGAATCATGATTCGATTCATGATTAATGATTCATGAATCATGATTCAATTCTTAAATCATGATTCATTAATCATGATTCAATTCAAAATTCTTGATTCAAGATTCAATTGATGATTCAATTCATGAATCATGATTTGATTCATGATTCATGATTCATTTCATGATTTATGATTCATGATTCAATTAATGATTCATGATTCAGGATTCAATTCATGATTCAATTCATGATTCATAATTTAATTCATTATTCATGATTCGATACATGATTCGTGATTCATGATTCAATTTATGATTCAATTCATGATTCAAATCATGATTCATGATTCAATTCATGATTCATGATTAGATTCATGATTCATTATTCGATTCATGATTCATGATTCAATTCATGATTCCTGATTCATGATTCATGATTCATGATTCATGATTCAATTCATGATTCATGATTCAATTCATGATTCATGATTCATGATTCAATTCATGATTCATGATTCATTATTCGATTCATGATTCATGATTGAATGCATGATTCATGATTTAAATCATAATTCATGATTCATGATTCAATTCTTGATTCATGATTGAATTCATGATTCATGATTCGATTCATGATTCATGATTTAATTCATGATTTATGATTCATTTCATGATTCATGATTCATGATTCAATTCATGATTCATGATTGAATGCATGATTCATGATTTAAATCATAATTCATGATTCATGATTCAATTCTTGATTCATGATTGAATTCATGATTCATGATTCGATTCATGATTCATGATTTAATTCATGATTCATTTCATGATTCATGATTTATTATTCAATTCATGATTCAATTCATGATTCATGATTTGATTCATGATTTATGATTCATTTCATGATTCATGATTCATGATTCAATTCATGATTCATGATTGAATGCATGATTCATGATTTAAATCATAATTCATGATTCATGATTCAATTCTTGATTCTTGATTGAATTCATGATTCATGATTCGATTCATGATTCATGATTCATGATTCAATTCATGATTCATGATTCAATTTATGATTCATGATTCAATTCATGATTCATGATTCATGATTCAATTCATGATTCATGATTCAATTCATGATTCATTATTCGATTCATGATTCAATTCATGATTCATGATTCAATTCATAATTCATGATTCATGATGTAATTCATGACTCATGATTTAATTCATAATTCATTTCATGATTCATGATTTATGATTCATGATTTATGATTCAATTCATGATTCAATTCATGATTCATGATTCATTTCATGATTCATGATTCATTTCATGATTCATTAATCAATTCATGATTCAATTCATGATTCATGATTCAATTCATCATTCATGATTCAATATATGATTCAATTCATCATTCATGATTCAAATCATGATTCATGATTCAATTAATGATTCATGATTCATGATTCAATTCTTGATTCATGATTCATTATTCGATTCATGATTCATGATTCATGATTCATTTCATGATTCCTGATTCATGATTCATGATTCAATACATGATTCATGATTCAATTCATGATTCAATTCATGATTCAATTCATGATTCATGATTCAATTCATAATTCATGATTCATGATTCAATTCATGATTCATGATTCAATTCATGATTCAATTCATGATTCATGATTCAATTCATCATTCATGATTCAATATATGATTCAATCCATGAATTATGATTCAATTCATGAGTCATGATTCAATTTATGATTCATGATTCATGATTTATGATTCAATTCATGATTAAATTCATGATTTATGATTAATTTCATGATTTATTAATCAATTCATGATTGAATTCATGATTCATGATTGAATTCATGATTCATGATTGAATTCATGATTCATGATTCAATATATGATTCAATCCATGAATTATGATTCAATTCATGAGTCATGATTCAATTCATGATTCATTATTCATGATTCATGATTTAATTCATGATTCATGATTCATGATTTAATTCATGATTCATGATTTAATTCATCATACCTGATTCATGATTCATGATTGAATTCATGATTCATGATTGAATTCATGATTCATGATTCAATTCATGATTCAATTCATGATTCATGATTCAATTCATGATTCATAATTCATAAATCATGATTCGATTATAATTCATGATTCAAGATTTATGATTTAATGCATGATTTATGATTCGATTCATGATTCATGAATCATGATTCGATTTATGATTCATGATTCATGAATCATGATTCGATTTATGATTCATGATTCATGAATCATGATTCGATTCATGATTCAATTCATGATTCATGATTTGATTCATGATTCATGATTCATGATTCAATTCATGAATCATGATTCAATTCATGATTCATGATTGAAATCATGATTCATGATTCAATTCATGATTCATGACTCAATTCATGATTCAATTCATGATTCATGATTCTTGATTCAATTCATGATTCAATTCATGATTCATGATTCAATTAATGATTTATGATTCAATATATGATTCAATTCATGATTCATGATTCAAATCATGATTCAAGATTCATGATTCAATTCATGATTTATGATTCATGATTCGATTTATGATTCATGATTCATGATTCAATTCATGATTCAATTCATGAATCATGATTTGATTCATGATTCATGATTCATTTCATGATTCATGATTCATGATTCAATTCATGATTCATGATTCATGATTCAATTCATGATTCAATTCATGATTTATGATTCAATTCATGATTCATGATTCAATTCATGATTCATGATTCAATTCATGTATAATGATTCAATATATGATTCTATTCATGATTCATGATTCAAATCATGATTCATGATTCAATTCATGAATTATGATTAAATTCATGAGTCATGATTCAATTTATGATTCATGATTTAATTAATGATTCGAGATTCATGATTCAATTCATGATTCATGATTCATTATTCGATTCATGATTCATGATTCATGATTCAATTCATGATTCCTGATTCCTGATTCATGATTCAATTCATGATTCAATTCATGATTCAATTCATGATTCATGATTCATGATTCAATTCATGATTCATGAGTAATGATTCATGATTCAATTCATGATTCATGATTCAATTCATGATTCATGATTCAATTCATGATTCATGATTCATTATTCGATTCATGATTCATGATTCATGATTCAATTCATGATTCCTGATTCATGATTCATGATTTATGATTCAATTCATGATTCATGATTTAATTCATGATTCAATTCATGATTCAATTCATGATTTAATTCATGACTCATGATTCATGATTCAATTCATGATTCATTAATCATGATTCAATTCAAGACTCATGATTCATGATTCAATTCATGACTCATGATTCAATTCATGATTCATGATTCAATTCATGATTTATGATTTAATTCATGATTCATTTAATGAATCATGATTTATAATTCAATTCATGATTTATGATTCGATTCATGATTCATGACTTATCAATCATGATTTGATTCATGATTCATGATTCATAAATCATGATTCGATTTATGATTCATGATTCGATTTATGATTCATTTCATGATTCAATTTATGAATCAAGATTTGATTCATGATTCATGATTCATTTCATGATTCATGATTCAATATATGATTCAATTGATGATTCATGATTCAAATCATAATTCATGATTTATGATTGAATACATGATTCATGATTGAAATCATGAGTCATGAATTGAATCATGATTCATGATTCAATTCATGATTCATGATTCAATTCATGATTCATGATTCAATTCATGATTCATGATTCATGATTCAATTCTTGATTCATGATTAATTATTTGAGTCATGATTCATGATTCAATTCATGACTCATGATTCAATTCATGAATTCATGATTTAATTCATGATTCATTTAATGATTCATGATTTATGATATAATTCATGATTTATGATTCAATTCATGATTCATAATTCATGAATATTGATTCGATTTATGATTCATGATTCATTTCATGATTCCTGATTCATGATTCATGATTCAATACATGATTCATGATTCAATTCATGATTCAATTCATGATTCAATTCATGATTCATGATTCAATTCATAATTCATGATTCATGATTCAATTCATGATTCATGATTCAATTCATGATTCAATTCATGATTCATGATTCAATTCATCATTCATGATTCAATATATGATTCAATCCATGAATTATGATTCAATTCATGAGTCATGATTCAATTTATGATTCATGATTCATGATTTATGATTCAATTCATGATTAAATTCATGATTTATGATTAATTTCATGATTTATTAATCAATTCATGATTGAATTCATGATTCATGATTGAATTCATGATTCATGATTCAATATATGATTCAATCCATGAATTATGATTCAATTCATGAGTCATGATTCAATTCATGATTCATTATTCATGATTCATGATTTAATTCATGACTCATGATTTAATTCATCATACCTGATTCATGATTCATGATTGAATTCATGATTCATGATTCAATTCATGATTTATGATTTAATTCATGATTCATTTAATGAATCATGATTTATAATTCAATTCATGATTTATGATTCGATTCATGATTCATGACTTATCAATCATGATTTGATTCATGATTCATGATTCATAAATCATGATTCGATTTATGATTCATGATTCGATTTATGATTCATTTCATGATTCAATTTATGAATCAAGATTTGATTCATGATTCATGATTCATTTCATGATTCATGATTCAATATATGATTCAATTGATGATTCATGATTCAAATCATAATTCATGATTTATGATTGAATACATGATTCATGATTGAAATCATGAGTCATGAATTGAATCATGATTCATGATTCAATTCATGATTCATGATTCAATTCATGATTCATGATTCAATTCATGATTCATGATTCATGATTCAATTCTTGATTCATGATTAATTATTTGAGTCATGATTCATGATTCAATTCATGACTCATGATTCAATTCATGAATTCATGATTTAATTCATGATTCATTTAATGATTCATGATTTATGATATAATTCATGATTTATGATTCAATTCATGATTCATAATTCATGAATATTGATTCGATTTATGATTCATGATTCATTTCATGATTCCTGATTCATGATTCATGATTCAATACATGATTCATGATTCAATTCATGATTCAATTCATGATTCAATTCATGATTCATGATTCAATTCATAATTCATGATTCATGATTCAATTCATGATTCATGATTCAATTCATGATTCAATTCATGATTCATGATTCAATTCATCATTCATGATTCAATATATGATTCAATCCATGAATTATGATTCAATTCATGAGTCATGATTCAATTTATGATTCATGATTCATGATTTATGATTCAATTCATGATTAAATTTATGATTTATGATTAATTTCATGATTTATTAATCAATTCATGATTGAATTCATGATTCATGATTGAATTCATGATTCATGATTCAATATATGATTCAATCCATGAATTATGATTCAATTCATGAGTCATGATTCAATTCATGATTCATTATTCATGATTCATGATTTAATTCATGACTCATGATTTAATTCATCATACCTGATTCATGATTCATGATTGAATTCATGATTCATGATTCAATTCATGATTTATGATTTAATTCATGATTCATTTAATGAATCATGATTTATAATTCAATTCATGATTTATGATTCGATTCATGATTCATGACTTATCAATCATGATTTGATTCATGATTCATGATTCATAAATCATGATTCGATTTATGATTCATGATTCGATTTATGATTCATTTCATGATTCAATTTATGAATCAAGATTTGATTCATGATTCATGATTCATTTCATGATTCATGATTCAATATATGATTCAATTGATGATTCATGATTCAAATCATAATTCATGATTTATGATTGAATACATGATTCATGATTGAAATCATGAGTCATGAATTGAATCATGATTCATGATTCAATTCATGATTCATGATTCAATTCATGATTCATGATTCAATTCATGATTCATGATTCATGATTCAATTCTTGATTCATGATTAATTATTTGAGTCATGATTCATGATTCAATTCATGACTCATGATTCAATTCATGAATTCATGATTTAATTCATGATTCATTTAATGATTCATGATTTATGATATAATTCATGATTTATGATTCAATTCATGATTCATAATTCATGAATATTGATTCGATTTATGATTCATGATTCATTTCATGATTCCTGATTCATGATTCATGATTCAATACATGATTCATGATTCAATTCATGATTCAATTCATGATTCAATTCATGATTCATGATTCAATTCATAATTCATGATTCATGATTCAATTCATGATTCATGATTCAATTCATGATTCAATTCATGATTCATGATTCAATTCATCATTCATGATTCAATATATGATTCAATCCATGAATTATGATTCAATTCATGAGTCATGATTCAATTTATGATTCATGATTCATGATTTATGATTCAATTCATGATTAAATTCATGATTTATGATTAATTTCATGATTTATTAATCAATTCATGATTGAATTCATGATTCATGATTGAATTCATGATTCATGATTCAATATATGATTCAATCCATGAATTATGATTCAATTCATGAGTCATGATTCAATTCATGATTCATTATTCATGATTCATGATTTAATTCATGATTCATGATTTAATTCATCATACCTGATTCATGATTCATGATTGAATTCATGATTCATGATTGAATTCATGATTCATGATTCAATTCATGATTCAATTCATGATTCATGATTCAATTCATGATTCATAATTCATAAATCATGATTCGATTATAATTCATGATTCAAGATTTATGATTTAATGCATGATTTATGATTCGATTCATGATTCATGAATCATGATTCGATTTATGATTCATGATTCATGAATCATGATTCGATTTATGATTCATGATTCATGAATCATGATTCGATTCATGATTCAATTCATGATTCATGATTTGATTCATGATTCATGATTCATGATTCAATTCATGAATCATGATTCAATTCATGATTCATGATTGAAATCATGATTCATGATTCAATTCATGATTCATGACTCAATTCATGATTCAATTCATGATTGATGATTCTTGATTCAATTCATGATTCAATTCATGATTCATGATTCAATTAATGATTTATGATTCAATATATGATTCAATTCATGATTCATGATTCAAATCATGATTCAAGATTCATGATTCAATTCATGATTTATGATTCATGATTCGATTTATGATTCATGATTCATGATTCAATTCATGATTCAATTCATGAATCATGATTTGATTCATGATTCATGATTCATTTCATGATTCATGATTCATGATTCAATTCATGATTCATGATTCAATTCATGATTCAATTCATGATTTATGATTCAATTCATGATTCATGATTCAATTCATGATTCATGATTCAATTCATGTATAATGATTCAATATATGATTCTATTCATGATTCATGATTCAAATCATGATTCATGATTCAATTCATGAATTATGATTAAATTCATGAGTCATGATTCAATTTATGATTCATGATTTAATTAATGATTCATGATTCATGATTCAATTCATGATTCATGATTCATTATTCGATTCATGATTCATGATTCATGATTTAATTCATGATTCATGATTCAATTCATCATACCTGATTCATGATTCAATTCATGATTCATGATTCGTGATTCAATTCATGACTCATGATTCATGATTCAATTCATGACTCATGATTCAATTTATGATTCATGAGTCAATTCATGATTCAATTCATGATTCAATTCATGATTAAATTCATGATTCATGATTCAATTCATGATTTATGATTCATGATTCAATTCATGATTCATGATTCAATTCATGATTAATGATTTATGATTTATTTTATGATTTATGATTCGAGTCATGATTCATGAATCATGATTCGATTCATGATTCATGATTCATAATTCATGATTCAATTCATGATTCAATTCATGATTCAATTTATGATTTATGATTCAATATATGATTCAATTCATGATTCATGAATCAAATCATGATTCAAGATTCATGATTCAATTCATGATTCAATTCATGAATCAAGATTTGATTCATGATTCATGATAAAATTCATGATTCTTGATTCATAATTCATAAATCATGGTTCGATTCATGATTCATGAATCATGATTCAATTCATGATTCATGATTCATAAATCATGATTCGATTCATGATTCATTTCATGATTCATGATTCAAATCATGATTCAATTCATGAATCAAGATTTGATTCATGATTCATGATTCATTTCATGATTCAATATATGATTCAATTCATGATTTATGATTTAAATCATAATTCATGATTTATGATTCAATTCTTGGTTCATGATTGAATTCATGATTCATGATTCAATTCATGATTCATGATTCAATTCATGATTCATGATTCATGATTCAATTCATGATTCATGATTCAATTCATGATTCATGATTCAATTCTTGATTCATGATACATTATTCGATTCATGATACATGATTCATGATTCAATTCATGATTCCTGATTCATGATTCATGATTTAATTCATGATTCATGATTCAATTCATGATTCAATTCGAGATTCAATTCATGATTCAATTCATGATTCATGATTCAATTCATGATTCATGATTCATGATTTGATTCATGATTCATTATTCATGATTCATGATTCAATTCATGAATCATGATTCAATTCATGATTCATTTCATGATTCATGATTCATTTCATGATTCATGATTCAATTCATGATTCAATTCATGATTCATGATTCAATTCATGATTCATGATTCATGATTCAATTCATGATTCATGATTCAATTTATGATTTATGATTCAATTCATGATTCTTGATTCAATTCATGATTCATCATTTAATTCATGATTCATTTAATGATTCATGATTTATGATTCAATTCATTATTTATGAATCGATTCATGATTCATGAATCATGATTCGATTCATGATTCATGATTCATGATTCATGATTCAATTCTTGATTCATGCTTCATAATTCGATGCATGATTCATGAATCATGATTCAATTCATGATTCATGATTCATGATTTAATTAATGATTCATGATTCATGATTCAATTCATGATTCAATTCATGATTCATGATTCAATTCATAATTCAATTCATGATTCAATTCATGATTCACGATTCAATTCATGATTCATGATTCATGATTCAATTCATGATTCATGATTCATGATTCAATTCATGATTAATGATTTATGATTTAATTTATGATTTATGATTCGAGTCATGATTCATGAATCATGATTCGATTCATGATTCATGATTCATAATTTATGATTCGATTTATGATTCATGATTCATGAATCATGATTCGATTCATGATTCATGAATCATGATTCGATTCATGATTCATGATTCAATTCATGATTCATTATTCATGATTTGATTCATGATTCATGATTCAATTCATGATTCATAATTCATGATTCAATTCATGTTTCAATTCATGATTCAATTTTTGATTTATGATTCAATATATGATTCAATTCATGATTCATGATTCAAATCATGATTCAAGATTCATAATTCAATTCATGATTCATGATTCATGATTCGATTTATGATTCATGATTCATGATTCATTATTCGATTCATGATTCATGATTCAATTCATGATTCATGATTCATGATTCAATTCATGATTCATGATTCAATTCATGATTCATGATTCAATTCATGATTCATGATTCATGATTTAATTCATGACTCATGATTAAATTCATGATTCATTTCATGATTCATGATTTATGATTCAATTCATGATTCAATTCATGATTCATGATTTGATTCATGATTCATGATTCAATTCATGATTCATGATTCAATTCATGACTCATGATTCAATTTATGATTCATGATTCAATTCATGATGTATGATTCAATTCATGATTTATGAATCAATTCATGATTCATGAATCATGATTCGATTCATGATTAATGATTCATAAATCATGATTCGATTCATGATTCATGATAAAATTCATGATTCTTGATTCATGATTCGATTCATGATTCATGATTCATAAATCATGTTTCGATTCATGATTCATGAATCATGATTCAATTCATGATTCATGATTCATAAATCATGATTCGATTCATGATTCATGATTCGATTCATGATTCAATTCATGATTCAATTCATGAATCAAGATTTGATTCATGATTCATGATTCATTTCATGATTCATGATTCAATATATGATTCAATTCATGATTCATGATTTAAATCATAATTCATGATTTATGATTCAATTCTTGGTTCATGATTGAATTCATGATTCATGATTCAATTCATGATTCATGATTCAATTCATGATTCATGATTCATGATTCAATTCATGATTCATGATTTAATTCATGATTCATGATTCATGATTCAATTCTTGATTCATGATTCATTATTTGATTCATGATACATATTTCATGATTCAATTCATGATTCCTGATTCATGATTCATGATTTAATTCATGATTCATGATTCAATTCATGATTCAATTCGAGATTCAATTCATGATTCAATTCATGATTCATGATTCAATTCATGATTCATGATTCATGATTTGATTCATGATTCATGATTCATGATTCATGATTCAATTCATGAATCATGATTTAATTCATGATTCATTTCATGATTCATGATTCATTTCATGATTCATGATTCAATTCATGATTCAATTCATGATTCATGATTCAATTCATGATTCATGATTCAATTTATGACTCATGATTCAATTCATGATTCTTGATTCAATTCATGATTCATGATTCAATTCATGATTTAATTCATGATTCAATTTATGATTTATGATTCAATATATGATTCAATTCATGATTCATGATTCAATTCATGATTCAAGATTCATGATTCAATTCATGATTCTTGATTCAATTCATGATTCATGATTCAATTCATGATTCAATTCATGATTCAATTTATGATTTATGATTCAATATATGATTCAATTCATGATTCATGATTCAATTCATGATTCAAGATTCATGATTCAATTTATGATTTATGATTTGATTTATGATTCATGATTCATGATTCAATTCATTATTCAATTCATGAATCATGATTTGATTCATGATTCATTTCATGATTCATGATTTAATTCATGATTCATGATTCATGATTCAATTCATGATTCAATTCATGATTCATGATTCAATTCATGATTCATGATTCATGATTCAATTCATGATTCATGATTCAATTCATGATTCATGATTCAATTCATGATTCAATTCATGATTCATGATTCAATTCATGATTCATGATTCATTATTCGATTCATGATTCATGCTTCATGATTCATGAATCATGATTTAATTCATGATTCATGATTCAATTCATCATACCTGATTCATGATTCAATTCATGATTCTTGATTCAATTCATGATTCATGATTCAATTCATGATTCATGATTCATGATTTAATTCATGACTCATGATTAAATTCATGATTCATTTCATGATTCATGATTTATGATTCAATTCATGATTCAATTCATGATTCATGATTTGATTCATGATTCATGATTCAATTCATGATTCATGATTCAATTCATGACTCATGATTCAATTTATGATTCATGATTCAATTCATGATGTATGATTCAATTCATGATTTATGAATCAATTCATGATTCATGAATCATGATTCGATTCATGATTAATGATTCATAAATCATGATTCGATTCATGATTCATGATAAAATTCATGATTCTTGATTCATGATTCGATTCATGATTCATGATTCATAAATCATGTTTCGATTCATGATTCATGAATCATGATTCAATTCATGATTCATGATTCATAAATCATGATTCGATTCATGATTCATGATTCGATTCATGATTCAATTCATGATTCAATTCATGAATCAAGATTTGATTCATGATTCATGATTCATTTCATGATTCATGATTCAATATATGATTCAATTCATGATTCATGATTTAAATCATAATTCATGATTTATGATTCAATTCTTGGTTCATGATTGAATTCATGATTCATGATTCAATTCATGATTCATGATTCAATTCATGATTCATGATTCATGATTCAATTCATGATTCATGATTTAATTCATGATTCATGATTCATGATTCAATTCTTGATTCATGATTCATTATTTGATTCATGATACATATTTCATGATTCAATTCATGATTCCTGATTCATGATTCATGATTTAATTCATGATTCATGATTCAATTCATGATTCAATTCGAGATTCAATTCATGATTCAATTCATGATTCATGATTCAATTCATGATTCATGATTCATGATTTGATTCATGATTCATGATTCATGATTCATGATTCAATTCATGAATCATGATTTAATTCATGATTCATTTCATGATTCATGATTCATTTCATGATTCATGATTCAATTCATGATTCAATTCATGATTCATGATTCAATTCATGATTCATGATTCAATTTATGACTCATGATTCAATTCATGATTCTTGATTCAATTCATGATTCATGATTCAATTCATGATTTAATTCATGATTCAATTTATGATTTATGATTCAATATATGATTCAATTCATGATTCATGATTCAATTCATGATTCAAGATTCATGATTCAATTCATGATTCTTGATTCAATTCATGATTCATGATTCAATTCATGATTTAATTCATGATTCAATTTATGATTTATGATTCAATATATGATTCAATTCATGATTCATGATTCAATTCATGATTCAAGATTCATGATTCAATTTATGATTTATGATTTGATTTATGATTCATGATTCATGATTCAATTCATTATTCAATTCATGAATCATGATTTGATTCATGATTCATTTCATGATTCATGATTTAATTCATGATTCATGATTCATGATTCAATTCATGATTCAATTCATGATTCATGATTCAATTCATGATTCATGATTCATGATTCAATTCATGATTCATGATTCAATTCATGATTCATGATTCAATTCATGATTCAATTCATGATTCATGATTCAATTCATGATTCATGATTCATTATTCGATTCATGATTCATGCTTCATGATTCATGAATCATGATTTAATTCATGATTCATGATTCAATTCATCATACCTGATTCATGATTCAATTCATGATTCTTGATTCAATTCATGACTCATGATTCATGATTCAATTCATGACTCATGATTCAATTCATGATTCATGAATCATGATTTAATTCATGATTCATGATTCAATTCATCATACCTGATTCATGATTCAATTCATGATTCTTGATTCAATTCATGACTCATGATTCATGATTCAATTCATGACTCATGATTCAATTCATGATTCATGAGTCAATTCATGATTCAATTCATGATTCATGATTCAATTCATGACTCATGATTCAATTCATGATTCATGAGTCAATTCATGATTCATGATTCATGATTCAATTCATGATTCATGATTCATGATTTAATTCATGATTAATGATTTATGATTTAATTTATGATTTATGATTCGAGTCATGATTCATGAATCATGATTCGATTCATGACTCATGATTTAATTCATGATTCATTATTCATGATTTGATTCATGATTCATGATTTTATTCATGATTCATGATTCATGATTCATGATTCAATTCATGAATCATGTGTCAATTCATGATTCATGATTTATTTCATGATTCATTAATCAATTCATGACTCAATTCATGATTCATGATTCAATTCATCATTCATGATTCAATATATGATTCAATTCATGATTCATGATTCAAATCATGATTCATGATTCAATTCATGATTCATGACTCAATTCATGATTCATGATTCAATTCATGATTCATGATTCATGATTCAATTCATGATTCATGATTTAATTCATGATTCATTTGATAATTCATGATTTATGATTCAATTCATTATTTATGAATCGATTCATGAATCATGATTCGATTCATGATTCATGAATTATGATTCAATTCTTGATTCTTGATTCATTAATCATGATTAAATTCATGATTCATGATTCATGATTTGATTCATGATTCATGATTCAATTCATGATTCATGATTTAATTCATGATTCATGATTCAATTCATGATTCAATTCATGATTCATGATTCAATTCATGATTCATGATTCAATTCATGATTCGTGATTCATGATTCAATTTATGATTCAATTCATGATTCATGATTCAAATCATGATTCATGATTCAATTCATAATTCATGATTCAATTCATGATTCGTGATTAACGATTTAATTCATGATTCAATTCATGATTCATGATTCAATTCATGATTCATGATTCAATTCTTGATTCATGATACATTATTCGATTCATGATACATGATTCATGATTCAATTCATGATTCCTGATTCATGATTCATGATTTAATTCATGATTCATGATTCAATTCATGATTCAATTCGAGATTCAATTCATGATTCAATTCATGATTCATGATTCAATTCATGATTCATGATTCATGATTTGATTCATGATTCATTATTCATGATTCATGATTCAATTCATGAATCATGATTCAATTCATGATTCATTTCATGATTCATGATTCATTTCATGATTCATGATTCAATTCATGATTCAATTCATGATTCATGATTCAATTCATGATTCATGATTCATGATTCAATTCATGATTCATGATTCAATTTATGATTTATGATTCAATTCATGATTCTTGATTCAATTCATGATTCATCATTTAATTCATGATTCATTTAATGATTCATGATTTATGATTCAATTCATTATTTATGAATCGATTCATGATTCATGAATCATGATTCGATTCATGATTCATGATTCATGATTCATGATTCAATTCTTGATTCATGCTTCATAATTCGATGCATGATTCATGAATCATGATTCAATTCATGATTCATGATTCATGATTTAATTAATGATTCATGATTCATGATTCAATTCATGATTCAATTCATGATTCATGATTCAATTCATAATTCAATTCATGATTCAATTCATGATTCACGATTCAATTCATGATTCATGATTCATGATTCAATTCATGATTCATGATTCATGATTCAATTCATGATTAATGATTTATGATTTAATTTATGATTTATGATTCGAGTCATGATTCATGAATCATGATTCGATTCATGATTCATGATTCATAATTTATGATTCGATTTATGATTCATGATTCATGAATCATGATTCGATTCATGATTCATGAATCATGATTCGATTCATGATTCATGATTCAATTCATGATTCATTATTCATGATTTGATTCATGATTCATGATTCAATTCATGATTCATAATTCATGATTCAATTCATGTTTCAATTCATGATTCAATTTTTGATTTATGATTCAATATATGATTCAATTCATGATTCATGATTCAAATCATGATTCAAGATTCATAATTCAATTCATGATTCATGATTCATGATTCGATTTATGATTCATGATTCATGATTCATTATTCGATTCATGATTCATGATTCAATTCATGATTCATGATTCATGATTCAATTCATGATTCATGATTCAATTCATGATTCATGATTCAATTCATGATTCATGATTCATGATTTAATTCATGACTCATGATTAAATTCATGATTCATTTCATGATTCATGATTTATGATTCAATTCATGATTCAATTCATGATTCATGATTTGATTCATGATTCATGATTCAATTCATGATTCATGATTCAATTCATGACTCATGATTCAATTTATGATTCATGATTCAATTCATGATGTATGATTCAATTCATGATTTATGAATCAATTCATGATTCATGAATCATGATTCGATTCATGATTAATGATTCATAAATCATGATTCGATTCATGATTCATGATAAAATTCATGATTCTTGATTCATGATTCGATTCATGATTCATGATTCATAAATCATGTTTCGATTCATGATTCATGAATCATGATTCAATTCATGATTCATGATTCATAAATCATGATTCGATTCATGATTCATGATTCGATTCATGATTCAATTCATGATTCAATTCATGAATCAAGATTTGATTCATGATTCATGATTCATTTCATGATTCATGATTCAATATATGATTCAATTCATGATTCATGATTTAAATCATAATTCATGATTTATGATTCAATTCTTGGTTCATGATTGAATTCATGATTCATGATTCAATTCATGATTCATGATTCAATTCATGATTCATGATTCATGATTCAATTCATGATTCATGATTTAATTCATGATTCATGATTCATGATTCAATTCTTGATTCATGATTCATTATTTGATTCATGATACATATTTCATGATTCAATTCATGATTCCTGATTCATGATTCATGATTTAATTCATGATTCATGATTCAATTCATGATTCAATTCGAGATTCAATTCATGATTCAATTCATGATTCATGATTCAATTCATGATTCATGATTCATGATTTGATTCATGATTCATGATTCATGATTCATGATTCAATTCATGAATCATGATTTAATTCATGATTCATTTCATGATTCATGATTCATTTCATGATTCATGATTCAATTCATGATTCAATTCATGATTCATGATTCAATTCATGATTCATGATTCAATTTATGACTCATGATTCAATTCATGATTCTTGATTCAATTCATGATTCATGATTCAATTCATGATTTAATTCATGATTCAATTTATGATTTATGATTCAATATATGATTCAATTCATGATTCATGATTCAATTCATGATTCAAGATTCATGATTCAATTCATGATTCTTGATTCAATTCATGATTCATGATTCAATTCATGATTTAATTCATGATTCAATTTATGATTTATGATTCAATATATGATTCAATTCATGATTCATGATTCAATTCATGATTCAAGATTCATGATTCAATTTATGATTTATGATTTGATTTATGATTCATGATTCATGATTCAATTCATTATTCAATTCATGAATCATGATTTGATTCATGATTCATTTCATGATTCATGATTTAATTCATGATTCATGATTCATGATTCAATTCATGATTCAATTCATGATTCATGATTCAATTCATGATTCATGATTCATGATTCAATTCATGATTCATGATTCAATTCATGATTCATGATTCAATTCATGATTCAATTCATGATTCATGATTCAATTCATGATTCATGATTCATTATTCGATTCATGATTCATGCTTCATGATTCATGAATCATGATTTAATTCATGATTCATGATTCAATTCATCATACCTGATTCATGATTCAATTCATGATTCTTGATTCAATTCATGATTCATGATTCAATTCATGATTCATGATTCATGATTTAATTCATGACTCATGATTAAATTCATGATTCATTTCATGATTCATGATTTATGATTCAATTCATGATTCAATTCATGATTCATGATTTGATTCATGATTCATGATTCAATTCATGATTCATGATTCAATTCATGACTCATGATTCAATTTATGATTCATGATTCAATTCATGATGTATGATTCAATTCATGATTTATGAATCAATTCATGATTCATGAATCATGATTCGATTCATGATTAATGATTCATAAATCATGATTCGATTCATGATTCATGATAAAATTCATGATTCTTGATTCATGATTCGATTCATGATTCATGATTCATAAATCATGTTTCGATTCATGATTCATGAATCATGATTCAATTCATGATTCATGATTCATAAATCATGATTCGATTCATGATTCATGATTCGATTCATGATTCAATTCATGATTCAATTCATGAATCAAGATTTGATTCATGATTCATGATTCATTTCATGATTCATGATTCAATATATGATTCAATTCATGATTCATGATTTAAATCATAATTCATGATTTATGATTCAATTCTTGGTTCATGATTGAATTCATGATTCATGATTCAATTCATGATTCATGATTCAATTCATGATTCATGATTCATGATTCAATTCATGATTCATGATTTAATTCATGATTCATGATTCATGATTCAATTCTTGATTCATGATTCATTATTTGATTCATGATACATATTTCATGATTCAATTCATGATTCCTGATTCATGATTCATGATTTAATTCATGATTCATGATTCAATTCATGATTCAATTCGAGATTCAATTCATGATTCAATTCATGATTCATGATTCAATTCATGATTCATGATTCATGATTTGATTCATGATTCATGATTCATGATTCATGATTCAATTCATGAATCATGATTTAATTCATGATTCATTTCATGATTCATGATTCATTTCATGATTCATGATTCAATTCATGATTCAATTCATGATTCATGATTCAATTCATGATTCATGATTCAATTTATGACTCATGATTCAATTCATGATTCTTGATTCAATTCATGATTCATGATTCAATTCATGATTTAATTCATGATTCAATTTATGATTTATGATTCAATATATGATTCAATTCATGATTCATGATTCAATTCATGATTCAAGATTCATGATTCAATTCATGATTCTTGATTCAATTCATGATTCATGATTCAATTCATGATTTAATTCATGATTCAATTTATGATTTATGATTCAATATATGATTCAATTCATGATTCATGATTCAATTCATGATTCAAGATTCATGATTCAATTTATGATTTATGATTTGATTTATGATTCATGATTCATGATTCAATTCATTATTCAATTCATGAATCATGATTTGATTCATGATTCATTTCATGATTCATGATTTAATTCATGATTCATGATTCATGATTCAATTCATGATTCAATTCATGATTCATGATTCAATTCATGATTCATGATTCATGATTCAATTCATGATTCATGATTCAATTCATGATTCATGATTCAATTCATGATTCAATTCATGATTCATGATTCAATTCATGATTCATGATTCATTATTCGATTCATGATTCATGCTTCATGATTCATGAATCATGATTTAATTCATGATTCATGATTCAATTCATCATACCTGATTCATGATTCAATTCATGATTCTTGATTCAATTCATGACTCATGATTCATGATTCAATTCATGACTCATGATTCAATTCATGATTCATGAATCATGATTTAATTCATGATTCATGATTCAATTCATCATACCTGATTCATGATTCAATTCATGATTCTTGATTCAATTCATGACTCATGATTCATGATTCAATTCATGACTCATGATTTAATTCATGATTCATGAGTCAATTCATGATTCAATTCATGATTCATGATTCAATTCATGACTCATGATTCAATTCATGATTCATGAGTCAATTCATGATTCATGATTCATGATTCAATTCATGATTCATGATTCATGATTTAATTCATGATTAATGATTTATGATTTAATTTATGATTTATGATTCGAGTCATGATTCATGAATCATGATTCGATTCATGACTCATGATTTAATTCATGATTCATTATTCATGATTTGATTCATGATTCATGATTTTATTCATGATTCATGATTCATGATTCATGATTCAATTCATGAATCATGTGTCAATTCATGATTCATGATTTATTTCATGATTCATTAATCAATTCATGACTCAATTCATGATTCATGATTCAATTCATCATTCATGATTCAATATATGATTCAATTCATGATTCATGATTCAAATCATGATTCATGATTCAATTCATGATTCATGACTCAATTCATGATTCATGATTCAATTCATGATTCATGATTCATGATTCAATTCATGATTCATGATTTAATTCATGATTCATTTGATAATTCATGATTTATGATTCAATTCATTATTTATGAATCGATTCATGAATCATGATTCGATTCATGATTCATGAATTATGATTCAATTCTTGATTCTTGATTCATTAATCATGATTAAATTCATGATTCATGATTCATGATTTGATTCATGATTCATGATTCAATTCATGATTCATGATTTAATTCATGATTCATGATTCAATTCATGATTCAATTCATGATTCATGATTCAATTCATGATTCATGATTCAATTCATGATTCGTGATTCATGATTCAATTTATGATTCAATTCATGATTCATGATTCAAATCATGATTCATGATTCAATTCATAATTCATGATTCAATTCATGATTCGTGATTAACGATTTAATTCATGATTCAATTCATGATTCATGATTCAATTCATGATTTATGATTCAATATATGATTCAATTCATGATTCATGATTCAATTCATGATTCATGATTCAATTCATGATTCGTGATTCAATTCATGATTCATGATACAATTCATGATTCAATTCATGATTCGTGATTAAAGATTTAATTAATGATTCAATTCATGATTCATGATTCAATTCATGATTTATGATTCAATATATGATTCAATTCATGATTCATGATTCAATTCATGATTCATGATTCAATTCATGATTCATGATTCAATTCATGATTCGTGATTCAATTCATGATTCATGATACAATTCATGATTCAATTCACGATTCATGATTCAATTCATGATTCATGATTTAATTCATGATTCATGATTCAATTCATGACTCATGATTCATGATTCATGATTCATGATTTAATTCATGATTCATGATTCAATTCATGATCCATTTCATGATTCATTATTTATGATTCAATTCATGATTTATGATTTGATTCATGAATCATGATTCGATTCATGATTCATAATTCATGATTCGATTATGATTCATGAATCTTGATTCGAATCATGATTCATGATTCATGATTTGATTGATGATTCATGATTCATGATTCATGATTCATGATTCAATTCATGATTCCTGATTCAATTCATGATTCATGATTCAATTCATGATTCATGATTCAATTCATGATTCATGATTCATGATTTAGTTCATGAATCATGATTCATGATTCAAATCATGACTCATGATTCAATTCATGATTCATGATTAAATTCATGATTCATGATTTAATTCATGATTCATTTAATGATTCATTATTTATGATTCAATTCATGATTTATGATTCGATTCATGATTCATGATTCATAAATGATGGTTCGATTCATGATTCATGAATTATGATTCAACTCATGATTCATGATTCATAAATCATGATTCGATTCATGATTCATGATTGGATTCATGATTCAATTCATGATTCATTTCATGAATCAAGATTTGATTCATGATTTATGATTCATTTCATGATTCATGATTCAATATATGATTGAATTCATGATTCATGATTTAAATCATAATTCATGATTAATGATTCAATTCTTGATTCATGATTGAATTCATGATTCATGATTCAATTCATGATTCATGATTCAATTCATGATTCATGATTCATGATTCAATTCTTGATTCATGATTCATTATTCGATTCATGATTCATGATTCATTTCATGATTGCTGATTCATGATTCATGATTCATGATTCAATACATGATTCATGATTCAATTCATGATTCAATTCATGATTCAATTCATGATTTATGATTCATGATTCATGATTCAATTCATAATTTATGATTCATGATGTAATTCATGACTCATGATTCAATTCATGATTCATTTCATGATTCATGATTTATGATTCATGATTTATGATTCATTTCATGATTCAATTCATGATTCATGGTTCATTTCATGATTCATTAATCAATTCATGATTCAAATCATGATTCATGATTCAATTAATTATTCATGATTCATGATTCAATTCCTTATTCATGATTCATTATTCGATTCATGATTCATGATTCATGATTCATTTCATGATTCCTGATTCCTGATTCCTGATTCATGATTCAATACATGATTCATGATTTAATTCATGATTCAATTCATGATTCAATTCATGATTCAATTCATGATTCATGATTCAATTCATGATTCATGATTCAATTCATAATTCATGATTCATGATTCAATTCATGATTCATGATTCATGATGTAATTTATGACTCATGATTCAATTCATGATTCATTTCATGATTCATGATTTATGATTCAATTCATGATTCAATTCATGATTCATGATTCATTTCATGATTCATTAATCAATTCATGATTCAATTCATGATTCATGATTCAATTCATGATTCATGATTCAATATATGATTCAATCCATAATTTATGATTCAATTCATGAGTCATGATTCAATTTATGATTCATGATTCATGATTCAATTTATGATTCATGATTCATGATTCAATTCATCATTCATGATTCAATATATGATTCAATCCATGAATTATGATTCAATTCATGATTCATGATTTAATTCATGATTCATGATTCATGATTCATGATTCATGATTTAATTCATGATTCATGATTTAATTCATCATACCTGATTCATGATTCATGATTCAATTCATGAGTCATGATTCAATTCATGATTCAATTCATGATTCATGATTCAATTCATGATTCATGATTCATAATTCAATTCATGATTCATGATTCATGATTCAAGATTTATGATTTAATTCATGATTTATGATTCGATTCATGATTCATGAATCATGATTCGATTTATGATTCATGATTCATGAATCATGATTCGATTTATGATTCATGATTCATGAATCATAATTCAATTCATGATTCATGATTCAATTCATGATTCATGATTCATGATTCAATTCATGATTCAATTTATGATTTATGATTCAATATATGATTCAATTCATGATTCATGATTCAATTCATGATTCATGATTCAATTCATGATTCATGATTCATGATTTAATTCATGATTCATGATTCATGATTCAATTCATGACTCATGATTCATGATTCAATTCATGACTCATGATTCAATTCATGACTCATGATACAATTCATGATTCATGATTAAATTCATGATTCATGATTTAATTCATGATTCATTTAATGATTCATGATTTATGATTCAATTCATGATTTATGATTCGATTCATGATTCATGATTCAAGAATCATGATTCGATTCATGATTCATGATTCATAAACCATGGTTCGATTCATGATTCATGAATCATGATTCGATTCATGATTCATGATTCATAAATCATGGTTCGATTCATGATTCATGAATCATGATTCAATTCATGATTCATGATTCATAAATCATGATTCGATTCATGATTCATGATTCGATTTATGATTCAATTTATGATTCAATTCATGAATCAAGATTTGATTCATGATTTATGATTCATTTCATGATTCATGATTTAATATATGATTGAATTCATGATTCATGATTTAAATCATAATTCATGATTCATGATTGAATTCTTGATTCATGATTCAATTCATGATTCATGATTCAATTCATGATTCATGATTCAATTCATGATTCATGATTCATGATTCAATTTATGATTCATGATTCATGATTCAATTCATCATTCATGATTCAATATATGATTCAATCCATGAATTATGATTCAATTCATGATTCATGATTTAATTCATGATTCATGATTCATGATTCATGATTCATGATTTAATTCATGATTCATGATTTAATTCATCATACCTGATTCATGATTCATGATTCAATTCATGAGTCATGATTCAATTCATGATTCAATTCATGATTCATGATTCAATTCATGATTCATGATTCATAATTCAATTCATGATTCATGATTCATGATTCAAGATTTATGATTTAATTCATGATTTATGATTCGATTCATGATTCATGAATCATGATTCGATTTATGATTCATGATTCATGAATCATGATTCGATTTATGATTCATGATTCATGAATCATAATTCAATTTATGATTCATGATTCAATTCATGATTCATGACTCAATTCATGATTCGTGATTCAATTCATGATTCATGATTCAATTCATGATTCAATTCATGATTCATGATTCATGATTCAATTCATGATTCAATTTATGATTTATGATTCAATATATGATTCAATTCATGATTCATGATTCAATTCATGATTCATGATTCAATTCATGATTCATGATTCATGATTTAATTCATGATTCATGATTCATGATTCAATTCATGACTCATGATTCATGATTCAATTCATGACTCATGATTCAATTCATGACTCATGATACAATTCATGATTCATGATTAAATTCATGATTCATGATTTAATTCATGATTCATTTAATGATTCATGATTTATGATTCAATTCATGATTTATGATTCGATTCATGATTCATGATTCAAGAATCATGATTCGATTCATGATTCATGATTCATAAACCATGGTTCGATTCATGATTCATGAATCATGATTCGATTCATGATTCATGATTCATAAATCATGGTTCGATTCATGATTCATGAATCATGATTCAATTCATGATTCTTGATTCATAAATCATGATTCGATTCATGATTCATGATTCGATTTATGATTCAATTTATGATTCAATTCATGAATCAAGATTTGATTCATGATTTATGATTCATTTCATGATTCATGATTTAATATATGATTGAATTCATGATTCATGATTAAAATCATAATTCATGATTCATGATTGAATTCTTGATTCATGATTCAATTCATGATTCATGATTCAATTCATGATTCATGATTCAATTCATGATTCATGATTCATGATTCAATTCTTGATTCATGATTCATTATTCGATTCATGATTCATGATTCATGATTCATTTCATGATTCCTGATTCATGATTCATGATTCATGCTTCAATACATGATTCATGATTCAATTCATGATTCATGATTCATGATTCAATTCATAATTCATGATTCATGATGTAATTCATGACTCATGATTCAATTCATGATTCATTTCATGATTCATGATTTATGATTCATGATTTATGATTCAATTCATGATTCAATTCATGATTCATGATTCATTTCATGATTCATTAATCAATTCATGATTGAAATCATGATTCATGATTCAATTAATGATTCATGATTCATGATTCAATTCATCATTCATGATTCAATATATGATTCAATCCATGAATTATGATTCAATTCATAATTCATGATTTAATTCATGATTCATGATTCATGATTCATGATTTAATTTATGATTCATGATTTAATTCATGATTCAATTCATGATTCATGATTCAATTCATGATTCATGATTCATGATTCAATTCATGATTCATGATTCATGACTCAAGATTTATGATTTAATTCATGATTTATGATTCGATTCATGATTCATGAATCATGCTTCGATATATGATTCATAATTCATGAATCATGATTCGATTTATGATTCATGATTCATGAATCATGATTCGATTCATGATTCATGATTCATGATTCAATTCATGATTCATGATTCATGATTTGATTCATGATTCATGATTCAATTCATGAATCATGATTCAATTCATGATTCATGATTGAAATCATGATTCATGATTCAATCCATGATTCATGACTCAATTCATGATTCGTGATTCAATTCATTATTCATGATTCAATTCATGATTCAATTCATGATTCATGATTCATGATTCAATTCATGATTCAATTCATGATTCATGATTCAATTTATGATTTATGATTCAATATATGATTCAATTCATGATTCATGATTCAAATCATGATTCAAGATTCATGATTCAATTCATGATTCATGATTCATGATTCGATTTATGATTCATGATTCATGATTCAATTCATGATTCAATTCATGAATCATGATTCGATTCATGATTCATGATTCATTTCATGATTCATGATTCAATTCATGATTCATGATTCATGATTCAATTCATGATTTAATTCATGATTCATGATTCAATTCATGATTTATGATTCATGATTCAATTCATGATTCATGATTCAATTCATGATTCGTGATTCATGATTCAATTCATGATTCATGATTCAATTCATGATTCATGATTCAATATATGATTCTATTCATGATTCATGATTCAAATCATGATTCATGATTCAATTCATGAATTATGATTCAATTCATGAGTCATGATTCAATTTATGATTCATGATTCATTATTCGATTCATAATTCATGATTCAATTCATGATTCATGATTCATTATTCGATTCATGATTCATGATTCATGATTCATGATTCATGATTTCATTCATGATTCATGATTCAATTCATCATACCTGATTCATGATTCAATTTATGATTCATGATTCATGATTCAATTCATGAATCATGATTTAATTCATAATTCATGAGTCAATTCATGATTCAATTCATGATTCAATTAATGATTCAATTCATGATTCATGATTCAATTCATGATTCATGATTCATGATTCAATTCATGATTCATGATTCAATTCATGAATCAATTCATGATTCAATTCATGATTCAATTTATGATGCATGATTCATGATTCAATTCATGATTCGATTCATGATTCATGATTCATAAATCATGGTTCGATTCATGATTCATGAATCATGATTCAATTCATGATTCATGATTCATAAATCATGATTCGATTCATGATTCATGATTCGATTTATGATTCAATTTATGATTCAATTCATGAATCAAGATTCGATTCATGATTTATGATTCATTTCATGATTCATGATTTAATATATGTTTGAATTCATGATTCATGATTTAAATCATAATTCATGATTCATGATTGAATTCTTGATTCATGATTGAATTCATGATTTATGATTAAATTCATGATTCAATTCATGATTCATGATTCATGATTCAATTCTTGATTCATGATTCATTATTCGATTCATGTTTCATGATTCATGATTCATTTCATGATTCCTGATTCATGATTCATGATTCATGCTTCAATACATGATTCATGATTCAATTCATGATTCATGATTCAATTCATAATTCATGATTCATGATGTAATTCATGACTCATGATTCAATTCATGATTCATTTCATGATTTATGATTCATGATTTATGATTCAATTCATGATTCAATTCATGATTCATGTTTCATTTCATGATTCATTAATCAATTCATGATTCAAATCATGATTCATGATTCAATTAATGATTCATGATTCATGATTCAATTCATGATTCATGATTCAAATCATGATTCAAGATTCATGATTCAATTCATGATTCATGATTCATGATTCGATTTATGATTCATGATTCATGATTCAATTCATGATTCAATTCATGAATCATGATTCGATTCATGATTCATGATTCATTTCATGATTCATGATTCATGATTCAATTCATGATTCATGATTCATGATTCAATTCATGATTTAATTCATGATTCATGATTCAATTCATGATTTATGATTCATGATTCAATTCATGATTCATGATTCAATTCATGATTCGTGATTCATGATTCAATTCATGATTCATGATTCAATTCATGATTCATGATTCAATATATGATTCTATTCATGATTCATGATTCAAATCATGATTCATGATTCAATTCATGAATTATGATTCAATTCATGAGTCATGATTCAATTTATGATTCATGATTCATTATTCGATTCATAATTCATGATTCAATTCATGATTCATGATTCATTATTCGATTCATGATTCATGATTCATGATTCATGATTCATGATTTCATTCATGATTCATGATTCAATTCATCATACCTGATTCATGATTCAATTTATGATTCATGATTCATGATTCAATTCATGAATCATGATTTAATTCATAATTCATGAGTCAATTCATGATTCAATTCATGATTCAATTAATGATTCAATTCATGATTCATGATTCAATTCATGATTCATGATTCATGATTCAATTCATGATTCATGATTCAATTCATGAATCAATTCATGATTCAATTCATGATTCAATTTATGATGCATGATTCATGATTCAATTCATGATTCGATTCATGATTCATGATTCATAAATCATGGTTCGATTCATGATTCATGAATCATGATTCAATTCATGATTCATGATTCATAAATCATGATTCGATTCATGATTCATGATTCGATTTATGATTCAATTCATGAATCAAGATTTGATTCATGATTTATGATTCATTTCATGATTCATGATTTAATATATGTTTGAATTCATGATTCATGATTTAAATCATAATTCATGATTCATGATTGAATTCTTGATTCATGATTGAATTCATGATTTATGATTAAATTCATGATTCAATTCATGATTCATGATTCATGATTCAATTCTTGATTCATGATTCATTATTCGATTCATGTTTCATGATTCATGATTCATTTCATGATTCCTGATTCATGATTCATGATTCATGCTTCAATACATGATTCATGATTCAATTCATGATTCATGATTCAATTCATAATTCATGATTCATGATGTAATTCATGACTCATGATTCAATTCATGATTCATTTCATGATTCATGATTTATGATTCATGATTTATGATTCAATTCATGATTCAATTCATGATTCATGTTTCATTTCATGATTCATTAATCAATTCATGATTCAAATCATGATTCATGATTCAATTAATGATTCATGATTCATGATTCAATTTATGATTCATGATTCATGATTCAATTCATGATTCATGATTCATGATTCAATTCATCATTCATGATTCAATATATGATTCAATCCATGAATTATGATTCAATTCATGATTTAATTCATGATTCATGATTCATGATTCATGATTTAATTTATGATTCATGATTTAATTCATGATTCAATTCATGATTCATGATTCAATTCATGATTCATGATTCATGATTCGATTCATGATTCATGATTCATGACTCAAGATTTATGATTTAATTCATGATTTATGATTCGATTCATGATTCATGAATCATGCTTCGATATATGATTCATAATTCATGAATCATGATTCGATTTATGATTCATGATTCATGAATCATGATTCGATTCATGATTCATGATTCATGATTCAATTCATGATTCATGATTCATGATTTGATTCATGATTCATGATTCATGATTCAATCATGAATCATGATTCAATTCATGATTCATGATTGAAATCATGATTCATGATTCAATCCATGATTCTTGACTCAATTCATGATTCGTGTTTCAATTCATTATTCATGATTCAATTCATGATTCAATTCATGATTCATGATTCAATTTATGATTTATGATTCAATATATGATTCAATTCATGATTCATGATTCAAATCATGATTCAAGATTCATGATTCAATTCATGATTCATGATTCATGATTCGATTTATGATTCATGATTCATGATTCAATTCATGATTCAATTCATGAATCATGATTCGATTCATGATTCATTTCATGATTCATGATTCATTATTCAATTCATGATTCATGATTCATGATTCAATTCATGATTTAATTCATGATTCATGATTCAATTCATGATTTATGATTCATGATTCAATTCATGATTCATGATTCAATTCATGATTCGTGATTCATGATTCAATTCATGATTCATGATTCAATTCATGATTCATGATTCAATATATGATTCTATTCATGATTCATGATTCAAATCATGATTCATGATTCAATTCATGAATTATGATTCAATTTATGATTCATGATTCATTATTCGATTCATAATTCATGATTCAATTCATGATTCATGATTCATTATTCGATTCATGATTCATGATTCATGATTCATGATTCATGATTTCATTCATGATTCATGATTCAATTCATCATACCTGATTCATGATTCAATTTATGATTCATGATTCATGATTCAATTCATGACTCATGATTTAATTCATAATTCATGAGTCAATTCATGATTCAATTCATGATTCAATTCATGATTCATGATTCAATTCATGATTCATGATTCATGATTCAATTCATGATTCATGATTCAATTCATGAATCAATTCATGATTCATGATTCAATTCATGATTCAATTTATGATGCATGATTCATGATTCAATTCATGATTCTATTCATGATTCATGATTCAATTTATGATTTATGATTCAATATATGATTCAATTCATGATTCAAATCATGATTCAAGATTCATGATTCAATTCATGATTCATGATTCGAATTATGATTCATGATTCAATTCATGATTCAATTCATGAATCATGATTCGATTCATGATTCATGATTTATTTCATGATTCATGATTCATGATTCAATTCATGATTCATGATTCATGATTCAATTCATGATTCAATTCATGATTCATGATTCAATTCATGATTCATGATTCAATTCATGATTCATGATTCAATTCATGATTCGTGATTCATGATTCAATTCATGATTCAATTCATGATTCATGATTCAATTCATGATTCATGATTCAATATATGATTCTATTCATGATTCATGATTCAAATCATGATTCATGATTCAATTCATGAATTATAATTCAATTCATGAGTCATGATTCAATTTATGATTCATGATTCATTATTCGATTTATGATTCATGATTCATGATTCATGATTCATGATTTAATTCATGATTCATGATTCAATTCATCATACCTGATTCATGATTCAATTCATGATTCATGATTCATGATTGAATTCATGACTCATGATTTAATTCATAATTCATGAGTCAATTCATGATTCAATTCATGATTCAATTCATGATTCATGATTCAATTCATGATTCATGATTCATGATTCAATTCATGATTCATAATTCAATTCATGATTCATGATTCAGTTTATGACTCATGATTCAATTCATGATTCTTGATTCAATTCATGATTCATGATATAATTCATGATTCATTTGATGATTCATGATTTATGATTCAATTCATTATTTATGAATCGATTCATGCATCATGATTCGATTCATGATTCATGAATTATGATTCAATTCTTGATTCTTGATTCATGATTTGATTCATGATTCATGATTCAATTCATGATTCATGATTTAATTAATGATTCATGATTCAATTCATGATTCAATTCTTGATTCATGATTCAATTCATGATTCATGATTCAATTCATGATTCGTGATTCATGATTCAATTTATGATTCAATTCATGATTCATGATTCAAATCATGAATTATGATTCAATTCATAATTCATGATTCAATTCATGATTCGTGATTAACGATTTAATTCATGATTCAATATATGATTCATGATTCAATTCATGATTCATGATTCAATATATGATTCAATTCATGATTCATAATTCAATTCATGATTCATGATTCAATTCATGATTCGTGATTCAATTCATGATTCACGATACAATTCATGATTCAATTCACGATTCATGATTCAATTCATGATTCATGATTTAATTCATGATTCATGATTCAATTCATGACTCATGATTCATGATTCATGATTCATGATTTAATTCATGATTCATGATTCAATTCATGATCCATTTCATGATTCATTATTTATGATTCAATTCATGATTTATGATTTGATTCATGATTCATGAATCATGATTCGATTCATGATTCATAATTCATAAATCATGATTCGATTATGATTCATGATTCATGAATCTTGATTCGAATCATGATTCATGATTCATGATTTGATTGATGATTCATGATTCATGATTCATGATTCATGATTCAATTCATGATTCCTGATTCAATTCATGATTCATGATTCAATTCATGATTCATGATTCATGATTCAATTCATGATTCATGATTCAGTTCATGAATCATGATTCATGATTCAAATCATGACTCATGATTCAATTCATGATTCATGATTAAATTCATGATTCATGATTTAATTCATGATTCATTTAATGATTCATGATTTATGATTCAATTCATGATTTATGATTCGATTCATGATTCATGATTCATAAATCATGGTTCGATTCATGATTCATGAATCATGATTCGATTCATGACTCATGAATCATGATTCAACTCATGATTCATGATTCATAAATCATGATTCGATTCATGATTCATGATTCGATTTATGATTTAATTCATGATTCAATTCATGAATCAAGATTTGATTCATGATTTATGATTCATTTTATGATTCATGAGTCAATATATGATTGAATTCATGATTCATGATTTAAATCATAATTCATGATTAATGATTCAATTCTTGATTCATTATTGAATTCATGATTCATGATTCAATTCATGATTCATGATTCAATTCATGATTCATGATTCATGATTCAATTCTTGATTCATGATTCATTATTCGATTCATGATTCATGATTCATGATTCAATACATGATTCATGATTCAATTCATGATTCAATTCATGATTAAATTCATGATTTATGATTCATGATTCATGATTCAATTCATAATTTATGATTCATGATGTAATTTATGACTCATGATTCAATTCATGATTCATTTCATGATTCATGATTTATGATTCATGATTTATGATTCATTTCATGATTCATTAATCAATTCATGATTCAATTCATGATTCATGATTCATTTCATGATTCATTAATCAATTCATGATTCAAATCATGATTCATGATTCAATTAATGATTCATGATTCATGATTCAATTTATGATTCATGATTCATGATTCAATTCATGATTCATGATTCAATTCATCATTCATGATTCAATATATGATTCAATCCATGAATTATGATTCAATTCATGATTCATGATTCAATTCATGATTCATGATTCATGATTCAATTCATGATTCATGATTCATGACTCAAGATTTATGATTTAATTCATGATTTATGATTCGATTCATGATTCATGAATCATGCTTCGATATATGATTCATAATTCATGAATCATGATTCGATTTATGATTCATGATTCATGAATCATGATTCGATTTATGATTCATGATTCATGATTCAATTCATGATTCATGATTCATGATTTGATTCATGATTCATGATTCATGATTCAATTCATGAATCATGATTCAATTCATGATTCATGATTGAAATCATGATTCATGATTCAATCCATGATTCATGACTCAATTCATGATTCGTAATTCAATTCATGATTCATGATTCAATTCATGATTCAATTCATGATTCATGATTCAATTCATGATTCAATTCATGATTCATGATTCAATTTATGATTTATGATTCAATATATGATTCAATTCATGATTCATGATTCAAATCATGATTCAAGATTCATGATTCAATTCATGATTCATGATTCATGTTTCGATTTATGATTCATGATTCATGATTCAATTCATGATTCAATTCGTGAATCATGATTCGATTCATGATTCATGATTCATTTCATGATTCATGATTCATGATTCAATTCATGATTCATGATTCATGATTCAATTCATGATTTAATTCATGATTCATGATTCAATTCATGATTTATGATTCATGATTCAATTCATGATTTATGATTCAATTCATGATTCGTGATTCATGATTCAAATTATGATTCAATGATCAATATATGATTCTATTCATGAATTATGATTCAAATCATGATTCGTGATTCAATTCATGAATTATGATTCAATTCATGAGTCATGATTCATTATTCGATTCATAATTCATGATTCAATTCATGATTCATGATTCATTATTCGATTCATGATTCATGATTCATGATTCATGATTCATGATTCATGATTTCATTCATGATTCATGATTCAATTCATCATACCTGATTCATGATTCAATTTATGATTCATGATTCAATTCATGACTCATGATTTAATTCATAATTCATGAGTCAATTCATGATTCAATTCATGATTCAATTCATGATTCAATTCATGATTCATGATTCAATTCATGATTCATGATTCATGATTCAATTCATGATTCATGATTCAATTCATGAATCAATTCATGATTCATGATTCAATTCATGATTCAATTTATGATGCATGATTCATGATTCAATTCATGATTCTATTCATGATTCATGATTCAATTTATGATTTATGATTTAATATATGATTCAATTAATGATTCAAATCATGATTCAAGATTCATGATTCAATTCATGATTCATGATTCATGATTCGAATTATGATTCATGATTCATGATTCAATTCATGATTCAATTCATGAATCATGATTCGATTCATGATTCATTTCATGATTCATGATTCATGATTCAATTCATGATTCATGATTCATGATTCAATTCATGATTCAATTCATGATTCATGATTCAATTCATGATTCATGATTCAATTCATGATTCAATTCATGATTCGTGATTCATGATTCAATTCATGATTCAATTCATGATTCATGATTCAATTCATGATTCATGATTCAATATATGATTCTATTCATGATTCATGATTCAAATCATGATTCATGATTCAATTCATGAATTATAATTCAATTCATGAGTCATGATTCAATTTATGATTCATGATTCATTATTCGATTCATGATTCATGATTCAATTCATGATTCATGATTCATGATTTAATTCATGATTCATGATTCAATTCATCATACCTGATTCATGATTCAATTCATGATTCATGATTCATGATTGAATTCATGACTCATGATTTAATTCATAATTCATAAGTCAATTCATGATTCAATTCATGATTCATGATTCAATTCATGATTCATGATTCATGATTCAATTCATGATTCATGATTCAATTCATGACTCATGATTCATGATTCATGATTTAATTCATTATTTATGATTCGAGTCATGATTCATGAATCATGAATCGATTCATGATTCATGATTCATAATTCATGATTTGATTTATGAATCATGATTTGATTCATGATTTATGATTCAATTCATGATTTAATTCATGATTCATGATTCAATTCATGATTCATGATTCATGATTCAAATTATGATTCATGATTCATGATTCAATTCATGACTCATGATTCATGATTCAATTCATGACTCATGATTCAATTCATGATTCATGATTCAATTCATGATTCATGATTTAATTCATGATTCATTTAATGATTCATGATTTATGATTCAATTCATGATTTATGATTCGATTCATGATTCATAATTCATAAATCATGATTCGATGCATGATTCATGATTCGATTCATGATTCAATTCATGATTCATGATTCAATATATGATTCAATTCATGATTCATGATTTAAATCATAATTCATGATTCAATTCTTGATTCATGATTCATTATTCAATTCATGATTCATGATTCATGATTCAATTTATGATTCCTGATTCATGATTCATGATTCATGATTCAATTCATGATTCATGATTCAATTCATGATTCATGATTCATTATTCAATTCATGATTCATGATTCAATTCATGATTCATGATTCAATTCATGATTCATGATTCATGATTCAATTCATGATTCATGATTCATGATTTAATTCATGACTCATGATTCATGATTCATGATTTATGATTTAATTCATGATTTATGATTCGATTCATGATTCATGATTCATAATTCATGATTCGATTTATGATTTATGATTCATGAATCATGATTCGATTCATGATTCATGACTCATGATTTAATTCATGATTCATGATTCATTTCATGATTCATTAATCAATTCATGATTCAATTCATGATTCATGATTCAATTCATCATTCATGATTCAATATATGACTCAATTCATGATTCATGATTCAATTCATGATTCATGATTCATGATTCAATTCATGATTCATGATTCAATTCATGATTCGATTTATGATTTATGATTCGATTCATGATTCATTTCATGATTCATGATTCAATATATAATTCAATTGATGATTCATGATTCATGATTCAAATCTTGATTCATGATTCATTATTCGATTCATGATTCATGATTCATGATTAATTTCATGATTCCTGATTCATGATTCATGATTCATGATACAATACATAATTCATGATTCAATTCATGATTCAATTCATGATTTAATTCATGATTCAATTCATGATTCATGATTCATAATTCAATTCATAATTCATGATTCATGATTCATGATTCAATTCATGATTCATGATTCAATTCATGATTCATGATGTAATTCATGACTCATGATTCAATTCATGATTCATTTCATAATTCAATTCTTGATTCATGATTCATTATTCGATTCATGATTCATGATTCATGATTCATTTCATGATTCCTGATTCATGATTCATGATTCATGCTTCAATACATGATTCATGATTCAATTCATGATTCATGATTCATGATTAAATTCATAATTCATGATTCATGATGTAATTCATGACTCATGATTCAATTCATGATTCATTTTATGATTCATGATTTATGATTCATGATTTAATATATGATTGAATTCATGATTCATGATTTAAATCATAATTCATGATTCATGATTGAATTCTTGATTCATGATTGAATTCATGATTCATGATTCAATTCATGATTCATGATTCAATTCTTGATTCATGATTCATTATTCGATTCATGATTCATGATTCATGATTCATTTCATGATTCCTGATTCATGATTCATGATTCATGCTTTAATACATGATTCATGATTCAATTCATGATTCATGATTCATGATTCAATTCATAATTCATGATTCATGATGTAATTCATGACTCATGATTCAATTCATGATTCATTTCATGATTCATGATTTATGATTCATGATTTATGATTCAATTCATGATTCAATTCATGATTCATGATTCATTTCATGATTCATTAATCAATTCATGATTCAAATCATGATTCATGATTAAATTAATGATTCATGATTCATGATTCAATTTATGATTCATGATTCATTATTCAATTCATGATTCATGATTCATGATTCAATTCAACATTCATGATTCAATATATGATTCAATCCATGAATTATGATTCAATTCATGATTCTTGAATTAATTCATGATTCATGATTCATGATTCATGATTTAATTTATGATTCATGATTTAATTCATGATTCAATTCATGATTCATGATTCAATTCATGATTCATGATTCAATTCATGATTCATGATTCATGATTCAAGATTTATGATTTAATTCATGATTTATGATTCGATTCATGATTCATGAATCATGCTTCGATATATGATTCATGATTCATGAATCATGATTCGATTTATGATTCATGATTCATGAATCATGATTCGATTCATGATTCATGATTCATGATTCAATTCATGATTCATGATTCATGATTTGATTCATGATTCATGATTCATGATTCAATTCATGAATCATGATTCAATTCATGATTCATGATTGAAATCATGATTCATGATTCAATCTATGATTCATGACTCAATTCATGATTCGTGATTCAATTCATGATTCATGATTCAATTCATGATTCAATTCATGATTCATGATTCATGATTCAATTCATGATTCAATTCATGATTCATGATTCAATTTATGATTTATGATTCAATATATGATTCAATTCATGATTCATGATTCAAATCATGATTCAAGATTCATGATTCAATTCATGATTCGTGATTCAATTCATGATTCATGATTCAATTCATGATTCGATTTATGATTCATGATTCATGATTCAATTCATGATTCAATTCATGAATCATGATTCAATTCATGATTCGTGATTCATAATTCAATTCATAATTCAAGATTCATGATTCATGATTCAATTCATGATTCATGATTCAATTCATGATTCATGATGTAATTCATGACTCATGATTCAATAAATGATTCATTTCATGATTCATGATTTATGATTCAATTCATGATTCAATTCATGATTCATGATTCATTTCATGATTCATTAATCAATTCAGGATTCAATTCATGATTCAATTCATCAGTCATGATTCAATATATGATTAAATCCATGAATTATGATTCAATTCATGAGTCATGATTCAATTTATGATTCATGATTCATGATTCAATTCATGATTCATGATTCATGATTCAATTCATCATTCATGATTCAATATATGATTCAATCCATGAATTATGATTCAATTCATGATTCATGATTTAATTCATGATTCATGATTCATGATTTATGATTTAATTTATGATTCATGATTTAATTCATCATACCTGATTCATGATTCATGATTCATGATTTAATTCATGATTCATGATTCAATTCATGATTGAATTCATGATTCATGATTGAATTCATGATTCATGATTCATGATTCAATTCATGATTCATGATTCAAGATTTATGATTTAATTCATGATTTATGATTCATGAATCATGATTCGATTTATGATTCATGATTCATGAATCATGATTCGATTTATGATTCATGATTCATGAATCATGATTCGATTCATGATTCATGATTCAATTCATGATTCATGATTCATGATTTGATTCATGATTCATGATTCATGATTCAATTCATGAATCATGATTCAATTCATGATTCATGATTCAATTCATGATTCGTGATTCAATTCATGATTCATGATTCAATTCATGATTCAATTCACGATTCATCATTCAATTCATGATTCATGATTTAATTCATGATTCATGATTTAATTCATGATTCATGATTCAATTCATGACTCATGATTCATGATTCATGATTTAATTCATGATTCATGATTCAATTCATGATCCATTTCATGATTCATTATTTATGATTCAATTCATGATTTATGATTTGATTCATGATTCATGAATCATGATTCGATTATGATTCATGATTCATGAATCTTGATTCGATTCATGATTCATGATTTGATTCATGATTCATGATTCATGATTCAATTCATGATTCCTGATTCAATACATGATTCATGATTCAATTCATGATTCATGATTCAATTCATGATTCATGATTCAATTCATGAATCATGATTCGTGATTCAAATCATGACTCATGATTCAATTCATGATTCATGATTAAATTCATGATTCATGATTTAATTCATGATTCATTTAATGATTCATGATTTATGATTCAATTCATGATTTATGATTCGATTCATGATTCATGATTCATGAATCATGATTCGATTCATGATTCATGATTCATAAATCATGGTTCGATTCATGATTCATGATTCATAAATCATGGTTCGATTCATGATTCATGAATCATGATTCAATTCATGATTCATGATTCATAAATCATGATTCGATTCATGATTCATGATTCGATTTATGATTCAATTCATGATTCAATTCATGAATCAAGATTTGATTCATGATTTATGATTCATTTCATGATTCATGATTCAATATATGATTGAATTCATGATTCATGATTTAAATCATAATTCATGATTAATGATTCAATTCTTGATTTATGATTGAATTCATGATTCATGATTCAATTCATGATTCATGATTCATAAATCATGATTCGATTCATGATTCATGATTCGATTTATGATTCAATTCATGATTCAATTCATGAATCAAGATTTGATTCATGATTTATGATTCATTTCATGATTCATGATTCAATATATGATTGAATTCATGATTCATGATTTAAATCATAATTCATGATTAATGATTCAATTCTTGATTTATGATTGAATTCATGATTCATGATTCAATTCATGATTCATGATTCAATTCATGATTCATGATTCATGATTCAATTCTTGATTCATGATTCATTATTCGATTCATGATTCATGATTCATGATTCATTTTATGATTGCTGATTCATGATTCATGATTCATGATTCAATACATGATTCATGATTCAATTCATGATTCAATTCATGATTCAATACATGATTCATGATTCAATTCATGATTCAATTCATGATTCATGATTCATGATTCAATTCTTGATTCATGATTCATTATTCGATTCATGATTCATGATTCATGATTCATTTTATGATTGCTGATTCATGATTCATGATTCATGATTCAATACATGATTCATGATTCAATTCATGATTCAATTCATGATTCAATACATGATTCATGATTCAATTCATGATTCAATTCATGATTAAATTCATGATTCATGATTCATGATTCATGATTCAATTCATAATTCATGATTCATGATGTTATTCATGACTTATGATCCAATTCATGATTCATTTCATGATTCATGATTTATGATTCATGATTTATGATTCAATTCATGATTCAATTCATGATTCATGGTTCATTTCATGATTCATTAATCAATTCATGATTCAAATCATGATTCATGATTCAATTAATTATTCATGATTCATGATTCTAATCTTGATTCATGATTCATTATTCGATTCATGATTCATGATTTATGATTCATTTCATGATTCCTGATTCATGATTCATGATTCATGATTCAATACATGATTCAATTCATGATTCAATTCATGATTCATGATTCATGATTCAATTCATAATTCATGATTCATGATTCATGATTCAATTCATGATTCATGATTCAATTCATGTTTCATGATTCATGATGTAATTCATGACTCATGATTCAATTCATGATTCATTTCATGATTCATTTCATGATTCATGATTTATAATTCAATTCATGATTCAATTCATGATTCATGATTCATTTCATGATTCATTAATCAATTCATGATTAAATTCATGATTCATGATTCAATTTATGATTTGTGATTCATGATTCAATTCATGATTCATGATTCAATTCATGATTCATGATTCAATTCATGATTCGTGATTCATGATTCAATTCATGATTCATGATTCAATTCATGATTCATGATTTAATATATGATTCTATTCATGATTCATGATTCAAATCATGATTCATGATTCAATTCATGAATTATGATTCAATTCATGAGTCATGATTCAATTTATGATTCATGATTCATTATTCGATTCATAATTCATGATTCAATTCATGATTCATGATTCATTATTCGATTCATGATTCATGATTCATGATTCATGATTTATGATTCATGATTTCATTCATGATTCATGATTCAATTCATCATACCTAATTCATGATTCAATTCATGATTCATGATTCATTATTCAATTCATGATTCATGATTCAATTCATGATTCATGATTCAATTCATGATTCATGATTCATGATTCAATTCATGATTCATGATTCATGATTTAATTCATGACTCATGATTCATGATTCATGATTTATGATTTAATTCATGATTTATGATTCGATTCATGATTCATGATTCATAATTCATGATTCGATTTATGATTTATGATTCATGATTCATGATTCATTTCATGATTCATGACTCATGATTCAATTCATGATTCATGATTCATTTCATGATTCATTAATCAATTCATGATTTAATTCATGATTCAATTCATCATTCATGATTCAATATATGATTCAATTCATCATTCATGATTCAAATCATGATTCATGATTCATGACTCAATTCATGATTCATGATTCAATTCATGATTCATGATTCATGATTCAATTCATGATTCATGATTCAATTCATGATTCGATTTATGATTTATGATTCGATTCATGATTCATTTCATGATTCATGATTCAATATATAATTCAATTGATGATTCATGATTCATGATTCAATTCTTGATTCATGATTCATTATTCGATTTATGATTCATGATTCATGATTAATTTCATGATTCCTGATTCATGATTCAATTCATGATTCATGATTCATAATTCAATTCATAATTCATGATTTATGATTCATGATTCAATTCATGATTCATGATTCAATTCATGATTCATGATGTAATTCATGACTCATGATTCAATTCATGATTCATTTCATGATTCATGATTTATGATTCAATTCATGATTCAATTCATGATTCATGATTCATTTCATGATTCATTAATCAATTCAGGATTCAATTCATGATTCAATTCATCAGTCATGATTCAATCAGTCAATCAGTTCAATTCATGAATCATGATTCGTGATTCAAATCATGACTCATGATTCAATTCATGATTCATGATTAAATTCATGATTCATGATTTAATTCATGATTCATTTAATGATTCATGATTTATGATTCAATTCATGATTTATGATTCGATTCATTATTCATGATTCATGAATCATGATTCGATTCATGATTCATGATTCATAAATCATGGTTCGATTCATGATTCATGATTCATAAATCATGGTTCGATTCATGATTCATGAATCATGATTCAATTCATGATTCATGATTCATAAATCATGATTCGATTCATGATTCATGATTCGATTTATGATTCAATTCATGATTCAATTCATGAATCAAGATTTGATTCATGATTTATGATTCATTTCATGATTCATGATTCAATATATGATTGAATTCATGATTCATGATTTAAATCATAATTCATGATTAATGATTCAATTCTTGATTTATGATTGAATTCATGATTCATGATTCAATTCATGATTCATGATTCAATTCATGATTCATGATTCATGATTCAATTCTTGATTCATGATTCATTATTCGATTCATGATTCATGATTCATGATTCATTTTATGATTGCTGATTCATGATTCATGATTCATGATTCAATACATGATTCATGATTCAATTCATGATTCAATTCATGATTCAATACATGATTCATGATTCAATTCATGATTCAATTCATGATTAAATTCATGATTCATGATTCATGATTCATGATTCAATTCATAATTCATGATTCATGATGTTATTCATGACTTATGATCCAATTCATGATTCATTTCATGATTCATGATTTATGATTCATGATTTATGATTCAATTCATGATTCAATTCATGATTCATGGTTCATTTCATGATTCATTAATCAATTCATGATTCAAATCATGATTCATGATTCAATTAATTATTCATGATTCATGATTCTAATCTTGATTCATGATTCATTATTCGATTCATGATTCATGATTTATGATTCATTTCATGATTCCTGATTCATGATTCATGATTCATGATTCAATACATGATTCAATTCATGATTCAATTCATGATTCATGATTCATGATTCAATTCATAATTCATGATTCATGATTCAATTCATGATTCATGATTCAATTCATGTTTCATGATTCATGATGTAATTCATGACTCATGTTTCAATTCATGATTCATTTCATGATTCATTTCATGATTCATGATTTATAATTCAATTCATGATTCAATTCATGATTCATGATTCATTTCATGATTCATTAATCAATTCATGATTAAATTCATGATTCATGATTCAATTTATGATTTGTGATTCATGATTCAATTCATGATTCATGATTCAATTCATGATTCATGATTCAATTCATGATTCGTGATTCATGATTCAATTCATGATTCATGATTCAATTCATGATTCATGATTTAATATATGATTCTATTCATGATTCATGATTCAAATCATGATTCATGATTCAATTCATGAATTATGATTCAATTCATGAGTCATGATTCAATTTATTATTCATGATTCATTATTCGATTCATAATTCATGATTCAATTCATGATTCATGATTCATTATTCGATTCATGATTCATGATTCATGATTCATGATTTATGATTCATGATTTCATTCATGATTCATGATTCAATTCATCATACCTAATTCATGATTCAATTCATGATTCATGATTCATTATTCAATTCATGATTCATGATTCAATTCATGATTCATGATTCAATTCATGATTCATGATTCATGATTCAATTCATGATTCATGATTCATGATTTAATTCATGACTCATGATTCATGATTCATGATTTATGATTTAATTCATGATTTATGATTCGATTCATGATTCATGATTCATAATTCATGATTCGATTTATGATTTATGATTCATGATTCATGATTCATTTCATGATTCATGACTCATGATTCAATTCATGATTCATGATTCATTTCATGATTCATTAATCAATTCATGATTTAATTCATGATTCAATTCATCATTCATGATTCAATATATGATTCAATTCATCATTCATGATTCAAATCATGATTCATGATTCATGACTCAATTCATGATTCATGATTCAATTCATGATTCATGATTCATGATTCAATTCATGATTCATGATTCAATTCATGATTCGATTTATGATTTATGATTCGATTCATGATTCATTTCATGATTCATGATTCAATATATAATTCAATTGATGATTCATGATTCATGATTCAATTCTTGATTCATGATTCATTATTCGATTTATGATTCATGATTCATGATTAATTTCATGATTCCTGATTCATGATTCATGATTCATGATTCAATTCATGATTCATGATTCATAATTCAATTCATAATTCATGATTTATGATTCATGATTCAATTCATGATTCATGATTCAATTCATGATTCATGATGTAATTCATGACTCATGATTCAATTCATGATTCATTTCATGATTCATGATTTATGATTCAATTCATGATTCAATTCATGATTCATGATTCATTTCATGATTCATTAATCAATTCAGGATTCAATTCATGATTCAATTCATCAGTCATGATTCAATATATGATTCAATCCATGAATTATGATTCAATTTATGAGTCATGATTCAATTTATGATTCATGATTCATGATTCAATTCATGATTCATGATTCATGATTCAATTCATCATTCATGATTCAATATATGATTCAATCCATGAATTATGATTCAATTCATGATTCATGATTTAATTCATGATTCATGATTCATGATTTATGATTTAATTTATGATTCATGATTTAATTCATCATACCTGATTCATGATTCATGATTCATGATTTAATTCATGATTCATGATTCAATTCATGATTCAATTCATGATTCATGATTGAATTCATGATTCATGATTCAATTCATGATTCATGATTCAAGATTTATGATTTAATTCGTGATTTATGATTCGATTCATGATTCATGAATCATGATTCGATTTATGATTCATGATTCATGAATCATGATTCGATTTATGATTCATGATTCATGAATCATGATTCGATTCATGATTCGTGATTCAATTCATGATTCATGATTCATGATTTGATTCATGATTCATGATTCATGATTCAATTCAGGAATCATGATTCAATTCATGATTCATGATTCAATTCATGATTCGTGATTCAATTCATGATTCATGATTCAATTCATGATTCAATTCACGATTCATCATTCAATTCATGATTCATGATTTAATTCATGATTCATGTTTTAATTCATGATTCATGATTCAATTCATGACTCATGATTCATGATTCATGATTCATGATTTAATTCATGATTCATGATTCAATTCATGATCCATTTCATGATTCATTATTTATGATTCAATTCATGATTTATGATTTGATTCATGATTCATGAATCATGATTCGATTATGATTCATGATTCATGATTCATGAATCTTGATTCGATTCATGATTCATGATTTGATTCATGATTCATGATTCATGATTCATGATTCAATTCATGATTCCTGATTCAATACATGATTCATGATTCAATTCATGATTCATGATTCAATTCATGATTCATGATTCAATTCATGAATCATGATTCGTGATTCAAATCATGACTCATGATTCAATTCATGATTCATGATTAAATTCATGATTCATGATTTAATTCATGATTCATTTAATGATTCATGATTTATGATTCAATTCATGATTTATGATTCGATTCATGATTCATGATTCATGAATCATGATTCGATTCATGATTCATGATTCATGAATCATGATTCGATTCATGATTCATGATTCATAAATCATGGTTCGATTCATGATTCATGATTCATAAATCATGGTTCGATTCATGATTCATGAATCATGATTCAATTCATGATTCATGATTCATAAATCATGATTCGATTCATGATTCATGATTCGATTTATGATTCAATTCATGATTCAATTCATGAATCAAGATTTGATTCATGATTTATGATTCATTTCATGATTCATGATTCAATATATGATTGAATTCATGATTCATGAATAAATCATAATTCATGATTAATGATTCAATTCTTGATTCATGATTGAATTCATGATTCATGATTCAATTCATGATTCATGATTCAATTCATGATTCATGATTCATGATTCAATTCTTGATTAATGATTCATTATTCGATTCATGATTCATGATTCATGATTCATTTTATGATTGCTGATTCATGATTCATGATTCATGATTCAATACATGATTCATGATTCAATTCATGATTCAATTCATGATTCAATACATGATTCATGATTCAATTCATGATTCAATTCATGATTAAATTCATGATTCATGATTCATGATTCATGATTCAATTCATAATTCATGATTCATGATGTTATTCATGACTTATGATCCAATTCATGATTCATTTCATGATTCATGATTTATGATTCATGATTTATGATTCAATTCATGATTCAATTCATGATTCATGGTTCATTTCATGATTCATTAATCAATTCATGATTCAAATCATGATTCATGATTCAATTAATTATTCATGATTCATGATTCTAATCTTGATTCATGATTCCTTATTCGATTCATGATTCATGATTTATGATTCATTTCATGATTCCTGATTCATGATTCCTGATTCATGATTCAATACATGATTCAATTCATGATTCAATTCATGATTCATGATTCAATTCATAATTCATGATTCATGATTCATGATTCAATTCATGATTCATGATTCAATTCATGTTTCATGATTCATGATGTAATTCATGACTCATGATTCAATTCATGATTCATTTCATGATTCATTTCATGATTCATGATTTATAATTCAATTCATGATTCAATTCATGATTCATGATTCATTTCATGATTCATTAATCAATTCATGATTAAATTCTTGATTCATGATTCAATTCATGATTCATGATTCAATATATGAATCAATCCATGAATTATGATTCAATTCATGAGTCATTATTCAATTTATGATTCATGATTCATGATGCAATTCATGATTCATGATTCATGATTCAATTCATCATTCATGATTCAATCCATGAATTATGATTCAATTCATGATTCATGATTTAATTCATGATTCATGTTTCATGATTCATGATTTAATTCATGATTCATGATTTAATTCATCATACCCGATTCATGATTCATGATTCATGATTCAATTCATGATTCATGATTCATAATTCAATTCATAATTCATGATTTATGATTCATGATTCATGATTCAAGGTTTATGATTTAATTCATGATTTATGATTCGATTCATGATTCATGAATCATGATTCGATTTATGATTCATGATTCATGAATCATGATTCGATTTATGATTCATGATTCATGAATCATAATTCAATTCATGATTCATGATTGAAATCATGATTCATGATTCAATTCATGATTCATGACTCAATTCATGATTCGTGATTCAATTCATGATTCATGATTCAATTCATGATTCAATTCATGATTCATGATTCATGATTCAATTCATGATTCAATTTATGATTTATGATTCAATATATGATTCAATTCATGGTTCATGATTCAATTCATGATTCATGATTTAATTCATGATTCATGATTTAATTCATGATTCATGATTTATGATTTAATTCATGACTCATGATTCATGATTCATGATTTATGATTTAATTCATGATTTATGATTCGATTCATGATTCATAATTCATGATTCGATTTATGATTTATGATTCATGAATCATGATTTGATTCATGATTCATGACTCATGATTCAATTCATGATTCATGATTCATTTCATGATTCATTAATCAATTCATGATTTAATTCATGATTCATGATTCAATTCATCATTCATGATTCAATATATGATTCAATTCATCATTCATGATTCAAATCATGATTCATGATTCATGACTCAATTCATGATTCATGATTCAATTCATGATTCATGATTCATGATTCAATTCATGATTCATGATTCAATTCATGATTCGATTTATGATTTATGATTCGATTCATGATTCATTTCATGATTCATGATTCAATATATAATTCAATTGATGATTCATTATTCATGATTCAATTCTTGATTCATGATTCATTATTCGATTTATGATTCATGATTCATGATTAATTTCATGATTCCTGATTCATGATTCAATTCATGATTCAATTCATGATTCATGATCCATAATTCAATTCATAATTCATGATTCATGATTCATGATTCAATTCATGATTCATGATTCAATTCATGATTCATGATGTAATTCATGACTCATGATTCAATTCATGATTCATTTCATGATTCATGATCCATAATTCAATTCATAATTCATGATTCATGATTCATGATTCAATTCATGATTCATGATTCAATTCATGATTCATGATGTAATTCATGACTCATGATTCAATTCATGATTCATTTCATGATTCATGATTTATGATTCAATTCATGATTCAATTCATGATTCATGATTCATTTCATGATTCATTAATCAATTCAGGATTCAATTCATGATTCAATTCATCAGTCATGATTCAATATATGATTCAATCCATGAATTATGATTCAATTCATGAGTCATGATTCAATTTATGATTCATGATTCATGATTCAATTCATGATTCATGATTCATGATTCAATTCATCATTCATGATTCAATATATGATTCAATACTTGAATTATGATTCAATTCATGATTCATGATTTAATTCATGATTCATGATTTATGATTTAATTTATGATTCATGATTTAATTCATCATACCTGATTCATGATTCATGATTCATGATTTAATTCATGATTCATGATTCAATTCATGATTCAATTCATGATACATGATTGAATTCATGATTCTTGATTCATGATTCAATTCATGATTCATGATTCAAGATTTATGATTTAATTCATGATTCATGATTAAATTCATGATTCATGATTTAATTCATGATTCATTTAATGATTCATGATTTATGATTCAATTCATGATTTATGATTCGATTCATGATTCATGATTCATAAATCATGGTTCGATTCATGATTCATGATTCATAAATCATGGTTCGATTCATGATTCATGAATCATGATTCAATTCATGATTCATGAATCATGATTCAATTCATGATTCATGATTCATAAATCATGATTCGATTCATGATTCATGATTCGATTTATGATTCAATTCATGATTCAATTCATGAATCAAGATTTGATTCATGATTTATGATTCATTTCATGATTCATGATTCAATATATTATTGAATTCATGATTCATGATTTAAATCATAATTCATGATTAATGATTCAATTCTTGATTCATGATTGAATTCATGATTCATGATTCAATTCATGATTCATGATTCAATTCATGATTCATGATTCAATTCTTGATTCATGATTCATTATTCGATTCATGATTCATGATTCATGATTCATTTTATGATTGCTGATTCATGATTCATGATTCATGATTCAATACATGATTCATGATTCAATTCATGATTCAATTCATGATTCAATACATGATTCATGATTCAATTCATGATTCAATTCATGATTCAATTCATGATTCATGATTCATGATTCATGATTCAATTCATAATTCATGATTCATGATATTATTCATGACTTATGATCCAATTCATGATTCATTTCATGATTCATGATTTATGATTCATGATTTATGATTCAATTCATGATTCAATTCATGATTCATGGTTCATTTCATGATTCATTAATCAATTCATGATGCAAATCATGATTCATGATTCAATTAATTATTCATAATTCATGATTCTAATCTTGATTCATGATTCATTATTCGATTCATGATTCATGATTTATGATTCATTTCATGATTCCTGATTTATGATTCATGATTCAATTCATGATTCAATTCATGATTCAATTCATGATTCATGATTCATGATTCAATTCATAATTCATGATTCATGATTCATGATTCAATTCATGATTCATGATTTAATTCATGATTCATGATTCATGATGTAATTCATGACTCATGATTCAGTTCATGATTCATTTCATGATTCATTTCATGATTCATGATTTATAATTCAATTCATGATTCAATTCATGATTCATGATTCATTTCATGATTCATTAATCAATTCATGATTAAATTCATGATTCATGATTCAATTCATGATTCATGATTCAATATATGAATCAATCCATGAATTATGATTCAATTCATGAGTCATGATTCAATTTATGATTCATGATTCATGATTCAATTCATGATTCATGATTCATGATTCAATTCATCATTCATGATTCAATCCATGAATTATGATTCAATTCATGATTCATGATTTAATTCATGATTCATGATTTATGATTTAATTCATGATTCATGATTTAATTCATCATACCCGATTCATGATTCATGATTCATGATTCAATTCATGATTCATGATTCAATTCATGATTCAATTCAAGATTCATGATTCAATTCATGATTCATGATTCATGATTCAATTCATGATTCATGATTCATGATTCAAGGTTTATGATTTAATTCATGATTTATGATTCGATTCATGATTCATGAATCATGATTCGATTTATGATTCATGATTCATGAATCATGATTCGATTTATGATTCATGATTCATGAATCATAATTCAATTCATGATTCATGATTGAAATCATGATTCATGATTCAATTCATGATTCATGACTCAATTCATGATTCGTGATTCAATTCATGATTCATGATTCAATTCATAATTCAATTCATGATTCATGATTCATGATTCAATTCATGATTCAATTTATGATTTATGATTCAATATATGATTCAATTCATGGTTCATGATTCAATTCATGATTCATGATTTAATTCATGATTCATGATTTAATTCATGATTCATGATTTATGATTTAATTCATGACTTATGATTCATGATTCATGATTTATGATTTAATTCATGATTTATGATTCGATTCATGATTCATGATTCATAATTCATGATTCGATTTATGATTTATGATTCATGAATCATGATTCAATTCATGATTCATGATTCATTTCATGATTCATTAATCAATTCATGATTTAATTCATGATTCATGATTCAATTCATGATTCATGATTCAAGATTTATGATTTAATTCATGATTTATGATTCGATTCATGATTCATGAATCATGATTCGATTTATGATTCATGATTCATGAATCATGATTCGATTTATGATTCATGATTCGATTCATGATTCATGATTCAATTCATGATTCATGATTCATGATTTGATTCATGATTCATGATTCATGATTCAATTCATGAATCATGATTCAATTCATGATTCATGATTCAATTCATGATTCGTGGTTCAATTCATGATTCATGATTCAATTCATGATTCAATTCACGATTCATCATTCAATTCATGATTCATGATTTAATTCATGATTCATGATTTAATTCATGATTCATGATTCAATTCATGACTCATGATTCATGATTCATGATTCATGATTTAATTCATGATTCATGATTCAATTCATGATCCATTTCATGATTCATTATTTATGATTCAATTCATGATTTATGATTTGATTCATGATTCATGAATCATGATTCGATTATGATTCATGATTCATGATTCATGATTCATGATTCAATTCATGATTCCTGATTCAATACATGATTCATGATTCAATTCATGATTCATGATTCAATTCATGATTCATGATTCAATTCATGATTCATGATTCATGATTCAATTCATGAATCATGATTCGTGATTCAAATCATGACTCATGATTCAATTCATGATTCATGATTAAATTCATGATTCATGATTTAATTCAAGATTCATTTAATGATTCATGATTTATGATTCAAATTATGATTTATGATTCGATTCATGATTCATGATTCATGAATCATGATTCGATTCATGATTCATGATTCATAAATCATGGTTCGATTCATGATTCATGATTCATAAATCATGGTTCGATTCATGATTCATGAATCATGATTCAATTCATGATTCATGATTCATAAATCATGATTCGATTCCTGATTCCTGATTCGATTTATGATTCAATTCATGATTCAATTCATGAATCAAGATTTGATTCATGATTTATGATTCATTTCATGATTCATGATTCAATATATGATTGAATTCATGATTCATGATTTAAATCATAATTCATGATTAATGATTCAATTCTTGATTCATGATTGAATTCATGATTCATGATTCAATTCATGATTCATGATTCAATTCATGATTCATGATTCATGATTCAATTCTTGATTCATGATTCATTATTCGATTCATGATTCATGATTCATTTTATGATTGCTGATTCATGATTCATGATTCATGATTCAATACATGATTCATGATTCAATTCATGATTCAATTCATGATTCAATACATGATTCATGATTCAATTCATGATTCAATTCATGATTCAATTCATGATTCAATTCATGATTCATGATTCATGATTCAATTCATAATTCATGATTCATGATTCAATTCATGATTCATGATTCAATTCATGATTCATGATTCAATTCATGATTCATGATTCATGATGTAATTCATGACTCATGATTCAATTCATGATTCATGATTCAATTCATGATTCATGATTCAATTCATGATTCATGATTCATGATGTAATTCATGACTCATGATTCAATTCATGATTCATTTCATGATTCATTTCATGATTCATGATTTATAATTCAATTCATGATTCAATTCATGATTCATGATTTATTTCATGATTCATTAATCAATTCATGATTAAATTCATGATTCATGATTCAATTCATGATTCATGATTCAATATATGAATCAATCCATGAATTTTGATTCAATTCATGAGTCATGATTCAATTTATGATTCATGATTCATGATTCAGTTCATGATTCATGATTCATGATTCAATTCATCATTCATGATTCAATCCATGAATTATGATTCAATTCATGATTCATGATTTAATTCATGATTCATGATTCATGATTCATGATTTAATTCATGATTCATGATTTAATTCATCATACCCGATTCATGATTCATGATTCATGATTCAATTCATGATTCATGATTCAATTCATGATTCAATTCAAGATTCATGATTCAATTCATGATTCATGATTCATGATTCAATTCATGATTCATGATTCATGATTCAAGGTTTATGATTTAATTCATGATTTATGATTCGATTCATGATTCATGAATCATGATTCGATTTATGATTCATGATTCATGAATCATGATTCGATTTATGATTCATGATTCATGAATCATAATTCAATTCATGATTCATGATTGAAATCATGATTCATGATTCAATTCATGATTCATGACTCAATTCATGATTCGTGATTCAATTCATGATTCATGATTCAATTCATGATTCAATTCATGATTCATGATTCATGATTCAATTCATGATTCAATTTATGATTTATGATTCAATATATGATTCAATTCATGATTCATGATTCAATTCATGATTCATGATTTAATTCATGATTCATGATTTAATTCATGATTCATGATTTATGATTCAATTCATGTCTCATGATTCATGATTCAATTCATGACTCATGATTCAATTCATGATTCATGATTAAATTCATGATTCATGATTGAATTCATGATTCATTTAATGATTCATGATTTATGATTTAATTCATGATTTATGATTCGATTCATGATTCATGATTCATGAATCATGATTCGATTCATGATTCATGATTCATAAACCATGGTTCGATTCATGATTCATGAATCATGATTAGATTCATGATTCATGATTCATAAATCATGGTTCAATTCATGATTCATGAATCATGATTCAATTCATGATTCATGATTCATAAATCATGATTCGATTCATGATTCGATTTATGATTCAATTTATGATTCAATTCATGAATCAAGATTTGATTCATGATTTATGATTCATTTCATGATTCATGATTCAATATATGATTGAATTCATGATTCATGATTGAATTCATGATTCATGATTCAATTCATGATTCATGATTCAATTCATGATTCATGATTCATGATTCAATTCTTGATTCATGATTCATTATTCGATTCATGATTCATGATTCATGATTCAATTCATAATTCATGATTCATGATGTAATTCATGACTCATGGTTCAATTTATGATTCATTTCATGATTCATGGTTTATGATTCATGATTTATAATTCAATTCATGATTCAAATCATGATTCATGATTCAATTAATGATTCATGATTCATGATTCAATTTATGATTCATCATTCATTATTCAATTCATGATTCATGATTCATGATTCAATTCATCATTCATGATACAATATATGATTCAATCCATGAATTATGATTCAATTCATGATTCATGATTTAATTCATGATTCATTTAATGATTCATGATTTATGATTCAATTCATGATTTATGATTCGATTCATGATTCATAATTCATAAATCATGATTCGATTCATGATTCATGATTCATGAATCATAATTCAATTCATGATTCATGATTGAAATCATGATTCATGATTCAATTCATGATTCATGACTCAATTCATGATTCGTGATTCAATTCATGATTCATGATTCAATTCATGATTCAATTCATGATTCATGATTCAATTCATGATTCAATTTATGATTTATGATTCAATATATGATTCAATTCATGATTCATGATTCAATTCATGATTCATGATTTAATTCATGATTCATGATTTAATTCATGATTCATGATTTATGATTCAATTCATGTCTCATGATTCATGATTCAATTCATGACTCATGATTCAATTCATGATTCATGATTAAATTCATGATTCATGATTTAATTCATGATTTATTTAATGATTCATGATTTATGATTCAATTCATGATTTATGATTCGATTCATGATTCATGATTCATGAATCATGATTCGATTCATGATTCATGATTCATAAACCATGGTTCGATTCATGATTCATGAATCATGATTAGATTCATGATTCATGATTCATAAATCATGGTTCGATTCATGATTCATGAATCATGATTCAATTCATGATTCATGATTCATAAATCATGATTCGATTCATGATTCGATTTATGATTCAATTTATGATTCAATTCATGAATCAAGATTTGATTCATGATTTATGATTCATTTCATGATTCATGATTCAATATATGATTGAATTCATGATTCATGATTTAAATCATAATTCATGATTCAATTCATGATTCATGATTCATGATTCAATTCTTGATTCATGATTCATTATTCGATTCATGATTCATGATTCATGATTCAATTCATAATTCATGATTCATGATGTAATTCATGACTCATGATTCAATTCATGATTCATGATTCATTTCATGATTCATTAATCAATTCATGATTCAAATCATGATTCATGATTCAATTAATGATTCATGATTCAATTTATGATTCATCATTCATTATTCAATTCATGATTCATGATTCATGATTCAATTCATCATTCATGATTCAATATATGATTCAATCCATGAATTATGATTCAATTCATGATTCATGATTTAATTCATGATTCATTTAATGATTCATGATTTATGATTCAATTCATGATTTATGATTCGATTCATGATTCATAATTCATAAATCATGATTCGATTCATGATTCATGATTCAATATATGATTCAATCCATGAATTATGATTCAATTCATGATTCATGATTTAATTCATGATTCATTTAATGATTCATGATTTATGATTCAATTCATGATTTATGATTCGATTCATGATTCATAATTCATAAATCATGATTCGATTCATGATTCATGATTCGATTCATGATTTAATTCAAGATTCATGATTCAATATATGATTCAATTCATGATTCATGATTTAAATCATAATTCATGATTCATGATTCAATTCTTGAGTCATGATTCATGATTCAATTCATGATTCATGATTCAATTAATGATTCATGATTCATGATTCAATTCTTGATTCATGATTCATTATTCGATTCATGATTCATGATTCATGATTCAATTTATGATTCCTGATTCATGATTCATGATTCAATTCATGATTCATGATTCATGATTCAATTCATGATTCATGATTCATTATTCAATTCATGATTCATGATTCAATTCATGATTCATGATTCAATTCATGATTCATGATTCATGATTCAATTCATGATTCATGATTCATGTTTTAATCCATGACTCATGATTCATGATTCATGATTTATGATTTAATTCATGATTTATGATTCAATTCATGATTCATGATTCATAATTCATGATTCAATTTATGATTCATGGTTAATTTCATGATTCATGATTTATGATTCATGATTTATGATTCAATTCATGATTCAATTCATGATTCATGGTTCATTTCATGATTCATTAATCAATTCATGATTCAAATCAGGATTCATGATTCAATTAATTATTCATGATTCATGATTCTAATCTTGATTCATGATTCATTATTCGATTCATGATTCATGATGTATGATTCATTTCATGATTCCTGATTCCTGATTCATGATTCATGATTCAATACATGATTCATGATTTAATTCATGATTCAATTCATGATTCAATTCATGATTCAATTCATGATTCATGATTCATGATTCAATTCATAATTCATGATTCATGATTCAATTCATGATTCATGATTCAATTCATGATTCATGATTCATGATGTAATTCATGACTCATGATTCAATTCATGATTCATTTCATGATTCATTTCATGATTCATGATTTATAATTCAATTCATGATTCAATTCATGATTCATGATTGATTTCATGATTCATTAATCAATTCATGATTAAATTCATGATTCATGATTCAATTCATGATTCATGATTCAATTCATGATTCATGATTCAATATATGAATCAATCCATGAATTATGATTCAATTCATGAGTCATGATTCAATTTATGATTCATGATTCATGATTCAGTTCATGATTCATGATTCATGATTCAATTCATTATTCATGATTCAATCCATGAATTATGATTCAATTCATGATTCATGATTTAATTCATGATTCATGATTCATGATTCATGATTTAATTCATGATTCATGATTTAATTCATCATACCCGATTCATGATTCATGATTCATGATTCAATTCATGATTCATGATTCAATTCATGATTCAATTCAAGATTCATGATTCAATTCATGATTCATGATTCATGATTCAATTCATGATTCATGATTTAAGGTTTATGATTTAATTCATGATTTATGATTCGATTCATGATTCATGAATCATGATTCGATTTATGATTCATGATTCATGAATCATGATTCGATTTATGATTCATGATTCATGAATCATAATTCAATTCATGATTCATGATTGAAATCATGATTCATGATTCAATTCATGATTCATGACTCAATTCATGATTCGTGATTCAATTCATGATTCATGATTCAATTCATAATTCAATTCATGATTCATGATTCATGAATCATAATTCAATTCATGATTCATGATTGAAATCATGATTCATGATTCAATTCATGATTCATGACTCAATTCATGATTCGTGATTCAATTCATGATTCATGATTCAATTCATAATTCAATTCATGATTCATGATTCATGATTCAATTCATGATTCAATTTATGATTTATGATTCAATATATGATTCAATGCATGATTCATGATTCAATTCATGATTCATGATTTAATTCATGATTCATGATTTAATTCATGATTCATGATTTATGATTCAATTCATGTCTCATGATTCATGATTCAATTCATGACTCATGACTCAATTCATGATTCATGATTAAATTCATGATTTATGATTTAATTCATGATTTATGATTCGATTCATGATTCATGATTCATGAATCATGATTCGATTCATGATTCATGATTCATAAACCATGGTTCGATTCATGATTCATGAATCATGATTAGATTCATGATTCATGATTCATAAATCATGGTTCAATTCATGATTCATGAATCATGATTCAATTCATGATTCATGATTCATAAATCATGATTCGATTCATGATTCGATTTATGATTCAATTTATGATTCAATTCATGAATCAAGATTTGATTCATGATTTATGATTCATTTCATGATTCATGATTCAATATATGATTGAATTCATGATTCATGATTCAATTCATGATTCATGATTCAATTCATGATTCATGATTCAATTCATGATTCATGATTCATGATTCAATTCTTGATTCATGATTCATTATTCGATTCATGATTCATGATTCATGATTCAATTCATAATTCATGATTCATGATGTAATTCATGACTCATAATTCAATTCATGATTCATTTCATGATTCATGGTTTATGATTCATGATTTATAATTCAATTCATGATTCAATTCATGATTCATGATTCATTTCATGATTCATTAATCAATTCATGATTCAAATCATGATTCATGATTCAATTAATGATTCATGATTCATCATTCATTATTCAATTCATGATTCATGATTCATGATTCAATTCATCATTCATGATTCAATATATGATTCAATCCATGAATTATGATTCAATTCATGATTCATGATTTAATTCATGATTCATTTAATGATTCATGATTTATGATTCAATTCATGATTTATGATTCGATTCATGATTCATAATTCATAAATCATGATTCGATTCATGATTCATGATTCAATATATGATTCAATCCATGAATTATGATTCAATTCATGATTCATGATTTAATTCATGATTCATTTAATGATTCATGATTTATGATTCAATTCATGATTTATGATTCGATTCATGATTCATAATTCATAAATCATGATTTGATTCATGATTCATGATTCGATTCATGATTTAATTCAAGATTCATGATTCAATATATGATTCAATTCATGATTCATGATTTAAATCATAATTCATGATTCATGATTCAATTCTTGAGTCATGATTCATGATTCAATTCATGATTCATGATTCAATTAATGATTCATGATTCATGATTTAATTCTTGATTCATGATTCATTATTCGATTCATGATTCATGATTCATGATTCAATTTATGATTCCTGATTCATGATTCATGATTCAATTCATGATTCATGATTCATGATTCAATTCATGATTTATGATTCATTATTCAATTCATGATTCATGATTCAATTCATGATTCATGATTCAATTCATGATTCATGATTCATGATTCAATTCATGATTCATGATTCATGATTTAATTCATGACTCATGATTCATGATTCATGATTTATGATTTAATTCATGATTTATGATTCAATTCATGATTCATGATTCATAATTCATGATTCAATTTATGATTTATGATTCATGAATCATGATTCGATTCATTTCATGATTCATTAATCAATTCATGATTCAATTCATGATTCATGATTCAATTCATCATTCATGATTCAATATATGATTCAATTCATCATTCATGATTCAAATCATGATTCATGATTCATGACTCAATTCATGATTCATGATTCAATTGATGATTCATGATTCATGATTCAATTCATGATTCATGATTCAATTCATGATTCGATTTATGATTTATGATTCGATTCATGATTCATTTCATGATTCATGATTCAATATATAATTCAATTGATGATTCATGATTCATGATTAATTTCATGATTACTGATTCATGATTCATGATTCAATACATGATTCATGATTCAATTCCTGATTCAATTCATGATTCATGATTCATAATTCAATTCATAATTCAATTCATGATTCAATTCATGATTCAATTCATGATTCATGATTCATAATTCAATTCATAATTCATGATTCATAATTCATGATTCAATTCATGATTCATGATTCAATTCATGATTCATGATGTAATTCTTGACTCATGATTCAATTCATGATTCATTTCATGATTTCAATTCATCAGTCATGATTCATGATTCAATTCATCATTCATGATTTAATTCATCATACCTGATTCATGATTCATGATTCAATTCATGATTCATGATTGAATTCATGATTCAATTCATGATTCATGATTGAATTCATGATTCATGATTCATGATTCAATTCATGATTCATGATTCATGATTCAAGATTTATGATTTAATTTATGATTTATGATTCGATTCATGATTCATGAATCATGATTCGATTTATGATTCATGATTCATGAATCATGATTCGATTTATGATTCATGATTCATGAATCATGATTCGATTCATGATTCATGATTCATGATTCAATTCATGATTCATGATTCATGATTTGATTCATGATTCATGATTCATGATTCAATTCATGAATCATGATTCAATTCATGATTCATGATTCAATTCATGATTCGTGATTCAATTCATGATTCATGATTCAATTCATGATTCAATTCACGATTCATCATTCAATTCATGATTCATGATTTAATTCATGAATCATGATTCATTTCATGACTCATGATTCATGATTCATGATTCATGATTTAATTCATGATTCATGATTCAATTCATGATCCATTTCATGATTCATTATTTATGATTCAATTCATGATTTATGATTTGATTCATGATTCATGAATCATGATTCGATTCATGATTCATAATTCATAAATCATGATTCGATTATGATTCATGATTCATGAATCTTGATTCGATTCATGATTCATGATTCATGATTTGATTCATGATTCCTGATTCAATTCATGATTCATGATTCAATTCATGATTAATAATTCATGATTAAAATCATGACTCATGATTCAATTCATGATTCATGATTCAATTCATGATCCATTTCATGATTTATTATTTATGATTCAATTCATGATTTATGATTTGATTCATGATTCATAATTCATAAATCATGATTCGATTATGATTCATGATTCATGAATCTTGATTCGATTCATGATTCATGATTCATAATTTGATTCAGGATTCATGATTCATGATTCATGATTCAATTCATGATTCCTGATTCAATTCATGATTCATGATTCAATTCATGATTCATGATTCAATTCATGATTCATGATTCATGATTCAATTCAAGATTCATGATTCATTATTCAATTCATGATTCATGATTCATTATTCAATTCATGATTCATGATTCAATTCATGATTCATGATTCATGATTCAATTCATGATTCATGATTCATGATTTAATTCATGACTCATGATTCATGATTCATGATTTATGATTTAATTCATGATTTATGATTCGATTCATGATTCATGATTCATAATTCATGATTCGATTTATGATTTATGATTCATGAATCATGATTCGATTCATGATTCATGACTCATGATTCAATTCATGATTCATAATTCATTTCATGATTCATTAATCAATTCATGATTCAATTCATGATTCATGATTCAATTCATCATTCATGATTCAATATATGATTCAATTCATCATTCATGATTCAAATCATGATTCATGATTCATGACTCAATTCATGATTCATGATTCAATTCATGATTCATGATTCATGATTCAATTCATGATTCATGATTCAATTCATGATTCGATTTATGATTTATGATTCGATTCATGATTCATTTCATGATTCATGATTCACTATATAATTCAATTGATGATTCATGATTCATGATTCAATTCTTGATTCATGATTCATTATTCGATTCATGATTCATGATTCATGATTAATTTCATGATTACTGATTCATGATTCATGATTCAATACATGATTCATGATTCAATTCATGATTCAATTCATGATTCAATTCATGATTCATAATTCAATTCATAATTCAATTCATGATTCAATTCATGATTCAATTCATGATTCATGATTCATAATTCAATTCATAATTCATGATTCATTATTCATGATTCAATTCATGATTCATGATTCAATTCATGATTCATGATGTAATTCATGACTCATGATTCAATTCATGATTCATTTCATGATTTCAATTCATCAGTCATGATTCACGATTCAATTCATCATTCATGATTTAATTCATCATACCTGATTCATGATTCATGATTGAATTCATGATTCAAGATTCAATTCATGATTCAATTCATGATTCATGATTGAATTCATGATTCATGATTCATGATTCAATTCATGATTCATGATTCATGATTCAATTCATCATTCATGATTCAATCCATGAATTATGATTCAATTCATGATTCATGATTTAATTCATGATTCATGATTCATGATTCATGATTTAATTCACGATTCATGATTTAATTCATCATACCCGATTCATGATTCATGATTCAATTCATGATTCATGATTCAATTCATGATTCAATTCAAGATTCATGATTCAATTAATGATTCATGATTCATGATTCATGATTCAAGGTTTATGATTTAATTCATGATTTATGATTCGATTCATGATTCATGAATCATGATTCGATTTATGATTCATGAATCATGATTCGATTTATGATTCATGATTCATGAATCATAATTCAATTCATGATTCATGATTGAAATCATGATTCATGATTCAATTCATGATTCATGACTCAATTCATGATTCGTGATTCAATTCATGATTCATGATTCAATTCATGATTCAATTCATGATTCATGATTCAATTCATGATTCAATTTATGATTTATGATTCAATATATGATTCAATTCATGATTCATGATTCAATTCATGATTCATGATTTAATTCATGATTCATGATTTAATTCATTATTCATTATCTATGATTCAATTCATGTCTCATGATTCATGATTCAATTCATGACTCATGATTCAATTCATGATTCATGATTAAATTCATGATTCATGATTTAATTCAAGATTCATTTAATGATTCATGATTTATGATTCAATTCATGATTTATGATTCGATTCATGATTCATGATTCATGAATCATGATTCGATTCATGATTCATGATTCATAAACCATGGTTCGATTCATGATTCATGAATCATGATTAGATTCATGATTCATGATTCATAAATCATGGTTCGATTCATGATTCATGAATCATGATTCAATTCATGATTCATGATTCAATATATGATTGAATTCATGATTCATGATTTAAATCATAATTCATGATTCATGATTTAATTCTTGATTCATGATTGAATTCATGATTCATGATTCAATTCATGATTCATGATTGAATTCATGATTCATGATTCAATTCATGATTCATGATTCAATTCATGATTCATGATTCATGATTCAATTCTTGATTCATGATTCATTATTCGATTCATGATTCATGATTCATGATTCATTTTATGATTGCTGATTCATGATTCATGATTCAATACATGATTCATGATTCAATTCATGATTCAATTCATGATTCAATACATGATTCATGATTCAATTCATGATTCAATTCATGATTAAATTCATGATTCATGATTCATGATTCAATTCATAATTCATGATTCATGATGTTATTCATGACTTATGATCCAATTCATGATTCATTTCATGATTCATGATTTATGATTCATGATTTATGATTCAATTCATGATTCAATTCATGATTCATGGTTCATGATTCATTAATCAATTCATGATTCAAATCATGATTCATGATTCAATTAATTATTCATGATTCATGATTCTAATCTTGATTCATGATTCAATATTCGATTCATGATTCATGATTTATGATTCATTTCATGATTCCTGATTCCTGATTCATGATTCATGATTCAATACATGATTCATGATTTAATTCATGATTCAATTCATGATTCAATTCATGATTCAATTCATGATTCATGATTCATGATTCAATTCATAATTCATGATTCATGATTCAATTCATGATTCATGATTCAATTCATGATTCATGATTCATGATGTAATTCATGACTCATGATTCAATTCATGATTCATTTCATGATTCATTTCATGATTCATGATTTATAATTCAATTCATGATTCAATTCATGATTCATGATTGATTTCATGATTCATTAATCAATTCATGATTAAATTCATGATTCATGATTCAATTCATGATTCATGATTCAATATATGAATCAATCCATGAATTATGATTCAATTCATGAGTCATGATTCAATTTATGATTCATGATTCATGATTCAGTTCATGATTCATGATTCATGATTCAATTCATCATTCATGATTCAATCCATGAATTATGATTCAATTCATGATTCATGATTTAATTCATGATTCATGATTCATGATTTAATTCATGATTCATGATTTAATTCATCATACCCGATTCATGATTCATGATTCATGATTCAATTCATGATTCATGATTCAATTCATGATTCAATTCAAGATTCATGATTCAATTCATGATTCATGATTCATGATTCAATTCATGATTCATGATTCATGATTCAAGGTTTATGATTTAATTCATGATTTATGATTCGATTCATGATTCATGAATCATGATTCGATTTATGATTCATGATTCATGAATCATGATTCGATTTATGATTCATGATTCATGAATCATAATTCAATTCATGATTCATGATTGAAATCATGATTCATGATTCAATTCATGATTCATGACTCAATTCATGATTCGTGATTCAATTCATGATTCATGATTCAATTCATGATTCAATTCATGATTCATGATTCATGATTCAATTCATGATTCAATTTATGATTTATGATTCAATATATGATTCAATTCATGATTCATGATTCAATTCATGATTCATGATTTAATTCATGATTCATGATTTAATTCATGATTCATGATTTATAATTCAATTCATGTCTCATGATTCATGATTCAATTCATGACTCATGATTCAATTCATGATTCATGATTAAATTCATGATTCATGATTTAATTCATGATTCATTTAATGATTCATGATTTATGATTTAATTCATGATTTATGATTCGATTCATGATTCATGATTCATGAATCATGATTAGATTCATGATTCATGATTCATAAATCATGGTTCAATTCATGATTCATGAATCATGATTCAATTCATGATTCATGATTCATAAATCATGATTCGATTCATGATTCGATTTATGATTCAATTTATGATTCAATTCATGAATCAAGATTTGATTCATGATTTATGATTCATTTCATGATTCATGATTCAATATATGATTGAATTCATGATTCATGATTGAATTCATGATTCATGATTCAATTCATGATTCATGATTCAATTCATGATTCATGATTCAATTCATGATTCATGATTCATGATTCAATTCTTGATTCATGATTCATTATTCGATTCATGATTCATGATTCATGATTCAATTCATAATTCATGATTCATGATGTAATTCATGACTCATGATTCAATTCATGATTCATTTCATGATTCATGGTTTATGATTCATGATTTATAATTCAATTCATGATTCAATTCATGATTCCTGATTCATTTCATGATTCATTAATCAATTCATGATTCAAATCATGATTCATGATTCAATTAATGATTCATGATTCATGATTCAATTTATGATTCATCATTCATTATTCAATTCATGATTCATGATTCATGATTCAATTTATCATTCATGATTCAATATATGATTCAATCCATGAATTATGATTCAATTCATGATTCATGATTTAATTCATGATTCATTTAATGATTCATGATTTATGATTCAATTCATGATTTATGATTCGATTCATGATTCATAATTCATAAATCATGATTCAATACATGATTCATGATTCAATATATGATTCAATCCATGAATTATGATTCAATTCATGATTCATGATTCAATTCATGATTCATGATTTAATTCATGATTCATTTAATGATTCATGATTTATGATTCAATTCATGATTTATGATTCGATTCATGATTCATAATTCATAAATCATGATTCGATTCATGATTCATGATTCGATTCATGATTTAATTCATGATTCATGATTCAATATATGATTCAATTCATGATTCATGATTTAAATCATAATTCATGATTCATGATTCAATTCTTGAGTCATGATTCATGATTCAATTCATGATTCATGATTCAATTAATGATTCATGATTCATGATTCAATTCTTGATTCATGATTCATTATTCGATTCATGATTCATGATTCATGATTCAATTTATGATTCCCGATTCATGATTCATGAATCATGATTCGATTTATGATTCATGATTCATGAATCATGATTCGATTTATGATTCATGATTCATGAATCATAATTCAATTCATGATTCATGATTGAAATCATGATTCATGATTCAATTCATGATTCATGACTCAATTCATGATTCGTGATTCAATTCATGATTCATGATTAAATTCATGATTCAATTCATGATTCATGATTCATGATTCAATTCATGATTCAATTTATGATTTATGATTCAATATATGATTCAATTCATGATTCATGATTCAATTCATGATTCATGATTTAATTCATGATTCATGATTTAATTCATGATTCATGATTTATGATTCAATTCATGTCTCATGATTCATGATTCAATTCATGACTCATGATTCAATTCATGATTCATGATTAAATTCATGATTCATGATTTAATTCATGATTTATTTAATGATTCATGATTTATGATTCAATTCATGATTTATGATTCGATTCATGATTCATGATTCATGAATCATGATTCGATTCATGATTCATGATTCATAAACCATGGTTCAATTCATGATTCATGAATCATGATTAGATTCATGATTCATGATTCATAAATCATGGTTCGATTCATGATTCATGAATCATGATTCAATTCATGATTCATGATTCATAAATCATGATTCGATTCATGATTCGATTTATGATTCAATTTATGATTCAATTCATGAATCAAGATTTGATTCATGATTTATGATTCATTTCATGATTCATGATTCAATATATGATTGAATTCATGATTCATGATTTAAATCATAATTCATGATTCAATTCATGATTCATGATTCAATTCTTGATTCATGATTCATTATTCGATTCATGATTCATGATTCATGATTCAATTCATAATTCATGATTCATGATGTAATTCATGACTCATGATTCAATTCATGATTCATTTCATGATTAATGGTTTATGATTCATGATTTATAATTCAATTCATGATTCAATTCATGATTCATGATTCATTTCATGATTCATTAATCAATTCATGATTCAAATCATGATTCATGATTCAATTAATGATTCATGATTCAATTTATGATTCATCATTCATTATTCAATTCATGATTCATGATTCATGATTCAATTCATCATTCATGATTCAATATATGATTCAATCCATGAATTATGATTCAATTCAAGATTCATGATTTAATTCATGATTCATTTAATGATTCATGATTTATGATTCAATTCATGATTTATGATTCGATTCATGATTCATAATTCATAAATCATGATTCGATTCATGATTCATGATTCAATATATGATTCAATCCATGAATTATGATTCAATTCATGATTCATGATTTAATTCATGATTCATTTAATGATTCATGATTTATGATTCAATTCATGATTTATGATTCGATTCATGATTCATAATTCATAAATCATGATTCGATTCATGATTCATGATTCAATATATGATTCAATCCATGAATTATGATTCAATTAATGATTCATGATTTAATTCATGATTCATTTAATGATTCATGATTTATGATTCAATTCATGATTTATGATTCGATTCATGATTCATAATTCATAAATCATGATTCGATTCATGATTCGATTCATGATTTAATTCAAGATTCATGATTCAATATATGATTCAATTCATGATTCATGATTTAAATCATAATTCATGATTCATGATTCAATTCTTGAGTCATGATTCATGATTCAATTCATGATTCATGATTCAATTAATGATTCATGATTCATGATTCAATTCTTGATTCATGATTCATTATTCGATTCATGATTCATGATTCATGATTCAATTTATGATTCCTGATTCATGATTCATGATTCAATTCATGATTCATGATTCATGATTCAAATCATGATTCATGATTCATTATTCAATTCATGATTCATGATTCAATTCATGATTCATGATTCAATTCATGATTCATGATTCATGATTCAATTCATGATTCATGATTCATGATTTAATTCATGACTCATGATTCATGATTCATGATTTATGATTTAATTCATGATTTATGATTCAATTCATGATTCATGATTCATAATTCATGATTCAATTTATGATTTATGATTCATGAATCATGATTCGATTCATGATTCATGACTCATGATTCAATTCATGATTCATGATTCATTTCATGATTCATTAATCAATTCATGATTCAATTCATGATTCATGATTCAATTCATCATTCATGATTCAATATATGATTCAATTCATCATTCATGATTCAAATCATGATTCATGATTCATGACTCAATTCATGATTCATGATTCAATTGATGATTCATGATTCATGATTCAATTCATGATTCAATTCATGATTCGATTTATGATTTATGATTCGATTCATGATTCATTTCATGATTCATGATTCAATATATAATTCAATTGATGATTCATGATTCATGATTAATTTCATGATTTCTGATTCATGATTCATGATTCAATACATGATTCATGATTCAATTCATGATTCAATTCATGATTCAATTCATGATTCATGATTCATAATTCAATTCATAATTCAATTCATGATTCAATTCATGATTCAATTCATGATTCATGATTCATAATTCAATTCATAATTCATGATTCGTAATTCATGATTCAATTCCTGATTCATGATTCAATTCATGATTCATGATGTAATTCATGACTCATGATTCAATTCATGATTCATTTCATGATTTCAATTCATCAGTCATGATTCATGATTCAATTCATCATTCATGATTTAATTCATCATACCTGATTCATGATTCATGATTCAATTCATGATTCATGATTGAATTCATGATTGAATTCATGATTCATGATTGAATTCATGATTCATGATTCATGATTCAATTCATGATTCATGATTCATGATTCAAGATTTATGATTTAATTCATGATTTATGATTCGATTCATGATTCATGAATCATGATTCGATTTATGATTCATGATTCATGAATCATGATTCGATTTATGATTCATGATTCATGAATCATGATTCGATTCATGATTCATGATTCATGATTCAATTCATGATTCATGATTCATGATTTGATTCATGATTCATGATTCATGATTCAATTCATGAATCATGATTCAATTCATGATTCATGATTCAATTCATGATTCGTGATTCAATTCATGATTCATGATTCAATTCATGATTCAATTCACGATTCATCATTCAATTCATGATTCATGATTTAATTCATGATTCATGATTCATTTCATGACTCATGATTCATGATTCATGATTCATGATTTAATTCATGATTCATGATTCAATTCATGATCCATTTCATGATTCATTATTTATGATTCAATTCATGATTTATGATTTGATTCATGATTCATGAATCATGATTCGATTCATGATTCATAATTCATAAATCATGATTCGATTATGATTCATGATTCATGAATCTTGATTCGATTCATGATTCATGATTTGATTCATGATTCCTGATTCAATTCATGATTCATGATTCAATTCATGATTAATAATTCATGATTCAAATCATGACTCATGATTCAATTCATGATTCATGATTCAATTCATGATCCATTTCATGATTCATTATTTATGATTCAATTCATGATTTATGATTCGATTCATGATTCATAATTCATAAATCATGATTCGATTATGATTCATAAATTCATGAATCTTGATTCAATTCATGATTTATGATTCGATTCATGATTCATAATTCATAAATCATGATTCGATTATGATTCATAAATTCATGAATCTTGATTCGATTCATGATTCATGATTCATGATTTGATTCATAAATCATGATTCATGATTTATGATTCAATTGATGATTCCTGATTCAATTCATGATTCATGATTCAATTCATGATTCATGATTCAATTCATGATTCATGATTCATGATTCAATTCATGATTCATGATTCATTATTCAATTCATGATTCATGATTCAATTCATGATTCATGATTCATGATTCAATTCATGATTAATGATTCATGATTTAATTCATGATTTATGATTCGATTCATGATTCATGATTCATAATTCATGATTCGATTTATGATTTATGATTCATGAATCATGATTCGATTCATGATTCATGACTCATGATTCAATTCATGATTCATGATTCATTTCATGATTCATTAATCAATTCATGATTCAATTCATGATTCATGATTCAATTCATCATTCATGATTCAATATATGATTCAATTCATCATTCATGATTCAAATCATGATTCATGATTCATGACTCAATTCATGATTCATGATTCAATTCATGATTCATGATTCATGATTCAATTCATGATTCATGATTCATGATTCATGATTCAATACATGATTCATGATTCAATTCATGATTCAATTCATGATTCAATTCATGATTCAATTCATGATTCATGATTCATAATTCAATTCATAATTCAATTCATGATTCAATTCATGATTCAATTCATGATTCATGATTCATAATTCAATTCATAATTCATGATTCATATTTCATGATTCAATTCATGATTCATGATTCAATTTATGATTCATGATGTAATTCATGACTCATGATTCAATTCATGATTCATTTCATGATTTCAATTCATCAGTCATGATTCATGATTCAATTCATCATTCATGATTTAATTCATCATACCTGATTCATGATTCATGATTCAATTCATGATTCATGATTGAATTCATGATTAAATTCATGATTCATGATTGAATTCATGATTCATGATTCATGATTCAATTCATGATTCATGATTCATGATTCAAGATTTATGATTTAATTCATGATTTATGATTCGATTCATAATTCATGAATCATGATTCGATTTATGATTCATGATTCATGAATCATGATTCGATTCATGATTTAATTCATGATTCATGATTCATTTCATGACTCATGATTCATGATTTGATTCATGATTCATGATTCATGATTCATGATTCATGATTCATGATTCAATTCATGATTCATGATTCATGATTTGATTCATGATTCATGATTCATGATTCAATTCATGAATCATGATTTAATTCATGATTCATGATTCAATTCATGATTCGTGATTCAATTCATGATTCATGATTCAATTCATGATTCAATTCACGATTCATCATTCAATTCATGATTCATGATTTAATTCATGATTCATGATTCATTTCATGACTCATGATTCATGATTCATGATTCATGATTTAATTCATGATTCATGATTCAATTCATGATCCATTTCATGATTCATTATTTATGATTCAATTCATGATTTATGATTTGATTCATGATTCATGAATCATGATTCGATTCATGATTCATAATTCATAAATCATGATTCGATTATGATTCATGATTTATGAATCTTGATTCGATTCATGATTCATGATTCATGATTTGATTCATGATTCCTGATTCAATTCATGATTCATGATTCAATTCATGATTAATAATTCATGATTCAAATCATGACTCATGATTCAATTCATGATTCATGATTCAATTCATGATCCATTTCATGATTCATTATTTATGATTCAATTCATGATTTATGATTCGATTCATGATTCATAATTCATAAATCATGATTCGATTATGATTCATGATTCATGAATCTTGATTCGATTCATGATTCATGATTCATGATTTGATTCATGATTCATGATTCATGATTCAATTCATGATTCATGATTCAATTCATGATTCATGATTCAATTCATGATTCATGATTCAATTCATGATTCATGATTCGTTATTCAATTCATGATTCATGATTCAATTCATGATTCATGATTCATGATTCAATTCATGATTCATGATTCATGATTTAATTCATGACTCATGATTCATGATTCATGATTTATGATTTAATTCATGATTTATGATTCGATTCATGATTCATGATTCATAATTCATGATTCGATTTATGATTTATGATTCATGAATCATGATTCAATTCATAATTCATGATTCATGACTCATGATTCATTAATCAATTCATGATTCAATTCATGATTCATGATTCAATTCATCATTCATGATTCAATATATGATTCAATTCATCATTCATGATTCAAATCATGATTCATGATTCATGACTCAATTCATGATTTATGATTCAATTCATGATTCATGATTCATGATTCAATTCATGATTCATGATTCAATTCATGATTTGATTTATGATTTATGATTCGATTCATGATTCATTTCATGATTCATGATTCAATATATAATTCAATTGATGATTCATGATTCATGATTCAATTCTTGATTCATGATTCATTATTCGATTCATGATTCATGATTCATGATTAATTTCATGATTACTGATTCATGATTCATGATTCAATACATGATTCATGATTCAATTCATGATTCAATTCATGATTCAATTCATGATTCATAATTCAATTCATAATTCAATTCATGATTCAATTCATGATTCAATTCATGATTCATGATTCATAATTCAATTCATAATTCATGATTCATTATTCATGATTCAATTCATGATTCATGATTCAATTCATGATTCATGATGTAATTCATGACTCATGATTCAATTCATGATTCATTTCATGATTTCAATTCATCAGTCATGATTCACGATTCAATTCATCATTCATGATTTAATTCATCATACCTGATTCATGATTCATGATTGAATTCATGATTCAAGATTCAATTCATGATTCAATTCATGATTCATGATTGAATTCATGATTCATGATTCATGATTCAATTCATGATTCATGATTCATGATTCAATTCATCATTCATGATTCAATCCATGAATTATGATTCAATTCATGATTCATGATTCATGATTTAATTCATGATTCATGATTTAATTCATCATACCCGATTCATGATTCATGATTCATGATTCAATTCATGATTCATGATTCAATTCATGATTCAATTCAAGATTCATGATTCAATTCATGATTCATGATTCATGATTCAAGGTTTATGATTTAATTCATGATTTATGATTCGATTCATGATTCATGAATCATGATTCGATTTATGATTCATGAATCATGATTCGATTTATGATTCATGATTCATGAATCATAATTCAATTCATGATTCATGATTGAAATCATGATTCATGATTCAATTCATGATTCATGACTCAATTCATGATTCGTGATTCAATTCATGATTCATGATTCAATTCATGATTCAATTCATGATTCATGATTCAATTCATGATTCAATTTATGATTTATGATTCAATATATGATTCAATTCATGATTCATGATTCAATTCATGATTCATGATTTAATTCATGATTCATGATTTAATTCATTATTCATTATTTATGATTCAATTCATGTCTCATGATTCATGATTCAATTCATGACTCATGATTCAATTCATGATTCATGATTAAACTCATGATTCATGATTTAATTCATGATTCATTTAATGATTCATGATTTATGATTCAATTCATGATTTATGATTCGATTCATGATTCATGATTCATGAATCATGATTCGATTCATGATTCATGATTCATAAACCATGGTTCGATTCATGATTCATGAATCATGATTAGATTCATGATTCATGATTCAAAAATCATGGTTCGATTCATGATTCATGAATCATGATTCAATTCATGATTCATGATTCATAAATCATGATTCGATTCATGATTCATGATTCGATTTATGATTCAATTTATGATTCAATTCCTGAATCAAGATTTGATTCATGATTTATGATTCATTTCATGATTCATGATTCAATATATGATTGAATTCATGATTCATGATTTAAATCATAATTAATGATTCATGATTTAATTCTTGATTCATGATTGAATTCATGATTCATGATTCAATTCATGATTCATGATTCAATTCATGATTCATGATTCATGATTCAATTCTTGATTCATGATTCATTATTCGATTCATGATTTATGATTCATGATTCAATTCATAATTCATGATTCATGATGTAATTCATGACTCATGATTCAATTCATGATTCATTTCATGATTCATGGTTTATGATTCATGATTTATAATTCAATTCATGATTCAATTCATGATTCATGATTCATTTCATGATTCATTAATCAATTCATGATTTAAATCATGATTCATGATTCAATTTATGATTCATCATTCATTATTCAATTCATGATTCATGATTCATGATTCAATTCATCATTCATGATTCAATATATGATTCAATCCATGAATTATGATTCAATTCATGATTCATGATTTAATTCATGATTCATTTAATGATTCATGATTTATGATTGAATTCATGATTTATGATTCGATTCATGATTCATAATTCATAAATCATGATTCGATTCATGATTCATGATTCAATATATGATTCAATCAATGAATTATGATTCAATTCATGATTCATGATTTAATTCATGATTCATTTAATGATTCATGATTTATGATTCAATTCATGATTTATGATTCGATTCATGATTCATAATTCATAAATCATGATTCGATTCATGATTCATGATTCGATTCATGATTTAATTCATGATTCATGATTCAATATATGATTCAATTCATGATTTAAATCATAATTCATGATTCATGATTCAATTCTTGATTCATGATTCATGATTCAATTCATGATTCATGATTCAATTAATGATTCATGATTCATGATTCAATTCTTGATTCATGATTCATTATTCGATTCATGATTCATGATTCAATTTATGATTCCTGATTCATGATTCATGATTCAATTCATGATTCATGATTCATGATTCAATTCATGATTCATGATTCATTATTCAATTCATGATTCATGATTCAATTCATGATTCATGATTCATGATTCAATTCATGATTCATGATTTAATTCATGACTCATGATTCATGATTCATGATTTATGATTTAATTCATGATTTATGATTCGATTCATGATTCATGATTCATAATTCATGATTCGATTTATGATTTATGATTCATGAATCATGATTCGATTCATGATTCATGACTCATGATTCAATTCATGATTCATGATTCATTTCATGATTCATTAATCAATTCATGATTCAATTCATGATTCATGATTCAATTCATCATTCATGATTCAATATATGATTCAATTCATCATTCATGATTCAAATCATGATTCATGATTCATGACTCAATTCATGATTCATGATTCAATTCATGATTCATGATTCATGATTCAATTCATGATTCATGATTCAATTCATGATTCGAGTTATGATTTATGATTCGATTCATGATTTATTTCATGATTCATGATTCAATATATAATTCAATTGATGATTCATGATTCATGATTCAATTCTTGATTCATGATTCATTATTCGATTCATGATTCATGATTCATGATTAATTTCATGATTACTGATTCATGATTTATGATTCATGATTCAATACATGATTCATGATTCAATTCATGATTCAATTCATGATTCAATTCATGATTCATGATTCATAATTCAATTCATAATTCAATTCATGATTCAATTCATGATTCAATTCATGATTCATGATTCATAATTCAATTCATAATTCATGATTCATGATTCATGATTCAATTCATGAATTATGATTCAATTCATGATTCATGATGTAATTCATGACTCATGATTCAATTCATAATTCATTTCATGATTTCAATTCATCAGTCATGATTCATGATTCAATTCATCATTCATGATTTAATTCATCATACCTGATTCATGATTCATGATTCAATTCATGATTCATGATTGAATTCATGATTCAATTCATGATTCATGATTCAATTCATGATTCATGATTCATGATTCAATTCATGATTCATGATTCATGATTCAAGATTTATGATTTAATTCATGATTTATGATTCGATTCATGATTCATGAATCATGATTCGATTTATGATTCATGATTCATGAATCATGATTCGATTTATGATTCATGATTCATGAATCATGATTCGATTCATGATTCATGATTCATGATTCAATTCATGATTCATGATTTGATTCATGATTCATGATTCAATTCATGAATCATGATTCAATTCATGATTCATGATTCAATTCATGATTCGTGATTCAATTCATGATTCATGATTCAATTCATGATTCAATTCATGATTCATCATTCAATTCATGATTCATGATTTAATTCATGATTCATGATTCATTTCATGATTCGTGATTCAATTCATGATTCATGATTCAATTCATGATTCAATTCATGATTCATCATTCAATTCATGATTCATGATTTAATTCATGATTCATGATTCATTTCATGACTCATGATTCATGATTCATGATTCATGATTTAATTCATGATTCATGATTCAATTCATGATCCATTTCATGATTCATGATTTATGATTCAATTCATGATTTATGATTCGATTCATGATTCATGATTCATGAATCATGATTCGATTCATGATTCATGATTCATAAACCATGGTTCGATTCATGATTCATGAATCATGATTAGATTCATGATTCATGATTCATAAATCATGGTTCGATTCATGATTCATGAATCATGATTCAATTCATGATTCATGATTCATAAATCATGATTCGATTCATGATTCATGATTCGATTTATGATTCAATTTATGATTCAATTCATGAATCAAGATTTGATTCATGATTTATGATTCATTTCATGATTCATGATTCAATATATGATTGAATTCATGATTCATGATTTAAATCATAATTCATGATTCATGATTTAATTCTTGATTCATGATTGAATTCATGATTCATGATTCAATTCATGATTCATGATTCAATTCATGATTCATGATTCATGATTCAATTCTTGATTCATGATTCATTATTCGATTCATGATTCATGATTCATGATTCAATTCATAATTCATGATTCATGATGTAATTCATGACTCATGATTCAATTCATGATTCATTTAATGATTCATGGTTTATGATTCATGATTTATAATTCAATTCATGATTCAATTCATGATTCATGATTCATTTCATGATTCATTAATCAATTCATGATTTAAATCATGATTCATGATTCAATTTATGATTCATCATTCATTATTCAATTCATGATTCATGATTCATGATTCAATTCATCATTCATGATTCAATATATGATTCAATCCATGAATTATGATTCAATTCATGATTCATGATTTAATTCATGATTCATTTAATGATTCATGATTTATGATTCAATTCATGATTTATGATTCGATTCATGATTCATAATTCATAAATCATGATTCGATTCATGATTCATGATTCAATATATGATTCAATCAATGAATTATGATTCAATTCATGATTCATGATTTAATTCATGATTCATTTAATGATTCATGATTTATGATTCAATTCATGATTTATGATTCGATTCATGATTCATAATTCATAAATCATGATTCGATTCATGATTCATGATTCGATTCATGATTTAATTCATGATTCATGATTCAATATATGATTCAATTCATGATTTAAATCATAATTCATGATTCATGATTCAATTCTTGATTCATGATTCATGATTCAATTCATGATTCATGATTCAATTAATGATTCATGATTCATGATTCAATTCTTGATTCATGATTCATTATTCGATTCATGATTCATGATTCAATTTATGATTCCTGATTCCTGATTCATGATTCAATTCATGATTCATGATTCATGATTCAATTCATGATTCATGATTCATTATTCATTTCATGATTCATGATTCAATTCATGATTCATGATTCATGATTCAATTCATGATTCATGATTCATGATTTAATTCATGACTCATGATTCATGATTCATGATTTATGATTTAATTCATGATTTATGATTCGATTCATGATTCATGATTCATAATTCATGATTCGATTTATGATTTATGATTCATGAATCATGATTCGATTCATGATTCATGACTCATGATTCAATTCATGATTCATGATTCATTTCATGATTCATTAATCAATTCATGATTCAATTCATGATTCATGATTCAATTCATCATTCATGATTCAATATATGATTCAATTCATCATTCATGATTCAAATCATTATTCATGATTCATGACTCAATTCATGATTCATGATTCAATTCATGATTCATGATTCATGATTCAATTCATGATTCATGATTCATGATTCAATTCATGATTCATGATTCAATTCATGATTCGAGTTATGATTTATGATTCGATTCATGATTCATTTCATGATTCATGATTCAATATATAATTCAATTGATGATTCATGATTCATGATTCAATTCTTGATTCATGATTCATTATTCGATTCATGATTCATGATTCATGATTAATTTCATGATTACTGATTCATGATTCATGATTCATGATTCAATACATGATTCATGATTCAATACATGATTCATGATTCAATTCATGATTCAATTCATGATTCAATTCATGATTCAATTCATGATTCATGATTCATAATTCAATTCATAATTCAATTCATGATTCAATTCATGATTCAATTCATGATTCATGATTCATAATTCAATTCATAATTCATGATTCATGATTCATGATTCAATTCATGAATTATGATTCAATTCATGATTCATGATGTAATTCATGACTCATGATTCAATTCATAATTCATTTCATGATTTCAATTCATCAGTCATGATTCATGATTCAATTCATCATTCATGATTTAATTCATCATACCTGATTCATGATTCATGATTCAATTCATGATTCATGATTGAATTCATGATTCAATTCATGATTCATGATTGAATTCATGATTCATGATTCATGATTCAATTCATGATTCATGATTCATGATTCAAGATTTATGATTTAATTCATGATTTATGATTCGATTCATGATTCATGAATCATGATTCGATTTATGATTCATGATTCATGAATCATGATTCGATTTATGATTCATGATTCATGAATCATGATTCGATTCATGATTCATGATTCATGATTCAATTCATGATTCATGATTTGATTCATGATTCATGATTCAATTCATGAATCATGATTCAATTCATGATTCATGATTCAATTCATGATTCGTGATTCAATTCATGATTCATGATTCAATTCATGATTCAATTCATGATTCATCATTCAATTCATGATTCATGATTTAATTCATGATTCATGATTCATTTCATGACTCATGATTCATGATTCATGATTCATGATTTAATTCATGATTCATGATTCAATTCATGATCCATTTCATGATTCATTATTTATGATTCAATTCATGATTTATGATTTGATTCATGATTCATAAATCATGATTCGATTCATGATTCATAATTCATAAATCATGATTCGATTATGATTCATGATTCATGAATCTTGATTCGATTCATGATTCATGATTCATGATTTGATTCATGATTCCTGATTCAATTCATGATTCAATTCATGATTCATGATTCAATTCATGATTAATGATTCATGATTCAAATCATGACTCATGATTCAATTCATGATTCATGATTCAATTCATGATCCATTTCATGATTCATTATTTATGATTGAATTCATGATTCATGATTTAAATCATAATTCATGATTCATGATTTAATTCTTGATTCATGATTGAATTCATGATTCATGATTCAATTCATGATTCATGATTCAATTCATGATTCATGATTCAATTCTTGATTCATGATTCATTATTCGATTCATGATTCATGATTCATGATTCAATTCATAATTCATGATTCATGATGTAATTCATGACTCATGATTCAATTCATGATTCATTTAATGATTCATGGTTTATGATTCATGATTTATAATTCAATTCATGATTCAATTCATGATTCATGATTCATTTCATGATTCATTAATCAATTCATGATTTAAATCATGATTCATGATTCAATTTATGATTCATCATTCATTATTCAATTCATGATTCATGATTCATGATTCAATTCATCATTCATGATTCAATATATGATTCAATCCATTAATTATGATTCAATTCATGATTCATGATTTAATTCATGATTCATTTAATGATTCATGATTTATGATTCAATTCATGATTTATGATTCGATTCATGATTCATAATTCATAAATCATGATTCGATTCATGATTCATGATTCAATATATGATTCAATCAATGAATTATGATTCAATTCATGATTCATGATTTAATTCATGATTCATTTAATGATTCATGATTTATGATTCAATTCATGATTTATGATTCGATTCATGATTCATAATTCATAAATCATGATTCGATTCATGATTCATGATTCGATTCATGATTTAATTCATGATTCATGATTCAATATATGATTCAATTCATGATTTAAATCATAATTCATGATTCATGATTCAATTCTTGATTCATGATTCATGATTCAATTCATGATTCATGATTCAATTAATGATTCATGATTCATGATTCAATTCTTGATTCATGATTCATTATTCGATTCATGATTCATGATTCAATTTATGATTCCTGATTCCTGATTCATGATTCAATTCATGATTCATGATTCATGATTCAATTCATGATTCATGATTCATTATTCATTTCATGATTCATGATTCAATTCATGATTCATGATTCATGATTCAATTCATGATTCATGATTCATGATTTAATTCATGACTCATGATTCATGATTCATGATTTATGATTTAATTCATGATTTATGATTCGATTCATGATTCATGATTCATAATTCATGATTCGATTTATGATTTATGATTCATGAATCATGATTCGATTCATGATTCATGACTCATGATTCAATTCATGATTCATGATTCATTTCATGATTTATGATTTAATTCATGATTTATGATTCGATTCATGATTCATGATTCATAATTCATGATTCGATTTATGATTTATGATTCATGAATCATGATTCGATTCATGATTCATGACTCATGATTCAATTCATGATTCATGATTCATTTCATGATTCATTAATCAATTCATGATTCAATTCATGATTCATGATTCAATTCATCATTCATGATTCAATATATGATTCAATTCATCATTCATGATTCAAATCATTATTCATGATTCATGACTCAATTCATGATTCATGATTCAATTCATGATTCATGATTCATGATTCAATTCATGATTCATGATTCAATTCATGATTCGAGTTATGATTTATGATTCGATTCATGATTCATTTCATGATTCATGATTCAATATATAATTCAATTGATGATTCATGATTCATGATTCAATTCTTGATTCATGATTCATTATTCAATACATGATTCATGATTCAATACATGATTCATGATTCAATTCATGATTCAATTCATGATTCAATTCATGATTCATGATTCATAATTCAATTCATAATTCAATTCATGATTCAATTCATGATTCAATTCATGATTCATGATTCATAATTCAATTCATAATTCATGATTCATGATTCATGATTCAATTCATGAATTATGATTCAATTCATGATTCATGATGTAATTCATGACTCATGATTCAATTCATAATTCATTTCATGATTTCAATTCATCAGTCATGATTCATGATTCAATTCATCATTCATGATTTAATTCATCATACCTGATTCATGATTCATGATTCAATTCATGATTCATGATTGAATTCATGATTCAATTCATGATTCATGATTGAATTCATGATTCATGATTCATGATTCAATTCATGATTCATGATTTAAGATTTATGATTTAATTCATGATTTATGATTCGATTCATGATTCATGAATCATGATTCGATTTATGATTCATGATTCATGAATCATGATTCGATTTATGATTCATGATTCATGAATCATGATTCGATTCATGATTCATGATTCATGATTCAATTCATGATTCATGATTTGATTCATGATTCATGATTCAATTCATGAATCATGATTCAATTCATGATTCATGATTCAATTCATGATTCGTGATTCAATTCATGATTCAATTCATGATTCATCATTCAATTCATGATTCATGATTTAATTCATGATTCATGATTCATTTCATGACTCATGATTCATGATTCATGATTCATGATTTAATTCATGATTCATGATTCAATTCATGATCCATTTCATGATTCATTATTTATGATTCAATTCATGATTTATGATTTGATTCATGATTCATAAATCATGATTCGATTCATGATTCATAATTCATAAATCATGATTCGATTATGATTCATGATTCATGAATCTTGATTCGATTCATGATTCATGATTCATGATTTGATTCATGATTCCTGATTCAATTCATGATTCAATTCATGATTCATGATTCAATTCATGATTAATGATTCATGATTCAAATCATGACTCATGATTCAATTCATGATTCATGATTCAATTCATGATCCATTTCATGATTCATTATTTATGAATCAATTCATGATTTATGATTTGATTCATGATTTATGAATCATGATTCGATTCATGATTCATAATTCATAAATCATGATTCGATTATGATTCATGATTCATGAATCTTGATTCGATTCATGATTCATGATTCATGATTTGATTCATGATTCATGATTCATGATTCATGATTCAATTCATGATTCCTGATTCAATTCATGATTCATGATTCAATTCATGATTCATGATTCAATTCATGATTCATGATTCATGATTCAATTCATGATTCATGATTCATGATTCAATTCATGATTCATTATTCAATTCATGATTCATGATTCAATTCATCATTCATGATTCAATTCATGATTCATGATTCAATTCATGATTCGTGATTCAATTCATGATTCATGATTCAATTCATGATTCAATTCATGATTCATCATTCAATTCATGATTCATGATTTAATTCATGATTCATGATTCATTTCATGACTCATGATTCATGATTCATGATTCATGATTTAATTCATGATTCAAGATTCAATTCATGATCCATTTCATGATTCATTATTTATGATTCAATTCATGATTTATGATTTGATTCATGATTCATAAATCATGATTCGATTCATGATTCATAATTCATAAATCATGATTCGATTATGATTCATGATTCATGAATCTTGATTCGATTCATGATTCATGATTCATGATTTGATTCATGATTCCTGATTCAATTCATGATTCATGATTCAATTCATGATTCATGATTCAATTCATGATTAATGATTCATGATTCAAATCATGACTCATGATTCAATTCATGATTCATGATTCAATTCATGATCCATTTCATGATTCATTATTTATGATTCAATTCATGATTTATGATTTGATTCATGATTTATGAATCATGATTCGATTCATGATTCATAATTCATAAATCATGATTCGATTATGATTCATGATTCATGAATCTTGATTCGATTCATGATTCATGATTCATGATTTGATTCATGATTCATGATTCATGATTCATGATTCAATTCATGATTCCTGATTCAATTCATGATTCATGATTCAATTCATGATTCATGATTCAATTCATGATTCATGATTCATGATTCAATTCATGATTCATGATTCATGATTCAATTCATGATTCATTATTCAATTCATGATTCATGATTCAATTCATCATTCATGATTCAATTCATGATTCATGATTCATGATTCAATTCATGATTCATGATTCATGATTTAATTCATGACTCATGATTCATGATTCATGATTTATGATTTAATTTATGATTTTTGATTTGATTCATGATTCATGATTCATAATTCATGATTCGATTTATGATTTATGATTCATGAATCATGATTCGATTCATGATTCATGACTCATGATTCAATTCATGATTCATGATTCATTTCATGATTCATGATTCAATTCATCATTCATGATTCAATATATGATTCAATTCATCATTCATGATTCAAATCATGATTCATGATTCATGACTCAATTCATGATTCATGATTCAATTCATGATTCGATTTATGATTTATGATTCGATTCATGATTCATTTCATGATTCATGATTCAATATATAATTCAATTGATGATTCATGATTCATGATTCAATTCTTGATTCATGATTCATTATTCGATTCATGATTCATGATTCATGATTAATTTCATGATTACTGATTCATGATTCATGATTCAATACATGATTCATGATTCAATTCATGATTCAATTCATGATTCAATTCATGATTCAATTCATGATTCATAATTCAATTCATAATTCAATTCATGATTCAATTCATGATTCAATTCATGATTCATGATTCATAATTCAATTCATAATTCATGATTCATGATTCAATTCATGATTCATGATTCAATTCATGATTCATGATGTAATTCATGACTCATGATTCAATTCATGATTCATTTCATGATTTCAATTCATCAGTCATGATTGATGATTCAATTCATCATTCATGATTTAATTCATCATACCTGATTCATGATTCATGATTGAATTCATGATTCATGATTGAATTCATGATTCAATTCATGATTCATGATTGAATTCATGATTCATGATTGAATTCATGATTCATGATTCATGATTCAATTCATGATTCATGATTCATGATTTAAGATTTATGATTTAATTCATGATTTATGATTCGATTCATGATTCATGAATCATGATTCGATTTATGATTCATGATTCATGAATCATGATTCGATTTATGATTCATGATTCATGAATCATGATTCGATTAATGATTCATGATTCATGATTCAATTCATGATTTGATTCATGATTCATGATTCAATTCATGATCCATTTCATGATTCATTATTTATGATTCAATTCATGATTTATGATTTGATTCATGATTCATGAATCATGATTCGATTATGATTCATGATTCATGAATCTTGATTCGATTCATGATTCATGATTTGATTCATGATTCATGATTCATGATTCAATTCATGATTCCTGATTCAATTCATGATTCATGATTCAATTCATGATTCATGATTCAATTCATGATTCATGATTCATGATTCAATTCATGAATCATGATTCGTGATTCAAATCATGACTCATGATTTAATTCATGATTCATTTAATGATTCATGATTTATGATTCAATTCATGATTTATGATTCCATTTATTATTCATGATTCATGAATCATGATTCGATTCATGATTCATGATTCATAAATCATGGTTCGATTCATGAATCATGATTCGATTCATGATTCATGATTCATAAATCATGGTTCGATTCATGATTCATGAATCATGATTCAATTCATGATTCATGATTCATAAATCATGATTCGATTCATGATTCATGATTCGATTTATGATTCAATTCATGATTCAAATCATGATTCATGATTCAATTAATTATTCATGATTCATGATTCTAATCTTGATTCATTATTCGATTCATGATTCATGATTCATTTCATGATTCCTGATTCCTGATTCATGATTCATGATTCAATACATGATTCATGATTTAATTCATGATTCAATTCATGATTCAATTCATAATTCATGATTCATGATTCATGATTCAATTCATGATTCATGATTCCATTCATGATTCATGATTCATGATGTAATTCATGACTCATGATTCAATTCATGATTCATTTCATGATTCATGATTTATAATTCAATTCATGATTCAATTCATGATTCATGATTCATTTCATGATTTATTAATCAATTCATGATTAAATTCATGATTCATGATTCATTTCATGATTCATGATTCAATATATGATTCAATCCATGAATTATAATTCAATTCATGAGTCATGATTCAATTTATGATTCATGATTCAATTCATGATTCATGATTCATGATTCAATTCATCATTCATGATTCAATATATGATTCAATCCATGAATTATGATTCAATTCATGATTCATGATTTAATTCATGATTCATGATTCATGATTTAATTCATGATTCATGATTTAATTCATCATACCTGATTCCTGATTCAATTCATGATTCATGATTCAATTCATGATTCATGATTCAATTCATGATTCATGATTCAATTCATGATTCATGATTCATGATTCAATTCATGATTTATGATTCATGATTCAATTCATGATTCATGATTTAATTCATGACTCATGATTCATGATTCATGATTTATGATTTAATTCATGATTTATGATTCGATTCATGATTCATGATTCATAATTCATGATTCGATTTATGATTTATGATTCATGAATCATGATTCGATTCATGATTCATGACTCATGATTCAATTCATGATTCATGATTCATTTCATGATTCATTAATCAATTCATGATTCAATTCATGATTCATGATTCAATTCATCATTCATGATTCAATATATGATTCAATTCATCATTCATGATTCAAATCATGATTCATGATTCATGACTCAATTCATGATTCATGATTCAATTGATGATTCATGATTCAATTCATGATTCGATTTATGATTTATGATTCGATTCATGATTCATTTCATGATTCATGATTCAATATATAATTCAATTGATGATTCATGATTCATGATTCAATTCTTGATTCATGATTCATTATTCGATTCATGATTCATGATTCATGATTAATTTCATGATTACTGATTCATGATTCATGATTCAATACATGATTCATGATTCAATTCATGATTCAATTCATGATTCAATTCATGATTCAATTCATGATTCATAATTCAATTCATAATTCAATTCATGATTCAATTCATGATTCAATTCATGATTCATAATTCAATTCATAATTCATGATTCATGATTCATGATTCAATTCATGATTCATGATTCAATTCATGATTCAATTCATGATTCATGATTCATAATTCAATTCATAATTCATGATTCATGATTCATGATTCAATTCATGATTCATGATTCAATTCATGATTCATGATGTAATTCATGACTCATGATTCAATTCATGATTCATTTCATGATTTCAATTCATCAGTCATGATTCATGATTGAATTCATGATTCATGATTTAATTCATCATACCTGATTCATGATTCATGATTGAATTCATGATTCATGATTGAATTCATGATTCAATTCATGATTCATGATTCATGATTCAATTCATGATTCATGATTCATGATTCAAGATTTATGATTTAATTCATGATTTATGATTCGATTCATGATTCATGAATCATGATTCGATTTATGATTCATGATTCATGAATCATGATTCGATTTATGATTCATGATTCATGAATCATGATTCGATTCATGATTCATGAATCATGATTCAATTCATGATTCATGATTCAATTCATGATTCGTGATTCATATCATGATTCAATTCATGATTCAATTCACGATTCATCATTCAATTCATGATTCATGATTTAATTCATGATTCAATTTATGACTCATGATTCATGATTCATGATTCATGATTCAATTCATGATCCATTTCATGATTCATTATTTATGATTCAATTCATGATTTATGATTTGATTCATGATTCATGATTCAATTCATGATTCATAATTCATAAATCATGATTCGATTATGATTCATGATTCATGAATCTTGATTCGATTCTTGATTCATGATTTGATTCATGATTCATGATTCATGATTCATGATTCAATTCATGATTCCTGATTCATGATTCATGATTCATGATTCAATTCATGATTCCTGATTCAATTCATGATTCATGATTCAAATCATGACTCATGATTCAATTCATGATTCATGATTCAATTCATGATCCATTTCATGATTCATTATTTATGATTCAATTCATGATTTATGATTTGATTCATGATTCATGAATCATGATTCGATTCATGATTCATAATTCCTAAATCATGATTCGATTATGATTCATGAATCTTGATTCGATTCATGATTCATGATTTCATTCATGATTCATGATTCATGATTCAATTAATGATTCCTGATTCAATTCATGATTCATGATTCAATTCATGATTCATGATTCAATTCATGATTCATGATTCATGATTCAATTCATGAATCATGATTCATGATTCAAATCATGACTAATGATTCAATTCATGATTCATGATTAAATTCATGATTCATGATTTAATTCATGATTCATTTAATGATTCATGATTTATGATTCAATTCATGATTTATGATTCGATTTATGATTCATGATTCATGAATCATGATTCAATTCATGATTCATGATTCATAAATCATGGTTCGATTCATGAATCATGAATCATGATTCGATTCATGATTCATAAATCATGATTCGATTCATGATTCATGATTCGATTTATGATTCAATTCATGATTCAAATCATGATTCATGATTCAATTAATTATTCATGATTCATGATTCTAATCTAGATTCATTATTCGATTCATGATTCATGATTCATGATTCATTTCATGATTCCTGATTCATGATTCAATACATGATTCATGATTTAATTCATGATTCAATTCATGATTCAATTCATGATTCAATTCATAATTCATGATTCATGATTTAATTCATGATTCATGATTCAATTCATGATTCATGATTCCATTCATGATTCATGATTCATGATGTAATTCATGACTCATGATTCAATTCATGATTCATTTCATGATTCATGATTTATAATTCAATTCATGATTCAATTCATGATTCATGATTCATTTCATGATTCATTAATCAATTCATGATTAAATTCATGATTCATGATTCATTTCATGATTCATGATTCAATATATGATTCAATCCATGAATTATGATTCAATTCATGAGTCATGATTCAATTTATGATTCATGATTCATGATTCAATTCATGATTCATGATTCAATTCATGATTCATGATTCAATTCATCATTCATGATTCAATATATGATTCAATCCATGAATTATGATTCAATTCATGATTCATGATTTAATTCATGATTCATGATTCATGATTCAATTCATGATTCATGATTCAATTCATGATTCGTGATTCATGATTCAATTCATGATTCATGATTTAATTCATGATTCATGATTTAATATATGATTCTATTCATGATTCATGATTCAAATCATGATTCATGATTCAATTCATGAATTATGATTCAATTCATGAGTCATGATTCATTATTTGATTCATGATTCATGATTCATGATTTAATTCATGATTCATGATTCATTATTCGATTCATAATTCATGATTCAATTCATGATTCATGATTCATTATTTGATTCATGATTCATGATTCATGATTTAATTCATGATTCATGATTCAATTCATCATACCTGATTCATGATTCAATTCATGATTCATGATTCATGATTCAATTCATGACTCATGATTCAATTCATAATTCATGAGTCAATTCATGATTCAATTCATGATTCAATTCATGATTCAATTCATGATTCATGAATCAATTCATGATTCATGATTCATGATTCAATTCATGATTCATGATTCATGATTCAATTCATACTGGGTAAAGACTCCTAGTGCCTGTGACAACCCCCCCTTTTAAAAGTGGGCACAGAACACCTGGAACCGGGCTTGTCCGGATATTTGGAATAAAACTTCTTAAGAAGAGCTGGAGCATTGAGATCTTCAGCTTTGATCCATGAACGCTCCTCAGGACCAAAGCCTTTCCAATGCACGAGGAAATGAAGAACTCCTCTTGAAATTTTAGCATCCAAAACCTGAGTAATCTCAAAGTCTTCCTCCTGATGAACTTGAACTGGCCGAGGTGCTGAAGGAGGGACCGAGAAACGGTTGATGATGAGAGGTTTGAGCAAGGAAACATGGAAGGCGTTGGAAATACGAAGACTCTTGGGAAGTAAAAGTTTGAAGCAAACTGGATTTATAACTTGAATGATCCTATATGGACCAATAAAACGGGGAGCAAATTTCATGGATGGAACCTTCAAACGAATATTCTTAGTAGATAGCCACACCCGGTCTCCGACTTTCAATGGTGGAATAGCCCGTCTCTTTTTGTCCGCAAAAGACTTATATCTGGCAGATGTCTTCTTTAAACAGGTTTTTACCTGAGCCCAAATATTTTTGAAGGTTTGACACAAAGTCTCAACAGCAGGATCTTGGGTGGGCGGGAGGGCAGGAAATTCCGGGAAAGACGGATGGTGACCGTAAACCACAAAGAATGGAGTTTTAGACGATGACTCATGGTACATGTTGTTATGAGCGAATTCAGCCCAAGGAAGTAATTCTACCCAGTTGTCTTGATTGGCTGACGAGAACATCCTTAAGAAAGTCTCAAGATCTTGGTTGACTCTTTCAGTTTGTCCGTTCGATTGAGGATGGTAGGAAGATGAGAGTGCTAATCGTATGCCCAAGGTCTTGCAAAGGGCCCGCCAGAATCTGGAAACAAATTCATGATTCATGATTCAATTCATGATTCATGATTCATGATTCAATTCATGATTCATGATTCATTATTCAATTCATGATTCATGATTCAATTCATGATTCATGATTCATGATTCAATTCATGATTCATGATTCATGATTTAATTCATGACTCATGATTCATGATTCATGATTTATGATTTAATTCATGATTTATGATTCGATTCATGATTCATGATTCATAATTCATGATTCGATTTATGATTTATGATTCATGAATCATGATTCGATTCATGATTCATGACTCATGATACAATTCATGATTCATGATTCATTTCATGATTCATTAATCAATTCATGATTCAATTCATGATTCATGATTCAATTCATCATTCATGATTCAATATATGATTCAATTCATCATTCATGATTCAAATCATGATTCATGACTCAATTCATGATTCATGATTCAATTCATGATTCATGATTCATGATTCAATTCATGATTCATGATTCAATTCATGATTCAATTCTTGATTCATGATTCATGATTCATGATTCAATACATGATTCATGATTCAATTCATGATTCAATTCATGATTCAATTCATGATTCAATTCATGATTCATGATTCATAATTCAATTCATAATTCAATTCATGATTCAATTCATGATTCAATTCATGATTCATGATTCATAATTCAATTCATAATTCATGATTCATAATTCATGATTCAATTCATGATTCATGATTCAATTTATGATTCATGATGTAATTCATGACTCATGATTCAATTCATGATTCATTTCATGATTTCAATTCATCAGTCATGATTCATGATTCAATTCATCATTCATGATTTAATTCATCATACCTGATTCATGATTCATGATTCAATTCATGATTCATGATTGAATTCATGATTCAATTCATGATTCATGATTGAATTCATGATTCATGATTCATGATTCAATTCATGATTCATGATTCATGATTCAAGATTTATGATTTAATTCATGATTTATGATTCGATTCATGATTCATGAATCATGATTCGATTTATGATTCATGATTCATGAATCATGATTCGATTTATGATTCATGATTCATGAATCATGATTCGATTCATGATTCATGATTCATGATTCAATTCATGATTCATGATTTGATTCATGATTCATGATTCAATTCATGATTCGTGATTCAATTCATGATTCATGATTCAATTCATGATTCAATTCATGATTCATCATTCAATTCATGATTCATGATTTAATTCATGATTCATGATTCATTTCATGACTCATGATTCATGATTCATGATTCATGATTTAATTCATGATTCATGATTCAATTCATGATCCATTTCATGATTCATTATTTATGATTCAATTCATGATTTATGATTTGATTCATGATTCATAAATCATGATTCGATTCATGATTCATAATTCATAAATCATGATTCGATTATGATTCATGATTCATGAATCTTGATTCGATTCATGATTCATGATTCATGATTTGATTCATGATTCCTGATTCAATTCATGATTCAATTCATGATTCATGATTCAATTCATGATTAATGATTCATGATTCAAATCATGACTCATGATTCAATTCATGATTCATGATTCAATTCATGATCCATTTCATGATTCATTATTTATGATTCAATTCATGATTTATGATTTGATTCATGATTTATGAATCATGATTCGATTCATGATTCATAATTCATAAATCATGATTCGATTATGATTCATGATTCATGAATCTTGATTCGATTCATGATTCATGATTCATGATTTGATTCATGATTCATGATTCATGATTCATGATTCATGATTCAATTCATGATTCCTGATTCAATTCATGATTCATGATTCAATTCATGATTCATGATTCAATTCATGATTCATGATTCATGATTCAATTCATGATTCATTATTCAATTCATGATTCATGATTCAATTCATCATTCATGATTCAATTCATGATTCATGATTCAATTCATGATTCGTGATTCAATTCATGATTCATGATTCAATTCATGATTCAATTCATGATTCATCATTCAATTCATGATTCATGATTTAATTTATGATTCATGATTCATTTCATGACTCATGATTCATGATTCATGATTCATGATTTAATTCATGATTCAATATTCAATTCATGATCCATTTCATGATTCATTATTTATGATTCAATTCATGATTTATGATTTGATTCATGATTCATAAATCATGATTCGATTCATGATTCATAATTCATAAATCATGATTCGATTATGATTCATGATTCATGAATCTTGATTCGATTCATGATTCATGATTCATGATTTGATTCATGATTCCTGATTCAATTCATGATTCATGATTCAATTCATGATTCATGATTCAATTCATGATTAATGATTCATGATTCAAATCATGACTCATGATTCAATTCATGATTCATGATTCAATTCATGATCCATTTCATGATTCATTATTTATGATTCAATTCATGATTTATGATTTGATTCATGATTTATGAATCATGATTCGATTCATGATTCATAATTCATAAATCATGATTCGATTATGATTCATGATTCATGAATCTTGATTCGATTCATGATTCATGATTCATGATTTGATTCATGATTCATGATTCATGATTCATGATTCATGATTCAATTCATGATTCCTGATTCAATTCATGATTCATGATTCAATTCATGATTCATGATTCAATTCATGATTCATGATTCATGATTCAATTCATGATTCATGATTCATGATTCAATTCATGATTCATTATTCAATTCATGATTCATGATTCAATTCATCATTCATGATTCAATTCATGATTCATGATTCATGATTCAATTCATGATTCATGATTCATGATTTAATTCATGACTCATGATTCATGATTCATGATTTATGATTTAATTTATGATTTTTGATTCGATTCATGATTCATGATTCATAATTCATGATTCGATTTATGATTTATGATTCATGAATCATGATTCGATTCATGATTCATGACTCATGATTCAATTCATGATTCATGATTCATTTCATGATTCATGATTCAATTCATCATTCATGATTCAATATATGATTCAATTCATCATTCATGATTCAAATCATGATTCATGATTCATGACTCAATTCATGATTCATGATTCAATTCATGATTCGATTTATGATTTATGATTCGATTCATGATTCATTTCATGATTCATGATTCAATATATAATTCAATTAATGATTCATGATTCATGATTCAATTCTTGATTCATGATTCATTATTCGATTCATGATTCATGATTAATTTCATGATTACTGATTCATGATTCATGATTCAATACATGATTCATGATTCAATTCATGATTCAATTCATGATTCAATTCATGATTCAATTCATGATTCATAATTCAATTCATAATTCAATTCATGATTCAATTCATGATTCAATTCATGATTCATGATTCATAATTCAATTCATAATTCATGATTCATGATTCATGATTCAATTCATGATTCATGATTCAATTCATGATTCATGATGTAATTCATGACTCATGATTCAATTCATGATTCATTTCATGATTTCAATTCATCAGTCATGATTCATGATTCAATTCATCATTCATGATTTAATTCATCATACCTGATTCATGATTCATGATTGAATTCATGATTCATGATTGAATTCATGATTGAATTCATGATTCATGATTGAATTCATGATTCATGATTCAATTCATGATTCATGATTCATGATTTAAGATTTATGATTTAATTCATGATTTATGATTCGATTCATGATTCATGAATCATGATTCGATTTATGATTCATGATTCATGAATCATGATTCGATTTATGATTCATGATTCATGAATCATGATTCGATTAATGATTCATGATTCATGATTCAATTCATGATTTGATTCATGATTCATGATTCAATTCATGATCCATTTCATGATTCATTATTTATGATTCAATTCATGATTTATGATTTGATTCATGATTCATGAATCATGATTCGATTATGATTCATGATTCATGAATCTTGATTCGATTCATGATTCATGATTTGATTCATGATTCATGATTCATGATTCATGATTCAATTCATGATTCCTGATTCAATTCATGATTCATGATTCAATTCATGATTCATGATTCATGATTCAATTCATGAATCATGATTCATGATTCAAATCATGACTCATGATTCAATTCATGATTCATGATTCAATTCATGATTCATGATTTAATTCATGATTCATTTAATGATTCATGATTTATGATTCAATTCATGATTTATGATTCGATTTATGATTCATGATTCATGAATCATGATTCGATTCATGATTCATGATTCATAAATCATGGTTCGATTCATGAATCATAAATCATGGTTCGATTCATGATTCATGATTCAATTCATGATTCATGATTCATAAATCATGATTCGATTCATGATTCATGATTCGATTTATGATTCAATTCATGATTCAAATCATGATTCATGATTCAATTAATTATTCATGATTCATGATTCTAATCTTGATTCATTATTCGATTCATGATTCATGATTCATTTCATGATTCCTGATTCCTGATTCATGATTCATGATTCAATACATGATTCATGATTTAATTCATGATTCAATTCATGATTCAATTCATAATTCATGATTCATGATTCATGATTCAATTCATGATTCATGATTCCATTCATGATTTATGATTCATGATGTAATTCATGACTCATGATTCAATTCATGATTCATTTCATGATTCATGATTTATAATTCAATTCATGATTCAATTCATGATTCATGATTCATTTCATGATTTATTAATCAATTCATGATTAAATTCATGATTCATGATTCATTTCATGATTCATGATTCAATATATGATTCAATCCATGAATTATAATTCAATTCATGAGTCATGATTCAATTTATGATTCATGATTCAATTCATGATTCATGATTCATGATTCAATTCATCATTCATGATTCAATATATGATTCAATCCATGAATTATGATTCAATTCATGATTCATGATTTAATTCATGATTCATGATTTAATTCATGATTCATGATTTAATTCATCATACCTGATTCCTGATTCAATTCATGATTCATGATTCAATTCATGATTCATGATTCAATTCATGATTCATGATTCAATTCATGATTCATGATTCATGATTCAATTCATGATTTATGATTCATGATTCAATTCATGATTCATGATTCATTATTCAATTCATGATTCATGATTCAATTCATCATTCATGATTCAATTCATGATTCAATTCATGATTCATGATTCATGATTTAATTCATGACTCATGATTCATGATTTATGATTTAATTCATGATTTATGATTCGATTCATGATTCATGATTCATAATTCATGATTCGATTTATGATTTATGATTCATGAATCATGATTCGATTCATGATTCATGACTCATGATTCAATTCATGATTCATGATTCATTTCATGATTCATTAATCAATTCATGATTCATGATTCAATTCATCATTCATGATTCAATATATGATTCAATTCATCATTCATGATTCAAATCATGATTCATGATTCATGACTCAATTCATGATTCATGATTCAATTCATGATTCATGATTCATGATTCAATTCATGATTCATGATTCAATTCATGATTCGATTTATGATTTATGATTCGATTCATGATTCATTTCATGATTCATGATTCAATATATAATTCAATTGATGATTCATGATTCATGATTCAATTCTTGATTCATGATTCATTATTCGATTCATGATTCATGATTCATGATTAATTTCATGATTACTGATTCATGATTCATGATTCAATACATGATTCATGATTCAATTCATGATTCAATTCATGATTCAATTCATGATTCAATTCATGATTCATAATTCAATTCATAATTCAATTCATGATTCAATTCATGATTCAATTCATGATTCATAATTCAATTCATAATTCATGATTCATGATTCATGATTCAATTCATGATTCATGATTCAATTCATGATTCAATTCATGATTCATGATTCATAATTCAATTCATAATTCATGATTCATGATTCATGATTCAATTCATGATTCATGATTTAATTCATCATACCTGATTCATGATTCATGATTGAATTCATGATTCATGATTCAATTCATGATTCATGATTCAATTCATGATTCAATTCATGATTCATGATTCATGATTCAATTCATGATTCATGATTCATGATTCAAGATTTATGATTTAATTCATGATTTATGATTCGATTCATGATTCATGATTCATGAATCATGATTCGATTTATGATTCATGATTCATGAATCATGATTCGATTCATGATTCATGAATCATGATTCAATTCATGATTCATGATTCAATTCATGATTCGTGATTCATATCATGATTCAATTCATGATTCAATTCACGATTCATCATTCAATTCATGATTCATGATTTAATTCATGATTCAATTTATGACTCATGATTCATGATTCATGATTCAATTCATGATCCATTTCATGATTCATTATTTATGATTCAATTCATGATTTATGATTTGATTCATGATTCATGAATCATGATTCAATTCATGATTCATAATTCATAAATCATGATTCGATTATGATTCATGATTCATGAATCTTGATTCGATTCTTGATTCATGATTTGATTCATGATTCATGATTCATGATTCATGATTCAATTCATGATTCCTGATTCATGATTCATGATTCATGATTCAATTCATGATTCCTGATTCAATTCATGATTCATGATTCAAATCATGACTCATGATTCAATTCATGATTCATGATTCAATTCATGATCCATTTCATGATTCATTATTTATGATTCAATTCATGATTTATGATTTGATTCATGATTCATGAATCATGATTCGATTCATGATTCATAATTCCTAAATCATGATTCGATTATGATTCATGAATCTTGATTCGATTCATGATTCATGATTTGATTCATGATTCATGATTCAATTAATGATTCCTGATTCAATTCATGATTCATGATTCAATTCATGATTCATGATTCAATTCATGATTCATGATTCAATTCATGAATCATGATTCATGATTCAAATCATGACTAATGATTCAATTCATGATTCATGATTAAATTCATGATTCATGATTTAATTCATGATTCATTTAATGATTCATGATTTATGATTCAATTCATGATTTATGATTCGATTTATGATTCATGATTCATGAATCATGATTCGATTCATGATTCATGATTCATAAATCATGGTTCGATTCATGAATCATGAATCATGATTCGATTCATGATTCATGATTCATAAATCATGGTTCGATTCATGATTCATGAATCATGATTCAATTCATGATTCATGATTCATAAATCATGATTCGATTCATGATTCATGATTCGATTTATGATTCAATTCATGATTCAAATCATGATTCATGATTCAATTAATTATTCATGATTCATGATTCTAATCTAGATTCATTATTCGATTCATGATTCATGATTCATGATTCATTTCATGATTCCTGATTCATGATTCATGATTCAATACATGATTCATGATTTAATTCATGATTCAATTCATGATTCAATTCATGATTCAATTCATAATTCATGATTCATGATTCAATTCATGATTCATGATTCAATTCATGATTCATGATTCCATTCATGATTCATGATTCATGATGTAATTCATGACTCATGATTCAATTCATGATTCATTTCATGATTCATGATTTATAATTCAATTCATGATTCAATTCATGATTCATGATTCATTTCATGATTCATTAATCAATTCATGATTAAATTCATGATTCATGATTCATTTCATGATTCATGATTCAATATATGATTCAATCCATGAATTATGATTCAATTCATGAGTCATGATTCAATTTATGATTCATGATTCATTTCATGATTCATGATTCATGATTCAATTCATCATTCATGATTCAATATATGATTCAATCCATGAATTATGATTCAATTCATGATTCATGATTTAATTCATGATTCATGATTCATGATTTAATTCATGATTCATGATTTAATTCATCATACCTGATTCATGATTCAATTCATGATTCATGATTCAATTCATGATTCAATTCATGATTCAATTCATGATTCATGATTCAATTCATGATTCATGATTCATGATTCAATTCATGATTCATGATTCATGATTCAAGGTTTATGATTTAATTCATGATTTATGATTCGATTCATGATTCATGAATCATGATTCGATTTATGATTCATGATTCATGAATCATGATTCGATTTATGATTCATGAATCATAATTCAATTCATGATTCATGATTGAAATCATGATTCATGATTCAATTCATGATTCATGATTCAATTCATGATTCAATTCATGATTCATGATTCAATTCATGATTCATGATTTAATTCATGATTCATGATTTAATTCATGATTCATGATTTATGATTCAATTCATGTCTCATGATTCATGATTCAATTCATGACTCATGATTCAATTCATGATTCATGATTAAATTCATGATTCATGATTTAATTCATGATTCATTTAATGATTCATGATTTATGATTCAATTCATGATTTATGATTCAATTCATGATTTATGATTCGATTCATGATTCATGATTCATGAATCATGATTCGATTCATGATTCATGATTCATAAACCATGGTTCGATTCATGATTCATGAATTATGATTAGATTCATGATTCATGATTAATAAATCATGGTTCGATTCATGATTCATGAATCATGATTCAATTCATGATTCATGATTCATAAATCATGATTCGATTCATGATTCATGATTCGATTTATGATTCAATTTATGATTCAATTCATGAATCAAGATTTGATTCATGATTTATGATTCATTTCATGATTCATGATTCAATATATGATTGAATTCATGATTCATGATTTAAATCATAATTCATGATTCATGATTTAATTTTTGATTCATGATTGAATTCATGATTCATGATTCAATTCATGATTCATGATTCAATTCTTGATTCATGATTCATTATTCGATTCATGATTCATGATTCATGATTCAATTCATAATTCATGATTCATGATGTAATTCATGACTCATGATTCAATTCATGATTCATTTCATGATTCATGATTCATTTCATGATTCATTAATCAATTCATGATTGAAATCATGATTCATGATTCAATTAATGATTCATGATTCATGATTCAATTTATGATTCATCATATATGATTCAATTCATGATTCATGATTCAAATCATAATTCATGATTCAATTCATGATTCATAATTCAATTCATGATTCATGATTCATGATTCAATTCATGATTCAATTCATGATTCATGATTCATTATTCGATTCATGATTCATGATTCATGATTTAATTTATGATTCATGATTTAATTCATCATACCTGATTCATGATTCAATTCATGATTCATGATTCAATTCATGATTCAATTCATGATTCATGATTCGATTCATGATTCATGATTCATGATTCAATTCATGATTCATGATTCATGATTCAAGATTTATGATTTAATTCATGAATTATGATTCGATCCATGATTCATTTTTCATGATTCAATTCATGATTCATGATTTGATTCATGATTCATGATTCAATTCATGAATCATGATTCAATTCATGATTCATGATTGAAATCATGATTCATGATTGAAATCATGATTCATGATTCAATCCATGATTCATGACTCAATTCATGATTCGTGATTCAATTCATGATTCAATTCATGATTCATGATTCAATTCATGATTCATGATTCAATTCATGATTCAATTCATGATTCATGATTCAATTTATGATTTATGATTCAATATATGATTCAATTCATGATTCATGATTCAAATCATGATTCAAGATTTATGATTCAATTCATGATGCATGATTCGATTTATGATTCATGATTCATGATTCAATTCATGATTCAATTCATGAATCATGATTCGATTCATGATTCATGACTCATTTCATGATTCATGATTCAATTCATGATTCATGATTCATGACTCAATTCATGATTTAATTCATGATTCATGATTCAATTCATGATTCATGATTCAATTCATGATTCATGATTCAATTCATGATTCGTGATTCATGATTCAATTCATGATTCATGATTTAATTCATGATTCATGATTTAATATATGATTCTATTCATGATTCATGATTCAAATCATGATTCATGATTCAATTCATGAATTATGATTCAATTCATGAGTCATGATTCATTATTTGATTCATGATTCATGATTCATGATTTAATTCATGATTCATGATTCATTATTCGATTCATAATTCATGATTCAATTCATGATTCATGATTCATTATTTGATTCATGATTCATGATTTAATTCATGATTCATGATTCAATTCATCATACCTGATTCATGATTCAATTCATGATTCATGATTCATGATTCAATTCATGACTCATGATTCAATTCATAATTCATGAGTCAATTCATGATTCAATTCATGATTCAATTCATGATTCAATTCATGATTCATGAATCAATTCATGATTCATGATTCATGATTCAATTCATGATTCATGATTCATGATTCAATTCATACTGGGTAAAGACTCCTAGTGCCTGTGACAACCCCCCCTTTTAAAAGTGGGCACAGAACACCTGGAACCGGGCTTGTCCGGATATTTGGAATAAAACTTCTTAAGAAGAGCTGGAGCATTGAGATCTTCAGCTTTGATCCATGAACGCTCCTCAGGACCAAAGCCTTTCCAATGCACGAGGAAACGAAGAACTCCTCTTGAAATTTTAGCATCCAAAACCTGAGTAATCTCAAAGTCTTCCTCCTGATGAACTTGAACTGGCCGAGGTGCTGAAGGAGGGACCGAGAAACGGTTGATGATGAGAGGTTTGAGCAAGGAAACATGGAAGGCGTTGGAAATACGAAGACTCTTGGGAAGTAAAAGTTTGAAGCAAACTGGATTTATAACTTGAATGATCCTATATGGACCAATAAAACGGGGAGCAAATTTCATGGATGGAACCTTCAAACGAATATTCTTAGTAGATAGCCACACCCGGTCTCCGACTTTCAATGGTGGAATAGCCCGTCTCTTTTTGTCCGCAAAAGACTTATATCTGGCAGATGTCTTCTTTAAACAGGTTTTTACCTGAGCCCAAATATTTTTGAAGGTTTGACACAAAGTCTCAACAGCAGGATCTTGGGTGGGCGGGAGGGCAGGAAATTCCGGGAAAGACGGATGGTGACCGTAAACCACAAAGAATGGAGTTTTAGACGATGACTCATGGTACATGTTGTTATGAGCGAATTCAGCCCAAGGAAGTAATTCTACCCAGTTGTCTTGATTGGCTGACGAGAACATCCTTAAGAAAGTCTCAAGATCTTGGTTGACTCTTTCAGTTTGTCCGTTCGATTGAGGATGGTAGGAAGATGAGAGTGCTAATCGTATGCCCAAGGTCTTGCAAAGGGCCCGCCAGAATCTGGAAACAAATTGTACTCCTCTATCTGACACGATCTCGGACGGACATCCATGAATACGGAAAATTTCTCTAATGAAATGTTCAGCCAGGGTAGAAGAAGAAGGTAAACCAGACAAGGGAACGAAATGCGCCATCTTCGAAAATCTATCCACCACTACCCAAATGGCGTTGCAATTCTTACTAGGAGGAAGCTCAGTAACAAAGTCCATACTAATATGGGTCCAAGGCTTAGATGGAATGGGTAGTGGCTGAAGCAACCCCGCTGGAGTTCTGCGGGGGGTCTTGAACTGGGAGCATAAATCGCATGCCGCGATAAACTCTTTGACATCTCTCCTCATAGAAGGCCACCAATAACTTCGAGAGAGGATTTCAAAGGTCTTGCGTTCACCAGCGTGTCCAGAGAAACGAGAAGAGAGAAACCATGAAAGGATTTTTTCCTAAGAGCAGGAGGCACGAGGGTCTTCCCAAATGGTAGCACTTTAGTGGAAGAAGTAGCCAGAGAAACACATTTGGGGTCTAATATAAAGTGGTTAGGAATCTCTTCAACGTCTGTGGATGCCACAAAGGCTCGGGATAGAGCGTCTGCTTTTTTATTCTTTGCAGCTGGTTTGAAGGTTATGATTAGATCAAAACGGGAAAAGAAAAGAGACCATCTTGCTTGACGAGGATTCAAGCATTGGGCAGACTGTAGATATGACAAGTTCTTATGATCCGTGAAAATTGTCACAGGATGATGAGCTCCCTCCTACAAGTATCTCCACTCCTCTAATGCTACTTTAATAGCCAGCAACTCCTTGTCCCCGATGGTGTAATTCTTCTCCGCAGGTAGGAGACCCCGAGAGTAAAAGGCACAAGGATGGAATTTTTGTTGCTCCGATCTTTGGGAGAGAATGGCTCCTAAGCCAACATTAGAGGCATCTACTTCTAGGAAGAAGGGAAGCGTCACATCAGGCTGTCGAAGAATGGGAGCAGAGGAGAAGGACTCTTTAAGAAATTGAAAGGCTTGGAGAGCCTCAGATGACCATTGCTTAGTATTGGCCCCTTTACGAGTCAGGGCCACGATAGGAGATGCAATTGAAGAGAAGTCTTGAATGAAGCGTCTATAGTAATTGGCAAAACCTAAAAAACGCTGAATGGCACGAAGAGTAGTTGGCTGAGGCCAATGTAACACAGCATTCACCTTTTCTGGATCCATTTGCAGGCCAACTCCGGAGACAATATAACCCAAAAATGGAATCTAGGGCAACTCGAATGAACATTTTTCTAGTTTGCAGAATAATGAATTTCTCCGGAGTCTGGAAAGAACTTCTGCCACATGTTGGTGATGCGACGGCAGGTCCTGTGAAAAGATCAATATGTCGTCCAGGTAGACAACGACACATACATATAACAAGTCCCGAAAGATCTCGTTAATGAAGCCCTGGAAAACAGCGGGGGCATTACATAACCCGAAAGGCATTACTAAATATTCATAATGCCCATCTCTGGTGTTAAAAGCTGTCTTCCATTCGTCACCGGACCGGATTCTAATTAAATTATAGGCACCACGAAGATCCAACTTGGTAAAGATCCGGGCTCCCTTAATGCAATCAAATAACTCAGTAATCAGAGGAATGGGATACCGATTTTTAATAGTAATGGCGTTAAGTCCACGAAAATCTATGCAGGGGCGTAATGATCCATCCTTCTTTTTTACAAAGAAGAACCCGGCTCCAGCGGGAGAAGTGGAAGGTCGAATGAATCCTCGCTGGAGATTCTCTTAGATGTATTCAGATGTAGCTTGAGTTTCAGGTAAAGAAAGTGGATACACACGACCCCTAGGAGGAGTCTTGCCAGGTAGAAGATCGATCGGACAATCCCATGAACGATGAGGAGGAAGACGTTCAGACTGAGTTTTATCAAATACATCGGCAAATGAAGCATACTGAGGAGGAAGTCCCGGTGAGGAAGGTGAAATGGAAGATTGCTGTATTTTAAGAGGAATGACTTGGGAGAGACAACGATGATGACATTCAGCTCCCCAAGACGTAACTTGAGGAGTGCGCCAGTCAATCTGGGGAGAATGACATTGAAGCCATGGAAGGCCTAAAACAATCGGACTTGTAGTAACAGGAAGAATTAGAAACGAAATTTCTTCTTGGTGTAGAACACCAATCTGAAGCGTTACTGGAGACGTACTCTGGGTGATGAGACCATTGATAAGACGTGATCCGTCGATAGCAGTCACAGTAATCGGTGTCTTCAGAGTAATCACTGGTAGGGACCATTGATTCACTAGGGATTTAGAAATGAAATTTCCCGCTGCTCCAAAATCAATAAGTGCTTGGGACTCAAAGGATTTGGTAGCAAAAGAAATCGTAACATCAAAAGCGCAGACTTTTAATTTCGTAGAACATGGAGAGGACTCCAGGGACCCTAACTTCACCTCTCCAGAACTAGTTAGGGCCTGGCATTTCCCGATTTCTTAGGGCATGAATTGAGCATATGTGTGGAATCAGCACAATAGATACAAAGTATATTCTTTACTCTTCAGTTCCTCTCCTCAGAAGTTAATTTAGAACGTCCTATCTCCATGGGAATCACAGGAGATGAAGCTGGACGAAGTTGAGGGGTTGAGTGAAGAGGTGCTTTAACTGAAGTTGTTTTTTCAAATTCCCTTTCACGAAACCTCATGTCTACACGATGGCAGAGGGAAATCAAATCTTCTAATGACGGAGGTAGCTCTTGGGTAGTCAGTGCATCTTTAATTTTATCGGAGAGTCCCTGCCAGAAGGCGGCAATTAACGCTTCAGTGTTCCACTGAAGTTCAGAGGCTAATATCCTAAATTGAATGACGTACTGACCTACTGTACGAGAACCCTGACGTAAACGGAGAATGCTGGAAGCAGCGGAGATTACACGACCTGGTTCATCGAATACACTTCGGAACATAGAAATAAATTTGGCACTATCCAGTAATACTGGATCGTTCCTCTCCCACAGAGGGGAAGCCCATGCCAGAGCTTGTCCAGAAAACAATGAAATAAGATAGGCCACTCTGGAACGATGAGTAGAGAAATTTTGAGGTTGGAGCTCAAAATTAACTGAGCATTGGTTGAGAAAACCCCTACAAGTTTTGGGGTCTCCATCATACTTTGACGGAGTAGGCAGGTGAAGCGTGGAAGCCGTAGACACCTGGGATGGCACTGGGGAAACGGAGGAAAGCACAGGAGCTTCAACATTAGCTGTGATATTCTGTCCAGATGTTCCTTGGGAGGCTAACGCCTGGTAACATTGTAGTAACAGCTGTTGGCGAGCATCCTGTTGCTCCACACGAGTAACCAGATGCTGCAGCATCTCTTTAGCTGTAGGTTCCGAATCTGGGTCTGTCATGGCCTGATCTTACTGTCACGGGCACTAGGAGTCTTTACCCAGGGATCACCAGGATGGACTTACCAGAGCAGTATAGGTGGTAAAATGGTACTCTGGTAGCGGGGTGATCACGGAACAGGAGACAGCAGATGGTAGAGTATGCTCGTGGAAAGTCTATGACTAGCAGCACTGGTAATATATAGGTAATAGTACACGAGGAACTGAATGGACAAAGGAAACGTGAGGGTAGTCAGTGGTCTGCAGATAGCAAGTTGTACCACTGCTATAGTGAGAAGGAATGTCCAGGAGTAATAAGGAGGTGGAAGTCAGCGGTCTGCGTATAGCAAGTTGTACCGCTGTCTGTAGTGAAGGAATGGAATCCAGGTGAAGGTAACGGGGAAGTCAGTGGTCTGCGTGTAGCAAGTTGTACCACTGCTTATGTGAGAGGATATATGCAACTGGTGACACAGGGAAACAGGAATCAGTGGTCTGCCTCTAGCAAGTTGTACCACTGAATATATATGTGAAGAAGGGCACGAGGAGATAAATGCAATGCAGAGTCTACACGGGTACACTGAACTTGATCCCACATTGAACTGCACACAATAATAATAATAAATGAACAGCACTGCACAGATAAACAAAGTCACTAGAATAGTCCAGCAAAAGGAAACACAGTCAATAATAGCAATAGTCTCAGAGGATGGAAACTCCGGAGGAGAACAACTCAGTCCAGATGGATATGCAATACACCAGCACAGTCAATGAGAAGTATGCATACAGTGGTTCAGATGAGCAGGCTGTTAGAGATAGCTGCAGGGATACCTGAGCGGCAGGGAACTGACGAGATGAGAAGTCCTTGCAGAATGGAAGCGGCAGGTAGGTGCAGCGCACCGTAGGTAGGCCAGCAAGGATGACAAAATACTCAGGAAGCAGTAGTATATCGAATTGAACAGCAGGAGACCACGGGAGAGCTGAAGCGATGTAGCAGAGCTGGAAGCCGAGGAGCGTAGACTCGATGCTAACAGGCAAGTTGACACAAATGGACACACTGTAGAAGCAGTAGGCAGCGGGACAGCTGACGGCAGGTAGAATGCAGACTGGAGCGCTGAGACGAGCAGGACTCTGTAGACACGCTGAAGTAGCTAACAGGAATCAGCTGGAACAGTAGCGATGTAACACAGGAGAGTTGGAGAGATCTGTAACTTGTTAGACACACGGAGGCAGCGGATCAGCTGCTGGAGTCACGATGAAACACAGGAGAGTTTGCAGTAATCTGTAACTGTAGATATACGGAGGCAGCGGATAGGAATCAGCTGCTGGAGTCACGATGAAACACAGGAGAGTTTGCAGTAATCTGTAACTGTAGATATACGGAGGCAGCGGATAGGAATCAGCTGCTGAAGACACTAGGAACACGAGGAGTAGAAGTGGTCTGGAAACCACAAACGGCAAACAGGAATCAGCATAAGCTGAACACACGAGGTGGCACTGGAACACCTTCAGAGACTCATGAGGAATGAGACTCCAAGTTCAGGCAACGTGGTATTGACCACAGGTGCTTAATATAGGGAGTGTTGCCTGATCAGCCAATTAAGTTAAAGGAACAGAACTGAAGGTTAGAAGGGACTGCACACGCGCAGTACCTCATTATAATGGACGGACATGGTTCCTAGCTACCTTAGAAGTAGCACTCACAGTCCGGTGAGTGACAGGGGTACTGTCACTCACCAGACTGTGAGTGCTTCTTCCCGTATGTTTAGGAACCGTGGCCGTCCACCATCCTGAGGGTCTGTGCATGTGCAGCCCTTTCAAACCTTCAGTACATGTTCCTTTTAGTTAATTGGCTGATCAGGCAACACTCTCTATTTAAAGCACCTGCTGTCTATACCTCGGGGCCTGATCTTGTAGTCTCATTCCCCATGAGTCTCTGAAGGTGTTCCTGTGTTTCCTCATGTATTCAGCCCAGCTGATTCCTGTGGTTTCCAGACCACTTCAACTCTCCTGTGGTTTCCAGACCACTTCAACTCTCCTGTGGTTTCCAGACTACTTCAACTCTCCTGTGTTTCATCGTGACTGCTCCAGCTGATTCCTATCCGCTGCCTCCGTGCACTACAGTTACCAGCTCACTTCAACTCCCCCTTGTTTCATCGTTACTGCACTAGCTGATTCCTATCCGCTGTCTCCGTGCACTACAGTTACCAGCTTACTTCAACTCTCCCGTGTTTCATCGAGACTGCACCAGCTGATTCCTATCCGCTGTCTCCGTGCTCAACAGTTCCAGCTCACCTCAACTCTCCCGTGTTTCATCGAGACTGCACCAGCTGATTCCTATCCGCTACCTCCGTGTATCTGCAGTGTCCTGCTCATCGCTACCCTCCAGTACTCCTCGTGTCTGCAGCCAGCTGATCCGCTCTCCGTGCTTCTACAGTGTTCCTGCCTGTGTCAACTCGCCTGTCTGCATTGGATCAACGCTCCGCTGCTGTCTTCTCTGCCATACCACTTCTACTCTTCAGTGATCTCCAGGTGACCAGTCCTATATACTACTGCTTCCTGAGTATTGCTTCCATCGTTGCTGGTCTACCTACCTGTGCGCTGCACCTACTTGGATACCGCTTCCATTTCCCTGGGACTTCGCATCCTGCCGGCCTCCTGCCGCTCAGGTATCCCTGCACTCCTTTCTGACAGCCTGCTCTTCTGAACCACGGTATGCATACTTATCATTGACTGTGCTCGTGTATTGCATACCTTGCTGGACTGAGTTGTTTTTCTCTGGAGTTGCCTATCCACTGAGACTATTGCCATCATTTGACTGTGTTACCTTGTAGTCTGGATAGTTCCTGTGACTTTGTATATTTGTGCAGTGCTGCTCAGTTATTAATACTTTGTGCATATCATCGTGGGATCAAGTTCAGTGTGCCCGTGTATACTCTGCATTACATTTAGCTCCCCGTGCTCCTCCTCACATATATATTTCAGTGGTACAACTTGCTAGAGGCAGACCACTGATTCCTGTTTCCTGTGTCACCTGTTTCCAGTATCCTTCCACATAGCAGTGTTACAACTTGCTAACGCAGACCACTGACTTCTCGGATACCTCCACCTGGATTCCGTTCCCTCACCTAGACAGCGGTACAACTTGCTAACGCAGACCGCTGACTCTCATCACCTCCTCGTTACTTCTGGACATTCCTCCTCACTATAGCAGTGGTACAACTTGCTATCCGCAGATCACTGACTACCCTCACGTTTCCTTTGTCCATTCAGTTCCTCGTGTACTACTACCTATATATTACCAGTGCTGCTAGTCATAGACTTTCCACGAGCATACTTTACCATCTGCTGTCTCCTGTTCCGTGATCACCCCGCTACCAGAGTACCATATTACCACCTATACTGCTCTGGTAAGTCCATCCTGGTGATCCCTGGGTAAAGACTCCTAGTGCCCGTGACAATCTTACTGTGTTTGCATTTTCCACTTTAATATATTGTATTCTTTCTGCTTACAGAACCTGTCCCAACTCCAGCTATAAGGACTGGATGGAAGAACGTAACCGATGACTGGTGTAATGATACTCTTCATTGTTATGTCCCCACAAACACACCAGTGTTGTCCTATACTTGGAAATTCAGAGACAGTGGCACTGAGTACAAGCTGTATAATAATGGAAACATGATCCAGATGTCACTGCAGCCTGAGTCCTGGGACATAGAATTCCTGTGTATAGTACATAACCCAGCGGATCAGAAGAACGTCTCTCACCATGTACGACAGGCATGTCCTGCTATAGGTAAGGTATTAATATAGAGGTGTCAGATAACATGCCCTATTAGATGATTGATGGTTACATGGGTTAGGTTAGAAGATAACCCATAAAACCTGGGTTCTATATATATAGCATTTGCTACTTATTATCAACCGATAGCAATTGATAGCAGGGTAGAGATCTTAATAGTAATAGTTTGATGAATGTAAACCAACGCGTTTCAGCTTCTACTCAGGAAGCCTTCCTCAGGGATATAATGAATGATTTACGTCCAACTTTAGGGGTTGCTATAGTTTGAAAAGTACCTCCCACTTGTACCTTATCGGACGAATTTGCTGTCAGTGAAATCTGTCCTGCACGGATATTCTTATTCATCTCACCATTAAAGTTAATCAATTTGTTTATTTCTCCTGTCCAATTATTCCTCATTGTACATTTTACAGACTGCATTACAGTTCAATGACATTTACCTTAATAATTATCCATCGTACAGGATGTCTAATCATTTTCAGTCATAACTCTTTCCTTACATTGATCTAAGACTAATATGGAATACTCATTCCATTTATGTGTCAGATTGGTTAGATAACCTCTAGGTAAAGTGCTAGGGACATATCCCCACTTCTCATACTAATCGGTATATCTTTGTGTTTTTATAGAATTGTTCTAACCCAGTGGTTCCCAAACTTTTGCAGTTCGCGGCACCCTTATAGTCTCCAAATTTTTTCAAGGCACCCCTCCAAAATAATTATTGAGCAGTCCTGTTTTAGAAGTAGTTGGGTCAAAAAATTGTAATAAGTATTTAGGTCAGGACAGAAATACTTATTTAGTTGTATGCAAAAATGCCCCCTCTGCATCCAGACACTCTGCCCTCTCTCACACTGCCCCCTCTGCCCTCTGTCATGCTGTCCCCCCTCCTCTGCTCTGTCACGCTGTCCCCCCTCCTCTGCCCTCTCTCACAATGTCCCCCTCCTCTGCCCTCTCACACGCTGTCCCCTCCTCTGCCCTCTCACACGCTGTCTCCTCCTCTGCCCTCTCACACGCTGTGTCCCCCTCCACTGCCCTCTCTCACGCTGTGTCCCCCTCGACTGCCCTCTCTCACGCTGTGTCCCCCTCCACTGCCCCTCTCTTGCTGTGTCCCCCTCCACTGCCCTCTCTCACGCTGTGTCCCCCTCCACTGCCCTCTCTCACGCTGTGTCCCCCTCCACTGCCCCTCTCACGCTGTGTCCCCCTCCACTGCCCCTCTCACGCTGTGCCCCCTCCACTGCCCCTCTCATGCTGTGTCCCCCTCCACTGCCCTCTCTCACGCTGTGTCCCCCTCCACTGCCCCTCTCACGCTGTGTCCCCTTCCACTGCCCCTCTCACGCTGTGTCCCCCTCCACTGCCCTCTCTCACGCTGTGTCCCCCTCCACTGCCCCTCTCACGCTGTGTCCCCCTCCACTGCCCCTCTCACGCTGAGTCCCCCTCCTCTGCCCCGCTGTGCCCCATCCTCTGCTCTCTGTCCCCCTCCTCTGCTCTCTGTCCCTAACCTCTTCTCTCTGTCCCCCTCCTCTGCCCCGCTGTCACCATCCTCTGCTCTCTGTCCCCCTCCTCTGCTCTCTGTACCCCTCCTCTGCCCCGCTGTCACCACCATCTGCTCTCTGTCCCCCTCCTCTGCTCTCTATCCCCCTCCTCTGCCCCGCTGTCCCCATCCTCTGCTCTGTCCCCATCCTCTGCTCTCTGTCCCCATCCTCTGCTCTCTGTCCCCCTTCTCTGCCCCGCTGTCCCCATCCTCTGTTCTGTCCCCTTCCTCTGCCCCGCTGTCACCATCCTCTGCTCTCTGTCCCCATCTTCTGTTCTCTGTCCCCCTCCTCTGCCCCGCTGTCACCATCCTCTGCTCTCTGTCCCCATCCTCTGCCTCTGTCCCCCTTCTCTGCCCCGCTGTCACCATCCTCTGCTCTCTGTCCCCCTCCTCTGCCCCGCTGTCACCATCCTCTGCTCTCTGTCCCCCTCCTCTGCTCTCTGTCCCCCTCCTCTGCCCCGCTGTCACCATCCTCTGCTCTCTGTCCCCCTCCTCTGCTCTCTGTCCCCATCCTCTGCTCTCTGTCCCCCTCCTCTGCTCTCTGTCCCCCTCCTCTGCCCCGCTGTCACCATCCTCTGCTCTCTGTCCCCCTCCTCTGCCCCGCTGTCCCCATCCTTTGCTGTCTGTCCCCATCCTCTGCTCTCTGTCCCCATCCTCTGCTCTCTGTCCCCCTTCTCTGCCCCGCTGTCACCATCCTCTGCTCTCTGTCCCCATCCTCTGCCCCACTGTCACCCTCCTCTGCCCCGCGCCAGGCGCCAGTCATAAAAAAAAAAAGAACACAGAAACTTACCAATCCGTCGGGCGCCGGGACCCAGCAGACTCCTCTCTTCCGCAGCAGCTGTTACTGACATCGATATTCAGTGACAGCTGCGGGAGAGAGGAGGCTGCTGGGTCCCAGTGCCTGACGGATTGGTAAGTTTCTGTGTTCTTTTTTTTTTTATGGCTGACCCGCGGCACCCCAGTAACAGTGCCGCGGTGCACAGTTTGAGAACCGCCGTTCTAACCTATTAGATGTTTAATGTTCTAAAATTCCTCACTTGTCCTGTGCCTCCAATGAGGTCATATGGGTTTGTTAAATCTCAAAAATTGTTTGAGGTCTGGAGATGAAGAATGATAACAACAGACCACAAAATACAATGGCCTCCCTATAGTCACGTATGTAATAATGGAGTTACATTAATACTCCATGTTTGCATGTTTGGGGGGGTGTTTTCATTAACTAAATCCATTTAAAATCTTCTTTATTAATGATCCTTATATAATCACCTCCCCTCCAGTTTTTTTCTACCTTTCTTATTCCTGTATAAGTCATTCCTTTTGGATTAGACTCATGCTTATCCTTGAAGTGTGCGGAGAGGCTGTGTTTCTCAAATCCCTTCTTAATATTTCTAATGTGCTCACTAATCCTCAATTTAAAGATTGTTATTGTCCTCCCTATATATATTGCATTCTGCATGGAAACTCTATCAGATATACCAGTCCCTTACTGTCACATGTGACATTTGGAGTGATCTTATATTCCAGGCCTGTTTTGTTTGATGTAAAGGTCTGTATGGGTTTAGTGCTTCTTTGACTGACGTTTTTACAATTGCAACATTGACCACAGGGATAAAATCCCCCTCTACTAATGAATTCTGTAAATGACTTTGTAATTGTTAATTGGTTTTAAGTGGTTAATTGTTCTTTAAATTATGTGCTTTTTCATATACTATCTCTGGAGTTTAGGGCAGGATAGTGGCCAAACTATGGTCTGTTATTGGCCAGCGTCTCTTAAGAATTTGTTTGATCTGGTTAGCTGAGCTACTGTACTTAGTGATAAAGTATACCTTGCTATCTGTTTTGAGTGTGATTTTTCTTTATATTCCAAAAGTGCCTCTCTGCTTGCACACATGGTTGCAGAATATACCACATGGTCAGTTTAAGAGAATTAGACATAACTGCTCAACCCTAGAGTATTACACAACACAAGACAACACAGATAAGTTCATAGAGAAAATGTATGACCCGGAGCTAATAAGGGAGGCATTCACAGATACCACCAGTGCAAGCAGAGAAGCACTTTTGGAATTTAGGTGAGTTACCCTCACATATGTCCCATTACCATCCGCTTCTGCGTTATTGTCATACCAGTGTAGTGGCTATTGCCACTATTGATTGGAAGACCCCATTGAGCACAGACCTTGATACAAAGCATTATTTTGTCCATTGATGAATATGCATCGTTTCTGGATTGTACAATTGTTCTGAACTATTAAATTTAGACACATGGTACCTACAATGTGTGATGTTATTGCATTAGATATGCTTAATGTTTGTAGACATTCCCTTATATGTTTAAGCTTGAATCTTTAGTGATGGTCCCTAAGACCATGGGGAATGCTGGGAAGTGGGTGTGGCCAGTGTGCAATGTACCCAGAGTCTGCAAATGGCTGAATAAAGAGCTCAGCAGTGCCCACCCATGCTTCAGTGTCCTGATGAACTGATTTACAAGTATATTAACAAAACATGGTGTCAGAAGAAGTTTTAACTGGACTGCTAGAGCTCAGAGTGTGAAAGGATCCTGCAGAAGTCTGTAAAGCTGTGACACGCAGTGTCTGAATATCTGTCTTGTGCTCTGGTCACATCAAACAGTGAGTAACTATGGATAGGCTGTCTCCTCCAGCAGGCATGCTCATGTCTGGCAACTTGTCTGAAAACTGGAAAAGATTTAAACAAAGGTTTAATATATATCTTGCTGCATGTGGAGCTGATGCAATGGAGGATAAAACAAAGTCATCCATCTTCCTCCATGTGATAGGAGAGGATGTGCTGGACATTTATAACAGTTTTCAGTTTGCTGAAGGGCAGAATATGGTGCTATCTTCTATAATGCAAAAGTTTGAAGATTACTTTGTGCCAAGGAAAAATGTGACATATGAAAGATATAAGTTTTTCACCTGTGATCAGAAGTCTGGAGAAGGATTTGATCAGTATGTTACAGAACTGCAATCACTCAGCAAAACCTGTGAGTTTGGTGATTTAAAGGACTCACTGATTAGAGATCGTATTGTCTGTGGAATACCTGATAATGGACTCAGAGAAAGATTGCTGAGAGAGCAAGACCTAGAACTTGACAAGGCAATGACTATGTGCAGATCTACAGAAATGACCAGACTGCAAGCCAAACAGTTACACAAGGAATCTGATACTACTGTACATGTGGTGAAGAAAACAGAGCCAAGCAAACCACCATTCTCTAAAATGAAGCAGTCTAAAATGCAATCTAATAGGAAAATCTGCAGTAGATGTGGAAATACTCACAATCCTAAAATGTGCCCTGCTTATGGTGAAACCTGCATGAAATGTGGTGGACTTAATCACTTTGCCAAATGCTGTAGAACCAATAGTGAAACAAACAAAGTGCATGCCGTTGAACAAGCTACGTCTGAAGATTTTTTTGTGAATTGTATTGAACTTTGCAGTACAGACAAGAAAGAATGGATTGTTCCTTTAACAGTGAACGAGATTGTCATTCCCTTTAAGCTTGATACTGGTGCGCAGGTGAATTTGATATCGTTTCAAGACTATAAGACTTTTAGAGTAAAACCTAAAATTCATCCAGCCAATGTGAAAGTTACAGGCTACACTGGGGAGGAAATTCCTGTGAAAGGTACATGCCTAGTGACCCTGAGCTACAAAGGACAAAAGTTCAAAACATCGCTACTGATTGTGGATAAAGATGTACAACCGATTCTAGGATTAAGTTCATGTGAGAAGCTTAACTTGATAAAGAAAGTTTTCATGGTGACATCACAAGTAGAAGATGAATGCAAATCAGTGTTTACAGAATACAGAGACATGTTTGAAGGTTTAGGTTGTCTGCCTGGCGAGCATAAGATAAATCTAGACACGCAAGTTCCTCCAGTGATACACCCCTGTAGAAAAGTGTCATTTGCGCTGAGAGAAAAACTAAAACAGGAGTTAAACCGCATGGAAGCTTTGGGTGTGATACAGAAAGTTGATGAGCCTACTGAATGGGTGAGCTCCTTAGTAATTGTTGAAAAGAAAAATGGACAACTCAGAATATGTCTGGATCCAAGAGATTTAAATAAGGCTATTAAAAGAGAACATTTCAAACTACCAACCAGAGATGAAATCATGTCACAGTTTGCGGGAGCAAAATGGTTCAGTAAATTGGATGCATCTTCAGGATTCTGGCAAATGAAGCTAGATGAAGCCAGCTCAATGCTGTGTACATTTAATACCCCAGAAGGTCGATACAGATTCCTTCGACTACCATATGGGATATTGTCTGCTCCAGAAGTATATCACAAAAGGATACACATGATTTTTGAACACATTCCAGGTGTTGAAACAATGATGGATGACATTATTGTCTGGGGATCTACAAAAGAAGAACATGATTCTAGACTGAGACAAGTAATGGAACTTATCAAGAAGGTGAATCTAAAGCTGAACAAGGACAAATGTGAATTTGGTGTGAAAACACTTACCTTTATGGGTGACGTGGTCTCGGAGGAAGGTGTGAAGCCTGACCCGAGGAAAATATCAGCCATAATAAACATGGAACGTCCTAACAACAAAGACGACATGAGAAGATTCCTAGGAATGATTACTTACTTAGGAAAGTTTATTTCTCAACTCTCCGAACAAACAGCACCTCTAAGATGGTTGTTGGACAAAAATAATGAGTGGATGTGGTCACATGAACAAGAAGAAAGTTGGCAAAACTTGAAATGGACCATCACAGAGCAACCGGTACTAAGATTCTTTGATCCTACAAAAAGTATAAGAATTTCAGCAGATGCCTCGCAATTTGGCCTAGGCTCAGTGTTGTTACAAGAACATGAGGATACATGGCAACCGGTAATCTATGCATCAAGAGCATTGACAAGTGCTGAAACAAGATATGCTCAGATAGAAAAAGAACTTCTAGCAATCACATATGCATGTGAGCGATTTCATCAATTTGTGTATGGTCAAGCGTTTACAGTGGAAACTGACCACAAGCCATTGGTAGCTATCATGGCTAAATCGTTACATGACTGTCCCATGAGAATTCAAAGAATGCTTATAAGACTACAGAAATATGATGTCCAATTGCTGTACTGTCCTGGTAAATACATGTACATTGCTGACACACTTTCCCGTGCTGTGAACAAAAGTGAAGGTTCTGAAAGTCTGATGGATAAAGAGATAGACGCATATGTTAATTTGATTGTAGCTTCTCTACCTGTGTCTCTTGCAAGACAAGAACAGATAAGAAAAGAAACAGAGACAGACATCACAATGAAAGTGTTACAAGACATCATTCTGAAAGGATGGCCAGCAGAAAAAAATGCGTGCCCACTGTCTATTCATGATTATTGGATGTACCGCACTGACCTTACGGTTGTCAATGGTATTATTTACAAAGGCAATAGAATTATTATACCTGCACGACTAAGAAAAATTATGCTGTGCAAGATACATGAAGGCCACTTAGGAGAAGAGAAATGTAAACGGAGGGCGCGTGAAGTGATGTATTGGCCAAGAATGAACCAGGACATAGCACAGACAACAGCTACATGTGAACTGTGTCTTACGTACAGACCAAAGCAACAAGTCGAGCCGCTGAGTCCTCATGCAGTGCCAGAGAGACCATACCAGAAGGTAGGCGCAGATTTGTTTGATTGTATTGGAAAAACACACATTGTCGTGACTGATTATTATTCTAATTACCCTGAGGTGCAGACTCTACCTACAACTACTAGTAAAGCCGTAATCAGTTGCATGAAGTCAATCTTTGCAAGGCATGGTGTTCCTATGGAAGTGTTCACTGACAATGGACCTCAGTTTTCCAGCGCTGAATTTAGACAGTTTGCTGAAGAGTGGGAATTTGTCCATGCAACATCGAGTCCCCACTATCCACAGTCAAATGGGTTGGTGGAAAGTTCAGTAAAAACTGTAAAGAGTCTAATGAAAAAAGCACAAGACGGCAAAGAAGATTTCTACAAAAGTCTTTTAATCTACCGCAGTACACCTTTACAGAATGGACTCTCTCCTGCACAAATGCTGATGGGAAGGAGGATTAGAGCAAATCTTCCGATAAGTGACGAACTGCTTAATACGCATAACTCAGCATTGGTGAGACTGAGTAAGGTACGTCAACAGGAGAAACAGAAACTGTACCATGATAGGCGAGCAAAAAGCTTATCTGATCTAAGATCAGGTGACCAAGTCCGTCTCCGAGATCATGAGAAAGGCATTTGGATGCAGAAAGGTATTGTGCAAGCACAAGTAGCACCAAGATCTTATATTGTACGTACAGATCGTGGAACAGAAGTAAGAAGAAATCGGGTCGATTTAAGATCTCAACCCAACCATAGTGATGGCAACACGACTGAAGAATACCCTTCATCTGACATGTATGATGGACTTGATAATGGTGAACAAACCATGATGGAAGAAAGGTCCAACATGGTTGACGATACACAGACTTTGTGTGAAAGACCCATAAGAGAAATACGCAGACCTGAGAGACTCATTGAAACGTGTTAGATGATGTTCTTAATGTTATATTGTTAAATTGTTATACTGAAGGATACAGGGCTTATCTTTAAAGAAAAGAAGATGTGATGTTATTGCATTAGATATGCTTAATGTTTGTAGACATTCCCTTATATGTTTAAGCTTGAATCTTTAGTGATGGTCCCTAAGACCATGGGGAATGCTGGGAAGTGGGTGTGGCCAGTGTGCAATGTACCCAGAGTCTGCAAATGGCTGAATAAAGAGCTCAGCGGTGCCCACCCATGCTTCAATGTCCTGATGAACTGATTTACAAGTATATTAACAAAACACATTGTTAATTCAATAATCTGAGCATTGGGACAAACCATGTTACAATGTAAGGGGTGCAAATTAGTTTATTATTTTGAACATAAGTTAATTACTGGCTGTTTTTCATCTATCACACAAATACTTGATAGCTTTATTTTTACCCTGAAATTTAAAGTTGATCTAGGAAATGTCCTACCCCAGCTATAAATCTGTCCCCAGATTTTAAATTTAACCCCCTTCCATTGCAACATGGTTTTGCCCAGGTGCAAATCTACTCCTTTTTTTATGCTTTGCTCTCCCTAATGTACACAAAGGTTGGATGAAGAAGTTATGTAGTAATGGAATTCATTATTTTTCTGTTACTCTACCAGTTAATGTACTACCAGTAACTCTGCTCTTTGTGTTTTGTTCTCTCTATATGCAGTACATCCTTTCTTGATGATATTCTCATTTAATATATTATTTTTCAGTGTAACTGCTAAGTGGACCGATATCTGGATGGTTCATTATACAAAAGCATTAAGCACAAAAGCCTTTGTTAGTGATGAAAGAAATGAAAGTCATGGCGGCTCCAATCAATTTACGTGATAACTGCTAATCTGCCTGTAAGAATCAAACATGGAATAGCTTTTCTGTGTTTTATATTATCACTTGGAAACCTACTGTACATCTGTGATGGACAACAGGCAGCCCTCCGAGCTTTCATCTATGGTCTCCAGCTCCTTCCTGCTTTATTGTCAGATTTGTATTTTATAGTTTGTACCACTTATTTAAAATGCCTGCTAATATGTTATTACAGATATATGTCTTTTTGATTCAATGTATTGTTTGAATTTATTACTCAAAGGTAATTAAATGTATCAGGTTGTCTATCACTGATCAATATACATTATAACTTTCATGTGTCATGTACAGAATTTGATATTTAGCTTAACCAATAATGTAAAAACAATATAAGCTGCTCACAGGCATCTTTCAACCCAATGACCAAAGACAGGATCTAGTCTTTTTGACAGTGAAATGCCCAATTTTACATGGTGGATCATTTAGGGATTGGCTAGAGGACAAGATCCAATAGGCACACACAGTATGCATCTGCCAATCAATCACAACCCAACATCTTCACGCTATTTTTTCATCACGGGTTGATAGATGAAAATGCCAAGTATGATTCCACATAGGCCCTTGCATAGGGCGGCCGAGAGTTAGCATGCTGCAATTTTCTCTCTTTGGTTCAGAAACAAAAGTCAAGAACCATTATTCAGACCTGCGCACTCACATTTTTCAGGCCACTGTACATGAAAGGTTCTATGCATTGGTTGTAGAGATGAGTTGAAGTTTTACACTGAATCTTTGCCACATTACAAGTATTGCTGCAAAATTTTGCATGTTTTTCTTTGGTCTCAAGTGTTCAGCGTGGAATTCTCTTTATCATTTTTGTTTTGCCTGGACTTCTCCTTTATCAGTTCCCCTTTACATCATTATGTATCATGTTTCACTCATGGAAAATGCTCTAGAAAAGACTCAGTCACACTATCTGCTGTTGTGAGAAGACGTTATTAGTTTACGGAACGTGGACCTTCACCTAGAGACACCGCTGTTTCTCTCCTGCAGTCAGCAGCATGGAGCCAATTTCGCTTGCCCTGGATGGACCAATGGATGATGCCACGTACACAGTGGTATTCTCGGGTTGTTACATGTGTGACAAAGTGTTGCCCAATGGTGATCAGGATCTGGATGTGGGTCTAGTGGGCATAAGTGAATAATCTGTATAGTAATTCCATTGGTACACTAAATCAAGATGACATTGTATGACCTTACTTATTTATTAGCAGTTATTTATATAGCACCAACAATCATTTTACAGATAATGTTTAATTGTTCTCATCAGTCCCAGTGGAGCTTACAATCTATATTCCCTAACACACACACACACACTATGGATAATTTTGTCGGAAGCCAATTAACCGGGCAGTTGGTCTTTGGCGTGTGTGAGGAAACCAGCACAGAGGAAACCCACCCAAAATGGGGAGAACATACAAACTTCACGCAGATAGGGTCATGTTCGAGCCTATGGTCCTAGCGCTTTGCAGCAGCAATGCTAACCAGTGTGCCACGGTGCTGATATACAACTGTACCTACGCTGCCCTGACCTAGAAGCAGTACTACTTCGCAATACGCTATACTCACAGTCTGAGGTACAGACGCCCCTTTATAAATTAAGGAGAGACAATTCCTATACCCAACAGGACAGAGCTTTGCTCACAGTGATCAATAGGTGTGTTATCCCCCATTGTCCCAGCTCTATTTATAGACTATATTCTGCCTAATTACAAATACAGGTCCCTATAGCATCCATCAGAACGGTGAAGCAAAAGCAGAACTAGAAGATTTTATCTCCGGAGCTTCACATCTCTGAGAAACGGCTGTTCTGTTGCAAAGTGCAATTTGCAAGAAATTTTCTCGCAACTTTTCTCATGTCTAACTGGCTGGTATGGAGGTAATGGGGACACTTACTGTCACCTCCGCTGAGCCTGCACCATGCCAGGATCCTCTACAGCTGAGCCTACGTGCAATATAAGGCTAATAACGAGGATATCTGTGTATATTTGGCTGGCATTTGCACACCAGGTGGCAGACAATTGGTGGTTGTTACTCTGTAACTTTCGACTGAATACGACTTGAAGGGCGGAACCTGGGTGAGAAGGGGCGGATGACCGTAGGCAATGTACAGTCAGGGTGTGCCGAGGGCGTTCCGGCACAGATCCTGGGTTTAATGTAAGTACACATTGATCTATAGTCATATCATATGCACCAGTTACAGGCAGGTGTAAGTACTAACTGATGACTGACACAGCATAGTCTGTATATTAAATACTACATGTATGTGTGCAACTAGATTGTACAAAACATGGGTGTGCAAGTGAGACTATAAAAACGCATTGAATGTATAGTAATCAGCAGAACATACATTATAACACTCTTCTAAGTAACAATGTGTTGTTTGTTTAACCACATGACTCAGACAACGCTCTGCACATATGTGTCTGGTCATCTGTTCTGTTACCCACACAGCTTCATCTGACTAATTACTGTCTTCTGTGTGGTGAAGTTGCTACAGCTAATAATAATAATATAAATACGTGGACAGTGCTTCTTCTGCTAAAATACATATAGAGATTTTTTTTAAATAATTTTATTAAGCACTGTGGACCCATTTATGATGCACTGGATCCACACTGCAAATCACTTTCATTTTGAACCCATGTGTCTATATGGTCTTCTTAGGGCACTTCAAAGTGCTCTTCAATAATGTCCTCCCACATTGCTGTTTCACATACACCAAACTGGGCAGAAGTATCTACAAGGTCGCCTATGAAGCACTTGGAGAGCACGCAACTCAAGAATTGGAGCAGGTCCGACTTATGTTCAAAATAACAAATAAGGACCATTAGTATTGTCAGGCTGTCTCCATATCTGTACTTTATCAATGTACAGGGTGGGGCATAAAGATCTCCCACATACACGCCTATATGAGTATTTATTTTAAAGTGAGGCAGCTCTACCTTTATAGGACTCCTGTCTGGTTTATGCAATATGACCATGACTGAGGATCTATGAGATCTAGCTAAACAGATAAACTGTACAAGGTCTCGATTGGTGGGCTTCTCACACTACCCAGCCCCCTCCCCTACCTCCCCAGGTGACCGCTGTTGGGTGCGGCTCCTGGCTGTCTGTAGAGCTCACTAGTGGTCAATAGGGAGCAAACAGAAATGACAATAGTAGCTTAATTCACTCAACAGTGTTCCCTGTGGAGGTGGAATTTCACACCCAAAGTCCTTTTCCGAGGAGATGTTATAGTTTCATCACTGATACTTCCTGATAACAACATGGCTAAAAAGTGCAGTCCGGTTATGGATTAGATTAGGGGGTTCTTACCCCATGCCTGTTTTTTTACAATCATTAAAATAAAGTTCCAATTTTGTCCCTAATACAGCTCACTTTAGCTTTATTAATGTCTTAAATTAATCACGATAGTAACAGGATATCAGGACTGACTATAGAAATATAAATAGTACATTTAGGAATTTTGTGTAAGTAAGGATTTTTTTAAAAAAAAAACCTTAAAGTTTGTCTACTGAAGTGCATCAGGAAGGTGGATAATGAGTCCTATTAAGTATAGTGGGAGTCCTAATCTCTGCCCGCTATGAGCTGGGGATAAAACACTTGACAGGGTGAAAATGGCTGCGGTCAATACTGCAAAGAAGGAACTCCCTTTATCTCTCAGATAACATGACATTCTGCATCACTCTGCAGAACCAGGGGCACCTCCACCCAGTTTCTCCCATTGGCTGGTGTAAACGTCTGCTCCTCTGCAAACTGTAAATATAGGAGAGGAAAAATGTTATAGCAAAGCCAAAAACACTCTAGCAATCTTATCATTTTGTTCCACAAACCAATACACTCTGGTGGAAATCTATGTGCCCCAGTTTTGTGCCTCACCGGGACCATTTTCTGCATCGTACATGAAGCCCAGTGTTTGCAGTTCCACTGTGTCTTCAAAGTTTGTGGAATATGAGGATTTTAGTCATTTTTAGACAGACCAGGTGGGTTTGTTTTGATTACCTCTTTTACACCCACATACCCAGGTGGGTCTTGGCCATGATGCCCTGTCTTCTGCCTGTCTAAATTTCTTGACATAGAGGTCTATTTACTAATCTGACCCCATTTCTGGTGAAAGGCAATAATGTATGTGGTGTTTATAGCAGTGGAAAAAATATACTTTCTCCAATATTTAAGAAAATTACCTTCCTGGGGCAGTACTGGCGAAAAACAACTGCCCCAGAGAAGACTTTCCTCCACAGTGTTAACTTTCACCATTGTTGCAGAATGGAGATATCACAAGATTGTGGTTCTGCAGATCCGCTAGCAGGGTAATGTTCTATAAAGTAATATACAGTTGCAGTGTATATTACAAGATTTAAGCAGAAAAAATATATAAGCAGATGGGCCCGAACACTATTCATGCACATGTGTCCTCTGCTGTCTGGAGTTGTTCATACATTGTGGGCCTCATTTAGCAGCAAGACAAAGAAAGGTGCAAATTTGCTCCTTGACAAACCATGTGGCAATGCAATGGAAATGCGGATATAATTTACTCTAAATGAAACCCTCTATATTCACGTCAAAAACGTAATTAAGATTCCTTCCCCTAACCACAGCTACTGTACATCCTTTTCCTCTCTCAGTCTCTGTTCCTTCTGAGTTAGTCAGCATGCAGCTACACGGTGGGATAACCCTCAGTGTCCTTCTCTCAGCTGTCATCATCTTTGTCTCAGGTTAGTGTCTGATAATGTAACATTCTGGGTGTTGTATAGTATGATATTGTTTGTGTTGCTGCAGGATGATAGTTTGATGACTGGAGAACAGAACGGTGTGCAGTGCACAGCAAGGTATGAAGTAATGGAGGTTAAACACTTAGGGGCTCATGTTAAGTTGAACGCAAACCGCGTCCTTGGCATATAATACGTTTTGTTACATCTGTGCATGCGCACAAACCACTAATTTCGGAAAGAATGGAGGGTTATCTTCCCTACCTTATATTGCTAATTCATGTAATATTATGCATAGTACACTAGATTATGGCCAGGAAGGAGTTTCTAAAGCAAATGTGGGTAATTCTGGTTAAGCTTATTCTGCCAGTATTTGGTTGGTTCACAATCACATATAAGAAATATGGGAATTCTATATATCCAACCAGATGTGGAACTAGCCAGCTGTAGGCCCTAGTGCAGGGAGGCGGGAACCGGGGCCCCCGACCCTCGGCACCTGTTATGCAGCGGGCCCCATTATCTAAATGGGTTGCACCAATGGTAGTTCTGCCACTGCATGCATCCACCACTTTCTGTCTATAAATTGCAAAATTGGTGCATCATCGATTGATATAGATTTTTTTGCATTGGTGTTAATAGATGTTCTCTTTTCCTGTCTTGGGGACAGCGTCATACATTTCACTAGTACCTTTGTTACCACTGACATGAGGTTTATCACCCTGACACCTTATTCCTATGACATATTTCCTTTTCTTGCTCTGTGGTAAACTAAAGAGCTTGTGGAAACATTTCTAATCAATGCAGATGTTCGGATTCCATTTCTAATGTGACAAAAGTTCCTCCATTATCTGCTTGTAGGGTTTCAATTAGTTCATTGTCTCTTTTCTTCATCATTACTACACACTTATCGGTTTGAAAGCTAAAGTAGGAAAAACTAATAGTAAGTCAGATTCCTTATTTCTGAACTGTTAATGTCATTAATTAATTGAGTATATTACAATTTGCGCATTTTTTGACTACAATACAGAAGTTTTTAGTAGGCATCATTCTATGTAACCCTCTAAAACGCCCGTCTTGTACCACAGCAACCAAAGACAGGGGGTCCCGCTGTTATGTTAATGCGTCCCATCTAATAGTCTATAATATATACATATATATATATATATATATATATATATATATATATAAACAGTGGTGGAAATGAAGTGTACTCAGGGGTATATGCCATACCACAGCTTCTTCTACTGTCTTCATTCTAACTCTAGATATCCCATTTGCGCACATTCCCATTACATTTTCCATCCCAGCACTTCTAAACGTCCAGTGCCCCTAACTATAGTCTATAGTCTATACAGCCTATATCTCTTTTCTTATTTTTAGTGTCCAGTAATAGTAAATATCACAATACTATATCTGTTATCTGTTACCCATCCACTTGGTACCCGTCAGGTATATTTTTTGTTAGGTTCACTTGCATGTAACCCCTCGTAAAGCAGAATAGTAAATTAAAATTCAGGAAAAATAATTGTGGAACATAATTTATATATCTATTCTGTTTGTATTGAAATAAAGGATATGAAACGGAGCACCATGGCCTCTTGAGCGAATTAAAATAACGGAACATATTGTCCTTTCAGTGGTAGTCGGAGTAACGTAATTGTCAAGTTAATACTTAAGATGCTGTTATATTGTTAGTGAAAAGTGTCTGGATAAAGAAATATAAGTGCTGCAGGATGCTTATATATCAATAATGGGCAATTGGAAACAAAATGCTCCTTATTACCACAATAGATGATAAGCTAGCAGATGGTCACCTTGGGCCTGATCCATTAAGGAGCTTAACTTCAGAAACTTCTTATTTCAGTCTCCTGGACAAAACCATGTTACAATGCAAGGGGTGCAAATTAGTATTCTGCTTTGCACATAAGTGAAATACTGACTGCTTTTTCATGTAGCACACAAATATCAACTTTTAATTTCAGTGTACAAATAAGCTATCAATTATTTGTGTGCTACATAAAAAACAGTCAGTATTTAACTTATGTGCAAAACATAATACTAATTTGCACGCCTTGCATTGTAACATGGTTTTGTCCAGGAGACTGAAATAAGAAGCTTCTGAAGTTAAGATCCTTAATGAATCAGGTCCCTGGTTTTTTCAACAATGACAGTTTAGACGCTAATCTGCATTAATTTGACTGTTACCTCCTTAGAACAACAAGGAGTAGTAGTAGATGTAGAAGCACTATAAGTACTAGAGTACTTTCTCTTGTTTCCTTTCTTTGACCTGGTGGTCAGTCCTAATAGCGAAATGCATAAGTATTTCTAAGGACTTAGGAGAGGGATACTCCACTAGGTGATCCCTCATCTATTCACCCAATGCAGTACCTACTTCATAGAGCCGGATCACTCTAAGGAGAATCAGTTGCCAAGCGCCTAAATTCAGAGCTATATTATTCCAGGGAATGATGACCCTGATGAAGGTAACATAGATGTGACTCTGCAGATTAAGTATTATCACGGTCATCATCAAGTATCCCTACTGCTTCAAAAAATGCATCTAAACCAGAAAGACAGAAAGAGCAGGATTCTGCAAATCAATCCCAATGGTCCAAGTCTGTAGGTCATCCTGTAATAGGGATATAACGATTCCAACACTTTGTTTGCTTAGTACCAAAGGTACAAGGTCTTAACCTAAAATAAAACCTATAACTGTCTGGAAAATTTCTGAAGGATCTACAATCTCCAGAAAAATATGTAAGATTTAATTTAGGCTCCTCAAAAAAAATGTACAGATAATCTGTAGTTTACCCAAGAGATCTCCATGAGGAAAATAAAAACGAGCAGAAGGCCACTTATGTGTAGTATACTCTGTATTCACTGTTTGTATAATGTACAGGATTTTTAACCTTATTTTAATAAGTGACCTTCTGGCCATTTTTCCTTTTCTGGTGGAAGTATCTTGGGTAAACTGTAGGTATATGTAGAAGTCCCTGCATATTAAGGATCTTCAGAAAGCCAAACTTAAAAGAATAACATTGAGGTCTACATTGGGTGTTTGATCCACCTCCTGGATTGAAGCATTACCCAGAAAAGATCCTTCTTACGTATATACTTAACATATGCAGTTTACTGTTTGAGCACTATTTATGGGGTGTGTAAAAATTCCAAACTATTAGGGTCTAATGTGTCCCGCAGACAAGTCAATAAACAGCCAGCTTCTTCCTGGTGCCGCATAGTTATTGAGTAGGGAGTATAGGTGTCAGTGAGGAAATCTATTTGTGTCATAATATTAAAACTGATTAATTTATTGTAACTGTAGTCTTGATTAATTTCACTGTTTGTCATATTTACTATTTGTTGTCTTTTTTCATTTTTTGTTGTTGTTACTTTTGTCTTTTTTAGTGCTAGATTTATAATGGTGAATTTCTGGAGATGGTGGAAACAAGCCACAGTCTGGTAAATGCAGGGCTGGAGTCTCTATAGGGAGGGGTGGGCATAAAACAGCATGACCCCCTTTTCAGAGACTAAGGTGTAGGGCTTTACCCAGATCCCGTGGCTGAGAGGAACTGGAGTAATGAAGAAAATGGGAACTTTGCTACCTCAGTGGTCCCAGTCAGAGCCGGATTTAGACCTCATGGGCTCTAGGCAAGATACTGTTTTGGGGTCCCCCTCCCTGAAACAATCCATAGCACTATATATTTTTTTTAACCATAGCATATATTAACTTTTAACACCTACTAGAAAAGATAATGCAAACAATGTTATACCAAAACATATTAACTTTGCAAATCCTTAACTAAAACAGAGTGTGAATAATGTCAAAATTGTTTTATAGTTTTTAATGCCTTATATCAGACAAAGTACAAACAATGTTAAGTTTGAACTTTTTTGACTGGAGAGTGGACAGTATTACAATAATTATATTTTAATAACAGGAGTTTTTTCAATAATCTTTTATAATGAATTTTTTTCATTACTCACGTTTACTGATGAAAAAACGTTTATTTCACTCCATGCTGGCTGCTATTATTGGTCCAACTCTGCTCAGTCTACTTCGATCCACACACACATTACAAATTCCTCTATTTTTATTTTCAAATTTGCAATTTGAATATGCAGTTTAAACCAACAAAGTGTTTTTTGGCGTATGATTATGAGGTGGACCAGAGAACTATTGCCCGGGGTCTGCGTCCCCCGTACACAAATATATACCAAAACCAAACAATGCAATAGACTCAGGTCCTCAGAAAAACTAGTACTGCAGTTTCAGCCTTGGAGTTTGAGAAATCAAAGCATGCTATATTATGATCGTGGAATAAATTGAAGTCCATATAGCTACCTCTGGATCGTATTATTTTTGATTACTATACACCTATGCGAATTGATATACGCATATTATAAAGTTATATCAACGTGAGCACTGCCACAAGGAGTCAATTTCATTAATAGACATTGTTCATACCACCTCGAGAGGGAGCATCTGTAACCATATTCAATTTATATAATCTTTTGTAGGTGCACCTATAGATTTATTATTGATATTCCCATCTAGAAGGTGGTCTGTATATATATGCTCAATGAGTGCATTTTATATTTTATGTTTTTAATAAATATTATTATATCCACTAGGGATGAGCGGGCTCGGATATCTGAAATCCGAGCCCACCCGAACCTTGCCGATCCGAGCCGGATCAGAGACAGATCCGGGTATTCCCGCCAATTGCAAAACTGAAAGCAAGGCTCCGAGTCATAATCCTGTTGTCGGATCTCGCAATACTCGGATTCTATAAATTCCCCGCTGGCCGCCGCCATCTTCACTCAGGCATTGATCACGGTAGAGGGAGGTTGTGTTAGGTGGTCCTCTGCCCTGCTATATCCTGTGCTGTGCTGTTCTCAGTCCAGTGGTGCTGTGTCCTGTGCTCTGTCCTTCTGAGTTCAGTGGTGCTGCTGTGTCCTGTGCTCGGTCCTTCTAAGGGCATTGTTATTTCCCCATTATTCTCAAGTTATAAAAATTTAAAAAAAAGTTATAAAAAAAAGAAATTAAAAAAAAATATCCAAAAACAATCCTGCAGTATAAGTCCATTGGTACTGCAATATTACAAAGTTCACTGATTCTGCAGTATAAGTCCAGTGGTACTGCAATATTACAAAGTTCACTGATTCTGCAGTATAAGTCCAGTGGTACTGCAATATTACAAAGTTCACTGATTCTGCAGTATAAGTCCAGTGGTACTGCAATATTACAAAGTTCACTGATTCTGCAGTATAAGTCCAGTGGTACTGCAATATTACAAAGTTCACTGATTCTGCAGTATAAGTCCAGTGGCACTCTCCTGTGCCGCATATAATTTTTAAAGGCTTTGCCGAGTGTGTGTGGCTTAGGGGTACGCTCTCTTGTGCTACATATAATGGAAAACAAAAATTTGAAGGATAAAGCTGCGAGGAAAAAGCTCAGTTTTCCTAAAAGACCCGCTGGCGGGGATGCTGATAACATCTGGTCCGGACTGACAGACCTGCCAATCATTGCAGACATGTCTACTGTTGCTGCATTGGATGCTGTCACAATAGAAAAAATGGTGGAGGATTATTTTGCTGACACCATCCAAATAGACATGTCAGACAGTCCATATTGTTACTGGCAGGAAAAAAAGGCAGTTTGGAAGCCCCTGTACAAACTGGCTCTATTTTACCTGAGTTGTCCCCCCTCCAGTGTTTACTCGGAAAGAGTTTTTAGTGCAGCGGGGAACCTGGTCAGTGAGCGGCGAAGGAGGTTGCTTCCTCACAACATTGAAAAAATGATGTTTATAAAAATGAATAATCAATTCCTCAATGAGATACAGCACTGCCCTCCAGATAGTACAGAGGGACCTGTGGTTGTGGAGTCCAGCGGGGACGAATTGATAATGTGTGAAGAGGAGGAAGTACACACTGTAGGGGGAGAGGAATCAGAGGTTGAGGATGAGGACGACATCTTGCCTCAGTAGAGCCTGTTTAGTTTGTACAGGGAGAGATGAATTGTTTTTTTTGGTGTGGGGGCCCAAACAAACCAATCATTTCAGCCACAGTTGTTTGGTAGGCCCTGTCGCTGAAATGATTGGTTTGTTAAAGTGTGCATGTCCTATTTCAACAACATGTGGGTGGGAGGGCCCAAGGACAATTCCATCTTGCAACTCTTTTTTTGGCATTATGTGACCATTCAACAGTCGTTTGCCATGTTCAAAAAGTAAAACAAAATGTCAACAAATTCAAAAAATTAAACCAAAAGTAAAATGCCCTGTCATAATTTAAAACAAGAGGTATTGACATGCTAGAACTACTGTAGTGTTTATATGTTATAAACACTACACTTGAAAGTTGGAGGAGGTATTGTGGCCCCGGTACCAAATTTCGTATCGGGGCCACTCCACTATGCAGTCCAGATAGAGGTGTATCAGATATTAAACAACGTTGACTGTTGCTGCAAAATTTTTAAATAATATTGTGGGGAACACTACACTATGCAGTCCATAAACGTTTTTGGTAGAATTCAGACCCGTGGAGGTTTTTTTTTAATTATATTGTAGGGACCACTCCTCTACGCAGTCCAGGTACAATTTTTGGTGGGATTCAGATCATTTGAGGGTTTTTAAATTATATTGTGGGGACCACTCCACTACGCAGGCCAGAAAGATACCTCGTTGCAACGTTTTCGACTAATAACAATATTGTGAGGTGTTCAGAATACACTGTAAATTAGTGGAAATGATTGTTATTGAATGCTATTGAGGTTAATAATAGCGTAGGAGTGAAAATAAGCCCAAAAACTTGATTTTTGAACTTTTTATGCTTTTTTAAAAAAAAATCTGAATCCAAAACCTTTCGGCAGGTGTTTTGCGAAACAAATCCGAACCCAAAACACGAGACACCAAAAGTCTCCGGTGCACATCCCTAATATCCACACTGCAGTACTAGTTTTTCTGAGGACCTGAGTCTATTGCATTGTTTGGTTATGCAGTTTAAACAAAATCCTATTGAAATACATCCTGGACTTTAAGTTCATCGACGTTACACCGTACCTGCACCATTGATTTTGCACAGGAAAGTTCTGTGTCCTAAACATAATTTTGTTTATTTTGCTGTTTTTATTCTGCCCCCATACATGGCTTGGGTGACCACATACTACTGTCTCAAAAGCAGGATTTCTAAAGGGGGGTTTCCAAATGTTTTCATTGGGATGCCTGTTTATCAAGAATTGTGGTGGTTCTTGTAACATTGCAATACCCGCTCTGTTATCTCCTACTCAGGCTGGTGATCAATAAACCCCAGTGTCACAAAATATATACAACATTATTAATAGCCCTCAAACATACCATCTGCTCTCTGCCATCGGTGGTGTTGGGGAATAGGGACAGCGGGCTCCGGTGTGTGGCCCCACCTCTGCTACATTCACACTCTGAAATTAATTTAAAATAGTTGTTCTCCAAACTAAAAAGAAATCATGAAAAAAATGGAAACTTGAATTTTTCCTATGGTAAAGAAAATGGGGTATATTTTTTAAACTGCGGGTTTGAAAAAGTGGAGATGTTGTTTATAGCAAAAAATCAGATTCTAGCTGTCATTTTGTAGAATGCACTAAATAAATGATAACTAGAATCTGATTGGTTGCTATAGGCAACATTTCCAGTTTTACAAACCCACAGTTTAGTAAATATACCCCAATGAGTCATCCTCAGACGGGCACTTGAGAATAAGCGAGTGGGAAAGACAAGGACTGCGACTGGCGCAGGTGCAACACCATCCCCCCTCCACATTCACCCCTTTACCCTCAGTAACACTTGTTAACACCGCCATTCCGCTTAACCGTTTTGATTTCAATTAAATGAAATGAGTGACAAAAATTATCATGACCAATTTAAAAATCCAAGTGGAGTTTGGTGGTGCGAGGGAAGGTTGAGGGAAGGTGGACTTTAAATTAAGCCCACACTTGTTTTTATCTTTAGCCTGAAATTGAAGGCAAGATATAAGCATATTAGCCTACTGCGGTCTGAACCATTAATCAGGCCCTGATTCCGGCATGTGTGTGGTTGTTTGGTAATCTGACCACATGACCAGATTACGCTGTACATGGGCACATGTCTACTTGTTGCTTTGTTAGATCCACAGTTGTGCTTGAGATTAGGAGCAGTGGTGGCACGGCAGCATTTTTGTAGACACTCTTTCCTCTATTTACTTGCATTTGAAATGTGGTGTCGCTGGCGTTTTACCAATGCCAGTGGGTAATCAGTCTTAGAACCATGATTATGCCTTTTATAGTATTTGGTACAGAGATTTACATGCTGAGGGCAAATACAATTCTTTAACAAACAAAAACAATACTCTCCTTTCATTGGTGTTTTTTATATGTGACATTGAAATAGGTTAAGGGTGTTATAAATTATACTTTAATGAAATATGACATTGTTAATAGGGCATTTTATTTATTGGCATGGCATGTGAGAGGACATTTAACAGAAATATGGCAACATTCAATGAGCAACTTCTGAATGATTTTCTGAATAAAGAACCAGAACTGGAGGAGGTGCATAGGAATCATGAATGGTAAATCGCTGGATGATATAGACTTGATAATGTTTTCGTTTTGTTTGTATAAGTAAAGTGTGTGTGTGTTTATATATAAAGTCTCTACTACCAAACCAACAACATTGTGTTACCCATGACAAGAAATTATGCAAAACTGTGGCACATAATCCTAAAGCAACAAAAAAAATAAAAAAAATAAAAATTGTCTTACCCCATCTTGCGTACCCATGCATATTTAATCATGGCGGGGCAAATTTAAATTGAAATGTGTACTTTTTTTCTTGTTCATGGTGTCATACCTAGAGTGAAATAAACATACTTGCAAGCCTGTTTTGAACAGTGTAAATACTTACATTTTGCAGTAAATACCAAGGTTTGTATTAATGGCTTAAAACTAGAGATGCTCATTGACCTGCGTGTTTTGGTTTTCTTTGTTTTTGTTTTGCTATTTTGTTTAAAAATCAATGTTTAGTGCTCCACCTGTTTATTGGATAAGTAATGTAATTGTAAAGCTAATAAATTATCCAAAAAACAGTTAAAGGGCTCACTGTGTATGTCACCATAAACCTCACATTACACCTTTAAAAAATACTAAACATTTGCATGCAAATAAACACACGGAGACTTGGATAAGTTTATAAAAAATTGCGAGAACTTTAATTATTATGAGTTTTAATTTTAACTAAACCTATGGTGGCGGAGAAAAGGACACTGCGAAACAGCTCTCAAGCTGGTCACACTATCACACAAGTGAACTGGCGCAAACCGCCGTACGTCCACAACAACAGGGGAACAAATCCCGTCATCACTAGCGCCGAGTTGGCGTCAGAGTGACTGCCCCTTTAAACTCACGCTGCCCTCCCTCACCGAGCCGGACAGGGACCCTCCTCACCGAAGGACCAAAAAAGGAGTTACTGGTGCCACCTAGGGGACAGTGACCTACGCCAACTACCTGTGCGCCCACAAATCAGCCGCTGAACGCAGTGCCTTCCTACTCCGCTGTGCCCCACAGACGCCGCAGCCCGCCACCAACTAAAGGAAACACACCGAAACTCCCCCGCAAATCCTATCTACAAAGAAACCCATACCCTCTTCCGTTAGATGAACACCGTCCCGTCTAAAAAATTGAGGTGACTCTACCCCCAATCCCGGGTGATCTATAATTATTCCTCCTAGAGACCGTACTACCTTCCGAATGGCGCCATTAACCTTCCTGACCATAATCGTCATCTTTTTGAATGGGATCTTTGTTCTCCATGCCAGCCGGGGGATTAATGCTGACCAACCAATGAGCATATCAGGCCAAGCCTCGTGAATTCGCCTTGGGTCTTCCCGAATCTAAATAATAAGATCTAGTGACTTTCCTTTTCCAAAGTCATTGCCACCCGCGTGCACTATTAGGACATTTGGTGGGCCCTGATGTTGAATAAGCCTCATCAACCATGGAACTAGATCGGACCAACCTAAGCCTCTTCTGCCCAATCATCTTATTATGACGTCCTCGTGATTCGGGATAACATTAGACCTGGGATGGCCAGCGGCCCAGAAAACAAAGGAATGCCCGATAATCCACACCATCTTAGTTGGAGCACTCTCACCTGGAAGCAGAAAACCGGTGTTAAAAACATACCACCATATTTGGAAGACAGTCCAGGCTTAGCATAAAGCACAAGAAGGATAGAATGGTGGAAATAACAGGTTTACGGGGGAGGATTAGGGAAGAGAGACACATACGGGGAGCAGACCACCCAGGCGAAGGTAAACACCCGGAAAAACCCTGGCTGCACACCACTAATCAGGACTTACGCCCCCGCTCCAAAGCGACGAGTGGAAAAGCCCAGGGTAGCCCACCTTAAATTTCCTCTGAACCTACTTCCCTCCAGTTTCAGTGCATGTCCTCGTGTTCGAGTACTTCTCTTCCTTTGGAGAATGTTTCCCTCATGTACCTTGTTCAAACCCTTGATAAGTTTGAAAGTTTCTATCATGTCCCCCCTTTCCTTTCTCTGCTCCAAACTATACATAGTGTTCTTTTAGTCTTTCCGGGTAAGTTTTGTGCTGTAGCCCATGCACCATTTTAGTTGCCCTTCTTTGTACAGTTTCTAATGTATTTATATCCTTATGGAGATATGGCCTCCCAAACTGAACACAGTATTATAGATGAGGCCGTACCAGTGACCTATACAGTGGCATTATTACTTCTTTCTTTCTGTTACGGATTTCTCTCCCTATGCAACCAAGCATCCGACTTGGCTTACTCATTGCTTTGTTACATTGCTTACCTGCCTTTAAGTCACCTGAAATAGTGACTACTAGATCCCTTTCCTCCTCAGTAGTTTCCATTATTATGCCATTAATACTATATTTAGCCTTTGTGTTTTGATTTTGCATTTTTTGGCATTAAACTGTAGTTGCCACTGTCTTACCCATTCCTCTAGTCTACTTAGATCATCAATCATTTGTCTTACACCTCCTGGTGAGTCTACCCTGTTGCATATCTTTGTGTCATCTGCAAAAAGGCACACTCCCCCTTCATTACGATTTGCAATGTCTCCAATAAAGATATTAAAAAGCACTGGTCCACGTACAGATCCTTGGGGTTCTCCACTGAATGTTGTCTAACATTCTTTCAGGTGTCAGTAACGTGGGATAAGCACACAGAAAAGTCGGTCCTTTATTTTTGTACAGTGTTTAGATCTGTCTTAATTATATTAATGATACTTAATTTCTTCGTGTCCGTTTTAGAATGTAGGCTAAAGTTGAAAAATGTAGTAAGCATATCAATATTTCTGTGAGAACCTACTATCATCATCCATGTCATGTAATGCTCTCACCTTTTTTTTTAAATTGAGTTTATAACTTGAATCAATATATTTAATATTAATATGCAGAATAAGGGAAATTTTATTGTGCAGTTAGCCACTACTGAAAAATAGGAACATTTCCAAGACAAGTCCTTATATCCAGAGAAGTTTAGGGACATTCGGCACTATATCACGCTAAACTAAATTCTATGTTTTGGGCAAAGTTATTCTTTAACAGAAATGAATTGTGGAGTAGGAGATTTTATATTACTGAACCACCCCCCTTAGTGCTCATCATACATTGTGACCTATTTCTAGTTTTGACAACCCCCCACAAATAATAATTTCTAGTCAGAGCCTACATAATTATCATCATCATCTTTTTGCTGTACATTGATGGGATCATAACACAAACTAATTACATACAATATGAAACATAAGGTAAGGAAAGTCCTGGCCAAATGAGCTTACAATCTAACAAATTCAATTCTGGATTGATGCAGTCACAGTCTGTGAGCAGCCTAGGACAGACAAACACAAGGGGATTACCAGAGAGGAAGGCAGATAAGGGAACATTTTTAATAATGTACACTATGCATAATAAAATTATTTCCTCAGGTAAAGGCCAGAAATTAAATAGAATTTTTTAATGTTACAACTTTGTTGACTATTGTGTCTTCATAGCACTGAATGGATCTTATTTACAAAGCGCTCTCACAAATGGGTAATTAGTGACTCTGACAAGGTTATTTCATACTTACCTACTTTCTTCAGCTCTCTTCCGGGAGCCAGCCAGTGGAGGGGGGGCGTGAGGGGGGCGGGGCGGCCAAAATCGCGTCATTTCGGCCCCGCCCCCTGTGACGTCATGACGCAAATTGCGTCATTTGACAGCGGGGGGCGGGGCTAAACGCCGCGATTCATCGGGAATCGCGGCGTTTGGGATCTAATTCTGCCCACTTCACTAGGAAGTGGGCAGAATTCGGGAGATTGCCACACTCGCCCGGGAGTCCGGGAGACTCTCGCAAAATGCGGGAGTCTCCCGGACATTCCGGGAGAGTTGGCAAGTATGGGTTATTTTTAGATGTTTTATGTATGCATCTTATTTAACCTTACCTCAGAAAGTTGTGCTGAAACACAGTATTCCCACAGACGTTGCATTAAGCAACTGCCATGTATCAGTTTGTCAACACAGCTACTGATAAATTATAACATGAAAACCCAACAGGGTTGTTGATCGATGGCGTGGTTTAGGTACAACAGCATCACACAAAAATAATCATAAAGTATAACCAAATATCTGTCTCCTACAAAACTGTGCATTAACATCACAACAGCAATAAAATCACTTGATGTAAAATAAAAATTAAAAAATACAGAGTGCACAAGAATGAGGCTGAGGATGTTGATCTGGATTACCAGGAAATTATTACTGGTACAGCCGCTGCTGTTCATGACAGCAGGATTATGACTGAAAACGAAAAGTCATCGGAACCATTTCAGATGAGGACCATGTATACTAAAATGCAAGCAAGGTGTCCTGATCAATTAGAATGCACATTTCTAAGATGACCCTCAAGGGTGCGGGAAAGAGGCAGGATATCAAAAGCCACTGCAGAACAATAAGCAATTAGTGTAGTCCAAAAGGTGAACTGCAGATGAAAACATAGCATAAATCTGCAGTCTATTCAAGGTCCACAGAGCTGAAATTAAACATTAACGTCTAAATAGCCTTTTACTTTTCTCAATTATCATCATGTTGCGAGAAAGTCCTCTGAAAATATTGCAGACACCAGAATCATTGCTCCTGGTGCCTGCACGCCTCTGCTGACCAGACAAGCAGTAGCGTAATTTGCAGATCAGACGTTAATTTCAGAAAATTAGCTTGGAAGGGGCGGAGCTCTTTTTCCTGAACTCAAAAGAGCAATTTTCAAATACAATCTTCAAGTTCCGCTTCACCAGTTATTTGTAAATTCTGTAGGGTTGTAGTCTATAAATAGAGCCAAGGCTGATCTGTGGTATAGTTGGGGTATAATAAAGGAAAAGTTTGGCTGGAGAAACATGTGAATTTCCACACCCAAACGTGGAATGGGGTGAATTTTTGGTGGAACACTTTTGAAAATTTAGCTCATCTGAGATCCTTTCTTTGTAATTTGAACATGAACGAAGTACATACAATAAGCTAAAAAACAGCACAGAGTATGGTATTGTTAATAATTTAGTTTAAACAAAGTAATGATTCAGTTGTGGCAGACAAACTTACAAACCAGCCTTCAATAAAAATCTTTACACAGAGAAAGGAAAATTAGTGTTACTATTTTGAAACTACCTAGATTTTGTAGATCTCATTTTTTTAACTAAACAATAATAAGGTTGTTTCCTGCATAAAGTTAACAAGCAGCTTTTTTATTTTTAATGATTTCCCTATCATGTCACCTCCGTTGCAGCCTTCTTTCTGGAGGACGCAGTCAGGCTAATTAGGTGCCCTCAAATAGTGGCCTTATGGGCCTCTCATAGGACACCCGGAGCTATGTCAGAGGTACAGTTTTCTAGGAAATAGTTTGAGATGGAGGTTTTAACATGTAGGAGCATTGTTTGATTAAGCAGGAGGGAGTCATCTAAGCGCCACCTGCCACGAGGTCGTGTATGTTTGAGGAGGTCTAAAAGCAGAAAAACCTGAGTGCCCTGTCCAGGAGAGCAGATATATGCCTGCTTGAGTTACGTGAAGAGTAAGAGAATGGGAAACACAGAGCATATCTATGAGCGAGTATAGTAGGTGTGGGGCTGAGAAGTGTGTATAATCTCTGGCATCGGAGTTACATAGTCGCCAGGAATCATACAGACGGTGGTGGGTGAGCAATATAGCGAGTGAGGTGAATTCAGAGGAGAAAGGGGTAGCCCGCCGGGAGGAGGGAGGAGAGGATTTATCCAGGAGAGAGTCAAGAACTACATTAAAGTCTTTGTCGACAATCATGTGACCTTGCGCCAGTTGCTAAATGTGCTTGGAGAGTCTGGTGAAAAAGGGTTTTTGTTTCTGGTTTGGGACATATACTGAGACCAGGGTGACGGGCAGAGTGTAGCGTGACAATCAGGAGGCGACCCTCTGGATCTGCAAAAGTGTAAGAGTGCAAAAAGGGGACTTTGCTGTGAATCAAGATAGCCATGCCCCGTTTCTTGCAGTCCGCAGAGGCAAAGAAGGTCTGAGACAATTGCTTACCCTGAAGCTGTGAGTCGACTCCAGTAAGAGGAGTTTCTTGTAGAAAAACAATGTTGTTCGTTCTCTCCTACAGGCTCTCAAGAGCGTAGTGGCTTATGTAGGGAATTACGGCTGTTAACGTTGACAGAAAATATTTTTAAAGACATAGCTCTGCAGGGGGGGTAGAATCTCACAAGGTAAACTAATGCTTGAGGAGAGAAATACAAATAATTAGTGTGTCCCTGAGTTAGAGTATAAGAACAGGAGAGTAGTAGGAAAAAAGCCACAGACAAAAAAGTAGAGAGAAAAGGAAACAGTAAGCCCAATTGGGCAACAACATTGAATAAAAGGAATCCGTAGAGGGTTCAAAGACATAGTGGAGAGCCTATGCATGATACAATGAACAATATCAAAGGGTGTGTGGAGTCCTAATCCTGAGGAGGATAGGCGTCAGGACCGAAGGACCCGCAAAAGAATTCTTTAGAAAAAAATAATAAACCAAAGAACAGTGTGTGTAAAACAAACAGTATGTAAACACTAGACATGCTGCTTTAAACAGTTAGGCAATTAGGTAAGGGAAGGGAATAGGCGGTATAGATGGGGAGGAGACTTAGGGACCGAAGACAGCACTTAAGGCAGTGTGCTATAAAGGCCTATTGGAGCAAAATAACGTAAGAAAACTACCTATATGTCATACTTAATGCAAGGAAAACAAGAGGGCTGGAGTTGTAATCAGTGACTAACAATCCAAGGCTCAAATTACCCGAAGAAGTTCACCTGTGAAAGCAAAAAAAGATGACAAAACAAATTTCAAATGTCAACAATAACAATTAACATGTAAAGGTGGAGTAGCATCCCGGGCCAATTGGCAAGAGGTACGGGACCACTCAGGTTGCGTGGGAGAAAAACGTTGGGCTCTTGGAGGTGGAGACTGCAGGGAAGATGACATGGGCAGGATGTCCAGCTTGGTAAGCAGGTCTTGACCTTGGTTTAGGGTTTTGACAAAATGAGAGGTGTTGGCTGCAAAAACCTGGAGCGGAAAAGGTAAGCCCCTTAGCGATAACGGACGTTATGTTGGCAGAGTATCCTTGTATCAGGTTGCAGATCTCAACGTTTCTGGATCATTGTTGGGGCAAGGTCCTGAAACAACTGGACATCCATGTCTCGAGAAGAGAGAGCAGACCGATCTCTAGTTGCTTGTAGAATGCGGTCCCTGGTACAAAAATAATGCAACCAAGCTATAATGTCCCGAGGAGGTTGACCACTAACGGGTTTGGATCTCAGAGCCCGATCCATGAGGCAGTTTGCATCAGTGAGATCTGGAAAAATGTGAAGGAAAAGGCCTTTAAGACAAGCTTGAATTTCCGCCGGCAGGATGTCTTCAGAAACATTTCTAATGCGAGTATTATTGTTTCTCCTTCAGGGACTCAATGTCGTCGTGGAGGTTGGATAATTCTTTGTCAAGAACCGTCTGAGAGCGGCACAGATCATCTGTTTTGGATTCCAAGGTGTCTGTTCCGGTGCAGAGGGAGTTCAATTCAGTTTTAAAGTCATTGACTGCCTTAGAGAGTTCTTGTTGTAACGCTACTTTTACTTCCTCAAGAAGGTTAGTCATTACTGCATTAATCCGAGGATCCAATTCCATCTCCGAAGGAAGAAGAGGCCCGACACCTCTCGGCAGTCCACATGAGGAGGAGAGGGCTTGGATTTTGATCAAGAGAAGTTGGCCGAAGTCCCAGGCTTCTTTGGTTTGGTAGACATAGTGAGATTGACAAAAGAAATTAGATCGCTTGGGGGGATGGAGAAGATGGGAGAGAGTCAAGATGAGAGTATGGGGAAAGGAGAGGGGCACACATTGTGTTCAAATCATATGAGAGGGGTCTGCCCGAGTCTGGGTCACGTAGAGATGATCACATGACCTTTATGTGTAGTGAGCAGCAAATTGAGGGAAATATTTGAAAAGGAGGTCTCGGGTATAAAACAGATGACAGCCACTAGCTTATAGTTCTTGGTGGACCGACAGTGGGAGCACCGAGACAGACACAGGGTCATATTACGATAAAGAGCCATCGCTCTTATCGTAACATTATGACCCTGTGTCTGTCTCGGTGCTGAAGTGAACAACAGATTATATATAGCAGGAAGATAGAGCGTAGTGACATATCAGCTACCGGGTGGCAGCACTGGCACTGCAGAGGACAGCTAGGTTCAGGCAATTTGATTGTGTGGATCTGCTTGTACAGGATAGATTGAGAGCAGCAATAAATTTAATGCCCATGAACCCCTGTCTCTCCATGGGGGTCCTACAGATCTGTGTGGCAAGGAGCCCCAAGAGAACTCATATGGAATGCGACAAGTGGAGTGGAGCTTCTCACATCTATGAGATGAAATGGAAGTGGACTTTAGCTAATTGGATCTTCTTACATACTACAGGAGTGTGCTAAATTGTGGGTGATCCAGACAGGGGAAAGGACTCACCCCTTATCGAAAGGCACAGGCAGGTCAGTTTGAATCCAAGCACTGTGACCAGGATGAGCAGGTCCCACTCCACTCTGCAGATGGACAGCTGGCTTTGTAGTTCTTCTGCACTTAATTTGGAGCAGCCTGTGGGTCATAGAGGTCCTGGTGAACAGGGGTAGGGGGGGGGGGGGGGGAAGAGGACACAGCACCCAGTAATACAGTCCTAGTGGTCCAGCGAGGGGATCCGCAGCAGCAGCTAGTTGGCAATCAACAGGGTTGATGCGAGTTAAGCCTCCTACTAGCATCCATTTTAAATGTAGCTGCTACACTAATTTCCCTCCCCAAAACGTCCTTCTGCTGATACTTCATTCTTTACAGAACCCAAGATACTTCTAACATAGAAATTTAATAGCAAAATTGCACCAACATAGATATCATGACTTGTTTCAAAATATCTCCCAACTCAACACTTTCCACTATGCCCAAAATTAGCACCTCTCATCCAAACTCATTACTTGCTCACATTTTTAGTTACAGGACTTTTTCAGGCTGCATCCAATCTTCAGAATTACCTCCTTCATACAAGACTTTGTGCTACCCTCTAACCAGTCCCTGATAATAAACCTCTTCGGGCAAGTTTATCAGATTCCTGGAAAACCCTCTCTACCTAGGCTAATCTACCCAATTATCACACAGTCAACACAAAATTTACATTTATTCTCCTTCCATACTCCCCCCCCCTCCCTCCCCAAACATTACTGTGTAAGTGGATCATATAGTCCCACAAAGCACTTCTTCCCATTAATCAGGCTGGATCTATATGTGCTATGTTGTGCTTAACCTCACGCTTAAACTTACTATGTTCCTACAGAATTTAAGCAGATACTGCTTACCTCTTTTTCTTAATACCAAATATCCAGTCTTGTTTTATTACTGTGTTTGTTCCCAAATAAAAAGTAGTGGCAGTTAAGATAAATAATACTACAAGGCCTTTGAGTAACTTTTTTATATGGATAAGCTCACAAAATAAATAGAAGACAATCTACTTAAACGAATGATGTTAAAATATTATGAGCTTTACAGTTTGAGAATCCTATATAATTTGACAATTCATGTTGAAGTGCCAAAAAACTGCACAACAAGCCCTATCTTCTGTCAGCGACAGAAGTCCAACATAGCATAAAGCCAGCGACAGGTCATACCTAATGGGCACAGAACAGCAGGTGAAAGGTAAGGGGAGGAGGGTCACTTGTTTCACCGCAGATTCACCACTGGGGAGTAAGCTGGAACACACACAAAGATCGGTAACCCAGTGCTCTTAGCTGATAAGGAACTACAAGTCCCAGCATACCTTGCATCGCCTATGTTCTGTAGCTCCACACTTTTGCTAGGGGGTGTGAGCTGCTAAACACAGGCTGTCACCAGGTCCCTGCACCTGCCGAGGCTCTCACCTGAGCTATCCCAGCTCCCATCAGTCCTCCTCCGATCACCGTCACGTGTTTGATGGACAGCTTCTTCCTGGCGGCTGCGGCGCTGCTGGACATACATCGTACAAGGAGCTGCCTGCTGGCGGAGGCCATGTCTGCGGGTAACGGAGAGCTCGGGACTGAAGGGCAAACGCGGAGTGACAGAGAGTGACGCCAACACGCAGCGCAGGAAGAGGGCCGGGGAGAATGAGTGACGTCTGGGTGGGCGGAATAAGAATATATAGGGGGGTGACATGTGCGGGATACTAGTCACATCTGTGCCTGCAATCTAGAGGCACTGGTCTGATACTAAGGTATACAATCATTCACTAGATGCTGCTTGTGATGCTACATCATATAAATATAATACAACTGAATTCAATGGCTGTCCAGCTTGTTTCTTCCACAAAGAGTGTGTACGTTTTGGGTTTTGGAGGGATGAATTAAAATGTCGATCTGACATTAAAATGGTTTTGTGTTGTTACTACCTGGGAAATGCCAGTGGTGAATGTACCTCACCTCAAAATGTATTCATTTCATGTAATTAAAGTATAGAGAAATTGCGGGAAATGTAAATGACATTTTAAAACCCTAAAAATCTTAAATGCATTTGTCCCTAGTCAATGCCAATTGAGAATTTCTGCTCTTTATTAGAGAAAAAGTGATCCATGAGGACGTATTATACGCGTATTTGTATGAAACTGATATGTGTGTGTATATATATATATATATATATATATATATATATATATATATATATATATATATATATATATATATATATATATATATATATATGTATGAAATGTACATGATAATGTCTAACAAAGAACTGCTCAAGCTTAGGGTAGGGCTGGCACATCTTAGCCTGGGGGGGCAAGACTCGATTTAGGAATATTTTAAGAGAACAAAATGCAGGTGGCCCAGTAACCCAGCCCAAGGTAGCCCACTATTGGACCAGCCTGGCCCCCCCAGCTCAGCCTGCCCCTGTTTTTAGTGCAGCTGAATATAAATATAGTCCTGATATTGCACTTAATAGATATCATCTAAGTGAATGATTATATAAATCGTAGACTGAGTGGCCAATTCACTATATGGATCGTTAACATATAAGTGCTTCAAGTATAATCAGACTGTGATACTCCCTAGCCGCAAGTATAGCGAGAGGCAGTGCGCCCTTCTTACATTTACAGGACTTACATCAGACTTTGCCTGCTTGCATTGAGAATGGTCAGATACTTTCCAATCGATTTTTAGGATAGATCTATCCTCAGGATTTGTTTACCAAGTTCTCTCTCTCTCTCTATATATATATTTTTTTTATTATTACCACCTTACTATTTATTATCACCAATGTTATCACCAGTGTTTAGAGATTTACATGAATTGTTTTAGCTTAGCAGTTATCTGTGTTTTAACTATTGTTTGTAATAAATTGCTATTATTTATGCTATTATTTATGTTGCACAAACATTGATCGTATCATTAGTCTGTGTTGAGCGCTGATCTCTTTCAACAGTACAGTATCTATGCGGGTTGGATTATCCTGTTTATTGAATCTAGCTGTTTCACAGACTTTACTCTTTGGTTAGTGCGCAGATTGTTACATTGTGTTTATACTACTAATACATACAATATTGCAGGTAATAGCAAGGGCAAAATGTACCTAATAACAAGAAATAACAATACACATAATATACCGATGCTCTGGAGTATATATTATTAAAGTCATTTTATCGCTTACCAATTAAACATTGTACAATGCGATTGTTGTGGTTCCAAAGCACAAATATAGCAGGATTTACAGCAAGCCATTTTTACGCATTAAAGATGTTACAATAAAGCAGGAAAGTATAAAAACACTGAATACATTCCATTTTTCTTAAAGTGCTTCACCCAGTCATGGACACATGTAGTCAGGATCAGAGAGAGAGAGAACAATGGCCAGCATGCTTATATGTAGAATACAGATAACACTTAGGGCTAGATTTACTAAGCTGCGGGTTTGAAAAAGTGGGGATGTTGCCTATAGCAACCAATCAGATTCTAGCTATCATTTTGTAGAAGGTACTTAATAAATGAAAGCTAGAATCTGATTGGTTGCTATAGGCAACATCCCCACTTTTTCAAACCCGCAGCTTAGTAAATCTAGCCCTTAGTGAGGTCTTCATTGGTCCAGGGTTAATGATATTCCAGTTGCCTGCTGGCCATAGGGCAGTTCATTTGATCCTTTAAAAAAGTGAGGGGAGACTTCCCCCAACTATTGTCTACCTGTTTTCACTCTGAACAACCAGTTCAAACTGACCCACACACAAAAAGTACTTTTGAGTATTAATCTCCTATTGCTTGTATCTTGCGATTGCTAAATGCGTCCACACCGGGTTAATGCTGGTGAAATAAGCTTTAATATGAGACCTAACTCTTTACCTGTTTAAAACACCTGAACCATAAATACCATACTATAGTATTATCTATGCATAAATAAACAATCTAATACATTTTACTAATAAATAAATGTGGATTGGAACCTAAATAAATGTGTATTATTTACAAGTGTAAGTGTGAATGTAAATGTGTATGTTTATGTAAATGATATGAAATGTAAATGAACCCGTAACAATATTAATCAATTTGGTTTACTTTATCCAATTATTTGACTTCGAGAATATTTAGACTGGGCCAATAATTAAAAAGTACAATAAACTGTGAGAAACGGTTCTCAGTCCAGTACGACCCCGTTTCATCACAACCCATAATATACACAAAGTTTACTGAGATGTTAAAATAGAAGGGGTGCAAATTAGCCTTCTGTTTTGCACATAAGTTAAATTCTGACTGTTTTTCATGTAGCACAAAAATACTCGATAGCTCATTTGTACACTGAAATTTAAAGTTGATATTTGTGTGCTACATGAAAAAACAGTCAGTATTTAACTTATGTGCAAATCAGAATGCTAATTTGCACTCAGTCCTCACCGGCAGGGAGGACTGAGCCTCACTGCCGGTTATAGCGTCCTGTTTCAGTAGTGCTGCCTGCTACTTTGTCCCTGTGTTTGGAGTTTAACCTAAGATTGATTTCCCGTGTATGACCATTGCCTGTTCCTGGACTCTGAACCTGTGCTTCTGACCCTGATCTATTGCCTGAACCCAGATTCTGATTCTCTGCTAGTGACCCTGATCTTACGCCTGTCCCTGGATCCTGAACCTGTGCCTGTGACCCCTGACCTTGGTTTGTTCTCTGGATACGTTGTCTACTGCCGGCCCCGATTCTGGCCCGGACCCCACGCTGCTATCGTCATAACACTCTATTCCTTAGCCGGTACACATCTCTCGACCCTCTGTTTGTCTGCAGCCAAGTCTGTCCCCACCACTAGGGGCAACAGTGAACACCAGACTTCATAGCAGACTCCGGGTTTTGCTGTACTGGCTGGAGGGGTTCCAAACATGAAGTTTTTCAGAAGCAGAAAACAGCAAAGCATAACAAACAGATAAATCAGCGTGAAGTCATCATACAAGTTGGTTTGAACTGGCCTCATAGCAGCATTCTAATAACTTCTTGTACTTTTTAGAACATATGTGTCTCTATGCAATCTACAAATCAGCATGATATCATAGAATTAGTTAAGGTGATGTCAGTTTAACTTTCCCAATCTTTAAACAAGTTTCTGTAAAATCAATGTACTATTTATATCCTCCTCTCTTCTCCTCCCTCCTCCTAGCAGCCTAGATGTAGGCAGGCATGGAGGCCTGGCGCCACCATCTTGGTGAAGCCGATTGGCAGCTCCATATTGTGAAGCCGCGCCGCGATGGGGGTCACAGTAAGAAGTAGATCGAGGAAATAAATTTCACATTTCTTTTCTTTCATCACCTTTATATATATTTTATTTTACTGCTTAATTTAATTAATATATAACATCATCAATGTACTTTTCCACAATAAAATATCCTCCAGGTGGTGTTGTTCATAAGCAAATGCTCTCCCATTGGAGCACACAGATCAAAGCCATGAAACACAATTACCCGTCCCCAGCTTATGTATTGCTGCATTGCCATTTGCCGGTAGCAGTGTGTTGCCAACCAATTAACTGTTAACCAATCACTCTCCCTTCAGCCGGACCTCCTATGGTGGTAGGAGGAATAGGACACGTTACAACACTAGTCACCATGGAGGGAGCATATTATAACATCCTCGCTGTGCGAGGGAACACAGAGCCTCCCACAATGTGCTCTGCTATACTTCCGATGCAAAAGAAATTGTGGCAATCCCTAAGGAGAGGACAGTGTTGTACGAAGCCTTTTCCAGACGTGGATGTGGCGGAGATGTCTTCTGCTTCCTGTATCTATGGGATTTGAGATAAGCTATTGACCATTTTATACAATATATATATATATATATATATATATATATATAATTTAGACATGTAAAATATCATCCCTGGTCATTTAAAGGTCTACCCTCTAAACCATCCTTCACGCTGGGGGAAACAGGAGACCTCCAGTGTACTGAGATCACTACTTTTAAAGCATTGTTAAAGTGTCTAAGTAATGCGTTTTTGTACTGGGAGGTTGAATAACCAAATGTCTAGTCCCCCAGGCACTGGGCTTTGCATAATTTCCATAGCATATTCTCTAACCCAAGACATCAGTGTGCATTTTACAAAGTTGAGACGGACACTTATACCACGAGAGAGAACCTTGAACTGCATTTTCACAGAAAGACTGGTAGAGCAGACTTTAGTCCAAGTCCAGTAGCGACTTGACCTTACCAGATCCTGGTACCAAGACCAGGTGTAACACAGTAAGGAGTTAAATAGGTTTACAATAAGCATGTTATAGATGTTAGAAATTGTATGTTTGGGTTTTTGGGAGAAGTCCTCAAAACTAGTCAGACTGATTCCCACCCCTACCAAAATTTCATTATTATCTAGTTTGCGGGTTTAACAAGAAACAGAAAAGGCGCACACATTAGCCACCAGCTGACCGCTCCTGACCATTGCTCCTTCAGACCATGACCTAAAAGCCCATGGTGACAATTCCGGCGGAAAGTCTGGCTTGAAGGTTAAGGGAGTGAGAAGGGATAATAGGACATTTTAATGTCCGTAGTCTGGTGCAGCATTGAAGAGTTGGACCAATGGTGGGATGGGATGAAAGTGGTAATTTGACCCTCTATCATGACCCATTGTTTAGAGTCAATGGTTCTAATCCATTCTAGTATCCTATTAAGTAGCATGGTCTGGTAGTATTTGAAGAACAGAGGTGATTGCAGACTTCCCTGTGTTTTCCGCCTATAGAGGATGTGATAAAATCTAGGGGTTTTCCCCACCCAAACAAATTCACAGACTTGCCTTTAGAGATCAGTAAAATATCAGGGAGGAATGTAGATAGAGAGTGTTTGTAGGAGATACAGAAGCTTTTGTAAGGTGTTCATTTTAATGTTGTTGATTGGCGTCAGTCAGCTTTATAAAATTAGCTTTGTACATGTTAGAGAGATCATTACCTAATAATACCCCAATATATTTGATGTGACTGGGGTGCCAGGTAAAAGGGACTGATTGTTGGAGCCACTCTAGAGCTGTTGTCGATATCAGACCCATAGATTTGGCATAATTTATTTAGACGCTAGATAGTACCAAACTGCTTGATTTCTATAACAATTTGCATAATGAAATCACAGTACTGGTGATGATTGTCAGTAGGTCAGCTGCAAATACCACCAGTTTATGTCCCGTCCCCCCCAGCACCATGGACAGATCAGAGTTGATTCCAATAGACCTGGCCAAGGCCAAATTCAGGGGGGAAGCTGGCAACCTGGCCATATCCTATTGTTTAAAGAGAACATGTCAGAAAGGGAGCCATAGGAACCGTATAAAGGCTCTTGTGTTTCTATCGTAAAGCCCTTGTCTTCATTCTTGATCAAATCTTTTATATTTTATTTGCCTCCATTGATCCTATGGTGTTATATATCTTATATTCTATTTTTGATTATTTTTCCTTTTTCAGGAATCTTTAGTATGTAGCTTGTGGCAATGATCACTACCTTTTGCTGTATTTTGTGATTTGGCCCTCAAACTGTCTCTCTCTTATTGCCAGGATTTTTTGCATATTTCACTTCATCCTTTAATATTATTTTTATTTGTGAAAATCTACTGCACTATTTTAAACTTAGCCTGTATGTTCAACATATCCCTTTCTTTCCTGGATCTAACATATTGAGTGCCTTTTTTATATTTAAAATCTGTTTTATCTCTACTGTATTTTTTTCTAAGTAATCACCTTCTCCCTTTTATTGAGCCGTTGGATAATTCCTTCTTCCATCTCTCTAAAATATTCAAGATCAGAAAACAGAGAAACTAATGATTTGATCTCTTGTTCTAAATGTATTGAATCTTTTCTCCTGAAGTTCATTTATAAAGATATATTTTTGCAATATCAGACTTTGTCATTGTTTTTTTTTGCATTGAGGTATTGTTGTATGTTTTAAGCAGTATTAAGGAGACATCAAAGGATAAAGAATCATCTAACATCCTTTTATGACCTATAAGTGAACACATCACCAACATAAATGTGAGTTTAACTCACTAATATCTATTTTTGTATGTTTTCGCGTTATTAGACTATGTTGTTTTTGTTAAAAAATGTTGAGGTATCGATTGATATGCTCCTATGTATTGATTAGTTTATTGAATCTTCCTGAGTCTGAAAACCAATTAGAGGCCATATATCTTCTGGAGAAAAAAAAAGATTCTTTTAACTTTGGGCTTCTTCATTGGAATATTTTTTGTATGTTTAGTATTATGTTTGTGTCTCCCTTAATGTGTTTTTCATGTGGCTACGGGTGCTGTCCTATAAAGCATGGAGTAATTGGGGAAAAATGGATACAGATATAGAAAGCGCTATAGGGACACCTGTCATGTCACGGTTTTATCACAATGGCGCTACCATTGCCGTTGCCATTTGACTTCATGTTACTATAATGTAACTCCCAGAATCTTTAATACGTTTTGACTGCAGTATAAGTTAGAGCTGCTTGGGGGACTTTTACAGCAAATAACAGAAGTGAATTATTCATAAGATTAGGAGTACAGTATAGATCCATCCGGAGTTATAATGAAACGGTCATCAGCATTATCTTCCCCAGACCAAGTAGTTTAAGGGACCCTGGTAAAAAGATGACAATGATGACTTCAGTCTACGTTTTAACTTTGTGTAAAAAATAAATATATCAATAAACAAACACATTTAATGAAAAACTGTGTGACCAGTTAAAAAAAATCCATCCTGCACTAACCCCCAGCCCCAAGCTCCACCGACTGGCCACGTCACACTATGATGGAAACCTGCAGATTGTGATCCCCCTGTTTTAAAGTGACCACCCTGGTCTAGACCCTCTATGAGGGGAAGCTGCAAACAAATGATCACTGAACAGTGATGAGGTCAAGAGTCTGATTCTGCCCAAGGTCCAATCTGGTTGGAGTTTGTATTTCTCCCCTTTCTTTGTGTGATACAGAAATTAGACTCTAAGTTCTACTGGGACATGGATAAATATTTTTCTATACCGTGCTGCATAACATAGTGGTGTTATAGAAACAATAATAATAATGGCAAAAAATTATTTTGACTCTCGGGTTGCCACCTCAATTGTCCTAGTGTAATGGGACCGAGGTCACTAGTAACTTGCCCCATTATAGTAAAATATAATAAGTACATTAATAAAATATACACAATGGTAACAAAACGTTAACCGAGTATTAAAAATTAGTATTTAAATAAAGAAATTCCTCTTATATAAAAAATAATTTATTCATCATTGGTGGAACAGCAGCAGCACATGTATCTGAAAAAGATGGGAAAAAATGAGACGTGCTAACAATCAGAGATTTGCTCTGTATAAGTAATTGTTTCATACAAAAGAGACAATTTGTTTTGAGACACTGTAAAGATTTTTATACATACTATATTTAAACGTAAGAACTAGTGTTCTGAGCCCATAGTATTATTCTTGTTACCCACATGTCCTTAGAGCTAATACACGTGTTCTGATTATTTAACCATCTCATCTATCAGATACTTGGTTCCTTGACATCCACAGTACCTGGGATTCATACTCCTAGATTGTCTGGTGTGTGCAGGATTCTGGATTGGGATGAGGTCATCCAGGTTTACATGAAGGGATGATAATGTGGAGGTGCAGATATCAGATCACAGGAGAGGTCCCCACATTTTGTTTTATTAAGTAAGAAATGTAGGGTAGGGGACTTTTCTTCTGTCCTCCAGATTATCATGGCATGGGTAATAAATGCACATTGCTACATTACATAATGTGATCAAACAATCTATAATACCAGATGTATTACACTGTTATATTGCTATAAACCCAGACTAAAGGCCTGATCTAGATTTAGATGTAAGTACAGCTACAAGTCACATTTTGCCACACTGCACATGTGCATGAAACTGAGGCTGGATCCTAAGCTTTGAGTAACTTCCCAGGACGAGTCACCTTAGAAGGGACTATACCACAATGATTACTCACCTTGCTATTGACTGGAAAACATTCCGGAGTCTGCTCCAGATTCTGCCCCTGTTAACACGAAGGAAGATTGTTGGTTTTACAGAAGTGTCTTACATAATAGCTGTGTTATAGTTCAGAAGAAAGAAATCAGACTTGGAGGGACAGATTTTGTGGGGTCTGGCTGGGGTTAGGTACAGTCTGTATATTAATGTAACCTTCATCTCTGTGTCATTGAGGCACTTAGACATATTTGGCCTGATTCATGTTCGGACGCAACCTGCATGCAACTTGTGTTTAAAAAAAGAGCACGAAACTTGAGCACAGTTTAAATCCAAGCGGATGTCAAGGTACAATTTGAATCTGGGTGTAAGTACGTTCTGCCTAAAGTTTACTTGTCGTATGTTAACAGACAGAACACAGTGCAGGATACGCACATGCACAATATACAGTCCCATCCGAAGACATGCAAAAAAATAAGTCTTTAAAATAAATTAACAACTCATAATACTATAATCATTAATACCAATGTTTTGAAAAAATTGTTTTTTCTTTTCTTTTTTCCATTAAATACAAAAATCTGGATGTTCTTAATGCGTACTGTACATACCACTTACACCTGTAGCTGGTGTAAATGATACGACTAAAAAAAGCATACTTACGAGATACCTGGGACTTGCGCAGTCGTAAGTGTCATTTGAAGTTGGACATGAATTGCATACAATTACATTAATTGACATAAGGTCCTTTACTGAGCATGTACAGAGCTAGTTCACACAAGATACTGCACACAAATGGACTTACATCAGAAGACCCATGATGTATATTCACATATATGTTCCCATTTGTGTTTGTACAGGTGATGCCCCATAGCCACCCCATTTGTGAGATTTATTAGTAATAATGAGGGAGGTTGTTGCAGGGTACTGTTGTCTGTTACCCTGACTGGGGGGTGCTTATAAAAAATCATTAGAGGGGAGATGAAATTGGTCTTGTATTGGGGGTTGTTTAGCTGATGAGAATCAAATTATCAATGCTAAATAACTATTGTGCTGTATATTGTATTGTATCAGATCTGTGGTCTTATCATATTGAGTACCTTCTGTTCCTGGATTCCCCTGAAAAGAAGAGAAGACATATTGTAAACAATTGTGAAACATATCAGGATTATGCTTTAAAAATAGTTTGTCTCTAAAGATTAAATTAAAGTTCTTCACTTTTTGGCCAGGACCCATATTATGTTTGTGAATCAGCTCTGCAGCCCATGACTCTATAATGTTTAGGTATTTGGGGATTGTGTTCCGTTCTGTAACAGCTCATGCACCTTTATAACAATGTCTCGGATTACGTATATTCTGTAAATAAAAGTGTATTAAAATGTATTAATGCCATTATAAATCACACTCCTCCAGACTCCACCTTCACTATAATCCAGCTTAGGCCTGTGTGGTACATGATTCATTATTATTTAGTAGCACACAACAGGTCTGCACAGAGAGGATCATGGGTACCCACCATAAAGGCTGTGGAGACCCATGTTTTGGGTCCTGACCAATCAGTAATAAACCCTTGGTGTATAGGACTAGTGATGACACAGTACATACCTTGTTCAGCAGGTTCGTCATTCTACATTTAATGCAAAGTACAAGAAAAGTGTTATGTAGGCATTATATAAATAACTGGTAATAAGTGTTATATTACACAAACTAAACACAACCTGAACCCCCCCTATCCCCAGAAAGTAACCACACTGCTGAGGCTGAGGGATAATTACATTAATATACATTTGTGCTACCCTCTGAGAGATTATAGAAACATGTATAAAAATATACTAGATTAGGGGATGTAAATATGTTAAATTATATCACATCTACAGTATAATACAATTGTAAAGCTGTTGTGGAAATAATACCACACAAAGCGGCTGCACCCAGTATTCACGAGGAAGGTTTTATGCTAATCTATAGGCGCTCACTGTTCTATTACACAGTAGAAGCAACATAAACATAGTGTAGACTATATTCTGGTTTCTACGTAGCAGATGTTCTACAAGCGGGAACTACAACAGATCTGTAGGATTCTGAGGAAGAAGAACAGTAAGGAATCATTCTGTAACAAAGAAACTGTCAGCTTTTACCTATTACTTTCAGGGACAACTAAATGCTGGCACTACTGACTATATAACAAGGTGTTTCTAAGTATGGCTTTACATCAAGTAGAAATTACTGTGTGCCATATTTGTACCATGTATGTGCCATGTATATGCAATGTGTGTGCAATACGTTATTAGTGTATACACTTACCGTCTGGTCTTTTTGATCACTAAAAGAACGAAAAAACAGGTGTAAGTCCATTTCTTCATCACTCATTAATGCATGTGGTAGTGTGTGTAGTGGTATCAGTGTACTGTGGTCATTTCTGGGCAGTGTTATATAGTCACTTATTACATATACATTATTATTGTTCTTATACATTAACATCTGTCTTATTGATATGAGTCCTGTAGTATTATTATTATTATTATCCCTGACATTACCAGAGGTTGTCTTCAGTGCTCCATCTGAAAGAAAGAGAATTACAAACACTGATGTGAATGTTCCCGGTCACTGATGTCAATAGTCGGCCTGGACCAGATTACTGACGTGAAGACAAGAGACAACGAGGGGCAAATAAGAGACCAAAGCAGAAGACAGAAGATAAGGGAGGCAGCTAAGTGCATCAGACAGGAGACAGGTGTCGAAGTCAGCAAATTGAATAAAGTCATTTCAATTAATATCTAGCAAATTTGGTTGTCTTTGTCTGAAATTATGCGCAGAGCACACTATGGCGTGGAGAAGAGTATCCAGCCGCAACACGTGGCAATAACAGGTTTTACACGTTTACACACATTCACACGAACATACACATTTGTAATTAGTACACATTAATTGTAGATGCAACACATAGCTATTTATGTTGAAATGTAGTAGTATTTATGTTTAATATTATAGGTTATATACATGTTAGTGAAATCAAAAGTTCAGGTTGCAGGAAATATGTCATGTTTAGTATCATTTTAATCCCCTATTCATCCGCAGTTGTCCGGTTCATTCGCCGAAGGAATCGCACATTGCATACTCTAATTAGCGATGTTAGGGAATAAAGGTTTAAAATGATGCTGCCAGTGTAATGTAAATAGACTAGTTTAAACTGGATTTTTTGCAGGAAAATCAGAGTGCATCCCCTGGAGAGCTGACCACCACCTTTGGATATTTTGGATTGAACTGGCCTATGACCTGCAGTACACTAGACCTTCCTGAAGCCTGGACCAATAGAAGTAAGCCACATCATCTGCATTGTTTTACTGTATTCACTGACTGTATATAAGCAGGGGCTCTGGAACTAGTGCCCAGTCTTCTTGACCACAGCCTTCAGACCTGAATGACTGTACCACTGGATCCAGGGCGTCTGCGATAAGTAACGGCTGTACTTATTTTATTCTAGTTTGTTGTTCTGCTACTTTTGGCTATTAAATCACTTTGTGATTTGGAACCACACATCGGCAATCGACAATCGTTATTGGATAGCAATTAGACGTGCATAACACAGGTTACACAGACATCAGATAAGGGGGGACTGACATTGGACACACGTGTAAAACAAGGACAAGTCCTAACTCTAAATGGGCTGTTCCAAGAGGGGTGTGACATAGCAGGGACTGATTTAGGGGTGTGTTTATCATAGGGAGATGAGAACCTAAATCCGGTAAATAGGGGTGTATTCACCAGACGGCTTCTCCCTATTTATCAACCTCCGAAGCCGGCACTAGGTATCGCCTTTTCCATCTGTCTCCTGCAATAGCTTCGCCATGCATGGGGAACCCTATTAAGTAGGATTGTGACGGTATCTGTACTGCCACAAACCACTTATTGCAGCAGCCTTAGAGGGGGAAATGCTTTATTTAATTAAATAATGTTTCTAATTAAAATTATTTTTCAATAGTTATTTTTTTTCAACTAATTTTTTATGTTAATTCACTTGTTTTGTTTTAATTTTCTTTGAATCAGCTACTTTAGGCCTAAACCCGAGCGGTCCGTTGAGTGCGCATGTGAGAGCTGACAATGCAGGGTCACACGTGTGCAGACCCAGACTGGCCAGCGAAGAGGTAAGTCTCTGCTTACCGCTGCTTGCCAGGGACACCGGGGATCTTATAATGATAAATAACAGTGATAGAAGATAGCATTGTATATGTCTCTCAGTGAGCTCACACAGAGCCGGGGCATATTCTGTCTCTGAACTATGAATCACGAGCAGTCACACTGAGTGACATCCTACACCAGGGTTTCCCAAACCTAGTCCTCAGGGCTCCCTAACAGTGCAGGTTTTCCGGATCACATGTGACATAATTAGGACCACCTGTGGATCTGTTACAATGTATCAGTCAGTAATGAATACATCTGTGCTCCAGCAAGGAGATATGGAAAACCTGCACTGTTAGGGAGCCCTGAGGATTGGGTTTGGGAAACTCTGTCCTACACAATGACATCTCACTTCTGAGTCTATTATGTGCCTGTTCATTGGTTGGAGATACAGGGACAGGTGAGTGTATGCCACTATGTATGTAGATATATATTTTTTAAATGTAATCTGATTCAGAGTAATCTGATTCAAAGAGAGCTTTATTTAAATAAAAAAATGAAGCCTTTTTTTGAGTAGTATCTCCCCTGCTGTCACCAACCTTAAATAGCGATAGCAGGAGAGCAGCGTTAATTGTACCCACGATGTCCATGGTAAGTAGGCTTCTCCATGGGAAGCTATCACCAGAGACCGCCGGTGAAAGGTGCCGCTGTTGATACCCAGCGATAGCTGTCACTGTCCCCGGAGGCTTTTCTCCCTATCATCAATATGTCCTTTAATCTGTTACATTTATTCATAATACTAGATTCATATAATCAGTATATGACCTACTGCGCTAACAATCATGAACTTACCTATTAAACATAATGGGGGGGAGGCTCGCGGGCCTTGTGGATTTTGGCCTGTGTGAAACAAGATATTTTGTTACAGACTTTATGAATTTGGTGGTTACATAAACCACTACAATCACTATATGTGCCTAAAATGTTTCCTTTTATACTCTATATAGACATATTTAGCCTTTTCCTATTTTCAGTGTATGAAATATTAGCGCTTGCTTGGACAGGTTATACATTTCTGCTTTCTCTACTGTGTGATGCTTTTTAAACTAATATAAACACAATGAGATGAAACCTTTCATAGGTAAGAATTTTGAGACTTGGACAGGTCAGCCTAGTTGTCAGTACTAGAACATTCTGTGTCATTTAATCTAATTATTATTGACATGTAAGAAGCTCTTATATCCAGATTACAGTAGATTAATGCTACTTGCACCCTGTACATTAACTATACAGTAACTCTAGGGAGCCTCAAGTGTAAGTTTTAAGTAACTTACATGTGCGGCTCCCTACACCTGAGGCAGGCAGATCAGGGGCAGGTTAGTATAGTACAGCAGGGCAGGTAAGTGTAGCACACACTCGGGAAGGAGGGGTGGGGGCAGATTAGGGGCAGGTTAGTAGAGTACAGAAAGGGCATGTAAGTGTAGCACACACCCTGGGGGGGGGCAGATCAGGGGCAGGTAAGTAGAGTGCAGCAGGGGCATGTAAGTGTAGCACACACCCTGGAGATATGGTCTGGTCAGACTTGGCTGCAATTAGTGTATAGATGTTGGCTGATGATGATGACAGCATAAGATGTATATTACGTGTGTTTAACTATTATAGATATTTACATATGATTCCCCTCCCAGAATAAATAGCTAGGACCAGGACTATGGACATTTAGAAAATTAAATCATTGTTTCTTAGTATGTCTCCTACATGCTACAATGTAGCTGTATGTTAGTCTGCTCCCTACTAATAGGAACGTTACACTTACTTAGGCATTTCCTCCTCGGCCTGCGCTTTATCTGAATCGTACCTAGATAAAATAATGATTGATATATTCCAATGAGTGTCCCGATTATATTACATACAATACATGACATAAAGCAGTATTAGGACTACATGTGTGTGATGTACTGCTCTTGAACAAACAAGCATGTTATCAGTGCTGGCCTCCTTCAGTCATGACACATTACAGCAAAGACATTGTTACCTGCAGTACTTCTTCTACCCAGCACATGTGTATGAAGATCAGTTTGTCAATCTTCATGTTATACTTCTGACCCCCAGGGATTTAATAACCCATAATTACATAACATTCACAGGGAGATCTCTAATGAAATGTGTGTACTCTTGTGATGTATACAGAGGATCCTAATATACGTTTTGGCTGAAAGTATTGACCATCAGATTTAGTTTGTTATACTTATTACGTATCACACACTGGGGGTTTGTTATAGTGTTCAAATTAATTTTCAATGTGCCTGGAATACACAGTAATTCTCCACATTTGTGTGAAGGTTAATAGTCTCATAACACACACCTGAAGCTAATATATGTATAATCTCCTGTAAATAATATCTTGTGATGTGTTGAGTTGTGATGTCTTTGTCTATAATCCATAAATTCCAATGTCATCAATTCAGTGTACACTGCTATAAGTTATTATGGATTTGGAGAGTCACCTAGAAGATTGTATACCAGCATTCAGTCTATGGCCTTGTGTTTGTTTAGTTATTTAACACCTCAGTATAATATCCTTATAATTTACAGTAGGGGGTACATTATTCCTGATAAAGTTTGCTTCATGTTATTTTGTACACTGGCTGCCTGATCTGTGCCTCTATTAGTAAACAGCAGATAATACAACAAACAATACACCACTAAGGGGAAGTACAACAGTGTAATGTAGTAACAACTAAATAAAATAAAATGATCCCGTACAGCTGCACTTAAACAATAGATTCCTGAGGTTCTAACTCTTCAGCTATAACTTATTACTTGCAGCCAGCGGAGGACAGCAGTAGTTATTCATTGTTATATGAGCGCAGACTACAGCTGCTTTTATTTTACCACTTTCCAATATCAGGAATTATTTTACAAGATATAATAAAAGTTACATTTATATTAAATCTATCTGAGAGAGTCATTTTTTCATTGCTGAACTATCCTCCTGTGTGATTTATTGTAAGGTAATGTGTGTGATTTATTGTAAGGTAATGGGGCTGATGCATAGTGAGACGTAAGCCAGTGTGAGTAGCGCGCCTTGTGTGATATCGCTCTGCGCATGCTCAGATTGTGGCTGCACACTGTACACCTATGTAGACTTGTTCCTATGTGACACCTGCGCCCTCTTACAGCTGGAGAGGTGGGAAGGGGGGTCCTGACAATGGGCGAGTACAGTAAGGACCAGCTTACACAAGGCGGCTCATGCAGTCCTACAGAAACACACATATATGTCTGGTAGGAGGGGTATCTTATACATCTGCTATAGGACAGGTGCAAATACTGGCTTATGATATGACGCAGACCAGGCCCATATCGGCATCAGCCCCAATTTGTGCAGCTGTACAGGGTGGTTGTCTTTACTTTTTATTATATTTAGTTGTTATACCCATTAGCGACTTATTGAATTGAGCCAAACAAGCCCAGAACACATGCACAAACACATAAGTAAATGAATGTATTTCTACATGTATGTTACATGAACCCTGTCACGTGTAACTGATTGAGACATTACCAGAGGTTGTCTTCAGTTCCCCATGTGAAAGAAAAAGAATTACAGACACTGATGTGAATGTTCCCGATCACTGATGTAAATAGTCGGCCTGGACTAGATTACTGACATGAAGACAAGAGACAGCGAGGGGCAAATAAGAGACCAAAGCAGGTGTGACATAGCGGGGAATGATTTAGGGGTGTGTTTATCATAGGGAGAAGAGCTCTAAATCCGGTGAATAGGGGTGTATTCACCAGAGTCGGGGCTTCTCCCTATTTACCAACCGCCGAAGCCGGCACTAGGTATCGCTGGGTATTGCCTTATCCATCTATCTCCTACAATAGCTTCCCCATGCATGGGGAACCCTATTAAGTAGGATTGTGACGGTATCTGTACTGCCACAAACCACTTATTGCAACAGCCTTAGAGGGGAAATGCTTTATTTAATTAAATAATGTTTCTAATTAAAATTATTTTTCAATAGTTATTTTTTTCAACTAATTTTTTATATTCACTCACTTTTTTTGTTCTAATTTTCTTTGAATCAGCTACTTTAGGCCTAAGCCCGGGCGGCCCGTTGAGTGCGCATGTGAGAGCCGACAATGTCGGGTCACACGTGTGCAGATGGGACCCAGACTGGCCAGCGAAGAGGTAAGTCTCTGCTTACCGCTGCCTGCCAGTGACACCGGGTATCTTATAATGATAAATAACAGTGATAGAAGATAGCATTGTGTATGTCTCTCAGAGAGCTCACACAGAGCCGGGGCATATTCTGTCTCTGAACTATGAGTCACGAGCAGTCACACTTAGTGACATCCTACACAATGACATCTCACTTCTGAGTCTATTATGTGCCTGTTCATTGGTTGGAGATACAGGGACAGGTGAGTATATGCCATTATGTATGTAGATATATATTTTTTAATTTAATTGATTCGGAGTAATCTGATTCAAAGAGAAGCTTTATTTAAATAAAAAAATGAAGCCTTTTTTTGAGTATTATCTCCCCTGCTGTCACCAACATTAAATAGCGATAGCAGGAGAGCAGCGGTAATTGTACCACCGATGTCCATGGTAAGTAGGATTCCCCATGGGAAGCTATCACCAGAGACCGCCGGTGAAAGGTGCAGCTACTGATACCCAGCGATAGCTGTCACTGGCCCGGGGGCTTTTCTCCCCATCATCAATACCTCCTTTAATCTGTTACATTTATTCATAATACTAGATTCATATAATCAGTATATGACCTACTGCGCTAACAATCATGAACTTACCTATTAAACATAATGGGGGGGAGGCTCGCGGGCCTTGTGGATTTTGGCCTGTGTGAAACAAGATATTTTGTTACAGACTTTATGAATTTGGTTGTTACATAAACCACTACAATCACTATATGTGCCTAAAATGTTTCCTTTTATACTCTATATAGACATATTTAGCCTTTTCCTATTTTCAGTGTATGAAATATTAGCGCTTGCTTTGACAGGTTATACATTTCTGCTTTCTCTACTGTGTGATGCTTTTTAAACTAATATAAACACAATGAGATGAAAACTTTCATAGGTAAGAATAACTAACAATCATGAACTTACCCTCCACTATATATGGTGGGCAGGCTAGGGGGCCTTGACGCCTTTCCCCATTTTTTTCTGCGTGAAACAAGATATTTTGTTAGAGACTTTATTAATTTGGTGGTTACATAAACCACTACAATCACTATATGAGCCTAAATTATTTCCTTTTATACTTTATATAGACGTATTTAGCTTCTTCCCATTTTCAGTGTATGAAATATTTAGCACTAGTTTGGACAGGTTATACTGTAACATTTCTGCTTTCTCTATTGTGTGATGCTTTTTAAACTAATATAAACACAAGGAGATGAAACCTTAAATAGGTAACAATTATGAGACTTGGACAGGTCAGTCTTGCTGTCAGTACTAGTACATTCAGTGTCATTTAATCTAATTATTATTGGCATGTAAGAAGCTATTATATCCAGATTACACTAGATTAATGCTACTTGCACCCTGTACATTAACTATACATTAACAGCACAGTAACATTAATGGTCATATTGTATAGTTTTGGTTGTCTAGGGATCAGTCTGAATACCTAGATGACGGTACATTGATGACATCACCATTTCCATGTCAGCTGATGACCGCGCTGCAGGGGTCAGTAGCTGTCCTGGATTTACATTCTAATTTACATTCTACTGGCAGCCCTAAGAAACCTGCCCATTATAATGGAGCCATATACTATTATGTAGGATGGTATTGCCGTATTATATTTACTAATATCATACACTATAACACTTTTTTTTAAAGTAACCTGTGCTGGTAAATTCATTTGAGACAGAAATATATGTATTTATTATTTATAATAACTGATTATTTTGCTTCCATTCTGGAGACCAATGCTAATGAAACACTATTTTAGTTTTTTTTTCAAGACAACACAATGTCAGACTGTTAATAATAATGTGATCATTACTTATGTTGTTCATTGCCCAATGCTGTAATAAAACATTTTTCACCCCTATAGATTGGTGATTTTACAGTGTGATGACATCTATACGTGAACAGCTACTGATCACATGTCACGGCTCTGAAAGATTTTAGTAGATCCCTTGCCTCTACTATAGGAAACTTTGCCCAGACTAGTATAGTAGAGAATGGTGGAGGTAGAACACAATGATATTCACAGGTTTAAAAGTTCACGACTCATAAGCATCACTGATAATAATAACACAGAAGATGATAGTAGTGCTGCAAAGAAGTGTATTGACTGATGGCACAACAGGAATGAGAAAAAAAAAATATATATATATATATATATTGGCAGAGATGAACACACGGCAGTTGGTCAGATTGCAGAGACAAATCACATATGGTAGTTCATAGTTGGTAACCCTTGGCAACAGCATGAGATGAATAATACAACAGTTCAACGCAGAGGTGATGAATAAGAACACTTGGATCCAATAGAGAAACACACAGCAGATGAATGTGAATCACTGGTACAGCTAAAGTCCAAACAGAGTAGTATATAGAACTTGGCTGATCCGTGAATAGAGATGATTCAACATAGCAGGTGGTTACTGGTATCGCGGTGATTCTTATCTAGCAGAGCAGTAAGTGTTAAACAACATCCAAGGACTTGGATGAACACAGATACATGCAGCAGAATGTTGCCTAGAAGTAGCAGCGAAGTGAGGAGTATCTGAACCGTGCGTGGAACTACAGGTAACAGGTATTCCAGTCTTAGGTGCAAAGGTAAGTTCACTGTAGTATGAGGCAGCTGAACAGAGGCACGCAACTTGAGCTAAAGTAATAGCCACAGACACAGCAAGCAGTTCACAATAACAGTCCAGCAAACGGGTTAACAGCAGAGTGAGGATAAACCGTGCCAGACTTGGAACTACAGGTGACAGGCAACTTGATAGTAGCTCTATCAGCGAGATGTAGCAATATAGCCAGCCGGATAGAGGTAAACTTGAGCCAACAGATTAGGCACAGGTGTAGCAAACAACTCACGATAGTAGTCAGCGTGCAGATGAACAGTGGAGAGTAGTTTCAGCTTGCAGATGAACAGCGGAGAGGAGTTTCAGCTGAGCCGACCAGGAATCAAAGAAGACAGGTAACTTCAGCAGCAAGTATACCCCAGCGAGCAGGTAACAGACAAACAGAAGGTCAAGGTATACAGCCAGATCCCAATGCAGCGTGAGTAACATGAAGAACAGGCAATGAGTCCATAATCATGGGAGGTTAAAATCGTGCTCCAGGACCAATGAGATTCGGGAGGAGGTCCAGATCAAAGTAGCAAGGAACACCTGTGTGAAAGTAATGTCTCTGAAGCAGAAGCAAGCACAGTCATGGATCTTAAAGGGAAAGTCACAGAGCCGGCACCTAGCTATGGGACCGGTGTGTGACAGTACCCTCCCTTTTAAAAGTGGCCACCGGACACTTAGCGATGACTTTCCGTGGGAACTTGATATGAAACTTCCGTAATAGTGCAGGAGCATTAATGTCAGAGGCATTTACCCAGGAACGCTCTTCAGGACCGAACCGAATATTTAATCACTCCTCGAACCACTTTCCAATCCAAAATTTGAGTGATCTCAAAGTCCTCCTGTTGAGAGAATTCTGGTACTGTTCAAGAAGATGTTGTAGATGAGAAATTATTAATAATTACTGGTTTCAACAGAGAAATGTGGAAGGAATTTGAAATATGAAGTGAGCTGGCAGCTTTAATTTGAAGGACACTGGGTTAATAACTTTCAAAATTTTATACGGACCAATGAATCGAAGAGCGAACTTCATTGAAGTAACTTTAAGACGAATGTTCCGGGTAGATAACCAGACTCTATCACCCACTTTAAGAGCAGGTACGGCCCTGCGTTTTTTGTCTGCCGCTGTCTTATAGCGAGCAGAAGTTTTCTTGAGCTGGGATACATAACTTGGCCCCAGGTAGAAGAAAAGTTCCTTATGAGTTCTGTAGCAGCAGGAACATTTCTGAAAACTTGGGCAAACTAGGATGTAACCCATATACAATAAAAAATGGAGTAGAAGAAGTAGACTCATGAAACAAATTATTATGAGCAAACTCTGCCCATGGCAGGAGATCCATCCAGTTATCCTGTGAAGCAGAAGAGAACATACAAATAAAGGTCTCAAGATCTTGATTTACTCTCTCTGTTTGCCCATTAGATTGTGGATGATATCCGGATGAAAAGTTAAGCTGGACTCCTAGAGCTTTACATAACGCTCGCCAGAATTTAGAAGTAAATTGTACTCCTCTGTCAGAAACAATCTCTTGAGGGCACCCATGCAATCGAAAAATTTCTTGAATAAAGTGTTGAGCCAGGATTGAGGAAGAAGGCAGGCCCACAAGTGGTACAAAATGAGCCATCTTTGAAAAGCAGTCCACCATGACCCAGACTGTATTGTGACCCCTACTGGTAGGGGAATCGGTTATGAAATCCATGCTGATGTGAGTCCATGGTTTGGAGGGTATAGAAAGCGGTAACAGAGGTCCCATAGGAGCCAGACGAGAAGATTTGTGCTGGGCACAGACATCACAGGAAGCAACAAAGTCCTTAACATCAACACGAATGGATGGCCACCAATAGGAGCGGGATATTAACTCGTAGGTCTTCAGAAATCCTGCCTGGCCAGAAATTTTAGAAGCATGGTACCAACGTAATAATTTTTTCAGGAGTGTTTTAGGAATGAAAGATTTACCAGGAGGAGGAGATTGAGACACAGTAGAAGTCAGCAAGCACTTAGGATCCAAGATGGGACGATTAGTAGACGGATCTGAATCTGCTGAAGTATCAAAGGCTCGAGACAGGGCATCCGCTCTTTTATTCAAATGTCCAGGTTTAAAGGTGACATGGAGATTAAAACGAGAGAAAAAGAGGGACCATCGAGCTTGCCGAGGGTTGAGACATTGTGCCGTTTGTAGATACAGCAGATTTTTATGGTCAGAAAAAATTATTACTACATGTTGAGCCCCTTCCAAGAGATACCGCCACTCAGATAATGCCAACTTCATCGCTAATAACACTTTATCTCCAATGGTGTAATTTTGTTCTGGTAAAAATTTTCGAGAGAAAAAAGCACATGGTAACAAGCGGTTGGTAGATGACCGTTGGAAGAGGACTGCTCCAACACCAACTGCTGATGCATCTACTTCCAAAAGAAGGGTTGCGAAAGATTTGGTTGTTGGAGAATGGGTGCCGAGGAAAAATCCTTCTTGAGATGAGAGAAAGCCTCTAAGGCCTCCACTGGCCACTTTTTTGGGTTAGCCCCTTTTTTGGTGTGGGCTGTAATGGGAGCCACAATACTGGAGTAATTTAAGATAAACTGTCGGTAGTAATTTGCAAAGCCTAAGAAGCGTTGAATGGCTTTGAGTGTAGCTGGAAGTGGCCAATCCAGAATGGACTGAACCTTTTCTGGATCCATCTGCAGACCCGATCTGGAAATGATGAAACCTAGGAAAGGCATAGTAGCTGCTTCAAAAGAACATTTCTCCAATTTGCAGTAAAGATGATTCCAGCAGTGTCTAGTTAGTACTTCGGCCACATGCTTCCTAGAAGTATCCAGGGTCTTAGAGAAAATGAGAATATCGTCTAGATACACAACAACGTAGGAGTAGAGGAGATCCCGGAATATCTCTTAATAAAACTTTGAAAAACGGCTGGGGCATTACAAAGTCCAAATGACATCACCAAATATTCGTCATGGCCATCGCGGGTATTGAGAGCGGTTTTCCACTCATCTCCGGACCGAATACGAATTAAGTTATAGGCACCTCTGAGGTCCAGTTTCGTGAAGATCTTAGCTCCTTTAATTTGGTCAAATAATTTGGTAATCAGAGGGATAGGATAGCGATTTTTGATGATCACCACATTAAGCCCACGATAGTCTATGCAGGGGCGAAGAGAGCCGTCTTTTTTCTTTACAAAAAAGAAGCCAGACGCAGCCGGGGAGACAGAAGGTCTAATAAAGCCTCTTTGGAGGTTCTCCTTGACATAAACTGAAATGGCTTCAGTCTCTGGTTGAGAGAGAGGATAAACTCAACCTCAAGGTGGAATTTTGTCAGGTATTAATTCTATGGGGCAATCCCATGGACGATGAGGTGTAAGGGTCTCTGCACGAACTTTATCAAAGACATCAGCAAATGATTGATATTGAGAAGGTAACATAGAAGAGTCTGACGGTGTAATGACATGGGCCACTGAGTGATTCCCTTGGCGTAAACGGAGTATAGCCATGGAGGCGGAGGAGAGTCGACCAGGTTCATGGAAAATACGACGGAACATCAACAGAAAGGATGCATAATTAGAGAGAAGCTGATCATCCCTCTCCCACAGTGGGGAAGCCCAGGCTAAGGCTTGGCCATTTAGTAAGGAGACCACATATGCCACTTTGGATCTATCAGTGGGAAAATTTTGCGGTTGAAGCTCAAACTGAATTGAACACTGATTGAGAAAGCCACGACACAATTTTGGGTCCCCATCAAACTTGGCCAGAGTAGGTAACCTAAGCGTAGAGGAATTCACAAGGGAGGCCTGATGTCCCGAAAGTTGCTCAGGAGGAGAGACTGGCACCGCTGGCTGATTTGTTTGAAGCGAGTCCAGACGACCAGCGAGTGTCTGAGGACATTGTAACAACTGGCGCTGTGTGTTATCCTGCCGTTCTACTCGAGCAACTAGATGCTGTAGCAATTCCTTCGCAGAAGGCTGCACCAGGGGATCAGACATTAGGGCCTGTTCTTACTGTCACGGCTCTGAAAGATTTTAGTAGATCCCTTGCCTCTACTATAGGGAACTTTGCCCAGACTAGTATAGTAGAGGATGGTGGAGTTAGAACACAATGATATTCACAGGTTTAAAAGTTCACTACTCATAAGCATCACTGATAATAATAACACAGGAGATGATAATAGTGCTGCAAAGTAGTGTATTGACTGATGGTACAACAGGAATGAGAGAATATATATATATATATATATATATATATATATATATTATATAAATGCTTAGTGGCGTCTGTGTGTGTGTGTGGAAAAAAGAACAACAAGTTGCAGCGCCACCTGCTGGGCAGAGTTGCACACTGACCTACTAAATTCTTAGTGTGTGTGGGAAAAAAATTTCAAAAAGGGCTGAAATTTGGTAGGGCTCAAACTCATTTTCGTGAGGTAATTTTACCTCATGAACACACATGTGTAGAGGCGTGCGATAGTGTGTGTGTGTGTGAAAAAAACTATTTTCTCAGAAAGGGCTCGTCCAATTGACCTGAAATTTGGTATACTGACATTATTTGACCAAAAAATTAGAATAGTCAAGTCAGTTAACTTCCATCATCCCCCCTTCCCCCCGTGAGAGGGGTAGTAAAGGCTACATTTACGAGTTGAGGGGGTTAAACTCATTTTCGTGAAGTAATTTTACCTCATGAACACACATTAAAAAGGGCGCTTGCGTCGGGAAGTAACGATCTTCCCCTGAGGAGGCCTGGGCTAGGCCCAAATGCATGACAAGAACCTTTTTAAGACCTTAAGTATCTTGATTTGACTAGAATGCATGAGTATCATGCACGGGTTAACTTGTATGTATATATATATATATATATATATCGGCAGAGATGAACACACGGCAGTTGGTCAGATTGAGGAGACAAATCACATATGGTAGTTCATAGTTGGTAACCCTTGGCAACAGCATGAGATGAATAATACAACAGTTCAACGTAGAGGTGATGAATAAGAACACTTGGATCCAATAGAGAAACACACAGCAGATGAATGTGAAACACTGGTACAGCTAAAGTCCAAACAGAGTAGTATATAGAACTTGGCTGATCCGTGAATAGAGATGATTCAACATAGCAGGTGGTTACTGGTATCGCAGTGATTCTTATCTAGCAGAGTAGTAAGTGTTAAACAACATCCAAGGACTTGGATGAACACGGACACATGCAGCAGAATGTTGCCTAGAAGTAGTAGCGAAGTGAGGAGTATCTGAACCATGCGTGGAACTACAGGTAACAGGTATTCCAGTCGTAGAAGCAAAAGTAAGTTCACTGTACTATGAGGCAGCTGAACAGAGGCACGCAACTTGAGCTGAAGTAATAGCCACAGACACAGCAAGCTGTTCACAATAACAGTCCAGCAAACGAGTTAACAGCAGAGTGAGGATAAATTGTGCCAGACGTGGAACTACAGGTGACAGGTAACTTGATAGTAGCTCTATCAGCGAGATGTAGCAATATAGCCAGCCGGATAGAGGTAAACTTGAGCCAACAGATTAGGCACAGGTGTAGCAAACAACTCACGATAGTAGTCAGCGTGCAGATGAACAGTAGAGAGTAGTTTCAGCTTGCAGATGAACAGCGGAGAGGAGTTTTTTCTGAGCCGACCAGGAATCAAAGATGACAGGTAACTTCGGCAGCAAGTATACCCCAGCGAGCAGGTAACGGACAAACGGAAGGTCAAGATATACAGCCAGATCCCAATGCAGCGTGAGTAACACGAAGAACAGGCAATGAGTCCATAATCATGGGAGGTTAAAATAGTGCTCCAGGACCAATGAGATTTGGGAGGAGGTCCAGATCAAAGTAGCAAGGAACACCTGTGTAAAAGTAATGTCTCTGAAGCAGAAGCAAGCACAATCTTGGTTCTGAAAGGGAAAGTCACAGAGCCGGCATCTAGCTATGGGACCGGTGGGTGACATCACAGTACTGAAAAATAGTTATATCAATATAGAGTAGTAATACAATGTTATAATTCCAAAATTGAGCAGCTGTGTAACCACTTTCAAGAATATTTCCCAATACTATAAAACACAGTAAAACAGTCTCCCTAAGAATTATACACTTAGAATGTTAGACTGACATAGAAAGGTATTTACTATTGTGACAATTGACTATCTTTACCCCCTTGTTCCCCATATTACATAAACCTCACTGCTGGAGTCTCCAAAAGCAACAGCCTACTATAGTGTCATGTCAAGAAGTATTATATTAACTCATGTATAAGATACATACTTATAGGGCACGTATGGTGTCCGATTCAAGATTTCTCTAAATATAAAACAGTAAAAATAATTATTAGCATGTATGTAATATAACAATAATCAAACAACATAGTAACAAAAACAAAGCTAAGTATGTATTATACACGTGTTGTATGTATGCTATGCAATGACTTGTGCAAAGTGACACTCACAATACTCTATTACATATCTAAATGTTCTGTGTATTCACTTGCTTATTGTTCATGTGAATAGTGAACTTGTGGTGAACTGCAGGAGAGTAGGATCTTATATCGACAAAAAGTGGGGACTTCTAACTGTTACTGTGCTATAATAGTTTACACTTTATAATGATATACATACGCAAGATCCTCAAGATTCGGGGACGGAGATGGAGATCTGTTGGAGAAAGAAGATTGTGAAAATATATTATACCTTGTCATACTGCTGAATAGCATTTTGTTTCATTATCTATTGCTACTTGTAGAGGTTATTTGCTTGCCCGGGATTGTCTCTATTTCTCTGAGGGACCCTGGACTATCCGGGCCCCTCAGTCTTACAGACCGTGCTGCCCCTTCTTCTTCTTACCTTCTTCTCCACAATGCTGCAGCTCCACCTCCCAGGCTCTGATAGGCTGGGAGCGCAGCTTGGTGACGTCATCACTGAACGCCGCGCTCCTAGTGTATCAGTGACCGGGAGAAGCATCGCAGAGAAGGTAAGTTAATTAGATATTCATTTTCCAAAATTTTATACGGACCAATGAATCGAGGAGCTAACTTCATTGAAGGAACTTTAACACGAATGTTCCGGGTAGATAACCAGACTCTATCACCCACTTTAAGAGCAGGTATGGCCCTGCGTTTTTTGTCTGCCGCTGTCTTATAGCGTGCAGACGTTTTCTTGAGCTGGGAAATAACTTGGCCCCAGGTAGAAGAAAAGTTTCGTATGAGTTCTGTAGCAGCAGGAACATGGGTGGAAGGGAGGGCTGAAAACTTGGGCAAACTAGAATGTAACCCATATACAATAAAAAAATGGAGTAGAAGAAGTAGACTCATGAAACAAATTATTATGAGCAAACTCTGCCCATGGCAGGAGATCCATCCAGTTATCCTGTGAAGCAGATGAGAACATACGAATAAAGGTCTCAAGATCTTGATTTACTCTCTCTGTTTGCCCATTAGATTGTGGATGATATCCGGATGAAAAGTTAAGCTGGACTCCTAGAGCTTTACATAACGCTCGCCAGAATTTAGAAGTAAATTGTACTCCTCTGTCAGAAACAATCTCTTGAGGGCACCCATGCAATCGAAAAATTTCTTGAATAAAGTGTTGAGCCAGGATTGAGGAAGAAGTCAGGCCCACAAGTAGTACCAAATAAGCCATCTTTGAAAAGCGGTCCACCACGACCCAGACTGTATTGTGACCCCTGCTGGTAGAGAGATCGGTTATGAAATCCATGCTGATGTGAGTCCATGGTTTGGAGGGTATAGAAAGCGGTAACAGAGGTCCCATAGGAGCCAGACGAGAAGATTTGTGCTGGGCACAGACATCACAGGAAGCAACAAAGTCCTTAACATCAACACGAATGGAGGGCCACCAATAGGAGCGGGATATTAACTCGTAGGTTTACAGAAATCCTGAATGGCCAGAAATTTTAGAAGCATGGTACCAATGTAATAATTTTTTCAGGAGTGGTTTAGGAACGAAAGATTTACCAGGAGGAGGAGATTGAGACACAGTAGAAGCCAGCAAGCACTTAGGATCCAAGATGGGATGATTAGTAGACGGATCTGAATCTGCTGAAGTATCAAAGGCTCGAGACAGGGCATCCGCTCTTTTATTTAGCCCACGATAGTGAATGCAGGGGCGAAGAGAGCAGTCTTTTTTCTTTACAAAAAAGAAGCCAGCCCCAGCCGGGGAGACAGAAGGTCTAATAAAGCCTCTTTGGAGGTTCTCCTTGACATAAACGGACATGGCTTCAGTCTCTGGTTGAGAGAGAGGATAAACTCGACCTCTAGGTGGAATTTTGTCAGGTATTAATCCTATGGGGCAATCCCATAGACAATGAGGTGGAAGGGTCTCTGCACGAACTTTATCAAAGACATCAGCAAATGATTGATATTGAGAAGGTAGCATAGAAGAATCTGACGGTGTAATGACCTTAGAAGAACGGAGTGGTCTCACTTTGGGTAAACATCTTGAATGGCACTGAGAACCCCAGGATAGAATCTCAGACATACTCCAGTCTAGTTGTGGTGAGTGGAGTTGAAGCCATGGGAGGCCCAGGATGACTGGAGATGTGGTAAAAGGGAATATTAGGAAAGAGATACTTTCAGAATGTAATGCTCCTATATTGAGAAGAAGAGGCTTGGTCCGGGTACAAATTACACCTTTGTAAGCTGAGATCCGTCAATGGCTGTGATGACGACAGGACTTTCTAAAGGAACAGATGGAATAGACCATTGGGTAACTAAACCTTGTGAAATAAAGTTCCCAGCAGCACCAGAATCGATTAAAGCTTGGGTAGAGTGTCTCTTAGAGTCACACAGCAGAGAAACAGGAATGGTACAAGCAGCAGAAAAGGAGGTTTTCTCAAGCCCCAATCTGACCTCCCCAGAACAGATCAGGGTTTGGCGTTTCCCGGCCTCTTGTAACAAGAATTTAGGAAGTGACCAGAGTCACCACAATAGATGTATAACTTGCCTCGGCGTCTGCGGTCACGTTCCTCAGGGGTCAGCCGAGATCTCCCAATTTGCATGGAGTCATCAATTATAGAGGAATGTGAGAGAGGATGTGGCACAGGCTTATGGATTAGGAAACGAGCTACCTCCTTTTCCACTGTTCCCTCTCTGAAGCGTAAGTCAACTTTATTACATAATGATATAATGGCATCCAAGGTAGTAGGAAGTTCATGGGAGGCTAATGCATCTTTTATGCATTCAGATAACCCCTGCCAGAAAGCAGCCACCAATGCGTCATCGTTCAAGCCAATTCAGAGGATAATGTGCGGAATTCAATTACATATTGTGCCACTGAGTGATTCCCTTGGCGTAAATGGAGTATAGCCATGGAGGCGGAGCAGAGTCGACCAGGTTCATGGAAAATCCGACGGAACATCAACAGAAAGGATGCATAATTAGAGAGAAGCGGATCATCCCTCTCCCACAGTGGGGAAGCCCAGGCTAAGGCTTTAACCATTTAGTAAGGGGAACACATATGCTACTTTGGATCTATCAGTGGGAAAATTTTGCGGTTGAAGCTCAAACTGAATTGAACACTGATTGAGAAAGCCACAACACAATTTTGGGTCCCCATCAAACTTGGCCGGAGTTGGTAGCCTGAGCGTAGAGGAAGTCACAAGGGAGGCCTGATGTCCCGAAAGTTGCTCAGGAGGAGAGACTGGCACCGCTGGTTGATTTGTTTGAAGCGAGTCCAGACGACCAGCGAGTGTCTGAAGACATTGTAACAACTGGCGCTGTGTGCTATCCTGCTGTTCTACTCGAGCAACTAGATGCTGTAGCATATCCTTCGCAGAAGGCTGCACCGGGGGATCAGACATTAGGGCCTGTTCTTACTGTCACGGCTCTGAAAGATTTTAGTAGATCCCTTGCCTCTACTATAGGGAACTTTGCCCAGACTAGTATAGTAGAGGATGGTGGAGTTAGAACACAATGATATTCACAGGTTTAAAAGTTCACGACTCATAAGCATCACTGATAATAATAACACAGGAGATGATAATAGTGCTGCAAAGTAATGTATTGACTGATGGTACAACAGGAATGAGAGAAATATATATATATATATATATATATATATATATATCGGCAGAGATGAACACACGGCAGTTGGTCAGATTGCAGAGACAAATCACATATGGTAGTTCATAGTTGGTAACCCTTGGCAACAGCATGAGATAAATAATACAACAGTTCAATGCAGGGGTGATGAATAAGAACACTTGGATCCAAAAGAGAAACACACAGCAGATGAATTTGAATCACTGGTACAGCTAAAGTCCAAACAGAGTAGTATATAGAACTTGGCTGATCCGTGAATAGAGATGATTCATCATAGCAGGTAGTTTACTGGTATCGCGGTGATTCTTATCTAGCAGAGCAGTAAGCGTTAAACAACATCCAAGGACTTGGATGAACACAGATACATGCAGCAGAATGTTGCCTAGAAGTAGCAGCGAAGTGAGGAGTATCTGAACCGTGCGTGGAACTACAGGTAACAGGTATTCCAGTTGTAGATGCAAAGGTAAGTTCACTGTAGTATGAGGCAGCTGAACAGAGGCACGCAACTTGAGCTGAAGTAATAGCCACAGACACAGCAAGCTGTTCACAATAACAGTCCAGCAAACGGGTTAACAGCAGAGTGAGGATAAACCGTGCCAGACTTGGAACTACAGGTGACAGGTAACTTGATAGTAGCTCTATCAGCGAGATGTAGCAATATAGCCAGCCGGATAGAGGTAAACTTGAGCCAACAGATTAGGCACAGGTGTAGCAAACAACTCACGATAGTAGTCAGCGTGCAGATGAACAGTAGAGAGTAGTTTCAGCATGCAGATGAACAGCGGAGAGGAGTTTCAGCTGAGCCGACCAGGAATCAAAGAAGACAGGTAACTTCGGCAGCAAGTATACCCCAGCGAGCAGGTAACGGACAAACGGAAGGTCAAGGTATACAGCCAGATCCCAATGCAGTGTGAGTAACACGAAGAACAGGCAATGAGTCCATAATCATGGGAGGTTAAAATAGTGCTCCAGGACCAATGAGATTTTGGAGGAGGTCCAGATCAAAGTAGCAAGGAACACCTGTGTGAAAGTTATGTCTCTGAAGCAGAAGCAAGCACAGTCATCGTTCTTAAAGGGAAAGTCACAGAGATGGCACCTAGCTATGGGACCGGCGTGTAACATCACAGTACTAAAAAATAGTTATATCAATATAGAGTAGTAATACAATGTTATAATTCCAAAATTGAGCAGCTGTGTAACCACTTTCAAGAATATTTCCCAATACTATAAAACACAGTAAAACAGTCAAAACAGTCTCCCTAAGAATTATACACTTAGAATGTTAGACTGACATAGAAAGGTATTTACTATTGTGGCAATTGACTGTCTTTACCCCCTTGTTCCCCATATTACATAAACCTCACTTCTGGAGTCTCCAAAAGCAACAGCCTACTATAGTGTTATGTCAAGAAGTATTATATTTACTCATGTATAAGATACATACGTATAGTTCTCGTCAGGTGTCCAATTCAAGAGTGCTCTAAATATAAAACAGTAAAAATAATTATAAGCATGTATGTAATATAACAATAATCAAACAACATAGTAACAAAAACAATGCTAAGTATGTATTATACACGTGTTGTATGTATGCTATGCATTCACTTGTGCAAAGTGACACTCACAATACTCTGTTACGTATCTAAATGTTCTGTGTATTCACTTGGTTATTGTTCATGTGAATAGTGAACTTGTGGTGAACTGCAGGAGAGTAGGATCTTATATGGACAAAATGTGGGGACTTCTAACTGTTACTGTGCTTAAAAATATTACACTTTATAATGATATACATACATAAGATTCACTAGATTCGGGAACGGAGATCGAGATCTGATGGAGAAAGAAGATTGTGAAAATATATTATACCTTGTCATACTGCTAAATAGCATTTTGTTTCATTATCTATTGCTACTTGTAGAAGCTATTTGCTTGCCCGGGATTGTCTCTATTTCTCTGAGGGGCCTTGGACTATCCGGGCCTCTCAGTCTGACAGACCGTGCTGCCCCTTCTTCTTCTTACCTTCTTCTCCATAATGCTGCAGCTCCGCCTCCCAGGCTCTGATATGCTGGGAGCGCGGCTCGGTGACGTCATCACTGCGCGCCACTCTCCCATTGTATCAGCATCACGGAGAAGGTAAGTTAATTAGATATTCATTTTTGGGGGAGGAGAGAGGGGGACCTTAACTGTGGAGGGGAGAGGGGGGACCTTAACTGTGGAGAGGAGAGGGGGACCTTAACTGTGGGGTGGAGTGGGGGACCTTAACTGTGGAGGGAGAGGGGGACATTAACTGTGGAGTGGAGAGGGGGACATTAACTGTTGGGTGGAGAGGAGGACATTAACTGTGATTGGGGGGGAGAAGGGGACATTAACTGTGGAGAGGAGGACATTAACTGTGATTGGGGGGGGGATGGGGACCTTAACTGTGATTGGGGGGAGGGGGGTACATTAACTTTGGGGGGGACATTTACTGTGATTAGGGGGTGGGGGGAATGTACTGTGATGAGGGATAGGGGGCGCATGTATAGCGGAGTGGGAGGGGGGCACATGTATGGGGAGGAGGGGCCCTGCCAGATTAATTAGTACTAGGCCCCACAGTTTCTGATGGCAGCCCTGCCTGCCTATTACACATTATAGAAACCAGAACCAGGATCACAACTACTACACTGTAGGACGTCTCCTGTGCAGACCGGCAGTAATATACTGACAATCACAATCATGTGTAGCCAGGGATCAGCCATGAGACTTACAATGGGAATTCATGTAGAGTAAAGATGGATGTACAATAACATGTTACTAATAAATAATAATAATATATCTACCTGTGCTCATCGTCACTCATCTGGAGAAAAGGGGAAAACATAAAGCAACTGTTAGGGTGTGTTGTTGTTTTTAGAATGAAAGCTATAAAAATTCATAGTGTATCTGAACCAACAAGTTATCAAAGAGCAACATTGAGTTTTATTAAACAACTTACAATGGGGCTGTCCAGAGAGTCATATAAAACCACTTTTATTCCCTCCTCCTTTCTATCTCCATATGACTCCATGGCTCCATCCTTCACCTTATATCATGTGTAATAGAAATAAGTGTAGCCTACCAATCATTTTACATTATCAGTGGTTATTTGTGTTTCAGTGGTAGAATAGCAAGGAATAAAATGTGATAAAATAATGAAACTTTGTCTATATATGCAATGGTCTATTTAACCATTCCACAGGTCCTAGTGCTTAGTCACAGAGAAAGCAGCCATTGTCATGTTCTGTTTTGTACCCACCTAATCCTTCTCCCACCCACTTACACAGTTATAGGATGGGTAGCAACTTGCCAATATCTACACTACCATCCCCATTTCTACCGTCACAGAACCGGCATCATTACATAGTGTCAGCATTCTGCAGGACTGACAACCCAATACCATATACCCAAAATATGCCCAAAAGTCCATTCATAGTTTGAAATTCTGGTTTTAGAGGCAATTATTTATACAGTTATCTTGTACAAGAGAATATTGCCACTGTCAAATTCCATTATATTATAACTTTGACATATAAGTCAGCATTGCACAAAAGTGTAAATGTAAAATAAAATAACAATATTCACAATCTGCTAAACCTGATATTCTTACCTCTAGATTTATTTTGTTTTTTGTTTTTTTTCGCTGAAAATCAATATCTATAGATTCAAAGGAAAAAGTTCAAATTATTACTTAAATTCTTACATGAGATCAATATACATTGGAAAATTAAACAGTTATTTTATTTCACCATCAGTCATTTGTGGTGATATTACAGGGGTGAGAGTAATACCCAGACAATGATTCTGGGATGTGATCACAGACAATAGAACTCTCAGACCAGGCAGGAATTAGACCAATGGAAGATGGAGATTATCAGCTGATAGGAAATATTATAGGGTAGAGCCAGAGCCAGATAAAACAACCTACTTACAGTAACTCACAGCAAGAAATGATTTACAAGGTTCAGTACAGTATCTCATATAATGTAGATATGACACAATGTGCCATGATGTCACAATGCCAGCACCACTGGAAACCGGTGACATCATCATTTGCCTTAAACTTACCAGCACATGCACTAGCAGTTAAACTGTTTTTCTTATATCACTTGTTCACTGTCAAGTTGAAATATTTTGATTGGGCATCAATTATAATTTCAAAAACTGTTCCCCAGTGCTGAGTACCAACCAACAAAAGGGCATAAGTCTTGTCTGTAGAAGAGTTATGCATTGTGTCGGGATAGTGTTTGTCAGTGGTTGTCTATTGTATGTTTATTTTCTTCATTCTCTCTATGTTCTCTTACAGACATAGATGTGCTAATGGAGCAAAGCATTATGCACATTCTATGGTTAATTTAGTTCATGCATCAGAAAATGTGACAACATGTTACATGTTTCATCCCTCTGAACTAGACCATGTACCAGTGGAGGAATTTACCATGCATGGTATGAAAGTCAGGGGCTGGCAACTATTAGCCTGAGGAACAAACACAAGCAAGTGGTCCCAGCGTTTCTACCAGTGGGCTGCAACGGGAAAATGGGCGTGACGGGTGTGATTTGTCTAATGTGGGTGTGGCTTTTATAGGCAATGTAATATATGAAAAAATATTATATCAAAGAGCTATAATCAAATACAACACTTACCAGCTTCATTTTAACGAAGCAGAGACTATTCTAGTGACCTTTATACAATACAGGGCAGTGATCAAAGAAGGCTTGTATACAGTAATACACCATACCGTCACTTCCCCTACTGCCTTCCTTGTAACACTATTACATTCCAATCACTTCCATTTTCCATATCGCCACTTCTAATGTTCCACTTCAATCACTGATACAGGAAGCAGTATATTGACCTCTAAACAATACACATAGCATTCTAGTAACCAATATACAACACAGAGAGCCTTTTAGTTACCGATTTACAATACAGGCAGTATTCTAGTGATCAATATACAACACAGAGACCATTTTAGTGTCTGATATACAACACAGAGACCATTTTAGTGACCAATATACAACACAGAGACCTATTTAGTGACCAATATACAATACAGAGAGCATTTTAGTGACCGATATATAACACAGAGAGCATTTTAGTGAACGATCTACAATACAGGCAGAATTCTAGCGACCAATATATAACACAGAGAGCATTTTAGTGACCGATATACAATACAGGACGCATTCTAGTGACCAATATATAACACAATACAAGGGGCATTCTAGTAACTATAAAACAATGCAGGGAGTATTCTAGTGTCTAATATATTATGCTTATTCCAATGGGCATCTTAATCTCCAACACTGCTGGTTAATTAAGAGAGAGAAACTGTCTCTCCATTGCACCAATTTGTAAAATATACTTGAGAAACATTTAAATATAAACGCTGGTTTTGCTAAATGCAGCCAATATATCAATATTTATATACAGCTTCCAGAATAATAATGCAGTCTATCGGCTTAGCAAAAGATCACACACAGATATTGAGAAACAATTTCTTGTTAAACCTAAAACACTTATGAGCAGAAAATTGTACTTTTAAAACACATCAACTGTAATATAAAATCCAACCTTTTTAGCACTATTAAAATATGGAATATAACCAATACATCACAGCTTACAAATTATCTATTCAAATATAGTATTGAGCTCCTTAAATCAAACGATCTATCATCTCTATACAGCTCCTTATTCCAATCTGCACTGAGCGGTAAATATTGACCCCTGGAGACACTATTGGGGTTGAGGCAGAGTTGTTGTAAAATTTGAGTAAATGACTCTAAAGAAGGAGCTCAGAAAAGTAACATATTTCTGCTCATGTGCAAAGCTGTCACTTTTACAGATATACACCTGATTTACAGCAAGTCATCATTAGAGAGTATTTGTAGCTTCCTTATAGAATGAGCCTCACTTGTACAAGAACTCCTTTGCTGAACTTCACTAAGGTTAGATCGCCCCTTTCCTCTCCCGCCTTGTCTTCACAGGTGTGAGCTGGTGTAAAGGGCAGAATCGTGCTAGTTTGCCTAGGAGCATATGTGTGCACCCACTTACTGGGCATACGCAGAGTGACTGCATGCAAGATACTTTACATAAACTAGCGCACATCCCACTGGACAACAGCCACTATGGGGTAAATGTATCAATCTGCGGGTTCTTCAACACCCGCGTGTTCAGCCTTTTCCGCGATTAAATTTCAAGCGGCGCTGCATTGTAAAGGGAAGTCAACCCTTTACAATGCAGCGCCGCTTGAAATTTAATCGCGGAAGAGGCTGAACACGCGGGTGTTGAAGAACCCGAAGATTGATACAATTACTCCTATATCTTCTATCCCTGAGATGTCTAATTATTCTCAGTTCTGATTCCTAGTGTTATGAATGTCACTCAGTCTTATAAATATATAGATACGGGAGGGAAATGTCAGTGTTGTCCTTATCTTCCACAAAATGCTGCCTTTCTGGGGTACAGATCTATAAGAGGGACGACATATGTCACATGGAGAAATGTGTGACCCCTGGGCAGAGATTGTGATAAAGATGTTAGTATGTGCTGCTATGTCTCCATAAAAAGGTCACCAAAGAATATATGTGAAATTAAATTTTATATTAAAAAAATAATTCTGATACAAAGTATAAGTCTATAATCTCTGGAGCAGACTACACAGTACACACGAGGCTGTGGCTTTCATTATTGTAGACTATTACCAGCATTACAGTTCTACGATCATAGAGACTATGAAGCAGACTAGGGCATCCTAGAACTCCCCAGTCGTTGTGGGACGACAAGCCTAAGGGAAGATCTACTGAAGGGCAATTCAGCAAGCACCTCTTTTTGTTCATGGTTCAAGGGTCGATTTCAAAATCCTGGTTGGTATCAAACACAAATCATCCTCCAAACCATGCAATTATTAATATCAACCCCACACCAAAAAGATAACTGAAAATATCCACTTAATGTTAGGAACCCATCCAGACGGTACTGCACAACCCGGAGTCTGCTCTGCCAGTCAGGTGTTCACTGGAGCCCCTAGTGGTGGGGACAGATTTGGCCGCAGACTGACAGAGGGTCGTGAAGTGCGTACCGGCTGGGGAGAACCCAGGTAAGCGGAGTGAGGGTCGAGGGCCGGCAGCAGACAGGGAATCCAAAGAACAAGCCGAGGTCAACGGTCAGTAGCAAACAGGAAAGTCGATAATCACGCCAAAGGTCGGGGTCACAGGAAACACAGGCAAGGTCCAAATCCAGGCAAGGGGTTGTCGAAGTCAGTAAATTGGATAAAGTCATTGCAATTAAAGTCTAGCAAACTTGGTTGTCTTTGTCTGAAAAGATGCGTACGGTACGCATCGACGTACAAGGGCACGCTACGGCGTGAAAGGGCGTACGCATCCACTACACGTGGCAGCAACAGTAATTGGTCTTTTACCATACATTCGCACAAACACGCATACTTATAAAATAGTACACATTAATGGTAGTTGCAACACAAAGTCAGTTATGTCGAAATATAGTAGTATTTATATGTTATATCAGAGTTACATGCATATTAGTGAAATACACGGAACGGGTTAAAGGAATAACATCATGAGTGGTATCATAATGAACCTTGTTACATATCCTACTGTTTGGTTCACTCTGCGAGGGAATCGCAGAGTGCATACGCAAGTTATGAATGATAGGGAATTATGAACTACTTAAGACTAAGGAATCCTGGCGGGAAGAGCAGAGCATACCCCCTGCAGAGATGACCCCCTCCTTTGGATTCCTTAGGATGAACCAGCCAATGATTAATGACCCCTTGGACATTCTTGAGACCCGGACCAATAGATGCAAGCCATACCATCTTCATTGTATTACTGTATTTGATTGTGTATATAAGCAGCAGCTTGTGATCCAGAGTGCAGACATCTTGTCCCCAGACTTCAGGATTGAATGACTGCACTGGATCCAGAGCGCCTGCGATAAGTAACGGCTGTATTTACTATTACTTCGCTTGAGCATATTTTTCCACTTATTGCGAATAAATCTTTGTGCTTTGGAAACACAAATCGAGGTTCGACAATCGTTATTGGTTAGCGACAATACGCACATTAACAGGGTCATACACAGGCAATTCGATCTCAATATCCACAGGACAAAACTGGGAACACAGCAGGTCAGCAAACTGGCACAAGAAGCTATAACCGGCAGTGACCTCACTGCCCTAAATACTGGTGGCCACCAATCAAAGCCCAGATCTGTAAAGGCCCACAGGGGGTAGTAATCACTGGGCCAAGCCCCCTTCATCAATCAGCCCACAGGCTGCCTATTGCGCCCGGCTTCCAGCACTGCCGGGACGCAGCGCTACAGAAGAAGTGTCTAGCCGGGTGGGAAGCGGAGATGACGTCCTGGTCGTCACCTTGACGACCGGGACGCCAGGGGGAGCCAGAAGCGAGCCGCGGCGGCTGTGAGTACCGCCACGGCTCGTGACAGTACTCCCCCCTTGAGGAGGGGTTAGGGAACCCCGACACCCAGGTTTCCTAGAAATTTTTTGAAGAATTCCTTCAAATGTTTGGAAGCATGAAGCCGTCTTCGCGAAATCCAGGACCGCTCTTCTAAACCACGATTCCGCCATTGAATTAGGAAGTGCACCTGCCCCTGCACTCTCTTAGAATCGAGGATCTTATGAATAATGTATTTGTTTGTGTTCCGTACCAGCGAACTGGAAGACTGGGATTGACTTGGATATAACACAGGCTTAAGAAGAGAGCAGTGGAATGTGTTAGGGATCCTCAAGGAACCAGGGATTTTCAATCTAAAAGCTACAGAATTAATCCTCTTGATAATAGGAAAAGGACCGATGAATTTTGGCCCCAGTTTTTTGCAAGGCTGTCTGAGCCTAATATTGCGTGTAGACAGCCACACTTTCTGGCCCACTTTGAAGGAGCAGGTGGTACGGTGGCGGTCCGAATTTTTTTTTGCAGAAAATGAGGCCCGTCTTAACGAGGATTGCACTGTCTTCCAGGTGACCTTGAGATCAGCGGCCGTAAAACGAATTTCCGGAATGCCAGTGGATTTTAGGGAATACAAGGAATTGGCCCTGGGATGAAAACCAAAATTGCAGAAGAATGGGGAGATTTGAGTGGATGAATGGCATGAATTATTGTAGGCAAACTCCTCCCAGGGTAAAAGAACGGACCAGTTGTCATGGAATTCCGAAGTGTAACAACTTAAGAATTGTTCCAAAGACTGGTTAACCCTCTCAGTCTGCCCATTAGACTGAGGGTGGTATGCAGAAGAGAGGCTAACCTTGATTCCCAGAAGGGTACAAAAGGATTACCATAATTGTGCTACGGATAGAGAACCCCGATCGGAAACAATATCAGCAGGAAGTCTATAAAGGCGGAAAATGTGCTGGATGAACAAAACTGCCAATTCTCGAGCACTAGGAAGCCTGGTCAGTGGTATAAAGTGACATTTTGCTGAAGCAATCTACTACCAACCATATGGTGTTGTGGCCTACAGAGCGAGGTAAATCGACTATAAAATCCATAGATAATTGTGTCCAGGGTTTTGCAGGAATGGGCAAAGGAACCAATTGGCCTGCAGGCTAAGTCTTGGGGACTTTGTTCCTGGCACAACCCTCACACGAGAGGACATAACTCTTAACGTCAGCAGACAACGATGGCCACCAGACAGTACGGGAAAGAATTTCTAACGTTTTCTGAATTCCAGGATGTCCAGCAGTCTTACTATTATGTGCAAGAACCGCCTTCCTTAAATGGACTGAAACAAATAGACACTGCTCCGGAGTATTATCCGGAGCTAATCTTTGAAATCTTTGAAGTGTGAAGCTCAGGTCCTGGGTTAACCCTGCATGGATTATGGAAGGGGGAATGATAGGCTCCGGGCTAGTAACTGGAACGTGGTGTGCTAAACTTCTAGACAGAGCATCTGCCCGAACATTTTTGGAACCTGGTCGATAGGTGATCACAAAATTGAAACGGGTAAAAAACAGCAACCAACGGGTCTGTCTGGGATTTAGGCGTTTGGCCGATTGAATATATTGTAAGTTCTTGTGGTCTGTGATAACGGAGATTTGATGTGTAGCACCTTCTAGCCAATGTCGCCACTCCTCAAATGCCCATTTAATGGCCAGTAGTTCTCTATTGCTGACATCGTAATTGGCTTCAGCTGAAGAGAACTTACGGGAGAAGTAAACACATGGGTGCAGACGGTGAGTAAGAGAGTCTTTCTGAGACAGTATAGCACCAGAACCGATATCAGAGGCGTCGACTTCAAGAACAAATGGTTTAGTAGGGTCCGGGTGTCTAGGGATTTGAGCAGATACAAAGGCTTTCTTCAAACTTTCAAATGAGGCCACTGCCTGGGGTGACCAATTAGTTGGATCCATTCCTTTGCGGGTCAGGGCGACAATAGGAGCCACGATGTCTGCAATGCCACGAATGAACCTTCTATAGTAATTGGCGAACCCCAGGAACCTCTGCACCGCTTTGAGATTGTTTGGTTGTACCCAATCCAGGATAGCTTGAACCTTTGATGGATCCATGGAGAATCCCTCAGAAGAGATTATATAACCTAGGAAAGATACCTTCTGCACCTCAAACTCTCACTTTTCCAGCTTGGTGTAGAGGTGGTGTTCCCGTAACTTCCGTAGGACCTGTTTAACATGATCCCGATGTACAGACAATGATTTGGAATATATGAGTATATCGTCTAAATAGACAACTACAAAAAGTTCCAGGAACTCACGCAGAACCTCGTTAATCAAATCTTGAAACACTGCCGATGCGTTGCTAAGACCAAACGGCATGACTAAATATTCGTAGTGGCCAGAATGTGTGTTGAATGCCGTCTTCCACTCATCTCCTTCCTTGATACGGATGAGGTTGTACACTCCACGAAGATCGATTTTGGTGAAGACCGTAGCACCTCTTAACTGATCGAATAATACGGAGATGAAGGGGGTAGGTATTTTTAACTGTAATGAGGTTCAGTCCTCGATAATCGATACAGGGTCTCAGTCCTCCATCTTTTTTAGATACGAAGAAGCATCCAGCTCCTACTGGAGATTTAGAGGGCCTGATGAACCCTTTCTCTAAATTTTCTTCTACATACTACTGCATAGACTTAGTCTCTGGAGCAGAGAGAGAGTACAAGAGTCCCTTGGGTAACTTGGAACCAGGAATAAGCTCAATAGCACAGTCAAAGTTGCGGTGAGGTGGTAAGGTGTCAGCAGCTTTTTTGGAGAACACATCCCAAAACTCATGGTAATGTGAAGGGAGCTGCTCAGGAATTGACTGAAGAATGCACAAAGGCATAGTTAAATAAGATTGTGCACAACAAGGGCTCCACTGAATAATTTCTCCTTTGACCCAATCCACAACAGGGTCATGACAGGAAAGCCAAGGATGGCCCAAGATCAACGGAACCGAGGGACAGTCAATATGGAAGAAAGTCATGGACTCTGAATGGAGAGCTCCTATGTTCAACTGCAATAGCAGAGTCTCCCAGGCGATCTTGCCTCCAGGCAACGGACTCCCGTCTAATCCATAGACTGTAATGGCAGCTTTGAGCTTTACTGACAGAATCCCAGCGGAGCAGGCAAACCTGATGTCAAGGAAGATGCCTGCAGCTCCGCTGTCAATGAAGGCCGACAGAGTCACAGAGCTGGCACCGAAAGTGAGTTGTGCAGGAATGAGTACGGCATGTTTTGGGGAAACGTTTTGCAGGCCTAGGTGAACCTTTGCCTCATTCCCTAGGCATGCTCTTTTCCCTGTTTGTTCTGTTTGTTAGGACAGGAGCAGGAGAAGTGGCCCCCAGTACCACAATAGAGACATAGGCCTTGTGGCCGTCTTCTGTCTCTTTCCTCAGGGGAGAGGCGATACGCTCCCAACTGCATAGGCTCCTCAGTATCCGTGGACACAGGAATACATGCAAACGGAACGGAAGACGCCTCCTTCTCAGTCTTCCTCTCCTTAATTCTCCTGTCAATTTTCATGGCGAGCTGCATAAGACTCTCCAATGAGGCAGGAGACAAGTACTGCACTAGTGAATCTTTGATGTCTTCCGACAGTCCTAAGCGAAACTGGCTACGTAATGCTGGATCATTCCATCCACTGTCAGACGCCCACCTGCGGAATTTGGCGCAGTATTCTTCTGCCTTGTTTTAAGGCTCGTAGATGAGCCTCAGCGGAAGCCACTCGATCCGGATCATCGTATAGCAGACCTAACGCATCAAAGAAGGCTTCTACCGACTGCATGGCAGGACTTGTCTGCGGCAGGGAGAAGGTCCAGGATTGGGGGTCACCCTGAAGGAGGGAGATAATAATCCCGACTCTCTGTTGTTCCAAACCAGAAGACCGGGGTCTCAACCAAAAGTAGAGTTTGCAGCTCTCCTTGAAGTTCCGGAACAGGGATCTATTTCCGGAGAACCGATCCGGAAGATTAATTTTAGGTTCACAGGTGGAACCTGAAGTGGCTTATGAAGTCCTTGAGGCCTCTTCCTGAACGGATAAACGCTGCGACAATCCCTGGACCATTTGGTATAGGGTCTCGACATGACCCGCTAGGGCTTGCGAAGGAGACAATGTGGTTCCGCTTTCATCCATTCCAACTTCGTCTTCGGCACGTCTGTTTTTTGGGGCCGGTTATAATGTTTGGAACTCCTCCAGCTCGTACTGCACAACCCGGAGTCTGCTCTGCCAGTCATGTGTTCACTGGAGCCCCTAGTGGTGGGGACAGATTTGGCTGCAGACTGACAGAGGGTTCTGAAGTGCGTACCGGCTGGGGAGAACCCAGGAAAGCGGAGTGAGGTCCAGGCAAGGGTCGAGGGCCGGCAGCAGACAGGGAATCCAAAGAACAAGCCGAGGTCAAGGGTCAGGAGCAAACAGGAAAGTCGGGTCACAGGAAACACAGGCAAGGTCCAAATCCAAGCAAGGGGTCATACACAGGCAATCCGATCTCAATATCCACAGGACAAAACTGGGAACACAGCAGGTCAGCAAACTGGCACAGGAAGCTATAACCGGCAGTGAGGTTGCAGACCTCACTGCCCTAAATACTGGTGGCCACCAATCAAAGCCCAGATCTGTAAAGGCCCACAGGGGGTAGTAAACAATAACAAGTAGTCTTGTCATTGTTTTTGAGCTTGGCCAAGCTGAGTGCAATGTGTATTTTCTGTTTTATTTAAAAATAAATCTTTATTAGATCTGTGTTCAAGTCAAGTCAGCTGTAGGTGTACAAGATGGACATGATAGGAAATGATAAGAGAGCTAGTTAAACTTATGCTAGTGGTCAGTGGATTTGTCCTTTAGAAGGAGAAGAAGGATGATTTTGGAGCTGGATGAGCAAACAGCTGGAAAAGAGAGAGTACACAGAGTAATTCCTAGTTCACCAAGGCGTGTTAGAGAGCGTTGTAACCTTTCAGGGAGACCATTTTGTATGATGACCTTAAAGGTGTTTTGGCACAAATGACAGCTCACAGTCATGCTGTTACTGGGTTTGAGAAATGATTTGCCAGATTGTAATTTTTTGCAACTGGCTCGGTTTAGCAACAGTAATGGAAATGGCCAAGGCACACATTCCATGCATTGGAGTGTGCTTCTGAAATCACAGTGCAAAAATGCCCAAAATGTACATTTTCCATGTGCTGATTCTGAATAGCAAGACATAGAAATAAAGTTTCACAGAAGAGCCTTTTTCCCAATGTAGATAAATAGAGGATACATGTGCACAAGATATAATAAATATAAATCGTTGTGTATGTAAAGCTGCTGCAATCTCTTTAGACAAACATAGAAAACTGAGATCTTACATACGATATATGTATAAATGTATGTAAGATCTGAGTTCTAAATGGATTCATTACTGATTGGCCAATATACTTTTAAATATCCAAGCAGGATTTGAGCTCCATCCTTCTGAAAATATCGCACTTGGAGGCGGAGAAACGCGTCAAGTTATAGAGTTGTTGGATGTACACACACACTGTGGCAGCTGTCGGGATATCTTCTTATGGAAGACTTATAAGTGCTGTTCTTTGAATGACTGGAAAGCTGAAAACTATCATCGGGAGAGTGGTGATATCCTGCACTTAACTCCTACTTATTGCTTCAGAGCTATTGGAGAATTGAACAATGTTAATGGAAAAGAGGGAGACTTTGCAATTGACTTTGCTTCACTGTTTCAAGTATAGACAGGACAATCTCTGTCTTTTCTCTCATACCTTCAATTTATTGAAATATATTATTCCTCTGGTGTCAGAGAATCATAAAATAAATGGAAGTGAATGTTCCCGATAGATTGGATTGATTGATATTGAAATGTGAATATCATCATGTAGTTACATATATATATATATATATATATATATATAAATATATATATAATATATATAATATATATATATATATATATATATATATATATATACAAGTTAACCCGTGCATGATACTCATGCATTCTAGTCAAATCAAGCTACTTAAGGTGTTAAAAAGGTTCTTTTCATGCATTTGGGGCTAAGCCAGGCCTCCTCAGGGGAAGAGCGTTACTTCCCGATGTAAGCGCCCTTTTTTAACGTGGTTTTGTCCACATGTCACCACCTCATCATTCTTCTCCATCACCTCATCCTTCATCTTCATCGCCACATCCTAAATCTCCATCGTCTTACTGTTCTAAAACCTCTCGATACACAACGTTTCTAATAAACACCTTATCGCTGTGCTCAATCAGTCTTCCTTGAAGGGCAGTATTCATAACCTGCACTTTCACATCACTGCTTCTCCGTACTCGTGAAAATGCGACATACAATTGTCCATGACCAAACACAGGCTCTGGTAAATAAATACCCACACGGTCAAGTGTTTGACCCTGTGACTTGTTAATGGTCATAGCAAATGCCGCCTTCAAAGGGAACTGGCGCCATCTTAGCTTAAACGGCAGTCCTGTTTCGGATGGACATAAGTCAATCCGAGGTATCATCACCTTATGGAAGTTAACTGACTTCACTATTATAATTTTTTTGTCAAATAATGTCAGTATACCAAATTTCAGGTCAATTGGATGAGCCCTTTCTGAGAAAATAGTTTTTTTGCACACACACACTAACACACGCCGCTGGGCTTGTGTATATATTAGATATATATATATATAAAACCACTCATGTTTCCTTTCCTTGATTCCCACATGCGTGAATATTGCGCCAGTCTGCTCTATATGAGCGATTCCAACAGGGCAACATGTCTGAAGAGTTGCTGTTATTAATGTATTATGTTAAGTGCTATATTTATCACATTATGTATTGTGTAATGGATTCTATAATTGATCATTTATATATATCAGTATAACCTATAATAATGACTCACCATAAATTAGGGCATTACCTGGCCTTTCATTCCTCTTTTGTGTCTTCCTGCTTCCAGCTGGATGATCATCATTATCATTTATTTATTGATCATGTTCAGGAGAACTACCAGTGGTAGTTGTGGTAGTTGTTAGTAGAACAGGTACAGGGTATCCGGCCTCTATCACTCTCTTTCTGTGATTTTGTTTCCCACTTGCTGTACTGTGTCATTAATTCTCCTTAAAGGATCATTTAATTTACATACATGGCATTTTTTAAACTATTTTTCTGCCTTTTGTCTTGTGCATTATGAATACTTAGCTAGATTTTTCTAAATTGATTAAATTACACATTCCTTTAGTTGAGCCTACCATACTCAAACTATACTACTATGTATCCACCACTTTACCATCTTATTTTCCTTGACTATTCCCTTGTCCACTCTCCTCTTCTTCCTTGGGTACTCTCTGTATACTCCACCATGTCCTCGTACCTTCACCACATTATCTTAGTGTTTTCTGTCTCACACACCTTCTACTCCAACATCTCATCCCCCTTCTACTTAAATTTTTATAGTACAAACTGGAGCTTTACATAAGATCTGAAACCACTTGATTCCCATTTCCCAATATACATAATCATCTTGTCACTTCGGCCCCGGCTGACAGCCTCCATTGCTGTCCCAATCAGGAAGGAGTGTAACCCATATTCTGTCACTGACCCACCCAGCTTCCCTATGCAGTGTCTGACAATAGATACAAACTGATAGGAATACAGAAAAGCTGATTGTGACGAGATAGGATTACAGTTACAATCCCCCCATACAAAGGTATGTATCTGGTCACTAGTATTTAGATAGATTGTTATCCCCATTTGGCTCATATAAAGACTCTGTGGGTTCGTTTGCTGATGTATATGGATTTCATAACATGGTTCTGAATGAAGAGTCAATAGTCTAAAACTCCAGGTTCATAAATATATCCAGGTGGGCTGCATGTTCCTTATTTGGACTACAAATTGTCTGCTGTACCATATCCTGGCCAGTTACCCCCTCCCTCAGTGAGGACAGGGAGTCTGGAACAGCTGGAGCCCCTTTCACAACATAAATGCGTAGAAGGGATTGAAACAGGGAGTTGCTATTCATCATCTGGGATTAAGCTCTGCAGTAACCAGTTTGCTACTCAATTGTTCTCCCTAGAACTGTGTTAGACTTTTATGCACTAGACCAGCAGGGGGGAAACCCATGTGGGGATGACTTCTCTCCACTCCCATACCCAACCCCTGACTTGGGAGCCAATGGCATTCTGTATAGACTTGGGATAACCTTGCAGGATGGGATTTCACCTGTGGGAATTCTGAACTGTTTTAAAAGAGCCTGCAAGGAGACCAAGGGTTGTTTATTGAATATCCTGAGCTTGGTATTGAAGATCTGTCTCCTATCAGCTCCAACGTGTGTCCTGATCACAATTTTACATCTAGGCACATCTCTGGCTGAACATTGTGCAACAGTATAACTCTGCTCCAAAGGGAGCTGCTTGTGAGTCTGCACATTTGGTGTGCCTACTGGAGTAGGGTGACTGGGGTCCAGGCTGCTAACATCTCGGTAGAGAGCATAAGGCCGAGAGGCCAGGACCAGCAAGCCTAGAAGTCTAGAAATCGGTGGAACCTGGAAGACCCGAGTACTGAGCTATTGTGACAAAAGGATCAGGACCACTTGGGATACAGCTTGGCAGGGTAAGATTATACCACTTGGCCAGAGACTTTTTTACAACTTAGCCTGGCCAACGAAATACTGTTTAAATATATGTAACGGTTGCTCATATCTTTATCTGGGGATGTGTTGGGGAGGTTTTTAGATGTTGGCGATTGTTCTGGGTTTTGTTAAATTGCACTGATTATTATAGTTATTGTGTTACAGTTGTGTTTGCACCTTCTGTAATAAAGATTCTATTATATCTTCCACTCCTCTTTGTCTGTGTGAGCCAAAGAACATATATGGAAAAAAATCGTACCCAATAAAAGTTAGGTTTTAAGGAGATGGTTTATACTATTATAAATACATAGATCCATAGTGCACCTAGCCTCAACCAACTACTGTTCTTTCTCTCTATTTACTTGATCCAAAGAACACCAAGGTACCAGGGCTACTCTGTGGGTCTTGACTCTAATGCCCTGGTAACCTGACACTGATCATCAAAATCTGAGGAGCATGACTGTCCCAATACTATCACCATTCATTATAGGTTTTCATAAGATGCTGGTCTCGTCACATGAAAAGAAAATTGTCCAGATAGTGGATAACTGACTTGATTCCAATTTCCTCCCTTAGCATTCACTCTTTTAAGGAGGTGAAAGCTTCAGAAAGATGCCTCTGTTACAGAATGGCCGCATCAAGTGAGATGTATGACGCAGAACACATCTCCTTACTGATCCCATTAGTCACCGAATCTTTCTTTGGAATTGACAAATGATGAATCAGGCTGAATTTTCTAAGCTCTGATTTAGGGACCATTTACAGTTGACAGATCCCCATCTCCTGTTCCTGTCCACCTCCAGATAATGCATGGCTGGCATCAAATATCTGTACAGTTTTAACTCTTTGGACTCCCTGTAAGGAACTCTAAATACATTCTTAAACTCATTCTCCAATAATAATGCTGCCTCCCTGTCTGGATGTCTCCTAAGTCAGGGATGCTTTGTATCTATTTTTAATTTGTCATGTCTTTTTCAAACAGGTTTCCCATGCCTGCCCTGTCTTCTGATCTTGAAAACACTTAGCAAGCGGCTGCCCTCCACCACAGCTGAACATTCATGTCTGCATGGGGTCACATACATTGGCCATCAATAAACTGCCAGCATGTTCCCTTTCTTGCCCCTAGCAACACCACAGCAGGCCCAGGAGAAAACCACTGCCAACCCTTTGCAGGAAATCCCAACCTCATTTATAGGCACATGGGGCATCCAGACAGCAAATATTGATTCTAAAACACTCTCTTTAGAGATAATCATTTCCTTGCACCAAAACCCTAAACTCCTTATCCAACCACATGTAGTAATTTTCAGAATTTGTAGACATATCAGCTCTTCAATTTAATATTAAAAGCTTCAACATTACGTAAAACATTTCATACATCCAGAGCAAGAAAATGGTTTCTTTCCTTTGTGAGATCTCAGATATATGAAAAGGTAAGAACTTGTAAAACATTCCCATATGCAAAGCGTAAGATATTGTTTCTCCCCTTTATTACTTCTCTGACAATACCATTCTGAATTACTTTGAAAACCTTTCCCACATCAGCACATGAATTTGGATGTTCCCCAAGTGATTTCTTTGATGTTTAACAATTTGGATTATGTGTAAAACATTTCCCACATTCAGAGCAAGCATATGGTCTCTCTCCTGTATGACATGATCTCCTGTATAGTGCGCAACAAGAAGTGAATTATGTGCTAAATATTTCCAACATTCTATAATATGGTTTCTTTACGGTATGGCTTCTCTGATATTTAAGAAGTAATATTTTAGGAAAACATTTCCCATGTTCTGAGCAGGACCAAGATTTACGTGGGGGAGGGGGCAAGGGTGCCATAACCCCTGAGCTGCCTTAACCTTAGACTTCACCTACCTTCTTTCCTTGAACACTCACAATTTGTGTTGGTCAAATAGGCTGAACCTACTAGGAAAGGTGTTTGGGCTGATCGGGGCGGACTCTTGGCAAATTGAGCATGGTTTTTAGTGGATTGGCAATTGGCTTAAATTGTCCTCATTTTACAATTGGTATTGATGACAGGTATTACACAGGTACTGGTACTAGTGTAGATCTATTTTGTCTAAGAGAAATTGAATTGTACAGTCAAACAAATAGCTACAATAAAAACTGTTGCATCCCTCTCTCTCTGTGCAGTGAATAAAGCTCTTTTTAAATATGCCCATAGCAAGGAATTTCTTATCCACATAAATATCTAGTTATTGCTACAGTAAGAAAAAAAACACAGACACAATTCTTTAATTAGAAAATGTATTGCATGGAAATAGCAAAATAACCACATTCACAGTGTACAAATATGTATATGCAACAAAATCATAACTAGTACAAAAAAGACATAATGGGGCTTATTCAGAGTTGAACGTATTTGCGCACCAAAAGTAAGTTGGAAATAATGCACACAAAAAAGTGGATTTACTCATTGATGTTGAGTCCAAGACGTGTGCAGCTCAAAAATGGTTTCTTGCCCGACGTAGGTCTGCCCCGCACAATACCATAGAGATGATTTCCATATAAAATGTAATTAAAAATGGAGATGTCAATTACGTAATACACAATCAGCGAATTGGAAACGGCTAAATAGGGCTGCTGATAGTCATCATCACATAACTGCACCACAAATCTAATACCTGCAAGAGGTTCGAGTCCTAAAAGGCGTATTTGCAGATGCTATATTACAATTACATGAACCCACCCTTACTGTGCTCAGCCCATGCAAGCTAGTCCCTGCACATCCTTATTCTGCTTCTCCAGACAAAGGCGGACGGATGTCAGCGATATACATAACTCTATATATGGACATATACTTACTGGATTTTGGAATCATTGCAGTATGAATACACACATCTTATGCAAACAATGACGTGTGTCTAACTCTAAATAAGCCCCAATATATACATTTCCTTTATACAATGCTGATAAAGATATTTTGCATTCCCCACTAGAGCAGATCAAGCTCAACCTAGTTTGATGTCTATGTACTGAAATACCAGCTGTGCGATGTTTTGCTTGTTTGTTCCACCTTCAGATTGCTTTATTTTATCTTGTACACACCATCCTGAAAATGTTACTACATGCATTTCTTTTCTTACTAGCCCCCTTCTGTGATTTTAGCCACGTATTTATATAATCTGGGAGAGTGGATTATTTTCTTGCCCCAGGATACAACATAAAGCTGCTCACTGGGTACAATTATACAGAAAGCAAAGCAGAGCAACACAAACACACAGCTCTGCCCCATGGTATCACCACACGGCTTAAACGTACAGAGGGAAGCCAGGACGTAAAAGTTGTGTATTTAATAAAACTTGGCGTAAAGCCTATACAAGTCATTAAAGACATGTGATGGTTGTAAACCCCTTAAATTATGGTTCTGAAAGGATTTATTTTATACAGGGCTTTGTCACTAAAAACAATATATTGGGTATAGTCAGACCTCCTAAAAAACCTTGACATAATTGAGATTAAAGTTGCATTATCAAATAATTTTTACATGTTACTCATTTGCCCCTTTCCAGCTCCAGGGTCTGCTCTAAACAGCCTCTTTCCCGGGACACCTTCGTTTCTGGCTCCTCCATGTACATATGGCTGCTTACGCCTACTTGCCGACTTTTCATTTTTTACTTCGGGAAGATCAAAAGGGGGCGGGGTGAGTCGATTGCGTAATTTGGCCCAAAATGTCAATTTAGTCAGAGCTGTGAGATGAACCAGGGAACCACTGGAAAAACTTGTGCATGGAGCAGGCCCCGGGGCTCCAGAGAGGGAAAAGCAAGTGAGTAACATGATGACATGCAACAATTAGGTGGTAATGCAGATTTAGGTGCTCCTCTGCTGCAGCATATCACTATCATGACAGTGTATTGTCTTGTCATCACAATGTTCAACAGAAAGGTACTATATATATATATATACATGATAGGGCACCAGCATACACGTGTACAGCAGCTGTAGCAGGCTCTACTGTTATTAGTTTGGAGAGAACATGAGGACTGGAATATCCATATCAGTTTAAGACAAAGAATAGGACTGTATCTACTTAATCAGGGAATTTATTTTACATCTAGATAACATTTAACATGTTTCATTCCTACAGATTAAATTTTGTTGTCGCAAGGTACAAAATGAATAATGAACATCATGGGAATTACTAAACAATTGGTTATTTTAATAAAAGTATAATTAATTATGTGGTAGTACAATGTAGGGAATGTGAAGAATGTATAATATCATATAAAACACAAGGCATCGGACATTATAGAAAATATATATTATATTTGAGTTTGGAAGCAATGTGTGTGTGTGTATATATATATATATATATATATATATATATGTATGTCTTGGTAAAATGCGAACAGTCACATGTTGAACAACATATTTAGAACACATTAAAGTTTAACACAATGGCAGAGTGATTGCATAGTTCTGATCTTAATAAGGTGTAGTTAGTAGATTTTACCATACCCTGTGGCTGGTTCCCCATCCGTTCTCCATACGTGTAAAGATTAACCCTTCTGATGCTGCAGTGTCAAATGGTTAACCCCCGAGTGCTAAGTGCTGGAGGTGCAATGTATTTTAAAGTGTATCTTAATAAATATATAAAGGTAAAAATTGGTACTAGACCGCAACTCAGAAATATTTGAAGTAGCGGCCCAGTTGGCAAATCAAAATGTGTGGTGTTTTGGCCACCCTGGCAGAAGCGCCAGTCTAGCAGCCAACACCAAAGAATTTTATTAATTGGGGAACACCTCTCTGCTGTTCATCACTCCGCCAAGCAAATAGTTGTTACAATCCTGTTCCACAAACTAGGTCCTTGTAATTAAAGCCATGGAGCCAGAAATATATTGAAAACATTAAACTGTTTATTGCAATAATATAAAATGCAGCCCACCTGATGAAAGTTAAACACAGGCCGGACTAAGGACTAATTGCCCAATCCCTTTAGGGGAGAGTACTTACCACATCTTGAATATAACCAATTTGGCCGCTGATTAGGCTACTTACCGCCACAGCTAGGTTCCCGCTAGGAACCTAAGCCCACCACCAACTGGCCTTTTATAGCCAAACAAGAAAACTAAAAATCTGCTCTACAAAATAAGACATGCCAAACTCCGACAAGTGTATCCCATCAGGTCTATAAATTTGTCTAAAACAAGCTCTAATTCAAGGATAGCTAATAAACCCCCCACCTACTTCCTGAAAAAATGTTCTCACTGCCCTATTAACCTACCTGCGGGCCTTTTCAATACGAGCTGGTCTATCCGTTCCCCTCCAATTGCTTCTAGGGATGAAGTCGGACCAAACAAGGTGAACTGCTGGCCAATGTAATTTAATGATCTCAACATCAGATTTAATATTATCAATGAGCTCTAAGCCCTTCCACTTGCTCAAATCATTCCCACCAAGGGGAATTATAAGCACTGAAGGGCGCCCAAACTTTATCTCACTATCCCTTAGAATCTTCAACAGCGACGCCCAACACAAACCCCTAAAACCTAACCATCTAACAGAATGCGCCCGGGGAAAATTTGCTCAAATCTTGAGCAGGACCGCTCTTACCGGCCCAATAAACAAATGAACGGCCGACCAGCCACATATTCTTCCCATCCTGCCGTGAACCTGCAACATGGAGTAAAATGCACATGAAACAAATGTCAAGACATAATACATGGTATTAGAGAAAGACACTACTATATATTTGCGCGCAACGCAGGGTGACCCATGCGGAGGTAAAACCGGAAACCTCGGGGTGCCACAAGCCAATCAGGCCCCCGAGGAAGAGAAATGGCAAATCCCTCCGCGCCTTCTTTTAACAAGACAAGCAACGCATGTCATGGGTCAGCCTTACTACATCGCATTATTAAGCCTAAAGCGCAACAGCTGGCCTAACATACCGTTTGAAACACTTAGACCTCCACCTACCCAAAGCCACGATACTCTGTTTTGACACACCCTCCTCCGCCGCTACTGTAGCCGCTCCTATTCTAAAAGAATGAGTCCCATAGTCTGCTATATCTAATCTAAGCTTAGCAATACAATTCTTAAAGACCGTGGAAAACTAGAACTTCGTAAGGGGGTACCCATACATGATTCAATTCATGATTTATGATTCAATTTATGATTCAATTCATGATTCATGATTCAAATCATAATTCATGATTCAATTCATGATTCATGATTCAAATCATAATTCATGATTCATGATTCAATTCATGATTCATGATTCATGATTTAATTCATGATACATGATTCATTATTTGATTCATGATTCATGATTTAATTCATGATTCCTGATTCCTGATTCATGATTCATGAATTAATTCATGATTCAATTCATGATTCAATTCATGATTCATGATTCAATTCATGATTCATGATTCAATTCATGATTCATGATTCAATTCATGATTTATGATTCAATATATGATTCAATTCATAATTCATGATTCAAATCATGATTCATGATTCAATTCATGATTCATGATTCAATTCATGATTCAATTCATGATTCCTGATTCAATTCATGATTTATGATTCATGATTTAATTAATGATTCAATTCATGATTCAATTCATGATTCATGATTCAATTTATGATTCATGATTCAATTCATGCTTCATGATTTAATTCATGACTCACTATTCATAATTCGATTCATGATTTATGATTTATGAATCACGATTCGATTCATGATTCATGATTTATGATTCATGATTCATGATTTATGATTCATGATTCAATTCATGATTCATGATTCAATTCATAACTCATGATTCAATTCATGATTCATGATTCAATTCATGATTCATGATTTAATTCATGATTCATTTAATGTTTCATGATTTATGATTCAATTCATGATTTATGATTCGATTCATGATTTTATGATTCATAAATAATGGTTTGATTCTTGAATCATGAATCATGATTAAATTCATGATTCATAATTCATGATTTGATTCATGATTCATGATTCATGATTTGATTCATGATGCATTTCATGATTCATGATTCAATTCATGATTCATGATTCAATTCATAATTCAATTCATGATTCATGATTCATGATTCAATTTATGACTCATGATTCAATTCATGATTAATGATTCAATTCATGATTCAATTCACGATTCAATTCATGATTTTTGATTCAATTCATAATTCATGATTCATGATTCCATTCATGATTCATGATTCCATTCATGATTCATGATTCAATTCATGATTCATGATTCAAATCATAATTCATGATTCATGATTCAATTCATGATTCATGATTCATGATTCAATTCATGATACATGATTCATTATTTGATTCATGATTCATGATTTAATTCATAATTCCTGATTCATGATTCAATTCATGATTCAATTCATGATTCAATTCATGATTTATGATTCAATTCATGACTCATGATTCATGATTTAATTCATAATTCATGATTCAATTCATGATTAATTTCATGATTCATGATTTATGATTCAATTCATGATTTATGATTTCATTCAAGATTCATGATTCATGAATCATGATTCGATTCATGATTCATGATTTATGAATCATGGTTCAATTCATGATTCTTCATTCATTAATCATGCTATGATTTATGAATCATGATTCATGATATGATTCATGATTCAATTCATGATTCATGATTCAATTCATGATTTATGATTCAATTCATGATTCATTTCATGATTCATGATTCATGATTTAATTCATGACTCATGATTCATGATTCGATTCATGATTTATGATTCATGATTCATGATTCAATTCATAATTCATGATTCGATTCATGATTAATGATTTATGATTCATGATTCAATTCATGATTCATGATTCAATTCATTATTCATGATTCAATTCATGACTCATGATTCAATTCATGATTCAATTCATGATTCATGATTTATGATTCAATTCATGATTTATGATTCGATTCATGGTTTTATGATTCATAAATCATGATTTGATTCATGATTCATGATTTGATTCATAATTCAATTCATGATTCAATTCATGAATCAAGATTTGATTCATGATTTATGATTCATGATTCATTTCATGATTCATGAATCAATTCATGATTTATGATTCAATTCATGATTCAATTCATGATTCATGATTCAATTCATGATTCAATTCATGATTCATGATTCAATTCATGATTTATGATTCAATTCATGATTCATGATTCAATTCATAATTCATGATTCAATTCATGATTTATGATTCAATATATGATTCAATTCATGTTTCATGATTCAATTCATGATTCAATTCATGATTCATGATTCAATTCATGATTCATGATTTAATTCATGACTCATGATTCGATTCATGATTCATGATTCATGATTCAATTCATGATTCATGATTTAATTGATGATTCATGATTCGATTCATGATTCATAATTCATGATTCATGATTCAATTCATGAATCATGATTCGATTCATGATTCATGATTTATGATTCATGATTCAATTCATGATTCATGATTCAATTCATGATTCCTTTCATGATTCAAGATTCATGATTCAATTCATGATTCATGATTCAATTCATGACTCATGATTGAATTCATGATTTAATTCATGATTCATTTATTGATTCATGATTCATGATTCATAAATCATGATTCGATTCATGATTCATGAATCATGATTCGATTCATGATTTTATGATTCATAAATCATGGTTTGATTCATGATTCATGAATCATGATTCAATTCATGATTCATGATTTGATTCATGATTTATGATTCATGATTTGTTTCATGATTCAATTCATGATTCAATTCATGAATCAAGATTTGATTCATGATTCATGATTCATGATTCAATTCATGATTCAATTCATGAATCAAGATTTGATTCATGATTCGTGATTCAATTCATGTTTCATGATTCAATTCATGATTGAATTCATGATTCATAATTGAATTCATGATTCATGATTCATGATTCAATTAATAATTCATGATTCAATTCATGATTCATGATTCAATTCATGATTCAAATCATAATTCATGATTCATGATTCAATTCATGATTCATGATTCAATTCATGATTCATGATTCATTATTTGATTCATAATTCACGATTCATGATTTTATTCATGATTTCTGATTCATGAATCATAATTCATGATTCATGATTCAATTCATGATTCAATTCATAATTCATGATTCAATTCATTATTCATGATTCAATTCATGACTCATAATTCATGATTCAATTCATAATTAATGATTCAATTCATGATTCAATTCATAATTCATGATTCAATTCATTATTCATTATTCATGATTCAATTCATAATTCATGATTCAAATCATAATTCATGATTCATGATTCAATTCATGATTCATGATTCAATTCATGATTCATGATTCATTATTCGATTCATGATTCACGATTCATGATTTTATTCATGATTTCTGATTCATGAATCATAATTCATGATTCATGATTCAATTCATGATTCAATTCATAATTCATGATTCAATTCATTATTCATGATTCATGATTCAATTCATGACTCATAATTCATTATTCAATTTATAATTAATGATTCAATTCATGATTCAATTCATAATTCATGATTCAATTCATTATTCATTATTCATGATTCAATTCATAATTCATGATTCAAATCATAATTCATGATTCATGATTCAATTCATGATTCATGATTCATGATTCAATTCATGATTCATGATTCATTATTCGATTCATGATTCATGATTTTATTCATGATTCCTGATTCATGATTCAATTCATGATTCAATATATGATTCAATTCATGATTCATGATTCAATTCATGATTCATGATTCAATTCATGAATCTTGATTCAATTCATGATTCAATTCATGAATCATGATTGAATTCATAATTCATGATTCAATTCATGATTCAATTCATGATTCAATTCATGATTCATGATTCAATTCATGATTAAAGATTCATGATTCAATTCATGATTCATGATTCAATATTTGATTCAATTCATGATTCATGATTCAAATCATGATTCATGATTCATGATTCAATTCCTGATTCATGATTCATCATTCATGATTCATGATTTAATTTATGATTCATGATTCATGATTCAATTCATGATTCATGATTCAATTCATGATTCAATTCATGATTCATGATTCATGATTCATTTCATGATTCATGATTCAATTCATGATTCATGATTCAATTCATGATTCATGATTCATGATTCAATTCATGATTCATGATTCAATTCATGATTCATGATTCATGCATGATTCAATTCATGATACATGATTCAATTCATGCATGATTCAATTCATGATTCATGATTCAATTCATGATTCATGATTCAATTCATGATTCATTATCCGATTCATAATTCACGATTCATGATTTTATTCATGATTTCTGATTCATGAATCATAATTCATGATTCATGATTCAATTCATGATTCAATTCATAATTCATGATTCAATTCATTATTCATGATTCATGATTCAATTCATGACTCATAATTCATGATTCAATTCATAATTAATGATTCAATTCATGATTCAATTCATAATTCATGATTCAATTCATTATTCATTATTCATGATTCAATTCATAATTCATGATTCAAATCATAATTCATGATTCATGATTCAATTCATGATTCAATTCATGATTCATGATTCATTATTCGATTCATGATTCACGATTCATGATTTTATTCATGATGTCTGATTCATGAATCATAATTCATGATTCATGATTCAATTCATGATTCAATTCATAATTCATGATTCAATTCATTATTCATGATTCAATTCATTATTCATGATTCATGATTCAATTCATGACTCATAATTCATGATTCAATTCATAATTAATGATTCAAATCATGATTCAATTCATAATTCATGATTCAATTCATTATTCATTATTCATGATTCAATTCATAATTCATGATTCAAATCATAATTCATGATTCATGATTCAATTCATGATTCATGATTCATGATTCAATTCATGATTCATGATTCATTATTCGATTCATGATTCATGATTTTATTCATGATTCCTGATTCCTGATTCATGATTCATGATTCAATTCATGATTCAATATATGATTCAATTAATGATTCATGATTCAAATCATGATTCATGATTCAATTCATGATTCAATTCATGATTCATGATTCAATTCATGATTCATGATTCAATTCATGAATCTTGATTCAATTCATGATTGAATTCATGAATCATGATTGAATTCATGATTCATGATTCAATTCATGATTCAATTCATGATTCATGATTCAATTCATGATTAAAGATTCATGATTCAATTCATGATTCATGATTCAATATTTGATTAAATTCATGATTTATGATTCAAATCAGGATTCATGATTCATGATTCATAATTCAATTCCTGATTCATTAATCATCATTCATGATTCATGATTCAATTTATGATTCATGATTCAATTCATGATTCATGATTCATGATTCAATTCATGATTCAATTCATGATTCATGATTCATTTCATGATTCATGATTCAATTCATGATTCATGATTCAATTCATGATTCATGATTCAATTCATGATTCAATTCATGATTCATGATTTAATTCATGATTCATGATTCATGCATGATTCAATTCATGATACATGATTCAATTCATGCATGATTCAATTCATGATACATGATTCAATTCATGACTCATGATTCATGATTCATGATTTAATTCATGATTCATGATTCAATTCATGAATCGTTTCATGGTTCATGATTCAATTCCTGATTTATGATTCGATTCAAGATTCATGATTCATAAATCATTATTCGATTCATGATTCATGAATCATGATTCGATTCATGATTCTTGGATCATTAATCATGATTCATGATTTATGAATCATGATTCATGATTCGATTCATGATTCATGGTTCATGAATCATGATTCGATTCATGATTCATGATTCAATTCATGATTCATGAATCAATGAATCAAGATTTGATTCATGATTCATGATTCATTTCATGATTCATGATTCAATTCATGATTCATGATTCAATTCATGATTCATGATTCTTGATTCAATTCATAATTCATGATTCAATTCATGATTCATGATTCATGATTGAAATCATAATTCATGATTCTTTATTCAATTCATGATTCATGATTCATGATTCAATTCATGATTCATTATTCGATTCATGATTCACGATTCATGATTTTATTCATGATTGCTGATTCATGATTCATGATTCATGATTCAATTCATGATTCAATTCATAATTCATGATTCAATTCATTATTCATGATTCATGATTTAATTCATAATTCATGATTCAATTCATGATTCAATCCATGATACATGATTCAATTCATGATTTATGATTCAATATATGATTCAATTCATGATTCATGATTCAAATCATAATTCATGATTCAATTCATGATTCATGCTTCATGATTCACTTCATGATTCACGATTCAATTCATAATTCAATTCATGATTCATTATTCGATTCATGATTCATGAATTATGATTTAATTCATGATTAATGATTCTTTTCATGATTCATGATTCAATTCATGATTCATGATTCAATTCATGATTCAATTCATGATTCATGATTCAATTCATTATTCACTTCATGATTCAATTCATGATTCATGATTCAATTCATGATTCATGATTCAATTCATGATTCAATATATGATTCAATTCATGATTCATGATTTAAATCATGATTCATGATTCAATTCATGATTGAATTCATGAATCATGATTGAATTCATGATTCATGATTCAATATTTGATTCAATTCATGATTCATGATTCAAATCATGATTCATGATTCAATTCATGATTCATGATTCATCATTCATGATTTATGAATGATGAATCATGAATCATGAATTGAATCAAATATTGAATCATGAATCATGAATTGAATCATGAAATATTAATCATGAATTGAATCATGAATCATGATTTGAATCATGATTTGAATCATGAATCATGAATTTAATCATGATTCATGAATTCAATCATGAATTGAATCATGATTCATGAATTGAATCATGAATCAGGAATTGAATCATGAATCATGAATTGAATCATGAATTGATTCAATTCATGATTCAATTCATGAATCAAGATTTGATTCATGATTAATGATTCATTTCATGATTCATGATTGAATTCATGATTCATGATTCGATTCATGATTCAATTCATGATTCAATTCATGTTTCATGATTCAATTCATGATTGAATTCATCATTCATGATTGAATTCATGATTCATGATTCAATTCATAATTCATGATTCGATTCATGATTCAATTCATGATTCAAATCATAATTCATGATTCATGATTCAATTCATGATTCATGATTCAATTCATGATTCATGATTCATTATTCGATTCATGATTCACGATTCATGATTTTATTCATGATTTCTGATTCATGAATCATAATTCATGATTCATGATTCAATTCATGATTCAATTCATAATTTATGATTCAATTCATTGATCATGATTCATGATTCAATTCATGATTCAATTCATAATTCATGATTCAATTCATTATTCATGATTCATGATTCAATTCATGACTCATAATTCATGATTCAATTCATAATTAATGATTCAATTCATGATTCAATTCATAATTCATGATTCAATTCATTATTTATTATTCATGATTCAATTCATAATTCATGATTCAATTCATTATTCATGATTCAATTCATGACTCATAATTCATGATTCAATTCATAATTAATGATTCAATTCATGATTCAATTCATAATTCATGATTCAATTCATTATTCATTATTCATGATTCAATTCATAATTCATGATTCAAATCATAATTCATGATTCAATTCATTATTCATGATTCAATTCATGACTCATAATTCATGATTCAATTCATAATTAATGATTCAATTCATGATTCAATTCATAATTCATGATTCAATTCATTATTCATTATTCATGATTCAATTCATAATTCATGATTCAAATCATAATTCATGATTCATAATTCAATTCATGATTCATGATTCATGATTCAATTCATGATTCATGATTCATTATTCGATTCATGATTCATGATTTTATTCATGATTCCTGATTCCTGATTCATGATTCATGATTCAATTCATGGTTCAATTCATGATTCATGATTCAATTCATGATTCATGATTCAATTCATGAATCTTAATTCAATTCATGATTGAATTCATGAATCATGATTGAATTCATGATTCATGATTCAATTCATGATTCAATTCATGATTCAATTCATGGTTCAATTCATGATTCTTCATTCATTAATCATGCTATGATTTATGAATCATGATTCATGATATGATTCATGATTCAATTCATGATTCATGATTCAATTCATGATTCATGATTCAATTCATGATTCATTTCATGATTCATGATTCATGATTTAATTCATGACTCATGATTCATGATTCGATTCATGATCCATGATTTATGATTCATGATTCATGATTCAATTCATAATTCATGATTCGATTCATGATTAATGATTTATGATTCATGATTCAATTCATGATTCATGATTCAATTCATTATTCATGATTCAATTCATGACTCATGATTCAATTCATGATTCAATTCATGATTCATGATTTATGATTCAATTCATGATTTATGATTCGATTCATGGTTTTATGATTCATAAATCATGATTTGATTCATGATTCATGATTTGATTCATAATTCAATTCATGATTCAATTCATGAATCAAGATTTGATTCATGATTTATGATTCATGATTCATTTCATGATTCATGAATCAATTCATGATTTATGATTCAATTCATGATTCAATTCATGATTCATGATTCAATTCATGATTCAATTCATGATTCATGATTCAATTCATGATTTATGATTCAATTCATGATTCATGATTCAATTCATAATTCATGATTCAATTCATGATTTATGATTCAATATATGATTCAATTCATGTTTCATGATTCAATTCATGATTCAATTCATGATTCATGATTCAATTCATGATTCATGATTTAATTCATGACTCATGATTCGATTCATGATTCAATTCATGATTCATGATTTAATTGATGATTCATGATTCGATTCATGATTCATAATTCATGATTCATGATTCAATTCATGAATCATGATTCGATTCATGATTTATGATTCATGATTCAATTCATGATTCATGATTCAATTCATGATTCCTTTCATGATTCAAGATTCATGATTCAATTCATGATTCATGATTCAATTCATGACTCATGATTGAATTCATGATTTAATTCATGATTCATTTATTGATTCATGATTCATGATTCATAAATCATGATTCGATTCATGAATCATGATTCGATTCATGATTTTATGATTCATAAATCATGGTTTGATTCATGATTCATGATTCATGAATCATGATTCAATTCATGATTCATGATTTGATTCATGATTTATGATTCATGATTTGTTTCATGATTCAATTCATGAATCAAGATTTGATTCATGATTCATGATTCATGATTGAATTCATGATTCATGATTCGATTCATGATTCATGATTCAATTCATGATTCGTGATTCAATTCATGTTTCATGATTCAATTCATGATTGAATTCATGATTCATAATTGAATTCATGATTCATGATTCAATTAATAATTCATGATTCAATTCATGATTCATGATTCAATTCATGATTCAAATCATAATTCATGATTCATGATTCAATTCATGATTCATGATTCAATTCATGATTCATGATTCATTATTCGATTCATAATTCACGATTCATGATTTTATTCATGATTTCTGATTCATGAATCATAATTCATGATTCATGATTCAATTCATGATTCAATTCATAATTCATGATTCAATTCATTATTCATGATTCATGATTCAATTCATGACTCATAATTCATGATTCATCTCATAATTAATGATTCAATTCATGATTCAATTCATAATTCATGATTCAATTCATTATTCATTATTCATGATTCAATTCATAATTCATGATTCAAATCATAATTCATGATTCATGATTCAATTCATGATTCATGATTCAATTCATGATTCATGATTCATTATTCGATTCATGATTCACGATTCATGATTTTATTCATGATTTCTGATTCATGAATCATAATTCATGATTCATGATTCAATTCATGATTCAATTCATAATTCATGATTCAATTCATTATTCATGATTCATGATTCAATTCATGACTCATAATTCATGATTCAATTCATAATTAATGATTCAATTCATGATTCAATTCATAATTCATGATTCAATTCATTATTCATTATTCATGATTCAATTCATAATTCATGATTCAAATCATAATTCATGATTCATGATTCAATTCATGATTCATGATTCATGATTCAATTCATGATTCATGATTCATTATTCGATTCATGATTCATGATTTTATTCATGATTCCTGATTCATGATTCAATTCATGATTCAATATATGATTCAATTCATGATTCAATTCATGATTCATGATTCAATTCATGAATCTTGATTCAATTCATGATTGAATTCATGAATCATGATTGAATTCATAATTCATGATTCAATTCATGATTCAATTCATGATTCAATTCATGATTCATGATTCAATTCATGATTAAAGATTCATGATTCAATTCATGATTCATGATTCAATATTTGATTCAATTCATGATTCATGATTCAAATCATGATTCATGATTCATGATTCAATTCCTGATTCATGATTTATCATTCATGATTCATGATTCAATTTATGATTCATGATTCATGATTCAATTCATGATTCATGATTCAATTCATGATTCAATTCATGATTCATGATTCATGATTCATTTCATGATTCATGATTCAATTCATGATTCATGATTCAATTCATGATTCATGATTCATGATTCAATTCATGATTCAATTCATGATTCATGATTCAATTCATGATTCATGATTCATGCATGATTCAATTCATGATACATGATTCAATTCATGCATGATTCAATTCATGATTCATGATTCAATTCATGATTCATGATTCAATTCATGATTCATTATTCGATTCATAATTCACGATTCATGATTTTATTCATGATTTCTGATTCATGAATCATAATTCATGATTCATGATTCAATTCATAATTCATGATTCGATTCATGATTAATGATTTATGATTCATGATTCAATTCATGATTCATGATTCAATTCATTATTCATGATTCAATTCATGACTCATGATTCAATTCATGATTCAATTCATGATTCATGATTTATGATTCAATTCATGATTTATGATTCGATTCATGGTTTTATGATTCATAAATCATGATTTGATTCATGATTCATGATTTGATTCATAATTCAATTCATGATTCAATTCATGAATCAAGATTTGATTCATGATTTATGATTCATGATTCATTTCATGATTCATGAATCAATTCATGATTTATGATTCAATTCATGATGCAATTCATGATTCATGATTCAATTCATGATTCAATTCATGATTCATGATTCAATTCATGATTTATGATTCAATTCATGATTCATGATTCAATTCATAATTCATGATTCAATTCATGATTTATGATTCAATATATGATTCAATTCATGTTTCATGATTCAATTCATGATTCAATTCATGATTCATGATTCAATTCATGATTCATGATTTAATTCATGACTCATGATTCGATTCATGATTCATGATTCATGATTCAATTCATGATTCATGATTTAATTGATGATTCATGATTCGATTCATGATTCATAATTCATGATTCATGATTCAATTCATGAATCATGATTCGATTCATGATTTATGATTCATGATTCAATTCATGATTCATGATTCAATTCATGATTCCTTTCATGATTCAAGATTCATGATTCAATTCATGATTCATGATTCAATTCATGACTCATGATTGAATTCATGATTTAATTCATGATTCATTTATTGATTCATGATTCATGATTCATAAATCATGATTCGATTCATGAATCATGATTCGATTCATGATTTTATGATTCATAAATCATGGTTTGATTCATGATTCATGATTCATGAATCATGATTCAATTCATGATTCATGATTTGATTCATGATTTATGATTCATGATTTGTTTCATGATTCAATTCATGATTCAATTCATGAATCAAGATTTGATTCATGATTCATGATTCATGATTGAATTCATGATTCATGATTCGATTCATGATTCATGATTCAATTCATGATTCGTGATTCAATTCATGTTTCATGATTCAATTCATGATTGAATTCATGATTCATAATTGAATTCATGATTCATGATTCATGATTCAATTAATAATTCATGATTCAATTCATGATTCATGATTCATGATTCAATTCATGATTCAAATCATAATTCATGATTCATGATTCAATTCATGATTCATGATTCAATTCATGATTCATGATTCATTATTCGATTCATAATTCACGATTCATGATTTTATTCATGATTTCTGATTCATGAATCATAATTCATGATTCATGATTCAATTCATGATTCAATTCATAATTCATGATTCAATTCATTATTCATGATTCATGATTCAATTCATGACTCATAATTCATGATTCAATTCATAATTAATGATTCAATTCATGATTCAATTCATAATTCATGATTCAATTCATTATTCATTATTCATGATTCAATTCATAATTCATGATTCAAATCATAATTCATGATTCATGATTCAATTCATGATTCATGATTCAATTCATGATTCATGATTCATTATTCGATTCATGATTCACGATTCATGATTTTATTCATGATTTCTGATTCATGAATCATAATTCATGATTCATGATTCAATTCATGATTCAATTCATAATTCATGATTCAATTCATTATTCATGATTCATGATTCAATTCATGACTCATAATTCATGATTCAATTCATAATTAATGATTCAATTCATGATTCAATTCATAATTCATGATTCAATTCATTATTCATTATTCATGATTCAATTCATAATTCATGATTCAAATCATAATTCATGATTCATGATTCAATTCATGATTCATGATTCATGATTCAATTCATGATTCATGATTCATTATTCGATTCATGATTCATGATTTTATTCATGATTCCTGATTCATGATTCAATTCATGATTCAATATATGATTCAATTCATGATTCATGATTCAATTCATGATTCATGATTCAATTCATGAATCTTGATTCAATTCATGATTGAATTCATGAATCATGATTGAATTCATAATTCATGATTCAATTCATGATTCAATTCATGATTCAATTCATGATTCATGATTCAATTCATGATTAAAGATTCATGATTCAATTCATGATTCATGATTCAATATTTGATTCAATTCATGATTCATGATTCAAATCATGATTCATGATTCATGATTCAATTCCTGATTCATGATTTATCATTCATGATTCATGATTCAATTTATGATTCATGATTCATGATTCAATTCATGATTCATGATTCAATTCATGATTCAATTCATGATTCATGATTCATGATTCATTTCATGATTCATGATTCAATTCATGATTCATGATTCAATTCATGATTCATGATTCATGATTCAATTCATGATTCAATTCATGATTCATGATTCAATTCATGATTCATGATTCATGCATGATTCAATTCATGATACATGATTCAATTCATGCATGATTCAATTCATGATTCATGATTCAATTCATGATTCATGATTCAATTCATGATTCATTATTCGATTCATAATTCACGATTCATGATTTTATTCATGATTTCTGATTCATGAATCATAATTCATGATTCATGATTCAATTCATGATTCAATTCATAATTCATGATTCAATTCATTATTCATGATTCATGATTCAATTCATGACTCATAATTCATGATTCAATTCATAATTAATGATTCAATTCATGATTCAATTCATAATTCATGATTCAATTCATTATTCATTATTCATGATTCAATTCATAATTCATGATTCAAATCATAATTCATGATTCATGATTCAATTCATGATTCAATTCATGATTCATGATTCATTATTCGATTCATGATTCACGATTCATGATTTTATTCATGATGTCTGATTCATGAATCATAATTCATGATTCATGATTCAATTCATGATTCAATTCATAATTCATGATTCAATTCATTATTCATGATTCAATTCATTATTCATGATTCATGATTCAATTCATGACTCATAATTCATGATTCAATTCATAATTAATGATTCAATTCATGATTCAATTCATAATTCATGATTCAATTCATTATTCATTATTCATGATTCAATTCATAATTCATGATTCAAATCATAATTCATGATTCATGATTCAATTCATGATTCATGATTCATGATTCGATTCATGATTCATGATTTTATTCATGATTCCTGATTCCTGATTCATGATTCATGATTCAATTCATGATTCAATATATGATTCAATTAATGATTCATGATTCAAATCATGATTCATGATTCAATTCATGATTCAATTCATGATTCATGATTCAATTCATGATTCATGATTCAATTCATGAATCTTGATTCAATTCATGATTGAATTCATGAATCATGATTGAATTCATGATTCATGATTCAATTCATGATTCAATTCATGATTCATGATTCAATTCATGATTAAAGATTCATGATTCAATTCATGATTCATGATTCAATATTTGATTAAATTCATGATTTATGATTCAAATCAGGATTCATGATTCATGATTCATAATTCAATTCCTGATTCATTAATCATCATTCATGATTCATGATTCAATTTATGATTCATGATTCAATTCATGATTCATGATTCAATTCATGATTCATGATTCATGATTCAATTCATGATTCAATTCATGATTCATGATTTAATTCATGATTCATGATTCATGCATGATTCAATTCATGATACATGATTCAATTCATGCATGATTCAATTCATGATACATGATTCAATTCATGACTCATGATTCATGATTTATGATTTAATTCATGATTCATGATTCAATTCATGAATCGTTTCATGATTCATGATTCAATTCCTGATTTATGATTCGATTCAAGATTCATGATTCATAAATCATTATTCGATTCATGATTCATGAATCATGATTCGATTCATGATTCTTGGATCATTAATCATGATTCATGATTTATGAATCATGATTCATGATTCGATTCATGATTCATGGTTCATGAATCATGATTCGATTCATGATTCATGATTCAATTCATGATTCATGAATCAATGAATCAAGATTTGATTCATGATTCATGATTCATGATTCATTTCATGATTCATGATTCAATTCATGATTCATGATTCAATTCATGATTCAATTCATGATTCATGATTCAATTCATGATTCATGATTCAATTCATGATTCATGATTCAATTCATGTTTCATGATTCAATTTATGATTCAATTCATGATTCATGATTCAATTCATGATTCATGATTCTTGATTCAATTCATAATTCATGATTCAATTCATGATTCATGATTCATGATTGAAATCATAATTCATGATTCTTTATTCAATTCATGATTCATGATTCATGATTCAATTCATGATTCATTATTCGATTCATGATTCACGATTCATGATTTTATTCATGATTGCTGATTCATGATTCATGATTCATGATTCAATTCATGATTCAATTCATAATTCATGATTCAATTCATTATTCATGATTCATGATTTAATTCATAATTCATGATTCAATTCATGATTCATGATTCAATCCATGATACATGATTCAATTCATGATTTATGATTCAATATATGATTCAATTCATGATTCATGATTCAAATCATAATTCATGATTCATGATTCAATTCATGATTCATGCTTCATGATTCACTTCATGATTCACGATTCAATTCATAATTCAATTCATGATTCATTATTCGATTCATGATTCATGAATCATGATTTAATTCATGATTAATGATTCTTTTCATGATTCATGATTCAATTCATGATTCATGATTCAATTCATGATTCATGATTCATTATTCGATTCATGATTCATGATTTTATTCATGATTCCTGATTCCTGATTCATGATTCATGATTCAATTCATGATTCAATATATGATTCAATTAATGATTCATGATTCAAATCATGATTCATGATTCAATTCATGATTCAATTCATGATTCATGATTCAATTCATGATTCATGATTCAATTCATGAATCTTGATTCAATTCATGATTGAATTCATGAATCATGATTGAATTCATGATTCATGATTCAATTCATGATTCAATTCATGATTCATGATTCAATTCATGATTAAAGATTCATGATTCAATTCATGATTCATGATTCAATATTTGATTAAATTCATGATTTATGATTCAAATCAGGATTCATGATTCATGATTCATAATTCAATTCCTGATTCATTAATCATCATTCATGATTCATGATTCAATTTATGATTCATGATTCAATTCATGATTCATGATTCATGATTCAATTCATGATTCAATTCATGATTCATGATTCATGATTCATTTCATGATTCATGATTCACTTCATGATTCATGATTCAATTCATGATTCATGATTCATGATTCAATTCATGATTCAATTCATGATTCATGATTTAATTCATGATTCATGATTCATGCATGATTCAATTCATGATACATGATTCAATTCATGCATGATTCAATTCATGATACATGATTCAATTCATGACTCATGATTCATGATTTATGATTTAATTCATGATTCATGATTCAATTCATGAATCGTTTCATGATTCATGATTCAATTCCTGATTTATGATTCGATTCAAGATTCATGATTCATAAATCATTATTCGATTCATGATTCATGAATCATGATTCGATTCATGATTCTTGGATCATTAATCATGATTCATGATTTATGAATCATGATTCATGATTCGATTCATGATTCATGGTTCATGAATCATGATTCGATTCATGATTCATGATTCAATTCATGATTCATGAATCAATGAATCAAGATTTGATTCATGATTCATGATTCATGATTCATTTCATGATTCATGATTCAATTCATGATTCATGATTCAATTCATGATTCAATTCATGATTCATGATTCAATTCATGATTCATGATTCAATTCATGATTCATGATTCAATTCATGTTTCATGATTCAATTCATGATTCAATTCATGATTCATGATTCAATTCATGATTCATGATTCTTGATTCAATTCATAATTCATGATTCAATTCATGATTCATGATTCATGATTGAAATCATAATTCATGATTCTTTATTCAATTCATGATTCATGATTCATGATTCAATTCATGATTCATTATTCGATTCATGATTCACGATTCATGATTTTATTCATGATTGCTGATTCATGATTCATGATTCATGATTCAATTCATGATTCAATTCATAATTCATGATTCAATTCATTATTCATGATTCATGATTTAATTCATAATTCATGATTCAATTCATGATTCATGATTCAATCCATGATACATGATTCAATTCATGATTTATGATTCAATATATGATTCAATTCATGATTCATGATTCAAATCATAATTCATGATTCATGATTCAATTCATGATTCATGCTTCATGATTCACTTCATGATTCACGATTCAATTCATAATTCAATTCATGATTCATTATTCGATTCATGATTCATGAATCATGATTTAATTCATGATTAATGATTCTTTTCATGATTCATGATTCAATTCATGATTCATGATTCAATTCATGATTCAATTCATGATTCATGATTCAATTCATTATTCACTTCATGATTCAATTCATGATTCATGATTCAATTCATGATTCAATTCATGATTCAATATATGATTCAATTCATGATTCATGATTTAAATCATGATTCATGATTCAATTCATGATTCAATTCATGATTCATGATTCAATTCCTGATTCATGATTTAATTCATGAATCATGATTCAATTCATGATTGAATTCATGAATCATGATTCAATTCATGATTCATGATTCAATATTTGATTCAATTCATGATTCATGATTCAAATCATGATTCATGATTCATGATTCAATTCATGATTCATGATTCATCATTCATGATTTATGAATGATGAATCATGAATCATGAATTGAATCAAATATTGAATCATGAATCTTGAATTGAATCATGAAATATTAATCATGAATTGAATCATGAATCATGATTTGAATCATGAATTGAATCATGAATCATGAATTTAATCATGATTCATGAATTCAATCATGAATTGAATCATGATTCATGAATTGAATCATGAATCAGGAATTGAATCATGAATCATGAATTGAATCATGAATTGATTCAATTCATGATTCAATTCATGAATCAAGATTTGATTCATGATTAATGATTCATTTCATGATTCATGATTGAATTCATGATTCATGATTCGATTCATGATTCAATTCATGATTCAATTCATGTTTCATGATTCAATTCATGATTGAATTCATGATTCATGATTGAATTCATGATTCATGATTCATGATTCAATTCATAATTCATGATTCGATTCATGATTCAATTCATGATTCATGATTCAATTCATGATTCATGATTCATTATTCGATTCATGATTCACGATTCATGATTTTATTCATGATTTCTGATTCATGAATCATAATTCATGATTCATGATTCAATTCATGATTCAATTCATAATTCATGATTCAATTCATTATTCATGATTCATGATTCAATTCATGACTCATAATTCATGATTCAATTCATAATTAATGATTCAATTCATGATTCAATTCATAATTCATGATTCAATTCATTATTCATGATTCAATTCATAATTCATGATTCAATTCATTATTCATGATTCAATTCATGACTCATAATTCATGATTCAATTCATAATTAATGATTCAATTCATGATTCAATTCATAATTCATGATTCAATTCATTATTCATTATTCATGATTCAATTCATAATTCATGATTCAAATCATAATTCATGATTCATAATTCAATTCATGATTCATGATTCATGATTCAATTCATGATTCATGATTCATTATTCGATTCATGATTCATGATTTTATTCATGATTCCTGATTCCTGATTCATGATTCATGATTCAATTCATGGTTCAATTCATGATTCATGATTCAATTCATGATTCATGATTCAATTCATGAATCTTAATTCAATTCATGATTGAATTCATGAATCATGATTGAATTCATGATTCATGATTCAATTCATGATTCAATTCATGATTCAATTCATGATTCAATTCATGATTCAATTCATGATTCATGATTCATGATTCAATTCCTGATTCCTGATTCATCATTCATGATTCATGATTCAATTTATGATTCATGATTCAATTCATGATTCATGATTCATGATTCAATTCATGATTCATGATTCATCATTCATGATTCATGATTCAATTTATGATTCATGATTCAATTCATGATTCATGATTCATGATTCAATTCATGATTCAATTCATGATTCATGATTCAATTCATGATTCATGATTCAATTCATGAATCTTGATTCAATTCATGATTGAATTCATGAATCATGATTGAATTCATGATTCATGATTCAATTCATGATTCAATTCATGATTCATGATTCAATTCATGATTAAAGATTCATGATTCAATTCATGATTCATGATTCAATATTTGATTAAATTCATGATTTATGATTCAAATCAGGATTCATGATTCATGATTCATAATTCAATTCCTGATTCATTAATCATCATTCATGATTCATGATTCAATTTATGATTCATGATTCAATTCATGATTCATGATTCAATTCATGATTCAATTCATGATTCATGATTCATGATTCATTTCATGATTCATGATTCAATTCATGATTCATGATTCAATTCATGATTCATGATTCATGATTCAATTCATGATTCAATTCATGATTCATGATTTAATTCATGATTCATGATTCATGCATGATTCAATTCATGATACATGATTCAATTCATGCATGATTCAATTCATGATACATGATTCAATTCATGACTCATGATTCATGATTTATGATTTAATTCATGATTCATGATTCAATTCATGAATCGTTTCATGATTCATGATTCAATTCCTGATTTATGATTCGATTCAAGATTCATGATTCATAAATCATTATTCGATTCATGATTCATGAATCATGATTCGATTCATGATTCTTGGATCATTAATCATGATTCATGATTTATGAATCATGATTCATGATTCGATTCATGATTCATGGTTCATGAATCATGATTCGATTCATGATTCATGATTCAATTCATGATTCATGAATCAATGAATCAAGATTTGATTCATGATTCATGATTCATGATTCATTTCATGATTCATGATTCAATTCATGATTCATGATTCAATTCATGATTCAATTCATGATTCATGATTCAATTCATGATTCATGATTCAATTCATGATTCATGATTCAATTCATGTTTCATGATTCAATTCATGATTCAATTCATGATTCATGATTCAATTCATGATTCATGATTCTTGATTCAATTCATAATTCATGATTCAATTCATGATTCATGATTCATGATTGAAATCATAATTCATGATTCTTTATTCAATTCATGATTCATGATTCATGATTCAATTCATGATTCATTATTCGATTCATGATTCACGATTCATGATTTTATTCATGATTGCTGATTCATGATTCATGATTCATGATTCAATTCATGATTCAATTCATAATTCATGATTCAATTCATTATTCATGATTCATGATTTAATTCATAATTCATGATTCAATTCATGATTCATGATTCAATCCATGATACATGATTCAATTCATGATTTATGATTCAATATATGATTCAATTCATGATTCATGATTCAAATCATAATTCATGATTCATGATTCAATTCATGATTCATGCTTCATGATTCACTTCATGATTCACGATTCAATTCATAATTCAATTCATGATTCATTATTCGATTCATGATTCATGAATCATGATTTAATTCATGATTAATGATTCTTTTCATGATTCATGATTCAATTCATGATTCATGATTCAATTCATGATTCAATTCATGATTCATGATTCAATTCATTATTCACTTCATGATTCAATTCATGATTCATGATTCAATTCATGATTCATGATTCAATTCATGATTCAATATATGATTCAATTCATGATTCATGATTTAAATCATGATTCATGATTCAATTCATGATTCAATTCATGATTCATGATTCAATTCCTGATTCATGATTTAATTCATGAATCATGATTCAATTCATGATTGAATTCATGAATCATGATTGAATTCATGATTCATGATTCAATATTTGATTCAATTCATGATTCATGATTCAAATCATGATTCATGATTCATGATTCAATTCATGATTCATGATTCATCATTCATGATTTATGAATGATGAATCATGAATCATGAATTGAATCAAATATTGAATCATGAATCATGAATTGAATCATGAAATATTAATCATGAATTGAATCATGAATCATGATTTGAATCATGAATTGAATCATGAATCATGAATTTAATCATGATTCATGAATTCAATCATGAATTGAATCATGATTCATGAATTGAATCATGAATCAGGAATTGAATCATGAATCATGAATTGAATCATGAATTGATTCAATTCATGATTCAATTCATGAATCAAGATTTGATTCATGATTAATGATTCATTTCATGATTCATGATTGAATTCATGATTCATGATTCGATTCATGATTCAATTCATGATTCAATTCATGTTTCATGATTCAATTCATGATTGAATTCATGATTCATGATTGAATTCATGATTCATGATTCATGATTCAATTCATAATTCATGATTCGATTCATGATTCAATTCATGATTCATGATTCAAATCATAATTCATGATTCATGATTCAATTCATGATTCATGATTCAATTCATGATTCATGATTCATTATTCGATTCATGATTCACGATTCATGATTTTATTCATGATTTCTGATTCATGAATCATAATTCATGATTCATGATTCAATTCATGATTCAATTCATAATTCATGATTCAATTCATTATTCATGATTCATGATTCAATTCATAACTCATAATTCATGATTCAATTCATAATTAATGATTCAATTCATGATTCAATTCATAATTCATGATTCAATTCATTATTCATGATTCAATTCATAATTCATGATTCAATTCATTATTCATGATTCAATTCATGACTCATAATTCATGATTCAATTCATAATTAATGATTCAATTCATGATTCAATTCATAATTCATGATTCAATTCATTATTCATTATTCATGATTCAATTCATAATTCATGATTCAAATCATAATTCATGATTTATAATTCAATTCATGATTCAATTCATGATTCATGATTCATTATTCGATTCATGATTCATGATTTTATTCATGATTCCTGATTCCTGATTCATGATTCATGATTCAATTCATGGTTCAATTCATGATTCATGATTCAATTCATGATTCATGATTCAATTCATGAATCTTAATTCAATTCATGATTGAATTCATGAATCATGATTGAATTCATGATTCATGATTCAATTCATGATTCAATTCATGATTCAATTCATGATTCAATTCATGATTCAATTCATGATTCATGATTCATGATTCAATTCCTGATTCATGATTCATCATTCATGATTCATGATTCAATTTATGATTCATGATTCAATTCATGATTCATGATTCATGATTCAATTCATGATTCATGATTCATGATTCAATTCATCATTCAATTCATGATTCATGATTCATGATTCATTTCATGATTCATGATTCAATTCATGATTCATGATTCAATTCATGATTCATGATTCATGATTCAATTCATGATTCAATTCATGATTCATGATTCAATTCATGATTCATGATTCATGCATGATTCAATTCATGATACATGATTAAATTCATGCTTGATTCAATTCATGATACATGATTCAATTCATGACTCATGATTCATGATTCATGATTTAATTCATGATTCATGATTCAATTCATGAATCATTTCATGATTCATGAATCATTATTCGATTCATGATTCATGAATCATAATTCGATTCATGATTCTTGGATCATGAATCATGATTCATGATTTATGAATCATGATTCGATTCATGATTCATGATTCATTATTCAATTCATGATTCATGAATCAATGAATCAAGATTTGATTAATGATTCATGATTCATGATTCATTTCATGATTCATGATTCATGATTCAATTCATGATTCATGATTCAATTCATGCCTCAATTCATGATTCAATTCATGATTCATGATTCAATTCATGATTCATGATTCAATTCATGTTTTATGATTCAATTCATGATTCAATTCATGATTCATGATTCAATTCATGATTCATGATTCTTGATTCAATTCATAATTCATGATTCAATTCATGATTCATGATTCATGATTCAATTCATGATTCAATTCATGATTCATGATTCAATTCATGATTCATGATTCATGCATGATTCAATTCATGATACATGATTCAATTCATGCATGATTCAATTCATGATTCATGATTCAATTCATGATTCATGATTCAATTCATGATTCATGATTCATTATTCGATTCATAATTCACGATTCATGATTTTATTCATGATTTCTGATTCATGAATCATAATTCATGATTCATGATTCAATTCATGATTCAATTCATAATTCATGATTCAATTCATTATTCATGATTCATGATTCAATTCATGACTCATAATTCATGATTCAATTCATAATTAATGATTCAATTCATGATTCAATTCATAATTCATGATTCAATTCATTATTCCTTATTCATGATTCAATTCATAATTCATGATTCAAATCATAATTCATGATTCATGATTCAATTCATGATTCAATTCATAATTCATGATTCAATTCATTATTCATGATTCAATTCATTATTCATGATTCATGATTCAATTCATGACTCATAATTCATGATTCAATTCATAATTAATGATTCAATTCATGATTCAATTCATAATTCATGATTCAATTCATTATTCATTATTTATGATTCAATTCATAATTCATGATTCAAATCATAATTCATGATTCATGATTCAATTCATGATTCATGATTCATGATTCAATTCATGATTCATGATTCATTATTCGATTCATGATTCATGATTTTATTCATTAATCCTGATTCCTGATTCATGATTCATGATTCAATTCATGATTCAATATATGATTCAATTAATGATTCATGATTCAAATCATGATTCATGATTCAATTCATGATTCAATTCATGATTCATGATTCAATTCATGATTCATGATTCAATTCATGAATCTTGATTCAATTCATGATTGAATTCATGAATCATGATTGAATTCATGATTCATGATTCAATTCATGATTCAATTCATGATTCAATTCATGATTCATGATTCAATTCATGATTAAAGATTCATGATTCAATTCATGATTCATGATTCAATATTTGATTCAATTCATGATTTATGATTCAAATCAGGATTCATGATTCATGATTCATGATTCATGATTCATGATTCAATTCCTGATTCATTAATCATCATTCATGATTCATGATTCAATTTATGATTCATGATTCAATTCATGATTCATGATTCATGATTCAATTCATGATTCAATTCATGATTCATGATTCATTTCATGATTCATGATTCAATTCATGATTCATGATTCAATTCATGATTCATGATTCATGATTCAATTCATGATTCAATTTATGATTCATGATTCAATTCATGATTCATGATTCATGCATGATTCAATTCATGATACATGATTCAATTCATGATACATGATTCAATTCATGACTCATGATTCATGATTTAATTCATGATTCATGATTCAATTCATGAATCGTTTCATGATTCATGATTCAATTCCTGATTTATGATTCGATTCAAGATTCATGATTCATAAATCATTATTCGATTCATGATTCATGAATCATGATTCGATTCATGATTCTTGGATCATTAATCATATTTCATGATTTATGAATCATGATTCATGATTCGATTCATGATTCATGGTTCATGAATCATGATTCGATTCATGATTCATGATTCAATTTATGATTCATGAATCAATGAATCAAGATTTGATTCATGATTCATGATTCATGATTCATTTCATGATTCATGATTCATGATTCAATTCATGATTCATGATTCAATTCATGATTCAATTCATGATTCAATTCATGATTCATGATTCAATTCATGATTCATGATTCAATTCATGATTCAATTCATGATTCCTGATTCAATTCATGATTCATGATTCTTGATTCAATTCATAATTCATGATTCAATTCATGATTCATGATTCATGATTGAAATCATAATTCATGATTCTTTATTCAATTCATGATTCATGATTCATGATTCAATTCATGATTCATGATTCATTATTCGATTCATGATTCACGAATCATGATTTTATTCATGATTGCTGATTCATGATTCATGATTCATGATTCAATTCATGATTCAATTCATAATTCATGATTCAATTCATTATTCATGATTCATGATTCAATTCATAATTTATGATTCAATTCATGATTCATGATTCAATCCATGATACATGATTCAATTCATGATTTATGATTCAATATATGATTCAATTCATGATTCATGATTCAAATCATAATTCATGATTCATGATTCAATTCATGATTCATGCTTCATGATTCACTTCATGATTCACGATTCAATTCATAATTCAATTCATGATTCATGATTCGATTCATGATTCATGAATCATGATTTAATTCATGATTAATGATTCTTTTCATGATTCATGATTCATGATTCAATTCATGATTCATGATTCAATTCATGATTCAATTCATGATTCATGATTCAATTCATTATTCACTTCATGATTCAATTCATGATTCATGATTTAATTCATGATTCATGATTCAATTCATGATTCAATATATGATTCAATTCATGATTCATGATTTAAATCATGATTCATGATTAAATTCATGATTCAATTCATGATTCATGATTCAATTCCTGATTCATGATTTAATTCATGAATCATGATTCAATTCATGATTGAATTCATGAATCATGATTGAATTCATGATTCATGATTCAATTCATGATTCATGATTCAATTCATAATTAATATTTCATGATTCAATTCATGATTCATGATTCAATATTTGATTCAATTCATGATTCATGATTCAAATCATGATTCATGATTCATGATTCAATTCATGATTCATGATTCATGATTCATGATTTATGAATGATGAATCATGAATCATGAATTGAATCAAATATTGAATCATGAATCATGAATTGAATCATGAAATATTAATCATGAATTGAATCATGAATCATGATTTGAATTATGAATTGAATCATGAATCATGAATTGAATCATGATTCATGAATTCAATCATGAATTGAATCATGATTCATGAATTGAATCATGAATCAGGAATTGAATCATGAATCATGAATTGAATCATGAATTGATTCAATTCATGAATCAAGATTTGATTCATGATTAATGATTCATTTCATGATTCATGATTGAATTCATGATTCATGATTCGATTCATGATTCAATTCATGATTCAATTCATGTTTCATGATTCAATTCATGATTGAATTCATGATTCAATTCATGATTAAATTCATGATTCATGATTGAATTCATGATTCATGATTCATGATTCAATTCATAATTCATGATTCAATTCATGATTCATGATTCAATTCATGATTCATGATTCAAATCATAATTCATGATTCATGATTCAATTCATGATTCATGATTCAATTCATGATTCATTATTCGATTCATGATTCACGATTCATGATTTTATTCATGATTTCTGATTCATGAATCATAATTCATGATTCATGATTCAATTCATGATTCATGATTCAATTCATGATTCATTATTCGATTCATGATTCACGATTCATGATTTTATTCATGATTTCTGATTCATGAATCATAATTCATGATTCATGATTCAATTCATGATTCAATTCATAATTCATGATTCAATTCATTATTCATGATTCATGATTCAATTCATGACTCATAATTCATGATTCAATTCATAATTAATGATTCAATTCATGATTCAATTCATAATTCATGATTCAATTCATTATTCATTATTCATGATTCAATTCATAATTCATGATTCAATTCATTATTCATGATTCAATTCATGACTCATAATTCATGATTCAATTCATAATTAATGATTCAATTCATGATTCAATTCATAATTCATGATTCAATTCATTATTCATTATTCAATTCATGATTCATGATTCAATTCATGTTTTATGATTCAATTCATGATTCAATTCATGATTCATGATTCAATTCATGATTCATGATTCTTGATTCAATTCATAATTCATGATTCAATTCATGATTCATGATTCATGATTCAATTCATGATTCAATTCATGATTCATGATTCAATTCATGATTCATGATTCATGCATGATTCAATTCATGATACATGATTCAATTCATGCATGATTCAATTCATTATTCATGATTCAATTCATGATTCATGATTCAATTCATGATTCATGATTCATTATTCGATTCATAATTCACGATTCATGATTTTATTCATGATTTCTGATTCATGAATCATAATTCATGATTCATGATTCAATTCATGATTCAATTCATAATTCATGATTCAATTCATTATTCATGATTCATGATTCAATTCATGACTCATAATTCATGATTCAATTCATAATTAATGATTCAATTCATGATTCAATTCATAATTCATGATTCAATTCATTATTCATTATTCATGATTAAATTCATAATTCATGATTCAAATCATAATTCATGATTCAATTCATGATTCAATTCATGATTCATGATTCATTATTCGATTCATGATTCACGATTCATGATTTTATTCATGATGTCTGATTCATGAATCATAATTCATGATTCATGATTCAATTCATGATTCAATTCATAATTCATGATTCAATTCATTATTCATGATTCAATTCATTATTCATGATTCATGATTCAATTCATGACTCATAATTCATGATTCAATTCATAATTAATGATTCAATTCATGATTCAATTCATAATTCATGATTCAATTCATTATTCATTATTCATGATTCAATTCATAATTCATGATTCAAATCATAATTCATGATTCATGATTCAATTCATGATTCATGATTCAATTCATGATTCATGATTCATTATTCGATTCATGATTCATGATTTTATTCATTAATCCTGATTCCTGATTCATGATTCATGATTCAATTCATGATTCAATATATGATTCAATTAATGATTCATGATTCAAATCATGATTCATGATTCAATTCATGATTCAATTCATGATTCATGATTCAATTCATGATTCATGATTCAATTCATGAATCTTGATTCAATTCATGATTGAATTCATGAATCATGATTGAATTCATGATTCATGATTCAATTCATGATTCAATTCATGATTCAATTCATGATTCATGATTCAATTCATGATTAAAGATTCATGATTCAATTCATGATTCATGATTCAATATTTGATTCAATTCATGATTTATGATTCAAATCAGGATTCATGATTCATGATTCATGATTCATGATTCAATTCCTGATTCATTAATCATCATTCATGATTCATGATTCAATTTATGATTCATGATTCAATTCATGATTCATGATTCATGATTCAATTCATGATTCAATTCATGATTCATGATTCATTTCATGATTCATGATTCAATTCATGATTCATGATTCAATTCATGATTCATGATTCATGATTCAATTCATGATTCATGATTCAATTCATGATTCATGATTCATGCATGATTCAATTCATGATACATGATTCAATTCATGCATGATTCAATTCATGATACATGATTCAATTCATGACTCATGATTCATGATTCATGATTTGATTCATGATTCAATTCATGAATCGTTTCATGATTTATGATTCAATTCCTGATTTATGATTCGATTCAAGATTCATGATTCATAAATCATTATTCGATTCATGATTCATGAATCATGATTCGATTCATGATTCTTGGATCATTAATCATGATTCATGATTTATGAATCATGATTCATGATTCGATTCATGATTCATGGTTCATGAATCATGATTCGATTCATGATTCATGATTCAATTCATGATTCATGAATCAATGAATCAAGATTTAAATTCATGATTCATGATTCATGAATTATTTCATGATTCATGATTCATGATTCAATTCATGATTCATGATTCAATTCATGATTCAATTCATGATTCATGATTCAATTCATGATTCATGATTCAATTCATGTTTCATGATTCAATTCATGATTCAATTCATGATTCATGATTCAATTCATGATTCATGATTCTTGATTCAATTCATAATTCATGATTCAATTCATGATTCATGATTCATGATTGAAATCATAATTCATGATTCTTTATTCAATTCATGATTCATGATTCATGATTCAATTCATGATTCTTGATTCATTATTCGATTCATGATTCACGAATCATGATTTTATTCATGATTGCTGATTCATGATTCATGATTCATGATTCAATTCATGATTCACGAATCATGATTTTATTCATGATTGCTGATTCATGATTCATGATTCATGATTCAATTCATGATTCAATTCATAATTCATGATTCAATTCATTATTCATGATTCATGATTCAATTCATAATTTATGATTCAATTCATGATTCATGATTCAATCCATGATACATGATTCAATTCATGATTTATGATTCAATATATGATTCAATTCATGATTCATGATTCAAATCATAATTCATGATTCATGATTCAATTCATGATTCATGCTTCATGATTCACTTCATGATTCACGATTCAATTCATAATTCAATTCATGATTCATGATTCGATTCATGATTCATGAATCATGATTTAATTCATGATTAATGATTCTTTTCATGATTCATGATTCATGATTCAATTCATGATTCATGATTCAATTCATGATTCAATTCATGATTCATGATTCAATTCATTATTCACTTCATGATTCAATTCATGATTCATGATTCAATTCATGATTCATGATTCAATATATGATTCAATTCATGATTCATGATTTAAATCATGATTCATGATTAAATTCATGATTCAATTCATGATTCATGATTCAATTCCTGATTCATGATTTAATTCATGAATCATGATTCAATTCATGATTGAATTCATGAATCATGATTGAATTCATGATTCATGATTCAATTCATGATTCAATTCATGATTCAATTCATGATTCAATTCATGATTCATGATTCAATTCATGATTCATGATTCAATTCCTGATTCATGATTCATCATTCATGATTCATGATTCAATTTATGATTCATGATTCAATTCATGATTCATGATTCAATTCATGATTCATGATTCATGATTCAATTCATCATTCAATTCAAGATTCATGATTCATTTCATGATTCATGATTCAATTCATGATTCATGATTCAAATCATGATTCATGATTCATGATTCAATTCATGATTCAATTCATGATTCATGATTCAATTCATGATTCATGATTCATGCATGATTCAATTCATGATACATGATTAAATTCATGCTTGATTCAATTCATGATACATGATTCAATTCATGACTCATGATTCATGATTCATGAATTCAATCATGAATTGAATCATGATTCATGAATTGAATCATGAATCAGGAATTGAATCATGAATCAGGAATTGAATCATGAATCATGAATTGAATCATGAATTGATTCAATTCATGATTCAATTCATGAATCAAGATTTGATTCATGATTAATGATTCATTTCATGATTCATGATTGAATTCATGATTCATGATTCGATTCATGATTCAATTCATGATTCAATTCATGTTTCATGATTCAATTCATGATTGAATTCATGATTCATGATTGAATTCATGATTCATGATTCATGATTCAATTCATAATTCATGATTCGATTCATGATTCAATTCATGATTCATGATTCAAATCATAATTCATGATTCATGATTCAATTCATGATTCATGATTCAATTCATGATTCATGATTCATTATTCGATTCATGATTCACGATTCATGATTTTATTCATGATTTCTGATTCATGAATCATAATTCATGATTCATGATTCAATTCATGATTCATGATTCATTATTCGATTCATGATTCACGATTCATGATTTTATTCATGATTTCTGATTCATGAATCATAATTCATGATTCATGATTCAATTCATGATTCAATTCATAATTCATGATTCAATTCATTATTCATGATTCATGATTCAATTCATGACTCATAATTCATGATTCAATTCATAATTAATGATTCAATTCATGATTCAATTCATAATTCATGATTCAATTCATTATTCATTATTCATGATTCAATTCATAATTCATGATTCAATTCATTATTCATGATTCAATTCATGACTCATAATTCATGATTCAATTCATAATTAATGATTCAATTCATGATTCAATTCATAATTCATGATTCAATTCATTATTCATTATTCATGATTCAATTCATAATTCATGATTCAAATCATAATTCATGATTCATAATTCAATTCATGATTCATGATTCATGATTCAATTCATGATTCATGATTCATTATTCGATTCATGATTCATGATTTTATTCATGATTCCTGATTCCTGATTCATGATTCATGATTCAATTCATGGTTCAATTCATGATTCATGATTCAATTCATGATTCATGATTCAATTCATGAATCTTAATTCAATTCATGATTGAATTCATGAATCATGATTGAATTCATGATTCATGATTCAATTCATGATTCAATTCATGATTCAATTCATGATTCAATTCATGATTCATGATTCAATTCATGATTCATGATTCAATTCATGATTCATGATTCAATTCCTGATTCATGATTCATCATTCATGATTCATGATTCAATTTATGATTCATGATTCAATTCATGATTCATGATTCATGATTCAATTCATGATTCATGATTCATGATTCAATTCATCATTCAATTCATGATTCATGATTCATGATTCATTTCATGATTCATGATTCAATTCATGATTCATGATTCAATTCATGATTCATGATTCATGATTCAATTCATGATTCAATTCATGATTCATGATTCAATTCATGATTCATGATTCATGCATGATTCAATTCATGATACATGATTAAATTCATGCTTGATTCAATTCATGATACATGATTCAATTCATGACTCACGATTCATGATTCATGATTTAATTCATGATTCATGATTCAATTCATGAATCATTTCATGATTCATGAATCATTATTCGATTCATGATTCATGAATCATTTCATGATTCATGAATCATTATTCGATTCATGATTCATGAATCATAATTCGATTCATGATTCTTGGATCATGAATCATGATTCATGATTTATGAATCATGATTCGATTCATGATTCATTATTCAATTCATGATTCATGATTCATGAATCAATGAATCAAGATTTGATTCATGATTCATGATTCATTTCATAATTCATGATTCATGATTCAATTCATGATTCATGATTCAATTCATGCCTCAATTCATGATTCAATTTATGATTCATGATTCAATTCATGATTCATGATTCAATTCATGTTTTATGATTCAATTCATGATTCAATTCATGATTCATGATTCAATTCATGATTCATGATTCTTGATTCAATTCATAATTCATGATTCAATTCATGATTGATGATTCATGATTCAATTCATGATTCAATTCATGATTCATGATTCAATTCATGATTCATGATTCATGCATGATTCAATTCATGATACATGATTCAATTCATGCATGATTCAATTCATGATTCATGATTCAATTCATGATTCATGATTCAATTCATGATTCATGATTCATTATTCGATTCAGAATTCACGATTCATGATTTTATTCATGATTTCTGATTCATGAATCATAATTCATGATTCATGATTCAATTCATGATTCAATTCATAATTCATGATTCAATTCATTATTCATGATTCATGATTCAATTCATGACTCATAATTCATTATTCAATTCATAATTAATGATTCAATTCATGATTCAATTCATAATTCATGATTCAATTCATTATTCATTATTCATGATTCAATTCATAATTTTATGATTCAAATCATAATTCATGATTCATGATTCAATTCATGATTCAATTCATGATTCATGATTCATTATTCGATTCATGATTCACGATTCATGATTTTATTCATGATGTCTGATTCATGAATCATAATTCATGATTCATGATTCAATTCATGATTCAATTCATAATTCATGATTCAATTCATTATTCATGATTCAATTCATTATTCATGATTCATGATTCAATTCATGACTCATAATTCATGATTCAATTCATAATTAATGATTCAATTCATGATTCAATTCATAATTCATGATTCAATTCATTATTCATTATTCATGATTCAATTCATAATTCATGATTCAAATCATAATTCATGATTCATGATTCAATTCATGATTCATGATTCAATTCATGATTCATGATTCATTATTCGATTCATGATTCATGATTTTATTCATTAATCCTGATTCCTGATTCATGATTCATGATTCAATTCATGATTCAATATATGATTCAATTAATGATTCATGATTCAAATCATGATTCATGATTCAATTCATGATTCAATTCATGATTCATGATTCAATTCATGATTCATGATTCAATTCATGAATCTTGATTCAATTCATGATTGAATTCATGAATCATGATTGAATTCATGATTCAATTCATGATTCAATTCATGATTCAATTCATGATTCATGATTCAATTCATGATTAAAGATTCATGATTCAATTCATGATTCATGATTCAATATTTGATTCAATTCATGATTTATGATTCAAATCAGGATTCATGATTCATGATTCATGATTCATGATTCAATTCCTGATTCATTAATCATCATTCATGATTCATGATTCAATTTATGATTCATGATTCAATTCATGATTCATGATTCAATTCATGATTCAATTCATGATTCATGATTCATGATTCATTTCATGATTCATGATTCAATTCATGATTCATGATTCAATTCATGAATCATGATTCATGATTCAATTCATGATTCAATTCATGATTCATGATTCAATTCATGATTCATGATTCATGCATGATTCAATTCATGATACATGATTCAATTCATGCATGATTCAATTCATGATACATGATTCAATTCATGACTCATGATTCATGATTCATGATTTAATTCATGATTCATGATTCAATTCATGAATCGTTTCATGATTCATGATTCAATTCCTGATTTATGATTCGATTCAAGATTCATGATTCATAAATCATTATTCGATTCATGATTCATGAATCATGATTCGATTCATGATTCTTGGATCATTAATCATGATTCATGATTTATGAATCATGATTCATGATTCGATTCATGATTCATGGTTCATGAATCATGATTCGATTCATGATTCAATTCATGATTCATGAATCAATGAATCAAGATTTGATTCATGATTCATGATTCATGATTCATTTCATGATTCATGATTCATGATTCAATTCATGATTCATGATTCAATTCATGATTCAATTCATGATTCATGATTCAATTCATGATTCATGATTCAATTCATGATTCATGATTCAATTCATGTTTCATGATTCAATTCATGATTCAATTCATGATTCATGAATCAATTCATGATTCATGATTCTTGATTCAATTCATAATTCAGGATTCAATTCATGATTCATGATTCATGATTGAAATCATAATTCATGATTCTTTATTCAATTCATGATTCATGATTCATGATTCAATTCATGATTCATTATTCGATTCATGATTCACGAATCATGATTTTATTCATGATTGCTGATTCATGATTCATGATTCATGATTCAATTCATGATTCAATTCATAATTCATGATTCGATTCATGATTCAATTCATGATTCATGATTCAAATCATAATTCATGATTCATGATTCAATTCATGATTCATGATTCAATTCATGATTCATGATTCATTATTCGATTCATGATTCACGATTCATGATTTTATTCATGATTTCTGATTCATGAATCATAATTCATGATTCATGATTCAATTCATGATTCAATTCATAATTCATGATTCAATTCATTATTCATGATTCATGATTCAATTCATGACTCATAATTCATGATTCAATTCATAATTAATGATTCAATTCATGATTCAATTCATAATTCATGATTCAATTCATTATTCATTATTCATGATTCAATTCATAATTCATGATTCAATTCATTATTCATGATTCAATTCATGACTCATAATTCATGATTCAATTCATAATTAATGATTCAATTCATGATTCAATTCATAATTCATGATTCAATTCATTATTCATTATTCATGATTCAATTCATAATTCATGATTCAAATCATAATTCATGATTCATAATTCAATTCATGATTCATGATTCATGATTCAATTCATGATTCATGATTCATTATTCGATTCATGATTCATGATTTTATTCATGATTCCTGATTCCTGATTCATGATTCAATTCATGGTTCAATTCATGAATCATGATTGAATTCATGATTCATGATTCAATTCATGATTCAATTCATGATTCAATTCATGATTCAATTCATGATTCATGATTCAATTCATGATTCATGATTCAATTCCTGATTCATGATTCATCATTCATGATTCATGATTCAATTTATGATTCATGATTCAATTCATGATTCATGATTCAATTCATGATTCATGATTCATGATTCAATTCATCATTCAATTCATGATTCATGATTCATTTCATGATTCATGATTCAATTCATGATTCATGATTCAATTCATGATTCATGATTCATGATTCAATTCATGATTCAATTCATGATTCATGATTCAATTCATGATTCATGATTCATGCATGATTCAATTCATGATACATGATTAAATTCATGCTTGATTCAATTCATGATACATGATTCAATTCATGACTCATGATTCATGATTCATGAATTCAATCATGAATTGAATCATGATTCATGAATTCAATCATGAATCAGGAATTGAATCATGAATCATGAATTGAATCATGAATTGATTCAATTCATGATTCAATTCATGAATCAAGATTTGATTCATGATTAATGATTCATTTCATGATTCATGATTGAATTCATGATTCATGATTCGATTCATGATTCAATTCATGATTCAATTCATGTTTCATGATTCAATTCATGATTGAATTCATGATTCATGATTGAATTCATGATTCATGATTCAATTCATAATTCATGATTCGATTCATGATTCAATTCATGATTCATGATTCAAATCATAATTCATGATTCATGATTCAATTCATGATTCATGATTCAATTCATGATTCATGATTCATTATTCGATTCATGATTCACGATTCATGATTTTATTCATGATTTCTGATTCATGAATCATAATTCATGATTCATGATTCAATTCATGATTCAATTCATAATTCATGATTCAATTCATTATTCATGATTCATGATTCAATTCATGACTCATAATTCATGATTCAATTCATAATTAATGATTCAATTCATGATTCAATTCATAATTCATGATTCAATTCATTATTCATTATTCATGATTCAATTCATAATTCATGATTCAATTCATTATTCATGATTCAATTCATGACTCATAATTCATGATTCAATTCATAATTAATGATTCAATTCATGATTCAATTCATAATTCATGATTCAATTCATTATTCATTATTCATGATTCAATTCATAATTCATGATTCAAATCATAATTCATGATTCATAATTCAATTCATGATTCATGATTCATGATTCAATTCATGATTCATGATTCATTATTCGATTCATGATTCATGATTTTATTCATGATTCCTGATTCCTGATTCATGATTCATGATTCAATTCATGGTTCAATTCATGATTCATGATTCAATTCATGATTCATGATTCAATTCATGAATCTTAATTCAATTCATGATTGAATTCATGAATCATGATTGAATTCATGATTCATGATTCAATTCATGATTCAATTCATGATTCAATTCATGATTCAATTCATGATTCATGATTCAATTCATAATTCATGATTCATGATTCAATTCCTGATTCATGATTCATCATTCATGATTCATGATTCAATTTATGATTCATGATTCAATTCATGATTTATGATTCATGATTCAATTCATGATTCATGATTCATGATTCAATTCATCATTCAATTCATGATTCATGATTCATGATTCATTTCATGATTCATGATTCAATTCATGATTCATGATTCAATTCATGATTCATGATTCATGATTCAATTCATGATTCAATTCATGATTCATGATTCAATTCATGATTCATGCATGATTCAATTCATGATACATGATTAAATTCATGCTTGATTCAATTCATGATACATGATTCAATTCATGACTCATGATTCATGATTCATGATTTAATTCATGATTCATGATTCAATTCATGAATCATTTCATGATTCATGAATCATTATTCGATTCATGATTCATGAATCATAATTCGATTCATGATTCTTGGATCATGAATCATGATTCATGATTTATGAATCATGATTCGATTCATGATTCATGATTCATTATTCAATTCATGATTCATGATTCATGAATCAATGAATCAAGATTTGATTCATGATTCATGATTCATTTCATGATTCATGATTCATGATTCAATTCATGATTCATGATTCAATTCATGCCTCAATTCATGATTCAATTTATGATTCATGATTCAATTCATGATTCATGATTCAATTCATGTTTTATGATTCAATTCATGATTCAATTCATGATTCATGATTCAATTCATGATTCATGATTCTTGATTCAATTCATAATTTATGATTCAATTCATGATTCATGATTCATGATTCAATTCATGATTCAATTCATGATTCATGATTCAATTCATGATTCATGATTCATGCATGATTCAATTCATGATACATGATTCAATTCATGCATGATTCAATTCATGATTCATGATTCAATTCATGATTCATGATTCAATTCATGATTCATGATTCATTATTCGATTCATAATTCACGATTCATGATTTTATTCATGATTTCTGATTCATGAATCATAATTCATGATTCATGATTCAATTCATGATTCAATTCATAATTCATGATTCAATTCATTATTCATGATTCATGATTCAATTCATGACTCATAATTCATGATTCAATTCATAATTAATGATTCAATTCATGATTCAATTCATAATTCATGATTCAATTCATTATTCATTATTCATGATTCAATTCATAATTCATGATTCAAATCATAATTCATGATTCATGATTCAATTCATGATTCAATTCATGATTCATGATTCATTATTCGATTCATGATTCACGATTCATGATTTTATTCATGATGTCTGATTCATGAATCATAATTCATGATTCATGATTCAATTCATGATTCAATTCATAATTCATGATTCAATTCATTATTCATGATTCAATTCATTATTTATGATTCATGATTCAATTCATGACTCATAATTCATGATTCAATTCATAATTAATGATTCAATTCATGATTCAATTCATAATTCATGATTCAATTCATTATTCATTATTCATGATTCAATTCATAATTCATGATTCAAATCATAATTCATGATTCATGATTCAATTCATGATTCATGATTCATGATTCAATTCATGATTCATTATTCGATTCATGATTCATGATTTTATTCATTAATCCTGATTCATGATTCATGATTCAATTCATGATTCAATATATGATTCAATTAATGATTCATGATTCAAATCATGATTCATGATTCAATTCATGATTCAATTCATGATTCATGATTCAATTCATGATTCATGATTCAATTCATGAATCTTGATTCAATTCATGATTCAATTCATGAATCATGATTGAATTCATGATTCATGATTCAATTCATGATTCAATTAATGATTCAATTCATGATTCATGATTCAATTCATGATTAAAGATTCATGATTCAATTCATGATTCATGATTCAATATTTGATTCAATTCATGATTTATGATTCAAATCAGGATTCATGATTCATCATTCATGATTCATGATTCAATTCCTGATTCATTAATCATCATTCATGATTCATGATTCAATTTATGATTCATGATTCAATTCATGATTCATGATTCAATTCATGATTCAATTCATGATTCATGATTCATGATTCATTTCATGATTCATGATTCAATTCATGATTCATGATTCAATTCATGATTCATGATTCATGATTCAATTCATGATTCAATTCATGATTCATGATTCAATTCATGATTCATGATTCATGCATGATTCAATTCATGATACATGATTCAATTCATGCATGATTCAATTCATGATACATGATTCAATTCATGACTCATGATTCATGATTCATGATTTAATTCATGATTCATGATTCAATTCATGAATCGTTTCATGATTCATGATTCAATTCCTGATTTATGATTCGATTCAAGATTCATGATTCATAAATCATTATTCGATTCATGATTCATGAATCATGATTCGATTCTTGATTCTTGGATCATTAATCATGATTCATGATTTATGAATCATGATTCATGATTCGATTCATGATTCATGGTTCATGAATCATGATTCGATTCATGATTCATGATTCAATTCATGATTCATGAATCAATGAATCAAGATTTGATTCATGATTCATGATTCATGATTCATTTCATGATTCATGATTCATGATTCAATTCATGATTCATGATTCAATTCATGATTCAATTCATGATTCATGATTCAATTCATGATTCATGATTCAATTCATGATTCATTATTCAATTCATGTTTCATGATTCAATTCATGATTCAATTCATGATTCATGATTCAATTCATGATTCATGATTCTTGATTCAATTCATAATTCATGATTCAATTCATGATTCATGATTCATGATTGAAATCATAATTCATGATTCTTTATTCAATTCATGATTCATGATTCAATTCATGATTCATGATTCATTATTCGATTCTCAATTCACGAATCATGATTTTATTCATGATTGCTGATTCATGATTCATGATTCATGATTCAATTCATGATTCAATTCATAATTCATGATTCAATTCATTATTCATGATTCATGATTCAATTCATAATTTATGATTCAATTCATGATTCATGATTCAATCCATGATACATGATTCAATTCATGATTTATGATTCAATATATGATTCAATTCATGATTCATGATTCAAATCATAATTCATGATTCATGATTCAATTCATGATTCATGCTTCATGATTCACTTCATGATTCACGATTCAATTCATAATTCAATTCATGATTCATGATTCGATTCATGATTCATGAATCATGATTTAATTCATGATTAATGATTCTTTTCATGATTCATGATTCATGATTCAATTCATGATTCAATTCATGATTCATGATTCAATTCATTCTTCACTTCATGATTCAATTCATGATTCATGATTCAATTCATGATTCATGATTCAATTCATGATTCAATATATGATTCAATTCATGATTCATGATTTAAATCATGATTCATGATTAAATTCATGATTCAATTTATGATTCATGATTCAATTCCTGATTCATGATTTAATTCATGAATCATGATTCAATTCATGATTGAATTCATGAATCATGATTGAATTCATGATTCATGATTCAATTCATGATTCATGATTCTATTCATAATTAATATTTCATGATTCAATTCATGATTCATGATTCAATATTTGATTCAATTCATGATTCATGATTCAAATCATGATTCATGATTCATGATTCAATTCATGATTCATGATTCATCATTCATGATTTATGAATGATGAATCATGAATCATGAATTGAATCAAATATTGAATCATGAATCATGAATTGAATCATGAAATATTAATCATGAATTGAATCATGAATCATGATTTGAATTATGAATTGAATCATGAATCATGAATTTAATCATGATTCATGAATTCAATCATGAATTGAATCATGATTCATGAATTGAATCATGAATCAGGAATTGAATCATGAATCATGAATTGAATCATGAATTGATTCAATTCATGAATCAAGATTTGATTCATGATTAATGATTCATTTCATGATTCATGATTGAATTCATGATTCATGATTCGATTCATGATTCAATTCATGATTCAATTCATGTTTCATGATTCAATTCATGATTGAATTCATGATTCATGATTGAATTCATGATTCATGATTCATGATTCAATTCATAATTCATAATTCAATTCATGATTCATGATTCAATTCATGATTCATGATTCAAATCATAATTCATGATTCATGATTCAATTCATGATTCATGATTCAATTCATGATTCATTATTCGATTCATGATTCACGATTCATGATTTTATTCATGATTTCTGATTCATGAATCATAATTCATGATTCATGATTCAATTCATGATTCATGATTCAATTCATGATTCATGATTCATGCATGATTCAATTCATGATACATGATTCAATTCATGCATGATTCAATTCATGATACATGATTCAATTCATGACTCATGATTCATGATTCATGATTTAATTCATGATTCATGATTCAATTCATGAATCGTTTCATGATTCATGATTCAATTCCTGATTTATGATTCGATTCAAGATTCATGATTCATAAATCATTATTCGATTCATGATTCATGAATCATGATTCGATTCTTGATTCTTGGATCATTAATCATGATTCATGATTTATGAATCATGATTCATGATTCGATTCATGATTCATGGTTCATGAATCATGATTCGATTCATGATTCATGATTCAATTCATGATTCATGAATCAATGAATCAAGATTTGATTCATGATTCATGATTCATGATTCATTTCATGATTCATGATTCATGATTCAATTCATGATTCATGATTCAATTCATGATTCAATTCATGATTCATGATTCAATTCATGATTCATGATTCAATTCATGATTCATGATTCAATTCATGTTTCATGATTCAATTCATGATTCAATTCATGATTCATGATTCAATTCATGATTCATGATTCTTGATTCAATTCATAATTCATGATTCAATTCATGATTCATGATTCATGATTGAAATCATAATTCATGATTCTTTATTCAATTCATGATTCATGATTCAATTCATGATTCATGATTCATTATTCGATTCATGATTCACGAATCATGATTTTATTCATGATTGCTGATTCATGATTCATGATTCATGATTCAATTCATGATTCAATTCATAATTCATGATTCAATTCATTATTCATGATTCATGATTCAATTCATAATTTATGATTCAATTCATGATTCATGATTCAATCCATGATACATGATTCAATTCATGATTTATGATTCAATATATGATTCAATTCATGATTCATGATTCAAATCATAATTCATGATTCATGATTCAATTCATGATTCATGCTTCATGATTCACTTCATGATTCACGATTCAATTCATAATTCAATTCATGATTCATGATTCGATTCATGATTCATGAATCATGATTTAATTCATGATTAATGATTCTTTTCATGATTCATGATTCATGATTCAATTCATGATTCATGATTCAATTCATGATTCAATTCATGATTCATGATTCAATTCATTCTTCACTTCATGATTCAATTCATGATTCATGATTTAATTCATGAATCATGATTCAATTCATGATTGAATTCATGAATCATGATTGAATTCATGATTCATGATTCAATTCATGATTCATGATTCAATTCATAATTAATATTTCATGATTCAATTCATGATTCATGATTCAATATTTGATTCAATTCATGATTCATGATTCAAATCATGATTCATGATTCATGATTCAATTCATGATTCATGATTCATCATTCATGATTTATGAATGATGAATCATGAATCATGAATTGAATCAAATATTGAATCATGAATCATGAATTGAATCATGAAATATTAATCATGAATTGAATCATGAATCATGATTTGAATTATGAATTGAATCATGAATCATGAATTTAATCATGATTCATGAATTCAATCATGAATTGAATCATGATTCATGAATTGAATCATGAATCAGGAATTGAATCATGAATCATGAATTGAATCATGAATTGATTCAATTCATGAATCAAGATTTGATTCATGATTAATGATTCATTTCATGATTCATGATTGAATTCATGATTCATGATTCGATTCATGATTCAATTCATGATTCAATTCATGTTTCATGATTCAATTCATGATTGAATTCATGATTCATGATTGAATTCATGATTCATGATTCATGATTCAATTCATAATTCATAATTCAATTCATGATTCATTATTCGATTCATGATTCATGATTCATGATTTTATTCATGATTTCTGATTCATGAATCATAATTCATGATTCATGATTCAATTCATGATTTAATTCATAATTCATGATTCAATTCATTATTCATGATTCATGATTCAATTCATGACTCATAATTCATGATTCAATTCATAATTAATGATTCAATTCATGATTCAATTCATAATTCATGATTCAATTCATTATTCATTATTCATGATTCAATTCATAATTCATGATTCAATTCATTATTCATGATTCAATTCATGACTCATAATTCATGATTCAATTCATAATTAATGATTCAATTCATGATTCAATTCATAATTCATGATTCAATTCATTATTCATTATTCATGATTCAATTCATAATTCATGATTCAAATCATAATTCATGATTCATAATTCAATTCATGATTCATGATTCATGATTCAATTCATGATTCATGATTCATTATTCGATTCATGATTCATGATTTTATTCATGATTCCTGATTCCTGATTCATGATTCATGATTCAATTCATGGTTCAATTCATGATTCATGATTCAATTCATGATTCATGATTCAATTCATGAATCTTAATTCAATTCATGATTGAATTCATGAATCATGATTGAATTCATGATTCATGATTCAATTCATGATTCAATTCATGATTCAATTCATGATTCAATTCATGATTCATGATTCAATTCATGATTCATGATTCATGATTCAATTCCTGATTCATGATTCATCATTCATGATTCATGATTCAATTTATGATTCATGATTCAATTCATGATTCATGATTCATGATTCAATTCATGATTCATAAATCATGATTCAATTCATCATTCAATTCATGATTCATGATTCATGATTCATTTCATGATTCATGATTCAATTCATGATTCATGATTCAATTCATGATTCATGATTCATGATTCAATTCATGATTCAATTCATGATTCATGATTCAATTCATGATTCATGATTCATGCATGATTCAATTCATGATACATGATTAAATTCATGCTTGATTCAATTCATGATACATGATTCAATTCATGACTCATGATTCATGATTCATGATTTAATTCATGATTCATGATTCAATTCATGAATCATTTCATGATTCATGAATCATTATTCGATTCATGATTCATGAATCATAATTCGATTCATGATTCTTGGATCATGAATCATGATTCATGATTTATGAATCATGATTCGATTCATGATTCATGATTCATTATTCAATTCATGATTCATGATTCATGAATCAATGAATCAAGATTTGATTCATGATTCATGATTCATGATTCATTTCATGATTCATGATTCATGATTCAATTCATGATTCATGATTCAATTCATGCCTCAATTCATGATTCAATTCATGATTCATGATTCAATTCATGATTCATGATTCAATTCATGTTTTATGATTCAATTCATGATTCAATTCATGATTCATGATTCAATTCATGATTCATGATTCTTGATTCAATTCATAATTCATGATTCAATTCATGATTCATGATTCATGATTGAAATCATAATTCATGATTCTTTATTCAATTCATGATTCATGATTCATGATTCAATTCATGATTCATGATTCATTATTCAATTCATGATTCACGATTCATGATTTTATTCATGATTGCTGATTCATGATTCACGATTCATGATTTTATTCATGATTGCTGATTCATGATTCATGAATAATGATACAATTCATGATTCAATTCATAATTCATGATTCAATTCATTATTCATGATTCATGATTCAATTCATAATTCATGATTCAATTCATGATTCATGATTCAATCCATGATACATGATTCAATTCATGATTTATGATTCAATATATGATTCAATTCATGATTCATGATTCAAATCATAATTCATGATTCATGATTCGATTCATGATTCATGAATCATGATTTAATTCATGATTAATGATTCTTTTCATGATTCATGATTCATGATTCAATTCATGATTCATGATTCAATTCATGATTCAATTCATGATTCATGATTCAATTCATTATTCACTTCATGATTCAATTCATGATTCATGATTCAATTCATGATTCATGATTCATGATTCAATTCATGATTCATGATTCAATTCATGCCTCAATTCATGATTCAATTCATGATTCATGATTCAATTCATGATTCATGATTCAATTCATGTTTTATGATTCAATTCATGATTCAATTCATGATTCATGATGCAATTCATGATTCATGATTCTTGATTCAATTCATAATTCATGATTCAATTCATGATTCATGATTCATGATTGAAATCATAATTCATGATTCTTTATTCAATTCATGATTCATGATTCATGATTCAATTCATGATTCATGATTCATTATTCAATTCATGATTCACGATTCATGATTTTATTCATGATTGCTGATTCATGATTCACGATTCATGATTTTAATCATGATTGCTGATTCATGATTCATGAATAATGATACAATTCATGATTCAATTCATAATTCATGATTCAATTCATTATTCATGATTCATGATTCAATTCAAAATTCATGATTCAATTCATGATTCATGATTCAATCCATGATACATGATTCAATTCATGATTTATGATTCAATATATGATTCAATTCATGATTCATGATTCAAATCATAATTCATGATTCATGATTCGATTCATGATTCATGAATCATGATTTAATTCATGATTAATGATTCTTTTCATGATTCATGATTCATGATTCAATTCATGATTCATGATTCAATTCATGATTCAATTCATGATTCATGATTCAATTCATTATTCACTTCATGATTCAATTCATGATTCATGATTCAATTCATGATTCATGATTCATGATTCAATTCATGATTCAATATATGATTCAATTCATGATTCATTATTTAAATCATGATTCATGATTCGATTCATGATTCAATTCCTGATTCATGATTCAATTCCTGATTCATGATTTGATTCATGAATCATGATTCAATTCATGATTGAATTCATGAATCATGATTGAATTCATGATTCATGATTCAATTCATGATTCAATTCATGATTCTTGATTCAATTCATGATTAATATTTCATGATTCAATTCATGATTCATGATTCAATATTTGATTCAATTCATGATTCATGATTCAAATCATGATTCATGATTCATGATTCAATTCATGATTCATGATTCATCATTAATGATTCATAAATCATGATTTGATTCATGATTCATGAATCATGATTCGATTCATTAATTTTATGATTCATAAATCATGGTTTGATTCATGATTCATGATTCATGAATCATGATTCAATTCATGATTCATGATTCATAATTTGATTCATGATTTATGATTCATGATTTGTTTCATGATTCAATTCATGATTCAATTCATGAATCAAGATTTGATTCATGATTCATGATTCATTTCATGATTCATGATTGAATTCATGATTCATGATTCATGATTCGATTCATGATTCATGATTCAATTCATGATTCAATTCATGATTGATGATTCAATTCATGATTCGTGATTCAATTCATGTTTCATGATTCAATTCATGATTGAATTCATGATTCATGATTGAATTCATGATTCATGATTCAATTCATAATTCATGATTCAATTCATGATTCATGATTCATGATTCAATTCATGATTCATGATTCAAATCATAATTCATGATTCATGATGCAATTCATGATTCATGATTCATGATTCAATTCATGATTCATGATTAATTATTCGATTCATGATTCACGATTCATGATTTTATTCATGATTTCTGATTCATGAATCATAATTCATGATTCATGATTTAATTCATGATTCAATTCATAATTTATGATTCAATTCATTATTCATGATTCATGATTCAATTCATGACTCATAATTCATGATTCAATTCATAATTAATGATTCAATTCATAATTCAATTCATAATTCATGATTCAATTCATTATTCATTATTCATGATTCAATTCATAATTCATGATTCAAATCATAATTCATGATTCATGATTCAATTCATGATTCATGATTCATGATTCAATTCATGATTCATGATTCATTATTCGATTCATGATTCATGATTTTATTCATGATTCCTGATTCCTGATTCCTGATTCATGATTCAATTCATGATTCAATATATGATTCAATTAATGATTCATGATTCAAATCATGATTCATGATTCAATTCATGATTCATGATTCAATTCATGATTCATGATTCAATTCATGAATCATGATTCAATTCATGGTTGAATTCATGAATCATGATTCAATTCATGATTAATGATTCAATTCATGATTCAATTCATGATTCAATTCATGATTCATGATTCAATTCATGATTAAAGATTCATGATTCAATTCATGATTCATGATTCAATATTTGATTCAATTCATGATTCATGATTCAAATCATGATTCATGATTTATGATTCATGATTCATGATTCAATTCCTGATTCATGATTCATCATTCATGATTCATGATTCAATTTATGATTCATGATTCAATTCATGATTCATGATTCATGATTCAATTCATGATTCATGATTCATGATTCAATTCATGATTCATGATTCAATTCATGATTCATGATTCAATTCATGATTCAATTCATGATTCATGATTCAATTCATGATTCAATTCATGATTCATGATTCAATTCATGATTCATGAATCAATTCATGATTCAATTCATGATTCAATTCATGATTCATGATTCAATTCATGATTCAATTCATGATTCATGATTCAATTCATGATTCATGATTCAATTCATGTTTCATGATTCAATTCATGATTCAATTCATGATTCATGATTCAATTCATGATTCATGATTCTTGATTCAATTCATAATTCATGATTCAATTAATGATTCATGATTCATGATTGAAATCATAATTCATGATTCTTTATTCAATTCATGATTCATGATTCATGATTCAATTCATGATTCATGATTCATTATTCGATTCATGATTCACGATTCATGATTTTATTCATGATTGCTGATTCATGATTCATGATTCATGATTCAATTCATGATTCAATTCATAATTTATGATTCAATTCATTATTCATGATTCATGATTAAATTCATAATTCATGATTCAATTCATGATTCATGATTCAATTCATGATACATGATTTAATTCATGATTTATGATTCAATATATGATTCAATTCATGATTCATGATTCAAATCATAATTCATGATTCATGATTCAATTCATGATTCATGCTTCATGATTCACTTCATGATTCACGATTCAATTCATAATTCAATTCATGATTCATGATTCGATTCATGATTCATGAATCATGATTTAATTCATGATTAATGATTCATTTTAATGATTCATGATTCATGATTCAATTCATGATTCATGATTCAATTCATGATTCAATTCATGATTCATGATTCAATTCATTATTCACTTCATGATTCAATTCATGATTCATGATTCAATTCATGATTCATGATTCATGATTCAATTCATGATTCAATATATGATTCAATTCATGATTCATGATTTAAATCATGATTCATGATTCAATTCATGATTCGAATCATGATTCATGGTTCATGAATCATGATTCATGATTCATGATTCGATCTATGATTCATGGTTCATGAATCATGTTTCTATTCATGATTTATGATTCATGATTCAATTCATGATTCATGATTCATGAATCAATGAATCAAGATTTGATTCATGATTCATGATTCATGATTCATTTTATGATTCATGATTCAATCCATGATACATGATTCAATTCATGATTTATGATTCAATATATGATTCAATTCATGATTCATGATTCAAATCTTAATTCATGATTCATGATTCAATTCATGATTCATGCTTCATGATTCACTTCATGATTCACGATTCAATTCATAATTCAATTCATGATTCATGATTCGATTCATGATTCATGAATCATGATTTAATTAATGATTAATGATTCTTTTAATGATTCATGATTCATGATTCAATTCATGATTCATGATTCAATTCATGATTCATGATTCAATTCATGATTCAATTCATGATTCATGAAGCAATTCATTATTCACTTCATGATTCAATTCATGATTCATGATTCAATTCATGATTCATGATTCAATTCATGATTCAATATATGATTCAATTCATGATTCATGATTTAAATCATGATTCATGATTCGATTCATGATTCAATTCCTGATTCATGATTCAATTCCTGATTCATGATTCAATTCATGAATCATGATTCAATTCATGATTGAATTCATGAATCATGATTGAATTCATGATTCATGATTCAATTCATGATTCAATTCATGATTCATGATTCAATTCATGATTAATATTTCTTGATTCAATTCATGATTCATGATTCAATATTTGATTCAATTCATGATTCAAATCATGATTCATGATTCATGATTCATGATTCAATTCATGATTCATGATTAATCATTCATGATTCATAAATCATGATTCGATTCATGATTCATGAATCATGATTCGATTCATGATTTTATGATTCATAAATCATGGTTTGATTCATGATTCATGATTCATGAATCATGATTCATGATTTGATTCATGATTTATGATTCATGATTTGTTTCATGATTCAATTCATGATTCAATTCATGAATCAAGATTTGAATTATGATTCATGATTCATTTCATGATTCATGATTGAATTCATGATTCATGATTCATTATTCGATTCATGATTCATGATTCAATTCATGATTCAATTCATGATTAATGATTCAATTCATGATTCATGATTCAATTCATGTTTCATGATTCAATTCATGATTGAATTCATGATTCATGATTGAATTCATGATTCATGATTCATGATTCAATTCATAATTCATGATTCAATTCATGATTCATGATTCATGATTCAATTCATGATTCATGATTCAAATCATAATTCATGATTCATGATTCAATTCATGATTCATGATTCATGATTCAATTCATGATTCATGATTCATTATTCGATTCATGATTCACGATTCATGATTTTATTCATGATTTCTGATTCATGAATCATAATTCATGATTCATGATTCAATTCATGATTCAATTCATAATTTATGATTCAATTCATTATTCATGATTCATGATTCAATTCATGACTCATAATTAATGATTCAATTCATAATTAATGATTCAATTCATAATTCAATTCATAATTCATGATTCAATTCATTATTCATTATTCATGATTCAATTCATAATTCATGATTCAAATCATAATTCATGATTCATGATTTAAATCATGATTCATGATTCGATTCATGATTCAATTCCTGATTCATGATTCAATTCCTGATTCATGATTCAATTCATGAATCATGATTCAATTCATGATTGAATTCATGAATCATGATTGAATTCATGATTCATGATTCAATTCATGATTCAATTCATGATTCATGATTCAATTCATGATTAATATTTCATGATTCAATTCATGATTCATGATTCAATATTTGATTCAATTAATGATTCATGATTCAAATCATGATTCATGATTCATGATTCATGATTCAATTCATGATTCATGATTAATCATTCATGATTCATAAATCATGATTCGATTCATGATTCATGAATCATGATTCGATTCATGATTTTATAATTCATAAATCATGGTTTGATTCATGATTCATGATTCATGATTCATGATTCAATTCATGATTCATGATTTGATTCATGATTTATGATTCATGATTTGTTTCATGATTCAATTCATGATTCAATTCATGATTCATGCTTGATGATTCACTTCATGATTCACGATTCAATTCATAATTCAATTCATGATTCATGATTCGATTCATGATTCATGATTCATGATTCAATTCATGATTCATGCTTCATGATTCACTTCATGATTCACGATTCAATTCATAATTCAATTCATGATTCATGATTCGATTCATGATTCATGAATCATGATTTAATTCATGATTAATGATTCATTTTATTGATTCATGATTCATGATTCAATTCATGATTCATGATTCAATTCATGATTCAATTCATGATTCATGATTCAATTCATTATTCACTTCATGATTCAATTCATGATTCATGATTCAATTCATGATTCATGATTCATGATTCAATTCATGATTCAATATATGATTTAATTCATGATTCATGATTTAAATAATGATTCATGATTCAATTCATGATTCGATTCATGATTCATGGTTCATGAATCATGATTCATGATTCATGATTCGATTCATGATTCATGGTTCATGAATCATGTTTCGATTCATGATTCATGATTCATGATTCAATTCATGATTCATGATTCATGAATCAATGAATCAAGATTTGATTCATGATTCATGATTCATGATTCATTTTATGATTCATGATTCAATTCATGATTCATGATTCAATTCATGATTCAATTCATGATTCAATTCATGATTCAGGATTCAATTCATGATTCAATTCATGATTCATGATTCAATTCATGATTCATGATTCAATTCATGTTTCATGATTCAATTCATGATTCATGATTCAATTCATGATTCATGATTCAATTCATAATTCATGATTCAATTCATGATTCAATTCATGATTCATGATTCAAATCATAATTCATGATTCATGATTCAATTCATGATTCATGATTCATGATTCAATTCATGATTCATGATTCATTATTCGATTCATGATTCACGATTCATGATTTTATTCATGATTTCTGATTCATGAATCATAATTCATGATTCATGATTCAATTCATGATTCAATTCATAATTTATGATTCAATTCATTATTCATGATTCATGATTCAATTCATGACTCATAATTCATGATTCAATTCATAATTAATGATTCAATTCATAATTCAATTCATAATTCATGATTCAATTCATTATTCATTATTCATGATTCAATTCATAATTCATGATTCAAATCATAATTCATGATTCATGTATCGATTGATGATTCACGATTCATGATTTTATTCATGATTTCTGATTCATGATTCATGAATTATGATTCAATTCATGATTCAATTCATAATTCATGATTCAATTCATTATTCATGATTCATGATTCAATTCATGATTCAATTCATGATTCATGATTCAATCCATGATAAATGATTCAATTCATGATTTATGATTAAATATATGATTCAATTCATGATTCATGATTCAAATCTTAATTCATGATTCATGATTCAATTCATGATTCATGCTTCATGATTCACTTCATGATTCACGATTCAATTCATAATTCAATTCATGATTCATGATTCGATTCATGATTCATGAATCATGATTTAATTCATGATTAATGATTATTTTAATGATTCATGATTCATGATTCAATTCATGATTCATGATTCAATTCATGATTCAATTCATGATTCATGAAGCAATTCATTATTCACTTCATGATTCAATTCATGATTCATGATTCAATTCATGATTCATGATTCATGATTGAATTCATGATTCAATATATGATTCAATTCATGATTCATGATTTAAATCATGATTCATGATTCGATTCATGATTCAATTCCTGATTCATGATTCAATTCCTGATTCATGATTCAATTCATGAATCATGATTCAATTCATGATTGAATTCATGAATCATGATTGAATTCATGATTCATGATTCAATTCATGATTCAATTCATGATTCATGATTCAATTCATGATTAATATTTCATGATACAATTCATGATTCATGATTCAATATTTGATTCAATTCATGATTCATGATTCAAATCATGATTCATGATTCATGATTCATGATTCAATTCATGATTCATGATTAATCATTCATGATTAATCATTCATGATTCATAAATCATGATTCGATTCATGATTCATGAATCATGATTCGAATCATGATTTTATGATTCATAAATAATGGTTTGATTCATGATTCATGATTCATGAATCATGATTCAATTCATGATTCATGATTTGATTCATGATTTATGATTCATGATTTGTTTCATGATTCAATTCATGATTCAATTCATGAATCAAGATTTGATTCATGATTCATGATTCATTTCATAATTCATGATTGAATTCATGATTCATGATTCATGATTCGATTCATGATTCATGATTTGATTCATGATTTATGATTCATAATTTGTTTCATGATTCAATTCATGATTCAATTCATGAATCAAGATTTGATTCATGATTCATGATTCATTTCATGATTCATGATTGAATTCATGATTCATGATTCATGATTCGATTCATGATTCATGATTCAATTCATGATTCAATTCATGATTGATGATTCAATTCATGATTCGTGATTCAATTCATGTTTCATGATTCAATTCATGATTCAATTCATGATTCATGATTGAATTCATGATTCATGATTCATGATTCAATTCATAATTCATGATTCAATTCATGATTCATGATTCATGATTCAATTCATGATTCATGATTCAAATCATAATTCATGATTCATGATTCAATTCATGATTCATGCTTCATGATTCACTTCATGATTCACGATTCAATTCATAATTCAATTCATGATTCATGATTCGATTCATGATTCATGAATAATGATTTAATTCATGATTAATGATTATTTTAATGATTCATGATTCATGATTCAATTCATGATTCATGATTCAATTCATGATTCAATTCATGATTCATGAAGCAATTCATTATTCACTTCATGATTCAATTCATGATTCATGATTCAATTCATGATTCATGATTGAATTCATGATTCAATATATGATTCAATTCATGATTCATGATTTAAATCATGATTCATGATTCGATTCATGATTCAATTCCTGATTCATGATTCAATTCCTGATTCATGATTCAATTCATGAATCATGATTCAATTCATGATTGAATTCATGAATCATGATTGAATTCATGATTCATGATTCAATTCATGATTCAATTCATGATTCATGATTCAATTCATGATTAATATTTCATGATTCAATTCATGATTCATGATTCAATATTTGATTCAATTCATGATTCATGATTCAAATCATGATTCATGATTCATGATTCATGATTCAATTCATGATTCATGATTAATCATTCATGATTAATCATTCATGATTCATAAATCATGATTCGATTCATGATTCATGAATCATGATTCGAATCATGATTTTATGATTCATAAATCATGGTTTGATTCATGATTCATGATTCATGAATCATGATTCAATTCATGATTCATGATTCATGATTTGATTCATGATTTATGATTCATGATTTGTTTCATGATTCAATTCATGATTCAATTCATGAATCAAGATTTGATTCATGATTCATGATTCATTTCATGATTCATGATTGAATTCATGATTCATGATTCATGATTCGATTCATGATTCATGATTCAATTCATGATTCAATTCATGATTGATGATTCAATTCATGATTCGTGATTCAATTCATGTTTCATGATTCAATTCATGATTCAATTCATGATTCATGATTGAATTCATGATTCATGATTCATGATTCAATTCATAATTCATGATTCAATTCATGATTCATGATTCAATTCATGATTCATGATTCATTATTCGATTCATGATTCACGATTCATGATTTTATTCATGATTTCTGATTCATGAATCATAATTCATGATTCATGATTCAATTCATGATTCAATTCATAATTTATGATTCAATTCATTATTCATGATTCATGATTCAATTCATGACTCATAATTCTTGATTCAATTCATAATTAATGATTCAATTCATAATTCAATTCATAATTCGTGATTCAATTCATTATTCATTATTCATGATTCAATTCATAATTCATGATTCAAATCATAATTCATGATTCACGATTTAAATCATGATTCATGATTCGATTCATGATTCAATTCCTGATTCATGATTCAATTCCTGATTCATGATTCAATTCCTGATTCATGATTCAATTCCTGATTCATGATTCAATTCATGAATCATGATTCAATTCATAATTGAATTCATGAATCATGATTGAATTCATGATTCATGATTCAATTCATGATTCAATTCATAATTCATGATTCAATTCATGATTAATATTTCATGATTCAATTCATGATTCATGATTCAAAATTTGATTCAATTCATGATTCATGATTCAAATCATGATTCATGATTCATGATTCAATTCATGATTCATGATTAATCATTCATGATTCATAAATCATGATTCGATTCATGATTTTATGATTCATGAATCATGAATTGAATCATGATTCATGATTCATGATTTGATTCATGATTTATGATTCATGATTTGTTTCATGATTCAATTCATGATTCAATTCATGAATCAAGATTTGATTCATGATTCATGATTCATTTCATGATTCATGATTGAATTCATGATTCATGATTCGATTCATGATTCATGATTCAATTCATGATTCAATTCATGATTGATGATTCAATTCATGATTCGTGATTCAATTCATGTTTCATGATTCAATTTATGATTGAATTCATGATTCATGATTGAATTCATGATTCACGATTCATGATTCAATTCATAATTCATGATTCAATTCATGATTCATGATTCATGATTCAATTCATGATTCATGATTCAAATCATAATTCATGATTCATGATTCAATTCATGATTCATGATTCAATTCATGATTCATGATTCATTATTCGATTCATGATTCACGATTCATGATTTTATTCATGATTTCTGATTCATGAATCATAATTCATGATTCATGATTCAATTCATGATTCAATTCATAATTTATGATTCAATTCATTATTCATGATTCATGATTCAATTCATGACTCATAATTCATGATTCAATTCATAATTAATGATTCAATTCATAATTCAATTCATAATTCATGATTCAATTCATTATTCATTATTCATGATTCAATTCATAATTCATGATTCAAATCATAATTCATGATTCATGATTCAATTCATGATTCATGATTCATGATTCAATTCATAATTCATGATTCATTATTCAATTCATGATTCTTGATTTTATTCATGATTCTTGATTCCTGATTCATGATTCATGATTCATGATTCAATTCATGATTCAATATATGATTCAATTAATGATTTATGATTCAAATCATGATTCATGATTCAATTCATGATTCATGATTCAATTCATGATTCATGATCTAATTCATGATTCATGATTTAATTCATGAATCATGATTCAATTCATGATTGAATTCATGAATCATGATTGAATTCATGATTCATGATTGAATTCATGATTCAATTCATGATTCAATTCATGATTCATGATTCAATTCATGATTAAAGATTCATGAATCAATTCATGATTCATGATTCATGATTCAATTCATGATTCATGATTCAAATCATAATTCATGATTCATGATTCAATTCATGATTCATGCTTCATGATTCACTTCATGATTCACGATTCAATTCATAATTCAATTCATGATTCATGATTCATGAATCATGATTTAATTCATGATTAATGATTATTTTAATGATTCATGATTCATGATTCAATTCATGATTCATGATTCAATTCATGATTCGATTCATGATTCATGAATCATGATTCGAATCATGATTTTATGATTCATAAATCATGGTTTGATTCATGATTCATGATTCATGAATCATGATTCAATTCATGATTCATGATTTGATTCATGATTTATGATTCATGATTTGTTTCATGATTCAATTCATGATTCAATTCATGAATCAAGATTTGATTCATGATTCATGATTCATTTCATAATTCATGATTGAATTCATGATTCATGATTCGATTCATGATTCATGATTCATGATTTGATTCATGATTTATGATTCATAATTTGTTTCATGATTCAATTCATGATTCAATTCATGAATCAAGATTTGATTCATGATTCATGATTCATTTCATGATTCATGATTGAATTCATGATTCATGATTCATGATTCGATTCATGATTCATGATTCAATTCATGATTCAATTCATGATTGATGATTCAATTCATGATTCGTGATTCAATTCATGTTTCATGATTCAATTCATGATTCAATTCATGATTCATGATTGAATTCATGATTCATGATTCATGATTCAATTCATAATTCATGATTCAATTCATGATTCATGATTCATGATTCAATTCATGATTCATGATTCAAATCATAATTCATGATTCATGATTCAATTCATGATTCATGCTTCATGATTCACTTCATGATTCACGATTCAATTCATAATTCAATTCATGATTCATGATTCGATTCATGATTCATGAATCATGATTTAATTCATGATTAATGATTATTTTAATGATTCATGATTCATGATTCAATTCATGATTCATGATTCAATTCATGATTCAATTCATGATTCATGAAGCAATTCATTATTCACTTCATGATTCAATTCATGATTCATGATTCAATTCATGATTCATGATTGAATTCATGATTCAATATATGATTCAATTCATGATTCATGATTTAAATCATGATTCATGATTCGATTCATGATTCAATTCCTGATTCATGATTCAATTCCTGATTCATGATTCAATTCATGAATCATGATTCAATTCATGATTGAATTCATGAATCATGATTGAATTCATGATTCATGATTCAATTCATGATTCAATTCATGATTCATGATTCAATTCATGATTAATATTTCATGATTCAATTCATGATTCATGATTCAATATTTGATTCAATTCATGATTCATGATTCAAATCATGATTCATGATTCATGATTCATGATTCAATTCATGATTCATGATTAATCATTCATGATTAATCATTCATGATTCATAAATCATGATTCGATTCATGATTCATGAATCATGATTCGAATCATGATTTTATGATTCATAAATCATGGTTTGATTCATGATTCATGATTCATGAATCATGATTCAATTCATGATTCATGATTCATGATTTGATTCATGATTTATGATTCATGATTTGTTTCATGATTCAATTCATGATTCAATTCATGAATCAAGATTTGATTCATGATTCATGATTCATTTCATGATTCATGATTGAATTCATGATTCATGATTCATGATTCGATTCATGATTCATGATTCAATTCATGATTCAATTCATGATTGATGATTGAATTCATGATTCGTGATTCAATTCATGTTTCATGATTCAATTCATGATTCAATTCATGATTCATGATTGAATTCATGATTCATGATTCATGATTCAATTCATAATTCATGATTCAATTCATGATTCATGATTCAATTCATGATTCATGATTCATTATTCGATTCATGATTCACGATTCATGATTTTATTCATGATTTCTGATTCATGAATCATAATTCATGATTCATGATTCAATTCATGATTCAATTCATAATTTATGATTCAATTCATTATTCATGATTCATGATTCAATTCATGACTCATAATTCATGATTCAATTCATAATTAATGATTTAATTCATAATTCGTGATTCAATTCATTATTCATTATTCATGATTCAATTCATAATTCATGATTCAAATCATAATTCATGATTCACGATTTAAATCATGATTCATGATTCGATTCATGATTCAATTCCTGATTCATGATTCAATTCCTGATTTATGATTCAATTCATGAATCATGATTCAGTTCATAATTGAATTCATGAATCATGATTGAATTCATGATTCATGATTCAATTCATGATTCAATTCATAATTCATGATTCAATTCATGATTAATATTTCATGATTCAATTCATGATTCATGATTCAAAATTTGATTCAATTCATGATTCATGATTCAAATCATGATTCATGATTCATGATTCAATTCATGATTCATGATTAATCATTCATGATTCATAAATCATGATTCGATTCATGATTTTATGATTCATGAATCATGAATTGAATCATGATTCATGATTCATGATTTGATTCATGATTTATGATTCATGATTTGTTTCATGATTCAATTCATGATTCAATTCATGAATCAAGATTTGATTCATGATTCATGATTCATTTCATGATTCATGATTGAATTCATGATTCATGATTCATGATTCGATTCATGATTCATGATTCAATTCATGATTCAATTCATGATTGATGATTCAATTCATGATTCGTGATTCAATTCATGTTTCATGATTCAATTTATGATTGAATTCATGATTCATGATTGAATTCATGATTCACGATTCATGATTCAATTCATAATTCATGATTCAATTCATGATTCATGATTCATGATTCAATTCATGATTCATGATTCAAATCATAATTCATGATTCATGATTCAATTCATGATTCATGATTCAATTCATGATTCATGATTCATTATTCGATTCATGATTCACGATTCATGATTTTATTCATGATTTCTGATTCATGAATCATAATTCATGATTCATGATTCAATTCATGATTCAATTCATAATTTATGATTCAATTCATTATTCATGATTCATGATTCAATTCATGACTCATAATTCATGATTCAATTCATAATTAATGATTCAATTCATAATTCAATTCATAATTCATGATTCAATTCATTATTCATTATTCATGATTCAATTCATAATTCATGATTCAAATCATAATTCATGATTCATGATTCAATTCATGATTCATGATTCATGATTCAATTCATAATTCATGATTCATTATTCAATTCATGATTCTTGATTTTATTCATGATTCATGATTCCTGATTCATGATTCATGATTCATGATTCAATTCATGATTCAATATATGATTCAATTAATGATTTATGATTCAAATCATGATTCATGATTCAATTCATGATTCATGATTCAATTCATGATTCATGATCTAATTCATGATTCATGATTTAATTCATGAATCATGATTCAATTCATGATTGAATTCATGAATCATGATTGAATTCATGATTCATGATTGAATTCATGATTCAATTCATGATTCAATTCATGATTCATGATTCAATTCATGATTAAAGATTCATGATTCAATTCATGATTCATGATTCATGATTCAATTCATGATTCATGATTCAAATCATAATTCATGATTCATGATTCAATTCATGATTCATGCTTCATGATTCACTTTATGATTCACGATTCAATTCATAATTCAATTCATGATTCATGATTCGATTCATGATTCATGAATCATGATTTAATTCATGATTAATGATTATTTTAATGATTCATGATTCATGATTCAATTCATGATTCATGATTCAATTCATGTTTCAATTCATGATTCATGAAGCAATTCATTATTCACTTCATGATTCAATTCATGATTCATGATTCAATTCATGATTCATGATTCATGATTGAATTCATGATTGAATATATGATTCAATTCATGATTCATGATTTAAATCATGATTCATGATTCGATTCATGATTCAATTCCTGATTCATGATTCAATTCCTGATTCATGATTGAATTCATGAATCATGATTCAATTCATGATTGAATTCATGAATCATGATTCAATTCATGATTCATGATTCAATTCATGATTCAATTCATGATTCATGATTCAATTCATGATTAATATTTCATGATTCAATTCATGATTCATGATTCAATATTTGATTCAATTCATGATTCATGATTCAAATCATGATTCATGATTCATGATTCATGATTCAATTCATGATTCATGATTAATCATTCATGATTAATCATTCATGATTCATAAATCATGATTCGATTCATGATTCATGAATCATGATTCGAATCATGATTTTATGATTCATAAATCATGGTTTGATTCATGATTCATGATTCATGAATCATGATTCAATTCATGATTCATGATTCATGATTTGATTCATGATTTATGATTCATGATTTGTTTCATGATTCAATTCATGATTCAATTCATGAATCAAGATTTGATTCATGATTCATGATTCATTTCATAATTCATGATTGAATTCATGATTCATGATTCATGATTCGATTCTTGATTCATGATTCATGATTTGATTCATGATTTATGATTCATGATTTGTTTCATGATTCAATTCATGATTCAATTCATGAATCAAGATTTGATTCATGATTCATGATTCATTTCATGATTCATGATTGAATTCATGATTCATGATTCATGATTCGATTCATGATTCATGATTCAATTCATGATTCAATTCATGATTGATGCTTCAATTCATGATTCGTGATTCAATTCATGTTTCATGATTCAATTCATGATTCAATTCATGATTCATGATTGAATTCATGATTCATGATTCATGATTCAATTCATAATTCATGATTCAATTCATGATTCATGATTCAATTCATGATTCATGATTCATTATTCGATTCATGATTCACGATTCATGATTTTATTCATGATTTCTGATTCATGAATCATAATTCATGATTCATGATTCAATTCATGATTCAATTCATAATTTATGATTCAATTCATTATTCATGATTCATGATTCAATTCATGACTCATAATTCATGATTCAATTCATAATTAATGATTCAATTCATAATTCAATTCATAATTCGTGATTCAATTCATTATTCATTATTCATGATTCAATTCATAATTCATGATTCAAATCATAATTCATGATTCACGATTTAAATCATGATTCATGATTCGATTCATGATTCAATTCCTGATTCATGATTCAATTCCTGATTCATGATTCAATTCATGAATCATGATTGAATTCATAATTGAATTCATGAATCATGATTGAATTCATGATTCATGATTCAATTCATGATTCAATTCATAATTCATGATTCAATTCATGATTAATATTTCATGATTCAATTCATGATTCATGATTCAAAATTTGATTCAATTCATGATTCATGATTCAAATCATGATTCATGATTCATGATTCAATTCATGATTCATGATTAATCATTCATGATTCATAAATCATGATTCGATTCATGATTTTATGATTCATGAATCATGAATTGAATCATGATTCATGATTCATGATTTGATTCATGATTTATGATTCATGATTTGTTTCATGATTCAATTCATGATTCAATTCATGAATCAAGATTTGATTCATGATTCATGATTCATTTCATGATTCATGATTGAATTCATGATTCATGATTCATGATTCGATTCATGATTCATGATTCAATTCATGATTCAATTCATGATTGATGATTCAATTCATGATTCGTGATTCAATTCATGTTTCATGATTCAATTTATGATTGAATTCATGATTCATGATTGAATTCATGATTCACGATTCATGATTCAATTCATAATTCATGATTCAATTCATGATTCATGATTCATGATTCAATTCATGATTCATGATTCAAATCATAATTCATGATTCATGATTCAATTCATGATTCATGATTCAATTCATGATTCATGATTCATTATTCGATTCATGATTCACGATTCATGATTTTATTCATGATTTCTGATTCATGAATCATAATTCATGATTCATGATTCAATTCATGATTCAATTCATAATTTATGATTCAATTCATTATTCATGATTCATGATTCAATTCATGACTCATAATTCATGATTCAATTCATAATTAATGATTCAATTCATAATTCAATTCATAATTCATGATTCAATTCATTATTCATTATTCATGATTCAATTCATAATTCATGATTCAAATCATAATTCATGATTCATGATTCAATTCATGATTCATGATTCATGATTCAATTCATAATTCATGATTCATTATTCAATTCATGATTCTTGATTTTATTCATGATTCATGATTCCTGATTCATGATTCATGATTCATGATTCAATTCATGATTCAATATATGATTCAATTAATGATTTATGATTCAAATCATGATTCATGATTCAATTCATGATTCATGATTCAATTCATGATTCATGATCTAATTCATGATTCATGATTTAATTCATGAATCATGATTCAATTCATGATTGAATTCATGAATCATGATTGAATTCATGATTCATGATTGAATTCATGATTCAATTCATGATTCAATTCATGATTCATGATTCAATTCATGATTAAAGATTCATGATTCAATTCATGATTCATGATTCATGATTCAATTCATGATTCATGATTCAAATCATAATTCATGATTCATGATTCAATTCATGATTCATGCTTCATGATTCACTTCATGATTCACGATTCAATTCATAATTCAATTCATGATTCATGATTCGATTCATGATTCATGAATCATGATTTAATTCATGATTAATGATTATTTTAATGATTCATGATTCATGATTCAATTCATGATTCATGATTCAATTCATGATTCAATTCATGATTCATGAAGCAATTCATTATTCACTTCATGATTCAATTCATGATTCATGATTCAATTCATGATTCATGATTCATGATTGAATTCATGATTCAATATATGATTCAATTCATGATTCATGATTTAAATCATGATTCATGATTCGATTCATGATTCAATTCCTGATTCATGATTCAATTCCTGATTCATGATTCAATTCATGAATCATGATTCAATTCATGATTGAATTCATGAATCATGATTCAATTCATGATTCATGATTCAATTCATGATTCAATTCATGATTCATGATTCAATTCATGATTAATATTTCATGATTCAATTCATGATTCATGATTCAATATTTGATTCAATTCATGATTCATGATTCAAATCATGATTCATGATTCATGATTCATGATTCAATTCATGATTCATGATTAATCATTCATGATTAATCATTCATGATTCATAAATCATGATTCGATTCATGATTCATGAATCATGATTCGAATCATGATTTTATGATTCATAAATCATGATTCGATTCATGATTCATGAATCATGATTCAATTCATGATTCATGATTCATGATTTGATTCATGATTTATGATTCATGATTTGTTTCATGATTCAATTCATGATTCAATTCATGAATCAAGATTTGATTCATGATTCATGATTCATTTCATAATTCATGATTGAATTCATGATTCATGATTCATGATTCGATTCATGATTCATGATTCATGATTTGATTCATGATTTATGATTCATGATTTGTTTCATGATTCAATTCATGATTCAATTCATGAATCAAGATTTGATTCATGATTCATGATTCATTTCATGATTCATGATTGAATTCATGATTCATGATTCATGATTCGATTCATGATTCATGATTCAATTCATGATTCAATTCATGATTGATGCTTCAATTCATGATTCGTGATTCAATTCATGTTTCATGATTCAATTCATGATTCAATTCATGATTCATGATTGAATTCATGATTCATGATTCATGATTCAATTCATAATTCATGATTCAATTCATGATTCATGATTCAATTCATGATTCATGATTCATTATTCGATTCATGATTCACGATTCATGATTTTATTCATGATTTCTGATTCATGAATCATAATTCATGATTCATGATTCAATTCATGATTCAATTCATAATTTATGATTCAATTCATTATTCATGATTCATGATTCAATTCATGACTCATAATTCATGATTCAATTCATAATTAATGATTCAATTCATAATTCAATTCATAATTCGTGATTCAATTCATTATTCATTATTCATGATTCAATTCATAATTCATGATTCAAATCATAATTCATGATTCACGATTTAAATCATGATTCATGATTCGATTCATGATTCAATTCCTGATTCATGATTCAATTCCTGATTCATGATTCAATTCATGAATCATGATTCAATTCATGAATCATGATTCAATTCATAATTGAATTCATGAATCATGATTGAATTCATGATTCATGATTCAATTCATGATTCAATTCATAATTCATGATTCAATTCATGATTAATATTTCATGATTCAATTCATGATTCATGATTCAAAATTTGATTCAATTCATGATTCATGATTCAAATCATGATTCATGATTCAATTCATGATTCATGATTAATCATTCATGATTCATAAATCATGATTCGATTCATGATTTTATGATTCATGAATCATGAATTGAATCATGATTCATGATTCATGATTTGATTCATGATTTATGATTCATGATTTGTTTCATGATTCAATTCATGATTCAATTCATGAATCAAGATTTGATTCATGATTCATGATTCATTTCATGATTCATGATTGAATTCATGATTCATGATTCATGATTCGATTCATGATTCATGATTCAATTCATGATTCAATTCATGATTGATGATTCAATTCATGATTTGTGATTCAATTCATGTTTCATGATTCAATTTATGATTGAATTCATGATTCATGATTGAATTCATGATTCACGATTCATGATTCAATTCATAATTCATGATTCAATTCATGATTCATGATTCAATTCATGATTCATGATTCAAATCATAATTCATGATTCATGATTCAATTCATGATTCATGATTCAATTCATGATTCATGATTCATTATTCGATTCATGATTAACGATTCATGATTTTATTCATGATTTCTGATTCATGAATCATAATTCATGATTCAATTCATGATTCAATTCATAATTTATGATTCAATTCATTATTCATGATTCATGATTCAATTCATGACTCATAATTCATGATTCAATTCATAATTAATGATTCAATTCATAATTCAATTCATAATTCATGATTCAATTCATTATTCATTATTCATGATTCAATTCATAATTCATGATTCAAATCATAATTCATGATTCATGATTCAATTCATGATTCATGATTCATGATTCAATTCATAATTCATGATTCATTATTCAATTCATGATTCTTGATTTTATTCATGATTCTTGATTCCTGATTCATGATTCATGATTCATGATTCAATTCATGATTCAATATATGATTCAATTAATGATTTATGATTCAAATCATGATTCATGATTCAATTCATGATTCATGATTCAATTCATGATTCATGATCTAATTCATGATTCATGATTTAATTCATGAATCATGATTCAATTCATGATTGAATTCATGAATCATGATTGAATTCATGATTCATGATTCAATTCATGATTCAATTCATGATTCAATTCATGATTCATGATTCAATTCATGATTAAAGATTCATGATTCAATTCATGATTCATGATTCAATATTTGATTCAATTCATGATTCATGATTCAAATCATGATTCATGATTCATGATTCATGATTCAATTCCTGATTCATGATTCAATTCATGATTCATGATTCACTTCATGATTCATGATTCATGATTTAATTCCTGATTCAATTCATGATTCATGATTCATGATTCATTTCATGACTCATGATTCAATTCATGATTCATGATTCAATTCATGATTCATGATTCATGATTCAATTCATGATTTAATTCATGATTCATGATTCAATTCATGATTCATGATTCATGCATGATTCAATTCATGATACATGATTCAATTCATGATACATGATTCAATTCATGATTCATGATTCAATTCCTGATTTATGATTCGATTCAAGATTCATGATTCATGAATCATTATTCGATTCATGATTCATGAATCATTATTCGATTCATGATTCTTGGATCATGAATCATGATTCATGATTTATGAATCATGATTCATGATTCATGATTCGATTCATGATTCATGGTTCATGAATCATGATTTGATTCATGATTCATGATTCATGATTCAATTCATGATTCATGATTCATGAATCAATGAATCAAGATTTGATTCATGATTCATGATTCATGATTCATTTCATGATTCATGATTCAATTCATGATTCATGATTCAATTCATGATTCAATTCATGATTCAATTCATGATTCATGATTCAATTCATGATTCAATTCATGATTCATGATTAAATTCATGATTCATGATTCAATTCATGTTTCATGATTCAATTCATGATTCAATTCATGATTCATGATTCAATTCATGATTCATGATTCTTGATTCTATTCATAATTCATGATTCAATTCATGATTCATGATTCATGATTGAAATCATAATTCATGATTCTTTATTCAATTCATGATTCATGATTCATGATTCAATTCATGATTCATGATTCATTATTCGATTCATGATTCACGATTCATGATTTTATTCATGATTGCTGATTCATGATTCATGATTCATGATTCAATTCATGATTCAATTCATAATTCATGATTCAATTCATTATTCATGATTCATGATTCAATTCATGATTCATGATTCATGATTTAATTCATGATTCACGATTCATGATTTTATTCATGATTGCTGATTCATGATTCATGATTCATGATTCAATTCATGATTCAATTCATAATTCATGATTCAATTCATGATTCATGATTCATTTCATGATTCATGATTCAATTCATGATTCATGATTCAATTCATGATTCATGATTCATGATTCAATTCATGATTCATGATTCAATTCATGATTCATGATTCATGATTCAGGTCATGATTCAATTCCTGATTTATGATTCGATTCATGATTCATGAATCATTATTCGATTCATGATTCTTGGATCATGAATCATGATTCATGATTTATGAATCATGATTCATGATTCATGATTCAATTCATGATTCATGATTCATGAATCAATGAATCAAGATTTGATTCATGATTCATGATTCATGATTCATTTCATGATTCATGATTCAATTCATGATTCATGATTCAATTCATGATTCAATTCATGATTCAATTCATGATTCATGATTCAATTCATGATTCAATTCATGATTCATGATTCAATTCATGATTCATGATTCAATTCATGTTTCATGATTCAATTCATGATTCAATTCATGATTCATGATTCAATTCATGATTCATGATTCTTGATTCTATTCATAATTCATGATTCAATTCATGATTCATGATTCATGATTGAAATCATAATTCATGATTCTTTATTCAATTCATGATTCATGATTCATGATTCAATTCATGATTCATGATTCATTATTCGATTCATGATTCACGATTCATGATTTTATTCATGATTGCTGATTCATGATTCATGATTCATGATTCAATTCATGATTCAATTCATAATTCATGATTCAATTCATTATTCATGATTCATGATTCAATTCATGATTCACGATTCATGATTCAATTCATGATTCATGATTTAATTCATGATTCACGATTCATGATTTTATTCATGATTCACGATTCATGATTCATGATTCATGATTCAATTCATGATTCAATTCATAATTCATGATTCAATTCATGATTCATGATTCATTTCATGATTCATGATTCAATTCATGATTCATGATTCAATTCATGATTCATGATTCATGATTCAATTCATGATTCAATTCATGATTCATGATTCAATTCATGATTCATGATTCATGCATGATTCAATTCATGATACATGATTCAATTCATGCATGATTCAATTCATGATACATGATTCAATTCATGACTCATGATTCATAATTCATGATTTAATTCATGATTCATGATTCAATTCATGAATCATTTCATGATTTATGATTCAATTCCTGATTTATGATTCGATTCAAGATTCATGATTCATGAATCATTATTCGTTTCATGATTCATGAATCATTATTCGATTCATGATTCTTGGATCATGAATCATGATTCATGATTTATGAATCATGATTCATGATTCATGATTCGATTCATGATTCATGGTTCATGAATCATGATTCGATTCATGATTCATGATTCATGATTCAATTCATGATTCATGATTCATGAATCAATGAATCAAGATTTGATTCATGATTCATGATTCATGATTCATGATTCATTTCATGATTCATGATTCAATTCATGATTCATGATTCAATTCATGATTCAATTCATGATTCAATTCATGATTCATGATTCAATTCATGATTCAATTCATGATTCATGATTAAATTCATGATTCATGATTCAATTCATGTTTCATGATTCAATTCATGATTCAATTCATGATTTATGATTCAATTCATGATTTATGATTGAATTCATGATTCATGATTCTTGATTCTATTCATAATTCATGATTCAATTCATGATTCATGATTCATGATTGAAATCATAATTCATGATTCTTTATTCAATTCATGATTCATGATTCAATTCATGATTCATGATTCATTATTCGATTCATGATTCACGATTCATGATTTTATTCATGATTGCTGATTCATGATTCATTATTCATGATTCATGATTCAATTCATAATTCATGATTCAATTCATTATTCATGATTCATGATTCAATTCATGATTCATGATTCAATTCATGATACATGATTCAATTCATGATTTATGATTCAATATATAATTCAATTCATGATTCATGATTCAAATCATAATTCATGATTCATGATTCATGCTTCATGATTCACTTCATGATTCACGATTCAATTCATAATTCAATTCATGATTCGTGATTCGATTCATGATTCATGAATCATGATTTAATTCATGATTAATGATTCATTTCATGATTCATGATTCAATTCATGATTCATGATTCAATTCATGATTCAATTCATGATTCATGATTCAATTCATTATTCACTTCATGATTCAATTCATGATTCATGATTCAATTCATGATTCATGATTCATGACTCAATTCATGATTCATGATTCAATTCATTATTCAATTCATGATTCATGATTCAATTCATTATTCACTTCATGATTCAATTCATGATTCATGATTCAATTCATGATTCATGATTCATGATTCATGATTCAATTCATGATTCAATATATGATTCAATTCATGATTCATGATTTAAATCATGATTCATGATTCAATTCATGATTCGATTCATGATTCATGGTTCATGAATCATGATTCATGATTCATGATTCGATTCATAATTCATGGTTCATGAATCATGATTCGATTCATGATTCTTGATTCATGATTCATGATTCAATTCATGATTCATGATTCATGAATCAATGAATCAAGATTTGATTCATGATTCATTTCATGATTCATGATTCAATTCATGATTCATGATTCAATTCATGATTCAATTCATGATTCAATTCATGATTCATGATTCAATTCATGATTCATGATTCATGATTGAAATCATGATTCATGATTGAAATCATAATTCATGATTCTTTATTCAATTCATGATTCATGATTCATGATTCAATTCATGATTCATGATTCATGATTCATTATTCGATTCATGATTCACGATTCATGATTTTATTTATGATTGCTGATTCATGATTCATGATTCATGATTCAATTCATGATTCAATTCATGATTCACGATTCATGATTTTATTCATGATTGCTGATTCATGATTCATGATTCATGATTCAATTCATGATTCAATTCATAATTCATGATTTAATTCATTATTCATGATTCATGATTCAATTCATAATTCATGATTCAATTCATGATTCATGATTCAATTCATGATACATGATTCAATTCATGATTCGATTCATGATTCATGGTTCATGAATCATGATTCATGATTCATGATTCATGATTCGATTCATGATTCATGGTTCATGAGTCATGATTCGATTCATGATTCATGATTCATGATTCAATTCATGATTCATGATTCAATTCATATTTCATGATTCAATTCATGATTCATGATTCATGATTCAATTCATGATTCATGATTCAAATCATAATTCATGATTCATGATTCAATTCATGATTCATGATTCATGATTCAATTCATGATTCATGATTCATTATTCGATTCATGATTTATGATTCATGATTTTATTCATGATTTCTGATTCATGAATCATAATTCATGATTCATGATTCAATTCATGATTCAATTCATAATTTATGATTCAATTCATTATTCATGATTCATGATTCAATTCATGACTCATAATTCATGATTCAATTCATAATTAATGATTCAATTCATAATTCAATTCATAATTCATGATTCAATTCATTATTCATTATTCATGATTCAATTCATAATTCATGATTCAAATCATAATTCATGATTCATGATTCAATTCATGATTCATGATTCATGATTCAATTCATGATTCGTGATTCATTATTCAATTCATGATTCATGATTTTATTCATGATTCCTGATTCCTGATTCCTGATTCATGATTCAATTCATGATTCAATATATGATTCAATTAATGATTCATGATTCAAATCATGATTCATGATTCAATTCATGATTCATGATTCAATTCATGATTCATGATTCAATTCATGAATCATGATTCAATTCATGATTAAAGATTCATGATTCAATTCATGATTCATGATTCAATATTTGATTCAATTCATGATTCATGATTCAAATCATGATTCATGATTCATGATTCATGATTCAATTCCTGATTCATGATTCAATTCATGATTCATGATTCATGATTCAATTCATGATTCATGAATCATGATTTAATTCATGATTCAATTCATGATTCATGATTCATGATTCATGATTTAATTCATGATTCATGATTCAATTCCTGATTTATGATTCGATTCAAGATTCATGATTCATGAATCATTATTCGATTCATGATTCATGAATCATTATTCGATTCATGATTCTTGGATCATGAATCATGATTCATGATTTATGAATCATGATTCATGATTCATGATTCGATTCATGATTCATGGTTCATGAATCATGATTCATGATTTATGAATCATGATTCATGATTCATGATTCGATTCATGATTCATGGTTCATGAATCATGATTCGATTCATGATTCATGATTCATGATTCAATTCATGATCCATGATTCATGAATCAATGAATCAAGATTTGATTCATGATTCATGATTCATGATTCATGATTCATTTTATGATTCATGATTCAATTCATGATTTATGATTCAATTCATGATTCAATTCATGATTCAATTCATGATTCATGATTCAATTCATGATTCAATTCATGATTCATGATTAAATTCATGATTCATGATTAAATTCATGATTCATGATTCAATTCATGTTTCATGATTCAATTCATGATTCAATTCATGATTCATGATTCAATTCATGATTCATGATTCTTGATTCTATTCATAATTCATGATTCAATTCATGATTCATGATTCATGATTGAAATCATAATTCATGATTCTTTATTCAATTCATGATTCATGATTCATGATTCAATTCATGATTCATGATTCATTATTCGATTCATGATTCACGATTCATGATTTTATTCATGATTGCTGATTCATGATTCATGATTCATGATTCAATTCATGATTCAATTCATAATTCATGATTCAATTCATTATTCATGATTCATGATTCAATTCATGATTCATGATTCATGATTCAATTCATGATTCATGATTCATGATTTAATTCATGATTCAATTCATGATTCATGATTCATGATTCATTTCATGATTCATGATTCAATTCATGATTCATGATTCAATTCATGATTCATGATTCAATTCATGATTCAATTCATGATTCATGATTCAATTCATGATTCATGATTCATGCATGATTCAATTCATGATACATGATTCAATTCATGCATGATTCAATTCATGATACATGATTCAATTCATGACTCATGATTCATAATTCATGATTCAATTCATGATACATGATTCAATTCATGCATGATTCAATTCATGATACATGATTCAATTCATGACTCATGATTCATAATTCATGATTTAATTCATGATTCATGATTCAATTCATGAATCATTTCATGATTCATGATTCAATTCCTGATTTATGATTCGATTCAAGATTCATGATTCATGAATCATTATTCGATTCATGATTCATGAATCATTATTCGATTCATGATTCTTGGATCATGAATCATGATTCATGATTTATGAATCATGATTCATGATTCATGATTCGATTCATGATTCATGGTTCATGAATCATGATTCGATTCATGATTCATGATTCATGATTCAATTCATGATTCATGATTCATGAATCAATGAATCAAGATTTGATTCATGATTCATGATTCATGATTCATGATTCATTTCATGATTCATGATTCAATTCATGATTCATGATTCAATTCATGATTCAATTCATGATTCAATTCATGATTCATGATTCAATTCATGATTCAATTCATGATTCATGATTAAATTCATGATTCATGATTCAATTCATGTTTCATGATTCAATTCATGATTCAATTCATGATTCATGATTCAATTCATGATTCATGATTCAATTCATGATTCATGATTCTTGATTCTATTCATAATTCATGATTCAATTCATGATTCATGATTCATGATTGAAATCATAATTCATGATTCTTTATTCAATTCATGATTCATGATTCATGATTCAATTCATGATTCATTATTCGATTCATGATTCACGATTCATGATTTTATTCATGATTCACGATTCATGATTCATGATTCATGATTCAATTCATGATTCAATTCATAATCCATGATTCAATTCATTATTCATGATTCATGATTCAATTCATGATTCATGATTCAATTCATGATTCATGATTCAATTCATGATACATGATTCAATATATGATTCAATTCATGATTCATGATTCAAATCATAAGTCATGATTCATGATTCAATTCATGATTCATGCTTCATGATTCACTTCATGATTCATGATTCAATTCATGACTCATAATTCATGATTCAATTCATAATTAATGATTCAATTCATAATTCAATTCATAATTCATGATTCAATTCATTATTCATTATTCATGATTCAATTCATAATTCATGATTCAAATCATAATTCATGATTCATGATTCAATTCATGATTCATGATTCATGATTCAATTCATGATTCGTGATTCATTATTCAATTCATGATTCATGATTTTATTCATGATTCCTGATTCCTGATTCCTGATTCCTGATTCATGATTCAATTCATGATTCAATATATGATTCAATTAATGATTCATGATTCAAATCATGATTCATGATTCAATTCATGATTCATGATTCAATTCATGATTCATGATTCAATTCATGAATCATGATTCAATTCATGATTAAAGATTCATGATTCAATTCATGATTCATGATTCAATATTTGATTCAATTCATGATTCATGATTCAAATCATGATTCATGATTCATGATTCATGATTCAATTCCTGATTCATGATTCAATTCATGATTCATGATTCATGATTCAATTCATGATTCATGAATCATGATTTAATTCATGATTCAATTCATGATTCATGATTCATGATTCATTTCATGATTCATGATTCAATTCATGCATGATTCAATTCATGATACATGATTAAATTCATGACTCATGATTCATAATTCATGATTTAATTCATGATTCATGTTTCAATTCCTGATTTATGATTCGATTCAAGATTCATGATTCATGAATCATTATTCGATTCATGATTCATGAATCATTATTCGATTCATGATTCTTGGATCATGAATCATGATTCATGATTTATGAATCATGATTCATGATTCATGATTCGATTCATGATTCATGGTTCATGAATCATGATTCGATTCATGATTCATGATTCATGATTCAATTCATGATCCATGATTCATGAATCAATGAATCAAGATTTGATTCATGATTCATGATTCATGATTCATGATTCATTTTATGATTCATGATTCAATTCATGATTTATGATTCAATTCATGATTCAATTCATGATTCAATTCATGATTCATGATTCAATTCATGATTCAATTCATGATTCATGATTAAATTCATGATTCATGATTAAATTCATGATTCATGATTAAATTCATGATTCATGATTCAATTCATGTTTCATGATTCAATTCATGATTCAATTCATGATTCATGATTCAATTCATGATTCATGATTCTTGATTCTATTCATAATTCATGATTCAATTCATGATTCATGATTCATGATTGAAATCATAATTCATGATTCTTTATTCAATTCATGATTCATGATTCATGATTCAATTCATGATTCATGATTCATTATTCGATTCATGATTCACGATTCATGATTTTATTCATGATTGCTGATTCATGATTCATGATTCATGATTCAATTCATGATTCAATTCATAATTCATGATTCAATTCATTATTCATGATTCATGATTCAATTCATGATTCATGATTCATGATTCAATTCATGATTCATGATTCATGATTTAATTCATGATTCAATTCATGATTCATGATTCATGATTCATTTCATGATTCATGATTCAATTCATGATTCATGATTCAATTCATGATTCATGATTCAATTCATGATTCAATTCATGATACATGATTCAATTCATGCATGATTCAATTCATGATACATGATTCAATTCATGACTCATGATTCATAATTCATGATTCAATTCATGATACATGATTCAATTCATGCATGATTCAATTCATGATACATGATTCAATTCATGACTCATGATTCATAATTCATGATTTAATTCATGATTCATGATTCAATTCATGAATCATTTCATGATTCATGATTCAATTCCTGATTTATGATTCGATTCAAGATTCATGATTCATGAATCATTATTCGATTCATGATTCATGAATCATTATTCGATTCATGATTCTTGGATCATGAATCATGATTCATGATTTATGAATCATGATTCATGATTCATGATTCGATTCATGATTCATGGTTCATGAATCATGATTCGATTCATGATTCATGATTCATGATTCAATTCATGATTCATGATTCATGAATCAATGAATCAAGATTTGATTCATGATTCATGATTCATGATTCATTTCATGATTCATGATTCAATTCATGATTCATGATTCAATTCATGATTCAATTCATGATTCAATTCATGATTCATGATTCAATTCATGATTCAATTCATGATTCATGATTAAATTCATGATTCATGATTCAATTCATGTTTCATGATTCAATTCATGATTCAATTCATGATTCATGATTCAATTCATGATTCATGATTCAATTCATGATTCATGATTCTTGATTCTATTCATAATTCATGATTCAATTCATGATTCATGATTCATGATTGAAATCATAATTCATGATTCTTTATTCAATTCATGATTCATGATTCATGATTCAATTCATGATTCATTATTCGATTCATGATTCACGATTCATGATTTTATTCATGATTCACGATTCATGATTCATGATTCATGATTCAATTCATGATTCAATTCATAATCCATGATTCAATTCATTATTCATGATTCATGATTCAATTCATGATTCATGATTCAATTCATGATTCAATTCATGATACATGATTCAATTCATGATTTATGATTCAATATATGATTCAATTCATGATTCATGATTCAAATCATAAGTCATGATTCATGATTCAATTCATGATTCATGCTTCATGATTCACTTCATGATTCACGATTCAATTCATAATTCAATTCATGATTCGTGATTCGATTCATGATTCATGAATCATGATTTAATTCATGATTAATGATTCATTTCATGATTCATGATTCATGATTCAATTCATGATTCATGATTCAATTCATGATTCAATTCATGATTCATGATTCAATTCATTATTCACTTCATGATTCAATTCATGATTCATGATTCAATTCATGATTCATGATTCATGATTCAATTCATGATTCAATATATGATTCAATTCATGATTCATGATTTAAATCATGATTCATGATTCAATTCATGATTCGATTCATGATTCATGGTTCATGAATCACGATTCATGATTCATGATTCGATTCATGATTCATGGTTCATGAATCATGATTCGATTCATGATTCATGATTCAATTCATGATTCATGATTCAATTCATGATTCAATATATGATTCAATTCATGATTCATGATTCAATTCATGATTCATGATTCAATTCATGATTCAATTCATGATTCAATTCATGATTCATGATTCAATTCATGATTCAATTCATGATTCATGATTAAATTCATGATTCATGATTCAATTCATGTTTCATCATTCAATTCATGATTCAATTCATGATTCATGATTCAATTCATGATTCATGAATCATGATTTAATTCATGATTAATGATTCATTTTAATGATTCATGATTCATGATTCAGTTCATGATTCATGATTCAATTCATGATTCAATTCATGATTCATGATTCAATTCATTATTCACTTCATGATTCAATTCATGATTCATGATTCAATTCATGATTCATGATTCATGATTCAATTCATGATTCAATATATGATTAAATTCATGATTCATGATTTAAATCATGATTCATGATTCAATTCATGATTCGATTCATGATTCATGAATCATGATTCATGATTCATGATTCGATTCATGATTCATGGTTCATGAATCATGTTTCGATTCATGATTCATGATTCATGATTCAATTCATGAATCATGATTCATGAATCAATGAATCAAGATTTGATTCATGATTCATGATTCATGATTCATGATTCATTTTATGATTCATGATTCAATTCATGATTCATGATTCAATTCATGATTCAATTCATGATTCAATTCATGATTCATGATTTAATTCATGATTCAATTCATGATTCATGATTCAATTCATGATTCATGATTCAATTCATGTTTCATGATTCAATTCATGATTCAATTCATGATTCATGATTCAATTCATGATTCATGATTCTCGATTCAATTCATAATTCATGATTCAATTCATGATTCATGATTGAAATCATAATTCATGATTCTTTATTCAATTCATGATTCATGATTCATGATTCAATTCATGATTCATGATTCATTATTCGATTCATGATTCACGATTCATGATTTTATTCATGATTGCTGATTCATGATTCATGATTCATGATTCAATTCATGATTCAATTCATAATTCATGATTCAATTCATTATTCATGATTCATGATTCAATTCATAATTCATGATTCAATTCATGATTCATGATTCAATCTATGATACATGAATCAATTCATGATTTATGATTCAATATATGATTCAATTCATGATTCATGATTAAAATCTTAATTCATGATTCATGATTCAATTCATGATTCATGCTTCATGATTCACTTCATGATTCACGATTCAATTCATAATTCAATTCATGATTCATGATTCGATTCATGATTCATGAATCATGATTTAATTCATGATTAATGATTATTTTAATGATTCATGATTCATGATTCAGTTCATGTTTCATGATTCAATTCATGATTCAATTCATGATTCATGAAGCAATTCATTATTCACTTCATGATTCAATTCATGATTCATGATTCAATTCATGATTCATGATTCATGATTCAATATATGATTCAATTCATGATTCATGATTTAAATCATGATTCATGATTCGATTCATGATTCAATTCCTGATTCATGATTCAATTCCTGATTCATGATTCAATTCATGAATCATAATTCAATTCATGATTGAATTCATGAATCATGATTGAATTCATGATTCATGATTCAATTCATGATTCAATTCATGATTCATGATTCAATTCATGATTCATGATTCAATTCATGATTAATATTTCATGATTCAATTCATGATTCATGATTCAATATTTGATTCAATTCATGATTCATGATTCAAATCATGATTCATGATTCATGATTCATGATTCAATTCATGATTCATGATTAATCATTCATGATTCATAAATCATGATTAGATTCATGATTCATGAATCATGATTCGATTCATGATTTTATGATTCATAAATCATGGTTTGATTCATGATTCATGATTCATGAATCATGATTCAATTCATGATTCATGATTCATGATTTGATTCATGATTTATGATTCATGATTTGTTTCATGATTCAATTCATGAATCAAGATTTGATTCATGATTCATGATTCATTTCATGATTCATGATTGAATTCATGATTCATGATTCATGATTCGATTCATGATTCATGATTCAATTCATGATTCAATTCATGATTGATGATTCAATTCATGATTCGTGATTCAATTCATGTTTCATGATTCAATTCATGATTGAATTCATGATTCATGATTGAATTCATGATTCATGATTCATGATTCAATTCATAATTCATGATTCAATTCATGATTCATGATTCATGAATCATGAATTGAATCATGAATCATGAATCATGATTTAATTCATGATTAATGATTATTTTAATGATTCATGATTCATGATTCAGTTCATGTTTCATGATTCAATTCATGATTCAATTCATGATTCATGAAGCAATTCATTATTCACTTCATGATTCAATTCATGATTCATGATTCAATTCATGATTCATGATTCATGATTCAATATATGATTCAATTCATGATTCATGATTTAAATCATGATTCATGATTCGATTCATGATTCAATTCCTGATTCATGATTCAATTCCTGATTCATGATTCAATTCATGAATCATAATTCAATTCATGATTGAATTCATGAATCATGATTGAATTCATGATTCATGATTCAATTCATGATTCAATTCATGATTCATGATTCAATTCATGATTCATGATTCAATTCATGATTCATATTTCATGATTCAATTCATGATTCATGATTCAATATTTGATTCAATTCATGATTCATGATTCAAATCATGATTCATTATTCATGATTCAATTCATGATTCATGATTAATCATTCATGATTCATAAATCATGATTAGATTCATGATTCATGAATCATGATTCGATTCATGATTTTATGATTCATAAATCATGGTTTGATTCATGATTCATGATTCATGAATCATGATTCAATTCATGATTCATGATTCATGATTTGATTCATGATTTATGATTCATGATTTGTTTCATGATTCAATTCATGATTCAATTCATGAATCAAGATTTGATTCATGATTCATGATTCATTTCATGATTCATGATTGAATTCATGATTCATGATTCATGATTCGATTCATGATTCATGATTCAATTCATGATTCAATTCATGATTGATGATTCAATTCATGATTCGTGATTCAATTCATGTTTCATGATTCAATTCATGATTGAATTCATGATTCATGATTCAATTCATGATTCATGATTCATGATTCAATTCATAATTCATGATTCAATTCATGATTCATGATTCATGATTCAATTCATGATTCATGATTCAAATCATAATTCATGATTCATGATTCAATTCATGATTCATGATTCATGATTCAATTCATGATTCAATTCATAATTTATGATTCAATTCATTATTCATGATTCATGATTCAATTCATGACTCTTAATTTATGATTCAATTCATAATTAATGACTCAATTCATAATTCAATTCATAATTCATGATTCAATTCATTATTCATGATTCAATTCATAATTCATGATTCAAATCATAATTCATGATTCATGATTTAAATCATGATTCATGATTCGATTCATGATTCAATTCCTGATTCATGATTCAATTCCTGATTCATGATTCAATTCATGAATCATGATTCAATTCATGATTGAATTCTTGAATCATGATTGAATTCATGATTCATGATACAATTCATGATTCAATTCATGATTCATGATTCAATTCATGATTCATGATTCAATTCATGATTAATATTTCATGATTCAATTCATGATTCATGATTCAATATTTGATTCAATTCATGATTCATGATTCAAATCATGATTCATGATTCATGATTCATGATTCAATTCATGATTCATGATTAATCATTCATGATTCATAAATCATGATTAGATTCATGATTCATGAATCATGATTCGATTCATGATTTTATGATTCATAAATCATGGTTTGATTCATGATTCATGATTCATGAATCATGATTCAATTCATGATTCATGATTCATGATTTGATTCATGATTTATGATTCATGATTTGTTTCATGATTCAATTCATGAATCAAGATTTGATTCATGATTCATGATTCATTTCATGATTCATGATTGAATTCATGATTCATGATTCATGATTCGATTCATGATTCATGATTCAATTCATGATTCAATTCATGATTGATGATTCAATTCATGATTCGTGATTCAATTCATGTTTCATGATTCAATTCATGATTGAATTCATGATTCATGATTGAATTCATGATTCATGATTCATGATTCAATTCATAATTCATGATTCAATTCATGATTCATGATTCATGAATCATGAATTGAATCATGAATCATGAATCATGATTTAATTCATGATTAATGATTATTTTAATGATTCATGATTCATGATTCAGTTCATGTTTCATGATTCAATTCATGATTCAATTCATGATTCATGAAGCAATTCATTATTCACTTCATGATTCAATTCATGATTCATGATTCAATTCATGATTCATGATTCATGATTCAATATATGATTCAATTCATGATTCATGATTTAAATCATGATTCATGATTCGATTCATGATTCAATTCCTGATTCATGATTCAATTCCTGATTCATGATTCAATTCATGAATCATAATTCAATTCATGATTGAATTCATGAATCATGATTGAATTCATGATTCATGATTCAATTCATGATTCAATTCATGATTCATGATTCAATTCATGATTCATGATTCAATTCATGATTCATATTTCATGATTCAATTCATGATTCATGATTCAATATTTGATTCAATTCATGATTCATGATTCAAATCATGATTCATTATTCATGATTCAATTCATGATTCATGATTAATCATTCATGATTCATAAATCATGATTAGATTCATGATTCATGAATCATGATTCGATTCATGATTTTATGATTCATAAATCATGGTTTGATTCATGATTCATGATTCATGAATCATGATTCAATTCATGATTCATGATTCATGATTTGATTCATGATTTATGATTCATGATTTGTTTCATGATTCAATTCATGATTCAATTCATGAATCAAGATTTGATTCATGATTCATGATTCATTTCATGATTCATGATTGAATTCATGATTCATGATTCGATTCATGATTCATGATTCAATTCATGATTCAATTCATGATTGATGATTCAATTCATGATTCGTGATTCAATTCATGTTTCATGATTCAATTCATGATTGAATTCATGATTCATGATTCAATTCATGATTCATGATTCATGATTCAATTCATAATTCATGATTCAATTCATGATTCATGATTCATGATTCAATTCATGATTCATGATTCAAATCATAATTCATGATTCATGATTCAATTCATGATTCATGATTCATGATTCAATTCATGATTCAATTCATAATTTATGATTCAATTCATTATTCATGATTCATGATTCAATTCATGACTCTTAATTTATGATTCAATTCATAATTAATGACTCAATTCATAATTCAATTCATAATTCATGATTCAATTCATTATTCATGATTCAATTCATAATTCATGATTCAAATCATAATTCATGATTCATGATTTAAATCATGATTCATGATTCGATTCATGATTCAATTCCTGATTCATGATTCAATTCCTGATTCATGATTCAATTCATGAATCATGATTCAATTCATGATTGAATTCTTGAATCATGATTGAATTCATGATTCATGATACAATTCATGATTCAATTCATGATTCATGATTGAATTCATGATTAATATTTCATGATTCAATTCATGATTCATGATTCAATATTTGATTCAATTCATGATTCATGATTCAAATCATGATTCATGATTCATGATTCAATTCATGATTCATGATTAATCATTCATGATTCATAAATCATGATTCGATTCATGATTTTATGATTCATAAATCATGGTTTGATTCATGATTCATGAATCATGATTCAATTCATGATTCATGATTCATGATTTGATTCATGATTTATGATTCATGATTTGTTTCATGATTCAATTCATGATTCAATTCATGAATCAAGATTCGATTCATGATTCATGATTCAATTCATGATTCAATTCATGATTGATGATTCAATTCATGATTCGTGATTCAATTCATGTTTCATGATTCAATTCATGATTGAATTCATGATTCATGATTGAATTCATGATTCATGGTTCATGATTCAATTCATAATTCATGATTCAATTCATGATTCATGATTCATGATTCAATTCATGATTCATGATTCAAATCATAATTCATGATTCATGATTCAATTCATGATTCATGAATCATGATTGAATTCATGATTCATGATTCATTATTCGATTCATGATTCACGATTCATGATTTTATTCATGATTTCTGATTCTTGAATCATAATTCATGATTCATGATTCAATTCATGATTCAATTCATAATTTATGATTCAATTCATTATTCATGATTCATGATTCAATTCATGACTCATAATTCATGATTCAATTCATAATTAATGATTCAATTCATAATTAAATTCATAATTCATGATTCAATTCATTATTCATTATTCATGATTCAATTCATAATTCATGATTCAAATCATAATTCATGATTCATGATTCAATTCATGATTCATGATTCATGATTCAATTCATAATTCATGATTCATTATTCGATTCATGATTCTTGATTTTATTCATGATTCTTGATTCCTGATTCATGATTCATGATTCATGATTCAATTCATGATTCAATATATGATTCAATTAATGATTCATGATTCAAATCATGATTCATGATTCAATTCATGATTCATTATTCAATTCATGAATCATGATTCAATTCATGATTGAATTCATGAATTATGATTGAATTCATGATTCATGATTCAATTCATGATTCAATTCATGATTCAATTCATGATTCATGATTCAATTCATGATTAAAGATTCATGATTCAATTCATGATTCATGATTCAATATTTGATTCAATTCATGATTCATGATTCAAATCATGATTCATGATTCATGATTCAATTCCTGATTCATGATTTAATTCATGATTCATGATTCACTTCATGATTCATGATTCATGATTTAATTCCTGATTCAATTCATGATTCATGATTCATGATTCATTTCATGATTCATGATTCAATTCATGATTCATGATTCAATTCATGATTCATGATTCATGATTCAATTCATGATTTAATTCATGATTCATGATTCAATTCATGATTCATGATTCATGCATGATTCAATTCATGATACATGATTCAATTTATGCATGATTCAATTCATGATACATGATTCAATTCATGACTCATGATTCATAATTCATGATTTAATTCATGATTCATGATTCAATTCATGAATCATTTCATGATTCATGATTCAATTCCTGATTTATGATTCGATTCAAGATTCATGATTCATGAATCATTATTCGATTCATGATTCATGAATCATTATTCGATTCATGATTCTTGGATCATGAATCATGATTCATGATTTATGAATCATGATTCATGATTCATGATTCGATTCATGATTCATGGTTCATGAATCATGATTCGATTCATGATTCATGATTCATGATTCAATTCATGATTCATGATTCATGAATCAATGAATCAAGATTTGATTCATGATTCATGATTCATGATTCATGATTCATGATTCATTTCATGATTCATGATTCAATTCATGATTCATGATTCAATTCATGATTCAATTCATGATTAAATTCATGATTCATGATTCAATTCATGATTCAATTCATGATTTATGATTAAATTCATGATTCATGATTCAATTCATGTTTCATGATTCAATTCATGATTCAATTCATGATTCATGATTCGATTTATGATTCATGATTCTTGATTCTATTCATAATTCATGATTCAATTCATGATTCTTGATTCAATTCATGATTCAATTCATGATTCATGATTAAATTCATGATTCATGATTCAATTCATGATTCATGATTCATGATTGAAATCATAATTCATGATTCTTTATTCAATTCATGATTCATGATTCATGATTCAATTCATGATTCATGATTCATTATTCGATTCATGATTCATGATTTTATTCATGATTGCTGATTCATGATTCATGATTCATTATTCAATTCATGATTCAATTCATAATTCATGATTCAATTCATTATTCATGATTCATGATTCAATTCATGATTCATGATTCATGATTCAATTCATGATTCATGATTCATGATTTAATTCATGATTCAATTCATGATTCATGATTCATGATTCATTTCATGATTCATGATTCATGATTCAATTCATGATTCATGATTCATGATTCAATTCATGATTCAATTCATGATTCATGATTCAATTCATGATTTATGATTCATGCATGATTCAATTCATGATACATGATTCAATTCATGCATGATTCAATTCATGATACATGATTCAATTCATGAATCATGATTCGATTCATGATTTTATGATTCATAAATCATGGTTTGATTCATGATTCATGAATCATGATTCAATTCATGATTCATGATTTGATTCATGATTTATGATTCATGATTTGTTTCATGATTCAATTCATGATTCAATTCATGAATCAAGATTTGATTCATGATTCATGATTCATTTCATGATTCATGATTGAATTCATGATTCATGATTCGATTCATGATTCATGATTCAATTCATGATTCAATTCATAATTGATGATTCAATTCATGATTCGTAATTCAATTCATGTTTCATGATTCAATTCATGATTGAATTCATGATTCATGATTGAATTCATGATTCATAATTCATGATTCAATTCATAATTCATGATTCAATTCATGATTCATGATTCATGATTCAATTCATGATTCATGATTCAAATCATAATTCATGATTCATGATTCAATTCATGATTCATGATTCATGATTCAATTCATGATTCATGATTCATTATTCGATTCATGATTCACGATTCATGATTTTATTCATGATTTCTGATTCATGAATCATAATTCATGATTCATGATTCAATTCATGATTCAATTCATAATTTATGATTCAATTCATTATTCATGATTCATGATTCAATTCATGACTCATAATTCATGATTCAATTCATAATTAATGATTCAATTCTGACTTCAATTCATAATTCATGATTCAATTCATTATTCATTATTCATGATTCAATTCATAATTCATGATTCAAATCATAATTCATGATTCATGATTTAAATCATGATTCATGATTCGATTCATGATTCAATTCCTGATTCATGATTCAATTCCTGATTCATGATTCAATTCATGAATCATGATTCAATTCATGATTCAATTCATGAATCATGATTCAATTCATGATTCATGATTCAATTCATGATTCAATTCATGATTCATGATTCAATTCATGCTTAATATTTCATGATTCAATTCATGATTCATGATTCAATATTTGATTCAATTCATGATTCAAATCATGATTCATGATTCATGATTCATGATTCAATTCATGATTCATGATTAATCATTCATGATTCATAAATCATGATTCGATTCATGATTCATGAATCATGATTCGATTCATGATTTTATGATTCATAAATCATGGTTTGATTCATGATTCATGATTCATGAATCATGATTCAATTCATGATTCATGATTCATGATTTGATTCATGATTTATGATTCATGATTTGTTTCATGATTCAATTCATGATTCAATTCATGAATCAAGATTTGATTCATGATTCATGATTCATTTCATGATTCATGATTGAATTCATGATACATGATTCATGATTCGATTCATGATTCATGATTCAATTCATGATTCAATTCATGATTGATGATTCAATTCATGATTCGTGATTCAATTCATGTTTCATGATTGAATTCATGATTGAATTCATGATTCATGATTGAATTCATGATTCATGATTCATGATTCAATTCATAATTCATGATTCAATTCATGATTCATGATTCATGATTCAAATCATGATTCATGATTCAAATCATAATTCATGATTCATGATTCAATTCATGATTCATGATTCATGATTCAATTCATGATTCATTATTCGATTCATGATTCACGATTCATGATTTTATTCATGATTTCTGATTCATGAATCATAATTCATGATTCATGATTCAATTCATGATTCAATTCATAATTTATGATTCAATTCATTATTCATGATTCATGATTCAATTCATGATTCATGATTCACGATTCAATTCATAATTCATGATTCATTATTCGATTCATGATTCTTGATTTTATTCATGATTCTTGATTCCTGATTCATGATTCATGATTCATGATTCAATTCATGATTCAATATATGATTCAATTAATGATTCATGATTCAAATCATGATTCATGATTCAATTCATGATTCATGATTCAATTCATGATTCATGATTGAATTCATGAATCATGATTGAATTCATGATTGAATTCATGAATCATGATTGAATTCATGATTCATGATTCATGATTTGATTCATGATTTATGATTCATGATTTGTTTCATGATTCAATTCATGAATCAAAATTTGATTCATGATTCATGATTCATTTCATGATTCATGATTGAATTCATGATTCATGATTCATGATTCGATTCATGATTGATGATTCAATTCATAATTCAATTCATGATTGATGATTCAATTCATGATTCGTGATTCAATTCATGTTTCATGATTGAATTCATGATTGAATTCATGATTCATGATTGAATTCATGATTCAATTCATAATTCATGATTCAATTCATGATTCATGATTCATGATTCAATTCATGATTCATGATTCAAATCATAATTCATGATTCATGATTCAATTCATGATTCATGATTCATGATTCAATTCATGATTCATTATTCGATTCATGATTCACGATTCATGATTTTATTCATGATTTCTGATTCCTGATTCATGATTCATGATTCAAATCATAATTCATGATTCATTATTCGATTCATGATTCTTGATTTTATTCATGATTCTTGATTCCTGATTCATGATTCATGATTCAATTCATGATTCATGATTCAATTCATGATTCATGATTCAATTCATGATTCATGATTGAATTCATGAATCATGATTGAATTCATGATTGAATTCATGAATCATGATTGAATTCATGATTCATGATTCAATTCATGATTCAATTCATGATTCAATTCATGATTCATGATTCAATTCATGATTAAAGATTCATGATTCAATTCATGATTCATGATTCAATATTTGATTCAATTCATGATTCATGATTCAAATCATGATTCATGATTCAATTCCTGATTCATGATTCATGATTCAATTCATGATTTATTTCATGATTCATGATTCATGATTCATTTCATGATTCATGATTCAATTCATGATTCATGATTCAATTCATGATTCATGATTCATGATTCAATTCATGATTTAATTCATAATTCATGATTCAATTCATGATTCATGATTCATGATTCATGATTCAATTCCTGATTCATGATTCAATTCCTGATTCATGATTCATGATTCAATTCATGATTTATTTCATGATTCATGATTCATGATTCATTTCATGATTCATGATTCAATTCATGATTCATGATTCAATTCATGATTCGTGATTCATGATTCAATTCATGATTTAATTCATGATTCATGATTCAATTCATGATTCATAATTCATGCATGATTCAATTCATGATACATGATTCAATTCATGATACATGATTAAATTCATGATTCATAATTCATGATTTAATTCATGATTCATGATTCAATTCATGAATCATTTCATGATTCATGATTCAATTCCTGATTTATGATTCGATTCAAGATTCATGATTCATGAATCATTATTCGATTCATGATTCATGAATCATTATTCGATTCATGATTCTTGGATCATGAATCATGATTCATGATTTATGAATCATGATTCATGATTCGATTCATGATTCATGGTTCATGAATCATGATTTGATTCATGATTCATGATTCATGATTCAATTCATGATTCATGATTCATGAATCAATGAATCAAGATTTGATTCATGATTCCTGATTCATGATTCATTTCATGATTCATGATTCAATTCATGATTCATGATTCAATTCATGATTCAATTCATGATTCAATTCATGATTCATGATTCAATAAATGATTCAATTCATGATTCATGATTAAATTCATGATTCATGATTCAATTCATGTTTCATGATTCAATTCATGATTCATGATTCTATTCATAATTCATGATTCAATTCATGATTCATGATTCATGATTGAAATCATAATTCCTGATTCTTTATTCAATTCATGATTCATGATTCATGATTCAATTCATGATTCATGATTCATTATTCGATTCATGATTCACGATTCATGATTTTATTCATGATTGCTGATTCATGATTCATGATTCATGATTCAATTCATGATTCAATTCATAATTCATGATTCAATTCATTATTCATGATTCATGATTCAATTCATGATTCATGATTCAATTCATGATTCATGATTCATGATTTAATTCATGATTCACGATTCATGATTTTATTCATGATTGCTGATTCATGATTCATGATTCATGATTCAATTCATGATTCAATTCATAATTCATGATTCAATTCATGATTCATGATTCATGATTCATTTCATGATTCATGATTCAATTCATGATTCATGATTCATGATTCAATTCATGATTCATGATTCAATTCATGATTCATGATTCATGCATGATTCAATTCATGATACATGATTCAATTCATGCATGATTCAATTCATGATACATGATTCAATTCATGACTCGTGATTTATAATTCATGATTTAATTCATGATTCATGATTCAATTCATGAATCATTTCATGATTCATGATTCAATTCCTGATTTATGATTCGATTCAAGATTCATGATTCATGAATCATTATTCGTTTCATGATTCATGAACCATTATTCGATTCATGATTCTTGGATCATGAATCATGATTCGATTCATGATTCATGATTCATGATTCAATTCATGATTCATGATTCATGAATTAATGAATCAAAATTTGATTCATGATTCATGATTCATTTCATGATTCATGATTCAATTCATGATTCATGATTCAATTCATGATTCAATTCATGATTCAATTCATGATTCATGATTCAATTCATGATTCAATTCATGATTCATGATTCAATTCATGATTCATGATTCAATTCATGTTTCATGATTCAATTCATGATTCAATTCATGATTCATGATTCAATTCATGATTCATGATTCTTGATTCTATTCATAATTCATGATTCAATTCATGATTCATGATTGAAATCATAATTCATGATTCTTTATTCAATTCATGATTCATGATTCAATTCATGATTCATGATTCATTATTCGATTCATGATTCACGATTCATGATTTTATTCATGATTGCTGATTCATGATTCATGATTCAATTCATGATTCAATTCATAATTCATGATTCAATTCATTATTCATGATTCATGATTCAATTCATGATTCATAATTTTAATTCATGATACATGATTCAATTCATGATTTATGATTCAATATATGATTCAATTCATGATTCATGATTCAAATCATGATTCATGAATCATGATTCAATTCATGATTCATGCTTCATGATTCACTTCATGATTCACGATTCAATTCATAATTCAATTCATGATTCGTGATTCGATTCATGATTCATGAATCATGATTTAATTCATGATTAATGATTCATTTCATGATTCATGATTCAATTCATGATTCATGATTCAATTCATGATTCAATTCATGATTCATGATTCAATTCATTATTCACTTCATGATTCAATTCATGATTCATGATTTAAATCATGATTCATGATTCAATTCATGATTCGATTCATGATTCATGGTTCATGATTCAATTCATGATTCATGATTCAATTCATGATTCAATATATGATTCAATTCATGATTCATGATTTAAATCATGATTCATGATTCAATTCATGATTCGATTCATGATTCATGGTTCATGAATCATGATTCATGATTCGATTCATTATTCATTATTCATGATTCAATTCATAATTCATGATTCAAATCATAATTCATGATTCATGATTCAATTCATGATTCATGATTCATGATTCAATTCATAATTCATGATTCATTATTCGATTCATGATTCTTGATTTCATTCATGATTCTTGATTCCTGATTCCTGATTCATGATTCATGATTCATGATTCAATTCATGATTCAATATATGATTCAATTAATGATTCATGATTCAAATCATGATTCATGATTCAATTCATGATTCATGATTCAATTCATGATTCATGATTCAATTCATGAATCATGATTCAATTCATGATTGAATTCATGAATCATGATTGAATTCATGATTCATTATTCAATTCATGATTCAATTCATGATTCAATTCATGATTCATGATTCAATTCATGATTAAAGATTCATGATTCAATTCATGATTCATGATTCAATATTTGATTCAATTCATGATTCATGATTCAAATCATGATTCATGATTCATGATTCATGATTCATGATTCAATTCATGATTCATGATTCATGATTCAATTCATGATTCATGATTCATGATTTAATTCCTGATTCAATTCATGATTCATGATTCATGATTCATTTCATGATTCATGATTCAATTCATGATTCATGATTCAATTCATGATTCATGATTCATGATTCAATTCATGATTTAATTCATGATTCATGATTCAATTCATGATTCATGATTCATGCATGATTCAATTCATGATACATGATTCAATTCATGATACATGATTCAATTCATGACTCATGATTCATAATTCATGATTTAATTCATGATTCATGATTCAATTCATGAATCATTTCATGATTTATGATTCAATTCCTGATTTATGATTCGATTCAAGATTCATGATTCATGAATCATTATTCGATTCATGATTCATGAATCATTATTCGATTCATGATTCTTGGATCAAGAATCATGATTCATGATTTATGAATCATGATTCATGATTCATGATTCGATTCATGATTCATGGTTCATGAATCATGATTTGATTCATGATTCATGATTCATGATTCAATTCATGATTCATGATTCATGAATCAATGAATCAAGATTTGATTCATGATTCATGATTCATGATTCATGATTCATTTCATGATTCATGATTCAATTCATGATTCATGATTCAATTCATGATTCAATTCATGATTCATGATTCAATTCATGATTCAATTCATGATTCATGATTAAATTCATGATTCATGATTCAATTCATGTTTCATGATTCAATTCATGATTCAATTCATGATTCATGATTCAATTCATGATTTATGATTCTTGATTCTATTCATAATTCATGATTCAATTCATGATTTATGATTCATGATTGAAATCATAATTCATGATTCTTTATTCAATTCATGATTCATGATTCAATTCATGATTCATGATTCATTATTCGATTCATGATTCACGATTCATGATTTTATTCATGATTGCTGATTCATGATTCATGATTCATGATTCAATTCATGATTCAATTCATAATTCATGATTCAATTCATTATTCATGATTCATGATTCAATTCATGATTCATGATTCAATTCATGATTCATGATTCATGATTTAATTCATGATTCACGATTCATGATTTTATTCATGATTGCTGATTCATGATTCATGATTCAATTCATGATTCAATTCATAATTCATGATTCAAATCATAATTCATGATTCATGATTCAATTCATGATTCATGATTCACGATTCAATTCATAATTCATGATTCATTATTCGATTCATGATTCTTGATTTTATTCATGATTCCTGATTCCTGATTCATGATTCATGATTCAATTCATGATTCAATATATGATTCAATTAATGATTCATGATTCAAATTATGATTCATGATTCAATTCATGATTCATGATTCAATTCATGATTCATGATTGAATTCATGAATCATGATTCAATTCATGATTCAATTCATGATTCAATTCATGATTCATGATTCAATTCATGATTAAAGATTCATGATTCAATTCATGATTCATGATTCAATATTTGATTCAATTCATGATTCATGATTCAAATCATGATTCATGATTCATGATTCATGATTCATGATTCAATTCCTGATTCATGATTCAATTCATGATTCATGATTCATGATTCAATTCATGATTTAATTCATGATTCATGATTCATGATTCATTTCATGATTCATGATTCAATTCATGATTCATGATTCAATTCATGATTCATGATTCATGATTCAATTCATGATTTAATTCATGATTCATGATTCAATTCATGATTCATGATTCATGCATGATTCAATTCATGATACATGATTCAATTCATGATACATGATTCAATTCATGACTCATGATTCATAATTTATGATTTAATTCATGATTCATGATTCAATTCATGAATCATTTCATGATTCATGATTCAATTCCTGATTTATTATTCGATTCAAGATTCATGATTCATGAATCATTATTCGATTCATGATTCATGAATCATTATTCGATTCATGATTCTTGGATCATGAATCATGATTCATGATTTATGAATCATGATTCATGATTCATGATTCGATTCATGATTCATGGTTCCTGAATCATGATTTGATTCATGATTCATGATTCATGATTCAATTCATGATTCATGAATCAATGAATCAAGATTTGATTCATGATTCATGATTAATGATTCAATTCATGATTCATGATTAAATTCATGATTCATGATTCAATTCATGATTCAATTCATGATTCAATTCATGATTCATGATTCAATAAATGATTCAATTCATGATTCATGATTAAATTCATGATTCATGATTCAATTCATGTTTCATGATTCAATTCATGATTCATGATTCTATTCATAATTCATGATTCAATTCATGATTCATGATTCATGATTGAAATCATAATTCCTGATTCTTTATTCAATTCATGATTCATGATTCATGATTCAATTCATGATTCATTATTCGATTCATGATTCACGATTCATGATTTTATTCATGATTGCTGATTCATGATTCATGATTCATGATGCAATTCATGAATTAATTCATAATTCATGATTCAATTCATTATTCATGATTCATGATTCAATTCATGATTCATGATTCATGATTCAATTCATGATTCATGATTCATGATTTAATTCATGATTCACGATTCATGATTTTATTCATGATTGCTGATTCATGATTCATGATTCATGATTCAATTCATGATTCAATTCATAATTCATGATTCAATTCATGATTCATGATTCATGATTCATTTCATGATTCATGATTCAATTCATGATTCATGATTCATGATTCAATTCATGATTCAATTCATGATTCATGATTCAATTCATGATTCATGATTCATGCATGATTCAATTCATGATACATGATTCAATTCATGCATGATTCAATTCATGATACATGATTCAATTCATGACTCATGATTCATAATTCATGATTTAATTCATGATTCATGATTCAATTCATGAATCATTTCATGATTCATGATTCAATTCCTGATTTATGATTCGATTCAAGATTCATGATTCATGAATCATTATTCGTTTCATGATTCATGAATCATTATTCGATTCATGATTCTTGGATCATGAATCATGATTCATGATTCAATTCATGATTCATGATTCAATTCATGATTCATGATTCAATTCATGAATCATGATTCAATTCATGATTGAATTCATGAATCATGATTGAATTCATGATTCATTATTCAATTCATGATTCAATTCATGATTCAATTCATGATTCATGATTCAATTCATGATTAAAGATTCATGATTCAATTCATGATTCATGATTCAATATTTGATTCAATTCATGATTCATGATTCAAATCATGATTCATGATTCATGATTCATGATTCATGATTCATGATTCAATTCCTGATTCATGATTCAATTCATGATTCATGATTCATGATTCAATTCATGATTCATGATTCATGATTTAATTCCTGATTCAATTCATGATTCATGATTCATGATTCATTTCATGATTCATGATTCAATTCATGATTCATGATTCAATTCATGATTCATGATTCATGATTCAATTCATGATTTAATTCATGATTCATGATTCAATTCATGATTCATGATTCATGCATGATTCAATTCATGATACATGATTCAATTCATGATACATGATTCAATTCATGACTCATGATTCATAATTCATGATTTAATTCATGATTCATGATTCAATTCATGAATCATTTCATGATTTATGATTCAATTCCTGATTTATGATTCGATTCAAGATTCATGATTCATGAATCATTATTCGATTCATGATTCATGAATCATTATTCGATTCATGATTCTTGGATCAAGAATCATGATTCATGATTTATGAATCATGATTCATGATTCATGATTCGATTCATGATTCATGGTTCATGAATCATGATTTGATTCATGATTCATGATTCATGATTCAATTCATGATTCATGATTCATGAATCAATGAATCAAGATTTGATTCATGATTCATGATTCATGATTCATGATTCATTTCATGATTCATGATTCAATTCATGATTCATGATTCAATTCATGATTCAATTCATGATTCATGATTCAATTCATGATTCAATTCATGATTCATGATTAAATTCATGATTCATGATTCAATTCATGTTTCATGATTCAATTCATGATTCAATTCATGATTCATGATTCAATTCATGATTTATGATTCTTGATTCTATTCATAATTCATGATTCAATTCATGATTTATGATTCATGATTGAAATCATAATTCATGATTCTTTATTCAATTCATGATTCATGATTCAATTCATGATTCATGATTCATTATTCGATTCATGATTCACGATTCATGATTTTATTCATGATTGCTGATTCATGATTCATGATTCATGATTCAATTCATGATTCAATTCATAATTCATGATTCAATTCATTATTCATGATTCATGATTCAATTCATGATTCATGATTCAATTCATGATTCATGATTCATGATTTAATTCATGATTCACGATTCATGATTTTATTCATGATTGCTGATTCATGATTCATGATTCAATTCATGATTCAATTCATAATTCATGATTCAAATCATAATTCATGATTCATGATTCAATTCATGATTCATGATTCACGATTCAATTCATAATTCATGATTCATTATTCGATTCATGATTCTTTATTTTATTCATGATTCCTGATTCCTGATTCATGATTCATGATTCAATTCATGATTCAATATATGATTCAATTAATGATTCATGATTCAAATTATGATTCATGATTCAATTCATGATTCATGATTCAATTCATGATTCATGATTGAATTCATGAATCATGATTCAATTCATGATTCAATTCATGATTCAATTCATGATTCATGATTCAATTCATGATTAAAGATTCATGATTCAATTCATGAATCATGATTCAATTCATGATTCAATTCATGATTCATGATTCAAATCATGATTCATGATTCATGATTCATGATTCATGATTCAATTCCTGATTCATGATTCAATTCATGATTCATGATTCATGATTCAATTCATGATTTAATTCATGATTCATGATTCATGATTCATTTCATGATTCATGATTCAATTCATGATTCATGATTCAATTCATGATTCATGATTCATGATTCAATTCATGATTTAATTCATGATTCATGATTCAATTCATGATTCATGATTCATGCATGATTCAATTCATGATACATGATTCAATTCATGATACATGATTCAATTCATGACTCATGATTCATAATTTATGATTTAATTCATGATTCATGATTCAATTCATGAATCATTTCATGATTCATGATTCAATTCCTGATTTATGATTCGATTCAAGATTCATGATTCATGAATCATTATTCGATTCATGATTCATGAATCATTATTCGATTCATGATTCTTGGATCATGAATCATGATTCATGATTTATGAATCATGATTCATGATTCATGATTCGATTCATGATTCATGGTTCCTGAATCATGATTTGATTCATGATTCATGATTCATGATTCAATTCATGATTCATGATTCATGAATCAATGAATCAAGATTTGATTCATGATTCATGATTAATGATTCAATTCATGATTCATGATTAAATTCATGATTCATGATTCAATTCATGATTCAATTCATGATTCAATTCATGATTCATGATTCAATAAATGATTCAATTCATGATTCATGATTAAATTCATGATTCATGATTCAATTCATGTTTCATGATTCAATTCATGATTCATGATTCTATTCATAATTCATGATTCAATTCATGATTCATGATTCATGATTGAAATCATAATTCCTGATTCTTTATTCAATTCATGATTCATGATTCATGATTCAATTCATGATTCATGATTCATTATTCGATTCATGATTCACGATTCATGATTTTATTCATGATTGCTGATTCATGATTCATGATTCATGATGCAATTCATGAATTAATTCATAATTCATGATTCAATTCATTATTCATGATTCATGATTCAATTCATGATTCATGATTCATGATTCAATTCATGATTCATGATTCATGATTTAATTCATGATTCACGATTCATGATTTTATTCATGATTGCTGATTCATGATTCATGATTCATGATTCAATTCATGATTCAATTCATAATTCATGATTCAATTCATGATTCATGATTCATGATTCATTTCATGATTCATGATTCAATTCATGATTCATGATTCATGATTCAATTCATGATTCAATTCATGATTCATGATTCAATTCATGATTCATGATTCATGCATGATTCAATTCATGATACATGATTCAATTCATGCATGATTCAATTCATGATACATGATTCAATTCATGACTCATGATTCATAATTCATGATTTAATTCATGATTCATGATTCAATTCATGAATCATTTCATGATTCATGATTCAATTCCTGATTTATGATTCGATTCAAGATTCATGATTCATGAATCATTATTCGTTTCATGATTCATGAATCATTATTCGATTCATGATTCTTGGATCATGAATCATGATTCATGATTCGATTCATGATTCATGGTTCATGAATCATGATTCGATTCATGATTCATGATTCATGATTCAATTCATGATTCATGATTCATGAATCAATGAATCAAAATTTGATTCATGATTCATGATTCATGATTCATTCCATGATTCATGATTCAATTCATAATTCATGATTCAATTCATGATTCAATTCATGATTCAATTCATGATTCATGATTCAATTCATGATTCAATTCATGATTCATGATTAAATTCATGATTCATGATTCAATTCATGTTTCATGATTCAATTCATGATTCAATTCATGATTCATGATTCAATTCATGATTCATGATTCTTGATTCTATTCATAATTCATGATTCAATTCATGATTCATGATTCATGATTGAAATCATAATTCATGATTCTTTATTCAATTCATGATTCATGATTCAATTCATGATTCATGATTCATTATTCGATTCATGATTCACGATTCATGATTTTATTCATGATTGCTGATTCATGATTCATGATTCATGATTCAATTCATGATTCAATTCATAATTCATGATTCAATTCATTATTCATGATTCATGATTCAATTCATGATTCATGATTCAATTCATGATACATGATTCAATTCATGATTTATGATTCAATATATGATTCAATTCATGATTCATGATTCAAATCATGATTCATGAATCATGATTCAATTCATGATTCATGCTTCATGATTCACTTCATGATTCACGATTCAATTCATAATTCAATTCATGATTCGTGATTCGATTCATGATTCATGAATCATGATTTAATTCATGATTAATGATTCATTTCATGATTCATGATTCAATTCATGATTCATGATTCAATTCATGATTCAATTCATGATTCATGATTCAATTCATTATTCACTTCATGATTCAATTCATGATTCATGATTTAAATCATGATTCATGATTCAATTCATGATTCGATTCATGATTCATGGTTCATGAATCATGATTCGATTCATGAATCATGATTCATGATTCAATTCATGATTCATGATTCAATTCATGATTCAATATATGATTCAATTCATGATTCATGATTTAAATCATGATTCATGATTCAATTCATGATTCGATTCATGATTCATGGTTCATGAATCATGATTCATGATTCATGATTCGATTCATTATTCATTATTCATGATTCAATTCATAATTCATGATTCAAATCATAATTCATGATTCATGATTCAATTCATGATTCATGATTCATGATTCAATTCATAATTCATGATTCATTATTCGATTCATGATTCTTGATTTCATTCATGATTCTTGATTCCTGATTCATGATTCAATTCCTGATTCAATATATGATTCAATTAATGATTCATGATTCAAATCATGATTCATGATTCAATTCATGATTCATGATTCAATTCATGATTCATGATTCAATTCATGAATCATGATTCAATTTATGATTGAATTCATGAATCATGATTGAATTCATGATTCATGATTCAATTTATGATTCAATTCATGATTCATGATTCAATTCATGATTAAAGATTCATGATTCAATTCATGATTCATGATTCAATATTTGATTCAATTCATGATTCATGATTCAAATCATGATTCATGATTCATGATTCATGATTCAATTCCTGATTCATGATTCAATTCATGATTCATGATTCAATTCATGATTCATGATTCAATTCATGATTCATGATTCAATTCATGAATCATGATTCAATTTATGATTGAATTCATGAATCATGATTCAATTCATGATTCATGATTCAATTTATGATTCAATTCATGATTCAATTCATGATTCATGATTCAATTCATGATTAAAGATTCATGATTCAATTCATGATTCATGATTCAATATTTGATTCAATTCATGATTCATGATTCAAATCATGATTCATGATTCATGATTCATGATTCAATTCCTGATTCATGATTCAATTCATGATTCATGATTCATGATTCAATTCATGATTCATGATTCATGATTTAATTCCTGATTCAATTCATGATTCATGATTCATGATTCATTTCATGATTCATGATTCAATTCATGATTCATGATTCAATTCATGATTCATGATTCATGATTCAATTCATGATTTAATTCATGATTCATGATTCAATTCATGATTCATGATTCATGCATGATTCAATTCATGATACATGATTCAATTCATGATACATGATTCAATTCATGACTCATGATTCATAATTCATGATTTAATTCATGATTCATGAATCAATTCATGAATCATTTCATGATTCATGATTCAATTCCTGATTTATGATTCGATTCAAGATTCATGATTCATGAATCATTATTCGATTCATGATTCATGAATCATTATTCGATTCATGATTCTTGGATCAAGAATCATGATTCATGATTTATGAATCATGATTCATGATTCATGATTCGATTCATGATTCATGGTTCATGAATCATGATTTGATTCATGATTCATGATTCATGATTCAATTCATGATTCATGATTCATGAATCAATGAATCAAGATTTGATTCATGATTCATGATTCATGATTCATGATTCATTTCATGATTCATGATTCAATTCATGATTCAATTCATGATTCATGATTTAATTCATGATTCAATTCATGATTCATGATTAAATACATGATTCATGATTCAATTCATGTTTCATGATTCAATTCATGATTCAATTCATGATTCATTATTCAATTCATGATTCATGATTCTTGATTCTATTCATAATTCATGATTCAATTCATGATTTATGATTCATGATTGAAATCATAATTCATGATTCTTTATTCAATTCATGATTCATGATTCAATTCATGATTCATGATTCATTATTCGATTCATGATTCACGATTCATGATTTTATTCATGATTGCTGATTCATGATTCATAATTCATGATTCAATTCATGATTCAATTCATAATTCATGATTCAATTCATTATTCATGATTCATGATTCAATTCATGATTTATGATTCAATTCATGATTCATGATTCATGATTTAATTCATGATTCACGATTCATGATTTTATTCATGATTGCTGATTCATGATTCATGATTCATGATTCAATTCATGATTCAATTCATAATTTATGATTCAATTCATGATTCATGATTCATGATTCATTTCATGATTCATGATTCAATTCATGATTCATGATTCAATTCATGATTCATGATTCAATTCATGATTCAATTCATGATTCATGATTCAATTCATGATTCATGATTCATGCATGATTCAATTCATGATACATGATTCAATTCATGCATGATTCAATTCATGATACATGATTCAATTCATGACTCATGATTCATAATTCATGATTTAATTCATGATTCATGATTCAATTCATAATTCATTTCATGATTCATGATTCAATTCCTGATTTATGATTCGATTCAAGATTCATGATTCATGAATCATTATTCGTTTCATGATTCATGATTCATTATTCGATTCATGATTCTTGGATCATGAATCGTGATTCATGATTTATGAATCATGATTCATGATTCATGATTCGATTCATGATTCATGGTTCATGAATCATGATTCGATTCATGATTCATGATTCATGATTCAATTCATGATTCATGATTCATGAATCAATGAATCAAGATTTGATTCATGATTCATGATTCATGATTCATTATTCATTTCATGATTCATGATTCAATTCATGATTCATGATTCAATTCATGATTCAATTCATGATTCAATTCATGATTCATGATTCAATTCATGATTCAATTCATGATTCATGATTAAATTCATGATTCATGATTCAATTCATGTTTCATGATTCAATTCATGATTCAATTCATGATTCATGATTCAATTCATGATTCATGATTCTTGATTCTATTCATAATTCATGATTCAATTCATGATTCATGATTCATGATTGAAATCATAATTCATGATTCTTTATTCAATTCATGATTCATGATTCAATTCATGATTCATGATTTATTATTCGATTCATGATTCACGATTCATGATTTTATTCATGATTGCTGATTCATGATTCATGATTCATGATTCAATTCATGATTCAATTCATAATTCATGATTCAATTCATTATTGATGATTCATGATTCAATTCATGATTCATGATTCAATTCATGATACATGATTCAATTCATGATTTATGATTCAATATATGATTCAATTCATGATTCATGATTCAAATCATAATTCATGATTCATGATTTAATTCATGATTCATGCTTCATGATTCACTTCATGATTCACGATTCAATTCATAATTCAATTCATGATTCGTGATTCGATTCATGATTCATGAATCATGATTTAATTCATGATTAATGATTCATTTCATGATTCATGATTCAATTCATGATTCATGATTCAATTCATGATTCAATTCATGATTCATGATTCAATTCATTATTCACTTCATGATTCAATTCATGATTCAATTCATGATTCATGATTCATGATTCAATTCATGATTCAATATATGATTCAATTCATGATTCATGATTTAAATCATGATTCACGATTCAATTCATGATTCGATTCATGATTCATGGTTCATGAATCATGATTCAATTCATGATTCATGATTCATGATTCAATTCATGATTCATGATTCAATTCATGATTCAATATATGATTCAATTCATGATTCATGATTTAAATCATGATTCATGATTCAATTCATGATTCGATTCATGGTTCATGGTTCATGAATCATGATTCATGATTCATGATTCGATTCATAATTCATGGTTCATGAATCATGATTCGATTCATGATTCATGATTCATGATTCATGATTCAATTCATCATTCATGATTCATGAATCAATGAATCAAGATTTGATTCATGATTCATGATTCATGATTCATTTCATGACTCATGATTCAATTCATGATTCATGATTCAATTCATGATTCAATTCATGATTCAATTCATGATACATGATTCAATTCATGATTCATGATTCATGATTGAAATCATAATTCATGATTCTTTATTCAATTCATGATTCATGATTCATGATTCAATTCATGATTCATGATTAATGATTCATTATTCGATTCATGATTCACGATTCATGATTTTATTTATGATTGCTGATTCATGATTCATGATTCATGATTCAATTCATGATTCAATTCATGATTCACGATTCATGATTTTATTCATGATTGCTGATTCATGATTCATGATTAATGATTCAATTCATGATTCAATTCATAATTCATGATTTAATTCATTATTCATGATTCAATTCATAATTCATGATTCAATTTATGATTCATGATTCAATTCATGATACATGATTCAATTCATGATTCGATTCATGATTCATGGTTCATGAATCATGATTTATGATTCATGATTCGATTCATGATTCATGGTTCATGAATCATGATTCGATTCATGATTCATGATTCATGATTCAATTCATAATTCATGATTCAATTCATGATTCATGATTCAATTCATGATTCATGATTCAAATCATAATTCATGATTCTTTATTCAATTCATGATTCATGATTCATTATTCGATTCATGATTCACGATTCATGATTTTATTCATGATTCACGATTCATGATTCATGATTCATGATTCAATTCATGATTCAATTCATAATTCATGATTCAATTCATTATTCATGATTCATGATTCAATTCATGATTCATGATTCAATTCATGATTCATGATTCAATTCATGATACATGATTCAATTCATGATTTATGATTCAAATCATAATTCATGATTCATGATTCAAATCATGATTCATGATTCAAATCATAATTCATGATTCATGATTCAATTCATGATTCATGCTTCATGATTCACTTCATGATTCACGATTCAATTCATAATTCAATTCATGATTCGTGATTCGATTCATGATTCATGAATCATGATTTAATTCATGATTAATGATTCATTTCATGATTCATGATTCATGATTCAATTCATGATTCATGATTCAATTCATGATTCAATTCATGATTCATGATTCAATTCATTATTCACTTCATGATTCAATTCATGATTCATGATTCAATTCATGATTCATGATTCATGATTCAATTCATGATTCAATATATGATTCAATTCATGATTCATGATTTAAATCATGATTCATGATTCAATTCATGATTCGATTCATGGTTCATGAATCATGATTCATGATTCATGATTCGATTCATGATTCATGGTTCATGAATCATGATTCGATTCATGATTCATGATTCATGATTCAATTCATGATTCATGATTCAATTCATGATTCAATATATGATTCAATTCATGATTCATGATTCAATTCATGATTCATGATTCAATTCATGATTCAATTCATGATTCAATTCATGATTCATGATTCAATTCATGATTCAATTCATGATTCATGATTAAATTCATGATTCATGATTCAATTCATGTTTCATGATTCAATTCATGATTCAATTCATGATTCATGATTCAATTCATGATTCATGAATCATGATTTAATTCATGATTAATGATTCATTTTAATGATTCATGATTCATGATTCAATTCATGATTCATGATTCAATTCATGATTCAATTCATGATTCATGATTCAATTCATTATTCACTTCATGATTCAATTCATGATTCATGATTCAATTCATGATTCATGATTCATGATTCAATTGATGATTCAATATATGATTCAATTCATGATTCATGATTTAAATCATGATTCATGATTCAATTCATGATTCGATTCATGATTCATGGTTCATGAATCATGATTCATGATTCATGATTCGATTCATGATTCATGGTTCATGAATCATGTTTCGATTCATGATTCATGATTCATGATTCAATTCATGATTCATGATTCATGAATCAATGAATCAAGATTTGATTCATGATTCATGATTCATGATTCATTTTATGATTCATGATTCAATTCATGATTCATGATTCAATTCATGATTCAATTAATGATTCAATTCATGATTCATGATTCAATTCATGATTCAATTCATGATTCATGATTCAATTCATGATTCATGATTCAATTCATGTTTCATGATTCAATTCATGATTCAATTCATGATTCATGATTCAATTCATGATTCATGATTCTTGATTCAATTCATAATTCATGATTCAATTCATGATTCATGATTCATGATTGAAATCATAATTCATGATTCTTTATTCAATTCATGATTCATGATTCATGATTCAATTCATGATTCATGATTCATTATTCGATTCATGATTCACGATTCATGATTTTATTCATGATTGCTGATTCATGATTCATGATTCATGATTCAATTCATGATTCAATTCATAATTCATGATTCAATTCATTATTCATGATTCAATTCATAATTCATGATTCAATTCATGATTCATGATTCAATCCATGATACATGATTCAATTCATGATTTATGATTCAATATATGATTCAATTCATGATTCATGATTTAAATCTTAATTCATGATTCATGATTCAATTCATGATTCATGCTTCATGATTCACTTCATGATTCACGATTCAATTCATAATTCAATTCATGATTCATGATTCGATTCATGATTCATGAATCATGATTTAATTCATGATTAATGATTCTTTTAATGATTCATGATTCATGATTCAATTCATGATTCATGATTCAATTCATGATTCATGAAGCAATTCATTATTCACTTCATGATTCAATTCATGATTCATGATTCATGATTCAATTCATGATTCAATATATGAGTCAATTCAAGATTCATGATTTAAATCATGATTCATGATTCGATTCATGATTCAATTCCTGATTCATGATTCAATTCCTGATTCATGATTCAATTCATGAATCATGATTCAATTCATGATTGAATTCATGAATCATGATTGAATTCATGATTCATGATTCAATTCATGATTCAATTCATGATTCATGATTCAATTCATGATTCATGATTCAATTAATGATTAATATTTCTTGATTCAATTCATGATTCATGATTCAATATTTGATTCAATTCATGAATCATGATTCAAATCATGATTCATGATTCATGATTCATGATTCAATTCATGATTCATGATTAATCATTCATGATTCATAAATCATGATTCGATTCATGATTCATGAATAATGATTCGATTCATGATTTTATGATTCATAAATCATGGTTTGATTCATGATTCATGATTCATGAATCATGATTCAATTCATGATTCATGATTTGATTCATGATTTATGATTCATGATTTGTTTCATGATTCAATTCATGATTCAATTCATGAATCAAGATTTGATTCATGATTCATGATTCATTTCATGATTCATGATTGAATTCATGATTCATGATTCATGATTCGATTCATGATTCATGATTCAATTCATGATTCAATTCATGATTAATGATTCAATTCATGATTCGTGATTCAATTCATGTTTCATGATTCAATTCATGATTGAATTCATGATTCATGATTGAATTCATGATTCATGATTCATGATTCAATTCATAATTCATGATTCAATTCATGATTCATGATTCATGATTCAATACATGATTCATGATTCAAATCATAATTCATGATTCATGATTCAATTCATGATTCATGATTCAATTCATGATTCATGATTCATGATTCAATTCATGATTCATGATTCATTATTCGATTCATGATTCACGATTCATGATTTTATTCATGATTTCTGATTCATGAATCATAATTCATGATTCATGATTCAATTCATGATTCAATTCATAATTTATGATTCAATTCATTATTCATGATTCATGATTCAATTCATGACTCATAATTCATGATTCAATTCATAATTAATGATTCAATTCATAATTCAATTCATAATTCATGATTCAATTCATTATTCATTATTCATGATTCAATTCATAATTCATGATTCAAATCATAATTCATGATTCATGATTTAAATCATGATTCATGATTCGATTCATGATTCAATTCCTGATTCATGATTGAATTCCTGATTCATGATTCAATTCATGAATCATGATTCAATTCATGATTGAATTCATGAATCATGATTGAATTCATGATTCATGATTCAATTCATGATTCAATTCATGATTCATGTTTCAATTCATGATTAATATTCCATGATTCAATTCATGATTCATGATTCAATATTTGATTCAATTAATGATTCATGATTCAAATCATGATTCATGATTCATGATTCAATTCATGATTCATGATTAATCATTCATGATTCATAAATCATGATTCGATTCATGATTCATGAATCATGATTCGATTCATGATTTTATGATTCATAAATCATGGTTTGATTCATGATTCATGATTCATGAATCATGATTCAATTCATGATTCATGATTTGATTCATGATTTATGATTCATGATTTGTTTCATGATTCAATTCATGATTCAATTCATGATTCATGCTTCATGATTCACTTCATGATTCACGATTCAATTCATAATTCAATTCATGATTCATGATTCGATTCATGATTCATGATTCATGATTCAATTCATGATTCATGCTTCATGATTCACTTCATGATTCACGATTCAATTCATAATTCAATTCATGAATCATGATTCGATTCATGATTCATGAATCATGATTTAATTCACGATTAATGATTCATTTTAATGATTCATGATTCATGATTCAATTCATGATTCATGATTCAATTCATGATTCAATTCATGATTCATGATTCAATTCATTATTCACTTCATGATTCAATTCATGATTCATGATTCAATTCATGATTCATGATTCATGATTCAATTCATGATTCAATATATGATTCAATTCATGATTCATGATTTAAATAATGATTCATGATTCAATTCATGATTCGATTCATGATTCATGGTTCATGAATCATGATTCATGATTCATGATTCGATTCATGATTCATGGTTCATGAATCATGTTTCGATTCATGATTCATGATTCATGATTCAATTCATGATTCATGATTCATGAATCAATGAATCAAGATTTGATTCATGTATCATGATTCATGATTCATTTTATGATTCATGATTCAATTCATGATTCATGATTCAATTCATGATTCAATTCATGATTCAATTCATGATTCATGATTCAATTCATGATTCAATTCATGATTCATGATTCAATTCATGATTCATGATTCAATTCATGTTTCATGATTCAATTCATGATTCAATTCATGATTCATGATTCAATTCATGATTCATGATTCTTGATTCAATTCATAATTCATGATTCAATTCATGATTCATGATTCATGATTGAAATCATAATTCATGATTCTTTATTCAATTCATGATTCATGATTCAATTCATGATTCATGATTCATTATTCGATTCATGATTCACGATTCATGATTTTATTCATGATTGCTGATTCATGATTCATGATTCATGATTCAATTCATGATTCAATTCATAATTCATGATTCAATTCATTATTCATGATTCATGATTCAATTCATAATTCATGATTCAATTCATGATTCATGATTCAATCCATGATACATGATTCAATTCATGATTTATGATTCAATATATGATTCAATTCATGATTCATGATTCAAATCTTAATTCATGATTCATGATTCAATTCATGATTCATGCTTCATGATTCACTTCATGATTCACGATTCAATTCATAATTCAATTCATGATTCATGATTCGATTCATGATTCATGAATCATGATTTAATTCATGATTAATGATTATTTTAATGATTCATGATTCATGATTCAATTCATGATTCATGATTCAATTCATGATTCAATTCATGATTCATAAAGCAATTCATTATTCACTTCATGATTCAATTCATGATTAATGATTCAATTCATGATTCATGATTCATGATTCAATTCATTATTCAATATATGATTCAATTCATGATTAATGATTTAAATCATGATTCATGATTCGATTCATGATTCAATTCCTGATTCATGATTCAATTCCTGATTCATGATTCAATTCATGAATCATGATTGAATTCATGATTGAATTCATGAATCATGATTGAATTCATGATTCATGATTCAATTCATGATTCAATTCATGATTCATGATTCAATTCATGATTAATATTTCATGATTCAATTCATGAATAATATTTCATGATTCAATTCATGATTCATGATTCAATATTTGATTCAATTCATGATTCATGATTCAAATCATAATTCATGATTCATGATTAATCATTCATGATTCATAAATCATGATTCGATTCATGATTCATGAATCATGATTCGATTCATGATTTTATGATTCATAAATCATGGTTTGATTCATGATTCATGATTCATGAATCATGATTCAATTCATGATTCATGATTCATGATTTGATTCATGATTTATGATTCATGATTTGTTTCATGATTCAATTCATGATTCAATTCATGAATCAAGATTTGATTCATGATTCATGATTCATTTCATGATTCATGATTCATGATTCGATTCATGATTCATGTTTCAATTCATGATTCAATTCATGATTGATGATTCAATTCATGATTCGTGATTCAATTCATGTTTCATGATTCAATTCATGAGTGAATTCATGATTCATAATTGAATTCATGATTCATGATTCATGATTCAATTCATAATTCATGATTCAATTCATGATTCATGATTCAATTCATGATTCATGATTCAAATCATAATTCATGATTCATGATTCAATTCATGATTCATGATTTATGATTCAATTCATGATTCATGATTCATGATTCAATTAATGATTCATGATTCAAATCATAATTCATGATTCATGATTCAATTCATGATTCATGATTCATGATTCAATTCATGATTCAATTCATAATTTATGATTCAATTCATTATTCATGATTCATGATTCAATTCATGACTCATAATTCATGATTCAATTCATAATTAATGATTCAATTCATAATTCAATTCATAATTCATGATTCAATTCATTATTCATTATTCATGATTCAATTCATAATTCATGATCCAAATCATAATTCATGATTCATGATTTAAATCATGATTCATGATTCGATTCATGATTCAATTCCTGATTCATGATTCAATTCCTGATTCATGATTCAATTCATGAATCATGATTCAATTCATGATTGAATTCATGAATCATGATTGAATTCATGATTCATGATTAATATTTCATGATTCAATTCATGATTCATGATTCAATTCATGATTAATATTTCATGATTCAATTCATGATTCATGATTCAATATTTGATTCAATTCATGATTCATGATTCAAATCATGATTCATGATTCAAATCATGATTCATGATTCAAATCATGATTCATGATTCATGATTCAATTCATGATTCATGATTAATCATTCATGATTCATAAATCATGATTCGATTCATGATTTTATGATTCCTAAATCATGGTTTGATTCATGATTCATGATTCATGAATCATGATTCAATTCATGATTCATGATTCATGATTTGATTCATGATTTATGATTCATGATTTGTTTCATGATTCAATTCATGATTCAATTCATGAATCAAGATTTGATTCATGATTCATGATTCATTTCATGATTCATGATTGAATTCATGATTCATGATTCATGATTCGATTCATGATTCATGATTCGATTCATGATTCAATTCATGATTCAATTCATGATTGATGATTCAATTCATGATTCGTGATTCAATTCATGTTTCATGATTCAATTCATGATTGAATTCATGATTCATGATTGAATTCATGATTCATGATTCAATTCATAATTCATGATTCAATTCATGATTCATGATTCATGATTCAATTCATGATTCATGATTCAAATCATGAATTCATGATTTATGATTCAATTCATGATTCATGATTCATGATTCAATTCATGATTCATTATTCGATTCATGATTCACGATTCATGATTTTATTCATGATTTCTGATTCATGAATCATAATTCATGATTCATGATTCAATTCATGATTCAATTCATAATTTATGATTCAATTCATTATTCATGATTCATGATTCAATTCATTACTCATAATTCATGATTCAATTCATAATTAATGATTCAATTCATAATTCAATTCATAATTCATGATTCAATTCATTATTCATTATTCATGATTCAATTCATAATTCATGATTCAAATCATAATTCATGATTCATGATTCAATTCATGATTCATGATTCATGATTCAATTCATAATTCATGATTCATTATTCGATTCATGATTCTTGATTTTATTCATGATTCTTGATTCCTGATTCATGATTCATGATTCATGATTCAATTCATGATTCAATATATGATTCAATTAATGATTCATGATTCAAATCATGATTCATGATTCAATTCATGATTCATGATTCAATTCATGATTCATGATTGAATTCATGAATCATGATTCAATTCATGATTGAATTCATGAATCATGATTGAATTCATGATTCATGATTCAATTCATGATTCAATTCATGATTCAATTCATGATTCATGATTCAATTCATGATTAAAGATTCATGATTCAATTCATGATTCATGATTCAATATTTGATTCAATTCCTGATTCATGATTCAATTCATGATTCATGATTCATGATTCATGATTCATGATTTAATTCCTGATTCAATTCATGATTCATGATTCATGATTCATTTCATGATTCATGATTCAATTCATGATTCATGATTCAGTTCATGATTCATGATTCATGATTCAATTCATGATTTAATTCATGATTCATGATTCAATTCATGATTCATGATTCATGCATGATTCAATTCATGATACATGATTCAATTCATGCATGACTCAATTCATGATACATGATTCAATTCATGACTCATGATTCATAATTCATGATTTAATTCATGATTCATGATTCAATTCATGAATCATTTCATGATTCATGATTCAATTCCTGATTTATGATTCGATTCAAGATTCATGATTCATGAATCATTATTCGATTCATGATTCATGAATCATTATTCGATTCATGATTCTTGGATCATGAATCATGATTCATGATTTATGAATCATGATTTATGATTCATGATTCGATTCATGATTCATGGTTCATGAATCATGATTCGATTCATGATTCATGATTCATGATTCAATTCATGATTCATGATTCATGAATCAATGAATCAAGATTTGATTCATGATTAATGATTCATGATTCATTTCATGATTCATGATTCAATTCATGATTCATGATTCAATTCATGATTCAATTCATGATTCAATTCATGATTCATGAATCATGATTTAATTCATGATTAATGATTCATTTCATGATTCATGATTCATGATTCAATTCATGATTCATGATTCAATTCATGATTCAATTCATGATTCATGATTCAATTCATTATTCACTTCATGATTCAATTCATGATTCATGATTCAATTCATGATTCATGATTCATGATTCAATTCATGATTCAATATATGATTCAATTCATGATTCATGATTTAAATCATGATTCATGATTCAATTCATGATTCGATTCATGATTCATGGTTCATGAATCATGATTCATGATTCATGATTCGATTCATGATTCATGGTTCATGAATCATGATTCGATTCATGATTCATGATTCATGATTCAATTCATGATTCATGATTCAATTCATGATTCAATATATGATTCAATTCATGATTCATGATTCAATTCATGATTCATGATTCAATTCATGATTCAATTCATGATTCAATTCATGATTCATGATTCAATTCATGATTCAATTCATGATTCATGATTAAATTCATGATTCATGATTCAATTCATGTTTCATGATTCAATTCATGATTCAATTCATGATTCATGATTCAATTCATGATTCATGAATCATGATTTAATTCATGATTAATGATTCATTTTAATGATTCATGATTCATGATTCAATTCATGATTCATGATTCAATTCATGATTCAATTCATGATTCATGATTCAATTCATTATTCACTTCATGATTCAATTCATGATTAATGATTCAATTCATGATTCATGATTCATGATTCAATTCATGATTCAATATATGATTCAATTCATGATTCATGATTTAAATCATGATTCATGATTCAATTCATGATTCGATTCATGATTCATGGTTCATGAATCATGATTCATGATTCATGATTCGATTCATGATTCATGGTTCATGAATCATGTTTCGATTCATGATTCATGATTCATGATTCAATTCATGATTCATGATTCATGAATCAATGAATCAAGATTTGATTCATGATTCATGATTCATGATTCATTTTATGATTCATGATTCAATTCATGATTCATGATTCAATTCATGATTCAATTAATGATTCAATTCATGATTCATGATTCAATTCATGATTCAATTCATGATTCATGATTCAATTCATGATTCATGATTCAATTCATGTTTCATGATTCAATTCATGATTCAATTCATGATTCATGATTCAATTCATGATTCATGATTCTTGATTCAATTCATAATTCATGATTCAATTCATGATTCATGATTCATGATTGAAATCATAATTCATGATTCTTTATTCAATTCATGATTCATGATTCATGATTCAATTCATGATTCATGATTCATTATTCGATTCATGATTCACGATTCATGATTTTATTCATGATTGCTGATTCATGATTCATGATTCATGATTCAATTCATGATTCAATTCATAATTCATGATTCAATTCATTATTCATGATTCAATTCATAATTCATGATTCAATTCATGATTCATGATTCAATCCATGATACATGATTCAATTCATGATTTATGATTCAATATATGATTCAATTCATGATTCATGATTTAAATCTTAATTCATGATTCATGATTCAATTCATGATTCATGCTTCATGATTCACTTCATGATTCACGATTCAATTCATAATTCAATTCATGATTCATGATTCGATTCATGATTCATGAATCATGATTTAATTCATGATTAATGATTCTTTTAATGATTCATGATTCATGATTCAATTCATGATTCATGAAGCAATTCATTATTCACTTCATGATTCAATTCATGATTCATGATTCATGATTCAATTCATGATTCAATATATGAGTCAATTCAAGATTCATGATTTAAATCATGATTCATGATTCGATTCATGATTCAATTCCTGATTCATGATTCAATTCCTGATTCATGATTCAATTCATGAATCATGATTCAATTCATGATTGAATTCATGAATCATGATTGAATTCATGATTCATGATTCAATTCATGATTCAATTCATGATTCATGATTCAATTCATGATTCATGATTCAATTAATGATTAATATTTCTTGATTCAATTCATGATTCATGATTCAATATTTGATTCAATTCATGAATCATGATTCAAATCATGATTCATGATTCATGATTCATGATTCAATTCATGATTCATGATTAATCATTCATGATTCATAAATCATGATTCGATTCATGATTCATGAATAATGATTCGATTCATGATTTTATGATTCATAAATCATGGTTTGATTCATGATTCATGATTCATGAATCATGATTCAATTCATGATTCATGATTTGATTCATGATTTATGATTCATGATTTGTTTCATGATTCAATTCATGATTCAATTCATGAATCAAGATTTGATTCATGATTCATGATTCATTTCATGATTCATGATTGAATTCATGATTCATGATTCATGATTCGATTCATGATTCATGATTCAATTCATGATTCAATTCATGATTAATGATTCAATTCATGATTCGTGATTCAATTCATGTTTCATGATTCAATTCATGATTGAATTCATGATTCATGATTGAATTCATGATTCATGATTCATGATTCAATTCATAATTCATGATTCAATTCATGATTCATGATTCATGATTCAATTCATGATTCATGATTCAAATCATAATTCATGATTCATGATTCAATTCATGATTCATGATTCAATTCATGATTCATGATTCATGATTCAATTCATGATTCATGATTCATTATTCGATTCATGATTCACGATTCATGATTTTATTCATGATTTCTGATTCATGAATCATAATTCATGATTCATGATTCAATTCATGATTCAATTCATAATTTATGATTCAATTCATTATTCATGATTCATGATTCAATTCATGACTCATAATTCATGATTCAATTCATAATTAATGATTCAATTCATAATTCAATTCATAATTCATGATTCAATTCATTATTCATTATTCATGATTCAATTCATAATTCATGATTCAAATCATAATTCATGATTCATGATTTAAATCATGATTCATGATTCGATTCATGATTCAATTCCTGATTTATGATTCAATTCCTGATTCATGATTCAATTCATGAATCATGATTCAATTCATGATTGAATTCATGAATCATGATTGAATTCATGATTCATGATTCAATTCATGATTCAATTCATGATTCATGTTTCAATTCATGATTAATATTTCATGATTCAATTCATGATTCATGATTCAATATTTGATTCAATTAATGATTCATGATTCAAATCATGATTCATGATTCATGATTCAATTCATGATTCATGATTAATCATTCATGATTCATAAATCATGATTCGATTCATGATTCATGAATCATGATTCGATTCATGATTTTATGATTCATAAATCATGGTTTGATTCATGATTCATGATTCATGAATCATGATTCAATTCATGATTCATGATTTGATTCATAATTTATGATTCATGATTTGTTTCATGATTCAATTCATGATTCAATTCATGATTCATGCTTCATGATTCACTTCATGATTCACGATTCAATTCATAATTCAATTCATGATTCATGATTCGATTCATGATTCATGATTCATGATTCAATTCATGATTCATGCTTCATGATTCACTTCATGATTCACGATTCAATTCATAATTCAATTCATGAATCATGATTCGATTCATGATTCATGAATCATGATTTAATTCACGATTAATGATTCATTTTAATGATTCATGATTCATGATTCAATTCATGATTCATGATTCAATTCATGATTCAATTCATGATTCATGATTCAATTCATTATTCACTTCATGATTCAATTCATGATTCATGATTCAATTCATGATTCATGATTCATGATTCAATTCATGATTCAATATATGATTCAATTCATGATTCATGATTTAAATAATGATTCATGATTCAATTCATGATTCGATTCATGATTCATGGTTCATGAATCATGATTCATGATTCATGATTCGATTCATGATTCATGGTTCATGAATCATGTTTCGATTCATGATTCATGATTCATGATTCAATTCATGATTCATGATTCATGAATCAATGAATCAAGATTTGATTCATGTATCATGATTCATGATTCATTTTATGATTCATGATTCAATTCATGATTCATGATTCAATTCATGATTCAATTCATGATTCAATTCATGATTCATGATTCAATTCATGATTCAATTCATGATTCATGATTCAATTCATGATTCATGATTCAATTCATGTTTCATGATTCAATTCATGATTCAATTCATGATTCATGATTCAATTCATGATTCATGATTCTTGATTCAATTCATAATTCATGATTCAATTCATGATTCATGATTCATGATTGAAATCATAATTCATGATTATTTATTCAATTCATGATTCATGATTCAATTCATGATTCATGATTCATTATTCGATTCATGATTCACGATTCATGATTTTATTCATGATTGCTGATTCATGATTCATGATTCATGATTCAATTCATGATTCAATTCATAATTCATGATTCAATTCATTATTCATGATTCATGATTCAATTCATAATTCATGATTCAATTCATGATTCATGATTCAATCCATGATACATGATTCAATTCATGATTTATGATTCAATATATGATTCAATTCATGATTCATGATTCAAATCTTAATTCATGATTCATGATTCAATTCATGATTCATGCTTCATGATTCACTTCATGATTCACGATTCAATTCATAATTCAATTCATGATTCATGATTCGATTCATGATTCATGAATCATGATTTAATTCATGATTAATGATTATTTTAATGATTCATGATTCATGATTCAATTCATGATTCATGATTCAATTCATGATTCAATTCATGATTCATGAAGCAATTCATTATTCACTTCATGATTCAATTCATGATTAATGATTCAATTCATGATTCATGATTCATGATTCAATTCATTATTCAATATATGATTCAATTCATGATTCATGATTTAAATCATGATTCATGATTCGATTCATGATTCAATTCCTGATTCATGATTCAATTCCTGATTCATGATTCAATTCATGAATCATGATTGAATTCATGATTGAATTCATGAATCATGATTGAATTCATGATTCATGATTCAATTCATGATTCAATTCATGATTCATGATTCAATTCATGATTAATATTTCATGATTCAATTCATGAATAATATTTCATGATTCAATTCATGATTCATGATTCAATATTTGATTCAATTCATGATTCATGATTCAAATCATAATTCATGATTCATGATTAATCATTCATGATTCATAAATCATGATTCGATTCATGATTCATGAATCATGATTCGATTCATGATTTTATGATTCATAAATCATGGTTTGATTCATGATTCATGATTCATGAATCATGATTCAATTCATGATTCATGATTCATGATTTGATTCATGATTTATGATTCATGATTTGTTTTATGATTCAATTCATGATTCAATTCATGAATCAAGATTTGATTCATGATTCATGATTCATTTCATGATTCATGATTCATGATTCGATTCATGATTCATGTTTCAATTCATGATTCAATTCATGATTGATGATTCAATTCATGATTCGTGATTCAATTCATGTTTCATGATTCAATTCATGATTGAATTCATGATTCATAATTGAATTCATGATTCATGATTCATGATTCAATTCATAATTCATGATTCAATTCATGATTCATGATTCAATTCATGATTCATGATTCAAATCATAATTCATGATTCATGATTCAATTCATGATTCATGATTTATGATTCAATTCATGATTCATGATTCATGATTCAATTAATGATTCATGATTCAAATCATAATTCATGATTCATGATTCAATTCATGATTCATGATTCATGATTCAATTCATGATTCAATTCATAATTTATGATTCAATTCATTATTCATGATTCATGATTCAATTCATGACTCATAATTCATGATTCAATTCATAATTAATGATTCAATTCATAATTCAATTCATAATTCATGATTCAATTCATTATTCATTATTCATGATTCAATTCATAATTCATGATCCAAATCATAATTCATGATTCATGATTTAAATCATGATTCATGATTCGATTCATGATTCAATTCCTGATTCATGATTCAATTCCTGATTCATGATTCAATTCATGAATCATGATTCAATTCATGATTGAATTCATGAATCATGATTGAATTCATGATTCATGATTAATATTTCATGATTCAATTCATGATTCATGATTCAATTCATGATTAATATTTCATGATTCAATTCATGATTCATGATTCAATATTTGATTCAATTCATGATTCATGATTCAAATCATGATTCATGATTCAAATCATGATTCATGATTCATGATTCAATTCATGATTCATGATTAATCATTCATGATTCATAAATCATGATTCGATTCATGATTTTATGATTCCTAAATCATGGTTTGATTCATGATTCCTGATTCATGAATCATGATTCAATTCATGATTCATGATTCATGATTTGATTCATGATTTATGATTCATGATTTGTTTCATGATTCAATTCATGATTCAATTCATGAATCAAGATTTGATTCATGATTCATGATTCATTTCATGATTCATGATTGAATTCATGATTCATGATTCATGATTCGATTCATGATTCATGATTCGATTCATGATTCAATTCATGATTCAATTCATGATTGATGATTCAATTCATGATTCGTGATTCAATTCATGTTTCATGATTCAATTCATGATTGAATTCATGATTCATGATTGAATTCATGATTCATGATTCAATTCATAATTCATGATTCAATTCATGATTCATGATTCATGATTCAATTCATGATTCATGATTCAAATCATGAATTCATGATTTATGATTCAATTCATGATTCATGATTCATGATTCAATTCATGATTCATTATTCGATTCATGATTCACGATTCATGATTTTATTCATGATTTCTGATTCATGAATCATAATTCATGATTCATGATTCAATTCATGATTCAATTCATAATTTATGATTCAATTCATTATTCATGATTCATGATTCAATTCATTACTCATAATTCATGATTCAATTCATAATTAATGATTCAATTCATAATTCAATTCATAATTCATGATTCAATTCATTATTCATTATTCATGATTCAATTCATAATTCATGATTCAAATCATAATTCATGATTCATGATTCAATTCATGATTCTTGATTTTATTCATGATTCTTGATTCCTGATTCATGATTCAATTCATGATTCAATATATGATTCAATTAATGATTCATGATTCAAATCATGATTCATGATTCAATTCATGATTCATGATTCAATTCATGATTCATGATTGAATTCATGAATCATGATTCAATTCATGATTGAATTCATGAATCATGATTGAATTCATGATTCATGATTCAATTCATGATTCAATTCATGATTCAATTCATGATTCATGATTCAATTCATGATTAAAGATTCATGATTCAATTCATGATTCATGATTCAATATTTGATTCAATTCCTGATTCATGATTCAATTCATGATTCATGATTCATGATTCATGATTCATGATTTAATTCCTGATTCAATTCATGATTCATGATTCATGATTCATTTCATGATTCATGATTCAATTCATGATTCATGATTCAGTTCATGATTCATGATTCATGATTCAATTCATGATTTAATTCATGATTCATGATTCAATTCATGATTCATGATTCATGCATGATTCAATTCATGATACATGATTCAATTCATGCATGACTCAATTCATGATACATGATTCAATTCATGACTCATGATTCATAATTCATGATTTAATTCATGATTCATGATTCAATTCATGAATCATTTCATGATTCATGATTCAATTCCTGATTTATGATTCGATTCAAGATTCATGATTCATGAATCATTATTCGATTCATGATTCATGAATCATTATTCGATTCATGATTCTTGGATCATGAATCATGATTCATGATTTATGAATCATGATTTATGATTCATGATTCGATTCATGATTCATGGTTCATGAATCATGATTCGATTCATGATTCATGATTCATGATTCAATTCATGATTCATGATTCATGAATCAATGAATCAAGATTTGATTCATGATTAATGATTCATGATTCATTTCATGATTCATGATTCAATTCATGATTCATGATTCAATTCATGATTCAATTCATGATTCAATTCATGATTCATGATTAAATTCATGATTCATGATTCAATTCATGTTTCATGATTCAATTCATGATTCATGATTCAATTCATGATTCATGATTAATCATTCATGATTCATAAATCATGATTCGATTCATGATTCATGAATCATGATTCGATTCATGATTTTATGATTCATAAATCATGGTTTGATTCATGATTCTTGATTCATGAATCATGATTCAATTCATGATTCATGATTCATGATTTGATTCATGATTTATGATTCATGATTTGTTTCATGATTCAATTCATGATTCAATTCATGAATCAAGATTTGATTCATGATTCATGATTCATTTCATGATTCATGATTGAATTCATGATTCATGATTCATGATTCGATTCATGATTCATGATTCAATTCATGATTCAATTCATGATTGATGATTCAATTCATGATTCATGATTCAATTCATGTTTCATGATTCATGATTCAATTCATGATTCATGATTCATGATTCAATTCATGATTCATGATTCATGATTCAATTCATGATTCAAATCATAATTCATGATTCATGATTCAATTCATGATTCATGATTCAATTCATGATTAAATTCATAATTTATGATTCAATTCATTATTCATGATTCATGATTCAATTCATGACTCATAATTCATGATTCAATTCATAATTAATGATTCAATTCATAATTCAATTCATAATTCATGATGCAATTCATTATTCATTATTCATGATTCAATTCATAATTCATGATTCAAATCATAATTCATGATTCATGATTTAAATCATGATTCATGATTCGATTCATGATTCAATTCCTGATTCATGATTCAATTCCTGATTCATGATTCAATTCATGAATCATGATTCAATTCATGATTGAATTCATGAATCATGATTGAATTCATGATTCATGATTCAATTCATGATTCAATTCATGATTCATGATTCAATTCATGATTAATATTTCATGATTCAATTCATGATTCATGATTCAATATTTGATTCAATTCATGATTCATGATTCAAATCATGATTCATGATTCAAATCATGATTCATGATTCATGATTCAATTCATGATTCATGATTAATCATTCATGATTCATAAATCATGATTCGATTCATGATTTTATGATTCATAAATCATGGTTTGATTCATGATTCATGATTCATGAATCATGATTCAATTCATGATTCATGATTCATGATTTGATTCATGATTTATGATTCATGATTTGTTTCATGATTCAATTCATGATTCAATTCATGAATCAAGATTTGATTCATGATTCATGATTCATTTCATGATTCATGATTGAATTCATGATTCATGATTCATGATTCGATTCATGATTCATGATTCAATTCATGATTCAATTCATGATTCATGATTCAATTCATGATTCGTGATTCAATTCATGTTTCATGATTCAATTCATGATTGAATTCATGATTCATGATTGAATTCATGATTCATGATTCATGATTCAATTCATAATTCATGATTCAATTCATGATTCAGGATTCATGATTCAATTCATGATTCATGATTCAAATCATAATTCATGATTCATGATTCAATTCATGATTCATGATTCATGATTCAATTCATGATTCATGATTCATTATTCGATTCATGATTCACGATTCATGATTTTATTCATGATTTCTGATTCATGAATCATAATTCATGATTCATGATTCAATTCATGATTCAATTCATAATTTATGATTCAATTCATTATTCATGATTCATGATTCAATTCTTGACTCATAACTCATGATTCAATTCATAATTAATGATTCAATTCATAATTCAATTCATAATTCATGATTCAATTCATAATTCATGATTCAAATCATAATTCATGATTCATGATTCAATTCATGATTCATGATTCATGATTCAATTCATAATTCATGATTCATTATTCGATTCATGATTCTTGATTTTATTCATGATTCTTGATTCCTGATTTATGATTCATGATTCAATTCATGATTCAATATATGATTCAATTAATGATTCATGATTCAAATCATGATTCATAATTCAATTCATGATTCATGATTCAATTCATGATTCATGATTCAATTCATGAATCATGATTCAATTCATGATTGAATTCATGAATCATGATTGAATTCATGATTCATGATTCAATTCATGATTCAATTCATGATTCAATTCATGATTCATGATTCAATTCATGATTAAAGATTCATGATTCAATTCATGATTCATGATTCAATATTTGATTCAATTCATGATTCATGATTCAAATCATGATTCATGATTCATGATTCATGATTCAATTCCTGATTCATGATTCAATTCATGATTCATGATTCACTTCATGATTCATGATTCATGATTTAATTCCTGATTCAATTCATGATTCATGATTCATGATTCATTTCATGATTCATGATTCAATTCATGATTCATGATTCAATTCATGATTCATGATTCATGATTCAATTCATGATTTAATTCATGATTCATGATTCAATTCATGATTCATGATTCATGCATGATTCATTTCATGATACATGATTCAATTCATGCATGATTCAATTCATGATACATGATTCAATTCATGACTCATGATTCATAATTCATGATTTAATTCATGATTCATGATTCAATTCATGAATCATTTCATGATTCATGATTCAATTCCTGATTTATGATTCGATTCAAGATTCATGATTCATGAACAATTATTCGATTCATGATTCATGAATCATTATTCGATTCATGATTCTTGGATCATGAATCATGATTCATGATTTATGAATCATGATTCATGATTCATGATTCGATTCATGATTCATGGTTCATGAATCATGATTCGATTCATGATTCATGATTCATGATTCAATTCATGATTCATGATTCATGAATCAATGAATCAAGATTTGATTCATGATTCATGATTCATGATTCATTTCATGATTCATGATTCAATTCATGATTCATGATTCAATTCATGATTCAATTCATGATTCAATTCTTGATTCATGATTAAATTCATGATTCATGATTCAATTCATGTTTCATGATTCAATTCATGATTCATGATTAAATTCATGATTCATGATTCAATTCATGTTTCATGATTCAATTCATGATTCATGATTCAATTCATGATTCTTGATTCTATTCATAATTCATGATTCAATTCATGATTCATGATTCATGATTGAAATCATAATTCATGATTCTTTATTCAATTCATGATTCATGATTCATGATTCAATTCATGATTCATGATTCATTATTCGATTCATGATTCACGATTCATGATTTTATTCATGATTGCTGATTCATGATTCATGATTCATGATTCAATTCATGATTCAATTCATAATTCATGATTCAATTCATTATTCATGATTCATGATTCAATTCATGATTCATGATTCATGATTCAATTCATGATTCATGATTTAATTCATGATTCAATTCATGATTCATGATTCATGATTCATTTCATGATTCATGATTCAATTCATGATTCATGATTCAATTCATGATTCATGATTCATGATTCAATTCATGATTCAATTCATGATTCATGATTCAATTCATGATTCATGATTCATGCATGATTCAATTCATGATACATGATTCAATTCATGAATCATGATTCGATTCATGATTTTATGATTCATAAATCATGGTTTGATTCATGATTCATGATTCATGAATCATGATTCAATTCATGATTCATGATTCATGATTCATGATTTGATTCATGATTTATGATTCATGATTTGTTTCATGATTCAATTCATGATTCAATTCATGAATCAAGATTTGATTCATGATTCATGATTCATTTCATTATTCATGATTGAATTCATGATTCATGATTCAATTCATGATTCATGATTCATGCATGATTCAATTCATGATACATGATTCAATTCATGCATGATTCAATTCATGATACATGATTCAATTCATGACTCATGATTCATAATTCATGATTTAATTCATGATTCATGATTCTATTCATGAATCATTTCATGATTCATGATTCAATTCCTGATTTATGATTCGATTCAAGATTCATGATTCATGAATCATTATTCGAATTATGATTCATGAATCATTATTCGATTCATGATTCTTGGATCATGAATCATGATTCATGATTTATGAATCATGATTCATGATTCATGATTCGATTCATGATTCATGGTTCATGAATCATGATTTGATTCATGATTCATGATTCAATTCATGATTCATGATTCATGAATCAATGAATCAAGATTTGATTCATGATTCATGATTCATGATTCATTTCATGATTCATGATTCAATTCATTATTCATGATTCAATTCATGATTCAATTCATGATTCAATTCATGATTCATGATTCAATTCATGATTCAATTCATGATTCATGATTAAATTCATGATTCATGATTCAATTCATGTTTCATGATTCAATTCTTGATTCAATTCATGATTCATGATTCAATTCATGTTTCATGATTCAATTCATGATTCAATTCATGATTCATGATTCAATTCATGATTCATGATTCATGATTGAAATCATAATCCATGATTCTTTATTCAATTCATGATTCATGATTCATGATTCAATTCATGATTCATGATTCATTATTCGATTCATGATTCACGATTCATGATTTTATTCATGATTGCTGATTCATGATTCATGATTCATGATTCAATTCATGATTCAATTCATAATTCATGATTCAATTCATTATTCATGATTCATGATTCAATTCATGATTCATTATTCGATTCATGATTCATTATTCGATTCATGATTCACGATTCATGATTTTATTCATGATTGCTGATTCATGATTCATGATTCATGATTCAATTCATGATTCAATTCATAATTCATGATTCAATTCATGATTCATGATTCATGATTCATTTCATGATTCTTGATTCAATTCATGATTCATGATTCAATTCATGATTCATGATTCATGATTCAATTCTTGATTCAATTCATGATTCATGATTCAATTCATGATTCATGATTCATGCATGATTCAATTTATGATACATGATTCAATTCATGCATGATTCAATTCATGATACATGATTCAATTCATGACTCATGATTCATATTTCATGATTTAATTCATGATTCATGATTCAATTCATGAATCATTTCATGATTCATGATTCAATTCCTGATTTATGATTCGATTCAAGATTCATGATTCATGAATCATTATTCGTTTCATGATTCATGAATCATTATTCGATTCATGATTCTTGGATCATGAATCATGATTCGATTCATGATTCATGATTCGTGATTCAATTCATGATTCATGATTCATGAATCAATGAATCAAGATTTGATTCATGATTCATGATTCATGATTCATTTCATGATTCATGATTCAATTCATAATTCATGATTCAATTCATGATTCAATTCATGATTCAATTCATGATTCATAATTCAATTCATGATTCAATTCATGATTCATGATTAAATTCATGATTCATGATTCAATTCATGTTTCATGATTCAATTCATGATTCAATTCATGATTCATGATACAATTCATGATTCATGATTCTTGATTCTATTCATAATTCATGATTCAATTCATGATTCATGATTCATGATTGAAATCATAATTCATGATTCTTTATTCAATTCATGATTCATGATTCAATTCATGATTCATGATTCATTATTCGATTCATGATTCACGATTCATGATTTTATTAATGATTGCTGATTCATGATTCATGATTCATGATTCAATTCATGATTCAATTCATAATTCATGATTCAATTCATTATTCATGATTCATGATTCAATTCATGATTCATGATTCAATTCATGATACATGATTCAATTCATGATTTATGCTTCAATATATGATTCAATTCATGATTCATGATTCAAATCATAATTCATGATTCATGAATCAATTCATGATTCATGCTTCATGATTCACTTCATGATTCACGATTCAATTCATAATTCAATTCATGATTCGTGATTCGATTCATGATTCATGAATCATGATTTAATTCATGATTAATGATTCATTTCATGATTCATGATTCATGATTCAATTCATGATTCATGATTCATGATTCAATTCATTATTCAATATATGATTCAATTCATGATTCATGGTTCATGAATCATGATTCATGATTCGATTCATAATTCATGGTTCATGAATCATGATTCGATTCATGATTCATGATTCATGATTCATGATTCAATTCATGATTCATGATTCATGAATCAATGAATCAAGATTTGATTCATGATTCATGATTCATGATTCATTTCATGATTCATGATTCAATTCATGATTCATGATTCAATTCATGATTCAATTCATGATTCAATTCATGATTCATGATTCAATTCATGATTCATGATTCATGATTGAAATCATAATTCATGATTGAAATCATAATTCATGATTCTTTATTCAATTCATGATTCATGATTCATGATTCAATTCATGATTCATGATTCATGATTCATTATTCGATTCATGATTCACGATTCATGATTTTATTTATGATTGCTGATTCATGATTCATGATTCATGATTCAATTCATGATTCAATTCATGATTCACGATTCATGATTTTATTCATGATTCATGATTCATGATTCATGATTCATGATTCAATTCATGATTCAATTCATAATTCATGATTCAATTCATTATTCATGATTCATGATTCAATTCATAATTCATGATTCAATTCATGATTCATGATTCAATTCATGATACATGATTCAATTCATGATTCGATTCATGATTCATGGTTCATGAATCATGATTCATGATTCATGATTCGATTCATGATTCATGGTTCATGAATCATGATTCGATTCATGATTCATGATTCATGACTCAATTCATGATTCATGATTCAATTCATAATTCATGATTCAATTCATGATTCATGATTCATGATTCAATTCATGATTTATGATTCAAATCATAATTCATGATTCATGATTCAATTCATGATTCATGATTCATGATTCAATTCATGATTCATGATTCATGATTCAATTCATGATTCATGATTCATTATTCGATTCATGATTCACGATTCATGATTTTATTCATGATTTCTGATTCATGAATCATAATTCATGATTCATGATTCAATTCATGATTCAATTCATAATTTATGATTCAATTCATTATTCATGATTCATGATTCAATTCATGACTCATAATTCATGATTCAATTCATAATTAATGATTCAATTCATAATTCAATTCATAATTCATGATTCAATTCATTATTCATTATTCATGATTCAATTCATAATTCATGATTCAAATCATAATTCATGATTCATGATTCAATTCATGATTCATGATTCATGATTCATGATTCATGATTCAATTCATGATTCAATATATGATTCAATTAATGATTCATGATTCAATTCATGATTCATGATTCAATTCATGATTCATGATTCAATTCATGATTAAAGATTCATGATTCAATTCATGATTCATGATTCAATATTTGATTCAATTCATGATTCATGATTCAAATCATGATTCATGATTCATGATTCATGATTCAATTCCTGATTCATGATTCAATTCATGATACATGATTCATGATTCAATTCATGATTTATGATTCATGATTTAATTCATGATTCAATTCATGATTCATGATTCATGATTCATTTCATGATTCATGATTCAATTCATGCATGATTCAATTCATGATACATGATTCAATTCATGACTCATGATTCATAATTCATGATTTAATTCATGATTCATGATTCAATTCATGAATCATTTCATGATTCATGATTCAATTCCTGATTTATGATTCGATTCAAGATTCATGATTCATGAATCATTATTCGATTCATGATTCATGAATCATTATTCGATTCATGATTCTTGGATCATGAATCATGATTCATGATTTATGAATCATGATTCATGATTCATGATTCGATTCATGATTCATGGTTCATGAATCATGATTCGATTCATGATTCATGATTCAATTCATGATCCATGATTCATGAATCAATGAATCAAGATTTGATTCATGATTCATGATTCCTGATTCATGATTCATTTCATGATTCATGATTCAATTAATGATTCATGATTCAATTCATGATACATGATTCAATTCATGATTCGATTCATGATTCATGGTTCATGAATCATGATTCATGATTCATGATTCGATTCATGATTCATGGTTCATGAATCATGATTCGATTCATGATTCATGATTCATGACTCAATTCATGATTCATGATTCAATTCATAATTCATGATTCAATTCATGATTCATGATTCATGATTCAATTCATGATTTATGATTCAAATCATAATTCATGATTCATGATTCAATTCATGATTCATGATTCATGATTCAATTCATGATTCATGATTCATGATTCAATTCATGATTCATGATTCATTATTCGATTCATGATTCACGATTCATGATTTTATTCATGATTTCTGATTCATGAATCATAATTCATGATTCATGATTCAATTCATGATTCAATTCATAATTTATGATTCAATTCATTATTCATGATTCATGATTCAATTCATGACTCATAATTCATGATTCAATTCATAATTAATGATTCAATTCATAATTCAATTCATAATTCATGATTCAATTCATTATTCATTATTCATGATTCAATTCATAATTCATGATTCAAATCATAATTCATGATTCATGATTCAATTCATGATTCATGATTCATGATTCATGATTCATGATTCAATTCATGATTCAATATATGATTCAATTAATGATTCATGATTCAATTCATGATTCATGATTCAATTCATGATTCATGATTCAATTCATGATTAAAGATTCATGATTCAATTCATGATTCATGATTCAATATTTGATTCAATTCATGATTCATGATTCAAATCATGATTCATGATTCATGATTCATGATTCAATTCCTGATTCATGATTCAATTCATGATACATGATTCATGATTCAATTCATGATTTATGATTCATGATTTAATTCATGATTCAATTCATGATTCATGATTCATGATTCATTTCATGATTCATGATTCAATTCATGCATGATTCAATTCATGATACATGATTCAATTCATGACTCATGATTCATAATTCATGATTTAATTCATGATTCATGATTCAATTCATGAATCATTTCATGATTCATGATTCAATTCCTGATTTATGATTCGATTCAAGATTCATGATTCATGAATCATTATTCGATTCATGATTCATGAATCATTATTCGATTCATGATTCTTGGATCATGAATCATGATTCATGATTTATGAATCATGATTCATGATTCATGATTCGATTCATGATTCATGGTTCATGAATCATGATTCGATTCATGATTCATGATTCAATTCATGATCCATGATTCATGAATCAATGAATCAAGATTTGATTCATGATTCATGATTCCTGATTCATGATTCATTTCATGATTCATGATTCAATTAATGATTCATGATTCAATTCATGATTCAATTCATGATTCAATTCATGATTCATGATTCAATTCATGATTCATGATTCAATTCATGATTCAATTCATGATTCATGATTAAATTCATGATTCATGATTTCATTCATGTTTCATGATTCAATTCATGATTCAATTCATGATTCATGATTCAATTCATGATTCATGATTCTTGATTCTATTCATAATTCATGATTCAATTCATGATTCATGATTGAAATCATAATTCATGATTCTTTATTCAATTCATGATTCATGATTCATGATTCAATTCATGATTCATGATTCATTATTCGATTCATGATTCACGATTCATGATTTTATTCATGATTGCTGATTCATGATTCATGATTCATGATTAAATTCATGATTCAATTCATAATTCATGATTCAATTCATGATTCATGATTCATGATTCAATTCATGATTCATGATTCATGATTCAATTCATGATTCATGATTCATGATTTAATTCATGATTCAATTCATGATTCATGATTCATGATTCATTTCATGATTCATGATTCAATTCATGATTCATAATTCAATTCATGATTCATGATTCATGATTCAATTCATGATTCAATTCATGATTCATGATTCAATTCATGATTCATGATTCATGCATGATTCAATTCATGATACATGATTCAATTCATGCATGATTCAATTCATGATACATGATTCAATTCATGACTCATGATTCATAATTCATGATTTAATTCATGATTCATGATTCAATTCCTGATTTATGATTCGATTCAAGATTCATGATTCATGAATCATTATTCGATTCATGATTCATGAATCATTATTCGATTCATGATTCTTGGATCATGAATCATGATTCATGATTTATGAATCATGATTCATGATTCATGATTCGATTCATGATTCATGGTTCATGAATCATGATTCGATTCATGATTCATGATTCATGATTCAATTCATGATTCATGAATCAATGAATCAAGATTTGATTCATGATTCATGATTCATGATTCATGATTCGATTCATGATTCATGATTCAATTCATGATTCAATTCATGATTCAATTCATGATTCATGATTCATGATTCAATTCATGATTCATGATTAAATTCATGATTCATGATTCAATTCATGTTTCATGATTCATTTCATGATTCAATTCATGATTCAATTCATGATTCATGATTCAATTCATGATTCATGATTCTTGATTCTATTCATAATTCATGATTCAATTCATGATTCATGATTCATGATTGAAATCATAATTCATGATTCTTTATTCAATTCATGATTCATGATTCATGATTCAATTCATGATTCATGATTCATTATTCGATTCATGATTCACGAATTATGATTTTATTCATGATTCACGATTCATGATTCATGATTCATGATTCAATTCATGATTCAATTCATAATTCATGAGTCAATTCATTATTCATGATTCATGATTCAATTCATGATTCATGATTCAATTCATGATTCATGATTCAATTCATGATACATGATTCAATTCATGATTTATGATTCAATATATGATTCAATTCATGATTCATGATTCAAATCATAATTCATGATTCATGATTCAATTCATGATTAATGCTTCATGATTCACTTCATGATTCACGATTCAATTCATAATTCAATTCATGATTCGTGATTCGATTCATGATTCATGAATCATGATTTAATTCATGATTAATGATTCATTTCATGATTCATGATTCATGATTCAATTCATGATTTAATTCATGATTCATGATTTAATTCATTATTCACTTCATGATTCAATTCATGATTCATGATTCAATTCATGATTCATGATTCATGATTCAATTCATGATTCAATATATGATTCAATTCATGATTCATGATTTAAATCATGATTCATGATTCAATTCATGATTCGATTCATGATTCAATATATGATTCAATTCATGATTCATGATTTAAATCATGATTCATGATTCAATTCATGATTCGATTCATGATTCATGGTTCATGAATCATGATTCATGATTCATGATTCGATTCATGATTCATGGTTCATGAATCATGATTCGATTCATGATTCATGATTCATGATTCAATTCATGATTCAATATATGATTCAATTCATAATTCATGATTCAATTCATGATTCATGATTCAATTCATGATTCAATTCATGATTCAATTCATGATTCATGATTCAATTCATGATTCAATTCATGATTCATGATTAAATTCATGATTCATGATTCAAATCAAAATTCATGATTCATGATTCAATTCATGATTCATGATTCATGATTCAATTCATGATTCATGATTCATTATTCGATTCATGATTCACGATTCATGATTTTATTCATGATTTCTGATTCATGAATCATAATTCATGATTCATGATTCAATTCATGATTCAATTCATAATTTATGATTCAATTCATTATTCATGATTCATGATTCAATTCATGACCCATAATTCATGATTCAATTCATAATTAATGATTCAATTCATAATTCAATTCATAATTCATGATTCAATTCATTATTCATTATTCATGATTCAATTCATAATTCATGATTCAAATCATAATTCATGATTCATGATTCAATTCATGATTCATGATTCAATTCATGATTCATGATTCATTATTCGATTCATGATTCATGATTTTATTCATGATTCCTGATTCCTGATTCCTGATTCATGATTCATGATTCAATTCATGATTCAATATATGATTCAATTAGTGATTCATGATTCAAATCATGATTCATGATTCAATTCATGATTCATGATTCAATTCATGATTCATGATTCAATTCATGAATCATGATTCAATTCATGATTAAAGATTCATGATTCAATTCATGATTCATGATTCAATATTTGATTCAATTCATGATTCATGATTCAAATCATGATTCATGATTCATGATTCATGATTCATGATTCAATTCCTGATTCATGATTCAATTCATGATTCATGATTCATGATTCAATTCATGATTCAATTCATAATTTATGATTCAATTCATTATTCATGATTCATGATTCAATTCATGACTCATAATTCATGATTCAATTCATTATTCATGATTCATGATTCAATTCATGACTCATAATTCATGATTCAATTCATAATTAATGACTCAATTCATAATTCATGATTCAAATCATAATTCATGATTCATGATTTAAATCATGATTCATGATTCGATTCATGATTCAATTCCTGATTCATGATTCAATTCCTGATTCATGATTCAATTCATGAATCATGATTCAATTCATGATTGAATTCATGAATCATGATTGAATTCATGATTCATGATACAATTCATGATTCAATTCATGATTCATGATTCAATTCATGATTAATATTTCATGATTCAATTCATGATTCATGATTCAATTCATGATTCAAATCATAATTCATGATTCATGATTCAATTCATGATTCATGATTCAATTCATGATTCATGATTCATTATTCGATTCATGATTCATGATTTTATTCATGATTCCTGATTCCTGATTCCTGATTCATGATTCATGATTCAATTCATGATTCAATATATGATTCAATTAGTGATTCATGATTCAAATCATGATTCATGATTCAATTCATGATTCATGATTCAATTCATGATTCATGATTCAATTCATGAATCATGATTCAATTCATGATTCATGATTCATGATTCAATTCATGATTCATGATTCAATATTTGATTCAATTCATGATTCATGATTCAAATCATGATTCATGATTCATGATTCATGATTCATGATTCAATTCCTGATTCATGATTCAATTCATGATTCATGATTCATGATTCAATTCATGATTCATGATTCATGATTCATTATTCGATTCATGATTCATGATTTTATTTATGATTGCTGATTCATGATTCATGATTCAATTCATGATTCAATTCATAATTCATGATTCAATTCATTATTCATGATTCATGATTCAATTCATAATTCATGATTCAATTCATGATTCATGATTCAATTCATGATACATGATTCAATTCATGATTCGATTCATGATTCATGGTTCATGAATCATGATTCATGATTCATGATTCGATTCATGATTCATGGTTCATGAATCATGATTCGATTCATGATTCATGATTCATGACTCAATTCATGATTCATGATTCAATTCATAATTCATGATTCAATTCATGATTCATGATTCATGATTCAATTCATGATTTATGATTCAAATCATAATTCATGATTCATGATTCAATTCATGATTCATGATTCATGATTCAATTCATGATTCATGATTCATGATTCAATTCATGATTCATGATTCATTATTCGATTCATGATTCACGATTCATGATTTTATTCATGATTTCTGATTCATGAATCATAATTCATGATTCATGATTCAATTCATGATTCAATTCATAATTTATGATTCAATTCATTATTCATGATTCATGATTCAATTCATGACTCATAATTCATGATTCAATTCATAATTAATGATTCAATTCATAATTCAATTCATAATTCATGATTCAATTCATTATTCATTATTCATGATTCAATTCATAATTCATGATTCAAATCATAATTCATGATTCATGATTCAATTCATGATTCATGATTCATGATTCATGATTCATGATTCAATTCATGATTCAATATATGATTCAATTAATGATTCATGATTCAATTCATGATTCATGATTCAATTCATGATTCATGATTCAATTCATGATTAAAGATTCATGATTCAATTCATGATTCATGATTCAATATTTGATTCAATTCATGATTCATGATTCAAATCATGATTCATGATTCATGATTCATGATTCATGATTCAATTCCTGATTCATGATTCAATTCATGATACATGATTCATGATTCAATTCATGATTTATGATTCATGATTTAATTCATGATTCAATTCATGATTCATGATTCATGATTCATTTCATGATTCATGATTCAATTCATGCATGATTCAATTCATGATACATGATTCAATTCATGACTCATGATTCATAATTCATGATTTAATTCATGATTCATGATTCAATTCATGAATCATTTCATGATTCATGATTCAATTCCTGATTTATGATTCGATTCAAGATTCATGATTCATGAATCATTATTCGATTCATGATTCATGAATCATTATTCGATTCATGATTCTTGGATCATGAATCATGATTCATGATTTATGAATCATGATTCATGATTCATGATTCGATTCATGATTCATGGTTCATGAATCATGATTCGATTCATGATTCATGATTCAATTCATGATCCATGATTCATGAATCAATGAATCAAGATTTGATTCATGATTCATGATTCATGATTCATGATTCATTTCATGATTCATGATTCAATTAATGATTCATGATTCAATTCATGATTCAATTCATGATTCAATTCATGATTCATGATTCAATTCATGATTCAATTCATGATTCATGATTAAATTCATGATTCATGATTTCATTCATGTTTCATGATTCAATTCATGATTCAATTCATGATTCATGATTCAATTCATGATTCATGATTCTTGATTCTATTCATAATTCATGATTCAATTCATGATTCATGATTGAAATCATAATTCATGATTCTTTATTCAATTCATGATTCATGATTCATGATTCAATTCATGATTCATGATTCATTATTCGATTCATGATTCACGATTCATGATTTTATTCATGATTGCTGATTCATGATTAAATTCATGATTCAATTCATAATTCATGATTCAATTCATGATTCATGATTCATGATTCAATTCATGATTCATGATTCATGATTCAATTCATGATTCATGATTCATGATTTAATTCATGATTCAATTCATGATTCATGATTCATGATTCATTTCATGATTCATGATTCAATTCATGATTCATAATTCAATTCATGATTCATGATTCATGATTCAATTCATGATTCAATTCATGATTCATGATTCAATTCATGATTCATGATTCATGCATGATTCAATTCATGATACATGATTCAATTCATGCATGATTCAATTCATGATACATGATTCAATTCATGACTCATGATTCATAATTCATGATTTAATTCATGATTCATGATTCAATTCCTGATTTATGATTCGATTCAAGATTCATGATTCATGAATCATTATTCGATTCATGATTCATGAATCATTATTCGATTCATGATTCTTGGATCATGAATCATGATTCATGATTTATGAATCATGATTCATGATTCATGATTCGATTCATGATTCATGGTTCATGAATCATGATTCGATTCATGATTCATGATTCATGATTCAATTCATGATTCATGATTCATGAATCAATGAATCAAGATTTGATTCATGATTCATGATTCATGATTCATTTCATGATTCATGATTCGATTCATGATTCATGATTCAATTCATGATTCAATTCATGATTCAATTCATGATTCATGATTCATGATTCAATTCATGATTCATGATTAAATTCATGATTCATGATTCAATTCATGTTTCATGATTCAATTCATGATTCAATTCATGATTCATGATTCAATTCATGATTCATGATTCAATTCATGATTCATGATTCTTGATTCTATTCATATTTCATGATTCAATTCATGATTCATGATTCATGATTGAAATCATAATTCATGATTCTTTATTCAATTCATGATTCATGATTCATGATTCAATTCATGATTCATGATTCATTATTTGATTCATGATTCACGAATTATGATTTTATTCATGATTCACGATTCATGATTCATGATTCATGATTCAATTCATGATTCAATTCATAATTCATGAGTCAATTCATTATTCATGATTCATGATTCAATTCATGATTCATGATTCAATTCATGATTCATGATTCAATTCATGATACATGATTCAATTCATGATTTATGATTCAATATATGATTCAATTCATGATTCATGATTCAAATCATAATTCATGATTCATGATTCAATTCATGATTAATGCTTCATGATTCACTTCATGATTCACGATTCAATTCATAATTCAATTCATGATTCGTGATTCGATTCATGATTCATGAATCATGATTTAATTCATGATTAATGATTCATTTCATGATTCATGATTCAATTCATGATTTAATTCATGATTCATGATTTAATTCATTATTCACTTCATGATTCAATTCATGATTCATGATTCAATTCATGATTCATGATTCATGATTCAATTCATGATTCAATATATGATTCAATTCATGATTCATGATTTAAATCATGATTCATGATTCAATTCATGATTCGATTCATGATTCATGGTTCATGAATCATGATTCATGATTCATGATTCGATTCATGATTCATGGTTCATGAATCATGATTCGATTCATGATTCATGATTCATGATTCAATTCATGATTCAATATATGATTCAATTCATGATTCAATTCATGATTCATGATTCAATTCATGATTCAATTCATGATTCAATTCATGATTCATGATTCAATTCATGATTCAATTCATGATTCATGATTAAATTCATGATTCATGATTCAAATCAAAATTCATGATTCATGATTCAATTCATGATTCATGATTCATGATTCAATTCATGATTCATGATTCATTATTCGATTCATGATTCACGATTCATGATTTTATTCATGATTTCTGATTCATGAATCATAATTCATGATTCATGATTCAATTCATGATTCAATTCATAATTTATGATTCAATTCATTATTCATGATTCATGATTCAATTCATGACCCATAATTCATGATTCAATTCATAATTAATGATTCAATTCATAATTCAATTCATAATTCATGATTCAATTCATTATTCATTATTCATGATTCAATTCATAATTCATGATTCAAATCATAATTCATGATTCATGATTCAATTCATGATTCATGATTCAATTCATGATTCATGATTCATTATTCGATTCATGATTCATGATTTTATTCATGATTCCTGATTCCTGATTCCTGATTCATGATTCATGATTCAATTCATGATTCAATATATGATTCAATTAGTGATTCATGATTCAAATCATGATTCATGATTCAATTCATGATTCATGATTCAATTCATGATTCATGATTCAATTCATGAATCATGATTCAATTCATGATTAAAGATTCATGATTCAATTCATGATTCATGATTCAATATTTGATTCAATTCATGATTCATGATTCAAATCATGATTCATGATTCATGATTCATGATTCATGATTCAATTCCTGATTCATGATTCAATTCATGATTCATGATTCATGATTCAATTCATGATTCAATTCATAATTTATGATTCAATTCATTATTCATGATTCATGATTCAATTCATGACTCATAATTCATGATTCAATTCATTATTCATGATTCATGATTCAATTCATGACTCATAATTCATGATTCAATTCATAATTAATGACTCAATTCATAATTCATGATTCAAATCATAATTCATGATTCATGATTTAAATCATGATTCATGATTCGATTCATGATTCAATTCCTGATTCATGATTCAATTCCTGATTCATGATTCAATTCATGAATCATGATTCAATTCATGATTGAATTCATGAATCATGATTGAATTCATGATTCATGATACAATTCATGATTCAATTCATGATTCATGATTCAATTCATGATTAATATTTCATGATTCAATTCATGATTCATGATTCAATTCATGATTCAATTCATGATTCATGATTCAAATCATGATTCATGATTCAATTCATGATTCATGATTAATCATTCATGATTCATAAATCATGATTCGATTCATGATTTTATGATTCATAAATCATGATTCAATTCATGATTCATGATTCATGATTCAATTCATGATTCAATTCATGATTCACGATTCATGATTTTATTCATGATTGCTGATTCATGATTCATGATTCATGATTCAATTCATGATTCAATTCATAATTCATGATTCAATTCATTATTCATGATTCATGATTCAATTCATAATTCATGATTCAATTCATGATTCATGATTCAATTCATGATACATGATTCAATTCATGATTCGATTCATGATTCATGGTTCATGAATCATGATTCATGATTCATGATTCGATTCATGATTCATGGTTCATGAATCATGATTCGATTCATGATTCATGATTCATGACTCAATTCATGATTCATGATTCAATTCATAATTCATGATTCAATTCATGATTCATGATTCATGATTCAATTCATGATTCATGATTCAAATCATAATTCATGATTCATGATTCAATTCATGATTCATGATTCATGATTCAATTCATGATTCATGATTCATGATTCAATTCATGATTCATGATTCATTATTCGATTCATGATTCACGATTCATGATTTTATTCATGATTTCTGATTCATGAATCATAATTCATGATTCATGATTCAATTCATGATTCAATTCATAATTTATGATTCAATTCATTATTCATGATTCATGATTCAATTCATGACTCATAATTCATGATTCAATTCATAATTAATGATTCAATTCATAATTCAATTCATAATTCATGATTCAATTCATTATTCATTATTCATGATTCAATTCATAATTCATGATTCAAATCATAATTCATGATTCATGATTCAATTCATGATTCATGATTCATGATTCAATTCATGATTCATGATTCATTATTCGATTCATGATTCATGATTTTATTCATGATTCCTGATTCATGATTCATGATTCATGATTCAATTCATGATTCAATATATGATTCAATTAATGATTCATGATTCAAATCATGATTCATGTTTCAATTCATGATTCATGATTCAATTCATGATTCATGATTCAATTCATGATTAAAGATTCATGATTCAATTCATGATTCATGATTCAATATTTGATTCAATTCATGATTCATGATTCAAATCATGATTCATGATTCATGATTCATGATTCATGATTCAATTCCTGATTCATGATTCAATTCATGATACATGATTCATGATTCAATTCATGATTCATGATTTAATTCATGATTCAATTCATGATTCATGATTCATGATTCATTTCATGATTCATGATTCTATTCATGCATGATTCAATTCATGATACATGATTCAATTCATGACTCATGATTCATAATTCATGATTTAATTCATGATTCATGATTCAATTCATGAATCATTTCATGATTCATGATTCAATTCCTGATTTATGATTCGATTCAAGATTCATGATTCATGAATCATTATTCGATTCATGATTCATGAATCATTATTCGATTCATGATTCTTGGATCATGAATCATGATTCATGATTTATGAATCATGATTCATGATTCATGATTCGATTCATGATTCATGGTTCATGAATCATGATTCGATTCATGATTCATGATTCAATTCATGATTCATGATTCATGAATCAAGATTTGATTCATGATTCATGATTCATGATTCATTTCATGATTCATGATTCAATTCATGATTCATGATTCAATTCATGATTCAATTCATGATTCAATTCATGATTCATGATTCAATTCATGATTCAATTCATGATTCATGATTAAATTCATGATTCATGATTCAATTCATGTTTCATGATTCAATTTCTGATTCAATTCATGATTCATGATTCAATTCATGATTCATGATTCAATTCATGATTTATGATTCTTGATTCTATTCATAATTCATGATTCAATTCATGATTCATGATTGAAATCATAATTCATGATTCTTTATTCAATTCATGATTCATGATTCATGATTCAATTCATGATTCATGATTCATTATTCGATTCATGATTCACGATTCATGATTTTATTCATGATTCACGATTCATGATTCATGATTCATGATTCAATTCATGATTCAATTCATAATTCATGATTCAATTCATTATTCATGATTCATGATTCAAATTATGATTCATGATTCAATTCATGATTCATGATTCAATTCATGATACATGATTCAATTCATGATTTATGATTCAATATATGATTCAATTCATGATTCATGATTCAAATCATAATTCATGATTCATGATTCAATTCATGATTCATGCTTCATGATTCACTTCATGATTCACGATTCAATTCATAATTCAATTCATGATTCGTGATTCGATTCATGATTCATGAATCATGATTTAATTCATGATTAATGATTAATTTCATGATTCATGATTCATGATTCAATTCATGATTCATGATTCAATTCATGATTCAATTCATGATTCATGATTCAATTCATTATTCACTTCATGATTCAATTCATGATTCATGATTCAATTCATGATTCATGATTCATGATTCAATTCATGATTCAATATATGATTCAATTCATGATTCATGATTTAAATCATGATTCATGATTCAATTCATGATTCGATTCATGATTCATGGTTCATGAATCATGATTCAATTCATGATTCATGATTCAATTCATGATTTATGATTCAATTCATGATTCAATATATGATTCAATTCATGATTCATGATTTAAATCATGATTCATGATTCAATTCATGATTCGATTCATGATTCATGGTTCATGAATCATGATTCATGATTCATGATTCGATTCATAATTCATGGTTCATGAATCATGATTCATGATTCAATTCATGATTCATGATTCATGAATCAATGAATCAAGATTTGATTCATGATTCATGATTCATAATTCATTTCATGATTCATGATTCAATTCATGATTCAATTCATGATTCAATTCATGATTCATGATTCAATTCATGATTCATGATTTATGATTCAATTCATGATTCATGATTCATGATTCATTATTCGATTCATGATTCATGATTCATGATTTTATTTATGATTGCTGATTCATGATTCATGATTCATGATTCAATTCATGATTCAATTCATGATTCACGATTCATGATTTTATTCATGTTTGCTGATTCATGATTCATGATTCATGATTCAATTCATGATTCAATTCATAATTCATGATTCAATTCATTATTCATGATTCATGATTCAATTCATAATTCATGATTCAATTCATGATTCATGATTCAATTCATGATACATGATCCAATTCATGATTCGATTCATGATTCATAGTTCATGAATCATGATTCATGATTCATGATTCGATTCATGATTCATGGTTCGATTCATGATTCATGGTTCATGAATCATGATTCGATTCATGATTCTTGATTCATGATTCAATTCATGATTCATGATTCAATTCATAATTCATGATTCAATTCATGATTCATGATTCATGATTCAATTCATGATTCATGATTCAAATCATAATTCATGATTCATGATTCAATTCATGATTCATGATTCATGATTCAATTCATGATTCATGATTCATTATTCGATTTATGATTCACGATTCATGATTTTATTCATGATTTCTGATTCATGAATCATAATTCATGATTCATGATTCAATTCATGATTCAATTCATAATTTATGATTCAATTCATTGATCATGATTCATGATTCAATTCATGACTCATAATTCATGATTCAATTCATAATTTATGATTCAATTCATTGATCATGATTCATGATTCAATTCATGACTCATAATTCATGATTCAATTCATAATTAATGATTCAATTCATAATTCAATTCATAATTCATGATTCAATTCATTATTCATTATTCATGATTCAATTCATAATTCATGATTCAAATCATAATTCATGATTCATGATTCAATTCATGATTCATGATTCATGATTCAATTCATGATTCATGATTCATTATTCGATTCATTATTCATGATTTTATTCATGATTCCTGATTCCTGATTCCTGATTCATGATTCATGATTCAATTCATGATTCAATATATGATTCAATTAATGATTCATGATTCAAATCATGATTCATGATTCAATTCATGATTCATGATTCAATTCATGATTCATGATTCAATTCATGAATCATGATTCAATTCATGATTAAAGATTCATGATTCAATTCATGATTCATGATTCAATATTTGATTCAATTCATGATTCATGATTCAAATCATGATTCATGATTCATGATTCATGATTCATGATTCAATTCCTGATTCATGATTCAATTCATGATTCATGATTCATGATTCAATTCATGATTCATGATTCATGATTTAATTCATGATTCAATTCATGATTCATGATTCATGATTCATTTCATGATTCATGATTCAATTCATGCATGATTCAATTCATGATACATGATTCAATTCATGACTCATGATTCATAATTCATGATTTAATTCCTGATTTATGATTCGATTCAAGATTCATAATTCATGAATCATTATTCGATTCATGATTCATGAATCATTATTCGATTCATGATTCTTGGATCATGAATCATGATTCATGATTTATGAATCATGGTTCATGAATCATGATTCGATTCATGATTCATGATTTATGATTCAATTCATGATTAATGATTCATGAATCAATGAATCAAGATTTGATTCATGATTCATGATTCATGATTCATGATTAATTTCATGATTCATGATTCAATTCATGATTCATGATTCAATTCATGATTCAATTCATGATTCAATTCATGATTCATGATTCAATTCATGATTCATGATTAAATTCATGATTCATGATTCAATTCATGTTTCATGATTCAATTCATGATTCAATTCATGATTCATGATTCAATTCATGATTCATGATTCTTGATTCTATTCATAATTCATGATTCAATTCATGATTCATGATTCATGATTGAAATCATAATTCATGATTCTTTATTCAATTCATGATTCATGATTCATGATTCAATTCATGATTCATGATTCATTATTCGATTCATGATTCACGATTCATGATTTTATTCATGATTGCTGATTCATGATTCATGATTCAATTCATGATTCAATTCATAATTCATGATTCAATTCATTATTCATGATTCATGATTCAATTCATGATTCATGATTCATGATTCAATTCATGATTCATGATTCATGATTTAATTCATGATTCAATTCATGATTCATGATTCATGATTCATTTCATGATTCATGATTCAATTCATGATTCATGATTCAATTCATGATTCATGATTCATGATTCAATTCTCAATTCAATTCATGATTCATGATTCAATTCATGATTCATGCATGATTCAATTCATGATACATGATTCAATTCATGCATGATTCAATTCATGATACATGATTCAATTCATGACTCATGATTCATAATTCATGATTTAATTCATGATTCATGATTCAATTCATGAATCATTTCATGATTCATGATTCAATTCCTGATTTATGATTCGATTCAAGATTCATGATTCATGAATCATTATTCGATTCATGATTCATGAATCATTATTCGATTCATGATTCTTGGATCATGAATCATGATTCATGATTTATGAATCATGACTCATGATTCATGATTCGATTCATGATTCATGGTTCATGAATCATGATTCGATTCATGATTCATGATTCATGATTCAATTCATGATTCATGATTCATGAATCAATGAATCAAGATTTGATTCATGATTCATGATTCATGATTCATGATTCATTTCATGATTCATGATTCAATTCATGATTCATGATTCAATTCATGATTCAATTCATGATTCAATTCATGATTCATGATTCAATTCATGATTCAATTCATGATTCAATTCATGATTCATGATTAAATTCATGATTCATGATTCAATTCATGTTTCATGATTCAATTCATGATTCAATTCATGATTCTTGATTCTATTCATGATTCTTTATTCAATTCATGATTCATGATTCATGATCCAATTCATGATTCATGATTCATTATTCGATTCATGATTCACGATTCATGATTTTATTCATGATTCACGATTCATGATTCATGATTCATGATTCAATTCATGATTCAATTCATAATTCATGATTAAATTCATTATTCATGATTCATGATTCAATTCATGATTCATGATTCAATTCATGATACATGATTCAATTCATGATTTATGATTCAATATATGATTCAATTCATGATTCATGATTCAAATCATAATTCATGATTCATGATTCAATTCATGATTCATGCTTCATGATTCACTTCATGATTTACGATTCAATTCATGATTCAATTCATGATTCGTGATTCGATTCATGATTCGATTCATGATTCATGAATCATGATTTAATTCATGATTAATGATTCATTTCATGATTCATGATTCATGATTCAATTCATGATTCATGATTCAATTCATGATTCAATTCATGATTCATGATTCAATTCATTATTCACTTCATGATTCAATTCATGATTCATGATTCAATTCATGATTCATGATTCATGATTCAATTCATGATTCAATATATGATTCAATTCATGATTCATGATTTAAATCATGATTCATGATTCAATTCATGATTCGATTCATGATTCATGGTTCATGAATCATGATTCATGATTCATGATTCGATTCATGATTCATGGTTCATGAATCATGATTCGATTCATGATTCATGATTCATGATTCAATTCATGATTCATGATTCAATTCATAATTCAATATATGATTCAATTCATGATTCATGATTCAATTCATGATTCATGATTTAATTCATGATTCAATTCATGATTCAATTCATGATTCATGATTCAATTCATGATTAAATTCATGATTCATGATTAAATTCATGATTCATGATTCAATTCATGTTTCATGATTCAATTCATGATTCATGATTCAATTCATGATTCATGATTCAATTCAGGATTCATGATTCTTGATTCTATTCATAATTCATGATTCAATTCATGATTCATGATTGAAATCATAATTCATGATTCTTTATTCAATTCATGATTCATGATTCATGATTCAATTCATGATTCAATTCATAATTCATGATTCAATTCATGATTCATGATTCATGATTCAATTCATGATTCAATATATGATTCAATTCATGATTCATGATTTAAATCATGATTCATGATTCAATTCATGATTCGATTCATGATTCATGGTTCATGAATCATGATTCAATTCATGATTCATGATTCATGATTCAATTCATGATTCATGATTCAATTCATGATTCAATATATGATTCAATTCATGATTCATGATTTAAATCATGATTCATGATTCAATTCATGATTCGATTCATGATTCATGGATCATGAATCATAATTCATGATTCATGATTCGATTCATAATTCATGGTTCATGAATCATGATTCGATTCATGATTCATGATTCATGATTCATGATTCAATTCATGATTCATTATTCATGAATTAATGAATCAAGATTTGATTCATGATTCATGATTCATGATTCATTTCATGATTCATGATTCAATTCATGATTCATGATTCAATTCATGATTCAATTCATGATTCAATTCATGATTCATGATTCAATTCATGATTCATGATTCATGATTGAAATCATAATTCATGATTCTTTATTCAATTCATGATTCATGATTCATGATTCAATTCATGATTCATGATTCATGATTCATTATTCGATTCATGATTCACGATTCATGATTTTATTTATGATTGCTGATTCATGATTCATGATTCATGATTCAATTCATGATTCAATTCATGATTCACGATTCATGATTTTATTCATGATTGCTGATTCATGATTCATGATTCATGATTCAATTCATGATTCAATTCATAATTCATGATTCAATTCATTATTCATGATTCATGATTCAATTCATAATTCATGATTCAATTCATGATTCATGATTCAATTCATGATACATGATTCAATTCATGATTCGATTCATGATTCATAGTTCATGAATCATGATTCATGATTCATGATTCGATTCATGATTCATGGTTCATGAATCATGATTCGATTCATGATTCATGATTCATGATTCAATTCATGATTCATGATTCAATTCATAATTCATGATTCAATTCATGATTCATGATTCATGATTCAATTCATGATTCATGATTCAAATCATAATTCATGATTCATAATTCAATTCATGATTCATGATTCATGATTCAATTCATGATTCATGATTCATTATTCGATTCATGATTCACGATTCATGATTTTATTCATGATTTCTGATTCATGAATCATAATTCATGATTCATGATTCAATTCATGATTCAATTCATAATTTATGATTCAATTCATTATTCATGATTCATGATTCAATTCATGACTCATAATTCATGATTCAATTCATAATTAATGATCTAATTCATAATTCAATTCATAATTCATGATTCAATTCATTATTCATTATTCATGATTCAATTCATAATTCATGATATAAATCATAATTCATGATTCATGATTCAATTCATGATTCATGATTCATGATTCAATTCATGATTCATGATTCATTATTCGATTCATGATTCATGATTTTATTCATGATTCCTGATTCCTGATTCATGATTCATGATTCATGATTCAATTCATGATTCAATATATGATTCAATTAATGATTCATGATTCAATTCATGATTCATGATTCAATTCATGATTCATGATTCAATTCATGAATCATGATTCAATTCATGATTAAAGATTCATGATTCAATTCATGATTCAATATTTGATTCAATTCATGATTCATGATTCAAATCATGATTCATGATTCATGATTCAATTCCTGATTCATGATTCAATTCATGATTCATGATTCATGATTCAATTCATGACTCATAATTCATGATTCAATTCATAATTAATGATTCAATTTATAATTCAATTCATAATTCATGATTCAATTCATTATTCATTATTCATGATTCAATTCATAATTCATGATATAAATCATAATTCATGATTCATGATTCAATTCATGATTCATGATTCATGATTCAATTCATGATTCATTATTTGATTCATGATTCATGATTTTATTCATGATTCCTGATTCCTGATTCATGATTCATGATTCATGATTCAATTCATGATTCAATATATGATTCAATTAATGATTCATGATTCAATTCATGATTCATGATTCAATTCATGAATCATGATTCAATTCATGATTAAAGATTCATGATTCAATTCATGATTCATGATTCAATATTTGATTCAATTCATGATTCATGATTCAAATCATGATTCATGATTCATGATTCATGATTCATGATTCAATTCCTGATTCATGATTCAATTAATGATTCATGATTCAATTCATGATTCATGATTCAATTCATGAATCATGATTCAATTCATGATTAAAGATTCATGATTCAATTCATGATTCATGATTCAATATTTGATTCAATTCATGATTCATGATTCAAATCATGATTCATGATTCATGATTCAATTCATGATTCATGATTCATGAATCAATGAATCAAGATTTGATTCATGATTCATGATTCATGATTAATTTCATGAGTCATGATTCAATTCATGATTCATGATTCAATTCATGATTCAATTCATGATTCAATTCATGATTCATGATTCAATTCATGATTCAATTCATGATTCATGATTAAATTCATGATTCATGATTCAATTCATGTTTCATGATTCAATTCATGATTCAATTCATGATTCATGATTCAATTCATGATTCATGATTCTTGATTCTATTCATAATTCATGATTCAATACATGATTCATGATTCATGATTGAAATCATAATTCATGATTCTTTATTCAATTCATGATTCATGATTCATGATTCAATTCATGATTCATGATTCATTATTCGATTCATGATTCACGATTCATGATTTTATTCATGATTGCTGATTCATGATTCATGATTCAATTCATGATTCAATTCATAATTCATGATTCAATTCATTATTCATGATTCATGATTCAATTCATGATTCATGATTCATGATTCAATTCATGATTCATGATTCATGATTTAATTCATGATTCAATTCATGATTCATGATTCATGATTCATTTCATGATTCATGATTCAATTCATGATTCATGATTCAATTCATGATTCATGATTCAATTCATGATTCAATTTATGATTCATGATTCAATTCATGATTCATGCATGATTCAATTCATGATACATGATTCAATTCATGCATGATTCAATTCATGATACATGATTCAATTCATGACTCATGATTCATAATTCATGATTTAATTCATGATTCATGATTCAATTCATGCATGATTCAATTCATGATACATGATTCAATTCATGACTCATGATTCATAATTCATGATTTAATTCATGATTCATGATTCAATTCATGAATCATTTCATGATTCATGATTCAATTCCTGATTTATGATTCGATTCAAGATTCATGATTCATGAATCATTATTCGATTCATGATTCATGAATCATTATTCGATTCATGATTCTTGGATCATGAATCATGATTCATGATTTATGAATCATGATTCATGATTCATGATTCGATTCATGATTCAATTCATGATTCAATTCATGATTCAATTCATGATTCATGATTCAATTCATTATTCACTTCATGATTCAATTCATGATTCATGATTCATGATTCAATTCATGATTCAATATATGATTCAATTCATGATTCATGATTTAAATCATGATTCATGATTCAATTCATGATTCGATTCATGATTCATGGTTCATGAATCATGATTCATGATTCGATTCATGATTCATGGTTCATGAATCATGTTTCGATTCATGATTCATGATTCATGATTCAATTCATGATTCATGATTCAATTCATGATTCAATTCATGATTCAATTCATGATTCATGATTCAATTCATGATTCAATTCATGATTCATGATTCAATTCATGATTCATGATTCAATTCATGTTTCATGATTCAATTCATGATTCAATTCATGATTCATGATTCAATTCATGATTCATGATTCTCGATTCAATTCATAATTCATGATTCAATTCATGATTCATGATTCATGATTGAAATCATAATTCATGATTCTTTATTCAATTCATGATTCATGATTCATGATTCAATTCATGATTCATGATTCATTATTCGATTCATGATTCACGATTCATGATTTTATTCATGATTGCTGATTCATGATTCATGATTCATGATTCAATTCATGATTCAATTCATAATTCATGATTCAATTCATTATTCATGATTCATGATTCAATTCATGATTCATGATTCAATTCATGATTCATGATTCAATCTATGATACATGATTCAATTCATGATTTATGATTCAATATATGATTCAATTCATGATTCATGATTCAAATCTTAATTCATGATTCATGATTCAATTCATGATTCATGCTTCATGATTCACTTCATGATTCACGATTCAATTCATAATTCAATTCATGATTCATGATTCGATTCATGATTCATGAATCATGATTTAATTCATGATTAATGATTATTTTAATGATTCATGATTCATGATTCAGTTCATGATTCATGATTCAATTCATGATTCAATTCATGATTCATGAAGCAATTCATTATTCACTTCATGATTCAATTCATGATTCATGATTCAATTCATGATTCATGATTCATGATTTAATTCATGATTCAATATATGATTCAATTCATGATTCATGATTTAAATCATGATTCATGATTCAATTCATGCATGATTCAATTCATGATACATGATTCAATTCATGACTCATGATTCATAATTCATGATTTAAATCATGATTCATGATTCAATTCATGCATGATTCAATTCATGATAAATGATTCAATTCATGACTCATGATTCATAATTCATGATTTAATTCATGATTCATGATTCAATTCATGCATGATTCAATTCATGATACATGATTCAATTCATGACTCAGGATTCATAATTCATGATTTAATTCATGATTCATGATTCAATTCATGAATCATTTCATGATTCATGATTCAATTCCTGATTTATGATTCGATTCAAGATTCATGATTCATGAATCATTATTCGATTCATGATTCATGAATCATTATTCGATTCATGATTCTTGGATCATGAATCATGATTCATGATTTATGAATCATGATTCATGATTCGTGATTCGATTCATGATTCAATTCATGATTCATGATTCAATTCATGATTCAATTCATGATTCATGATTCAATTCATTATTCACTTCATGATTCAATTCATGATTCATGATTCAATTCATGATTCATGATTCATGATTCAATTCATGATTCAATATATGATTCAATTCATGATTCATGATTTAAATCATGATTCATGATTCAATTCATGATTCGATTCATGATTCATGGTTCATGAATCATGATTCATGATTCATGATTCGATTCATGATTCATGGTTCATGAATCATGTTTCGATTCATGATTCATGATTCAATTCATAATTCATGATTCATGAATCAATGAATCAAGATTTGATTCATGATTCATGATTCATGATTCATTTTATGATTCATGATTCAATTCATGATTCATGATTCAATTCATGATTCAATTCATGATTCAATTCATGATTCATGATTCAATTCATGATTCAATTCATGATTCATGATTCAATTCATGATTCATGATTCAATTCATGATTCATGATTCAATTCATGATTCAATTCATGATTCATGATTCAATTCATGATTCATGATTCTCGATTCAATTCATAATTCATGATTCAATTCATGATTCATGATTCATGATTGAAATCATAATTCATGATTCTTTATTCAATTCATGATTCATGATTCATGATTCAATTCATGATTCATGATTCATTATTCGATTCATGATTCACGATTCATGATTTTATTCATGATTGCTGATTCATGATTCATGATTCATGATTCAATTCATGATTCAATTCATAATTCATGATTCAATTCATTATTCATGATTCATGATTCAATTCATAATTCATGATTCAATTCATGATTCATGATTCAATCTATGATACATGATTCAATTCATGATTTATGATTCAATATATGATTCAATTTATGATTCATGATTCAAATCTTAATTCATGATTCATGATTCAATTCATGATTCATGCTTCATGATTCACTTCATGATTCACGATTCAATTCATAATTCAATTCATGATTCATGATTCGATTCATGATTCATGAATCATTATTCGATTCATGATTCTTGGATCATGAATCATGATTCATGATTTATGAATCATGATTCATGATTCGTGATTCGATTCATGATTCAATTCATGATTCATGATTCAATTCATGATTCAATTCATGATTCATGATTCAATTCATTATTCACTTCATGATTCAATTCATGATTCATGATTCAATTCATGATTCATGATTCATGATTCAATTCATGATTCAATATATGATTCAATTCATGATTCATGATTTAAATCATGATTCATGATTCAATTCATGATTCGATTCATGATTCATGGTTCATGAATCATGATTCATGATTCATGATTCGATTCATGATTCATGGTTCATGAATCATGTTTCGATTCATGATTCATGATTCAATTCATGATTCATGATTCATGAATCAATGAATCAAGATTTGATTCATGATTTATGATTCATGATTCATTTTATGATTCATGATTCAATTCATGATTCATGATTCAATTCATGATTCAATTCATGATTCAATTCATGATTCATGATTCAATTCATGATTCAATTCATGATTCAATTCATGATTCATGATTCAATTCATGATTCATGATTCAATTCATGATTCAATTCATGATTCATGATTCAATTCATGATTCATGATTCTCGATTCAATTCATAATTCATGATTCAATTCATGATTCATGATTCATGATTGAAATCATAATTCATGATTCTTTATTCAATTCATGATTCATGATTCATGATTCAATTCATGATTCATGATTCATTATTCGATTCATGATTCACGATTCATGATTTTATTCATGATTGCTGATTCATGATTCATGATTCATGATTCAATTCATGATTCAATTCATAATTCATGATTCAATTCATTATTCATGATTCATGATTCAATTCATAATTCATGATTCAATTCATGATTCATGATTCAATCTATGATACATGATTCAATTCATGATTTATGATTCAATATATGATTCAATTCATGATTCATGATTCAAATCTTAATTCATGATTCATGATTCAATTCATGATTCATGCTTCATGATTCACTTCATGATTCACGATTCAATTCATAATTCAATTCATGATTCATGATTCGATTCATGATTCATGAATCATTATTCGATTCATGATTCTTGGATCATGAATCATGATTCATGATTTATGAATCATGATTCATGATTCGTGATTCGATTCATGATTCAATTCATGATTCATGATTCAATTCATGATTCAATTCATGATTCATGATTCAATTCATTATTCACTTCATGATTCAATTCATGATTCATGATTCAATTCATGATTCATGATTCATGATTCAATTCATGATTCAATATATGATTCAATTCATGATTCATGATTTAAATCATGATTCATGATTCAATTCATGATTCGATTCATGATTCATGGTTCATGAATCATGATTCATGATTCATGATTCGATTCATGATTCATGGTTCATGAATCATGTTTCGATTCATGATTCATGATTCAATTCATGATTCATGATTCATGAATCAATGAATCAAGATTTGATTCATGATTCATGATTCATGATTCATTTTATGATTCATGATTCAATTCATGATTCATGATTCAATTCATGATTCAATTCATGATTCAATTCATGATTCATGATTCAATTCATGATTCAATTCATGATTCATGATTCAATTCATGATTCATGATTCAATTCATGATTCATGATTCAATTCATGATTCAATTCATGATTCATGATTCAATTCATGATTTATGATTCTCGATTCAATTCATAATTCATGATTCATGATTCATGATTGAAATCATAATTCATGATTCTTTATTCAATTCATGATTCATGATTCATGATTCAATTCATGATTCATGATTCAAATCATAATTCATGATTCATGATTCAATTCATGATTCATGATTCATGATTCAATTCATGATTCATTATTCGATTCATGATTCACGATTCATGATTTTATTCATGATTTCTGATTCATGAATCATAATTCATGATTCATGATTCAATTCATGATTCAATTCATAATTTATGATTCAATTCATTATTCATGATTCATGATTCAATTCATGACTCATAATTCATGATTCAATTCATAATTCATGATTCAAATCATAATTCATGATTCATGATTCAATTCATGATTCATGATTCACGATTCAATTCATAATTCATGATTCATTATTCGATTCATGATTCTTGATTTTATTCATGATTCTTGATTCCTAATTCATGATTCATGATTCATGATTCAATTCATGATTCATGATTCAATTCATGATTCATGATTGAATTCATGAATCATGATTGAATTCTTGATTGAATTCATGAATCATGATTGAATTCATGATTCATGATTCAATTCATGATTCAATTCATGATTCAATTCATGATTCATGATTCAATTCATGATTAAAGATTCATGATTCAATTCATGATTCATGATTCAATATTTGATTCAATTCATGATTCATGATTCAAATCATGATTCATGATTCATGATTCATGAATTATGATTCAATTCATGATTTAATTCATGATTCATGATTCATGATTCATTTCATGATTCATGATTCAATTCATGATTCATGATTCAAATCATAATTCATGATTCATGATTCAATTCATGATTCATGATTCACGATTCAATTCATAATTCATGATTCATTATTCGATTCATGATTCTTGATTTTATTCATGATTCTTGATTCCTAATTCATGATTCATGATTCATGATTCAATTCATGATTCATGATTCAATTCATGATTCATGATTGAATTCATGAATCATGATTGAATTCATGATTGAATTCATGAATCATGATTGAATTCATGATTCATGATTCAATTCATGATTCAATTCATGATTCAATTCATGATTCATGATTCAATTCATGATTAAAGATTCATGATTCAATTCATGATTCATGATTCAATATTTGATTCAATTCATGATTCATGATTCAAATCATGATTCATGATTCATGATTCATGAATTATGATTCAATTCATGATTTAATTCATGATTCATGATTCATGATTCATTTCATGATTCATGATTCAATTCATGATTCATGATTCAATTCATGATTCATGATTCATGATTCAATTCATGATTTAATTCATGATTCATGATTCAATTCATGATTCATGATTCATGCATGATTCAATTCATGATACATGATTCAATTCATGATACATGATTCAATTCATGATTCATAATTCATGATTTAATTCATGATTCATGATTCAATTCATGAATCATTTCATGATTCATGATTCAATTCCTGATTTATGATTCGATTCAAGATTCATGATTCATGAATCATTATTCGATTCATGATTCATGAATCATTATTCGATTCATGATTCTTGGATCATGAATCATGATTCATGATTTATGAATCATGATTCATGATTCATGATTCGAATCATGATTCATGGTTCATGAATCATGATTTGATTCATGATTCATGATTCATGATTCAATTCATGATTCATGATTCATGATTCATGAATTATGATTCAATTCATGATTTAATTCATGATTCATGATTCATGATTCATTTCATGATTCATGATTCAATTCATGATTCATGATTCAATTCATGATTCATGATTCATGATTCAATTCATGATTTAATTCATGATTCATGATTCAATTCATGATTCATGATTCATGCATGATTCAATTCATGATACATGGTTCAATTCATGATACATGATTCAATTCATGATTCATGATTCATGCATGATTCAATTCATGATACATGATTCAATTCATGATACATGATTCAATTCATGATTCATAATTCATGATTTAATTCATGATTCATGATTCAATTCATGAATCATTTCATGATTCATGATTCAATTCCTGATTTATGATTCGATTCAAGATTCATGATTCATGAATCATTATTCGATTCATGATTCATGAATCATTATTCGATTCATGATTCTTGGATCATGAATCATGATTCATGATTTATGAATCATGATTCATGATTCGAATCATGATTCATGGTTCATGAATCATGATTTGATTCATGATTCATGATTCATGATTCAATTCATGATTCATGAATCAATGAATCAAGATTTGATTCATGATTCATGATTCATGATTCATTTCATGATTCATGATTCAATTCATGATTCATGATTCAATTCATGATTCAATTCATGATTCATGATTCAATAAATGATTCAATTCATGATTCATGATTAAATTCATGATTCATGATTCAATTCATGTTTCATGATTCAATTCATGATTCATGATTCTATTCATAATTCATGATTCAATTCATGATTCATGATTCATGATTGAAATCATAATTCCTGATTCTTTATTCAATTCATGATTCATGATTCATGATTCAATTCATGATTCATGATTCATTATTCGATTCATGATTCACGATTCATGATTTTATTCATGATTGCTGATTCATGATTCATGATTCATGATTCAATTCATGATTCATGATTCAATTCATGATTCAATTCATGATTCAATTCATGATTCATGATTCAATTCATGATTCAATTCATGATTCATGATTAAATTCATGATTCATGATTCAATTCATGTTTCATGATTCAATTCATGATTCAATTCATGATTCATGATTCAATTCATGATTCATGATTCTTGATTCTATTCATAATTCATGATTCAATTCATGATTCATGATTCATGATTGAAATCATAATTCATGATTCTTTATTCAATTCATGATTCATGATTCAATTCATGATTCATGATTCATTATTCGATTCATGATTCACGATTCATGATTTTATTCATGATTGCTGATTCATGATTCATGATTCATGATTCAATTCATGATTCAATTCATGATTCATGATTCAATTCATGATACATGATTCAATTCATGATTTATGATTCAATATATGATTCAATTCATGATTCATGATTCAAATCATGATTCATGAATCATGATTCAATTCATGATTCATGCTTCATGATTCACTTCATGATTCACGATTCAATTCATAATTCAATTCATGATTCGTGATTCGATTCATGATTCATGAATCATGATTTAATTCATGATTAATGATTCATTTCATGATTCATGATTCAATTCATGATTCATGATTCACTTCATGATTCAATTCATGATTCATGATTTAAATCATGATTCATGATTCAATTCATGATTCGATTCATGATTCATGGTTCATGAATCATGATTCGATTCATGATTCATGATTCATGATTCAATTCATGATTCATGATTCAATTCATGATTCAATATATGATTCAATTCATGATTCATGATTTAAATCATGATTCATGATTCAATTCATGATTCGATTCATGATTCATGGTTCATGAATCATGATTCATGATTCGATTCATTATTCATTATTCATGATTCAATTCATAATTCATGATTCAAATCATAATTCATGATTCATGATTCAATTCATGATTCATGATTCATGATTCAATTCATGATTCAATATATGATTCAATTAATGATTCATGATTCAAATCATGATTCATGATTCAATTCATGATTCATGATTCAATTCATGATTCATGATTCAATTCATGAATCATGATTCAATTCATGATTCAATTCATGAATCATGATTCAATTCATGATTCATGATTCAATTCATGATTCAATTCATGATTCAATTCATGATTCATGATTCAATTCATGATTAAAGATTCATGATTCAATTCATGATTCATGATTCAATATTTGATTCAATTCATGATTCATGATTCAAATCATGATTCATGATTCATGATTCATGATTCATGATTCAATTCCTGATTCATGATTCAATTCATGATTCATGATTCATGATTCAATTCATGATTCATGATTCATGATTTAATTCCTGATTCAATTCATGATTCATGATTCATGATTCATTTCATGATTCATGATTCAATTCATGATTCATGATTCAATTCATGATTCATGATTCATGATTGAATTCATGATTCAATTCATGATTCATGATTGAAATCATAATTCATGATTCTTTATTCAATTCATGATTCATGATTCATGATTCAATTCATGATTCAATTCATAATTCATGATTCAATTCATGATTCATGATTCATGATTCAATTCATGATTCAATATATGATTCAATTCATGATTCATGATTTAAATCATGATTCATGATTCAATTCATGATTCGATTCATGATTCATGGTTCATGAATCATGATTCAATTCATGATTCATGATTCATGATTCAATTCATGATTCATGATTCAATTCATGATTCAATATATGATTCAATTCATGATTCATGATTTAAATCATGATTCATGATTCAATTCATGATTCGATTCATGATTCATGGTTCATGAATCATAATTCATGATTCATGATTCGATTCATAATTCATGGTTCATGAATCATGATTCGATTCATGATTCATGATTCATGATTCATGATTCAATTCATGATTCATTATTCATGAATTAATGAATCAAGATTTGATTCATGATTCATGATTCATGATTCATTTCATGATTCATGATTCAATTCATGATTCATGATTCAATTCATGATTCAATTCATGATTCAATTCATGATTCATGATTCAATTCATGATTCATGATTCATGATTGAAATCATAATTCATGATTCTTTATTCAATTCATGATTCATGATTCATGATTCAATTCATGATTCATGATTCATGATTCATTATTCGATTCATGATTCACGATTCATGATTTTATTTATGATTGCTGATTCATGATTCATGATTCATGATTCAATTCATGATTCAATTCATGATTCACGATTCATGATTTTATTCATGATTGCTGATTCATGATTCATGATTCATGATTCAATTCATGATTCAATTCATAATTCATGATTCAATTCATTATTCATGATTCATGATTCAATTCATAATTCATGATTCAATTCATGATTCATGATTCAATTCATGATACATGATTCAATTCATGATTCGATTCATGATTCATAGTTCATGAATCATGATTCATGATTCATGATTCGATTCATGATTCATGGTTCATGAATCATGATTCGATTCATGATTCATGATTCATGATTCAATTCATGATTCATGATTCAATTCATAATTCATGATTCAATTCATGATTCATGATTCATGATTCAATTCATGATTCATGATTCAAATCATAATTCATGATTCATAATTCAATTCATGATTCATGATTCATGATTCAATTCATGATTCATGATTCATTATTCGATTCATGATTCACGATTCATGATTTTATTCATGATTTCTGATTCATGAATCATAATTCATGATTCATGATTCAATTCATGATTCAATTCATAATTTATGATTCAATTCATTATTCATGATTCATGATTCAATTCATGACTCATAATTCATGATTCAATTCATAATTAATGATCTAATTCATAATTCAATTCATAATTCATGATTCAATTCATTATTCATTATTCATGATTCAATTCATAATTCATGATATAAATCATAATTCATGATTCATGATTCAATTCATGATTCATGATTCATGATTCAATTCATGATTCATGATTCATTATTCGATTCATGATTCATGATTTTATTCATGATTCCTGATTCCTGATTCATGATTCATGATTCAATTCATGATTCAATATATGATTCAATTAATGATTCATGATTCAATTCATGATTCATGATTCAATTCATGATTCATGATTCAATTCATGAATCATGATTCAATTCATGATTAAAGATTCATGATTCAATTCATGATTCAATATTTGATTCAATTCATGATTCATGATTCAAATCATGATTCATGATTCATGATTCAATTCCTGATTCATGATTCAATTCATGATTCATGATTCATGATTCAATTCATGACTCATAATTCATGATTCAATTCATAATTAATGATTCAATTTATAATTCAATTCATAATTCATGATTCAATTCATTATTCATTATTCATGATTCAATTCATAATTCATGATATAAATCATAATTCATGATTCATGATTCAATTCATGATTCATGATTCATGATTCAATTCATGATTCATTATTTGATTCATGATTCATGATTTTATTCATGATTCCTGATTCCTGATTCATGATTCATGATTCATGATTCAATTCATGATTCATTATTTGATTCATGATTCATGATTTTATTCATGATTACTGATTCCTGATTCATGATTCATGATTCATGATTCAATTCATGATTCATGATTCAATTCATGTTTCATGATTCAATTCATGATTCAATTCATGATTCATGATTCAATTCATGAATCATGATTCAATTCATGATTAAAGATTCATGATTCAATTCATGATTCATGATTCAATATTTGATTCAATTCATGATTCATGATTCAAATCATGATTCATGATTCATGATTCATGATTCATGATTCAATTCCTGATTCATGATTCAATTAATGATTCATGATTCAATTCATGATTCATGATTCAATTCATGAATCATGATTCAATTCATGATTAAAGATTCATGATTCAATTCATGATTCATGATTCAATATTTGATTCAATTCATGATTCATGATTCAAATCATGATTCATGATTCATGATTCAATTCATGATTCATGATTCATGAATCAATGAATCAAGATTTGATTCATGATTCATGATTCATGATTAATTTCATGAGTCATGATTCAATTCATGATTCATGATTCAATTCATGATTCAATTCATGATTCAATTCATGATTCATGATTCAATTCATGATTCAATTCATGATTCATGATTAAATTCATGATTCATGATTCAATTCATGTTTCATGATTCAATTCATGATTCAATTCATGATTCATGATTCAATTCATGATTCATGATTCTTGATTCTATTCATAATTCATGATTCAATACATGATTCATGATTCATGATTGAAATCATAATTCATGATTCTTTATTCAATTCATGATTCATGATTCATGATTCAATTCATGATTCATGATTCATTATTCGATTCATGATTCACGATTCATGATTTTATTCATGATTGCTGATTCATGATTCATGATTCAATTCATGATTCAATTCATAATTCATGATTCAATTCATTATTCATGATTCATGATTCAATTCATGATTCATGATTCATGATTCAATTCATGATTCATGATTCATGATTTAATTCATGATTCAATTCATGATTCATGATTCATGATTCATTTCATGATTCATGATTCAATTCATGATTCATGATTCAATTCATGATTCATGATTCAATTCATGATTCAATTTATGATTCATGATTCAATTCATGATTCATGCATGATTCAATTCATGATACATGATTCAATTCATGCATGATTCAATTCATGATACATGATTCAATTCATGACTCATGATTCATAATTCATGATTTAATTCATGATTCATGATTCAATTCATGCATGATTCAATTCATGATACATGATTCAATTCATGACTCATGATTCATAATTCATGATTTAATTCATGATTCATGATTCAATTCATGAATCATTTCATGATTCATGATTCAATTCCTGATTTATGATTCGATTCAAGATTCATGATTCATGAATCATTATTCGATTCATGATTCATGAATCATTATTCGATTCATGATTCTTGGATCATGAATCATGATTCATGATTTATGAATCATGATTCATGATTCATGATTCGATTCATGATTCAATTCATGATTCAATTCATGATTCAATTCATGATTCATGATTCAATTCATTATTCACTTCATGATTCAATTCATGATTCATGATTCATGATTCAATTCATGATTCAATATATGATTCAATTCATGATTCATGATTTAAATCATGATTCATGATTCAATTCATGATTCGATTCATGATTCATGGTTCATGAATCATGATTCATGATTCGATTCATGATTCATGGTTCATGAATCATGTTTCGATTCATGATTCATGATTCATGATTCAATTCATGATTCATGATTCAATTCATGATTCAATTCATGATTCAATTCATGATTCATGATTCAATTCATGATTCAATTCATGATTCATGATTCAATTCATGATTCATGATTCAATTCATGTTTCATGATTCAATTCATGATTCAATTCATGATTCATGATTCAATTCATGATTCATGATTCTCGATTCAATTCATAATTCATGATTCAATTCATGATTCATGATTCATGATTGAAATCATAATTCATGATTCTTTATTCAATTCATGATTCATGATTCATGATTCAATTCATGATTCATGATTCATTATTCGATTCATGATTCACGATTCATGATTTTATTCATGATTGCTGATTCATGATTCATGATTCATGATTCAATTCATGATTCAATTCATAATTCATGATTCAATTCATTATTCATGATTCATGATTCAATTCATGATTCATGATTCAATTCATGATTCATGATTCAATCTATGATACATGATTCAATTCATGATTTATGATTCAATATATGATTCAATTCATGATTCATGATTCAAATCTTAATTCATGATTCATGATTCAATTCATGATTCATGCTTCATGATTCACTTCATGATTCACGATTCAATTCATAATTCAATTCATGATTCATGATTCGATTCATGATTCATGAATCATGATTTAATTCATGATTAATGATTATTTTAATGATTCATGATTCATGATTCAGTTCATGATTCATGATTCAATTCATGATTCAATTCATGATTCATGAAGCAATTCATTATTCACTTCATGATTCAATTCATGATTCATGATTCAATTCATGATTCATGATTCATGATTTAATTCATGATTCAATATATGATTCAATTCATGATTCATGATTTAAATCATGATTCATGATTCAATTCATGCATGATTCAATTCATGATACATGATTCAATTCATGACTCATGATTCATAATTCATGATTTAAATCATGATTCATGATTCAATTCATGCATGATTCAATTCATGATAAATGATTCAATTCATGACTCATGATTCATAATTCATGATTTAATTCATGATTCATGATTCAATTCATGCATGATTCAATTCATGATACATGATTCAATTCATGACTCAGGATTCATAATTCATGATTTAATTCATGATTCATGATTCAATTCATGAATCATTTCATGATTCATGATTCAATTCCTGATTTATGATTCGATTCAAGATTCATGATTCATGAATCATTATTCGATTCATGATTCATGAATCATTATTCGATTCATGATTCTTGGATCATGAATCATGATTCATGATTTATGAATCATGATTCATGATTCGTGATTCGATTCATGATTCAATTCATGATTCATGATTCAATTCATGATTCAATTCATGATTCATGATTCAATTCATTATTCACTTCATGATTCAATTCATGATTCATGATTCAATTCATGATTCATGATTCATGATTCAATTCATGATTCAATATATGATTCAATTCATGATTCATGATTTAAATCATGATTCATGATTCAATTCATGATTCGATTCATGATTCATGGTTCATGAATCATGATTCATGATTCATGATTCGATTCATGATTCATGGTTCATGAATCATGTTTCGATTCATGATTCATGATTCAATTCATAATTCATGATTCATGAATCAATGAATCAAGATTTGATTCATGATTCATGATTCATTTTATGATTCATGATTCAATTCATGATTCATGATTCAATTCATGATTCAATTCATGATTCAATTCATGATTCATGATTCAATTCATGATTCAATTCATGATTCATGATTCAATTCATGATTCATGATTCAATTCATGATTCATGATTCAATTCATGATTCAATTCATGATTCATGATTCAATTCATGATTCATGATTCTCGATTCAATTCATAATTCATGATTCAATTCATGATTCATGATTCATGATTGAAATCATAATTCATGATTCTTTATTCAATTCATGATTCATGATTCATGATTCAATTCATGATTCATGATTCATTATTCGATTCATGATTCACGATTCATGATTTTATTCATGATTGCTGATTCATGATTCATGATTCATGATTCAATTCATGATTCAATTCATAATTCATGATTCAATTCATTATTCATGATTCATGATTCAATTCATAATTCATGATTCAATTCATGATTCATGATTCAATCTATGATACATGATTCAATTCATGATTTATGATTCAATATATGATTCAATTTATGATTCATGATTCAAATCTTAATTCATGATTCATGATTCAATTCATGATTCATGCTTCATGATTCACTTCATGATTCACGATTCAATTCATAATTCAATTCATGATTCATGATTCGATTCATGATTCATGAATCATTATTCGATTCATGATTCTTGGATCATGAATCATGATTCATGATTTATGAATCATGATTCATGATTCGTGATTCGATTCATGATTCAATTCATGATTCATGATTCAATTCATGATTCAATTCATGATTCATGATTCAATTCATTATTCACTTCATGATTCAATTCATGATTCATGATTCAATTCATGATTCATGATTCATGATTCAATTCATGATTCAATATATGATTCAATTCATGATTCATGATTTAAATCATGATTCATGATTCAATTCATGATTCGATTCATGATTCATGGTTCATGAATCATGATTCATGATTCATGATTCGATTCATGATTCATGGTTCATGAATCATGTTTCGATTCATGATTCATGATTCAATTCATGATTCATGATTCATGAATCAATGAATCAAGATTTGATTCATGATTTATGATTCATGATTCATTTTATGATTCATGATTCAATTCATGATTCATGATTCAATTCATGATTCAATTCATGATTCAATTCATGATTCATGATTCAATTCATGATTCAATTCATGATTCAATTCATGATTCATGATTCAATTCATGATTCATGATTCAATTCATGATTCAATTCATGATTCATGATTCAATTCATGATTCATGATTCTCGATTCAATTCATAATTCATGATTCAATTCATGATTCATGATTCATGATTGAAATCATAATTCATGATTCTTTATTCAATTCATGATTCATGATTCATGATTCAATTCATGATTCATGATTCATTATTCGATTCATGATTCACGATTCATGATTTTATTCATGATTGCTGATTCATGATTCATGATTCATGATTCAATTCATGATTCAATTCATAATTCATGATTCAATTCATTATTCATGATTCATGATTCAATTCATAATTCATGATTCAATTCATGATTCATGATTCAATCTATGATACATGATTCAATTCATGATTTATGATTCAATATATGATTCAATTCATGATTCATGATTCAAATCTTAATTCATGATTCATGATTCAATTCATGATTCATGCTTCATGATTCACTTCATGATTCACGATTCAATTCATAATTCAATTCATGATTCATGATTCGATTCATGATTCATGAATCATTATTCGATTCATGATTCTTGGATCATGAATCATGATTCATGATTTATGAATCATGATTCATGATTCGTGATTCGATTCATGATTCAATTCATGATTCATGATTCAATTCATGATTCAATTCATGATTCATGATTCAATTCATTATTCACTTCATGATTCAATTCATGATTCATGATTCAATTCATGATTCATGATTCATGATTCAATTCATGATTCAATATATGATTCAATTCATGATTCATGATTTAAATCATGATTCATGATTCAATTCATGATTCGATTCATGATTCATGGTTCATGAATCATGATTCATGATTCATGATTCGATTCATGATTCATGGTTCATGAATCATGTTTCGATTCATGATTCATGATTCAATTCATGATTCATGATTCATGAATCAATGAATCAAGATTTGATTCATGATTCATGATTCATGATTCATTTTATGATTCATGATTCAATTCATGATTCATGATTCAATTCATGATTCAATTCATGATTCAATTCATGATTCATGATTCAATTCATGATTCAATTCATGATTCATGATTCAATTCATGATTCATGATTCAATTCATGATTCATGATTCAATTCATGATTCAATTCATGATTCATGATTCAATTCATGATTTATGATTCTCGATTCAATTCATAATTCATGATTCATGATTCATGATTGAAATCATAATTCATGATTCTTTATTCAATTCATGATTCATGATTCATGATTCAATTCATGATTCATGATTCAAATCATAATTCATGATTCATGATTCAATTCATGATTCATGATTCATGATTCAATTCATGATTCATTATTCGATTCATGATTCACGATTCATGATTTTATTCATGATTTCTGATTCATGAATCATAATTCATGATTCATGATTCAATTCATGATTCAATTCATAATTTATGATTCAATTCATTATTCATGATTCATGATTCAATTCATGACTCATAATTCATGATTCAATTCATAATTCATGATTCAAATCATAATTCATGATTCATGATTCAATTCATGATTCATGATTCACGATTCAATTCATAATTCATGATTCATTATTCGATTCATGATTCTTGATTTTATTCATGATTCTTGATTCCTAATTCATGATTCATGATTCATGATTCAATTCATGATTCATGATTCAATTCATGATTCATGATTGAATTCATGAATCATGATTGAATTCATGATTGAATTCATGAATCATGATTGAATTCATGAATCATGATTGAATTCATGATTCATGATTCAATTCATGATTCAATTCATGATTCAATTCATGATTCATGATTCAATTCATGATTAAAGATTCATGATTCAATTCATGATTCATGATTCAATATTTGATTCAATTCATGATTCATGATTCAAATCATGATTCATGATTCATGATTCATGAATTATGATTCAATTCATGATTTAATTCATGATTCATGATTCATGATTCATTTCATGATTCATGATTCAATTCATGATTCATGATTCAAATCATAATTCATGATTCATGATTCAATTCATGATTCATGATTCACGATTCAATTCATAATTCATGATTCATTATTCGATTCATGATTCTTGATTTTATTCATGATTCTTGATTCCTTATTCATGATTCATGATTCATGATTCAATTCATGATTCATGATTCAATTCATGATTCATGATTGAATTCATGAATCATGATTGAATTCATGATTGAATTCATGAATCATGATTGAATTCATGATTCATGATTCAATTCATGATTCAATTCATGATTCAATTCATGATTCATGATTCAATTCATGATTAAAGATTCATGATTCAATTCATGATTCATGATTCAATATTTGATTCAATTCATGATTCATGATTCAAATCATGATTCATGATTCATGATTCATGAATTATGATTCAATTCATGATTTAATTCATGATTCATGATTCATGATTCATTTCATGATTCATGATTCAATTCATGATTCATGATTCAATTCATGATTCATGATTCATGATTCAATTCATGATTTAATTCATGATTCATGATTCAATTCATGATTCATGATTCATGCATTATTCAATTCATGATACATGATTCAATTCATGATACATGATTCAATTCATGATTCATAATTCATGATTTAATTCATGATTCATGATTCAATTCATGAATCATTTCATGATTCATGATTCAATTCCTGATTTATGATTCGATTCAAGATTCATGATTCATGAATCATTATTCGATTCATGATTCATGAATCATTATTCGATTCATGATTCTTGGATCATGAATCATGATTCATGATTTATGAATCATGATTCATGATTCATGATTCGAATCATGATTCATGGTTCATGAATCATGATTTGATTCATGATTCATGATTCATGATTCAATTCATGATTCATGATTCATGATTCATGAATTATGATTCAATTCATGATTTAATTCATGATTCATGATTCATGATTCATTTCATGATTCATGATTCAATTCATGATTCATGATTCAATTCATGATTCATGATTCATGATTCAATTCATGATTTAATTCATGATTCATGATTCAATTCATGATTCATGATTCATGCATGATTCAATTCATGATACATGGTTCAATTCATGATACATGATTCAATTCATGATTCATGATTCATGCATGATTCAATTCATGATACATGATTCAATTCATGATACATGATTCAATTCATGATTCATAATTCATGATTTAATTCATGATTCATGATTCAATTCATGAATCATTTCATGATTCATGATTCAATTCCTGATTTATGATTCGATTCAAGATTCATGATTCATGAATCATTATTCGATTCATGATTCATGAATCATTATTCGATTCATGATTCTTGGATCATGAATCATGATTCATGATTTATGAATCATGATTCATGATTCGAATCATGATTCATGGTTCATGAATCATGATTTGATTCATGATTCATGATTCATGATTCAATTCATGATTCATGAATCAATGAATCAAGATTTGATTCATGATTCATGATTCATGATTCATTTCATGATTCATGATTCAATTCATGATTCATGATTCAATTCATGATTCAATTCATGATTCATGATTCAATAAATGATTCAATTCATGATTCATGATTAAATTCATGATTCATGATTCAATTCATGTTTCATGATTCAATTCATGATTCATGATTCTATTCATAATTCATGATTCAATTCATGATTCATGATTCATGATTGAAATCATAATTCCTGATTCTTTATTCAATTCATGATTCATGATTCATGATTCAATTCATGATTCATGATTCATTATTCGATTCATGATTCACGATTCATGATTTTATTCATGATTGCTGATTCATGATTCATGATTCATGATTCAATTCATGATTCATGATTCAATTCATGATTCAATTCATGATTCAATTCATGATTCATGATTCAATTCATGATTCAATTCATGATTCATGATTAAATTCATGATTCATGATTCAATTCATGTTTCATGATTCAATTCATGATTCAATTCATGATTCATGATTCAATTCATGATTCATGATTCTTGATTCTATTCATAATTCATGATTCAATTCATGATTCATGATTCATGATTGAAATCATAATTCATGATTCTTTATTCAATTCATGATTCATGATTCAATTCATGATTCATGATTCATTATTCGATTCATGATTCACGATTCATGATTTTATTCATGATTGCTGATTCATGATTCATGATTCATGATTCAATTCATGATTCAATTCATGATTCATGATTCAATTCATGATACATGATTCAATTCATGATTTATGATTCAATATATGATTCAATTCATGATTCATGATTCAAATCATGATTCATGAATCATGATTCAATTCATGATTCATGCTTCATGATTCACTTCATGATTCACGATTCAATTCATAATTCAATTCATGATTCGTGATTCGATTCATGATTCATGAATCATGATTTAATTCATGATTAATGATTCATTTCATGATTCATGATTCAATTCATGATTCATGATTCACTTCATGATTCAATTCATGATTCATGATTTAAATCATGATTCATGATTCAATTCATGATTCGATTCATGATTCATGGTTCATGAATCATGATTCGATTCATGATTCATGATTCATGATTCAATTCATGATTCATGATTCAATTCATGATTCAATATATGATTCAATTCATGATTCATGATTTAAATCATGATTCATGATTCAATTCATGATTCGATTCATGATTCATGGTTCATGAATCATGATTCATGATTCGATTCATTATTCATTATTCATGATTCAATTCATAATTCATGATTCAAATCATAATTCATGATTCATGATTCAATTCATGATTCATGATTCATGATTCAATTCATGATTCAATATATGATTCAATTAATGATTCATGATTCAAATCATGATTCATGATTCAATTCATGATTCATGATTCAATTCATGATTCATGATTCAATTCATGAATCATGATTCAATTCATGATTCAATTCATGAATCATGATTCAATTCATGATTCATGATTCAATTCATGATTCAATTCATGATTCAATTCATGATTCATGATTCAATTCATGATTAAAGATTCATGATTCAATTCATGATTCATGATTCAATATTTGATTCAATTCATGATTCATGATTCAAATCATGATTCATGATTCATGATTCATGATTCATGATTCATGATTCAATTCCTGATTCATGATTCAATTCATGATTCATGATTCATGATTCAATTCATGATTCATGATTCATGATTTAATTCCTGATTCAATTCATGATTCATGATTCATGATTCATTTCATGATTCATGATTCAATTCATGATTCATGATTCAATTCATGATTCATGATTCATGATTGAATTCATGATTTAATTCATGATTCATGATTCAATTCATGATTCATGATTCATGCATGATTCAATTCATGATACATGATTCAATTCATGACTCATGATTCATAATTCATGATTTAATTCATGATTCATGATTCAATTCATGAATCATTTCATGATTCATGATTCAATTCCTGATTTATGATTCGATTAAAGATTCATGATTCATGAATCATTATTCGATTCATGATTCATGAATCATTATTCGATTCATGATTCTTGGATCAAGAATCATGATTCATGATTTATGAATCATGATTCATGATTCATGATTCGATTCATGATTCATGGTTCATGAATCATGATTTGATTCATGATTCATGATTCATGATTCAATTCATGATTCATGATTCATGAATCAATGAATCAAGATTTGATTCATGATTCATGATTCATGATTCATGATTCATTTCATGATTCATGATTCAATTCATGATTCATGATTCAATTCATGATTCAATTCATGATTCATGATTCAATTCATGATTCAATTCATGATTCATGATTAAATTCATGATTCATGATTCAATTCATGTTTCATGATTGAATTCATGATTCAATTCATGATTCATGATTCAATTCATGATTTATGATTCTTGATTCTATTCATAATTCATGATTCAATTCATGATTTATGATTCATGATTGAAATCATAATTCATGATTCTTTATTCAATTCATGATTCATGATTCAATTCATGATTCATGATTCATTATTCGATTCATGATTCACGATTCATGATTTTATTCATGATTGCTGATTCATGATTCATGATTCATGATTCAATTCATGATTCAATTCATAATTCATGATTCAATTCATTATTCATGATTCATGATTCAATTCATGATTCATGATTCAATTCATGATTCATGATTCATGATTTAATTCATGATTCACGATTTATGATTTTATTCATGATTGCTGATTCATGATTCATGATTCAATTCATGATTCAATTCATAATTCATGATTCAAATCATAATTCATGATTCAATTCATGATTCATGATTCACGATTCAATTCATAATTCATGATTCATTATTCGATTCATGATTCTTGATTTTATTCATGATTCTTGATTTCTGATTCATGATTCATGATTCATGATTCAATTCATGATTCAATATATGATTCAATTAATGATTCATGATTCAAATCATGATTCATGATTGAATTCATGATTCATGATTCAATTCATGATTCATGATTGAATTCATGAATCATGATTCAATTCATGATTGAATTCATGAATCATGATTCAATTCATGATTCATGATTCAATTCATGATTCAATTCATGATTCAATTCATGATTCATGATTCAATTCATGATTAAAGATTCATGATTCAATTCATGATTCATGATTCAATATTTAAATCAATTCATGATTCATGATTCAAATCATGATTCATGATTCATGATTCAATTCCTGATTCATGATTCAATTCATGATTCATGATTCATGATTCATGATTCATGATTCAATTCATGATTCATGATTCATGATTCATTTCATGATTCATGATTCAATTCATGATTCATGATTCAATTCATGATTCATGATTCAATTCATGATTTAATTCATGATTCATGATTCATAATTCATGATTTAATTCATGATTCATGATTCAATTCATGAATCATTTCATGATTCATGATTCAATTCCTGATTTATGATTCGATTCAAGATTCATGATTCATGAATCATTATTCGATTCATGATTCATGAATCATTATTAGATTCATGATTCTTGGATCATGATTTATGATTCATGATTTATGAATCATGATTCATGATTCATGATTCGATTCATGATTCATGGTTCATGAATCATGATTTGATTCATGATTCATGATTCATGATTCAATTCATGATTCATGATTCATGAATCAATGAATCAAGATTTGATTCATGATTCATGATTCATGATTCATTTCATGATTCATGATTCAATTCATGATTCATGATTCAATTCATTATTCAATTCATGATTCAATTCATGATTCATGATTCAATAAATGATTCAATTCATGATTCATGATTAAATTCATGATTCATGATTCAATTCATGATTCATGATTCTATATATAATTCATGATTCAATTCATGATTCATGATTCATGATTGAAATCATAATTCCTGATTCTTTATTCAATTCATGATTCATGATTCATGATTTAATTCATGATTCATGATTCATGATTTAATTCATGATTCACGATTCATGATTTTATTCATGATTGCTGATTCATGATTCATGATTCATGATTCAATTCATGATTCAATTCATAATTCATGATTCAATTCATGATTCATGATTCATGATTCATTTCATGATTCATGATTCAATTCATGATTCATGATTCAATTCATGATTCAATTCATGATTCATGATTCAATTCATGATTCATGATTCATGCATGATTCAATTCATGATACATGATTCAATTCATGCATGATTCAATTCATGACTCATGATTCATAATTCATGATTTAATTCATGATTCATGATTCAATTCATGAATCATTTCATGATTCATGATTCAATTCCTGATTTATGATTCGATTCAAGATTCATGATTCATGAATCATTATTCGTTTCATGATTCATGAATCATTATTCGATTCATGATTCTTGGATCATGAATCATGATTCATGATTTATGAATCATGATTCATGATTCATGATTCGATTCATGATTCATGGTTCATGAATCAATGAATCAAAATTTGATTCATGATTCATGATTCATGATTCATTTCATGATTCATGATTCAATTCATGATTCATGATTCAATTCATGATTCAATTCATGATTCAATTCATGATTCATGATTCAATTCATGATTCATGATTCAATTCATGATTCATGATTCAATTCATGATTCAATTCATGATTCAATTCATGATTCATGATTCAATTCATGATTCAATTCATGATTCATGATTAAATTCATGATTCATGATTCAATTCATGTTTCATGATTCAATTCATGATTCAATTCATGATTCATGATTCAATTCATGATTCATGATTCAATTCATGATTCAATTCATGATTCATGATTCAATTCATGATTCATGATTCTTGATTCTATTCATAATTCATGATTCAATTCATGATTCATGATTCATGATTGAAATCATAATTCATGATTCTTTATTCAATTCATGATTCATGATTCAATTCATGATTCATGATTCATTATTCGATTCATGATTCACGATTCATGATTTTATTCATGATTGCTGATTCATGATTCATGATTCATGATTCAATTCATGATTCAATTCATAATTCATGATTCAATTCATTATTCATGATTCATGATTCAATTCATGATTCATGATTCAATTCATGATACATGATTCAATTCATGATTTATGATTCAATATATGATTCAATTCATGATTCATGATTCAAATCATGATTCATGATTCAAATCATGATTCATGAATCATGATTTAATTCATGATTCATGCTTCATGATTCACTTCATGATTCACGATTCAATTCATAATTCAATTCATGATTCGTGATTCGATTCATGATTCATGAATCATGATTTAATTCATGATTAATGATTCATTTCATGATTCATGATTCAATTCATGATTCATGATTCAATTCATGATTCAATTCATGATTCATGATTCAATTCATTATTCACTTCATGATTCAATTCATGATTCATGATTTAAATCATGATTCATGATTCAATTCATGATTCGATTAATGGTTCATGAATCATGATTCGATTCATGATTCATGATTCATTATTCAATTCATGATTCATGATTCAATTCATGATTCAATATATGATTCAATTCATGATTCATGATTTAAATCATGATTCATGATTCAATTCATGATTAAAGATTCATGATTCAATTCATGATTCATGATTCAATATTTGATTCAATTCATGATTCATGATTCAAATCATGATTCATGATTCATGATTCATGATTCATGATTCAATTCCTGATTCATGATTCAATTCATGATTCATGATTCATGATTCAATTCATGATTCATGATTCATGATTTAATTCCTGATTCAATTCATGATTCATGATTCATTTCATGATTCATGATTCAATTCATGATTCATGATTCAATTCATGATTCATGATTCATGATTGAATTCATGATTTAATTCATGATTCATGATTCAATTCATGATTCATGATTCATGCATGATTCAATTTATGATACATGATTCAATTCATGACTCATGATTCATAATTCATGATTTAATTCATGATTCATGATTATATTCATGAATCATTTCATGATTCAATTCCTGATTTATGATTCGATTAAAGATTCATGATTCGTGAATCATTATTCGATTCATGATTCATGAATCATTATTCGATTCATGATTCTTGGATCAAGAATCATGATTCATGATTTATGAATCATGATTCATGATTCATGATTCGATTCATGATTCATGGTTCATGAATCATGATTTGATTCATGATTCATGATTCATGATTCAATTCATGATTCATGATTCATGAATCAATGAATCAAGATTTGATTCATGATTCATGATTCATGATTCATGATTCATTTCATGATTCATGATTCAATTCATGATTCATGATTCAATTCATGATTCAATTCATGATTCATGATTCAATTCATGATTCAATTCATGATTCATGATTAAATTCATGATTCATGATTCAATTCATGTTTCATGATTGAATTCATGATTCAATTCATGATTCATGATTCAATTCATGATTTATGATTCTTGATTCTATTCATAATTCATGATTCAATTCATGATTTATGATTCATGATTGAAATCATAATTCATGATTCTTTATTCAATTCATGATTCATGATTCAATTCATGATTCATGATTCATTATTCGATTCATGATTCACGATTCATGATTTTATTCATGATTGCTGATTCATGATTCATGATTCATAATTCATGATTCAATTCATGATTCAATTCATAATTCATGATTCAATTCATTATTCATGATTCATGATTCAATTCATGATTCATGATTCAATTCATGATTCATGATTCATGATTTAATTCATGATTCACGATTCATGATTTTATTCATGATTGCTGATTCATGATTCATGATTCAATTCATGATTCAATTCATAATTCATGATTCAAATCATAATTCATGATTCAATTCATGATTCATGATTCACGATTCAATTCATAATTCATGATTCATTATTCGATTCATGATTCTTGATTTTATTCATGATTCTTGATTCCTGATTCATGATTCATGATTCATGATTCAATTCATGATTCAATATATGATTCAATTAATGATTCATGATTCAAATCATGATTCATGATTGAATTCATGATTCATGATTCAATTCATGATTCATGATTGAATTCATGAATCATGATTCAATTCATGATTGAATTCATGAATCATGATTCAATTCATGATTCATGATTCAATTCATGATTCATGATTCAATTCATGATTCATGATTCTATATATAATTCATGATTCAATTCATGATTCATGATTCATGATTGAAATCATAATTCCTGATTCTTTATTCAATTCATGATTCATGATTCATGATTTAATTCATGATTCATGATTCATGAATTAATTCATGATTCACGATTCATGATTTTATTCATGATTGCTGATTCATGATTCATGATTCATGATTCAATTCATGATTCAATTCATAATTCATGATTCAATTCATGATTCATGATTCATGATTCATTTCATGATTCATGATTCAATTCATGATTCATGATTCATGATTCAATTCATGATTCAATTCATGATTCATGATTCAATTCATGATTCATGATTCATGCATGATTCAATTCATGATACATGATTCAATTCATGCATGATTCAATTCATGACTCATGATTCATAATTCATGATTTAATTCATGATTCATGATTCAATTCATGAATCATTTCATGATTCATGATTCAATTCCTGATTTATGATTCGATTCAAGATTCATGATTCATGAATCATTATTCGTTTCATGATTCATGAATCATTATTCGATTCATGATTCTTGGATCATGAATCATGATTCATGATTTATGAATCATGATTCATGATTCATGATTCGATTCATGATTCATGGTTCATGAATCAATGAATCAAAATTTGATTCATGATTCATGATTCATGATTCATTTCATGATTCATGATTCAATTCATGATTCATGATTCAATTCATGATTCAATTCATGATTCAATTCATGATTCATGATTCAATTCATGATTCAATTCATGATTCATGATTAAATTCATGATTCATGATTCAATTCATGTTTCATGATTCAATTCATGATTCAATTCATGATTCATGATTCAATTCATGATTCATGATTCAATTCATGATTCAATTCATGATTCATGATTCAATTCATGATTCATGATTCTTGATTCTATTCATAATTCATGATTCAATTCATGATTCATGATTCATGATTGAAATCATAATTCATGATTCTTTATTCAATTCATGATTCATGATTCAATTCATGATTCATGATTCATTATTCGATTCATGATTCACGATTCATGATTTTATTCATGATTGCTGATTCATGATTCATGATTCATGATTCAATTCATGATTCAATTCATAATTCATGATTCAATTCATTATTCATGATTCATGATTCAATTCATGATTCATGATTCAATTCATGATACATGATTCAATTCATGATTTATGATTCAATATATGATTCAATTCATGATTCATGATTCAAATCATGATTCATGAATCATGATTTAATTCATGATTCATGCTTCATGATTCACTTCATGATTCACGATTCAATTCATAATTCAATTCATGATTCGTGATTCGATTCATGATTCATGAATCATGATTTAATTCATGATTAATGATTCATTTCATGATTCATGATTCAATTCATGATTCATGATTCAATTCATGATTCAATTCATGATTCATGATTCAATTCATTATTCACTTCATGATTCAATTCATGATTCATGATTTAAATCATGATTCATGATTCAATTCATGATTCGATTAATGGTTCATGAATCATGATTCGATTCATGATTCATGATTCATTATTCAATTCATGATTCATGATTCAATTCATGATTCAATATATGATTCAATTCATGATTCATGATTTAAATCATGATTCATGATTCAATTCATGATTAAAGATTCATGATTCAATTCATGATTCATGATTCAATATTTGATTCAATTCATGATTCATGATTCAAATCATGATTCATGATTCATGATTCATGATTCATGATTCATGATTCAATTCCTGATTCATGATTCAATTCATGATTCATGATTCATGATTCAATTCATGATTCATGATTCATGATTTAATTCCTGATTCAATTCATGATTCATGATTCATTTCATGATTCATGATTCAATTCATGATTCATGATTCAATTCATGATTCATGATTCATGATTGAATTCATGATTTAATTCATGATTCATGATTCAATTCATGATTCATGATTCATGCATGATTCAATTTATGATACATGATTCAATTCATGACTCATGATTCATAATTCATGATTTAATTCATGATTCATGATTCAATTCATGAATCATTTCATGATTCAATTCCTGATTTATGATTCGATTAAAGATTCATGATTCGTGAATCATTATTCGATTCATGATTCATGAATCATTATTCGATTCATGATTCTTGGATCAAGAATCATGATTCATGATTTATGAATCATGATTCATGATTCATGATTCGATTCATGATTCATGGTTCATGAATCATGATTTGATTCATGATTCATGATTCATGATTCAATTCATGATTCATGATTCATGAATCAATGAATCAAGATTTGATTCATGATTCATGATTCATGATTCATGATTCATTTCATGATTCATGATTCAATTCATGATTCATGATTCAATTCATGATTCAATTCATGATTCATGATTCAATTCATGATTCAATTCATGATTCATGATTAAATTCATGATTCATGATTCAATTCATGTTTCATGATTGAATTCATGATTCAATTCATGATTCATGATTCAATTCATGATTTATGATTCTTGATTCTATTCATAATTCATGATTCAATTCATGATTTATGATTCATGATTGAAATCATAATTCATGATTCTTTATTCAATTCATGATTCAATTCATGATTCATGATTCATTATTCGATTCATGATTCACGATTCATGATTTTATTCATGATTGCTGATTCATGATTCATGATTCATGATTCATGATTCAATTCATAATTCATGATTCAATTCATTATTCATGATTCATGATTCAATTCATGATTCATGATTCAATTCATGATTCATGATTCATGATTTAATTCATGATTCACGATTCATGATTTTATTCATGATTGCTGATTCATGATTCAATTCATGATTCAATTCATAATTCATGATTCAAATCATAATTCATGATTCAATTCATGATTCATGATTCACGATTCAATTCATAATTCATGATTCATTATTCGATTCATGATTCTTGATTTTATTCATGATTCTTGATTCCTGATTCATGATTCATGATTCATGATTCAATTCATGATTCAATATATGATTCAATTAATGATTCATGATTCAAATCATGATTCATGATTGAATTCATGATTCATGATTCAATTCATGATTCATGATTGAATTCATGAATCATGATTCAATTCATGATTGAATTCATGAATCATGATTTAATTCATGATTCATGATTCAATTCATAATTCAATTCATGATTCAATTCATGATTCATGATTCAATTCATGATTAAAGATTCATGATTCAATTCATGATTCATGATTCAATATTTAAATCAATTCATGATTCATGATTCAAATCATGATTCATGATTCATGATTCATGATTCAATTCCTGATTCATGATTCAATTCATGATTCATGATTCATGATTCATGATTCATGATTCAATTCATGATTCATGATTCATGATTCATTTCATGATTCATGATTCAATTCATGATTCATGATTCAATTCATGATTCATGATTCATGATTCAATTCATGATTTAATTCATGATTCATGATTCATAATTCATGATTTAATTCATGATTCATGTTTCAATTCATGAATCATTTCATGATTCATGATTCAATTCCTGATTTATGATTCGATTCAAGATTCATGATTCATGAATCATTATTCGATTCATGATTCATGAATCATTATTAGATTCATGATTCTTGGATCATGAATTATGATTCATGATTTATGAATCATGATTCATGATTCGATTCATGATTCATGATTCATGATTCAATTCATGATTCATGATTCATGAATCAATGAATCAAGATTTGATTCATGATTCATGATTCATGATTCATTTCATGATTCATGATTCAATTCATGATTCATGATTCAATTCATGATTCAATTCATGATTCAATTCATGATTCATGATTCAATAAGTGATTCAATTCATGATTCATGATTAAATTCATGATTCATGATTCAATTCATGATTCATGATTCTATTCATAATTCATGATTCAATTCATGATTCATGATTCATGATTGAAATCATAATTCCTGATTCTTTATTCAATTCATGATTCATGATTCATGATTTAATTCATGATTCATGATTCATGATTTAATTCATGATTCACGATTCATGATTTTATTCATGATTGCTGATTCATGATTCATGATTCATGATTCAATTCATAATTCAATTCATAATTCATGATTCAATTCATGATTCATGATTCATGATTCATTTCATGATTCATGATTCAATTCATGATTCATGATTCATGATTCAATTCATGATTCAATTCATGATTCATGATTCAATTCATGATTCATGATTCATGCATGATTCAATTCATGATACATGATTCAATTCATGCATGATTCAATTCATGACTCATGATTCATAATTCATGATTTAATTCATGATTCATGATTCAATTCATGAATCATTTCATGATTCATGATTCAATTCCTGATTTATGATTCGATTCAAGATTCATGATTCATGAATCATTATTCGTTTCATGATTCATGAATCATTATTCGATTCATGATTCTTGGATCATGAATCATGATTCATGATTTATGAATCATGATTCATGATTCATGATTCGATTCATGATTCATGGTTCATGAATCATGATTCGATTCATGATTCATGATTCGATTCATGATTCATGGTTCATGAATCAATGAATCAAAATTTGATTCATGATTCATGATTCATGATTAATTTCATGATTCATGATTCAATTCATGATTCATGATTCAATTCATGATTCAATTCATGATTCAATTCATGATTCATGATTCAATTCATGATTCAATTCATGATTCATGATTAAATTCATGATTCATGATTCAATTCATGTTTCATGATTCAATTCATGATTCAATTCATGATTCATGATTCAATTCATGATTCATGATTCAATTCATGTTTCATGATTCAATTCATGATTCAATTCATGATTCATGATTCAATTCATGATTCATGATTCTTGATTCTATTCATAATTCATGATTCAATTCATGATTCATGATTCATGATTGAAATCATAATTCATGATTCTTTATTCAATTCATGATTCATGATTCAATTCATGATTCATGATTCACTATTCGATTCATGATTCACGATTCATGATTTTATTCATGATTGCTGATTCATGATTCATGATTCATGATTCAATTCATGATTCAATTCATAATTCATGATTCAATTCATTATTCATGATTCATGATTCAATTCATGATTCATGATTCAATTCATGATACATGATTCAATTCATGATTTATGATTCAATATATGATTCAATTCATGATTCATGATTCAAATCATGATTCATGAATCATGATTTAATTCATGATTCATGCTTCATGATTCACTTCATGATTCACGATTCAATTCATAATTCAATTCATGATTCGTGATTCGATTCATGATTCATGAATCATGATTTAATTCATGATTAATGATTCATTTCATGATTCATGATTCAATTCATGATTCATGATTCAATTCATGATTCAATTCATGATTCATGATTCAATTCATTATTCACTTCATGATTCAATTCATGATTCATGATTTAAATCATGATTCATGATTCAATCCATGATTCGATTCATGATTCATGGTTCATGAATCATGATTCGATTCATGATTCATGATTCATTATTCAATTCATGATTCATGATTCAATTCATGATTCAATATATGATTCAATTCATGATTCATGATTTAAATCATGATTCATGATTCAATTCATGATTCGATTCATGATTCATGGTTCATGAATCATGATTCATGATTCATGATTCGATTCATTATTCATTATTCATGATTCAATTCATAATTCATGATTCAAATCATAATTCATGATTCATGATTCAATTCATGATTCATGATTCATGATTCAATTCATAATTCATGATTCATTATTCGATTCATGATTCTTGATTTCATTCATGATTCTTGATTCCTGATTCATGATTCATGATTCATGATTCATGATTCAATTCATGATTCAATATATGATTCAATTAATGATTCATGATTCAAATCATGATTCATGATTCAATTCATGATTCATGATTCAATTCATGATTCATGATTCAATTCATGAATCATGATTCAATTCATGATTGAATTCATGAATCATGATTGAATTCATGATTCATGATTCAATTCATGATTCAATTCATGATTCAATTCATGATTCATGATTCAATTCATGATTAAAGATTCATGATTCAATTCATGATTCATGATTCAATATTTGATTCAATTCATGATTCATGATTCAAATCATGATTCATGATTCATGATTCATGATTCATGATTCAATTCCTGATTCATGATTCAATTCATGATTCATGATTCATGATTCAATTCATGATTCATGATTCATGATTTAATTCCTGATTCAATTCATGATTCATGATTCATGATTCATTTCATGATTCATGATTCAATTCATGATTCATGATTCAATTCATGATTCATGATTCATGATTCAATGCATGATTTAATTCATGATTCATGATTCAATTCATGATTCATGATTCATGCATGATTCAATTCATGATACATGATTCAATTCATGATACATGATTCAATTCATGACTCATGATTCATAATTCATGATTTAATTCATGATTCATGATTCAATTCATGATTGAATTCATGAATCATGATTGAATTCATGATTCATGATTCAATTCATGATTCAATTCATGATTCAATTCATGATTCATGATTCAATTCATGATTAAAGATTCATGATTCAATTCATGATTCATGATTCAATATTTGATTCAATTCATGATTCATGATTCAAATCATGATTCATGATTCATGATTCATGATTCAATTCCTGATTCATGATTCAATTCATGATTCATGATTCATGATTCAATTCATGATTCATGATTCATGATTTAATTCCTGATTCAATTCATGATTCATGATTCATTTCATGATTCATGATTCAATTCATGATTCATGATTCAATTCATGATTCATGATTCATGATTCAATTCATGATTCATGATTCATGATTCAATTCATGATTTAATTCATGATTCATGATTCAATTCATGATTCATGATTCATGCATGATTCAATTCATGATACATGATTCAATTCATGATACATGATTCAATTCATGACTCATGATTCATAATTCATGATTTAATTCATGATTCATGATTCAATTCATGAATCATTTCATGATTCATGATTCAATTCCTGATTTATGATTCGATTCAAGATTCATGATTCATGAATCATTATTCGATTCATGATTTATGAATCATGATTCATGATTCATGATTCGATTCATGATTCATGGTTCATGAATCATGATTTGATTCATGATTCATGATTCATTATTCAATTCATGATTCATGATTCAATTCATGATTCAATATATGATTCAATTCATGATTCATGATTTAAATCATGATTCATGATTCAATTCATGATTCGATTCATGATTCATGGTTCATGAATCATGATTCATGATTCATGATTCGATTCATTATTCATTATTCATGATTCAATTCATAATTCATGATTCAAATCATAATTCATGATTCATGATTCAATTCATGATTCATGATTCATGATTCAATTCATAATTCATGATTCATTATTCGATTCATGATTCTTGATTTCATTCATGATTCTTGATTCCTGATTCATGATTCATGATTCATGATTCATGATTCAATTCATGATTCAATATATGATTCAATTAATGATTCATGATTCAAATCATGATTCATGATTCAATTCATGATTCATGATTCAATTCATGAATCATGATTCAATTTATGATTGAATTCATGAATCATGATTGAATTCATGATTCATGATTCAATTCATGATTCAATTCATGATTCAATTCATGATTCATGATTCAATTCATGATTAAAGATTCATGATTCAATTCATGATTCATGATTCATTATTTGATTCAATTCATGATTCATGATTCAAATCATGATTCATGATTCCTGATTCATGATTCAATTCCTGATTCATGATTCAATTCATGATTCATGATTCATGATTCAATTCATGATTCATGATTCATGATTTAATTCCTGATTCAATTCATGATTCATGATTCATGATTCATTTCATGATTCATGATTCAATTCATGATTCATGATTCAATTCATGATTCATGATTCATGATTCAATTCATGATTTAATTCATGATTCATGATTCAATTCATGATTCATGATTCATGCATGATTCAATTCATGATACATGATTCAATTCATGATACATGATTCAATTAATGACTCATGATTCATAATTCATGATTTAATTCATGATTCATGATTCAATTCATGAATCATTTCATGATTCATGATTCAATTCCTGATTTATGATTCGATTCAAGATTCATGATTCATGAATCATTATTCGATTCATGATTCATGAATCATTATTCATTTCATGATTCATGGTTCATGAATCATGATTTGATTCATGATTCATGATTCATGATTCAATTCATGATTCATGATTCATGAATCAATGAATCAAGATTTGATTCATGATTCATGATTCATGATTCATTTCATGATTCATGATTCAATTCATGATTCATGATTCAATTCATGATTCAATTCATGATTCATGATTCAATTCATGATTCAATTCATGATTCATGATTAAATACATGATTCATGATTCAATTCATGTTTCATGATTCAATTCATGATTCAATTCATGATTCATGATTCAATTCATGATTCATGATTCTTGATTCTATTCATAATTCATGATTCAATTCATGATTTATGATTCATGATTGAAATCATAATTCATGATTCTTTATTCAATTCATGATTCATGATTCAATTCATGATTCATGATTCATTATTCGATTCATGATTCACGATTCATGATTTTATTCATGATTGCTGATTCATGATTCATGATTCATGATTCAATTCATGATTCAATTCATAATACATGATTCAATTCATTATTCATGATTCATGATTCAATTCATGATTCATGATTCAATTCATGATTCATGATTCATGATTTAATTCATGATTCACGATTCATGATTTTATTCATGATTGCTGATTCATGATTCATGATTCAATTCATGATTCAATTCATAATTTATGATTCAATTCATGATTCATGATTCATGATTCATTTCATGATTCATGATTCAATTCATGATTCATGATTCAATTCATGATTCATGATTCATGATTCAATTCATGATGCATGATTCAATTCATGATTCATGATTCATGCATGATTCAATTCATGATACATGATTCAATTCATGCATGATTCAATTCATGATACATGATTCAATTCATGACTCATGATTCATAATTCATGATTTAATTCATGATTCATGATTCAATTCAAGAATCATTTCATGATTCATGATTCAATTCCTGATTTATGATTCGATTCAAGATTCATGATTCATGAATCATTATTCGTTTCATGATTCATGATTCATTATTCGATTCATGATTCTTGGATCATGAATCATGATTCATGATTTATGAATCATGATTCATGATTCATGATTCGATTCATGATTCATGGTTCATGAATCATGATTCGATTCATGATTCATGATTCATGATTCAATTCATGATTCATGATTCATGAATCAATGAATCAAGATTTGATTCATGATTCATGATTCATGATTCATTATTCATTTCATGATTCATGATTCAATTCATGATTCATGATTCAATTCATGATTCAATTCATGATTCAATTCATGATTCATGATTCAATTCATGATTCAATTCATGATTCATGATTAAATTCATGATTCATGATTCAATTCATGTTTCATGATTCAATTCATGATTCAATTCATGATTCATGATTCAATTCATGATTCATGATTCTTGATTCTATTCATAATTCATGATTCAATTCATGATTCATGATTCATGATTGAAATCATAATTCATGATTCTTTATTCAATTCATGATTCATGATTCAATTCATGATTCATGATTTATTATTCGATTCATGATTCACGATTCATGATTTTATTCATGATTGCTGATTCATGATTCATGATTCATGATTCAATTCATGATTCAATTCATAATTCATGATTCAATTCATTATTGATGATTCATGATTCAATTCATGATTCATGATTCAATTCATGATACATGATTCAATTCATGATTTATGATTCAATATATGATTCAATTCATGATTCATGATTCAAATCATAATTCATGATTCACGATTCAATTCATAATTCAATTCATGATTCGTGATTCGATTCATGATTCATGAATCATGATTTAATTCATGATTAATGATTCATTTCATGATTCATGATTCAATTCATGATTCATGATTCAATTCATGATTCAATTCATAATTCATGATTCAATTCATTATTCACTTCATGATTCAATTCATGATTCATGATTCAATTCATGATTCATGATTCATGATTCAATTCATGATTCAATATATGATTCAATTCATGATTCATGATTTAAATCATGATTCATGATTCAATTCATGATTCGATTCATGATTCATGGTTCATGAATCATGATTCGATTCATGATTCATGATTCATGATTCAATTCATGATTCATGATTCAATTCATGATTCAATATATGATTCAATTCATGATTCATGATTTAAATCATGATTCATGATTCAATTCATGATTCGATTCATGATTCATGGTTCATGAATCATGATTCATGAGTCATGATTCGATTCATAATTCATGGTTCATGAATCATGATTCGATTCATGATTCATGATTCATGATTCATGATTCAATTCATCATTCATGATTCATGAATCAATGATTCAAGATTTGATTCATGATTCATGATTCATTTCATGATTCATAATTCAATTCATGATTCATGATTCAATTCATGATTCAATTCATGATTCATGATTCAATTCATGATTCATGATTCATGATTGAAATCATAATTCATGATTCTTTATTCAATTCATGATTCATGATTCATGATTCAATTCATGATTCATGATTCATGATTCATTATTCGATTCATGATTCACGATTCATGATTTTATTTATGATTGCTGATTCATGATTCATGATTCATGATTCAATTCATGATTCAATTCATGATTCACGATTCATGATTTTATTCATGATTGCTGATTCATGATTCATGATTCATGATTCAATTCATGATTCAATTCATAATTCATGATTTAATTCATTATTCATGATTCATGATTCAATTCATAATTCATGATTCAATTCATGATTCATGATTCAATTCATGATACATGATTCAATTCATGATTCGATTCATGATTCATGGTTCATGAATCATGATTTATGATTCATGATTCGATTCATGATTCTTGATTTCATTCATGATTCTTGATTCCTGATTCATGATTCATGATTCATGATTCATAATTCAATTCATGATTCAATATATGATTCAATTAATGATTCATGATTCAAATCATGATTCATGATTCAATTCATGATTCATGATTCAATTCATGATTCATGATTCAATTCATGAATCATGATTCAATTCATGATTGAATTCATGAATCATGATTGAATTCATGATTCATGATTCAATTCATGATTCAATTCATGATTCATGATTCAATTCATGATTAAAGATTCATGATTCAATTCATGATTCAATATTTGATTCAATTCATGATTCATGATTCAAATCATGATTCATGATTCATGATTCATGATTCAATTCCTGATTCATGATTCAATTCATGATTCATGATTCAATTCATGATTCATGATTCATGATTTAATTCCTGATTCAATTCATGATTCATGATTCATGATTCATTTCATGATTCATGATTCAATTCATGATTCATGATTCAATTCATGATTCATGATTCATGATTCAATTCATGATTTAATTCATGATTCATGATTCAATTCATGATTCATGATTCATGCATGATTCAATTCATGATACATGATTTAATTCATGATACATGATTCAATTCATGACTCATGATTCATAATTCATGATTTAATTCATGATTCATGATTCAATTCATGAATCATTTCATGATTCATGATTCAATTCCTGATTTATGATTCGATTCAAGATTCATGATTCATGAATCATTATTCGATTCATGATTTATGAATCATGATTCATGATTCATGATTCGATTCATGATTCATGGTTCATGAATCATGATTTGATTCATGATTCATGATTCATTATTCAATTCATGATTCATGATTCAATTCATGATTCAATATATGATTCAATTCATGATTCATGATTTAAATCATGATTCATAATTCAATTCATGATTCGATTCATGATTCATGGTTCATTAATCATGATTCATGATTCATGATTCGATTCATTATTCATTATTCATGATTCAATTCATAATTCATGATTCAAATCATAATTCATGATTCATGATTCAATTCATGATTCATGATTCATGATTCAATTCATAATTCATGATTCATTATTCGATTCATGATTCTTGATTTCATTCATGATTCTTGATTCCTGATTCATGATTCATGATTCATGATTCAATTCATGATTCAATATATGATTCAATTAATGATTCATGATTCAAATCATGATTCATGATTCAATTCATGATTCATGATTCAATTCATGATTCATGATTCAATTCATGAATCATGATTCAATTTATGATTGAATTCATGAATCATGATTGAATTCATAATTCATGATTCAATTCATGATTCAATTCATGATTCAATTCATGATTCATGATTCAATTCATGATTAAAGATTCATGATTCAATTCATGATTCATGATTCAATATTTGATTCAATTCATGATTCATGATTCAAATCATGATTCATGATTCATGATTCATGATTCATGATTCAATTCCTGATTCATGATTCAATTCATGATTCATGATTCATGATTCAATTCATGATTCATGATTCATGATTTAATTCCTGATTCAATTCATGATTCATGATTCATGATTCATTTCATGATTCATGATTCAATTCATGATTCATGATTCAATTCATGATTCATGATTCATGATTCAATTCATGATTTAATTCATGATTCATGATTCAATTCATGATTCATGATTCATGCATGATTCAATTCATGATACATGATTCAATTCATGATACATGATTCAATTCATGACTCATGATTCATAATTCATGATTTAATTCATGATTCATGATTCAATTCATGAATCATTTCATGATTCATGATTCAATTCCTGATTTATGATTCGATTCAAGATTCATGATTCATGAATCATTATTCGATTCATGATTCATGAATCATTATTCGATTCATGATTCATGGTTCATGAATCATGATTTGATTCATGATTCATGATTCATGATTCAATTCATGATTCATGATTCATGAATCAATGAATCAAGATTTGATTCATGATTCATGATTCATGATTCATGATTCATTTCATGATTCATGATTCAATTCATGATTCATGATTCAATTCATGATTCAATTCATGATTCATGATTCAATTCATGATTCAATTCATGATTCATGATTAAATACATGATTCATGATTCAATTCATGTTTCATGATTCAATTCATGATTCAATTCATGATTCATGATTCAATTCATGATTCATGATTAAATACATGATTCATGATTCAATTCATGTTTCATGATTCAATTCATGATTCAATTCATGATTCATGATTCAATTCATGATTCATGATTCTTGATTCTATTCATAATTCATGATTCAATTCATGATTTATGATTCATGATTGAAATCATAATTCATGATTCTTTATTCAATTCATGATTCATGATTCAATTCATGATTCATGATTCATTATTCGATTCATGATTCACGATTCATGATTTCATTCATGATTGCTGATTCATGATTCATGATTCATGATTCAATTCATGATTCAATTCATAATACATGATTCAATTCATTATTCATGATTCATGATTCAATTCATGATTCATGATTCAATTCATGATTCATGATTAATGATTTAATTCATGATTCACGATTCATGATTTTATTCATGATTGCTGATTCATGATTCATGATTCAATTCATGATTCAATTCATAATTTAATCATGAGTCATGAATTGAATCATGTATCATGAATTGAATCATGCATGAATTGAATCATGTATCATGAATTGAATCATGCATGAATCATGAATTGAATCATGAATCATGAATTGAATCATGAATTGAATCATGAATCATGAATCATGAATTGAATCATGAATCATGAATTGAATCATGAATCATGAAATGAATCATGAATCATGAATCATGAATTGAATCATTCATGATTCAATTCATGAATCATTTCATGATTCATGATTCAATTCCTGATTTATGATTTGATTCAAGATTCATGATTCATGAATCATTATTCGTTTCATGATTCATGATTCATTATTCGATTCATGATTCTTGGATCATGAATCATGATTCATGATTTATGAATCATGATTCATGATTCATGATTCGATTCATGATTCATGGTTCATGAATCATGATTCGATTCATGATTCATGATTCATGATTCAATTCATGATTCATGATTCATGAATCAATGAATCAAGATTTGATTCATGATTCATGATTCATGATTCATTATTCATTTCATGATTCATGATTCAATTCATGATTCATGATTCAATTCATGATTCAATTCATGATTCAATTCATGATTCATGATTCAATTCATGATTCAATTCATGATTCATGATTAAATTCATGATTCATGATTCAATTCATGTTTCATGATTCAATTCATGATTCTATCCATGATTCATGATTCAATTCATGATTCATGATTCTTGATTCTATTCATAATTCATGATTCAATTCATGATTCATGATTCATGATTGAAATCATAATTCATGATTCTTTATTCAATTCATGATTCATGATTCAATTCATGATTCATGATTTATTATTCGATTCATGATTCACGATTCATGATTTTATTCATGATTGCTGATTCATGATTCATGATTCATGATTCAATTCATGATTCAATTCATAATTCATGATTCAATTCATTATTGATGATTCATGATTCAATTCATGATTCATGATTCAATTCATGATTCATGATTCAAATCATAATTCATGATTCATGATTCAATTCATGATTCATGCTTCATGATTCACTTCATGATTCACGATTCAATTCATAATTCAATTCATGATTCGTGATTCGATTCATGATTCATGAATCATGATTTAATTCATGATTAATGATTCATTTCATGATTCATGATTCAATTCATGATTCATGATTCAATTCATGATTCAATTCATGATTCATGATTCAATTCATTATTCACTTCATGATTCAATTCATGATTCATGATTCAATTCATGATTCATGATTCATGATTCAATTCATGATTCAATATATGATTCAATTCATGATTCATGATTTAAATCATGATTCATGATTCAATTCATGATTCGATTCATGATTCATGGTTCATGAATCATGATTCGATTCATGATTCATGATTCATGATTCAATTCATGATTCATGATTCAATTCATGATTCAATATATGATTCAATTCATGATTCATGATTTAAATCATGATTCATGATTCAATTCATGATTCGATTCATGATTCATGGTTCATGAATCATGATTCATGATTCATGATTCGATTCATAATTCATGGTTCATGAATCATGATTCGATTCATGATTCATGATTCATGATTCAATTCATCATTCATGATTCATGAATCAATGATTCAAGATTTGATTCATGATTCATGATTCATGATTCATTTCATGATTCATGATTCAATTCATGATTCATGATTCAATTCATGATTCAATTCATGATTCATGATTCAATTCATGATTCATGATTCATGATTGAAATCATAATTCATGATTCTTTATTCAATTCATGATTCATGATTCATGATTCAATTCATGATTCATGATTCATGATTCATTATTCGATTCATGATTCACGATTCATGATTTTATTTATGATTGCTGATTCATGATTCATGATTCATGATTCAATTCATGATTCAATTCATGATTCACGATTCATGATTTTATTCATGATTCACGATTCATGATTCATGATTCATGATTCAATTCATGATTCAATTCATAATTCATGATTTAATTCATTATTCATGATTCATGATTCAATTCATAATTCATGATTCAATTCATGATTCATGATTCAATTCATGATACATGATTCAATTCATGATTCGATTCATGATTCATGGTTCATGAATCATGATTTATGATTCATGATTCGATTCATGATTCATGGTTCATGAATCATGATTCGATTCATGATTCATGATTCATGATTCAATTCATAATTCATGATTCAATTCATGATTCATGATTCATGATTCAATTCATGATTCATGATTCAAATCATATTTCATGATTCTTTATTCAATTCATGATTCATGATTCATGATTCAATTCATGATTCATGATTCATTATTCGATTCATGATTCATGATTTTATTCATGATTCACGATTCATGATTCATGATTCATGATTCAATTCATGATTCAATTCATAATTCATGATTCAATTCATTATTCATGATTCATGATTCAATTCATGATTCATGATTCAATTCATGATTCATGATTCAATTCATGATACATGATTCAATTCATGATTTATGATTCAATATATGATTCGATTCATGATTCATGATTCAAATCATAATTCATGATTCATGATTCAATTCATGATTCATGCTTCATGATTCACTTCATGATTCACGATTCAATTCATAATTCAATTCATGATTCGTGATTCGATTCATGATTCATGAATCATGATTTAATTCATGATTAATGATTCATTTCATGATTCATGATTCATGATTCAATTCATGATTCATGATTCAATTCATGATTCAATTCATGATTCATGATTCAATTCATTATTCACTTCATGATTCAATTCATGATTCATGATTCAATTCATGATTCATGATTCATGATTCAATTCATGATTCAATATATGATTCAATTCATGATTCATGATTTAAATCATGATTCATGATTCAATTCATGATTCGATTCATGATTCATGGTTCATGAATCATGATTCATGATTCATGATTCGATTCATGATTCATGGTTCATGAATCATGATTTGATTCATGATTCATGATTCATGATTCAATTCATGATTCATGATTCAATTCATGATTCAATATATGATTCAATTCATGATTCAATTCATGATTCATGATTCAATTCATGATTCAATTCATGATTCAATTCATGATTCATGATTCAATTCATGATTCAATTCATGATTCATGATTAAATTCATGATTCATGATTCAATTCATGTTTCATGATTCAATATATGATTCAATTCATGATTCATGATTCAATTCATGATTCATGAATCATGATTTAATTCATGATTAATGATTCATTTTAATGATTCATGATTCAATTCATGATTCATGATTCAATTCATGATTCAATTCATGATTCAATTCATTATTCACTTCATGATTCAATTCATGATTCATGATTCAATTCATGATTCATGATTCATGATTCAATTCATGATTCAATATATGATTCAATTCATGATTCATGATTTAAATCATGATTCATGATTCAATTCATGATTCGATTCATGATTCATGGTTCATGAATCATGATTCATGATTCATGATTCGATTCATGATTCATGGTTCATGAATCATGTTTCGATTCATGATTCATGATTCATGATTCAATTCATGATTCATGATTCATGAATCAATGAATCAAGATTTGATTCATGATTCATGATTCATGATTCATTTTATGATTCATGATTCAATTCATGATTCATGATTCAATTCATGATTCAATTCATGATTCAATTCATGATTAATGATTCAATTCATGATTCAATTCATGATTCATGATTCAATTCATGATTCATGATTCAATTCATGTTTCATGATTCAATTCATGATTCAATTCATGATTCATGATTCAATTCATGATTCATGATTCTTGATTCAATTCATAATTCATGATTCAATTCATGATTCATGATTCATGATTGAAATCCTAATTCATGATTCTTTATTCAATTCATGATTCATGATTCATGATTCAATTCATGATTCATGATTCTTTATTCAATTCATGATTCATGATTCATGATTCAATTCATGATTCATGATTCATTATTCGATTCATGATTCACGATTCATGATTTTATTCATGATTGCTAATTAATGATTCATGATTCATGATTCAATTCATGATTCAATTCATAATTCATGATTCAATTCATTATTCATGATTCAATTCATAATTCATGATTCAATTCATGATTCATGATTCAATCCATGATACATGATTCAATTCATGATTTATGATTCAATATATGATTCAATTCATGATTCATGATTCAAATCTTAATTCATGATTCATGATTCAATTCATGATTCATGCTTCATGATTCACTTCATGATTCACGATTCAATTCATAATTCAATTCATGATTCATGATTCGATTCATGATTCATGAATCATGATTTAATTCATGATTAATGATTCTTTTAATGATTCATGATTCATGATTCAATTCATGATTCATGATTCAATTCATGATTCAATTCATGATTCATGAAGCAATTCATTATTCACTTCATGATTCAATTCATGATTCATGATTCATGATTCAATTCATGATTCAATATATGATTCAATTCATGATTCATGATTTAAATCATGATTCATGATTCGATTCATGATTCAATTCCTGATTCATGATTCAATTCCTGATTCATGATTCAATTCATGAATCATGATTCAATTCATGATTGAATTCATGAATCATGATTCAATTCATGATTCATGATTCAATTCATGATTCAATTCATGATTCATGATTCAATTCATGATTAATATTTCTTGATTCAATTCATGATTCATGATTCAATATTTGATTCAATTCATGAATCATGATTCAAATCATGATTCATGATTCATGATTCATGATTCAATTCATGATTCATGATTAATCATTCATGATTCATAAATCATGATTCGATTCATGATTCATGAATAAAGATTCGATTCATGATTTTATGATTCATAAATCATGGTTTGATTCATGATTCATGATTCATGAATCATGATTCAATTCATGATTCATGATTTGATTCATGATTTATGATTCATGATTTGTTTCATGATTCAATTCATGATTCAATTCATGAATCAAGATTTGATTCATGATTCATGATTCATTACATGATTCATGATTGAATTCATGATTCATGATTCATGATTCGATTCATGATTCATGATTCAATTCATGATTCAATTCATGATTAATGATTCAATTCATGATTCGTGATTCAATTCATGATTCATGATTCATTATTCGATTCATGATTCACGATTCATGATTTTATTCATGATTTCTGATTCATGAATCATAATTCATGATTCATGATTCAATTCATGATTCAATTCATAATTTATGATTCAATTCATTATTCATGATTCATGATTCAATTCATGACTCATAATTCATGATTTAATTCATAATTAATGATTCAAATCATAATTCATGATTCATGATTTAAATCATGATTCATGATTCGATTCATGATTCAATTCCTGATTCATGATTCAATTCCTGATTCATGATTCAATTCATGATTGAATTCATGAATCATGATTGAATTCATGATTCATGATTCAATTCATGATTCAATTCATGATTCATGATTCAATTCATTATTCATTATTCATGATTCAATTCATAATTCATGATTCAAATCATAATTCATGATTCATGATTTAAATCATGATTCATGATTCGATTCATGATTCAATTCCTGATTCATGATTCAATTCCTGATTCATGATTCAATTCATGAATCATGATTCAATTCATGATTGAATTCATGAATCATGATTCAATTCATGATTCACGATTCAATTCATGATTCAATTCATGATTCATGTTTCAATTCATGATTAATATTTCATGATTCAATTCATGATTCATGATTCAATATTTGATTCAATTAATGATTCATGATTCAAATCATGATTCATGATTCATGATTCAATTCATGACTCATGATTAATCATTCATGATTCATAAATCATGATTCGATTCATGATTCATGATTCATGAATCATGATTCAATTCATGATTCATGATTTGATTCATGATTTATGATTCATGATTTGTTTCATGATTCAATTCATGATTCAATTCATGATTCATGCTTCATGATTCACTTCATGATTCACGATTCAATTCATAATTCAATTCATGATTCATGATTCGATTCATGATTCATGATTCATGATTCAATTCATGATTCATGCTTCATGATTCACTTCATGATTCACGATTCAATTCATAATTCAATTCATGAATCATGATTCGATTCATGATTCATGAATCATGATTTAATTCATGATTAATGATTCATTTTAATGATTCATGATTCATGATTCAATTCATGATTCATGATTCAATTCATGATTATATTCATGATTCATGATTCAATTCATTATTCACTTCATGATTCAATTCATGATTCATGATTCAATTCATGATTCATGATTCATGATTCAATTCATGATTCAATATATGATTCAATTCATGATTCATGATTTAAATAATGATTCATGATTCAATTCATGATTCGATTCATGATTCATGGTTCATGAATCATGATTCATGATTCATGATTCGATTCATGATTCATGGTTCATGAATCATGTTTCGATTCATGATTCATGATTCATTATTCGATTCATGATTCACGATTCATGATTTTATTCATGATTGCTGATTCATGATTCATGATTCATGATTCAATTCATGATTCAATTCATAATTCATGATTCAATTCATTATTCATGATTCATGATTCAATTCATGATTCATGATTCAATTCATGATACATGATTCAATTCATGATTTATGCTTCAATATATGATTCAATTCATGATTCATGATTCAAATCATAATTCATGATTCATGATTCAATTCATGATTCATGCTTCATGATTCACTTCATGATTCACGATTCAATTCATAATTCAATTCATGATTCGTGATTCGATACATGATTCATGAATCATGATTTAATTCATGATTAATGATTCATTTCATGATTCATGATTCAATTTGTGATTCATGATTCAATTCATGATTCAATTCATGATTCATGATTCAATTCATTATTCACTTCATGATTCAATTCATGATTCATGATTCAATTCATAATTCATGATTCATGATTCAATTCATGATTCAATATATGATTCAATTCATGATTCATGATTTAAATCATGATTCATGATTCAATTCATGATTCAATTCATGATTCATGGTTCATGAATCATGATTCATGATTCATGATTCGATTCATAATTCATGGTTCATGAATCATGATTCGATTCATGATTCATGATTCATGATTCATGATTCAATTCATGATTCATGATTCATGAATCAATGAATCAAGATTTGATTCATGATTCATGATTCATGATTCATTTCATGATTCATGATTCAATTCATGATTCATGATTCAATTCATGATTCAATTCATGATTCAATTCATGATTCATGATTCAATTCATGATTCATGATTCATGATTGAAATCATAATTCATGATTCTTTATTCAATTCATGATTCATGATTCAATTCATGATTCATGATTCATGATTCATTATTCGATTCATGATTCACGATTCATGATTTTATTTATGATTGCTGATTCATGGTTCATGATTCATGATTCAATTCATGTTTCAATTCATGATTCACGATTCATGATTTTATTCATGATTGCTGATTCATGATTCATGATTCATGATTCAATTCATGATTCAATTGATAATTCATGATTCAATTCATTATTCATGATTCATGATTCAATTCATAATTCATGATTCAATTCATGATTCATGATTCAATTCATGATACATGATTCAATTCATGATTCGATTCATGATTCATGGTTCATGAATCATGATTCATGATTCATGATTCGATTCATGATTCATGGTTCATGAATCATGATTCGATTCATGATTCATGATTCATGATTCAATTCATGATTCATGATTCAATTCATAATTCATGATTCAATTCATGATTCATGTTTCATGATTCAATTCATGATTCATGATTCAAATCATAATTCATGATTCATGATTCAATTCATGATTCATGATTCATGATTCAATTCATGATTCATGATTCATGATTCAATTCATGATTCATGATTCATTATTCGATTCATGATTCACGATTCATGATTTTATTCATGATTTCTGATTCATGAATCATAATTCATGATTCATGATTCAATTCATGATTCAATTCATAATTTATGATTCAATTCATTATTCATGATTCATGATTCAATTCATGACTCATAATGCATGATTCAATTCATAATTAATGATTCAATTCATAATTCAATTCATAATTCATGATTCAATTCATTATTCATTATTCATGATTCAATTCATAATTCATGATTCAAATCATAATTCATGATTCATGATTCAATTCATGATTTATGATTCATGATTCAATTCATAATTCATGATTCATTATTCGATTCATGATTCTTGATTTTATTCATGATTCTTGATTCCTGATTCATGATTCATGATTCAATTCATGATTCAATATATGATTCAATTAATGATTCATGATTCAAATCATGATTCATGATTCAATTCATGATTCATGATTCAATTCATGATTCATGATTCAATTCATGAATCATGATTCAATTCATGATTGAATTCATGAATCATGATTGAATTCATGATTCATGATTCAATTCATGATTCAATTCATGATTCAAATCATGATTCATGATTCATGATTTGATTCATGATTTATGATTCATGATTTGTTTCATGATTCAATTCATGATTCAATTCATGAATCAAGATTTGATTCATGATTCATGACTCATTTCATGATTCATGATTGAATTCATGATTCATGATTCAATTCATGATTCATGATTCATGCATGATTCAATTCATGATACATGATTCAATTCATGCATGATTCAATTCATGATACATGATTCAATTCATGACTCATGATTCATAATTCATGATTTAATTCATGATTCATGATTCTATTCATGAATCATTTCATGATTCATGATTCAATTCCTGATTTATGATTCGATTCAAGATTCATGATTCATGAATCATTATTCGATTCATGATTCATGAATCATTATTCGATTCATGATTCTTGGATCATGAATCATGATTCATGATTTATGAATCATGATTCATGATTCATGATTCGATTCATGATTCATGGTTCATGAATCATGATTTGATTCATGATTCATGATTCATGATTCAATTCATGATTCATGATTCATGAATCAATGAATCAAGATTTGATTCATGATTCATGATTCATGATTCATTTCATGATTCATGATTCAATTCATGATTCATGATTCAATTCATGATTCAATTCATGATTCAATTCATGATTCATGATTCAATTCATGATTCAATTCATGATTCATGATTAAATTCATGATTCATGATTCAATTCATGTTTCATGATTCAATTCATGATTCAATTCATGATTCATGATTCAATTCATGTTTCATGATTCAATTCATGATTCAATTCATGATTCATGATTCAATTCATGATTCATGATTGAAATCATAATCCATGATTCTTTATTCAATTCATGATTCATGATTCATGATTCAATTCATGATTCATTATTCGATTCATGATTCACGATTCATGATTTTATTCATGATTGCTGATTCATGATTCATGATTCATTTCATAATTCATGATTCATTTCATAATTCATGATTCAATTCATTATTCATGATTCATGATTCAATTCATGATTCATGATTCATGATTCAATTCATGATTCATGATTCATTATTCGATTCATGATTCACGATTCATGATTTTATTCATGATTGCTGATTCATGATTCATGATTCAATTCATGATTCAATTCATAATTCATGATTCAATTCATGATTCATGATTCATGATTCATTTCATGATTCTTGATTCAATTCATGATTCATGATTCAATTCATGATTCATGATTCAATTCATGATTCAATTCATGATTCATGATTCAATTCATGATTCATGATTCATGCATGATTCAATTCATGATACATGATTCAATTCATGCATGATTCAATTCATGATACATGATTCAATTCATGACTCATGATTCATATTTCATGATTTAATTCATGATTCATGATTCAATTCATGAATCATTTCATGATTCTTGATTCAATTCCTGATTTATGATTCGATTCAAGATTCATGATTCATGAATCATTATTCGTTTCATGATTCATGAATCATTATTCGATTCATGATTCTTGGATCATGAATCATGATTCGATTCATGATTCATGATTCGTGATTCAATTCATGATTCATCATTCATGAATCAATGAATCAAGATTTGATTCATGATTCATGATTCAATTCATGATTCATGATTCAATTCATAATTCATGATTCAATTCATGATTCAATTCATGATTCAATTCATGATTCATAATTCAATTCATGATTCAATTCATGATTCATGATTAAATTCATGATTCATGATTCAATTCATGTTTCATGATTCAATTCATGATTCAATTCATGATTCATGATATAATTCATGATTCATGATTCTTGATTCTATTCATAATTCATGATTCAATTCATGATTCATGATTCATGATTGAAATCATAATTCATGATTCTTTATTCAATTCATGATTCATGATTCAATTCATGATTCATGATTCATTATTCGATTCATGATTCACGATTCATGATTTTATTCATGATTGCTGATTCATGATTCATGATTCATGATTCAATTCATGATTCAATTCATAATTCATGATTCAATTCATTATTCATGATTCATGATTCAATTCATGATTCATGATTCAATTCATGATACATGATTCAATTCATGATTTATGCTTCAATATATGATTCAATTCATGATTCATGATTCAAATCATAATTCATGATTCATGATTCAATTCATGATTCATGCTTCATGATTCACTTCATGATTCACGATTCAATTCATAATTCAATTCATGATTCGTGATTCGATACATGATTCATGAATCATGATTTAATTCATGATTAATGATTCATTTCATGATTCATGATTCATGATTCAATTCGTGATTCATGATTCAATTCATGATTCAATTCATGATTCATGATTCAATTCATTATTCACTTCATGATTCAATTCATGATTCATGATTCAATTCATAATTCATGATTCATGATTCAATTCATGATTCAATATATGATTCAATTCATGATTCATGATTTAAATCATGATTCATGATTCAATTCATGATTCAATTCATGATTCATGGTTCATGAATCATGATTCATGATTCATGATTCGATTCATAATTCATGGTTCATGAATCATGATTCGATTCATGATTCATGATTCATGATTCAATTCATGATTCATGATTCATGAATCAATGAATCAAGATTTGATTCATGATTCATGATTCATGATTCATTTCATGATTCATGATTCAATTCATGATTCATGATTCAATTCATGATTCAATTCATGATTCATGATTCAATTCATGATTCATGATTCATGATTGAAATCATAATTCATGATTCTTTATTCAATTCATGATTCATGATTCAATTCATGATTCATGATTCATGATTCATTATTCGATTCATGATTCACGATTCATGATTTTATTTATGATTGCTGATTCATGGTTCATGATTCATGATTCAATTCATGTTTCAATTCATGATTCACGATTCATGATTTTATTCATGATTGCTGATTCATGATTCATGATTCATGATTCAATTCATGATTCAATTGATAATTCATGATTCAATTCATTATTCATGATTCATGATTCAATTCATAATTCATGATTCAATTCATGATTCATGATTCAATTCATGATACATGATTCAATTCATGATTCGATTCATGATTCATGGTTCATGAATCATGATTCATGATTCATGATTCGATTCATGATTCATGGTTCATGAATCATGATTCGATTCATGATTCATGATTCATGATTCAATTCATGATTCATGATTCAATTCATAATTCATGATTCAATTCATGATTCATGATTCATGATTCAATTCATGATTCATGATTCAAATCATAATTCATGATTCATGATTCAATTCATGATTCATGATTCATGATTCAATTCATGATTCATGATTCATGATTCAATTCATGATTCATGATTCATTATTCGATTCATGATTCACGATTCATGATTTTATTCATGATTTCTGATTCATGAATCATAATTCATGATTCATGATTCAATTCATGATTCAATTCATAATTTATGATTCAATTCATTATTCATGATTCATGATTCAATTCATGACTCATGATGCATGATTCAATTCATAATTAATGATTCAATTCATAATTCAATTCATAATTCATGATTCAATTCATTATTCATTATTCATGATTCAATTCATAATTCATGATTCAAATCATAATTCATGATTCATGATTCAATTCATGATTCATGATTCATGATTTAATTCATGATTCATGATTCATTATTCGATTCATGATTTTATTCATGATTCCTGATTCCTGATTCATGATTCATGATTCATGATTCAATTCATGATTCAATATATGATTCAATTAATGATTCATGATTCAAATCATGATTCATGTTTCATGATTCAATTCATGATTCAATTTATGATTCATGATTCAATTCATGATTCTTGATTCTATTCATAATTCATGATTCAATTCTTGATTCATGATTCATGATTGAAATCATAATTCATGATTCTTTATTCAATTCATGATTCATGATTCAATTCATGATTCATGATTCATTATTCGATTCATGATTCACGATTCATGATTTTATTCATGATTGCTGATTCATGATTCATGATTCATGATTCAATTCATGATTCAATTCATAATTCATGATTCAATTCATTATTTATGATTCATGATTCAATTCATGATTCATGATTCAATTCATTATTTATGATTCATGATTCAATTCATGATTCATGATTCAATTCATGATACATGATTCAATTCATGATTTATGATTCAATATATGATTCAATTCATGATTCATGATTCAATTCATGATTCATGATTCATGATTCAATTCATGATTCAATATATGATTCAATTCATGATTCATGATTTAAATCATGATTCATGATTCAATTCATGATTCATGATTCAATTCATGATTCAATTCATGATTCAATTCATGATTCAATTCATGATTCATGATTCAATTCATGATTCATGATTCATGATTGAAATCATAATTCATGATTCTTCATTCAATTCATGATTCATGATTCATGATTCAATTCATGATTCATGATTCATTATTCGATTCATGATTCAGGATTCATGATTTTATTTATGATTGCTGATTCATGATTCATGATTCATGATTCAATTCATGATTCAATTCATAATTCATGATTCAATTCATTATTCATGATTCATGATTCAATTCATAATTCATGATTCAATTCATGATTCATGATTCAATTCATGATACATGATTCAATTCATGATTCGATTCATGATTCATGGTTCATGAATCATGATTCATGATTCATGATTCGATTCATGATTCATGGTTCATGAATCATGATTCGATTCATGATTCATGATTCATGACTCAATTCATGATCCATGATTCAATTCATAATTCATGATTCAATTCATGATTCATGATTCATGATTCAATTCATGATTCATGATTCAAATCATAATTCATGATTCATGATTCAATTCATGATTCATGATTCATGATTCAATTCATGATTCATGATTCATGATTCAATTCATGATTCATGATTCATTATTCGATTCATGATTCACGATTCATGATTTTATTCATGATTTCTGATTCATGAATCATAATTCATGATTCATGATTCAATTCATGATTCAATTCATAATTTATGATTCAATTCATTATTCATGATTCATGATTCAATTCATGACTCATAATTCATGATTCAATTCATAATTAATGATTCAATTCATAATTCATGATTCAATTCATTATTCATGATTCAATTCATAATTCATGATTCAAATCATAATTCATGATTCATGATTCAATTCATGATTCATGATTCATGATTCAATTCATGATTCATGATTCATTATTCGATTCCTGATTCATGATTTTATTCATGATTCCTGATTCCTGATTCATGATTCATGATTCAATTCATGATTCAATATATGATTCAATTAATGATTCATGATTCAAATCATGATTCATGATTCAATTCATGATTCATGATTCAATTCATGATTCATGATTCAATTCATGATTAAAGATTCATGATTCAATTCATGATTCATGATTCAATATTTGATTCAATTCATGATTCATGATTCAAATCATGATTCATGATTCAATTCCTGATTCATGATTCAATTCATGATACATGATTCATGATTCAATTCATGATTCATGATTCATGATTTAATTCATGATTCAATTCATGATTCATGATTCATGATTCATTTCATGATTCATGATTCAATTCATGCATGATTCAATTCATGATACATGATTCAATTCATGACTCATGATTCATAATTCATGATTTAATTCATGATTCATGATTCAATTCATGAATCATTTCATGATTCATGATTCAATTCCTGATTTATGATTCGATTCAAGATTCATGATTCATGAATCATTATTCGATTCATGATTCATGAATCATTATTCGATTCATGATTCTTGGATCATGAATCATGATTCATGATTTATGAATCATGATTCATGATTCATGATTCGATTCATGATTCATGGTTCATGAATCATGATTCGATTCATGATTCATGATTCATGATTCAATTCATGATCCATGATTCATGAATCAATGAATCAAGATTTGATTCATGATTCATGATTCATGATTCATGATTCATTTCATGATTCATGATTCAATTAATGATTCATGATTCAATTCATGATTCAATTCATGATTCATGATTAAATTCATGATTCATGATTCAATTCATGTTTCATGATTCAATTCATGATTCAATTCATGATTCATGATTCAATTCATGATTCATGATTCTTGATTCTATTTATAATTCATGATTCAATTCATGATTCATGATTCATGATTGAAATCATAATTCATGATTCTTTATTCAATTCATGATTCATGATTCATGATTCAATTCATGATCCATGATACATTATTCGATTCATGATTCACGATTTTATTCATGATTGCTGATTCATGATTCATGATTCATGATTAAATTCATGATTCAATTCATAATTCATGATTCAATTCATGATTCATGATTCATGATTTAATTCATGATTCAATTCATGATTCATGATTTATGATTCATTTCATGATTCATGATTCAATTCATGATTCATAATTCAATTCATGATTCATGATTCATGATTCAATTCATGATTCAATTCATGATTCATGATTCAATTCATGATTCATGATTCATGCATGATTCAATTCATGATACATGATTCAATTCATGCATGATTCAATTCATGATACATGATTCAATTCATGACTCATGATTCATAATTCATGATTTAATTCATGATTCATGATTCAATTCCTGATTTATGATTCGATTCAAGATTCATGATTCATGAATCATTATTCGATTCATGATTCATGAATCATTATTCGATTCATGATTCTTGGATCATGAATCATGATTCATGATTTATGAATCATGATTCATGATTCATGATTCGATTCATGATTCATGGTTCATGAATCATGATTCGATTCATGATTCATGATTCAATTCATGATTCATGATTCATGAATCAATGAATCAAGATTTGATTCATGATTCATGATTCATGATTCATGATTCATTTCATGATTCATGATTCATGATTCATGATTCATGATTCATTTCATGATTCATGATTCGATTCATGATTCATGATTCAATTCATGATTCAATTCATGATTCAATTCATGATTCATGATTCAATTCATGACTCAATTCATGATTCATGATTAAATTCATGATTCATGATTCAATTCATGTTTCATGATACAATTTATGATTCAATTCATGATTCATGATTCAATTCATGATTCATGATTCAATTCATGATTCATGATTCTTGATTCTATTCATAATTCATGATTCAATTCATGATTCATGATTGAAATCATAATTCATGATTCTTTATTCAATTCATGATTCATGATTCATGATTCAATTCATGATTCATGATTCATTATTCGATTCATGATTCACGATTCATGATTTTATTCATGATTCACGATTCATGATTCATGATTCATGATTCAATTCATGATTCAATTCATAATTCATGATTCAATTCATTATTCATGATTCATGATTCAATTCATGATTCATGATTCAATTCCTGATTCATGATTCAATTCATGATACATGATTCAATTCATGATTTATGATTCAATATATGATTCAATTCATGATTCATGATTCAAATCATAATTCATGATTCATGATTCAATTCATGATTAATGCTTCATGATTCACTTCATGATTCACGATTCAATTCATAATTCAATTCATGATTCGTGATTCGATTCATGATTCATGAATCATGATTCAATTCATGATTCAATTCATGATTCACGATTCATGATTTTATTCATGATTGCTGATTCATGATTCATGATTCATGATTCAATTCATGATTCAATTCATAATTCATGATTCAATTCATTATTCATGATTCATGATTCAATTCATAATTCATGATTCAATTCATGATTCATGATTCAATTCATGATACATGATTCAATTCATGATTCGATTCATGATTCATGGTTCATGAATCATGATTCATGATTCATGATTCGATTCATGATTCATGGTTCATGAATCATGATTCGATTCATGATTCATGACTCAATTCATGATTCATGATTCAATTCATAATTCATGATTCAATTCATGATTCATGATTCATGATTCAATTCATGATTCATGATTCAAATCATAATTCATGATTCATGATTCAATTCATGATTCATGATTCATGATTCAATTCATGATTCATGATTCATGATTCAATTCATGATTCATGATTCATTATTCGATTCATGATTCACGATTCATGATTTTATTCATGATTTCTGATTCATGAATCATAATTCATGATTCATGATTCAATTCATGATTCAATTCATAATTTATGATTCAATTCATTATTCATGATTCATGATTCAATTCATGACTCATAATTCATGATTCAATTCATAATTAATGATTCAATTCATAATTCAATTCATAATTCATGATTCAATTCATTATTCATTATTCATGATTCAATTCATAATTCATGATTCAAATCATAATTCATGATTCATGATTCAATTCATGATTCATGATTCAATTCATGATTCATGATTCATTATTCGATTCATGATTCATGATTTTATTCATGATTCCTGATTCATGATTCATGATTCATGATTCAATTCATGATTCAATATATGATTCAATTAATGATTCATGATTCAAATCATGATTCATGATTCAATTCATGATTCATGATTCAATTCATGATTCATGATTCAATTCATGATTAAAGATTCATGATTCAATTCATGATTCATGATTCAATATTTGATTCAATTCATGATTCATGATTCAAATCATGATTCATGATTCATGATTCAATTCCTGATTCATGATTCAATTCATGATACATGATTCATGATTCAATTCATGATTCATGATTCATGATTTAATTCATGATTCAATTCATGATTCATGATTCATGATTCATTTCATGATTCATGATTCAATTCATGCATGATTCAATTCATGATACATGATTCAATTCATGACTCATGATTCATAATTCATGATTTAATTCATGATTCATGATTCAATTCATGAATCATTTCATGATTCATGATTCAATTCCTGATTTATGATTCGATTCAAGATTCGTGATTCATGAATCATTATTCGATTCATGATTCATGAATCAATATTCGATTCATGATTCTTGGATCATGAATCATGATTCATGATTTATGAATCATGATTCATGATTCATGATTCGATTCATGATTTATGGTTCATGAATCATGATTCGATTCATGATTCATGATTCATGATTCAATTCATGATCCATGATTCATGAATCAATGAATCAAGATTTGATTCATGATTCATGATTCATGATTCATGATTCATTTCATGATTCATGATTCAATTAATGATTCATGATTCAATTCATGATTCAATTCATGATTCAATTCATGATTCATGATTCAATTCATGATTCAATTCATGATTCAATTCATGATTCAATTCATGATTCAATTCATGATTCATGATTCAATTCATGATTCAATTCATGATTCATGATTCAATTCATGATTCATGATTCTTGATTCTTGATTCTATTTATAATTCATGATTCAATTCATGATTCATTTCATGATTCAATTCATGATTCATGATTCATGATTTAATTCATGATTCAATTCATGATTCATGATTCATGATTCATTTCATGATTCATGATTCAATTCATGATTCATAATTCAATTCATGATTCATGATTCATGATTCAATTCATGATTCAATTCATGATTCATGATTCAATTCATGATTCATGATTCATGCATGATTCAATTCATGATACATGATTCAATTCATGCATGATTCAATTCATGATACATGATTCAATTCATGACTCATGATTCATAATTCATGATTTAATTCATGATTCATGATTCAATTCCTGATTTATGATTCGATTCAAGATTCATGATTCATGAATCATTATTCGATTCATGATTCATGAATCATTATTCGATTCATGATTCTTGGATCATGAATCATGATTCATGATTTATGAATCATGATTCATGATTCATGATTCGATTCATGATTCATGGTTCATGTATCATGATTCGATTCATGATTCATGATTCATGATTCATTTCATGATTCATGATTCATGATTCATGATTCATGATTCATTTCATGATTCATGATTCGATTCATGATTCATGATTCAATTCATGATTCAATTCATGATTCAATTCATGATTCATGATTCAATTCATGACTCAATTCATGATTCATGATTAAATTCATGATTCATGATTCAATTCATGTTTCATGATACAATTTATGATTCAATTCATGATTCATGATTCAATTCATGATTCAATTCATGATTCATGATTCTTGATTCTATTCATAATTCATGATTCAATTCATGATTCATGATTGAAATCATAATTCATGATTCTTTATTCAATTCATGATTCATGATTCATGATTCAATTCATGATTCATGATTCATTATTCGATTCATGATTCACGATTCATGATTTTATTCATGATTCACGATTCATGATTCATGATTCATGATTCAATTCATGATTCAATTCATAATTCATGATTCAATTCATTATTCATGATTCATGATTCAATTCATGATTCATGATTCATGATTGAAATCATAATTCATGATTCTTTATTCAATTCATGATTCATGATTCATGATTCAATTCATGATCCATGATACATTATTCGATTCATGATTCACGATTCATGATTTTATTCATGATTGCTGATTCATGATTCATGATTCATGATTAAATTCATGATTCAATTCATAATTCATGATTCAATTCATTATTCATGATTCATGATTCAATTCATGATTCATGATTCATGATTCAATTCTTGATTCATGATTTAATTCATGATTCAATTCATGATTCATGATTCATGATTCATTTCATGATTCATGATTCAATTCATGATTCATAATTCAATTCATGATTCATGATTCATGATTCAATTCATGATTCAATTCATGATTCATGATTCAATTCATGATTCATGATTCATGCATGATTCAATTCATGATACATGATTCAATTCATGCATGATTCAATTCATGATACATGATTCAATTCATGACTCATGATTCATAATTCATGATTTAATTCATGATTCATGATTCAATTCCTGATTTATGATTCGATTCAAGATTCATGATTCATGAATCATTATTCGATTCATGATTCATGAATCATTATTCGATTCATGATTCTTGGATCATGAATCATGATTCATGATTTATGAATCATGATTCATGATTCATGATTCGATTCATGATTCATGGTTCATGAATAATGATTCGATTCATGATTCATGATTCATGATTCAATTCATGATTCATGAATAAATGAATCAAGATTTGATTCATGATTCATGATTCATGATTCATGATTCATTTCATGATTCATGATTCATGATTCATGATTCATGATTCATTTCATGATTCATGATTCGATTCATGATTCATGATTCAATTCATGATTCAATTCATGATTCAATTCATGATTCATGATTCAATTCATGACTCAATTCATGATTCATGATTAAATTCATGATTCATGATTCAATTCATGTTTCATGATACAATTTATGATTCAATTCATGATTCATGATTCAATTCATGATTCAATTCATGATTCATGATTCTTGATTCTATTCATAATTCATGATTCAATTCATGATTCATGATTGAAATCATAATTCATGATTCTTTATTCAATTCATGATTCATGATTCATGATTCAATTCATGATTCATGATTCATTATTCGATTCATGATTCACGATTCATGATTTTATTCATGATTCACGATTCATGATTCATGATTCATGATTCAATTCATGATTCAATTCATAATTCATGATTCAATTCATTATTCATGATTCATGATTCAATTCATGATTCATGATTCAATTCCTGATTCATGATTCAATTCATGATACATGATTCAATTCATGATTTATGATTCAATATATGATTCAATTCATGATTCAAATCATAATTCATGATTCATGATTCAATTCATGATTAATGCTTCATGATTCACTTCATGATTCACGATTCAATTCATAATTCAATTCATGATTCGTGATTCGATTCATGATTCATGAATCATGATTCAATTCATGATTCAATTCATGATTCACGATTCATGATTTTATTCATGATTGCTGATTCATGATTCATGATTCATGATTCAATTCATGATTCATGATTCAATTCATGATTCAATTCATAATTCATGATTCAATTCATTTTTCATGATTCATGATTCAATTCATAATTCATGATTCAATTCATGATTCATGATTCAATTCATGATACATGGTTCAATTCATGATTCGATTCATGATTCATGGTTCATGAATCATGATTCATGATTCATGATTCGATTCATGATTCACGGTTCATGAATCATGATTCGATTCACGATTCATGATTCATGACTCAATTCATGATTCATGATTCAATTCATAATTCATGATTCAATTCATGATTCATGATTCATGATTCAATTCATGATTCATGATTCAAATCATAATTCATGATTCATGATTCAATTCATGATTCATGATTCATGATTCAATTCATGATTCATGATTCATGATTCAATTCATGATTCATGATTCATTATTCGATTCATGATTCACGATTCATGATTTTATTCATGATTTCTGATTCATGAATCATAATTCATGATTCATGATTCAATTCATGATTCAATTCATAATTTATGATTCAATTCATTATTCATGATTCATGATTCAATTCATGACTCATAATTCATGATTCAATTCATAATTAATGATTCAATTCATAATTCAATTCATAATTCATGATTCAATACATTATTCATTATTCATGATTCAATTCATAATTCATGATTCAAATCATAATTCATGATTCATGATTCAATTCATGATTCATGATTCATGATTCAATTCATGATTCATGATTCATTATTCGATTCATGATTCATGATTTTATTCATGATTCCTGATTCATGATTCATGATTCATGATTCAATTCATGATTCAATATATGATTCAATTAATGATTCATGATTCAAATCATGATTCATGATTCAATTCATGATTCATGATTCAATTCATGATTCATGATTCAATTCATGATTAAAGATTCATGATTCAATTCATGATTCATGATTCAATATTTGATTCAATTCATGATTCATGATTCAAATCATGATTCATGATTCATGATTCATGATTCAATTCCTGATTCATGATTCAATTCATGATACATGATTCAATTCATGACTCATGATTCATAATTCATTATTTAATTCATGATTCATGATTCAATTCATGAATCATTTCATGATTCATGATTCAATTCCTGATTTATGATTCGATTCAAGATTCATGATTCATGAATCATTATTCGATTCATGATTCATGAATCATTATTCGATTCATGATTCTTGGATCATGAATCATGATTCATGATTTATGAATCATGATTCATGATTCATGATTCGATTCATGATTCATGGTTCATGAATCATGATTCGATTCATGATTCATGATTCATGATTCAATTCATGATCCATGATTCTTGAATCAATGAATCAAGATTTGATTCATGATTCATGATTCATGATTCATGATTCATTTCATGATTCATGATTCAATTAATGATTCATGATTCAATTCATGATTCAATTCATGATTCAATTCATGATTCATGATTCAATTCATGATTCAATTCATGATTCATGATTAAATTCATGATTCATGATTCAATTCATGTTTCATGATTCAATTCATGATTCAATTCATGATTCATGATTCAATTCATGATTCATGATTCTTGATTCTATTCATAATTCATGATTCAATTCATGATTCATGATTCATGATTGAAATCATAATTCATGATTCTTTATTCAATTCATGATTCATGATTCATGATTCAATTCATGATTCATGATTCATTATTCGATTCATGATTCACGATTCATGATTTTATTCATGATTGCTGATTCATGATTCATGATTCATGATTAAATTCATGATTCAATTCATGATTCAATTCATGATTCATGATTCTTGATTCTATTCATAATTCATGATTCAATTCATGATTCATGATTGAAATCATAATTCATGATTCTTTATTCAATTCATGATTCATGATTCATGATTCAATTCATGATTCATGATTCATTATTCGATTCATGATTCACGATTCATGATTTTATTCATGATTCACGATTCATGATTCATGATTCATGATTCAATTCATGATTCAATTCATAATTCATGATTCAATTCATTATTCATGATTCATGATTCAATTCATGATTCATGATTCAATTCCTGATTCATGATTCAATTCATGATACATGATTCAATTCATGATTTATGATTCAATATATGATTCAATTCATGATTCATGATTCAAATCATAATTCATGATTCATGATTCAATTCATGATTAATGCTTCATGATTCACTTCATGATTCACGATTCAATTCATAATTCAATTCATGATTCGTGATTCGATTCATGATTCATGAATCATGATTCAATTCATGATTCAATTCATGATTCACGATTCATGATTTTATTCATGATTGCTGATTCATGATTCATGATTCATGATTCAATTCATGATTCATGATTCAATTCATGATTCAATTCATAATTCATGATTCAATTCATTATTCATGATTCATGATTCAATTCATAATTCATGATTCAATTCATGATTCATGATTCAATTCATGATACATGATTCAATTCATGATTCGATTCATGATTCATGGTTCATGAATCATGATTCATGATTCATGATTCGATTCATGATTCACGGTTCATGAATCATGATTCGATTCACGATTCATGATTCATGACTCAATTCATGATTCATGATTTAATTCATAATTCATGATTCAATTCATGATTCATGATTCATGATTCAATTCATGATTCATGATTCAAATCATAATTCATGATTCATGATTCAATTCATGATTCATGATTCATGATTCAATTCATGATTCATGATTCATGATTCAATTCATGATTCATGATTCATTATTCGATTCATGATTCACGATTCATGATTTTATTCATGATTTCTGATTCATGAATCATAATTCATGATTCATGATTCAATTCATGATTCAATTCATAATTTATGATTCAATTCATTATTCATGATTCATGATTCAATTCATGACTCATAATTCATGATTCAATTCATAATTAATGATTCAATTCATAATTCAATTCATAATTCATGATTCAATACATTATTCATTATTCATGATTCAATTCATAATTCATGATTCAAATCATAATTCATGATTCATGATTCAATTCATGATTCATGATTCATGATTCAATTCATGATTCATGATTCATTATTCGATTCATGATTCATGATTTTATTCATGATTCCTGATTCATGATTCATGATTCATGATTCAATTCATGATTCAATATATGATTCAATTAATGATTCATGATTCAAATCATGATTCATGATTCAATTCATGATTCATGATTCAATTCATGATTCATGATTCAATTCATGATTAAAGATTCATGATTCAATTCATGATTCATGATTCAATATTTGATTCAATTCATGATTCATGATTCAAATCATGATTCATGATTCATGATTCATGATTCAATTCCTGATTCATGATTCAATTCATGATACATGATTCAATTCATGACTCATGATTCATAATTCATGATTTAATTCATGATTCATGATTCAATTCATGAATCATTTCATGATTCATGATTCAATTCCTGATTTATGATTCGATTCAAGATTCATGATTCATGAATCATTATTCGATTCATGATTCATGAATCATTATTCGATTCATGATTCTTGGATCATGAATCATGATTCATGATTTATGCATCATGATTCATGATTCATGATTCGATTCATGATTCATGGTTCATGAATCATGATTCGATTCATGATTCATGATTCATGATTCAATTCATGATCCATGATTCTTGAATCAATGAATCAAGATTTGATTCATGATTCATGATTCATGATTCATGATTCATTTCATGATTCATGATTCAATTAATGATTCATGATTCAATTCATGATTCAATTCATGATTCAATTCATGATTCATGATTCAATTCATGATTCAATTCATGATTCATGATTAAATTCATGATTCATGATTCAATTCATGTTTCATGATTCAATTCATGATTCAATTCATGATTCATGATTCAATTCATGATTCATGATTCTTGATTCTATTCATAATTCATGATTCAATTCATGATTCATGATTCATGATTGAAATCATAATTCATGATTCTTTATTCAATTCATGATTCATGATTCATGATTCAATTCATGATTCATGATTCATTATTCGATTCATGATTCACGATTCATGATTTTATTCATGATTGCTGATTCATGATTCATGATTCATGATTAAATTCATGATTCAATTCATAATTCATGATTCAATTCATGATTCATGATTCATGATTCAATTCATGATTCATGATTCATGATTTAATTCATGATTCAATTCATGATTCATGATTCATGATTCATTTCATGATTCATGATTCAATTCATGATTCATAATTCAATTCATGATTCATGATTCATGATTCAATTCATGATTCAATTCATGATTCATGATTCAATTCATGATTCATGATTCAATTCATGATTCATGATTCATGCATGATTCAATTCATGATACATGATTCAATTCATGCATGATTCAATTCATGATACATGATTCAATTCATGACTCATGATTCATAATTCATGATTTAATTCATGATTCATGATTCAATTCCTGATTTATGATTCGATTCAAGATTCATGATTCATGAATCATTATTCGATTCATGATTCATGAATCATTATTCGATTCATGATTCTTGGATCATGAATCATGATTCATGATTTATGAATCATGATTCATGATTCATGATTCGATTCATGATTCATGGTTCATGAATCATGATTCGATTCATGATTCATGATTCATGATTCAATTCATGATTCATGATTCATGAATCAATGAATCAAGATTTGATTCATGATTCATGATTCATGATTCATGATTCATTTCATGATTCATGATTCATGATTCGATTCATGATTCATGATTCAATTCATGATTCAATTCATGATTCAATTCATGATTCAATTCATGATTCATGATTAAATTCATGATTCATGATTCAATTCATGTTTCATGATTCAATTCATGATTCAATTCATGATTCATGATTCAATTCATGATTCATGATTCAATTCATGATTCATGATTCTTGATTCTATTCATAATTCATGATTCAATTCATGATTCATGATTCATGATTGAAATCATAATTCATGATTCTTTATTCAATTCATGATTCATGATTCATGATTCAATTCATGATTCATTATTCGATTCATGATTCACGATTCATGATTTTATTCATGATTCACGATTCATGATTCAATTCATAATTCATGATTCAATTCATTATTCATGATTCATGATTCAATTCATGATTCATGATTCAATTCATGATACATGATTCAATTCATGATTTATGATTCAATATATGATTCAATTCATGATTCATGATTCAAATCCTAATTCATGATTCATGATTCAATTCATGATTAATGCTTCATGATTCACTTCATGATTCACGATTCAATTCATAATTCAATTCATGATTCGTGATTCGATTCATGATTCATGAATCATGATTTAATTCATGATTAATGATTCATTTCATGATTCATGATTCATGATTCAATTCATGATTCATGATTCAATTCATGATTTAATTCATGATTCATGATTCAATTCATTATTCACTTCATGATTCAATTCATGATTCATGATTCAATTCATGATTCATGATTCATGATTCATGATTCAATTCATGATTCAATATATGATTCAATTCATGATTCATGATTTAAATCATAATTCATGATTCAATTCATGATTCGATTCATGATTCATGGTTCATGAATCATGATTCATGATTCATGATTCGATTCATGATTCATGGTTCATGAATCATGATTCGATTCATGATTCATGATTCATGATTCAATTCATGATTCATGATTCAATTCATGATTCAATATATGATTCAATTCATGATTCATGATTCAATTCATGATTCATGATTCAATTCATGATTCAATTCATGATTCAATTCATGATTCATGATTCAATTCATGATTCATGATTAAATTCATGATTCATGACTCAAATCAAAATTCATGATTCATGATTCAATTCATGATTTATGATTCATGATTCAATTCATGATTCATGATTCATTATTCGATTCATGATTCACGATTCATGATTTTATTCATGATTTCTGATTCATGAATCATAATTCATGATTCATGATTCAATTCATGATTCAATTCATAATTTATGATTCAATTCATTATTCATGATTCATGATTCAATTCATGACTCATAATTCATGATTCAATTCATAATTAATGATTCAATTCATAATTCAATTCATAATTCATGATTCAATACATTATTCATTATTCATGATTCAATTCATAATTCATGATTCAAATCATAATTCATGATTCATGATTCAATTCATGATTCATGATTCATGATTCAATTCATGATTCATGATTCATTATTCGATTCATGATTCATGATTTTATTCATGATTCCTGATTCATGATTCATGATTCATGATTCAATTCATGATTCAATATATGATTCAATTAATGATTCATGATTCAAATCATGATTCAATTCATGATTCATGATTCAATTCATGATTCATGATTCAATTCATGATTAAAGATTCATGATTCAATTCATGATTCATGATTCAATATTTGATTCAATTCATGATTCATGATTCAAATCATGATTCATGATTCATGATTCATGATTCAATTCCTGATTCATGATTCAATTCATGATACATGATTCATGATTCAATTCATGATTCATGATTCATGATTTAATTCATGATTCAATTCATGATTCATGATTCATGATTCATTTCATGATTCATGATTCAATTCATGCATGATTCAATTCATGATACATGATTCAATTCATGACTCATGATTCATAATTCATGATTTAATTCATGATTCATGATTCAATTCATGAATCATTTCATGATTCATGATTCAATTTCTGATTTATGATTCGATTCAAGATTCATGATTCATGAATCATTATTCGATTCATGATTCATGAATCATTATTCGATTCATGATTCTTGGATCATGAATCATGATTCATGATTTATGAATCATGATTCATGATTCATGATTCGATTCATGATTCATGGTTCATGAATCATGAATCATGATTCATGATTTATGAATCATGATTCATGATTCATGATTCGATTCATGATTCATGGTTCATGAATCATGATTCGATTCATGATTCATGATTCATGATTCAATTCATGATCCATGATTCATGAATCAATGAATCAAGATTTGATTCATGATTCATGATTCATGATTCATGATTTATTTCATGATTCATGATTCAATTAATGATTCATGATTCAATTCATGATTCAATTCATGATTCAATTCATGATTCATGATTCAATTCATGATTCAATTCATGATTCATGATTAAATTCATGATTCATGATTCAATTCATGTTTCATGATTCAATTCATGATTCAATTCATGATTCATGATTCAATTCATGATTCATGATTCTTGATTCTATTCATAATTCATGATTCAATTCATGATTCATGATTCATGATTGAAATCATAATTCATGATTCTTTATTCAATTCATGATTCATGATTCATGATTCAATTCATGATTCATGATTCATTATTCGATTCATGATTCACGATTCATGATTTTATTCATGATTGCTGATTCATGATTCATGATTCATGATTAAATTCATGATTCAATTCATAATTCATGATTCAATTCATTATTCATGATTCATGATTCAATTCATGATTCATGATTCATGATTCAATTCATGATTCATGATTCATGATTTAATTCATGATTCAATTCATGATTCATGATTCATGATTCATTTCATGATTCATGATTCAATTCATGATTCATAATTCAATTCATGATTCATGATTCATGATTCAATTCATGATTCAATTCATGATTCATGATTCATGCATGATTCAATTCATGATACATGATTCAATTCATGCATGATTCAATTCATGATACATGATTCAATTCATGACTCATGATTCATAATTCATGATTTAATTCATGATTCAATTCCTGATTTATGATTCGGTTCAAGATTCATGATTCATGAATCATTATTCGATTCATGATTCATGAATCATTATTCGATTCATGATTCTTGGATCATGAATCATGATTCATGATTTATGAATCATGATTCATGATTCGATTCATGATTCATGGTTCATGAATCATGATTCGATTCATGATTCATGATTCATGATTCAATTCATGATTCATGATTCATGAATCAATGAATCAAGATTTGATTCATGATTCATGATTCATGATTCATGATTCATTTCATGATTCATGATTCATGATTCATGATTCATGATTCATTTCATGATTCATTTCATGATTCATGATTCATGATTCAATTCATGATTCAATTCATGATTCAATTCATGATTCATGATTCAATTCATGATTCAATTCATGATTCATGATTAAATTCATGATTCATGATTCAATTCATGTTTCATGATTCAATTCATGATTCAATTCATGATTCATGATTCAATTCATGATTCATGATTCAATTCATGATTCATGATTCTTGATTCTATTCATAATTCATGATTCAATTCATGATTCATGATTCATGATTGAAATCATAATTCATGATTCTTTATTCAATTCATGATTCATGATTCATGATTCAATTCATGATTCATGATTCATTATTCGATTCATGATTCATGATTTTATTCATGATTCACGATTCATGATTCAATTCATAATTCATGATTCAATTCATTATTCATGATTCATGATTCAATTCATGATTCATGATTCAATTCATGATTCATGATTCAATTCATGATACATGATTCAATTCATGATTTATGATTCAATATATGATTCAATTCATGATTCATGATTCAAATCATAATTCATGATTCATGATTCAATTCATGATTAATGCTTCATGATTCACTTCATGATTCACGATTCAATTCATAATTCAATTCATGATTCGTGATTCGATTCATGATTCATGAATCATGATTTAATTCATGATTAATGATTAATTTCATGATTCATGATTCATGATTCAATTCATGATTCATGATTCAATTCATGATTTAATTCATGATTCATGATTCAATTCATTATTCACTTCATGATTCAATTCATGATTCATGATTCAATTCATGATTCATGATTCATGATTCAATTCATGATTCAATATATGATTCAATTCATGATTCATGATTTAAATCATAATTCATGATTCAATTCATGATTCGATTCATGATTCATGGTTCATGAATCATGATTCATGATTCATGATTCGATTCATGATTCATGGTTCATGAATCATGATTCGATTCATGATTCATGATTCATGATTCAATTCATGATTCATGATTCAATTCATGATTCAATATATGATTCAATTCATGATTCATGATTCAATTCATGATTCATGATTCAATTCATGATTCAATTCATGATTCAATTCATGATTCATGATTCAATTCATGATTCAATTCATGATTCATGATTAAATTCATGATTCATGACTCAAATCAAAATTCATGATTCATGATTCAATTCATGATTCATGATTCATGATTCAATTCATGATTCATGATTCATGATTCAATTCATGATTCATGATTCATTATTCGATTCATGATTCACGATTCATGATTTTATTCATGATTTCTGATTCATGAATCATAATTCATGATTCATGATTCAATTCATGATTCAATTCATAATTTATGATTCAATTCATTATTCATGATTCATGATTCAATTCATGACTCATAATTCATGATTCAATTCATAATTAATGATTCAATTCATAATTCAATTCATAATTCATGATTCAATTCATTATTCATTATTCATGATTCAATTCATAATTCATGATTCAAATCATAATTCATGATTCATGATTCAATTCATGATTCATGATTCATGATTCAATTCATGATTCATGATTCATTATTCGATTCATGATTCATGATTTTATTCATGATTCCTGATTCCTGATTCCTGATTCCTGATTCATGATTCATGATTCAATTCATGATTCATGATTCAATTCATGATTCATGATTCAATTCATGAATCATGATTCAATTCATGATTAAAGATTCATGATTCAATTCATGATTCATGATTCAATATTTGATTCAATTCATGATTCATGATTCAAATCATGATTCATGATTCATGATTCAATTCATGATTCATGATTAATCATTCATGATTCATAAATCATGATTCGATTCATGATTTTATGATTCATAAATCATGGTTTGATTCATGATTCATGATTCATGAATCATGATTCAATTCATGATTCATGATTCATGATTCAATTCATGATTCAATTCATGATTCACGATTCATGATTTTATTCATGATTGCTGATTCATGATTCATGATTTATGATTGAATTCATGATTCAATTCATAATTCATGATTCAATTCATTATTCATGATTCATGATTCAATTCATAATTCATGATTCAATTCATGATTCATGATTCAATTCATAATTTATGATTCAATTCATTATTCATGATTCATGATTCAATTCATGACTCATAATTCATGATTCAATTCATAATTAATTATTCAATTCATAATTCAATTCATAATTCATGATTCAATTCATTATTCATTATTCATGATTCAATTCATAATTCATGATTCAAATCATAATTCATGATTCATGATTCAATTCATGATTCATGATTCATGATTCAATTCATGATTCATGATTCATTATTCGATTCATGATTCATGATTTTATTCATGATTCCTGATTCATGATTCATGATTCATGATTCAATTCATGATTCAATATATGATTCAATTAATGATTCATGATTCAAATCATGATTCATGATTCAATTCATGATTCATGATTCAATTCATGATTCATGATTCAATTCATGATTAAAGATTCATGATTCAATTCATGATTCATGATTCAATATTTGATTCAATTCATGATTCATGATTCAAATCATGATTCATGATTCATGATTCATGATTCATGATTCAATTCCTGATTCATGATTCAATTCATGATACATGATTCATGATTCAATTCATGATTCATGATTCATGATTTAATTCATGATTCAATTCATGATTCATGATTCATGATTCATTTCATGATTCATGATTCAATTCATGCATGATTCAATTCATGATACATGATTCAATTCATGATTAATATTTCATGATTCAATTCATGATTCATGATTCAATATTTGATTCAATTCATGATTCATGATTGAATTCATGATTCATGATACAATTCATGATTCAATTCATGATTCATGATTCAATTCATGATTAATATTTCATGATTCAATTCATGATTCATGATTCATGATACAATTCATGATTCATGATTCAAATCATGATTAATGATTCATGATTCAATTCATGATTCATGATTAATCATTCATGATTCATAAATCATGATTCGATTCATGATTTTATGATTCATAAATCATGGTTTGATTCATGATTCATGATTCATGAATCATGATTCAATTCATGATTCATGATTCATGATTCAATTCATGATTCAATTCATGATTCACGATTCATGATTTTATTCATGATTGCTGATTCATGATTCATGATTCATGATTCAATTCATGATTCAATTCATAATTCATGATTCAATTCATTATTCATGATTCATGATTCAATTCATAATTCATGATTCAATTCATGATTCATGATTCAATTCATGATACATGATTCAATTCATGATTCGATTCATGATTCATGGTTCATAAATCATGATTCATGATTCATGATTCGATTCATGATTCATGGTTCATAAATCATGATTCATGATTCATGATTCGATTCATGATTCATGGTTCATGAATCATGATTCGATTCATGATTCATGATTCATGACTCAATTCATGATTCATGATTCAATTCATAATTCATGATTCAATTCATGATTCATGATTCATGATTCAATTCATGATTCATGATTCATGATTCAATTCATGATTCATGATTCAAATCATAATTCATGATTCATGATTCAATTCATGATTCATGATTCATGATTCAATTCATGATTCATGATTCATGATTCAATTCATGATTCATGATTCATTATTCGATTCATGATTCACGATTCATGATTTTATTCATGATTTCTGATTCATGAATCATAATTCATGATTCATGATTCAATTCATGATTCAATTCATAATTTATGATTCAATTCATTATTCATGATTCATGATTCAATTCATGACTCATAATTCATGATTCAATTCATAATTAATGATTCAATTCATAATTCAATTCATAATTCATGATTCAATTCATTATTCATTATTCATGATTCAATTCATAATTCATGATTCAAATCATAATTCATGATTCAATTCATGATTCATGATTCAATTCATGATTCATGATTCATTATTCGATTCATGATTCATGATTTTATTCATGATTCCTGATTCATGATTCATGATTCATGATTCAATTCATGATTCAATATATGATTCAATTAATGATTCATGATTCAAATCATGATTCATGATTCAATTCATGATTCATGATTCAATTCATGATTCATGATTCAATTCATGATTAAAGATTCATGATTCAATTCATGATTCATGATTCAATATTTGATTCAATTCATGATTCATGATTCAAATCATAATTCATGATTCATGATTCAATTCCTGATTCATGATTCAATTCATGATACATGATTCATGATTCAATTCATGATTCATGATTTAATTCATGATTCAATTCATGATTCATGATTCATGATTCATTTCATGATTCATGATTCAATTCATGCATGATTCAATTCATGATACATGATTCAATTCATGACTCATGATTCATAATTCATGATTTAATTGATGATTCATGATTCAATTCATGAATCATTTCATGATTCATGATTCAATTCCTGATTTATGATTCGATTCAAGATTCATGATTCATGAATCATTATTCGATTCATGATTCATGAATCATTATTCGATTCATGATTCATGAATCATTATTCGATTCATGATTCTTGGATCATGAATCATGATTCATGATTTATGAATCATGATTCATGATTCATGATTCGATTCATGATTCATGGTTCATGAATCATGATTCGATTCATGATTCATGATTCAATTCATGATCCATGATTCATGAATCAATGAATCAAGATTTGATTCATGATTCATGATTCATGATTCATGATTCATTTCATGATTCATGATTCAATTAATGATTCATGATTCAATTCATGATTCAATTCATGATTCAATTCATGATTCATGATTCAATTCATGATTTAATTCATGATTCATGATTAAATTCATGATTCATGATTCAATTCATGTTTCATGATTCAATTCATGATTCAATTCATGATTCATGATTCAATTCATGATTCATGATTCTTGATTCTATTCATAATTCATGATTCAATTCATGATTCATGATTCATGATTAAAATCATAATTCATGATTCTTTATTCAATTCATGATTTAATTCATGATTCATAATTCAATTCATGATTCATGATTCATGATTCAATTCATGATTCAATTCATGATTCATGATTCAATTCATGATTCATGATTCATGCATGATTCAATTCATGATACATGATTCAATTCATGCATGATTAAATTCATGATACATGATTCAATTCATGACTCATGATTCATAATTCATGATTTAATTCATGATTCATGATTCAATTCCTGATTTATGATTCGATTCAAGATTCATGATTCATGAATCATTATTCGATTCATGATTCATGAATCATTATTCGATTCATGATTCTTTAATCATGAATCATGATTCATGATTTATGAATCATGATTCATGATTCGATTCATGATTCATGGTTCATGAATCATGATTCGATTCATGATTCATGATTCATGATTCAATTCATGATTCATGATTCATGAATCAATGAATCAAGATTTGAATAATGATTCATGATTCATGATTCATGATTCATTTCATGATTCATGATTCATGATTCATGATTCATTTCATGATTCATGATTCGATTCATGATTCATGATTCAATTCATGATTCAATTCATGATTCAATTCATGATTCATGATTCAATTCATGATTCAATTCATGATTCATGATTAAATTCATGATTCATGATTCATTTCATGTTTCATGATTCAATTCATGATTCAATTCATGATTCATGATTCAATTCATGATTCATGATTCAATTCATGATTCATGATTCTTGATTCTATTCATAATTCATGATTCAATTCATGATTCATGATTCATGATTGAAATCATAATTCATGATTCTTTATTCAATTCATGATTCATGATTCATGATTCAATTCATGATTCATGATTCATTATTCGATTCATGATTCACGATTCATGATTTTATTCATGATTCACGATTCATGATTCATGATTCATGATTCAATTCATGATTCAATTCATAATTCATGATTCAATTCATTATTCATGATTCATGATTCAATTCATGATTCATGATTCAATTCATGAATCATGATTCAATTCATGATACATGATTCAATTCATGATTTATGATTCAATATATGATTCAATTCATGATTCATGATTCAAATCATAATTCATGATTCATGATTCAATTCATGATTAATGCTTCATGATTCACTTCATGATTCACGATTCAATTCATAATTCAATTCATGATTCGTGATTCGATTCATGATTCATGAATCATGATTTAATTCATGATTAATGATTCATTTCATGATTCATGATTCATGATTCAATTCATGATTCATGATTCAATTCATGATTTAATTCATGATTCATGATTCATGATTCAATTCATGATTCAATATATGATTCAATTCATGATTCATGATTTAAATCATGATTCATGATTCAATTCATGATTCGATTCATGATTCATGGTTCATGAATCATGATTCATGATTCATGATTCGATTCATGATTCATGGTTCATGAATCATGATTCGATTCATGATTCATGATTCATGATTCAATTCATGATTCATGATTCAATTCATGATTCAATATATGATTCAATTCATGATTCATGATTCAATTCATGATTCATGATTCAATTCATGATTCAATTCATGATTCAATTCATGATTCATGATTCAATTCATGATTCAATTCATGATTCATGATTCAATTCATGAATCATGATTCAAATCAAAATTCATGATTCATGATTCAATTCATGATTCATGATTCAATTCATGATTCATGATTCATTATTCGATTCATGATTCACGATTCATGATTTTATTCATGATTTCTGATTCATGAATCATAATTCATGATTCATGATTCAATTCATGATTCAATTCATAATTTATGATTCAATTCATTATTCATGATTCATGATTCAATTCATGACTCATAATTCATGATTCAATTCATAATTAATTAATCAATTCATAATTCAATTCATAATTCATGATTCAATTCATTATTCATTATTCATGATTCAATTCATAATTCATGATTTAAATCATAATTCATGATTCATGATTCAATTCATGATTCATGATTCATGATTCAATTCATGATTCATGATTCAATATTCGATTCATGATTCATGATTTTATTCATGATTCCTGATTCCTGATTCCTGATTCATGATTCATGATTCAATTCATGATTCAATATATTATTCAATTAGTGATTCATGATTCAAATCATGATTCATGATTCAATTCATGATTCATGATTCAATTCATGATTCATGATTCAATTCATGAATCATGATTCAATTCATGATTAAAGATTCATGATTCAATTCATGATTCATGATTCAATATTTGATTTAATTCATGATTCATGATTCATGATTCATGATTCATGATTAAATTCATGTTTCATGATTCAATTCATGATTCATGATTCATGATTCAATTCATGATTCATGATTCATGATTTAATTCATGATTCAATTCATGATCCATGATTCATGAATCAATGAATCAAGATTTGATTCATGATTCATGATTCATGATTCATTTCATGATTCATGATTCAATTAATGATTCATGATTCAATTCATGATTCAATTCATGATTCATGATTCAATTCATGTTTCAATTCATGATTCATGATTAAATTCATGATTCATGATTCAATTCATGTTTCATGATTCAATTCATGATTCAATTCATGATTCATGATTCAATTCATGATTCATGATTCTTGATTCTATTCATAATTCATGATTCAATTCATGATTCATGATTGAAATCATAATTCATGATTCTTTATTCAATTCATGATTCATGATTCAATTCATGATTCATGATTCATTATTCGATTCATGATTCACGATTCATGATTTTATTCATGATTGCTGATTCATGATTCATGATTCATGATTAAATTCATGATTCAATTCATAATTCATGATTCAATTCATTATTCATGATTCATGATTCAATTCATGATTCATGATTCATGATTCAATTCATGATTCATGATTCATGATTTAATTCATGATTCAATTCATGATTCATGATTCATGATTCATTTCATGATTCATGATTCAATTCATGATTCATAATTCAATTCATGATTCATGATTCATGATTCAATTCATGATTCAATTCATGATTCATGATTCAATTCATGATTCATGATTCATGCATGATTCAATTCATGATACATGATTCAATTCATGCATGATTCAATTCATGATACATGATTCAATTCATGACTCATGATTCATAATTCATGATTTAATTCATGATTCATGATTCAATTCCTGATTTATGATTCGATTCAAGATTCATGATTCATGAATCATTATTCGATTCATGATTCATGAATCATTATTCGATTCATGATTCTTGGATCATGAATCATGATTCATGATTTATGAATCATGATTCATGATTCATGATTCGATTCATGATTCATGGTTCATGAATCATGATTCGATTCATGATTCATGATTCATGATTCAATTCATGATTCATGATTCAATATATGATTCAATTCATGATTCATGATTCAATTCATGATTCATGATTCAATTCATGATTCAATTCATGATTCAATTCATGATTCATGATTCAATTCATGATTCAATTCATGATTCATGATTAAATTCATGATTCATGATTCAAATCAAAATTCATGATTCATGATTCAATTCATGATTCATGATTCATGATTCAATTCATGATTCATTATTCGATTCATGATTCACGATTCATGATTTTATTCATGATTTCTGATTCATGAATCATAATTCATGATTCATGATTCAATTCATGATTCAATTCATAATTTATGATTCAATTCATTATTCATGATTCATGATTCAATTCATGACTCATAATTCATGATTAAATTCATAATTAATGATTCAAATCATAATTCAATTCATAATTCATGATTCAATTCATTATTCATTATTCATGATTCAATTCATAATTCATGATTCAAATCATAATTCATGATTCATGATTCAATTCATGATTCATGATTCATGATTCAATTCATGATTCATGATTCATTATTCGATTCATGATTCATGATTTTATTCATGATTCCTGATTCCTGATTCCTGATTCATGATTCATGATTCAATTCATGATTCAATATATGATTCAATTAGTGATTCATGATTCAATTCATGATTCATGATTCAATTCATGAATCATGATTCAATTCATGATTAAAGATTCATGATTCAATTCATGATTCATGATTCAATATTTGATTCAATTCATGATTCATGATTCAAATCATGATTCATGATTCATGATTCATGATTCATGATTCAATTCCTGATTCATGATTCAATTCATGATTCATGATTCATGATTCAATTCATGATTCATGATTCATGATTTAATTCATGATTCAATTCATGATTCATGATTCATGATTCATTTCATGATTCATGATTCAATTCATGCATGATTCAATTCATGATACATGATTCAATTCATGACTCATGATTCATAATTCATGATTTAATTCATGATTCATGATTCAATTCATGAATCATTTCATGATTCATGATTCAATTCCTGATTTATGATTTGATTCAAGATTCATGATTCATGAATCATTATTTGATTCATGATTCATGAATCATTATTCGATTCATGATTCTTGGATCATGAATCATGATTCATGATTTATGAATCATGATTCATGATTCATGATTCGATTCATGATTCATGATTCATGATTCAATTCATGATTCATGATTCAATTCATGATTCATGATTCAATTCATGATTCAATTCATGATTCAATTCATGATTCATGATTCAATTCATGATTCAATTCATGATTCATGATTAAATTCATGATTCATGATTCAATTCATGTTTCATGATTCAATTCATGATTCAATTCATGATTCATGATTCAATTCATGATTCATGATTCTTGATTCTATTCATAATTCATTATTCAATTCATGATTCATGATTCATGATTGAAATCATAATTCATGATTCTTTATTCAATTCATGATTCATGATTCATGATTCAATTCATGATTCATGATTCATTATTCGATTCATGATTCACGATTCATGATTTTATTCATGATTGCTGATTCATGATTCATGATTCATGATTCAATTCATGATTCAATTCATGATTCATGATTTAATACATGATTCAATTCATGATTCATGATTCAATTCATGATTCATGATTCAATTCATGATTCAATTCATGATTCATGATTTAATACATGATTCAATTCATGATTCATGATTCAATTCATGATTCATGATTCAATTCATGATTAAATTCATGATTCATGATTCAATTCATGATTCATGATTCATGCATGATTCAATTCATGATACATGATTCAATTCATGCATGATTCAATTCATGATACATGATTCAATTCATGACTCATGATTCATAATTCATGATTTAATTCATGATTCATGATTCAATTCATGAATCATTTCATGATTCATGATTCAATTCCTGATTTATGATTCGATTCAAGATTCATGATTCATGAATCATTATTCGATTCATGATTCATGAATTATTATTCGATTCATGATTCTTGGATCATGAATCATGATTCATGATTTATGAATCATGATTCATGATTCATGATTCGATTCATGATTCATGGTTCATGAATCATGATTCGATTCATGATTCAATTCATGATTCATGATTCATGAATCAATGAATCAAGATTTGATTCATGATTCATGATTCATGATTCATGATTCATTTCATGATTCATGATTCAATTCATGATTCATGATTCAATTCATGATTCAATTCATGATTCAATTTCTGATTCAATTCATGATTCATGATTCAATTCATGATTCATGATTCAATTCATGATTCATGATTCTTGATTCTATTCATAATTCATGATTCAATTCATGATTCATGATTGAAATCATAATTCATGATTCTTTATTCAATTCATGATTCATGATTCATGATTCAATTCATGATTCATGATTCATTATTCGATTCATGATTCACGATTCATGATTTTATTCATGATTCACGATTCATGATTCATGATTCATGATTCAATTCATGATTCAATTCATAATTCATGATTCAATTCATTATTCATGATTCATGATTCAAATTATGATTCATGATTCAATTCATGATTCATGATTCAATTCATGATACATGATTCAATTCATGATTTATGATTCAATATATGATTCAATTCATGATTCATGATTCAAATCATAATTCATGATTCATGATTCAATTCATGATTCATGCTTCATGATTCACTTCATGATTCACGATTCAATTCATAATTCAATTCATGATTCGTGATTTGATTCATGATTCATGAATCATGATTTAATTTATGATTAATGATTAATTTCATGATTCATGATTCATGATTCAATTCATGATTCAATTCATGATTCATGATTCAATTCATTATTCACTTCATGATTCAATTCATGATTCATGATTCAATTCATGATTCATGATTCATGATTCAATTCATGATTCAATATATGATTCAATTCATGATTCATGATTTAAATCATGATTCATGATTCAATTCATGATTCGATTCATGATTCATGGTTCATGAATCATGATTCATGATTCATGATTCGATTCATAATTCATGGTTCATGAATCATGATTCGATTCATGATTCATAATTCATGATTCATGATTCAATTCATGATTCATGAATCAATGAATCAAGATTTGATTCATGATTCATGATTCATGATTCATTTCATGATTCATGATTCAATTCATGATTCATGATTCAATTCATGATTCAATTCATGATTCAATTCATGATTCATGATTCAATTCATGATTCATGATTTATGAATGAAATCATAATTCATGATTCTTTATTCAATTCATGATTCATGATTCATGATTCAATTCATGATTCATGATTCATGATTCATTATTCGATTCATGATTCACGATTCATGATTTTATTTATGATTGCTGATTCATGATTCATGATTCATGATTCAATTCATGATTCAATTCATGATTCACGATTCATGATTTTATTCATGATTGCTGATTCATGATTCATGATTCATGATTCAATTCATGATTCAATTCATAATTCATGATTCAATTCATTATTCATGATTCATGATTCAATTCATAATTCATGATTCAATTCATGATTCATGATTCAATTCATGATACATGATTCAATTCATGATTCGATTCATGATTCATGGTTCATGAATCATGATTCATGATTCATGATTCGATTCATGATTCATGGTTCATGAATCATGATTCGATTCATGATTCATGATTCATGATTCAATTCATGATTCATGATTCAATTCATAATTCATGATTCAATTCATGATTCATGATTCATGATTCAATTCATGATTCATGATTCAAATCATAATTCATGATTCATGATTCAATTCATGATTCATGATTCATGATTCAATTCATGATTCATGATTCATTATTCGATTCATGATTCACGATTCATGATTTTATTCATGATTTCTGATTCATGAATCATAATTCATGATTCATGATTCAATTCATGATTCAATTCATAATTTATGATTCAATTCATGATTCATGATTCATGATTCAATTCATGATTCATGATTCAAATCATAATTCATGATTCATGATTCAATTCATGATTCATGATTCATGATTCAATTCATGATTCATGATTCATTATTCGATTCATGATTCACGATTCATGATTTTATTCATGATTTCTGATTCATGAATCATAATTCATGATTCATGATTCAATTCATGATTCAATTCATAATTAATGATTCAATTCATAATTCAATTCATAATTCATGATTCAATTCATTATTCATTATTCATGATTCAATTCATAATTCATGATTCAAATCATAATTCATGATTCATGATTCATGATTCATGATTCAATTCATGATTCATGATTCATTATTCGATTCATGATTCATGATTTTATTCATGATTCCTGATTCATGATTCATGATTCATGATTCAATTCATGATTCAATATATGATTCAATTAATGATTCATGATTCAAATCATGATTCATGATTCAATTCATGATTCATGATTCAATTCATGATTCATGATTCAATTCATGAATCATGATTCAATTCATGATTAAAGATTCATGATTCAATTCATGATTCATGATTCAATATTTGATTCAATTCATGATTCATGATTCAAATCATGATTCATGATTCATGATTCATGATTCAATTCCTGATTCATGATTCAATTCATGATTCATGATTCAATTCATGATTCATGATTCATGATTCAATTCATGATTCATGATTCATGATTTAATTCATGATTCAATTCATGATTCATGATTCATTATTCATTTCATGATTCATGATTCAATTCATGCATGATTCAATTCATGATACATGATTCAATTCATGACTCATGATTCATAATTCATGATTTAATTCATGATTCATGATTCAATTCATGAATCATTTCATGATTCATGATTCAATTCCTGATTTATGATTCGATTCAAGATTCATGATTCATGAATCATTATTCGATTCATGATTCATGAATCATTATTCGATTCATGATTCTTGGATCATGAATCATGATTCATGATTTATGAATCATGATTCATGATTCATGATTCGATTCATGATTCATGGTTCATGAATCATGATTCGATTCATGATTCATGATTTATGAATCAAGATTTGATTCATGATTCATGATTCATGATTCATGATTAATTTCATTATTCATGATTCAATTCATGATTCATGATTCAATTCATGATTCAATTCATGATTCAATTCATGATTCATGATTCAATTCATGATTCAATTCATGATTCATGATTAAATTCATGATTCATGATTCAATTCATGTTTCATGATTCAATTCATGATTCAATTCATGATTCATGATTCAATTCATGATTCATGATTCTTGATTCTATTCATAATTCATGATTCAATTCATGATTCATGATTGAAATCATAATTCATGATTCTTTATTCAATTCATGATTCATGATTCATGATTCAATTCATGATTCATGATTCATTATTCGATTCATGATTCACGATTCATGATTTTATTCATGATTGCTGATTCATGATTCATGATTCAATTCATGATTCAATTCATAATTCATGATTCAATTCATTATTCATGATTCATGATTCAATTCATGATTCATGATTCATGATTCAATTCATGATTCATGATTCATGATTTAATTCATGATTCAATTCATGATTCATGATTCATTTCATGATTCATGTTTCAATTCATGATTCATGATTCAATTCATGATTCATGATTCATGATTCAATTCATGATTCAATTCATGATTCATGATTCAATTCATGATTCATGCATGATTCAATTCATGATACATGATTCAATTCATGCATGATTCAATTCATGATACATGATTCAATTCATGACTCATGATTCATAATTCATGATTTAATTCATGATTCATGATTCAATTCATGAATCATTTCATGATTCATGATTCAATTCCTGATTTATGATTCGATTCAAGATTCATGATTCATGAATCATTATTCGATTCATGATTCATGAATCATTATTCGATTCATGATTCTTGGATCATGAATCATGATTCATGATTTATGAATCATGATTCATGATTCATGATTCGATTCATGATTCATGGTTCATGAATCATGATTCGATTCATGATTCATGATTCATGATTCAATTCATGATTCATGATTCATGAATCAATGAATCAAGATTTGATTCATGATTCATGATTCATGATTCATGATTCATTTCATGATTCATGATTCAATTCATGATTCATGATTCAATTCATGATTCAATTCATGATTCAATTCATAATTCATGATTAAATTCATGATTCATGATTCAATTCATGTTTCATGATTCAATTCATGATTCAATTCATGATTCATGATTCAATTCATGATTCATGATTCAATTCATGATTCATGATTCTTGATTCTATTCATGATTCTTTATTCAATTCATGATTCATGATTCATGATCCAATTCATGATTCATGATTCATTATTCGATTCATGATTTTATTCATGATTCACGATTCATGATTCATGATTCAATTCATGATTCAATTCATAATTCATGATTCAATTCATTATTCATGATTCATGATTCAATTCATGATTCATGATTCAATTCATGATACATGATTCAATTCATGATTTATGATTCAATATATGATTCAATTCATGATTCATGATTCAAATCATAATTCATGATTCATGATTCAATTCATGATTCATGCTTCATGATTCACTTCATGATTCACGATTCATTTCATAATTCAATTCATGATTCGTGATTCGATTCATGATTCATGAATCATGATTTAATTCATGATTAATGATTCATTTCATGATTCATGATTCATGATTCAATTCATGATTCATGATTCAATTCATGATTCAATTCATGATTCATGATTCAATTCATTATTCACTTCATGATTCAATTCATGATTCATGATTCAATTCATGATTCATGATTCATGATTCAATTCATGATTCAATATATGATTCAATTCATGATTTAAATCATGATTCATGATTCAATTCATGATTTGATTCATGATTCATGGTTCATGAATCATGATTCATGATTCATGATTCGATTCATGATTCATGGTTCATGAATCATGATTCGATTCATGATTCATGATTCATGATTCAATTCATGATTCATGATTCAATTCATAATTCAATATATGATTCAATTCATGATTCATGATTCAATTCATGATTCATGATTTAATTCATGATTCAATTCATGATTCAATTCATGATTCATGATTCAATTCATGATTAAATTCATGATTCATGATTAAATTCATGATTCATGATTCAATTCATGTTTCATGATTCAATTCATGATTCAATTCATGATTCATGATTCAATTCATGATTCATGATTCAATTCATGATTCATGATTCTTGATTCTATTCATAATTCATGATTCAATTCATGATTCATGATTCATGATTGAAATCATAATTCATGATTCTTTATTCAATTCATGATTCATGATTCAATTCATGATTCAATTCATAATTCATGATTCAATTCATGATTCATGATTCATGATTCAATTCATGATTCAATATATGATTCAATTCATGATTCATGATTTAAATCATGATTCATGATTCAATTCATGATTCGATTCATGATTCATGGTTCATGAATCATGATTCAATTCATGATTCATGATTCATGATTCAATTCATGATTCATGATTCAATTCATGATTCAATATATGATTCAATTCATGATTCATGATTTAAATCATGATTCATGATTCAATTCATGATTCGATTCATGATTCATGGTTCATGAATCATGATTCATGATTCATGATTCGATTCATAATTCATGGTTCATGAATCATGATTCGATTCATGATTCATGATTCATGATTCATGATTCAATTCATGATTCATGATTCAATTCATGATTCAATTCATGATTCAATTCATGATTCATGATTCAATTCATGATTCATGATTCATGATTGAAATCATAATTCATGATTCTTTATTCAATTCATGATTCATGATTCATGATTCAATTCATGATTCATGATTCATGATTCATTATTCGATTCATGATTCACGATTCATGATTTTATTTATGATTGCTGATTCATGATTCATGATTCATGATTCAATTCATGATTCAATTCATGATTCACGATTCATGATTTTATTCATGATTGCTGATTCATGATTCATGATTCATGATTCAATTCATGATTCAATTCATAATTCATGATTCAATTCATTATTCATGATTCATGATTCAATTCATAATTCATGATTCAATTCATGATTCATGATTCAATTCATGATACATGATTCAATTCATGATTCGATTCATGATTCATGGTTCATGAATCATGATTCATGATTCATGATTCGATTCATGATTCATGGTTCATGAATCATGATTTGATTCATGATTCATGATTCAATTCATGATTCATGATTCAATTCATAATTCATGATTCAATTCATGATTCATGATTCATGATTCAATTCATGATTCATGATTCAAATCATAATTCATGATTCATGATTCATTTTATGATTCATGATTCATGATTCAATTCATGATTCATGATTCATTATTCGATTCATGATTCACGATTCATGATTTTATTCATGATTTCTGATTCATGAATCATAATTCATGATTCATGATTCAATTCATGATTCAATTCATAATTTATGATTCAATTCATTATTCATGATTCATGATTCAATTCATGACTCATAATTCATGATTCAATTCATAATTAATGATTCAATTCATAATTCAATTCATAATTCATGATTCAATTCATTATTTATTATTCATGATTCAATTCATAATTCATGATATAAATCATAATTCATGATTCATGATTCAATTCATGATTCATGATTCATGATTCAATTCATGATTCATGATTCATTATTCGATTCATGATTCATGATTTTATTCATGATTCCTGATTCCTGATTCATGATTCATGATTCAATTCATGATTCAATATATGATTCAATTAATGATTCATGATTCAATTCATGATTCATGATTCAATTCATGATTCATGATTCAATTCATGAATCATGATTCAATTCATGATTAAAGATTCATGATTCAATTCATGATTCATGATTCAATATTTGATTCAATTCATGATTCATGATTCAAATCATGATTCATGATTCATGATTCATGATTCATGATTCAATTCCTGATTCATGATTCAATTCATGATTCATGATTCATGATTCAATTCATGACTCATAATTCATGATTCAATTCATAATTAATGATTCAATTCATAATTCAATTCATAATTCATGATTCAATTCATTATTCATTATTCATGATTCAATTCATAATTCATGATATAAATCATAATTCATGATTCATGATTCAATTCATGATTCATGATTCATGATTCAATTCATGATTCATGATTCATTATTCGATTCATGATTCATGATTTTATTCATGATTCCTGATTCCTGATTCATGATTCATGATTCAATTCATGATTCAATATATGATTCAATTAATGATTCATGATTCAATTCATGATTCATGATTCAATTCATGATTCATGATTCAATTAATGAATCATGATTCAATTCATGATTAAAGATTCATGATTCAATTCATGATTCATGATTCAATATTTGATTCAATTCATGATTCATGTTTCAAATCATGATTCATGATTCATGATTCATGATTCAATTCCTGATTCATGATTCAATTCATGATTCATGATTCATGATTCAATTCATGATTCATGATTCATGATTTAATTCATGATTCAATTCATGATTCATGATTCATGATTCATTTCATGATTCATGATTCAATTCATGAATGATTCAATTCATGATACATGATTCAATTCATGACTCATGATTCATAATTCATGATTTAATTCATGATTCATGATTCAATTCATGAATCATTTCATGATTCATGATTCAATTCCTGATTTATGATTCGATTCAAGATTCATGATTCATGAATCATTATTCGATTCATGATTCATGAATCATTATTCGATTCATGATTCTTGGATCATGAATCATGATTCATGATTTATGAATCATGATTCATGATTCATGATTCGATTCATGATTCATGGTTCATGAATCATGATTCGATTCATGATTCATGATTCATGATTCAATTCATGATTCATGATTCATGAATCAATGAATCAAGATTTGATTCATGATTCATGATTCATGATTAATTTCATGATTCATGATTCAATTCATGATTCATGATTCATGATTAATTTCATGATTCATGATTCAATTCATGATTCATGATTCAATTCATGATTCAATTCATGATTCAATTCATGATTCATGATTCAATTCATGATTCAATTCATGATTCATGATTAAATTCATGATTCATGATTCAATTCATGTTTCATGATTCAATTCATGATTCAATTCATGATTCATGATTCAATTCATGATTCATGATTCTTGATTCTATTCATAATTCATGATTCAATTCATGATTCATGATTCATGATTGAAATCATAATTCATGATTCTTTATTCAATTCATGATTCATGATTCATGATTCAATTCATGATTCATGATTCATTATTCGATTCATGATTCACGATTCATGATTTTATTCATGATTGCTGATTCATGATTCATGATTCAATTCATGATTCAATTCATAATTCATGATTCAATTCATTATTCATGATTCATGATTCAATTCATGATTCATGATTCATGATTCAATTCATGATTCATGATTCATGATTTAATTCATGATTCAATTCATGATTCATGATTCATGATTCATTTCATGATTCATGATTCAATTCATGATTCATTATTCAATTCATGATTCATGATTCATGATTCAATTCATGATTCAATTCATGATTCATGATTCAATTCATGATTCATGCATGATTCAATTCATGATACATGATTCAATTTATGCATGATTCAATTCATGATACATGATTCAATTCATGACTCATGATTCATAATTCATGATTTAATTCATGATTCATGATTCAATTCATGATACATGATTCAATTCATGACTCATGATTCATAATTCATGATTTAATTCATGATTCATGATTCAATTCATGAATCATTTCATGATTCATGATTCAATTCCTGATTTATGATTCGATTCAAGATTCATGATTCATGAATCATTATTCGATTCATGATTCATGAATCATTATTCGATTCATGATTCTTGGATCATGAATCATGATTCATGATTTATGAATCATGATTCATGATTCATGATTCGATTCATGATTCATGGTTCATGAATCATGATTCGATTCATGATTCATGATTCATGATTCAATTCATGATTCATGATTCATGAATCAATGAATCAAGATTTGATTCATGATTCATGATTCATGATTCATGATTAATTTCATGATTCATGATTCAATTCATTATTCATGATTCAATTCATGATTCATGATTCAATTCATGATTCAATTCATGATTCAATTCATGATTCATGATTCAATTCATGATTCAATTCATGATTCATGATTCAATTCATGATTCATGATTCAATTCATGTTTCATGATTCAATTCATGATTCAATTCATGATTCATGATTCAATTCATGATTCATGATTCTTGATTCTATTCATAATTCATGATTCAATTCATGATTCATGATTCATGATTGAAATCATAATTCATGATTCTTTATTCAATTCATGATTCATGATTCATTATTCGATTCATGATTCACGATTCATGATTTTATTCATGATTGCTGATTCATGATTCATGATTCAATTCATGATTCAATTCATAATTCATGATTCAATTCATTATTCATGATTCATGATTCAATTCATGATTCATGATTCATGATTCAATTCATGATTCATGATTCATGATTTAATTCATGATTCAATTCATGATTCATGATTCATGATTCATTTCATGATTCATGATTCAATTCATGATTCATGATTCAATTCATGATTCATGATTCATGATTCAATTCATGATTCAATTCATGATTCATGATTCAATTCATGATTCATGCATGATTCAATTCATGATACATGATTCAATTCATGCATGATTCAATTCATGATACATGAATCAATTCATGACTCATGATTCATAATTCATGATTTAATTCATGATTCATGATTCAATTCATGAATCATTTCATGATTCGTGATTCAATTCCTGATTTATGATTCGATTCAAGATTCATGATTCATGAATCATTATTCGATTCATGATTCATGAATCATTATTCGATTCATGATTCTTGGATCATGAATCATGATTCATGATTTATGAATCATGATTCATGATTCATGATTCGATTCATGATTCATGGTTCATGAATCATGATTCGATTCATGATTCATGATTCATGATTCAATTCATGATTCATGATTCATGAATCAATGAATCAAGATTTGATTCATGATTCATGATTCATGATTCATTTCATGATTCATGATTCAATTCATGATTCTTGATTCAATTCATGATTCAATTCATGATTCAATTCATGATTCATGATTCAATTCATGATTGAATTCATGATTCAATTCATGATTCATGATTAAATTCATGATTCATGATTCAATTCATGTTTCATGATTCAATTCATGATTCAATTCATGATTCATGATTCAATTCATGATTCATGATTCAATTCATGATTCATGATTCATGATTGAAATCATAATTCATGATTCTTTATTCAATTCATGATTCATGATTCATGATTCAATTCATGATTCATGATTCATTATTCGATTCATGATTCACGATTCATGATTTTATTCATGATTGCTGATTCATGATTCATGATTCAATTCATGATTCAATTCATAATTCATGATTCAATTCATTATTCATGATTCATGATTCAATTCATGATTCATGATTCATGATTCAATTCATGATTCATGATTCATGATTTAATTCATGATTCAATTCATGATTCATGATTCATGATTCATTTCATGATTCATGATTCAATTCATGATTCATGATTCAATTCATGATTCATGATTCATGATTCAATTCATGATTCAATTCATGATTCATGATTCAATTCATGATTCATGCATGATTCAATTCATGATACATGATTCAATTCATGCATGATTCAATTCATGATACATGAATCAATTCATGACTCATGATTCATAATTCATGATTTAATTCATGATTCATGATTCAATTCATGAATCATTTCATGATTCGTGATTCAATTCCTGATTTATGATTCGATTCAAGATTCATGATTCATGAATCATTATTCGATTCATGATTCATGAATCATTATTCGATTCATGATTCTTGGATCATGAATCATGATTCATGATTTATGAATCATGATTCATGATTCATGATTCGATTCATGATTCATGGTTCATGAATCATGATTCGATTCATGATTCATGATTCATGATTCAATTCATGATTCATGATTCATGAATCAATGAATCAAGATTTGATTCATGATTCATGATTCATGATTCATTTCATGATTCATGATTCAATTCATGATTCTTGATTCAATTCATGATTCAATTCATGATTCAATTCATGATTCATGATTCAATTCATGATTCAATTCATGATTCAATTCATGATTCATGATTAAATTCATGATTCATGATTCAATTCATGTTTCATGATTCAATTCATGATTCAATTCATGATTCATGATTCAATTCATGATTCATGATTCAATTCATGATTCATGATTCAATTCATGATTCATGATTCTTGATTCTATTCATGATTCTTTATTCAATTCATGATTCATGATTCATGATTCAATTCATGATTCATGATTCATTATTCGATTCATGATTCACGATTCATGATTTTATTCATGATTCACGATTCATGATTCATGATTCATGATTCAATTCATGATTCAATTCATAATTCATGATTCAATTCATTATTCATGATTCATGATTCAATTCATGATTCATGATTCAATTCATGATTCATGATTCAATTCATGATACATGATTCAATTCATGATTTATGATTCAATATATGATTCAATTCATGATTCATGATTCAAATCATAATTCATGATTCATGATTCAATTCATGATTCATGCTTCATGATTCACTTCATGATTCACGATTCAATTCATAATTCAATTCATGATTCGTGATTCGATTCATGATTCATGAATCATGATTTAATTCATGATTAATGATTCATTTCATGATTCATGATTCATGATTCAATTCACGATTCATGATTCAATTCATGATTCAATTCATGATTCATGATTCAATTCATTATTCACTTCATGATTCAATTCATGATTCATGATTCATTTCATGATTCAATATATGATTCAATTCATGATTCATGATTTAAATCATGATTCATGATTCAATTCATGATTCGATTCATGATTCATGGTTCATGATTCAATTCATGATTCATGATTCAATTCATGATTCAATATATGATTCAATTCATGATTCATGATTCAATTCATGATTCATGATTTAATTCATGATTCAATTCATGATTCAATTCATGATTCGATTCATGATTCATGATTCATGAATCATGATTCATGATTCATGATTCGATTCATGATTCATGGTTCATGAATCATGATTCGATTCCTGATTCATGATTCAAGATTCAATTCATGATTCATGATTCAATATATGATTCAATTCATGATTCATGATTTAAATAATGATTCATGATTCAATTCATGATTCGATTCATGATTCATGGTTCATGAATCATGACTCATGATTCATGATTCGATTCATGATTCATGGTTCATGAATCATGATTCGATTCATGATTCATGATTCATGATTCAATTCATGATTCATGATTCATGAATCAATGAATCAAGATTTGATTCATGATTCATGATTCATGATTCATTTCATGATTCATGATTCAATTCATGATTCATGATTCAATTCATGATTCAATTCATGATTCAATTCATGATTCATGATTCAATTCATGATTCAATTCATGATTCATGATTCAATTCATGATTCATGATTCAATTCATGTTTCATGATTCAATTCATGATTCAATTCATGATTCATGATTCAATTCATGATTCATGATTCTTGATTCAATTCATAATTTCATGATTCAATTCATGATTCATGATTGAAATCATAATTCATGATTCTTTATTCAATTCATGATTCATGATTCATGATTCAATTCATGATTCATGATTCATGATTCATTATTCGATTCATGATTCACGATTCATGATTTTATTTATGATTGCTGATTCATGATTCATGATTCATGATTCAATTCATGATTCAATTCATGATTCACGATTCATGATTTTATTCATGATTGCTGATTCATGATTCATGATTCATGATTCAATTCATGATTCAATTCATAATTCATGATTCAATTCATTATTCATGATTCATGATTCAATTCATAATTCATGATTCAATTCATGATTCATGATTCAATTCATGATACATGATTCAATTCATGATTTATGATTCAATATATGATTCAATTCATGATTCATGATTCAAATCATAATTCATGATTCATGATTCAATTCATGATTCATGCTTCATGATTCACTTCATGATTCACGATTCAATTCATAATTCAATTCATGATTCATGATTCGATTTATGATTCATGAATTCAATTCATGATTCATGATTCATGATTCAATTCATGACTCATGATTCAATTCATAATTCATGAGTCAATTCATGATTCAATTCATGATTCAATTCATGATTCAATTCATGATTCATGAATCAATTCATGATTCATGATTCATGATTCAATTCATGATTCATGATTCATGATTCAATTCATACTGGGTAAAGACTCCTAGTGCCTGTGACAACCCCCCCTTTTAAAAGTGGGCACAGAACACCTGGAACCGGGCTTGTCCGGATATTTGGAATAAAACTTCTTAAGAAGAGCTGGAGCATTGAGATCTTCAGCTTTGATCCATGAACGCTCCTCAGGACCAAAGCCTTTCCAATGCACGAGGAAACGAAGAACTCCTCGTGAAATTTTAGCATCCAAAACCTGAGTAATCTCAAAGTCTTCCTCCTGATGAACTTGAACTGGCCGAGGTGCTGAAGGAGGGACCGAGAAACGGTTGATGATGAGAGGTTTGAGCAAGGAAACATGGAAGGCGTTGGAAATACGAAGACTCTTGGGAAGTAAAAGTTTGAAGCAAACTAGATTTATAACTTGAATGATCCTATATGGACCAATAAAACGGGGAGCAAATTTCATGGATGGAACCTTCAAACGAATATTCTTAGTAGATAGCCACACCCGGTCTCCGACTTTCAATGGTGGAATAGCCCGTCTCTTTTTGTCCGCAAAAGACTTATATCTGGCAGATGTCTTCTTTAAACAGGTTTTTACCTGAGCCCAAATATTTTTGAAGGTTTGACACAAAGTCTCAACAGCAGGATCTTGGGTGGGCGGGAGGGCAGGAAATTCCGGGAAAGACGGATGGTGACCGTAAACCACAAAGAATGGAGTTTTAGACGATGACTCGTGGTACATGTTGTTATGAGCGAATTCAGCCCAAGGAAGTAATTCTACCCAGTTGTCTTGATTGGCTGACGAGAACATCCTTAAGAAAGTCTCAAGATCTTGGTTGACTCCTTCAGTTTGTCCGTTCGATTGAGGATGGTAGGAAGATGAGAGTGCTAATCGTATGCCCAAGGTCTTGCAAAGGGCCCGCCAGAATCTGGAAACAAATTGTACTCCTCTATCTGACACGATCTCGGACGGACATCCATGAATACGGAAAATTTCTCTAATGAAATGTTCAGCCAGGGTAGAAGAAGAAGGTAAACCAGACAAGGGAACGAAATGCGCCATCTTCGAAAATCTATCCACCACTACCCAAATGGCGTTGCAATTCTTACTAGGAGGAAGCTCAGTAACAAAGTCCATACTAATATGGGTCCAAGGCTTAGATGGAATGGGTAGTGGCTGAAGCAACCCCGCTGGAGTTCTGCGGGGGGTCTTGAACTGGGAGCATAAATCGCATGCCGCGATAAACTCTTTGACATCTCTCCTCATAGAAGGCCACCAATAACTTCGAGAGAGGATTTCAAAGGTCTTGCGTTCACCAGCGTGTCCAGAGAAACGAGAAGAGAGAAACCATGAAAGGATTTTTTCCTAAGAGCAGGAGGCACGAGGGTCTTCCCAAATGGTAGCACTTTAGTGGAAGAAGTAGCCAGAGAAACACATTTGGGGTCTAATATAAAGTGGTTAGGAATCTCTTCAACGTCTGTGGATGCCACAAAGGCTCGGGATAGAGCGTCTGCTTTTTTATTCTTTGCAGCTGGTTTGAAGGTTATGATTAGATCAAAACGGGAAAAGAAAAGAGACCATCTTGCTTGACGAGGATTCAAGCATTGGGCAGACTGTAGATATGACAAGTTCTTATGATCCGTGAAAATTGTCACAGGATGATGAGCTCCCTCCTACAAGTATCTCCACTCCTCTAATGCTACTTTAATAGCCAGCAACTCCTTGTCCCCGATGGTGTAATTCTTCTCCGCAGGTAGGAGACCCCGAGAGTAAAAGGCACAAGGATGGAATTTTTGTTGCTCCGATCTTTGGGAGAGAATGGCTCCTAAGCCAACATTAGAGGCATCTACTTCTAGGAAGAAGGGAAGCGTCACATCAGGCTGTCGAAGAATGGGAGCAGAGGAGAAGGACTCTTTAAGAAATTGAAAGGCTTGGAGAGCCTCAGATGACCATTGCTTAGTATTGGCCCCTTTACGAGTCAGGGCCACGATAGGAGATGCAATTGAAGAGAAGTCTTGAATGAAGCGTCTATAGTAATTGGCAAAACCTAAAAAACGCTGAATGGCACGAAGAGTAGTTGGCTGAGGCCAATGTAACACAGCATTCACCTTTTCTGGATCCATTTGCAGGCCAACTCCGGAGACAATATAACCCAAAAATGGAATCTAGGGCAACTCGAATTAACATTTTTCTAGTTTGCAGAATAATGAATTTCTCCGGAGTCTGGAAAGAACTTCTGCCACATGTTGGTGATGCGACGGCAGGTCCTGTGAAAAGATCAATATGTCGTCCAGGTAGACAACGACACATACATATAACAAGTCCCGAAAGATCTCGTTAATGAAGCCCTGGAAAACAGCGGGGGCATTACATAACCCGAAAGGCATTACTAAATATTCATAATGCCCATCTCTGGTGTTAAAAGCTGTCTTCCATTCGTCACCGGACCGGATTCTAATTAAATTATAGGCACCACGAAGATCCAACTTGGTAAAGATCCGGGCTCCCTTAATGCAATCAAATAACTCAGTAATCAGAGGAATGGGATACCGATTTTTAATAGTAATGGCGTTAAGTCCACGAAAATCTATGCAGGGGCGTAATGATCCATCCTTCTTTTTTACAAAGAAGAACCCGGCTCCAGCGGGAGAAGTGGAAGGTCGAATGAATCCTCGCTGGAGATTCTCTTAGATGTATTCAGATGTAGCTTGAGTTTCAGGTAAAGAAAGTGGATACACACGACCCCTAGGAGGAGTCTTGCCAGGTAGAAGATCGATCGGACAATCCCATGAACGATGAGGAGGAAGACGTTCAGACTGAGTTTTATCAAATACATCGGCAAATGAAGCATACTGAGGAGGAAGTCCCGGTGAGGAAGGTGAAATGGAAGATTGCTGTATTTTAAGAGGAATTACTTGGGAGAGACAACGATGATGACATTCAGCTCCCCAAGACGTAACTTGAGGAGTGCGCCAGTCAATCTGGGGAGAATGACATTGAAGCCATGGAAGGCCTAAAACAATCGGACTTGTAGTAACAGGAAGAATTAGAAACGAAATTTCTTCTTGGTGTAGAACACCAATCTGAAGCGTTACTGGAGACGTACTCTGGGTGATGAGACCATTGATAAGACGTGATCCGTCGATAGCAGTCACAGTAATCGGTGTCTTCAGAGTAATCACTGGTAGGGACCATTGATTCACTAGAGATTTAGAAATGAAATTTTCCGCTGCTCCAAAATCAATAAGTGCTTGGGACTCAAAGGATTTGGTAGCAAAAGAAATCGTAACATCAAAAGCGCAGACTTTTAATTTCGTAGAACATGGAGAGGACTCCAGGGACCCTAACTTCACCTCTCCAGAACTAGTTAGGGCCTGGCATTTCCCGATTTCTTAGGGCATGAATTGAGCATATGTGTGGAATCAGCACAATAGATACAAAGTATATTCTTTACTCTTCAGTTCCTCTCCTCAGAAGTTAATTTGGAACGTCCTATCTCCATGGGAATCACAGGAGATGAAGCTGGACGAAGTTGAGGGGTTGAGTGAAGAAGTGCTTTAACTGAAGTTGTTTTTTCAAATTCCCTTTCACGAAACCTCATGTCTACACGATGGCAGAGGGAAATCAAATCTTCTAATGACGGAGGTAGCTCTTGGGTAGTCAGTGCATCTTTAATTTTATCGGAGAGTCCCTGCCAGAAGGCGGCAATTAACGCTTCAGTGTTCCACTGAAGTTCAGAGGCTAATATCCTAAATTGAATGACGTACTGACCTACTGTACGAGAACCCTGACGTAAACGGAGAATGCTGGAAGCAGCGGAGATTACACGACCTGGTTCATCGAATACACTTTGGAACATAGAAATAAATTTGGCACTATCCAGTAATACTGGATCGTTCCTCTCCCACAGAGGGGAAGCCCATGCCAGAGCTTGTCCAGAAAACAATGAAATAAGATAGGCCACTCTGGAACGATGAGTAGAGAAATTTTGAGGTTGGAGCTCAAAATTAACTGAGCATTGGTTGAGAAAACCCCTACAAGTTTTGGGGTCTCCATCATACTTTGACGGAGTAGGCAGGTGAAGCGTGGAAGCCGTAGACACCTGGGATGGCACTGGGGAAACGGAGGAAAGCACAGGAGCTTCAACATTAGCTGTGATATTCTGTCCAGATGTTCCTTGGGAGGCTAACGCCTGGTAACATTGTAGTAACAGCTGTTGGCGAGCATCCTGTTGCTCCACACGAGTAACCAGATGCTGCAGCATCTCTTTAGCTGTAGGTTCCGAATCTGGGTCTGTCATGGCCTGATCTTACTGTCACGGGCACTAGGAGTCTTTACCCAGGGATCACCAGGATGGACTTACCAGAGCAGTATAGGTGGTAAAATGGTACTCTGGTAGCGGGGTGATCACGGAACAGGAGACAGCAGATGGTAGAGTATGCTCGTGGAAAGTCTATGACTAGCAGCACTGGTAATATATAGGTAATAGTACACGAGGAACTGAATGGACAAAGGAAACGTGAGGGTAGTCAGTGGTCTGCAGATAGCAAGTTGTACCACTGCTATAGTGAGAAGGAATGTCCAGCAGTAATAAGGAGGTGGAAGTCAGCGGTCTGCGTATAGCAAGTTGAACCGCTGTCTGTAGTGAAGGAATGGAATCCAGGTGAAGGTAACGGGGAAGTCAGTGGTCTGCGTGTAGCAAGTTGTACCACTGCTTATGTGAGAGGATATATGCAACTGGTGACACAGGGAAACAGGAATCAGTGGTCTGCCTCTAGCAAGTTGTACCACTGAATATATATGTGAAGAAGGGCACGAGGAGATAAATGCAATGCAGAGTCTACACGGGTACACTGAACTTGATCCCACATTGAACTGCACACAATAATAATAATAAATGAACAGCACTGCACAGATAAACAAAGTCACTAGAATAGTCCAGCAAAAGGAAACACAGTCAATAATAGCAATAGTCTCAGAGGATGGAAACTCCGGAGGAGAACAACTCAGTCCAGATGGATATGCAATACACCAGCACAGTCAATGAGAAGTATGCATACAGTGGTTCAGATGAGCAGGCTGTTAGAGATAGCTGCAGGGATACCTGAGCGGCAGGGAACTGACGAGATGAGAAGTCCTTGCAGAATGGAAGCGGCAGGTAGGTGCAGCGCACCGTAGGTAGGCCAGCAAGGATGACAAAATACTCAGGAAGCAGTAGTATATCGAATTGAACAGCAGGAGACCACGGGAGAGCTGAAGCGATGTAGCAGAGCTGGAAGCCGAGGAGCGTAGACTCGATGCTAACAGGCAAGTTGACACAAATGGACACACTGTAGAAGCAGTAGGCAGCGGGACAGCTGACGGCAGGTAGAATGCAGACTGGAGCGCTGAGACGAGCAGGACTCTGTAGACACGCTGAAGTAGCTAACAGAAATCAGCTGGAACAGTAGCGATGTAACACAGGAGAGTTGGAGAGATCTGTAACTTGTTAGACACACGGAGGCAGCGGATCAGCTGCTGGAGTCACGATGAAACACAGGAGAGTTTGCAGTAATCTGTAACTGTAGATATACGGAGGCAGCGGATAGGAATCAGCTGCTGGAGTCACGATGAAACACAGGAGAGTTTGCAGTAATCTGTAACTGTAGATATACGGAGGCAGCGGATAGGAATCAGCTGCTGAAGACACTAGGAACACGAGGAGTAGAAGTGGTCTGGAAACCACAAACGGCAAACAGGAATCAGCATAAGCTGAACACACGAGGTGGCACTGGAACACCTTCAGAGACTCATGAGGAATGAGACTCCAAGATCAGGCAACGTGGTATTGACCACAGGTGCTTAATATAGGGAGTGTTGCCTGATCAGCCAATTAAGTTAAAGGAACAGAACTGAAGGTTAGAAGGGACTGCACACGCGCAGTACCTCATTATAATGGACGGACATGGTTCCTAGCTACCTTAGAAGTAGCACTCACAGTCCGGTGAGTGACAGGGGTACTGTCACTCACCAGACTGTGAGTGCTTCTTCCCGTATGTTTAGGAACCGTGGCCGTCCACCATCCTGAGGGTCTGTGCATGTGCAGCCCTTTCAAACCTTCAGTACATGTTCCTTTTAGTTAATTGGCTGATCAGGCAACACTCTCTATTTAAAGCACCTGCTGTCTATACCTCGGGGCCTGATCTTGTAGTCTCATTCCCCATGAGTCTCTGAAGGTGTTCCTGTGTTTCCTCATGTATTCAGCCCAGCTGATTCCTGTGGTTTCCAGACCACTTCAACTCTCCTGTGGTTTCCAGACCACTTCAACTCTCCTGTGGTTTCCAGACCACTTCAACTCTCCTGTGTTTCATCGTGACTGCTCCAGCTGATTCCTATCCGCTGCCTCCGTGCACTACAGTTACCAGCTCACTTCAACTCCCCCTTGTTTCATCGTTACTGCACTAGCTGATTCCTATCCGCTGTCTCCGTGCACTACAGTTACCAGCTTACTTCAACTCTCCCGTGTTTCATCGAGACTGCACCAGCTGATTCCTATCCGCTGTCTCCGTGCTCAACAGTTCCAGCTCACCTCAACTCTCCCGTGTTTCATCGAGACTGCACCAGCTGATTCCTATCCGCTACCTCCGTGTATCTGCAGTGTCCTGCTCATCGCTACCCTCCAGTACTCCTCGTGTCTGCAGCCAGCTGATCCGCTCTCCGTGCTTCTACAGTGTTCCTGCCTGTGTCAACTCGCCTGTCTGCATTGGATCAACGCTCCGCTGCTGTCTTCTCTGCCATACCACTTCTACTCTTCAGTGATCTCCAGGTGACCAGTCCTATATACTACTGCTTCCTGAGTATTGCTTCCATCGTTGCTGGTCTACCTACCTGTGCGCTGCACCTACTTGGATACCGCTTCCATTTCCCTGGGACTTCGCATCCTGCTGGCCTCCTGCCGCTCAGGTATCCCTGCACTCCTTTCTGACAGCCTGCTCTTCTGAACCACGGTATGCATACTTATCATTGACTGTGCTCGTGTATTGCATACCTTGCTGGACTGAGTTGTTCTTCTCTGGAGTTGCCTATCCACTGAGACTATTGCCATCATTTGACTGTGTTACCTTGTAGTCTGGATAGTTCCTGTGACTTTGTATATTTGTGCAGTGCTGCTCAGTTATTAATACTTTGTGCATATCATCGTGGGATCAAGTTCAGTGTGCCCGTGTATACTCTGCATTACATTTAGCTCCCCGTGCTCCTCCTCACATATATATTTCAGTGGTACAACTTGCTAGAGGCAGACCACTGATTCCTGTTTCCTGTGTCACCTGTTTCCAGTATCCTTCCACATAGCAGTGGTACAACTTGCTAACGCAGACCACTGACTTCTCGGATACCTCCACCTGGATTCCGTTCCCTCACCTAGACAGCGGTACAACTTGCTAACGCAGACCGCTGACTCTCATCACCTCCTCGTTACTTCTGGACATTCCTCCTCACTATAGCAGTGGTACAACTTGCTATCCGCAGATCACTGACTACCCTCACGTTTCCTTTGTCCATTCAGTTCCTCGTGTACTACTACCTATATATTACCAGTGCTGCTAGTCATAGACTTTCCACGAGCATACTCTACCATCTGCTGTCTCCTGTTCCGTGATCACCCCGCTACCAGAGTACCATATTACCACCTATACTGCTCTGGTAAGTCCATCCTGGTGATCCCTGGGTAAAGACTCCTAGTGCCTGTGACAATCTTACTGTGTTTGCATTTTCCACTTTAATATATTGTATTCTTTCTGCTTACAGAACCTGTCCCAACTCCAGCTATAAGGACTGGATGGAAGAACGTAACCGATGACTGGTGTAATGATACTCTTCATTGTTATGTCCCCACAAACACACCAGTGTTGTCCTATACTTGGAAATTCAGAGACAGTGGCACTGAGTACAAGCTGTATAATAATGGAAACATGATCCAGATGTCACTGCAGCCTGAGTCCTGGGACATAGAATTCCTGTGTATAGTACATAACCCAGCGGATCAGAAGAACGTCTCTCACCATGTACGACAGGCATGTCCTGCTATAGGTAAGGTATTAATATAGAGGTGTCAGATAACATGCCCTATTAGATGATTGATGGTTACATGGGTTAGGTTAGAAGATAACCCATAAAACCTGGGTTCTATATATATAGCATTTGCTACTTATTATCAACCGATAGCAATTGATAGCAGGGTAGAGATCTTAATAGTAATAGTTTGATGAATGTAAACCAACGCGTTTCAGCTTCTACTCAGGAAGCCTTCCTCAGGGATATAATGAATGATTTACGTCCAACTTTAGGGGTTGCTATAGTTTGAAAAGTACCTCCCACTTGTACCTTATCGGACGAATTTGCTGTCAGTGAAATCTGTCCTGCACGGATATTCTTATTCATCTCACCATTAAAGTTAATCAATTTGTTTATTTCTCCTGTCCAATTATTCCTCATTGTACATTTTACAGACTGCATTACAGTTCAATGACATTTACCTTAATAATTATCCATCGTACAGGATGTCTAATCATTTTCAGTCATAACTCTTTCCTTACATTGATCTAAGACTAATATGGAATACTCATTCCATTTATGTGTCAGATTGGTTAGATAACCTCTAGGTAAAGTGCTAGGGACATATCCCCACTTCTCATACTAATCGGTATATCTTTGTGTTTTTATAGAATTGTTCTAACCCAGTGGTTCCCAAACTTTTGCAGTTCGCGGCACCCTTATAGTCTCCAAATTTTTTCAAGGCACCCCTCCAAAATAATTATTGAGCAGTCCTGTTTTAGAAGTAGTTGGGTCAAAAAATTGTAATAAGTATTTAGGTCAGGACAGAAATACTTATTTAGTTGTATGCAAAAATGCCCCCTCTGCATCCAGACACTCTGCCCTCTCTCACACTGCCCCCTCTGCCCTCTGTCATGCTGTCCCCCCTCCTCTGCTCTGTCACGCTGTCCCCCCTCCTCTGCCCTCTCTCACAATGTCCCCCTCCTCTGCCCTCTCACACGCTGTCCCCTCCTCTGCCCTCTCACACGCTGTCTCCTCCTCTGCCCTCTCACACGCTGTGTCCCCCTCCACTGCCCTCTCTCACGCTGTGTCCCCCTCGACTGCCCTCTCTCACGCTGTGTCCCCCTCCACTGCCCCTCTCTTGCTGTGTCCCCCTCCACTGCCCTCTCTCACGCTGTGTCCCCCTCCACTGCCCTCTCTCACGCTGTGTCCCCCTCCACTGCCCCTCTCACGCTGTGTCCCCCTCCACTGCCCCTCTCACGCTGTGCCCCCTCCACTGCCCCTCTCATGCTGTGTCCCCCTCCACTGCCCTCTCTCACGCTGTGTCCCCCTCCACTGCCCCTCTCACGCTGTGTCCCCTTCCACTGCCCCTCTCACGCTGTGTCCCCCTCCACTGCCCTCTCTCACGCTGTGTCCCCCTCCACTGCCCCTCTCACGCTGTGTCCCCCTCCACTGCCCCTCTCACGCTGTGTCCCCCTCCTCTGCCCCGCTGTGCCCCATCCTCTGCTCTCTGTCCCCCTCCTCTGCTCTCTGTCCCTAACCTCTTCTCTCTGTCCCCCTCCTCTGCCCCGCTGTCACCATCCTCTGCTCTCTGTCCCCCTCCTCTGCTCTCTGTACCCCTCCTCTGCCCCGCTGTCACCACCCTCTGCTCTCTGTCCCCCTCCTCTGCTCTCTATCCCCCTCCTCTGCCCCGCTGTCCCCATCCTCTGCTCTGTCCCCATCCTCTGCTCTCTGTCCCCATCCTCTGCTCTCTGTCCCCCTTCTCTGCCCCGCTGTCCCCATCCTCTGTTCTGTCCCCTTCCTCTGCCCCGCTGTCACCATCCTCTGCTCTCTGTCCCCATCTTGTGTTCTCTGTCCCCCTCCTCTGCCCCGCTGTCACCATCCTCTGCTCTCTGTCCCCATCTTCTGCTCTCTGTCCCCATCCTCTGCTCTCTGTCCCCCTTCTCTGCCCCGCTGTTCCCCTCCTCTGCTCTCTGTCCCCATCCTCTGCTCTCTGTCCCCATCCTCTGCTCTCTGTCCCCCTCCTCTGCTCTCTGTCCCCCTCCTCTGCCCCGCTGTCACCATCCTCTACTCTCTGTCCCCCTCCTCTGCTCTCTGTCCCCCTCCTCTGCCCCGCTGTCACCATCCTCTGCTCTCTGTCCCCCTCCTCTGCTCTCTGTCCCCATCCTCTGCTCTCTGTCCCCCTCCTCTGCTCTCTGTCCCCCTCCTCTGCCCCGCTGTCACCATCCTCTGCTCTCTGTCCCCCTCCTCTGCCCCGCTGTCCCCATCCTTTGCTGTCTGTCCCCATCCTCTGCTCTCTGTCCCCATCCTCTGCTCTCTGTCCCCATCCTCTGCCCCACTGTCACCCTCCTCTGCCCCGCGCCAGGCGCCAGTCATAAAAAAAAAAGAACACAGAAACTTACCAATCCGTCGGGCGCCGGGACCCAGCAGACTCCTCTCTTCCGCAGCAGCTGTTACTGACATCGATATTCAGTGACAGCTGCGGGAGAGAGGAGGCTGCTGGGTCCCAGTGCCTGACGGATTGGTAAGTTTCTGTGTTCTTTTTTTTTTTATGGCTGACCCGCGGCACCCCAGTAACAGTGCCGCGGTGCACAGTTTGAGAACCGCCGTTCTAACCTATTAGATGTTTAATGTTCTAAAATTCCTCACTTGTCCTGTGCCTCCAATGAGGTCATATGGGTTTGTTAAATCTCAAAAATTGTTTGAGGTCTGGAGATGAAGAATGATAACAACAGACCACAAAATACAATGGCCTCCCTATAGTCACGTATGTAATAATGGAGTTACATTAACACTCCATGTTTGCATGTTTGGGGGGGTGTTTTCATTAACTAAATCCATTTAAAATCTTCTTTATTAATGATCCTTATATAATCACCTCCCCTCCAGTTTTTTTCTACCTTTCTTATTCCTGTATAAGTCATTCCTTTTGGATTAGACTCATGCTTATCCTTGAAGTGTGCGGAGAGGCTGTGTTTCTCAAATCCCTTCTTAATATTTCTAATGTGCTCACTAATCCTCAATTTAAAGGTTGTTATTGTCCTCCCTATATATATTGCATTCTGCATGGAAACTCTATCAGATATACCAGTCCCTTACTGTCACATGTGACATTTGGAGTGATCTTATATTCCAGGCCTGTTTTGTTTGATGTAAAGGTCTGTATGGGTTTAGTGCTTCTTTGACTGACGTTTTTACAATTGCAACATTGACCACAGGGATAAAATCCCCCTCTACTAATGAATTCTGTAAATGACTTTGTAATTGTTAATTGGTTTTAAGTGGTTAATTGTTCTTTAAATTATGTGCTTTTTCATATACTATCTCTGGAGTTTAGGGCAGGATAGTGGCCAAACTATGGTCTGTTATTGGCCAGCGTCTCTTAAGAATTTGTTTGATCTGGTTAGCTGAGCTACTGTACTTAGTGATAAAGTATACCTTGCTATCTGTTTTGAGTGTGATTTTTCTTTATATTCCAAAAGTGCCTCTCTGCTTGCACACATGGTTGCAGAATATACCACATGGTCAGTTTAAGAGAATTAGACATAACTGCTCAACCCTAGAGTATTACACAACACAAGACAACACAGATAAGTTCATAGAGAAAATGTATGACCCAGAGCTAATAAGGGAGGCATTCACAGATACCACCAGTGCAAGCAGAGAAGCACTTTTGGAATTTAGGTGAGTTACCCTCACATATGTCCCATTACCATCCGCTTCTGCGTTATTGTCATACCAGTGTAGTGGCTATTGCCACTATTGATTGGAAGACCCCATTGAGCACAGACCTTGATACAAAGCATTATTTTGTCCATTGATGAATATGCATCGTTTCTGGATTGTACAATTGTTCTGAACTATTAAATTTAGACACATGGTACCTACATTGTGTGATGTTATTGCATTAGATATGCTTAATGTTTGTAGACATTCCCTTATATGTTTAAGCTTGAATCTTTAGTGATGGTCCCTAAGACCATGGGGAATGCTGGGAAGTGGGTGTGGCCAGTGTGCAATGTACCCAGAGTCTGCAAATGGCTGAATAAAGAGCTCAGCAGTGCCCACCCATGCTTCAGTGTCCTGATGAACTGATTTACAAGTATATTAACAAAACATGGTGTCAGAAGAAGTTTTAACTGGACTGCTAGAGCTCAGAGTGTGAAAGGATCCTGCAGAAGTCTGTAAAGCTGTGACACGCTGTGATGATACCAGGATGTTTGGGTAGGAACCCAGAAGAAAGTCCTGGTATCAAGGGGTTCAGGATCACACAGGCAAAGAAAAGGTGTGGATACAACGGTATCTTTATTACAGCTAACTGCAAACAATAGCTTATATATATATCAAACCATAATTCAAACAACACCCAGTGTTCACCAAACTTCAACCATCACCCAGTAACACCCCAGTGTTCAATAACCCCAAATTGTTTATAACGAAAATAGGTTTTCTTTACCAGTCCAAGTTATAGGGGAAGGATGATGTCCGTGATTAATAGAATAAGCCAGGCAGAGCAGACAAGTCTGCAAGTCCAGGAAAAGCTTGTAATCCAATAGCCACAATACTTCCAGGTAAATTCCTCCTCAGCACACGGGCAGCAGTCAAAACTCCAACGCCAGTAGCTTCTAGAAGCAAAAATCCCACACCCAGAAATCTCTCCTGCAGGCCTTCTTAAAGGGACAACATTTCCCATGTGTGGAATCCCTCCCTGCAGGGTTATCCACAGGTCACAGATACTGGGATTGGCTGGCAGGTATTAGGGGGGTGGAGATGGGAGTGGAGAGCTGTCCTTCCCTCATGGCTTTCCCTCCTGCTGTTTTGGAGACTAGGAGTCTGAAACAGATCCAGGGGAAACAATAGCTGCTCCAACCAGTTGCTGATTGACTTATTCCTGGTTAAGTAAGAGAGCCTCCCTGTTTTAACCCCTTCCAGTCATTTGTGATGTCAGAGGGGCTCCAGCTAATCTCAGCTTCCTGTCTGTAAGAGGGGGGTGATGCCTTAGTCAGGAAACAGTACATCCACCATGTTGTAATCCGATATAATGTTCAGATGAATACATGTAACCCACCTGGCTTTATTTAAGAATAATATGGTCAACTTAAGTCCATCTCATAGGTTTTTATACACACTTAGATTATGTAACAAATGAGGTTAATAAATTAATGCAACCCAATGTTCACCTAAGCACAAGCAACTTTCATTCTAAGTGTTTAAAATGACAGATGGGGAAAATGATGGCTGTCAGACCCATCGCGTCACATATACCTCCCCCTTCTTAAATCGGGGCAGAGGGACTGGTCTCTTTAGCGGGACCAGGAGGGATGCCTCGGCCAGGTGGGTTTTGGGGTGCCTCTGTCCATTGTCCATTTTGACCAATCTCCTGGGGTGGACATATCCCTGGATCTGGTGGGCGTTTATTTAACAATCCACAATCTCTCAAAGTTCTCGCACTCTCCCATAATTTTAGTTCAGTCTTCCTCCCTGGGTGATGCAATCTCCCACCCACATAGAATAGGCAGAATATTAAAGCATCCAAATAAGTTTGATAATACCACTTGGAGTTTACCGCTTTATTCCCATCCAGCTGCATGTATCCATCTTTTTGCAAAGTTCCCCCCTCCCCCACATCAATCTCCACAGTGGGCACTAACACCTTCGCCTCTGGCGCATCAGGGTAGTGAGTATCTCCCTCCTCCCCCACTTCCATAAGTGAAAGCTGCAAAAGAGTAGGTTCAGTTTGAGGATCCACGATATCCAATGAAGATGTTGGATCTGTAACTGCATCCTTGTTATCCCAGGTACTTCCAGCAAACTCCTGTATTGGGTCACTGGAGTCATTTTCCATGATTGGGTTGCACAGGGGTAATAACCTGGAGTGTCCAGCTAAATTGACTTGTAACAGCTGGGATCCCCACTTCTTTTTCCTGCTTCCTTTCTGTTTACTGGACAAAGGACAGGATAAGCAGGTTTTAACAGAACTTTTCCTGGGTGGCTTTTTGCCACTTTTATTTTTAGCCTGTGACATTCTGATCTCCTGCGAGTCTGTAGTTTGGAGATTAATAGGGCTCAATTGATGTTTCAGAAGTACTAAGCCAAGCATATTACTGTTTTCTCCATTTACCTCTTCAGCCTTCCCTTGTATGTCAGCAGTGTTAATTATCTTTGAAGAAGTACTTACAGTTCTGTTAATGTGCTTTCCTGGAGAAGGAAAATCTCCTGGGTGGTAATCCAGGAGTCCAGTTCCCTGATCATGTTCAGACACCTTTTGCACAGTTCCTGTAAGGACACCCCATTCTGTTCCACTCAGGGTAATTTTCAGAACTGTGAGGTCTTCTAAAGGAGAGGAATGTGACTCTCCAGAATCCTTAACAGGGCCACTTCCAATTATCACTTCTATTTCCTTCCCATTGTCCTTTGTTGTAGGGACTAACTGATTGTCACTCTTTGTGTTCTCCCTTTTGACCCCTGGCATAACAATTCCTTTTTCCTCTCCTTTTAATTCTGTCATATAATCTGTAATAATGATTTCTGCTGAGATCATATGTTGAGCAGGCTTATCTTTCTTTTCTGTCAGACACGGGTACAGCTGCACATCATTTGCATTGGAGAGCACACATGTGCTATCCTGCATTACTTCAATGGGTAACACGTTTTCAGACACAACAGGGGTGAATAACTGGCCTTTTCTGCAATTCTGGGCTGACTCATACACAGTCTCAGGTGCCAGTAGCTCTGGCAGATTATCACAAGATGCTACATGGTACTGGTACTTACATGGTAGTTCTTTTCCATCCAAGTCACCAAATAGGAGGATCTCTCCTAGTCCTTTCTGATTACTCAGAGGTACAACATCCTCACCAAACAGTTCTTCTCCAGCCTCCCCCAAGATGGTAGCTTGGGCAGCTGTGTATAATCCGGTGGGATTGACCTCCCCCTGTTGGTTACGGTGGTCAGCGGGAGCAGAAGAGCAGTTGTAGGTTATGATACTCTTCCTTAAACTGGAGGGCAAAAACATTTCTCGATAAGTGCTGGTCCCAAGGGTGCTGTCTTGGGAGTACCATTGATCACGCAGCATAAAATCACTGTCCTCTAAATCAGCAAAAGGAAACAGGTAGCACAAATTCTCGTGTGGCTTTGGACTAATACCCCTCAATGTTTCTGTTCTTTGGTTGGCCTCCCCCTGATTACCAGACTGAGAAACACCTTTTTTAGTATGTGACAAAAGAGATTGTAATTGGCGTTTCTCAGTATTTATTCGATAACACTGATCCTGCCACATTTCAGTGTCAGTGAGTCCTTGTAGCAATACCTGGTCCTCTGCTTCTTCAAAACTCTGTTGCAGACATTGCATTTGTTCCCAAAGGGGTATGTGGGGACCTAAAGTCAGTATCCATTTCCTATAGACACTAAAGGCATTGCTGGGATTCTCCTGATCCTTTAAAAGACGTTGGAGGATATCCTTATGCGTGCAGTACAGGTACGGTACACCTCTAATCTGACATTCTACAATCAATTCCTCCATGCTCATTGTTTCCAGTGGGTCTGTGTAATCCTCTAATGGGGATGATTCAAGGATTAAATTTGTGGGGGGCTCCTCAAACATCTCTCTAGGTTCCAGCAGCCTATTTTGGTCCTTGCTTCCATCTATCTTGGTTGCCAAGCACATATCATACAGGTACTGCTGATTATGGTTGTAACTAGGTTTTCCCCTGGCCAGATCCTGCATAGTACAAATAACTTCATTTGTAAAATCATCCCATCCTGGTTCATCCCGAAATTTCCAAGCACTTGCTTCCTCTTTCAACATTAGGAACAAATCCAACAGGTTCTCCAATTTCTCCTGTAGACTGGCTCCTTTCCATGTAATAATCTTTGGGCACTCCTCATCCCAATAATCAAAAAGGTGCTGCATTGTGGTGGGGTGGTGCAACACATCCATATCCCCATCCTGCAGACACTCCCACAGTCCTTCATCCCAGTACACCTTTCTCCTGGTTGTACTGGACTGTATCATCCCTTCCTTTGGGAACTTTTGCAACAATGGGCTGTGATCTGCTCTCCTCTTTCCAGAGCTCACATCCATTTTACTTCCAGGGGTCACCTCACTGTGATTTCCCCTCCTTGAGACACGGTTCCATCTTCCGTTCTCCACTGGCGGGGTTTGCCTCCCCTTATCAAATTGGCACTTAGGCAGCATCTTCCCTTGCCTCTTGCTTTTGGCACTTGCAACTGTCTTTGGCAATCTGGACATTATAGCAACTGGTTAACTACTGAGTTATAAATTGAAGGTGGTGTTGGTAAGCTATTGCACCTTTACTTTGCAGAGCCTTGGGTGTATCACGATACAACCCCCTGCACTCTACCTGAACATCAGGACTGTGTGATCCCACTGCTTGCCACCAATTGTGATGATACCAGGATGTTTGGGTAGGAACCCAGAAGAAAGTCCTGGTATCAAGGGGTTCAGGATCACACAGGCAAAGAAAAGGTGTGGATACAACGGTATCTTTATTACAGCTAACTGCAAACAATAGCTTATATATATATCAAACCATAATTCAAACAACACCCAGTGTTCACCAAACTTCAACCATCACCCAGTAACACCCCAGTGTTCAATAACCCCAAATTGTTTATAACGAAAATAGGTTTTCTTTACCAGTCCAAGTTATAGGGGAAGGATGATGTCCGTGATTAATAGAATAAGCCAGGCAGAGCAGACAAGTCTGCAAGTCCAGGAAAAGCTTGTAATCCAATAGCCACAATACTTCCAGGTAAATTCCTCCTCAGCACACGGGCAGCAGTCAAAACTCCAACGCCAGTAGCTTCTAGAAGCAAAAATCCCACACCCAGAAATCTCTCCTGCAGGCCTTCTTAAAGGGACAACATTTCCCATGTGTGGAATCCCTCCCTGCAGGGTTATCCACAGGTCACAGATACTGGGATTGGCTGGCAGGTATTAGGGGGGTGGAGATGGGAGTGGAGAGCTGTCCTTCCCTCATGGCTTTCCCTCCTGCTGTTTTGGAGACTAGGAGTCTGAAACAGATCCAGGGGAAACAATAGCTGCTCCAACCAGTTGCTGATTGACTTATTCCTGGTTAAGTAAGAGAGCCTCCCTGTTTTAACCCCTTCCAGTCATTTGTGATGTCAGAGGGGCTCCAGCTAATCTCAGCTTCCTGTCTGTAAGAGGGGGGTGATGCCTTAGTCAGGAAACAGTACATCCACCATGTTGTAATCCGATATAATGTTCAGATGAATACATGTAACCCACCTGGCTTTATTTAAGAATAATATGGTCAACTTAAGTCCATCTCATAGGTTTTTATACACACTTAGATTATGTAACAAATGAGGTTAATAAATTAATGCAACCCAATGTTCACCTAAGCACAAGCAACTTTCATTCTAAGTGTTTAAAATGACAGATGGGGAAAATGATGGCTGTCAGACCCATCGCGTCACACACGCAGTGTCTGAATATCTGTCTTGTGCTCTGGTCACATCAAACAGTGAGTAACTATGGATAGGCTGTCTCCTCCAGCAGGCATGCTCATGTCTGGCAACTTGTCTGAAAACTGGAAAAGATTTAAACAAAGGTTTAATATATATCTTGCTGCATGTGGAGCTGATGCAATGGAGGATAAAACAAAGTCATCCATCTTCCTCCATGTGATAGGAGAGGATGTGCTGGACATTTATAACAGTTTTCAGTTTGCTGAAGGGCAGAATATGGTGCTATCTTCTATAATGCAAAAGTTTGAAGATTACTTTGTGCCAAGGAAAAATGTGACATATGAAAGATATAAGTTTTTCACCTGTGATCAGAAGTCTGGAGAAGGATTTGATCAGTATGTTACAGAACTGCAATCACTCAGCAAAACCTGTGAGTTTGGTGATTTAAAGGACTCACTGATTAGAGATCGTATTGTCTGTGGAATACCTGATAATGGACTCAGAGAAAGATTGCTGAGAGAGCAAGACCTAGAACTTGACAAGGCAATGACTATGTGCAGATCTACAGAAATGACCAGACTGCAAGCCAAACAGTTACACAAGGAATCTGATACTACTGTACATGTGGTGAAGAAAACAGAGCCAAGCAAACCACCATTCTCTAAAATGAAGCAGTCTAAAATGCAATCTAATAGGAAAATCTGCAGTAGATGTGGAAATACTCACAATCCTAAAATGTGCCCTGCTTATGGTAAAACCTGCATGAAATGTGGTGGACTTAATCACTTTGCCAAATGCTGTAGAACCAATAGTGAAACAAACAAAGTGCATGCCGTTGAACAAGCTACGTCTGAAGATTTTTTTGTGAATTGTATTGAACTTTGCAGTACAGACAAGAAAGAATGGATTGTTCCTTTAACAGTGAACGAGATTGTCATTCCCTTTAAGCTTGATACTGGTGCGCAGGTGAATTTGATATCGTTTCAAGACTATAAGACTTTTAGAGTAAAACCTAAAATTCATCCAGCCAATGTGAAAGTTACAGGCTACACTGGGGAGGAAATTCCTGTGAAAGGTACATGCCTAGTGACCCTGAGCTACAAAGGACAAAAGTTCAAAACATCGCTACTGATTGTGGATAAAGATGTACAACCGATTCTAGGATTAAGTTCATGTGAGAAGCTTAACTTGATAAAGAAAGTTTTCATGGTGACATCACAAGTAGAAGATGAATGCAAATCAGTGTTTACAGAATACAGAGACATGTTTGAAGGTTTAGGTTGTTTGCCTGGCGAGCATAAGATAAATCTAGACACGCAAGTTCCTCCAGTGATACACCCCTGTAGAAAAGTGCCATTTGCGCTGAGAGAAAAACTAAAACAGGAGTTAAACCGCATGGAAGCTTTGGGTGTGATACAGAAAGTTGATGAGCCTACTGAATGGGTGAGCTCCTTAGTAATTGTTGAAAAGAAAAATGGACAACTCAGAATATGTCTGGATCCAAGAGATTTAAATAAGGCTATTAAAAGAGAACATTTCAAACTACCAACCAGAGATGAAATCATGTCACAGTTTGCGGGAGCAAAATGGTTCAGTAAATTGGATGCATCTTCAGGATTCTGGCAAATGAAGCTAGATGAAGCCAGCTCAATGCTGTGTACATTTAATACCCCAGAAGGTCGATACAGATTCCTTCGACTACCATATGGGATATTGTCTGCTCCAGAAGTATATCACAAAAGGATACACATGATTTTTGAACACATTCCAGGTGTTGAAACAATGATGGATGACATTATTGTCTGGGGATCTACAAAAGAAGAACATGATTCTAGACTGAGACAAGTAATGGAACTTATCAAGAAGGTGAATCTAAAGCTGAACAAGGACAAATGTGAATTTGGTGTGAAAACACTTACCTTTATGGGTGACGTGGTCTCGGAGGAAGGTGTGAAGCCTGACCCGAGGAAAATATCAGCCATAATAAACATGGAACGTCCTAGCAACAAAGACGACGTGAGAAGATTCCTAGGAATGATTACTTACTTAGGAAAGTTTATTTCTCAACTCTCCGAACAAACAGCACCTCTAAGATGGTTGTTGGACAAAAATAATGAGTGGATGTGGTCACATGAACAAGAAGAATGTTGGCAAAACTTGAAATGGACCATCACAGAGCAACCGGTACTAAGATTCTTTGATCCTACAAAAAGTATAAGAATTTCAGCAGATGCCTCGCAATTTGGCCTAGGCTCAGTGTTGTTACAAGAACATGAGGATACATGGCAACCGGTAATCTATGCATCAAGAGCATTGACAAGTGCTGAAACAAGATATGCTCAGATAGAAAAAGAACTTCTAGCAATCACATATGCATGTGAGCGATTTCATCAATTTGTGTATGGTCAAGCGTTTACAGTGGAAACTGACCACAAGCCATTGGTAGCTATCATGGCTAAATCGTTACATGACTGTCCCATGAGAATTCAAAGAATGCTTATAAGACTACAGAAATATGATGTCCAATTGCTGTACTGTCCTGGTAAATACATGTACATTGCTGACACACTTTCCCGTGCTGTGAACAAAAGTGAAGGTTCTGAAAGTCTGATGGATAAAGAGATAGACGCATATGTTAATTTGATTGTAGCTTCTCTACCTGTGTCTCTTGCAAGACAAGAACAGATAAGAAAAGAAACAGAGACAGACATCACAATGAAAGTGTTACAAGACATCATTCTGAAAGGATGGCCAGCAGAAAAAAATGCGTGCCCACTGTCTATTCATGATTATTGGATGTACCGCACTGACCTTACGGTTGTCAATGGTATTATTTACAAAGGCAATAGAATTATTATACCTGCACGACTAAGAAAAATTATGCTGTGCAAGATACATGAAGGCCACTTAGGAGAAGAGAAATGTAAACGGAGGGCGCGTGAAGTGATGTATTGGCCAAGAATGAACCAGGACATAGCACAGACAACAGCTACATGTGAACTGTGTCTTACGTACAGACCAAAGCAACAAGTCGAGCCGCTGAGTCCTCATGCAGTGCCAGAGAGACCATACCAGAAGGTAGGCGCAGATTTGTTTGATTGTATTGGAAAAACACACATTGTCGTGACTGATTATTATTCTAATTACCCTGAGGTGCAGACTCTACCAACAACTACTAGTAAAGCCGTAATCAGTTGCATGAAGTCAATCTTTGCAAGGCATGGTGTTCCTATGGAAGTGTTCACTGACAATGGACCTCAGTTTTCCAGCGCTGAATTTAGACAGTTTGCTGAAGAGTGGGAATTTGTCCATGCAACATCGAGTCCCCACTATCCACAGTCAAATGGGTTGGTGGAAAGTTCAGTAAAAACTGTAAAGAGTCTAATGAAAAAAGCACAAGACGGCAAAGAAGATTTCTACAAAAGTCTTTTAATCTACCGCAGTACACCTTTACAGAATGGACTCTCTCCTGCACAAATGCTGATGGGAAGGAGGATTAGAGCAAATCTTCCGATAAGTGACGAACTGCTTAATACGCATAACTCAGCATTGGTGAGACTGAGTAAGGTACGTCAACAGGAGAAACAGAAACTGTACCATGATAGGCGAGCAAAAAGCTTATCTGATCTAAGATCAGGTGACCAAGTCCGTCTCCGAGATCATGAGAAAGGCATTTGGATGCAGAAAGGTATTGTGCAAGCACAAGTAGCACCAAGATCTTATATTGTACGTACAGATCGTGGAACAGAAGTAAGAAGAAATCGGGTCGATTTAAGATCTCAACCCAACCATAGTGATGGCAACACGACTGAAGAATACCCTTCATCTGACATGTATGATGGACTTGATAATGGTGAACAAACCATGATGGAAGAAAGGTCCAACATGGTTGACGATACACAGACTTTGTGTGAAAGACCCATAAGAGAAATACGCAGACCTGAGAGACTCATTGAAACGTGTTAGATGATGTTCTTAATGTTATATTGTTAAATTGTTATACTGAAGGATACAGGGCTTATCTTTAAAGAAAAGAAGATGTGATGTTATTGCATTAGATATGCTTAATGTTTGTAGACATTCCCTTATATGTTTAAGCTTGAATCTTTAGTGATGGTCCCTAAGACCATGGGGAATGCTGGGAAGTGGGTGTGGCCAGTGTGCAATGTACCCAGAGTCTGCAAATGGCTGAATAAAGAGCTCAGCAGTGCCCACCCATGCTTCAGTGTCCTGATGAACTGATTTACAAGTATATTAACAAAACACATTGTTAATTCAATAATCTGAGCATTGGGACAAACCATGTTACAATGTAAGGGGTGCAAATTAGTTTATTATTTTGAACATAAGTTAATTACTGGCTGTTTTTCATCTATCACACAAATACTTGATAGCTTTATTTTTACCCTGAAATTTAAAGTTGATCTAGGAAATGTCCTACCCCAGCTATAAATCTGTCCCCAGATTTTAAATTTAACCCCCTTCCATTGCAACATGGTTTTGCCCAGGTGCAAATCTACTCCTTTTTTTATGCTTTGCTCTCCCTAATGTACACAAAGGTTGGATGAAGAAGTTATGTAGTAATGGAATTCATTATTTTTCTGTTACTCTACCAGTTAATGTACTACCAGTAACTCTGCTCTTTGTGTTTTGTTCTCTCTATATGCAGTACATCCTTTCTTGATGATATTCTCATTTAATATATTATTTTTCAGTGTAACTGCTAAGTGGACCGATATCTGGATGGTTCATTATACAAAAGCATTAAGCACAAAAGCCTTTGTTAGTGATGAAAGAAATGAAAGTCATGGCGGCTCCAATCAATTTACGTGATAACTGCTAATCTGCCTGTAAGAATCAAACATGGAATAGCTTTTCTGTGTTTTATATTATCACTTGGAAACCTACTGTACATCTGTGATGGACAACAGGCAGCCCTCCGAGCTTTCATCTATGGTCTCCAGCTCCTTCCTGCTTTATTGTCAGATTTGTATTTTATAGTTTGTACCACTTATTTAAAATGCCTGCTAATATGTTATTACAGATATATGTCTTTTTGATTCAATGTATTGTTTGAATTTATTACTCAAAGGTAATTAAATGTATCAGGTTGTCTATCACTGATCAATATACATTATAACTTTCATGTGTCATGTACAGAATTTGATATTTAGCTTAACCAATAATGTAAAAACAATATAAGCTGCTCACAGGCATCTTTCAACCCAATGACCAAAGACAGGATCTAGTCTTTTTGACAGTGAAATGCCCAATTTTACATGGTGGATCATTTAGGGATTGGCTAGAGGACAAGATCCAATAGGCACACACAGTATGCATCTGCCAATCAATCACAACCCAACATCTTCACGCTATTTTTTCATCACGGGTTGATAGATGAAAATGCCAAGTATGATTCCACATAGGCCCTTGCATAGGGCGGCCGAGAGTTAGCATGCTGCAATTTTCTCTCTTTGGTTCAGAAACAAAAGTCAAGAACCATTTTTCAGGCCACTGTACATGAAAGGTTCTATGCATTGGTTGTAGAGATGAGTTGAAGTTTTACACTGAATCTTTGCCACATTACAAGTATTGCTGCAAAATTTTGCATGTTTTTCTTTGGTCTCAAGTGTTCAGCGTGGAATTCTCTTTATCATTTTTGTTTTGCCTGGACTTCTCCTTTATCAGTTCCCCTTTACATCATTATGTATTATGTTTCACTCATGGAAAATGCTCTAGAAAAGACTCAGTCACACTATCTGCTGTTGTGAGAAGACGTTATTAGTTTACGGAACGTGGACCTTCACCTAGAGACACCGCTGTTTCTCTCCTGCAGTCAGCAGCATGGAGCCAATTTCGCTTGCCCTGGATGGACCAATGGATGATGCCACGTACACAGTGGTATTCTCGGGTTGTTACATGTGTGACAAAGTGTTGCCCAATGGTGATCAGGATCTGGATGTGGGTCTAGTGGGCATAAGTGAATAATCTGTATAGTAATTCCATTGGTACACTAAATCAAGATGACATTGTATGACCTTACTTATTTATTAGCAGTTATTTATATAGCACCAACAATCATTTTACAGATAATGTTTAATTGTTCTCATCAGTCCCAGTGGAGCTTACAATCTATATTCCCTAACACACACACACACACTATGGATAATTTTGTCGGAAGCCAATTAACCGGGCAGTTGGTCTTTGGCGTGTGTGAGGAAACCAGCACAGAGGAAACCCACCCAAAATGGGGAGAACATACAAACTTCACGCAGATAGGGTCATGTTCGAGCCTATGGTCCTAGCGCTTTGCAGCAGCAATGCTAACCAGTGTGCCACGGTGCTGATATACAACTGTACCTACGCTGCCCTGACCTAGAAGCAGTACTACTTCGCAATACGCTATACTCACAGTCTGAGGTACAGACGCCCCTTTATAAATTAAGGAGAGACAATTCCTATACCCAACAGGACAGAGCTTTGCTCACAGTGATCAATAGGTGTGTTATCCCCCATTGTCCCAGCTCTATTTATAGACTATATTCTGCCTAATTACAAATACAGGTCCCTATAGCATCCATCAGAACGGTGAAGCAAAAGCAGAACTAGAAGATTTTATCTCCGGAGCTTCACATCTCTGAGAAACGGCTGTTCTGTTGCAAAGTGCAATTTGCAAGAAATTTTCTCGCAACTTTTCTCATGTCTAACTGGCTGGTATGGAGGTAATGGGGACACTTACTGTCACCTCCGCTGAGCCTGCACCATGCCAGGATCCTCTACAGCTGAGCCTACGTGCAATATAAGGCTAATAACGAGGATATCTGTGTATATTTGGCTGGCATTTGCACACCAGGTGGCAGACAATTGGTGGTTGTTACTCTGTAACTTTCGACTGAATACGACTTGAAGGGCGGAACCTGGGTGAGAAGGGGCGGATGACCGTAGGCAATGTACAGTCAGGGTGTGCCGAGGGCGTTCCGGCACAGATCCTGGGTTTAATGTAAGTACACATTGATCTATAGTCATATCATATGCACCAGTTACAGGCAGGTGTAAGTACTAACTGATGACTGACACAGCATAGTCTGTATATTAAATACTACATGTATGTGTGCAACTAGATTGTACAAAACATGGGTGTGCAAGTGAGACTATAAAAACGCATTGAATGTATAGTAATCAGCAGAACATACATTATAACACTCTTCTAAGTAACAATGTGTTGTTTGTTTAACCACATGACTCAGACAACGCTCTGCACATATGTGTCTGGTCATCTGTTCTGTTACCCACACAGCTTCATCTGACTAATTACTGTCTTCTGTGTGGTGAAGTTGCTACAGCTAATAATAATAATATAAATACGTGGACAGTGCTTCTTCTGCTAAAATACATATAGAGATTTTTTTTAAATAATTTTATTAAGCACTGTGGACCCATTTATGATGCACTGGATCCACACTGCAAATCACTTTCATTTTGAACCCATGTGTCTATATGGTCTTCTTAGGGCACTTCAAAGTGCTCTTCAATAATGTCCTCCCACATTGCTGTTTCACATACACCAAACTGGGCAGAAGTATCTACAAGGTCGCCTATGAAGCACTTGGAGAGCACGCAACTCAAGAATTGGAGCAGGTCCGACTTATGTTCAAAATAACAAATAAGGACCATTAGTATTGTTAGGCTGTCTCCATATCTGTACTTTATCAATGTACAGGGTGGGGCATAAAGATCTCCCACATACACGCCTATATGAGTATTTATTTTAAAGTGAGGCAGCTCTACCTTTATAGGACTCCTGTCTGGTTTATGCAATATGACCATGACTGAGGATCTATGAGATCTAGCTAAACAGATAAACTGTACAAGGTCTCGATTGGTGGGCTTCTCACACTACCCAGCTCCCTCCCCTACCTCCCCAGGTGACCGCTGTTGGGTGCGGCTCCTGGCTGTCTGTAGAGCTCACTAGTGGTCAATAGGGAGCAAACAGAAATGACAATAATAGCTTAATTCACTCAACAATGTTCCCTGTGGAGGTGGAATTTCACACCCAAAGTCCTTTTCCGAGGAGATGTTATAGTTTCATCACTGATACTTCCTGATAACAACATGGCTAAAAAGTGCAGTCCGGTTATGGATTAGATTAGGGGGTTCTTACCCCATGCCTGTTTTTTTACAATCATTAAAATAAAGTTCCAATTTTGTCCCTAATACAGCTCACTTTAGCTTTATTAATGTCTTAAATTAATCACGATAGTAACAGGATATCAGGACTGACTATAGAAATATAAATAGTACATTTAGGAATTTTGTGTAAGTAAGGATTTTTTTTAAAAAAAAACCTTAAAGTTTGTCTACTGAAGTGCATCAGGAAGGTGGATAATGAGTCCTATTAAGTATAGTGGGAGTCCTAATCTCTGCCCGCTATGAGCTGGGGATAAAACACTTGACAGGGTAAAATGGCTGCGGTCAATACTGCAAAGAAGGAACTCCCTTTATCTCTCAGATAACATGACATTCTGCATCACTCTGCAGAACCAGGGGCACCTCCACCCAGTTTCTCCCATTGGCTGGTGTAAACGTCTGCTCCTCTGCAAACTGTAAATATAGGAGAGGAAAAATGTTATAGCAAAGCCAAAAACACTCTAGCAATCTTATCATTTTGTTCCACAAACCAATACACTCTGGTGGAAATCTATGTGCCCCAGTTTTGTGCCTCACCGGGACCATTTTCTGCATCGTACATGAAGCCCAGTGTTTGCAGTTCCACTGTGTCTTCAAAGTTTGTGGAATATGAGGATTTTAGTCATTTTTAGACAGACCAGGTGGGTTTGTTTTGATTACCTCTTTTACACCCACATACCCAGGTGGGTCTTGGCCATGATGCCCTGTCTTCTGCCTGTCTAAATTTCTTGACATAGAGGTCTATTTACTAATCTGACCCCATTTCTGGTGAAAGGTAATAATGTATGTGGTGTTTATAGCAGTGGAAAAAATATACTTTCTCCAATATTTAAGAAAATTACCTTCCTGGGGCAGTACTGGCGAAAAACAACTGCCCCAGAGAAGACTTTCCTCCACAGTGTTAACTTTCACCATTGTTGCAGAATGGAGATATCACAAGATTGTGGTTCTGCAGATCCGCTAGCAGGGTAATGTTCTATAAAGTAATATACAGTTGCAGTGTATATTACAAGATTTAAGCAGAAAAAATATATAAGCAGATGGGCCCGAACACTATTCATGCACATGTGTCCTCTGCTGTCTGGACTTGTTCATACATTGTGGGCCTCATTTAGCAGCAAGACAAAGAAAGGTGCAAATTTGCTCCTTGACAAACCATGTGGCAATGCAATGGAAATGCGGATATAATTTACTCTAAATGAAACCCTCTATATTCACGTCAAAAACGTAATTAAGATTCCTTCCCCTAACCACAGCTACTGTACATCCTTTTCCTCTCTCAGTCTCTGTTCCTTCTGAGTTAGTCAGCATGCAGCTACACGGTGGGATAACCCTCAGTGTCCTTCTCTCAGCTGTCATCATCTTTGTCTCAGGTTAGTGTCTGATAATGTAACATTCTGGGTGTTGTATAGTATGATATTGTTTGTGTTGCTGCAGGATGATAGTTTGATGACTGGAGAACAGAACGGTGTGCAGTGCACAGCAAGGTATGAAGTAATGGAGGTTAAACACTTAGGGGCTCATGTTAAGTTGAACGCAAACCGCGTCCTTGGCATATAATACGTTTTGTTACATCTGTGCATGCGCACAAACCACTAATTTCGGAAAGAATGGAGGGTTATCTTCCCTACCTTATATTGCTAATTCATGTAATATTATGCATAGTACACTAGATTATGGCCAGGAAGGAGTTTCTAAAGCAAATGTGGGTAATTCTGGTTAAGCTTATTCTGCCAGTATTTGGTTGGTTCACAATCACATATAAGAAATATGGGAATTCTATATATCCAACCAGATGTGGAACTAGCCAGCTGTAGGCCCTAGTGCAGGGAGGCGGGAACCGGGGCCCCCGACCCTCGGCACCTGTTATGCAGCGGGCCCCATTATCTAAATGGGTTGCACCAATGGTAGTTCTGCCACTGCATGCATCCACCACTTTCTGTCTATAAATTGCAAAATTGGTGCATCATCCCCATTGATATAGATTTTTTTGCATTGGTGTTAATAGATGTTCTCTTTTCCTGTCTTGGGGACAGCGTCATACATTTCACTAGTACCTTTGTTACCACTGACATGAGGTTTATCACCCTGACACCTTATTCCTATGACATATTTCCTTTTCTTGCTCTGTGGTAAACTAAAGAGCTTGTGGAAACATTTCTAATCAATGCAGATGTTCGGATTCCATTTCTAATGTGACAAAAGTTCCTCCATTATCTGCTTGTAGGGTTTCAATTAGTTCATTGTCTCTTTTCTTCATCATTACTACACACTTATCGGTTTGAAAGCTAAAGTAGGAAAAACTAATAGTAAGTCAGATTCCTTATTTCTGAACTGTTAATGTCATTAATTAATTGAGTATATTACAATTTGCGCATTTTTTGACTACAATACAGAAGTTTTTAGTAGGCATCATTCTATGTAACCCTCTAAAACGCCCGTCTTGTACCACAGCAACCAAAGACAGGGGGTCCCGCTGTTATGTTAATGCGTCCCATCTAATAGTCTATAATATATACATATATATATATATATATATATATATATATATATATATATATATAAACAGTGGTGGAAATGAAGTGTACTCAGGGGTATATGCCATACCACAGCTTCTTCTACTGTCTTCATTCTAACTCTAGATATCCCATTTGCGCACATTCCCATTACATTTTCCATCCCAGCACTTCTAAACGTCCAGTGCCCCTAACTATAGTCTATAGTCTATACAGCCTATATCTCTTTTCTTATTTTTAGTGTCCAGTAATAGTAAATATCACAATACTATATCTGTTATCTGTTACCCATCCACTTGGTACCCGTCAGGTATATTTTTTGTTAGGTTCACTTGCATGTAACCCCTCGTAAAGCAGAATAGTAAATTAAAATTCAGGAAAAATAATTGTGGAACATAATTTATATATCTATTCTGTTTGTATTGAAATAAAGGATATGAAACGGAGCACCATGGCCTCTTGAGCGAATTAAAATAACGGAACATATTGTCCTTTCAGTGGTAGTCGGAGTAACGTAATTGTCAAGTTAATACTTAAGATGCTGTTATATTGTTAGTGAAAAGTGTCTGGATAAAGAAATATAAGTGCTGCAGGATGCTTATATATCAATAATGGGCAATTGGAAACAAAATGGTCCTTATTACCACAATAGATGATAAGCTAGCAGATGGTCACCTTGGGCCTGATCCATTAAGGAGCTTAACTTCAGAAACTTCTTATTTCAGTCTCCTGGACAAAACCATGTTACAATGCAAGGGGTGCAAATTAGTATTCTGCTTTGCACATAAGTGAAATACTGACTGCTTTTTCATGTAGCACACAAATATCAACTTTTAATTTCAGTGTACAAATAAGCTATCAATTATTTGTGTGCTACATAAAAAACAGTCAGTATTTAACTTATGTGCAAAACATAATACTAATTTGCACGCCTTGCATTGTAACATGGTTTTGTCCAGGAGACTGAAATAAGAAGCTTCTGAAGTTAAGATCCTTAATGAATCAGGTCCCTGGTTTTTTCAACAATGACAGTTTAGACGCTAATCTGCATTAATTTGACTGTTACCTCCTTAGAACAACAAGGAGTAGTAGTAGATGTAGAAGCACTATAAGTACTTGAGTACTTTCTCTTGTTTCCTTTCTTTGACCTGGTGGTCAGTCCTAATAGCGAAATGCATAAGTATTTCTAAGGACTTAGGAGAGGGATACTCCACTAGGTGATCCCTCATCTATTCACCCAATGCAGTACCTACTTCATAGAGCCGGATCACTCTAAGGAGAATCAGTTGCCAAGCGCCTAAATTCAGAGCTATATTATTCCAGGGAATGATGACCCTGATGAAGGTAACATAGATGTGACTCTGCAGATTAAGTATTATCACGGTCATCATCAAGTATCCCTACTGCTTCAAAAAATGCATCTAAACCAGAAAGACAGAAAGAGCAGGATTCTGCAAATCAATCCCAATGGTCCAAGTCTGTAGGTCATCCTGTAATAGGGATATAACGATTCCAACACTTTGTTTGCTTAGTACCAAAGGTACAAGGTCTTAACCTAAAATAAAACCTATAACTGTCTGGAAAATTTCTGAAGGATCTACAATCTCCAGAAAAATATGTAAGATTTAATTTAGGCTCCTCAAAACCAATGTACAGATAATCTGTAGTTTACCCAAGAGATCTCCATGAGGAAAATAAAAACGAGCAGAAGGCCACTTATGTGTAGTATACTCTGTATTCACTGTTTGTATAATGTACAGGATTTTAATCCTTATTTTAATAAGTGACCTTCTGGCCATTTTTCCTTTTCTGGTGGAAGTATCTTGGGTAAACTGTAGGTATATGTAGAAGTCCCTGCATATTAAGGATCTTCAGAAAGCCAAACTTAAAAGAATAACATTGAGGTCTACATTGGGTGTTTGATCCACCTCCTGGATTGAAGCATTACCCAGAAAAGATCCTTCTTACGTATATACTTAACATATGCAGTTTACTGTTTGAGCACTATTTATGGGGTGTGTAAAAATTCCAAACTATTAGGGTCTAATGTGTCCCGCAGACAAGTCCATAAACAGCCAGCTTCTTCCTGGTGCCGCATAGTTATTGAGTGGGGAGTATAGGTGTCAGTGAGGAAATCTATTTGTGTCATAATATTAAAACTGATTAATTTATTGTAACTGTAGTCTTGATTAATTTCACTGTTTGTCATATTTACTATTTGTTGTCTTTTTTCATTTTTTTGTTGTTGTTACTTTTGTCTTTTTTAGTGCTAGATTTATAATGGTGAATTTCTGGAGATGGTGGAAACAAGCCACAGTCTGGTAAATGCAGGGCTGGAGTCTCTATAGGGAGGGGTGGGCATAAAACAGCATGACCCCCTTTTCAGAGACTAAGGTGTAGGGCTTTACCCAGATCCCGTGGCTGAGAGGAACTGGAGTAATGAAGAAAATGGGAACTTTGCTACCTCAGTGGTCCCAGTCAGAGCCGGATTTAGACCTCATGGGCTCTAGGCAAGATACTGTTTTGGGGTCCCCCTCCCTGAAACAATCCATAGCACTATATATTTTTTTTAACCATAGCATATATTAACTTTTAACACCTACTAGAAAAGATAATGCAAACAATGTTATACCAAAACATATTAACTTTGCAAATCCTTAACTAAAACAGAGTGTGAATAATGTCAAAATTGTTTTATAGTTTTTAATGCCTTATATCAGACAAAGTACAAACAATGTTAAGTTTGAACTTTTTTGACTGGAGAGTGGACAGTATTACAATAATTATATTTTAATAACAGGAGTTTTTTCAATAATCTTTTATAATGAATTTTTTTCATTACTCACGTTTACTGATGAAAAAACATTTATTTCACTCCATGCTGGCTGCTATTATTGGTCCAACTCTGCTCAGTCTACTTCGATCCACACACACATTACAAATTCCTCTATTTTTATTTTCAAATTTGCAATTTGAATATGCAGTTTAAACCAACAAAGTGTTTTTTGGCGTATGATTATGAGGTGGACCAGAGAACTATTGCCCGGGGTCTGCGTCCCCGTACACAAATATATACCAAAACCAAACAATGCAATAGACTCAGGTCCTCAGAAAAACTAGTACTGCAGTTTCAGCCTTGGAGTTTGAGGAATCAAAGCATGCTATATTATGATCGTGGAATAAATTGAAGTCCATATAGCTACCTCTGGATCGTATTATTTTTGATTACTATACACCTATGCGAATTGATATACGCATATTATAAAGTTATATCAACGTGAGCACTGCCACAAGGAGTCAATTTCATTAATAGACATTGTTCATACCACCTCGAGAGGGAGCATCTGAGCATCTGTAACCATATTCAATTTATATAATCTTTTGTAGGTGCACCTATAGATTTATTATTGATATTCCCATCTAGAAGGTGGTCTGTATATATATGCTCAATGAGTGCATTTTATATTTTATGTTTTTAATAAATATTATTATATCCACTAGGGATGAGCGGGCTCGGATATCTGAAATCCGAGCCCACCCGAACCTTGCCGATCCGAGCCGGATCAGAGACAGATCCGGGTATTCCCGCCAATTGCAAAACTGAAAGCAAGGCTCCGAGTCATAATCCTGTTGTCGGATCTCGCAATACTCGGATTCTATAAATTCCCCGCTGGCCGCCGCCATCTTCACTCAGGCATTGATCAGGGTAGAGGGAGGTTGTGTTAGGTGGTCCTCTGCCCTGCTATATCCTGTGCTGTGCTGTTCTCAGTCCAGTGGTGCTGTGTCCTGTGCTCTGTCCTTCTGAGTTCAGTGGTGCTGCTGTGTCCTGTGCTCGGTCCTTCTAAGGGCATTGTTATTTCCCCATTATTCTCAAGTTATAAAAATTTTAAAAAAAGTTATAAAAAAAATAAATAAAAAATAATTATAAAAAAAAGAAATTAAAAAAAAATATCCAAAAACAATCCTGCAGTATAAGTCCATTGGTACTGCAATATTACAAAGTTCACTGATTCTGCAGTATAAGTCCAGTGGTACTGCAATATTACAAAGTTCACTGATTCTGCAGTATAAGTCCAGTGGTACTGCAATATTACAAAGTTCACTGATTCTGCAGTATAAGTCCAGTGGTACTGCAATATTACAAAGTTCACTGATTCTGCAGTATAAGTCCAGTGGCACTCTCCTGTGCCGCATATAATTTTTAAAGGCTTTGCCGAGTGTGTGTGGCTTAGGGGTACGCTCTCTTGTGCTACATATAATGGAAAACAAAATATTGAAGGATAAAGCTGCGAGGAAAAAGCTCAGTTTTCCTAAAAGACCCGCTGGCGGGGATGCTGATAACATCTGGTTCGGACTGACAGACCTGCCAATCATTGCAGACATGTCTACTGTTGCTGCATTGGATGCTGTCACAATAGAAAAAATGGTGGAGGATTATTTTGCTGACACCATCCAAATAGACATGTCAGACAGTCCATATTGTTACTGGCAGGAAAAAAAGGCAGTTTGGAAGCCCCTGTACAAACTGGCTCTATTTTACCTGAGTTGTCCCCCCTCCAGTGTTTACTCGGAAAGAGTTTTTAGTGCAGCGGGGAACCTGGTCAGTGAGCGGCGAAGGAGGTTGCTTCCTCACAACATTGAAAAAATGATGTTTATAAAAATGAATAATCAATTCCTCAATGAGATACAGCACTGCCCTCCAGATAGTACAGAGGGACCTGTGGTTGTGGAGTCCAGCGGAGACGAATTGATAATGTGTGAAGAGGAGGAAGTACACACTGTAGGGGGAGAGGAATCAGAGGTTGAGGATGAGGACGACATCTTGCCTCAGTAGAGCCTGTTTAGTTTGTACAGGGAGAGATGAATTGTTTTTTTTGGTGTGGGGGCCCAAACAAACCAATCATTTCAGCCACAGTTGTTTGGTAGGCCCTGTCGCTGAAATGATTGGTTTGTTAAAGTGTGCATGTCCTATTTCAACAACATGTGGGTGGGAGGGCCCAAGGACAATTCCATCTTGCAACTCTTTTTTTGGCATTATGTGACCATTCAACAGTCGTTTGCCATGTTCAAAAAGTAAAACAAAATGTCAACAAATTCAAAAAATTAAACCAAAAGTAAAATGCCCTGTCATAATTTAAAACAAGAGGTATTGACATGCTAGAACTACTGTAGTGTTTATATGTTATAAACACTACACTTGAAAGTTGGAGGAGGTATTGTGGCCCCGGTACCAAATTTCGTATCGGGGCCACTCCACTATGCAGTCCAGATAGAGGTGTATCAGATATTAAACAACGTTGACTGTTGCTGCAAAATTTTTAAATAATATTGTGGGGAACACTACACTATGCAGTCCATAAACTTTTTTGGTAGAATTCAGACCCGTGGAGGTTTTTTTTTAATTATATTGTAGGGACCACTCCTCTACGCAGTCCAGGTACAATTTTTGGTGGGATTCAGATCATTTGAGGGTTTTTAAATTATATTGTGGGGACCACTCCACTACGCAGGCCAGAAAGATACCTCGTTGCAACGTTTTCGACTAATAACAATATTGTGAGGTGTTCAGAATACACTGTAAATTAGTGGAAATGATTGTTATTGAATGCTATTGAGGTTAATAATAGCGTAGGAGTGAAAATAAGCCCAAAAACTTGATTTTTGAACTTTTTATGCTTTTTTAAAAAAAAATCTGAATCCAAAACCTTTCGGCAGGTGTTTTGCGAAACAAATCCGAACCCAAAACACGAGACACCAAAAGTCTCCGGTGCACATCCCTAATATCCACACTGCAGTACTAGTTTTTCTGAGGACCTGAGTCTATTGCATTGTTTGGTTATGCAGTTTAAACAAAATCCTATTGAAATACATCCTGGACTTTAAGTTCATCGACGTTACACCGTACCTGCACCATTGATTTTGCACAGGAAAGTTCTGTGTCCTAAACATAATTTTGTTTATTTTGCTGTTTTTATTCTGCCCCCATACATGGCTTGGGTGACCACATACTACTGTCTCAAAAGCAGGATTTCTAAAGGGGGGTTTCCAAATGTTTTCATTGGGATGCCTGTTTATCAAGAATTGTGGTGGTTCTTGTAACATTGCAATACCCACTCTGTTATCTCCTACTCAGGCTGGTGATCAATAAACCCCAGTGTCACAAAATATATACAACATTATTAATAGCCCTCAAACATACCATCTGCTCTCTGCCATCGGTGGTGTTGGGGAATAGGGACAGCGGGCTCCGGTGTGTGGCCCCACCTCTGCTACATTCACACTCTGAAATTAATTTAAAATAGTTGTTCTCCAAACTAAAAAGAAATCATGAAAAAAATGGAAACTTGAATTTTTCCTATGGTAAAGAAAATGGGGTATATTTTTTAAACTGCGGGTTTGAAAAAGTGGAGATGTTGTTTATAGCAAAAAAATCAGATTCTAGCTGTCATTTTGTAGAATGCACTAAATAAATGATAACTAGAATCTGATTGGTTGCTATAGGCAACATTTCCAGTTTTACAAACCCACAGTTTAGTAAATATACCCCAATGAGTCATCCTCAGACGGGCACTTGAGAATAAGCGAGTGGGAAAGACAAGGACTGCGACTGGCGCAGGTGCAACACCATCCCCCCTCCACATTCACCCCTTTACCCTCAGTAACACTCGTTAACACCGCCATTCCGCTTAACCGTTTTGATTTCAATTAAATGAAATGAGTGACAAAAATTATCATGACCAATTTAAAAATCCAAGTGGAGTTTGGTGGTGCGAGGGAAGGTTGAGGGAAGGTGGACTTTAAATTAAGCCCACACTTGTTTTTATCTTTAGCCTGAAATTGAAGGCAAGATATAAGCATATTAGCCTACTGCGGTCTGAACCATTAATCAGGCCCTGATTCCGGCATGTGTGTGGTTGTTTGGTAATCTGACCACATGACCAGATTACGCTGTACATGGGCACATGTCTACTTGTTGCTTTGTTAGATCCACAGTTGTGCTTGAGATTAGGAGCAGTGGTGGCACGGCAGCATTTTTGTGGACACTCTTTCCTCTATTTACTTGCATTTGAAATGTGGTGTCGCTGGCGTTTTACCAATGCCAGTGGGTAATCAGTCTTAGAACCATGATTATGCCTTTTATAGTATTTGGTACAGAGATTTACATGCTGAGGGCAAATACAATTCTTTAACAAACAAAAACAATACTCTCCTTTCATTGGTGTTTTTTATATGTGACATTGAAATAGGTTAAGGGTGTTATAAATTATACTTTAATGAAATATGAAATTGTTAATAGGGCATTTTATTTATTGGCATGGCATGTGAGAGGACATTTAACAGAAATATGGCAACACTCAATGAGCAACTTCTGAATGATTTTCTGAATAAAGAACCAGAGGTGCATAGGAATCATGAATGGTAAATCGCTGGATGATATAGACTTGATAATGTTTTCGTTTTGTTTGTATAAGTAAAGTGTGTGTGTGTTTATATATAAAGTATCTACTACCAAACCAACAACATTGTGTTACCCATGACAAGAAATTATGCAAAACTGTGGCACATAATCCTAAAGCAACAAAAAAAAACTTGTCTTACCCCATCTTGCGTACCCATGCATATTTAATCATGGCGGGGCAAATTTAAATGTGTACTTTTTTTCTTGTTCATGGTGTCATACCTAGAGTGAAATAAACATACTTGCAAGCCTGTTTTGAACAGTGTAAATACTTACATTTTGCAGTAAATACCAAGGTTTGTATTAATGGCTTAAAACTAGAGATGCTCATTGACCTGCGTGTTTTGGTTTTGGTTTTCTTTGTTTTTGTTTTGCTATTTTGTTTAAAAATCAATGTTTAGTGCTCCACCTGTTTATTGGATAAGTAATGTAATTGTAAAGCTAATAAATTATCCAAAAAACAGTTAAAGGGCTCACTGTGTATGTCACCATAAACCTCACATTACACCTTTAAAAAATACTAAACATTTGCATGCAAATAAACACACGGAGACTTGGATAAGTTTATAAAAAATTGCGAGAACTTTTATTATTATGAGTTTTAATTTTAACTAAACCTATGGTGGCGGAGAAAAGGGCACTGCGAAACAGCTCTCAAGCTGGTCACACTATCACACAAGTGAACTGGCGCAAACCGCCGTACGTCCACAACAACAGGGGAACAAATCCCGTCATCACTAGCGCCGAGTTGGCGTCAGAGTGACTGCCCCTTTAAACTCACGCTGCCCTCCCTCACCGAGCCGGACAGGGACCCTCCTCACCGAAGGACCAAAAAAGGAGTTACTGGTGCCACCTAGGGGACAGTGACCTACGCCAACTACCTGTGCGCCCACAAATCAGCCGCTGAACGCAGTGCCTTCCTACTCCGCTGTGCCCCAGACGCCGCAGCCCGCCACCAACTAAAGGAAACACACCGAAACTCCCCCGCAAATCCTATCTACAAAGAAACCCATACCCTCTTCCGTTAGATGAACACCGTCCCGTCTAAAAAATTGAGGTGACTCTACCCCCAATCCCGGGTGATCTATAATTATTCCTCCTAGAGACCGTACTACCTTCCGAATGGCGCCATTAACCTTCCTGACCATAATCGTCATCTTTTTGAATGGGATCTTTGTTCTCCATGCCAGCCGGGGGATTAATGCTGACCAACCAATGAGCATATCAGGCCAAGCCTCGTGAATTCGCCTTAGGTCTTCCCGAATCTCAATAATAAGATCTAGTGACTTTCCTTTTCCCAAGTCATTGCCACCCGCGTGCACTATTAGGACATTTGGTGGGCCCTGATGTTGAATAAGCCTCATCAACCATGGAACTAGATCGGACCAACCTAAGCCTCTTCTGCCCAATCATCTTATTATGACGTCCTCGTGATTCGGGATAACATTAGACCTGGGATGGCCAGCGGCCCAGAAAACAAAGGAATGCCCGATAATCCACACCATCTTAGTTGGAGCACTCTCACCTGGAAGCAGAAAACCGGTGTTAAAAACATACCACCATATTTGGAAGACAGTCCAGGCTTAGCATAAAGCACAAGAAGGATAGAATGGTGGAAATAACAGGTTTACGGGGGAGGATTAGGGAAGAGAGACACATACGGGGAGCAGACCACCCAGGCGAAGGTAAACACCCGGAAAAACCCTGGCTGCACACCACTAATCAGGACTTATGCCACAGCTCCAAAGAGACGAGCGGAAAAGCCCAGGGTAGCCCAACTTAAATTTCCTCTGAACCAACTTCCCTCCAGTTTCAGTGCATGTCCTCGTGTTCAAGTACTTCTCTTCCTTTGAAGAATGTTTCCCTCATGTACCTTGTTCAAACCCTTGATAAGTTTGAAAGTTTCTATCATGTCCCCCCTTTCCCTTCTCTGCTCCAAACTATACATAGTGTTCTTTTAGTCTTTCCGGGTAAGTTTTGTGCTGTAGCCCATGCACCATTTTAGTTGCCCTTCTTTGTACAGTTTCTAATGTATTTATATCCTTATGGAGATATGGCCTCCCAAACTGAACACAGTATTATAGATGAGGCCGTACCAGTGACCTATACAGTGGCATTATTACTTCTTTCTTTCTGTTACGGATTTCTCTCCCTATGCAACCAAGCATCCGACTTGGCTTACTCATTGCTTTGTTACATTGCTTACCTGCCTTTAAGTCACCTGAAATAGTGACTACTAGATCCCTTTCCTCCTCAGTAGTTTCCATTATTATGCCATTAATACTATATTTAGCCTTTGTGTTTTGATTTTGCATTTTTTGGCATTAAACTGTAGTTGCCACTGTCTTACCCATTCCTCTAGTCTACTTAGATCATCAATCATTTGTCTTACACCTCCTGGTGAGTCTACCCTGTTGCATATCTTTGTGTCATCTGCAAAAAGGCACACTCCCCCTTCATTACGATTTGCAATGTCTCCAATAAAGATATTAAAAAGCATTGGTCCAAGTACAGATCCTTGGGGTTCTCCACTGAATGTTGTCTAACATTCTTTCAGGTGTCAGTAACGTGGGATAAGCACACAGAAAAGTCGGTCCTTTATTTTTGTACAGTGTTTAGATCTGTCTTAATTATATTAATGATACTTAATTTCTTCGTGTCCGTTTTAGAATGTAGGCTAAAGTTGAAAAATGTAGTAAGCATATCAATATTTCTGTGAGAACCTACTATCATCATCCATGTCATGTAATGCTCTCACCTTTTTTTTAAATTGAGTTTATAACTTGAATCAATATATTTAATATTAATATACAGAATAAGGGAAATTTTATTGTGCAGTTAGCCACTACTGAAAAATAGGAACATTTCCAAGACAAGTCCTTATATCCAGAGAAGTTTAGGGACATTCGGCACTATATCACGCTAAACTAAATTCTATGTTTTGGGCAAAGTTATTCTTTAACAGAAATGAATTGTGGAGTAGGAGATTTTATATTACTGAACCACCCCACTTAGTGCTCATCATACATTGTGACCTATTTCTAGTTTTGACAACCCCCCCACAAATAATAATTTCTAGTCAGAGCCTACATAATTATCATCATCTTTTTGCTGTACATTGATGGGATCACAACACAAACTAATTACATACAATATGAAACATAAGGTAAGGAAAGTCCTAGCCAAATGAGCTTACAATCTAACAAATTCAATTCTGGATTGATGCAGTCACAGTCTGTGATCAGCCTAGGACAGACAAACACAAGGGGATTACCAGAGAGGAAGACAGATAAGGGAACATTTTTAATAATGTACACTATGCATAATAAAATTATTTCCTCAGGTAAGGCCCAGAAATTAAATAGAATTTTTTAATGTTACAACTTTATTGACTATTGTGTCATCATAGCACTGAATGGATCTTATTCACAAAGCGCTCTCACACAAAAGGGTAAATAGTGACTCTCACAAATTTATTTTTAGATGTTTTATGTATGCATCTTATTTAACCTTACCTCAGAAAGTTGTGCTGAAACACAGTATTCCCACAGACGTTGCATTAAGCAACTGCCATGTATCAGTTTGTCAACACAGCTACTGATAAATTATAACATGAAAACCCAACAGGGTTGTTGATCGATGGCGTGGTTTAGGTACAACAGCATCACACAAAAATCATCATAAAGTATAACCAAATATCTGTCTCCTACAAAACTGTGCATTTACATCACAACAGCAATAAAATCACGTGATGTAAAATAAAAATTAAAAAATACAGAGTGCACAAGAATGAGGCTGAGGATGTTGATCTGGATTACCAGGAAATTATTACTGGTACAGCCGCTGCTGTTCATGACAGCAGGATTATGACTGAAAACGAAAAGTCATCGGAACCATTTCAGATGAGGACCATGTATACTAAAATGCAAGCAAGGTGTCCTGATCAATTAGAATGCACATTTCTAAGATGACCCTCAAGGGTGCGGGAAAGAGGCAGGATATCAAAAGCCACTGCAGAACAATAAGCAATTAGTGTAGTCCAAAAGGTGAACTGCAGATGAAAACATAGCATAAATCTGCAGTCTATTCAAGGTCCACAGAGCTGAAATTAAACATTAACGTCTAAATAGCCTTTTACTTTTCTCAATTATCATCATGTTGCGAGAAAGTCCTCTGAAAATATTGCAGACACCAGAATCATTGCTCCTGGTGCCTGCACGCCTCTGCTGACCAGACAAGCAGTAGCGTAATTTGCAGATCAGACGTTATTTTCAGAAAATTAGCTTGGAAGGGGCGGAGCTCTTTTTCCTGAACTCAAAAGAGCAATTTTCAAATACAATCTTCAAGTTCCGCTTCACCAGTTATTTGTAAATTCTGTAGGGTTGTAGTCTATAAATAGAGCCAAGGCTGATCTGTGGTATAGTTGGGGTATAATAAAGGAAAAGTTTGGCTGGAGAAACATGTGAATTTCCACACCCAAACGTGGAATGGGGTGAATATTTGGTGGAACACTTTTGAAAATTTAGCTCATCTGAGATCCTTTCTTTGTAATTTGAACATGAACGAAGTACATACAATAAGCTAAAAAACAGCACAGAGTATGGTATTGTTAATAATTTAGTTTAAACAAAGTAATGATTCAGTTGTGGCAGACAAACTTACAAACCAGCCTTCAATAAAAATCTTTACACAGAGAAAGGAAAATTAGTGTTACTATTTTGAAACTACCTAGATTTTGTAGATCTCATTTTTTTAACTAAACAATAATAAGGTTGTTTCCTGCATAAAGTTAACAAGCAGCTTTTTTATTTTTAATGATTTCCCTATCATGTCACCTCCGTTGCAGCCTTCTTTCTGGAGGACGCAGTCAGGCTAATTAGGTGCCCTCAAATAGTGGCCTTATGGGCCTCTCATAGGACACCCGGAGCTATGTCAGAGGTACAGTTTTCTAGGAAATAGTTCGAGATGGAGGTTTTAACATGTAGGAGCATTGTTTGATTAAGCAGGAGGGAGTCATCTAAGCGCCACCTGCCACGAGGTCGTGTATGTTTGAGGAGGTCTAAAAGCAGAAAAACCTGAGTGCCCTGTCCAGGAGAGCAGATATATGCCTGCTTGAGTTACGTGAAGAGTAAGAGAATGGGAAACACAGAGCATATCTATGAGCGAGTATAGTAGGTGTGGGGCTGAGAAGTGTGTTAATCTCTGGCATCGGAGTTACATAGTCGCCAGGAATCATACAGACGGTGGTGGGTGAGCAATATAGCGAGTGAGGTGAATTCAGAGGAGAAAGGGGTAGCCCGCCGGGAGGAGGGAGGAGAGGATTTATCCAGGAGAGAGTCAAGAACTACATTAAAGTCTTTGTCGACAATCATGTGACCTTGCGCCAGTTGCTAAATGTGCTTGGAGAGTCTGGTGAAAAAGGGTTTTTGTTTCTGGTTTGGGACATATACTGAGACCAGGGTGACGGGCAGAGTGTAGCGTGACAATCAGGAGGCGACCCTCTGGATCTGCAAAAGTGTAAGAGTGCAAAAAGGGGACTTTGCTGTGAATCAAGATAGCCATGCCCCGTTTCCTGCAGTCCGCAGAGGCAAAGAAGGTCTGAGAAAATTGCTTACCCTGAAGCTGTGAGTCGACTCCAGTAAGAGGAGTTTCTTGTAGAAAAACAATGTTGTTCGTTCTCTCCTACAGGCTCTCAAGAGCGTAGTGGCTTATGTAGGGAATTACGGCTGTTAACGTTGACAGAAAATATTTTTAAAGACATAGCTCTGCAGGGGGGGTAGAATCTCACAAGGTAAACTAATGCTTGAGGAGAGAAATACAAATAATTAGTGTGTCCCTGAGTTAGAGTATAAGAACAGGAGAGTAGTAGGAAAAAAGCCACAGACAAAAAAGTAGAGAGAAAAGGAAACAGTAAGCCCAATTGGGCAACAACATTGAATAAAAGGAATCCGTAGAGGGTTCAAAGACATAGTGGAGAGCCTATGCATGATACAATGAACAATATCAAAGGGTGTGTGGAGTCCTAATCCTGAGGAGGATAGGCGTCAGGACCGAAGTACCCGCAAAAGAATTCTTTAGAAAAAAATAATAAACCAAAGAACAGTGTGTGTAAAACAAACAGTATGTAAACACTAGACATGCTGCTTTAAACAGTTAGGCAATTAGGTAAGGGAAGGGAATAGGCGGTATAGATGGGGAGGAGACTTAGGGACCGAAGACAGCACTTAAGGCAGTGTGCTATAAAGGCCTATTGGAGCAAAATAACGTAAGAAAACTACCTATATGTCATACTTAATGCAAGGAAAACAAGAGGGCTGGAGTTGTAATCAGTGACTAACAATCCAAGGCTCCAATTACCCGAAGAAGTTCACCTGTGAAAGCAAAAAAAGATGACAAAACAAATTTCAAATGTCAACAATAACAATTAACATGTAAAGGTGGAGTAGCATCCCGGGCCAATTGGCAAGAGGTACGGGACCACTCAGGTTGCGTGGGAGAAAAACGTTGGGCTCTTGGAGGTGGAGACTGCAGGGAAGATGACATGGGCAGGATGTCCAGCTTGGTAAGCAGGTCTTGACCTTGGTTTAGGGTTTTGACAAAATGAGAGGTGTTGGCTGCAAAAACCTGGAGCGGAAAAGGTAAGCCCCTTAGCGATAACGGACGTTATGTTGGCAGAGTATCCTTGTATCAGGTTGCAGATCTCAACGTTTCTGGATCATTGTTGGGGCAAGGTCCTGAAACAACTGGACATCCATGTCTCGAGAAGAGAGAGCAGACCGATCTCTAGTTGCTTGTAGAATGCGGTCCCTGGTACAAAAATAATGCAACCAAGCTATAATGTCCCGAGGAGGTTGACCACTAACGGGTTTGGATCTCAGAGCCCGATCCATGAGGCAGTTTGCATCAGTGAGATCTGGAAAAATGTGAAGGAAAAGGCCTTTAAGACAAGCTTGAATTTCCGCCGGCAGGATGTCTTCAGAAACATTTCTAATGCGAGTATTATTGTTTCTCCTTCAGGGACTCAATGTCGTCGTGGAGGTTGGCTAATTCTTTGTCAAGAACCGTCTGAGAGCGGCACAGATCATCTGTTTTGGATTCCAAGGTGTCTGTTCCGGTGCAGAGGGAGTTCAATTCAGTTTTAAAGTCATTGACTGCCTTAGAGAGTTCTTGTTGTAACGCTACTTTTACTTCCTCAAGAAGGTTAGTCATTACTGCATTAATCCGAGGATCCAATTCCATCTCCGAAGGAAGAAGAGGCCCGACACCTCTCGGCAGTCCACATGAGGAGGAGAGGGCTTGGATTTTGATCAAGAGAAGTTGGCCGAAGTCCCAGGCTTCTTTGGTTTGGTAGACATAGTGAGATTGACAAAAGAAATTAGATCGCTTGGGGGGATGGAGAAGATGGGAGAGAGTCAAGATGAGAGTATGGGGAAAGGAGAGGGGCACACATTGTGTTCAAATCATATGAGAGGGGTCTGCCCGAGTCTGGGTCACGTAGAGATGATCACATGACCTTTATGTGTAGTGAGCAGCAAATTGAGGGAAATATTTGAAAAGGAGGTCTCGGGTATAAAACAGATGACAGCCACTAGCTTATAGTTCTTGGTGGACCGACAGTGGGAGCATCGAGACAGACACAGGGTCATATTACGATAAAGAGCCATCGCTCTTATCGTAACATTATGACCCTGTGTCTGTCTCGGTGCTGAAGTGAACAACAGATTATATATAGCAGGAAGATAGAGCGTAGTGACATATCAGCTACCGGGTGGCAGCACTGGCACTGCAGAGGACAGCTAGGTTCAGGCAATTTGATTGTGTGGATCTGCTTGTACAGGATAGATTGAGAGCAGCAATAAATTTAATGCCCATGAACCCCTGTCTCTCCATGGGGGTCCTACAGATCTGTGTGGCAAGGAGCCCCAAGAGAACTCATATGGAATGCGACAAGTGGAGTGGAGCTTCTCACATCTATGAGATGAAATGGAAGTGGACTTTAGCTAATTGGATCTTCTTACATACTACAGGAGTGTGCTAAATTGTGGGTGATCCAGACAGGGGAAAGGACTCACCCCTTATCGAAAGGCACAGGCAGGTCAGTTTGAATCCAAGCACTGTGACCAGGATGAGCAGGTCCCACTCCACTCTGCAGATGGACAGCTGGCTTTGTAGTTCTTCTGCACTTAATTTGGAGCAGCCTGTGGGTCATAGAGGTCCTGGTGAACATGGGTAGGGGGGGGGGGGGGGGGGGGGGGAAGAGGACACAGCACCCAGTAATACAGTCCTAGTGGTCCAGCGAGGGGATCCGCAGCAGCAGCTAGTTGGCAATCAACAGGGTTGATGCGAGTTAAGCCTCCTACTAGCATCCATTTTAAATGCAGCTGCTACACTAATTTCCCTCCCCAAAACGTCCTTCTGCTGATACTTCATTCTTTACAGAACTCAAGATACTTCTAACATAGAAATTTAATAGCCAAATTGCACCAACATAGATATCATGACTTGTTTCAAAATATCTCCCAACTCAACGCTTTCCACTATGCCCAAAATTAGCACCTCTCATCCAAACTCATTACTTGCTCACATTTTTAGTTACAGGACTTTTTCAGGCTGCATCCAATCTTCAGAATTACCTCCTTCATACAAGACTTTGTGCTACCCTCTAACCAGTCCCTGATAATAAACCTCTTCGGGCAAGTTTATCAGATTCCTGGAAAACCCTCTCTACCTAGGCTAATCTACCCAATTATCACACAGTCAACACAAAATTTACATTTATTCTCCTTCCATACTCCCCCCCCCCCCCCTCCCTCCCCAAACATTACTGTGTAAGTGGATCATATAGTCCCACAAAGCACTTCTTCCCATTAATCAGGCTGGATCTATATGTGCTATGTTGTGCTTAACCTCACGCTTAAACTTACTATGTTCCTACAGAATTTAAGCAGATACTGCTTACCTCTTTTTCTTAATACCAAATATCCAGTCTTGTTTTATTACTGTGTTTGTTCCCAAATAAAAAGTAGCGGCAGTTAAGATAAATAATACTACAAGGCCTTTGAGTAACTTTTTTATATGGATAAGCTCACAAAATAAATAGAAGACAATCTACTTAAACGAATGATGTTAAAATATTATGAGCTTTACAGTTTGAGAATCCTATATAATTTGACAATTCATGTTGAAGTGCCAAAAAACTGCACAACAAGCCCTATCTTCTGTCAGCGACAGAAGTCCAACATAGCATAAAGCCAGCGACAGGTCATACCTAATGGGCACAGAACAGCAGGTGAAAGGTAAGGGGAGGAGGGTAACTTGTTTCACCACAGATTCACCACTGGGGAGTAAGCTGGAACACACACAAAGATCGGTAACCCAGTGCTCTTAGCTGATAAGGAACTACAAGTCCCAGCATACCTTGCATCGCCTATGTTCTGTAGCTCCACACTTTTGCTAGGGGGTGTGAGCTGCGAAACACAGGCTGTCACCAGGTCCCTGCACCTGCCGAGGCTCTCACCTGAGCTATCCCAGCTCCCATCAGTCCTCCTCCGATCACCGTCACGTGTTTGATGGACAGCTTCTTCCCGGCGGCTGCGGCGCTGCTGGACATACATCGTACAAGGAGCTGCCTGCTGGCGGAGGCCATGTCTGCGGGTAACGGAGAGCTCGGGACTGAAGGGCAAACGCGGAGTGACAGAGAGTGACGCCAACACGCAGCGCAGGAAGAGGGCCGGGGAGAATGAGTGACGTCTGGGTGGGCGGAATAAGAATATATAGGAGGGTGACATGTGCGGGATACTAGTCACATCTGTGCCTGCAATCTAGAGGCACTGGTCTGATACTAAGGTATACAATCATTCACTAGATGCTGCTTGTGATGCTACATCATATAAATATAATACAACTGAATTCAATGGCTGTCCAGCTTGTTTCTTCCACAAAGAGTGTGTACGTTTTGGGTTTTGGAGGGATGAATTAAAATGTCGATCTGACATTAAAATGGTTTTGTGTTGTTACTACCTGGGAAATGCCAGTGGTGAATGTACCTCACCTCAAAATGTATTCATTTCATGTAATTAAAGTATAGAGAAATTGCGGGAAATGTAAATGACATTTTAAAACCCTAAAAATCTTAAATGCATTTGTCCCTAGTCAATGCCAATTGAGAATTTCTGCTCTTTATTAGAGAAAAAGTGATCCATGAGGACGTATTATACGCGTATTTGTATGAAACTGATATGTGTGTGTATATATATATATATATATATATATATATATATACATATGTGTGTGTGTATATATATATATATATATATATATATATGAAATGTACATGATAATGTTTAACAAAGAACGGCTAAAACTTAGGGTAGGGCTGGCACATCTTAGCCTGGGGGGGCAAGACTCGATTTAGGAATATTTTAAGAGAACAAAATGCAGGTGGCCCAGTAACCCAGCCCAAGGTAGCCCACTATTGGACCAGCCTGGCCCCCCCAGCTCAGCCTGCCCCTGTTTTTAGTGCAGCTGAATATAAATATAGTCCTGATATTGCACTTAATAGATATCATCTAAGTGAATGATTATATAAATCGTAGACTGAGTGGCCAATTCACTATATGGATCGTTAACATATAAGTGCTTCAAGTATAATCAGACTGTGATACTCCCTAGCCGCAAGTATAGCGAGAGGCAGTGCGCCCTTCTTACATTTACAGGACTTACATCAGACTTTGCCTGCTTGCATTGAGAATGGTCAGATACTTTCCAATCGATTTTTAGGATAGATCTATCCTCAGGATTTGTTTACCAAGTTCTCTCTCTCTCTCTATATATATATTTTTTTTATTATTACCACCTTACTATTTATTATCACCAATGTTATCACCAGTGTTTAGAGATTTACATGAATTGTTTTAGCTTAGCAGTTATCTGTGTTTTAACTATTGTTTGTAATAAATTGCTATTATTTATGCTATTATTTATGTTGCACAAACATTGATCGTATCATTAGTCTGTGTTGAGCGCTGATCTCTTTCAACAGTACAGTATCTATGCGGGTTGGATCATCCTGTTTATTGAATCTAGCTGTTTCACAGACTTTACTCTTTGGTTAGTGCGCAGATTGTTACATTGTGTTTATACTACTAATACATACAATATTGCAGGTAATAGCAAGGGCAAAATGTACCTAATAACAAGAAATAACAATACACATAATATACCGATGCTCTGGAGTATATATTATTAAAGTCATTTTATCGCTTACCAATTAAACATTGTACAATGCGATTGTTGTGGTTCCAAAGCACAAATATAGCAGGATTTACAGCAAGCCATTTTTACGCATTAAAGATGTTACAATAAAACAGGAAAGTATAAAAACACTGAATACATTCCATTTTTCTTAAAGTGCTTCACCCAGTCATGGACACATGTAGTCAGGATCAGAGAGAGAGAGAACAATGGCCAGCATGCTTATATGTAGAATACAGATAACACTTAGGGCTAGATTTACTAAGCTGCGGGTTTGAAAAAGTGGGGATGTTGCCTATAGCAACCAATCAGATTCTAGCTATCATTTTGTAGAAGGTACTTAATAAATGAAAGCTAGAATCTGATTGGTTGCTATAGGCAACATCCCCACTTTTTCAAACCCGCAGCTTAGTAAATCTAGCCCTTAGTGAGGTCTTCATTGGTCCAGGGTTAATGATATTCCAGTTGCCTGCTGGCCATAGGGCAGTTCATTTGATCCTTTAAAAAAGTGAGGGGAGACTTCCCCCAACTATTGTCTACCTGTTTTCACTCTGAACAACCAGTTCAAACTGACCCACACACAAAAAGTACTTTTGAGTATTAATCTCCTATTGCTTGTATCTTGCGATTGCTAAATGCGTCCACACCGGGTTAATGCTGGTGAAATAAGCTTTAATATGAGACCTAACTCTTTACCTGTTTAAAACACCTGAACCATAAATACCATACTATAGTATTATCTATGCATAAATAAACAATCTAATACATTTTACTAATAAATAAATGTGGATTGGAACCTAAATAAATGTGTATTATTTACAAGTGTAAGTGTGAATGTAAATGTGTATGTTTATGTAAATGATATGAAATGTAAATGAACCCGTAACAATATTAATCAATTTGGTTTACTTTATCCAATTATTTGACTTCGAGAATATTTAGACTGGGCCAATAATTAAAAAGTACAATAAACTGTGAGAAACGGTTCTCAGTCCAGTACGACCCCGTTTCATCACAACCCATAATATACACAAAGTTTACTGAGATGTTAAAATAGAAGGGGTGCAAATTAGCCTTCTGTTTTGCACATAAGTTAAATTCTGACTGTTTTTCATGTAGCACAAAAATACTCGATAGCTCATTTGTACACTGAAATTTAAAGTTGATATTTGTGTGCTACATGAAAAAACAGTCAGTATTTAACTTATGTGCAAATCAGAATGCTAATTTGCACTCAGTCCTCACCGGCAGGGAGGACTGAGCCTCACTGCCGATTATAGCGTCCTGTTTCAGTAGTGCTGCCTGCTACTTTGTCCCTGTGTTTGGAGTTTAACCTAAGATTGATTTCCCGTGTATGACCATTGCCTGTTCCTGGACTCTGAACCTGTGCTTCTGACCCTGATCTATTGCCTGAACCCAGATTCTGATTCTCTGCTAGTGACCCTGATCTTACGCCTGTCCCTGGATCCTGAACCTGTGCCTGTGACCCCTGACCTTGGTTTGTTCTCTGGATACGTTGTCTACTGCCGGCCCCGATTCTGGCCCGGACCCCACGCTGCTATCGTCATAACACTCTATTCCTTAGCCGGTACACATCTCTCGACCCTCTGTTTGTCTGCAGCCAAGTCTGTCCCCACCACTAGGGGCAACAGTGAACACCAGACTTCATAGCAGACTCCGGGTTTTGCTGTACTGGCTGGAGGGGTTCCAAACATGAAGTTTTTCAGAAGCAGAAAACAGCAAAGCATAACAAACAGATAAATCAGCGTGAAGTCATCATACAAGTTGGTTTGAACTGGCCTCATAGCAGCATTCTAATAACTTCTTGTACTTTTTAGAACATATGTGTCTCTATGCAATCTACAAATCAGCATGATATCATAGAATTAGTTAAGGTGATGTCAGTTTAACTTTCCCAATCTTTAAACAAGTTTCTGTAAAATCAATGTACTATTTATATCCTCCTCTCTTCTCCTCCCTCCTCCTAGCAGCCTAGATGTAGGCAGGCATGGAGGCCTGGCGCCACCATCTTGGTGAAGCCGATTGGCAGCTCCATATTGTGAAGCCGCGCCGCGATGGGGGTCACAGTAAGAAGTAGATCGAGGAAATAAATTTCACATTTCTTTTCTTTCATCACCTTTATATATATTTTATTTTACTGCTTAATTTAATTAATATATAACATCATCAATGTACTTTTCCACAATAAAATATCCTCCTGGTGGTGTTGTTCATAAGCAAATGCTCTCCCATTGGAGCACACAGATCAAAGCCATGAAACACAATTACCCGTCCCCAGCTTATGTATTGCTGCATTGCCATTTGCCGGTAGCAGTGTGTTGCCAACCAATTAACTGTTAACCAATCACTCTCCCTTCAGCCGGACCTCCTATGGTGGTAGGAGGAATAGGACACGTTACAACACTAGTCACCATGGAGGGAGCGTATTATAACATCCTCGCTGTGCGAGGGAACACAGAGCCTCCCACAATGTGCTCTGCTATACTTCCGATGCAAAAGAAATTGTGGCAATCCCTAAGGAGAGGACAGTGTTGTACGAAGCCTTTTCCAGACGTGGATGTGGCGGAGATGTCTTCTGCTTCCTGTATCTATGGGATTTGAGATAAGCTATTGACCATTTTATACAATATATATATATATATATATATATATATATATATATATATATATATATAATTTAGACATGTAAAATATCATCCCTGGTCATTTAAAGGTCTACCCTCTAAACCATCCTTCACGCTGGGGGAAACAGGAGACCTCCAGTGTACTGAGATCACTACTTTTAAAGCATTGTTAAAGTGTCTAAGTAATGCGTTTTTGTACTGGGAGGTTGAATAACCAAATGTCTAGTCCCCCAGGCACTGGGCTTTGCATAATTTCCATAGCATATTCTCTAACCCAAGACATCAGTGTGCATTTTACAAAGTTGAGACGGACACTTATACCACGAGAGAGAACCTTGAACTGCATTTTCACAGAAAGACTGGTAGAGCAGACTTTAGTCCAAGTCCAGTAGCTACTTGACCTTACCAGATCCTGGTACCAAGACCAGGTGTAACACAGTAAGGAGTTAAATAGGTTTACAATAAGCATGTTATAGATGTTAGAAATTGTATGTTTGGGTTTTTGGGAGAAGTCCTCAAAACTAGTCAGACTGATTCCCACCCCTACCAAAATTTCATTATTATCTAGTTTGCGGGTTTAACAAGAAACAGAAAAGGCGCACACATTAGCCACCAGCTGACCGCTCCTGACCATTGCTCCTTCAGACCATGACCTAAAAGCCCATGGTGACAATTCCGGCGGAAAGTCTGGCTTGAAGGTTAAGGGAATGAGAAGGGATAATAGGACATTTTAATGTCCGTAGTCTGGTGCAGCATTGAAGAGTTGGACCAATGGTGGGATGGGATGAAAGTGGTAATTTGACCCTCTATCATGACCCATTGTTTAGAGTCAATAGTTCTAATCCATTCTAGTATCCTATTAAGTAGCATGGTCTGGTAGTATTTGAAGAACAGAGGTGATTGCAGACTTCCCTGTGTTTTCCGCCTATAGAGGATGTGATAAAATCTAGGGGTTTTCCCCACCCAAACAAATTCACAGACTTGCCTTTAGAGATCAGTAAAATATCAGGGAGGAATGTAGATAGAGAGTGTTTGTAGGAGATACAGAAGCTTTTGTAAGGTGTTCATTTTAATGTTGTTGATTGGCGTCAGTCAGGAGAATCCCTGAGACTGGCAGTTCCTAAACTCTGTGTGGAACTTAGAAATTGAGGGGACAAAATTAGCTTTGTACATGTTAGAGAGATCATTACCTAATAATACCCCAATATATTTGATGTGACTGGGGTGCCAGGTAAAAGGGACTGATTGTTGGAGCCACTCTAGAGCTGTTGTCGATATCAGACCCATAGATTTGGCATAATTTATTTAGACGCTAGATAGTACCAAACTGCTTGATTTCTATAACAATTTGCATAATGAAATCACAGTACTGGTGATGATTGTCAGTAGGTCAGCTGCAAATACCACCAGTTTATGTCCCGTCCCCCCCAGCACCATGGACAGATCAGAGTTGATTCCAATAGACCTGGCCAAAGCCAAATTCAGGGGGGAAGCTGGCAACCTGGCCATATCCTATTGTTTAAAGAGAACATGTCAGAAAGGGAGCCATAGGAACCGTATAAAGGCTCTTGTGTTTCTATCGTAAAGCCCTTGTCTTCATTCTTGATCAAATCTTTAATATTTTATTTGCCTTCATTGATCCTATGGTGTTATATATCTTATATTCTATTTTTGATTATTTTTCCTTTTTCAGGAATCTTTAGTATGTAGCTTGTGGCAATGATCACTACCTTTTGCTGTATTTTGTGATTTGGCCCTCAAACTGTCTCTCTCTTATTGCCAGGATTTTTTGCATATTTCACTTCATCCTTTAATATTATTTTTATTTGTGAAAATCTACTGCACTATTTTAAACTTAGCCTGTATGTTCAACATATCCCTTTCTTTCCTGGATCTAACATATTGAGTGCCTTTTTTATATGTAAAATCTGTTTTATCTCTACTGTATTTTTTTTCTAAGTAATCACCTTCTCCCTTTTATTGAGCCGTTGGATAATTCCTTCTTCCATCTCTCTAAAATATTCAAGATCAGAAAACAGAGAAACTAATGATTTGATCTCTTGTTCTAAATGTATTGAATCTTTTCTCCTGAAGTTCATTTATAAAGATATATTTTTGCAATATCAGACTTTGTCATTGTTTTTTTTTTTGCATTGAGGTACTGTTGTATGTTTTAAGCAGTATTAAGGAGACATCAAAGGATAAAGAATCATCTAACATCCTTTTATGACCTATAAGTGAACACATCACCAACATAAATGTGAGTTTAACTCACTAATATCTATTTTTGCATGTTTTCGCGTTATTAGACTATGTTGTTTTTGTTAAAAAATGTTGAGGTATCGATTGATATGCTCCTATGTATTGATTAGTTTATTGAATCTTCCTGAGTCTGAAAACCAATTAGAGGCCATATATCTTCTGGGGGAAAAAAAAGATTCTTTTAACTTTGGGCTTCTTCATTGGAATATTTTTTGTATGTTTAGTATTATGTTTGTGTCTCCCTTAATGTGTTTTTCATGTGGCTACGGGTGCTGTCCTATAAAACATGGAGTAATTGGGGAAAAATGGATACAGATATAGAAAGCGCTATAGGGACACCTGTCATGTCACGGTTTTATCACGATGGCGCTACCATTGCCGTTGCCATTTGACTTCATGTTACTATAATGTAACTCCCAGAATCTTTAATACGTTTTGACTGCAGTATAAGTTCGAGCTGCTTGGGGGACTTTTACAGCAAATAACAGAAGTGAATTATTCATAAGATTAGGAGTACAGTATAGATCCATCCGGAGTTATAATGAAACGGTCATCAGCATTATCTTCCCCAGACCAAGTAGTTTAAGTGACCCTGGTAAAAAGATGACAATGATGACTTCAGTCTACGTTTTAACTTTGTGTAAAAAATAAATATATCAATAAACAAACACATTTAATAAAAAACTGTGTGACCAGTTAAAAAAAAAATCCATCCTGCACTAACCCCCAGCCCCAAGCTCCACCGACTGGCCACGTCACACTATGATGGAAACCTGCAGATTGTGATCCCCCTGTTATAAAGTGACCACCCTGGTCTAGACCCTCTATGAGGGGAAGCTGCAAACAAATGATCACTGAACAGTGATGAGGTCAAGAGTCTGATTCTGCCCAAGGTCCAATCTGGTTGGAGTTTGTATTTCTCCCCTTTCTTTGTGTGATACAGAAATTAGACTCTAAGCTCTACTGGGACATGGATAAATATTTTTCTATACCGTGCTGCATAACATAGTGGTGTTATAGAAACAATAATAATAATGGCAAAAAATTATTTTGACTCTCGGGTTGCCACCTCAATTGTCCTAGTGTAATGGGACCGAGGTCACTAGTAACTTGCCCCATTATAGTAAAATATAATAAGTACATTAATAAAATATACACAATGGTAACAAAACGTTAACCGAGTATTAAAAATTAGTATTTAAATAAAGAAATTCCTCTTATATAAAAAATAATTTATTCATCATTGGTGGAACAGCAGCAGCACATGTATCTGAAAAAGATGGGAAAAAATGAGACGTGCTAACAATCAGAGATTTGCTCTGTATAAGTAATTGTTTCATACAAAAGAGACAATTTGTTTTGAGACACTGTAAAGATTTTTATACATACTATATTTAAACGTAAGAACTAGTGTTCTGAGCCCATAGTATTATTCTTGTTACCCACATGTCCTTAGAGCTAATACACGTGTTCTGATTATTTAACCATCTCATCTATCAGATACTTGGTTCCTTGACATCCACAGTACCTGGGATTCATACTCCTAGATTGTCTGGTGTGTGCAGGATTCTGGATTGGGATGAGGTCATCCAGGTTTACATGAAGGGATGATAATGTGGAGGTGCAGATATCAGATCACAGGAGAGGTCCCCACATTTTGTTTTATTAAGTAAGAAATGTAGGGTAGGGGACTTTTCTTCTGTCCTCCAGATTATCATGGCATGGGTAATAAATTCACATTGCTACATTACATAATGTGATCAAACAATCTATAATACCAGATGTATTACACTGTTATATTGCTATAAACCCAGACTAAAGGCCTGATCTAGATTTAGATGTAAGTACAGCTACAAGTCACATTTTGCCACACTGCACATGTGCATGAAACTGAGGCTGGATCCTAAGCTTTGAGTAACTTCCCAGGACGAGTCACCTTAGAAGGGACTATACCACAATGATTACTCACCTTGCTATTGACTGGAAAACATTCCGGAGTCTGCTCCAGATTCTGCCCCTGTTAACACGAAGGAAGATTGTTGGTTTTACAGAAGTGTCTTACATAATAGCTGTGTTATAGTTCAGAAGAAAGAAATCAGACTTGGAGGGACAGATTTTGTGGGGTCTGGCTGGGGTTAGGTACAGTCTGTATATTAATGTAACCTTCATCTCTGTGTCATTGAGGCACTTAGACATATTTGGCCTGATTCATGTTCGGACGCAACCTGCATGAAACTTGTGTTTAAAAAAAGAGCACGAAACTTGAGCACAGTTTAAATCCAAGCGGATGTCAAGGTACAATTTGAATCTGGGTGTAAGTACGTTCTGCCTAAAGTTTACTTGTCGTATGTTAACAGACAGAACACAGTGCAGGATACGCACATGCACAATATACAGTCCCATCCGAAGACATGCAAAAAAATAAGTCTTTAAAATAAATTAACAACTCATAATACTATAATCATTAATACCAATGTTTTGAAAAAAATTGTTTTTTCTTTTCTTTTTTCCAATAAATACAAAAATCTGGATGTTCTTAATGCGTACTGTACATACCACTTACACCTGTAGCTGGTGTAAATGATACGACTAAAAAAAGCATACTTACGAGATACCTGGGACTTGCGCAGTCGTAAGTGTCATTTGAATTTGGACATGAATTGCATACAATTACATTAATTGACATAAGGTCCTTTACTGAGCATGTACAGAGCTAGTTCACACAAGATACTGCACACAAATGGACTTACATCAGAAGACCCATGATGTATATTCACATATATGTTCCCATTTGTGTTTGTACAGGTGATGCCCCATAGCCACCCCATTTGTGAGATTTCTTAGTAATAATGAGGGAGGTTGTTGCAGGGTACTGTTGTCTGTTACCCTGACTGGGGGGTGCTTATAAAAAATCATTAGAGGGGAGATGAAATTGGTCTTGTATTGGGGGTTGTTTAGCTGATGAGAATCAGATTATCAATGCTAAATAACTATTGTGCTGTATATTGTATTGTATCAGATCTGTGGTCTTATCATATTGAGTACCTTCTGTTCCTGGATTCCCCTGAAAAGAAGAGAAGACATATTGTAAACAATTGTGAAACATATCAGGATTATGCTTTAAAAATAGTTTGTCTCTAAAGATTAAATTAAAGTTCTTCACTTTTTGGCCAGGACCCATATTATGTTTGTGAATCAGCTCTGCAGCCCATGACTCTATAATGTTTAGGTATTTGGGGATTGTGTTCCCTTCTGTAACAGCTCATGCACCTTTATAACAATGTCTCGGATTACGTATATTCTGTAAATAAAAGTGTATTAAAATGTATTAATGCCATTATAGGGCACACTCCTCCAGACTCCACCTTCACTATAATCCAGTTTAGGCCTGTGTGGTACATGATTCATTATTATTTAGTAGCACACAACAGGTCTGCACAGAGAGGATCATGGGTACCCACCATAAAGGCTGTGGAGACCCATGTTTTGGGTCCTGACCAATCAGTAATAAACACTTGGTGTATAGGACTAGTGATGACACAGTACATACCTTGTTCAGCAGGTTCGTCATTCTACATTTAATGCAAAGTACAAGAAAAGTGTTATGTAGGCATTATATAAATAACTGGTAATAAGTGTTATATTACACAAACTAAACACAACCTAAACCCCCCCTATCCCCAGAAAGTAACCACACTGCTGAGGCTGAGGGATAATTACATTAATATACATTTGTGCTACCCTCTGAGAGATTATAGAAACATGTATAAAAATATACTAGATTAGGGGATGTAAATATGTTAAATTATATCACATCTACAGTATAATACAATTGTAAAGCTGTTGTGGAAATAATACCACACAAAGCGGCTGCACCCAGTATTCACGAGGAAGGTTTTATGCTAATCTATAGGCGCTCACTGTTCTATTACACAGTAGAAGCAACATAAACATAGTGTAGACTATATTCTGGTTTCTATGTAGCAGATGTTCTACAAGCGGGAACTACAACAGATCTGTAGGAAGCTGAGGAAGAAGAACAGTAAGGAATCATTCTGTAACAAAGAAACTGTCAGCTTTTACCTATTACTTTCAGGGACAACTAAATTCTGGCACTACTGACTATATAACAAGGTGTTTCTAAGTATGGCTTTACATCAAGTAGAAATTACTGTGTGCCATATATGTACCATGTATGTGCCATGTATATGCAATGTGTGTGCAATACGTTATTAGTGTATACACTTACCGTCTGGTCTTTTTGATCACTAAAAGAACGAAAAAACAGGTGTAAGTCCATTTCTTCATGACTCATTAATGCATGTGGTAGTGTGTGTAGTGGTATCAGTGTACTGTGGTCATTTCTGGGCAGTGTTATATAGTCACTTATTACATATACATTATTATTGTTCTTATACATTAACATCTGTCTTATTGATATGAGTCCTGTAGTATTATTATTATTATTATCCCTGACATTACCAGAGGTTGTCTTCAGTGCTCCATCTGAAAGAAAGAGAATTACAAACACTGATGTGAATGTTCCCGGTCACTGATGTCAATAGTCGGCCTGGACCAGATTACTGACGTGAAGACAAGAGACAACGAGGGGCAAATAAGAGACCAAAGCAGAAGACAGAAGATAAGGGAGGCAGCTAAGTGCATCAGACAGGAGACAGGTGTCGAAGTCAGCAAATTGAATAAAGTCATTTCAATTAATATCTAGCAAATTTGGTTGTCTTTGTCTGAAATTATGCGCAGAGCACACTATGGCGTGGAGAAGAGTATCCAGCCGCAACACGTGGCAATAACAGGTTTTACACGTTTACACACATTCACACGAACATACACATTTGTAATTAGTACACATTAATTGTAGATGCAACACATAGCTATTTATGTTGAAATGTAGTAGTATTTATGTTTAATATTATAGGTTATATACATGTTAGTGAAATCAAAAGTTCAGGTTGCAGGAAATATGTCATGTTTAGTATCATTTTAATCCCCTATTCATCCGCAGTTGTCCGGTTCATTCGCCGAAGGAATCGCACATTGCATACTCTAATTAGCGATGTTAGGGAATAAAGGTTTAAAATGATGCTGCCAGTGTAATGTAAATAGACTAGTTTAAACTGGATTTTTTGCAGGAAAATCAGAGTGCATCCCCTGGAGAGCTGACCACCACCTTTGGATATTTTGGATTGAACTGGCCTATGACCTGCAGTATACTAGACCTTCCTGAAGCCTGGACCAATAGAAGTAAGCCACATCATCTGCATTGTTTTACTGTATTCACTGACTGTATATAAGCAGGGGCTCTGGAACTAGTGGCCAGTCTTCTTGACCACAGCCTTCAGACCTGAATGACTGTACCACTGGATCCAGGGCGTCTGCGATAAGTAACGGCTGTACTTATTTTATTCTAATTTGTTGTTCTGCTACTTTTGGCTATTAAATCACTTTGTGCTTTGGAACCACACATCGGCAATCGACAATCGTTATTGGATAGCAATTAGACGTGCATAACACAGGTTACACAGACATCAGATAAGGGGGGACTGACATTGGACACACGTGTAAAACAAGGACAAGTCCTAACTCTAAATGGGCTGTTCCAAGAGGGGTGTGACATAGCAGGGACTGATTTAGGGGTGTGTTTATCATAGGGAGATGAGAACCTAAATCCGGTAAATAGGGGTGTATTCACCAGACGGCTTCTCCCTATTTATCAACCTCCGAAGCCGGCACTAGGTATCGCCTTTTCCATCTGTCTCCTGCAATAGCTTCGCTATGCATGGGGAACCCTATTAAGTAGGATTGTGACGGTATCTGTACTGCCACAAACCACTTATTGCAGCAGCCTTAGAGGGGGAAATGCTTTATTTAATTAAATAATGTTTCTAATTAAAATTATTTTTCAATAGTTATTTTTTTTCAACTAATTTTTTATGTTAATTCACTTGTTTTGTTTTAATTTTCTTTGAATCAGCTACTTTAGGCCTAAACCCGAGCGGTCCGTTGAGTGCGCATGTGAGAGCTGACAATGCAGGGTCACACGTGTGCAGACCCAGACTAGCCAGCGAAGAGGTAAGTCTCTGCTTACCGCTGCTTGCCAGGGACACCGGGGATCTTATAATGATAAATAACAGTGATAGAAGATAGCATTGTATATGTCTCTCAGTGAGCTCACACAGAGCCGGGGCATATTCTGTCTCTGAACTTTGAATCACGAGCAGTCACACTGAGTGACATCCTACACCAGGGTTTCCCAAACCCAGTCCTCAGGGCTCCCTAACAGTGCAGGTTTTCCGGATCACATGTGACATAATTAGGACCACCTGTGGATCTGTTACAATGTATCAGTCAGTAATGAATACATCTGTGCTCCAGCAAGGAGATATGAAAAACCTGCACTGTTAGGGAGCCCTGAGGATTGGGTTTGGGAAACCCTCTCCTACACAATGACATCTCACTTCTGAGTCTATTATGTGCCTGTTCATTGGTTGGAGATACAGGGACAGGTGAGTGTATGCCACTATGTATGTAGATATATATTTTTTAAATGTAATCTGATTCAGAGTAATCTGATTCAAAGAGAGCTTTATTTAAATAAAAAAATGAAGCCTTTTTTGGAGTAGTATCTCCCCTGCTGTCACCAACCTTAAATAGCGATAGCAGGAGAGCAGCGGTAATTGTACCACCGATGTCCATGGTAAGTAGGATTCCCCATGGGAAGCTATCACCAGAGACCGCCGGTGAAAGGTGCAGCTACTGATACCCAGCGATAGCTGTCACTGGCCCGGGGGCTTTTCTCCCCATCATCAATACCTCCTTTAATCTGTTACATTTATTCATAATACTAGATTCATATAATCAGTATATGACCTACTGTGCTAACAATCATGAACTTACCTATTAAACATAATGGGGGGGAGGCTCGCGGGCCTTGTGGATTTTGGCCTGTGTGAAACAAGATATTTTGTTACAGACTTTATGAATTTGGTTGTTACATAAACCACTACAATCACTATATGTGCCTAAAATGTTTCCTTTTATACTCTATATAGACATATTTAGCCTTTTCCTATTTTCAGTGTATGAAATATTAGCGCTTGCTTGGACAGGTTATACATTACTGCTTTCTCTACTGTGTGATGCTTTTTAAACTAATATAAACACAATGAGATGAAACCTTTCATAGGTAAGAATTTTGAGACTTGGACAGGTCAACCTAGTTGTTAGTACTAGAACATTCTGTGTCATTTAATCTAATTATTATTGACATGTAAGAAGCTCTTATATCCAGATTACAGTAGATTAATGCTACTTGCACCCTGTACATTAACTATACAGTAACTCTAGGGAGCCTCAAGTGTAAGTTTTAAGTAACTTACATGTGCGGCTCCCTACACCTGGGGCGGGCAGATCAGGGGCAGGTTAGTATAGTACAGCAGGGCAGGTAAGTGTAGCACACACTCGGGAAGGAGGGGTGGGGGCAGATCAGGGGCAGGTTAGTAGAGTACAGAAAGGGCATGTAAGTGTAGCACACACCCTGGGGGGGCAGATCAGGGGCAGGTAAGTAGAGTGCAGCAGGGGCATGTAAGTGTAGCACACACCCTGGGGATATGGTCTGGTCAGACTTGGCTGCAATTAGTGTATAGATGTGGGCTGATGATGATGACAGCATCAGATGTATATTACGTGTGTTTAACTATTATAGATATTTACATATGATTCCCCTCCCAGAATAAATAGCTAGGACCAGGACTATGGACATTTAGAAAATTAAATCATTGTTTCTTAGTATGTCTCCTACATGTTACAATGTAGCTGTATGCTAGTCTGCTCCCTACTAATAGGAACGTTACACTTACTTAGGCATTTCCTCCTCGGCCTGCGCTTTATCTGAATCGTACCTAGATAAAATAATAATTGATATATTCCAATGAGTGTCCCGATTATCTTACATACAATACATGACATAAAGCAGTATTAGGACTACATGTGTGTGATGTACTGCTCTTGAACAAACAAGCATGTTATCAGTGCTGGCCTCCTTCAGTCATGACACATTACAGCAAAGACATTGTTACCTGCAGTACTTCTTCTACCCAGCACATGTGTATGAAGATCAGTTTGTCAATCTTCATGTTATACTTCTGACCCCCAGGGATTTAATAACCCATAATTACATAACATTCACAGGGAGATCTCTAATGAAATGTGTGTACTCTTGTGATGTATACAGAGGATCCTAATATACGTTTTGGCTGAAAGTATTGACCGTCAGATTTAGTTTGTTATACTTATTACGCATCACACACTGGGGGTTTGTTATAGTGTTCAAATTCATTTTCAATGTGCCTGGAATACACAGTAATTCTCCACATTTGTGTGAAGGTTAATAGTCTCATAACACACACCTGAAGCTAATATATGTATAATCTCCTGTAAATAATATCTTGTGATGTGTTGAGTTGTGATGTCTTTGTCTATAATCCATAAATTCCAATGTCATCAATTCAGTGTACACTGCTATAAGTTATTATGGATGTGGAGAGTCACCTAGAAGATTGTATACCAGCATTCAGTCTATGGCCTTGTGTTTGTTTAGTTATTTAACACCTCAGTATAATATCCTTATAATTTACAGTAGGGGGTACATTATTCCTGATAAAGTTTGCTTCATGTTATTTTGTACACTGGCTGCCTGATCTGTGCCTCTATTAGTAAACAGCAGATAATACAACAAACATTACACCACTAAGGGGAAGTACAACAGTGTAATGTAGTAACAACTAAATAAAATAAAATGATCCCGTACAGCTGCACTTAAACAATAGATTCCTGAGGTTCTAACTCTTCAGCTATAACTTATTACTTGCAGCCAGCGGAGGACAGCAGTAGTTATTCATTGTTATATGAGCGCAGACTACAGCTGCTTTTATTTTACCACTTTCCAATATCAGGAATTATTTTACAAGATATAATAAAAGTTACATTTATATTAAATCTATCTGAGAGAGTCATTTTTTCATTGCTGAACTATCCTCCTGTGTGATTTATTGTAAGGTAATGTGTGTGATTTATTGTAAGGTAATGTGTGTGATTTATTGTAAGGTAATGGGGCTGATGCATAGTGAGACGTAAGCCAGTGTGAGTAGCGCGCCTTGTGTGATATCGCTCTGCGCATGCTCAGATTGTGGCTGCACACTGTACACCTATGTAGACTTGTTCCTATGTGACACCTGCGCCCTCTTACAGCTGGAGAGGTGGGAAGGGGGGGTCCTGACAATGGCCGAGTACAGTAAGGACGAGCTTACACAAGGCGGCTCATGCAATCCTACAGAAACACACATATATGTCTGGTAGGAGGGGTATCTTATAAACCTGCTATAGGACAGGTGCAAATACTGGCTTATGATATGACGCAGACCAGGCCCATATCGGCATCAGCCCCAATTTGTGCAGCTGTACAGGGTGGTTGTCTTTACTTTTTATTATATTTAGTTGTTATACCCATTAGCGACTTATTGAATTGAGCCAAACAAGCCCAGAACACATGCACAAACACATAAGTAAATGAATGTATTTCTACATGTATGTTACATGAACCCTGTCACGTGTAACTGATTGAGACATTACCAGAGGTTGTCTTCAGTTCCCCATGTGAAAGAAAAAGAATTACAGACACTGATGTGAATGTTCCCGATCACTGATGTAAATAGTCGGCCTGGACTAGATTACTGACATGAAGACAAGAGACAGCGAGGGGCAAATAAGAGACCAAAGCAGGTGTGACATAGCGGGGAATGATTTAGGGGTGTGTTTATCATAGGGAGAAGAGCTCTAAATCCGGTGAATAGGGGTGTATTCACCAGAGTCGGGGCTTCTCTCTATTTACCAACCGCCGAAGTCGGCACTAGGTATCGCTGGGTATTGACTTATCCATCTATCTCCTACAATAGCTTCCCCATGCATGGGGAACCCTATTAAGTAGGATTGTGACGATATCTGTACTGCCACAAACCACTTATTGCAACAGCCTTAGAGGGGAAATGCTTTATTTAATTAAATAATGTTTCTAATTAAAATTATTTTTCAATAGTTATTTTTTTCAACTAATTTTTTATATTCACTCACTTGTTTTGTTTTAATTTTCTTTGAATCAGCTACTTTAGGCCTAAGCCCGGGCGGCCCGTTGAGTGCGCATGTGAGAGCTGACAATGTCGGGTCACACGTGTGCAGATGGGACTCAGACTGGCCAGCGAAGAGGTAAGTCTCTGCTTACCGCTGCCTGCCAGTGACACCTGGTATCTTATAATGATAAATAACAGTGATAGAAGATAGCATTGTGTATGTCTCTCAGAGAGCTCACACAGAGCCGGGGCATATTCTGTCTCTGAACTATGAGTCACGAGCAGTCACACTTAGTGACATCCTACACAATGACATCTCACTTCTGAGTCTATTATGTGCCTGTTCATTGGTTGGAGATACAGGGACAGGTGAGTATATGCCATTATGTATGTAGATATATATTTTTAAATTTAATTGATTCGGAGTAATCTGATTCAAAGAGAAGCTTTATTTAAATAAAAAAATGAAGCCTTTTTTTGAGTAGTATCTCCCCTGCTGTCACCAACCTTAAATAGCGATAGCAGGAGAGCAGCGGTAATTGTACCACCGATGTCCATGGTAAGTAAGATTCCCCATGGGAAGCTATCACCAGAGACCGCCGGTGAAAGGTGCAGCTACTGATACCCAGCGATAGCTGTCACTGGCCCGGGGGCTTTTCTCCCCATCATCAATACCTCCTTTAATCTGTTACATTTATTCATAATACTAGATTCATATAATCAGTATATGACCTACTGCGCTAACAATCATGAACTTACCTATTAAACATAATGGGGGGGAGGCTCGCGGGCCTTGTGGATTTTGGCCTGTGTGAAACAAGATATTTTGTTACAGACTTTATGAATTTGGTTGTTACATAAACCACTACAATCACTATATGTGCCTAAAATGTTTCCTTTTATACTCTATATAGACATATTTAGCCTTTTCCTATTTTCAGTGTATGAAATATTAGCGCTTGCTTTGACAGGTTATACATTTCTGCTTTCTCTACTGTGTGATGCTTTTTAAACTAATATAAACACAATGAGATGAAAACTTTCATAGGTAAGAATAACTAACAATCATGAACTTACCCTCCACTATATATGGTGGGCAGGCGAGGGGGCATTGACGCCTTTCCCCATTTTTTTCTGCGTGAAACAAGATATTTTGTTAGAGACTTTATTAATTCGGTGGTTACATAAACCACTACAATCACTATATGAGCCTAAATTATTTCCTTTTATACTTTATATAGACGTATTTAGCTTCTTCCCATTTTCAGTGTATGAAATATTTAGCACTAGCTTGGACAGGTTATACTGTTACATTTCTGCTTTCTCTATTGTGTGATGCTTTTTAAACTAATATAAACACAAGGAGATGAAACCTTTAATAGGTAACAATTATGAGACTTGGACAGGTCAGTCTTGCTGTCAGTACTAGTACATTCAGTGTCATTTAATCTAATTATTATTGGCATGTAAGAAGCTATTATATCCAGATTACACTAGATTAATGCTACTTGCACCCTGTACATTAACTATACATTAACAGCACAGTAACATTAATGGTCATATTGTATAGTTTTGGTTGTCTAGGGATCAGTCTGAATACCTAGATGACGGTACATTGATGACATCACCATTTCCATGTCAGCTGATGACCGCGCTGCAGGGGTCAGTAGCTGTCCTGGATTTACATTCTAATTTACATTCTACTGGCAGCCCTAAGAAACCTGCCCATTATAATGGAGCCATATACTATTATGTAGGATGGTATTGCCGTATTATATTTACTAATATCATACACTATAACACTTTTTTTTAAAGTAACCTGTGCTGGTAAATTCATTTGAGACAGAAATATATTTATTTATTATTTATAATAACTGATTATTTTGCTTCCATTCTGGAGACCAATGCTAATGAAACACTATTTTAGGTTTTTTTTCAAGACAACTGTCACGACTGATAGTGGGTGTATGACTGGTAGAAGGTACCTGCTGTTGTTGGCGCAACTCAGAGGAAGGCGCGGAGTCTAACGTGCCCCTGGTATTCACCAGGAACCCCCGCAAGGAAGTATGGACTCCGCTGCAGGGACACGCAGGTCGCGGTCCTTCCTAGAGTCCACAGCGAGATACAAGGGGTTGTCAGACAGGCCGGTTCAGCAACGTTCAGGTAGAGGAGGTACAAAGGGAAATCCAGAAGAATGGTGAGGCAAGTCGGGTCGGTAACGTTCAGGAGTGCAGTACAAGGCAGAATCCAGATAGGGGTGGTCAAACGGTCCGGGTCAAAAGGGTCACAAGCAGCACGAGGAATGTCAGAGACAAATACAGCAACTGGAACACACAAAACGCTGGAGACAGGAAGACCTGATACTCTGGCACTGATAGAGGGCAGGAAGAGGTTTAAATAGTGTGGAGGTCCAATCAGCATCAGCGCTGCAGCGCTGTCATACCTGCCGCCGGGAATCCTACATAGCGTCCCGTTGCCTAGCAACGGGGCGCGTCATACAGCAAGGGGTCAGGCAGGGGGAATCCGGAAGTGATGCGTCTGGTTGCATAGCAACCAGACGCGCGGTCAGGCAGTCAGGCGGCCGTGCGGACGGCGCCTGACAGTATACCCTCCTCTTCTTCCTCCTGTTTGAAGGAACCTTTTGAGAATTCTAGGAGCGTGAAGGTCCTGCTTGTCCACCCATGATCTCTCCTCTGGGCCAAATCCTTTCCAATGGACAAGAAATTGCTGTTTGCCACGAAGAATGCGAGAGGCCAAGATCCGATTGACTTCGAATTCAGTTCCAGAAGAGGTTTGTATTGGTGGGGGACGACAGGGAGGTCGATAGAATTTATTGAGTATCAGTGGTCGTAGTAATGAGACATGAAAAGTATTATGACATCTCAGAGAAGGAGGAAGTTTCAATTTAAAGCATACAGGATTAATGACTTGCATGATGGTGTATGGGCCAATAAATCGAGGAGCCATCTTCATAGAAGGAACCTTTAGTCTTAGGTCCCGGGTGGATAGCCATACTTGGTCTCCCACCTTTAAGAGAGGAGTGGCCCTCCGATGACGATCTGCAAAGATTTTGTGATGCTGAGTAGCCTTGAGTAAAGCCACCTTAGTCTTAGCCCAAATGAGAGAAAACTCCCGATACAGAGTATCTACGGCTGGAACCGGTGAAGAGGACACTGGAAAAGGATCCGGAAACACAGGATGACTTCCATATACAATAAAGAAAGGGGAGAATCCGGTAGACTCATGAATGTGTTGATTATGGGAGAACTCCGCCCAAGGAAGGAATTGAGACCATTTAGTCTGGTTGTCGGAGGTAAAACAGCGGAGGAATGTCTCGAGGTCTTGATTGACTCGCTCCGTCTGTCCGTTGGTTTGCGGATGATATCCCGAAGAGAATTTCAATTCTATGTTCAATCTCTTACAAAAGGTTCTCCAGAAATGGGACGTGAATTGGACTCCACGGTCCGAAATGATCTCCTTCGGGCAACCATGTAGTCTGAATATCTCTTTGATGAAGATATCTGCCAAACGACTGGCCGTGGGCAGTCCAGTTAGAGGAATAAAATGTGCCATCTTCGAAAATCGATCAATAACCACCCAGATAGTGGTAAACCCTGCACTGAGGGGTAGGTCCGTAATAAAATCCATGGCCACACTTTCCCAAGGAGCATCGGGGATAGGGAGTGGACGAAGAAGGCCTGCCGGAACTCTTCTACAAGTCTTGTGTTGAGCACAAGTAGTGCAGGAAGCAATAAATTTACCAATATCGGCACGTACATTAGGCCACCAGAAGCGTCGGCAAAGCAGCGATGTTGTCTTCTTTATTCCAGCATGGCCGGCAATGCGGGATGAATGAGCCCACTGCAGGGTCTTGAGCCGGAGATGGGGTTCCACGAATGACCGGCCTAGAGGAGGAGAGGACGTTTTGGTCCTAGTAAGGGCTACGATATTAGCAGGATCAATAATATGCTGAGGAACCAACGGTCTTAAACGATCGGAATCGTCAAATGAGCGAGATAATGCATCGGCACGTCCGTTCTTGGCTCCCGGGCAGAATGTGAGCTTCATGTTAAATCGAGCGAAGAAGGATGCCCAGCGGGCTTGCCGAGGATTAAGGCAACGAGCCTCTTGAATGAACACTAGGTTCCGATGGTCGGTAAACACAGTAACAGGAAATATAGCCCCCTCCAACAGATGTCGCCATTCCTCCAGAGCCGCCTTGATGGCCAGTAACTCCTTGTCCCCTATTCCATAATTACATTCACTAGGAAGAAATCGTCTGGAGAAAAACCCACACGGGTTGTGTGAGCCAGCCGGAGACTCTTGAAAAAGCACCGCCCCAATGCCTACAGAGGATGCATCTACCTCTAAGAAGAAAGGTCGTTCTTGATCTGGCTGGGACAGAACTGGGGCTGAAGAAAATGCTTTCTTTAACATTATGAAGGCAGACATGGCCTCCGAGGACCAAACCCTGGGGTTGGCAGTCTTCCTGGTTAAGGCTGTAATGGGGGCTATAATGGTGGAGAATCCCTGAATAAATTGGCGATAATAGTTTGCAAAGCCGATGAACCTTTGAATAGCTTTAAGGCCTTGTGGCTGAGGCCAGTCCAGAATAGCTGACACCTTGGTGGGATCCATACAAAGACCTTGACCCGACACGATGAAACCAAGAAAAGGTACCTGGCTAATCTCAAACACACATTTCTCCAGCTTGCAGTAAAGGTGATGTTTCCGGAGTCTACCTAAGACCTCCTTTACTTGTTCCCGATGAGTCTTCAGATCTTTAGAAAATATTAATATATCGTCTAAATACACTACCACAGAAGTGTACAACAGGTCATGGAAGATATCGTTAACAAAGGTTTGGAAGATGGCTGGGGCGTTGCAGAGGCCGAAGGGCATCACCAGGTACTCGAAATGTCCATCTCTGGTGTTAAAGGCCGTTTTCCATTCGTCTCCTTCTTTGATGCGAATCAAATTATAGGCCCCACGGAGATCTAGTTTGGAAAAGATTTGAGATCCACTGAGTTTGTCAAAGAGGTCGGAGATGAGGGGTAGTGGATATCGATTCTTGACAGTGATGCGGTTGAGAGGACGATAATCAATACAAGGCCGAAGAGACCCATCCTTCTTCTTAACAAAAAAAAACCCTGCACCCGCTGGGGAAGTGGATTTGCGGATAAATCCCCGTCTCAGGTTTTCTGAAATATATTGAGACATGGCTGACGTCTCTGGACGAGATAAAGGGTAGGTCCTTCCTTTGGGGATGGGTTGGTCAGGAGATAAAACAATAGCACAATCCCAGGGACGATGAGGAGGCAAGATCTCCGCTTCCACTTTACTGAATACATCTTGGAATTCTATATAGGCCTCAGGAAGGTGGGTTAGCTCGGAATGAGCCATTACTTGACATTTTGGAGGCAAGACTCTAGACAGACATTCAAAGCGACATCCTGAACCCCACGACATGACTTGAGCGTGGTCCCAATCCATCTGAGGCGAATGTTTTCTCAGCCACGGTAGCCCCAAGATGAGGGGATTAATGGACCTCGGCAACACCAAAAGTTGGATCATTTCGCTATGAAGTACTCCTACCCTCAACCGAACAGGAGACGTCACGGAGGAGATGGAGCCGTGAGTGACACGACTTCCGTCGACTGCCGTCAGAGATAACGGTTGGGGCAATGGGTTTAGAGGTATTTGGAGCTGCGAAGCTAGATCTGCCGAAATGAAGTTCCCGGAGGAGCCGGAGTCCACAAAGGCCGTGGTGGAAAAGGTACCCTTGGGGGTGCTCAGGATGACAGCCATCTGAAATTCTGGGGAATTTTCTTTAAAATGGGGAGCAACTGTGGATTCTCCTAGAACGGCCTCCCCGCCACCGTTTAGGAGGAAGAGTTTCCCGGTTTCTTGGGACAAACTCTTAGCAGGTGTCCCGGATCTCCGCAATACAGACACAGGCGTTGTTTGAAGCGTCTCTCCCTCTCTTCAAGGGATAATTTAGAGCGGCCTACTTGCATTGGCTCGTCCACTGGCAGGATGGGATTTTGGAACTGGGGTGCTAGCCGTGGTATGAACCGTTTACCGGGAGAGCGTTCTTGCGTGCGCTCTTGGTAGCGCAAATCCACCTTGATGCACATGGAGATGAGAGGGTCTAACTCAGCCGGGAGTTCTCTGGAAATTAGCTCGTCCTTAATCCGGTCCACCAGACCTTGCCAAAAGGTTGCCACCAGTGCTTCGTTATTCCATTTTAACTCGGAAGCCAGGGTTCGAAATTGAACTGCGTATTGCCCCACGGACAGGTCACCTTGGCGGAGGTTTAACAAGCTGGTAGCTGCAGAAGCAACTCTTCCGGGATCATCGAAGACTTTCCTGAAAGCTTCAATGAAAGAGTTGGAGTTGTTAAGAAGTGGACCCCCTTGTTCCCATAAAGGTGAGGCCCAGGCAAGGGCTTGACCACTGAGGAGGGAGATGAGAAAGGCTACTTTGGTGCGTTCTGAAGAAAAGGCCCCTGGGTTGCACTCAAATTGAATGGCACATTGGTTCAAAAAGCCCCTGCACTTCTTGGGATCACCGTCAAACTTTTCGGGTGTCGGGATGCGTACACCGGAGGCCGCTGTAGAGACCGTAACCACACTGGATGCTGTGGATGCCGCAGAGGTTATGGCTGGTGTAGCGGGTGCAGCATTCTGAAATGTATCGAAGCGGGAAGCAATCCCTTGGACGCATTGTAGAAGATGCGCTTGGGCTGCTTCTTGTTGCTCCACTCGTTGAGCCAAATGCAGGAGTAGGTCACGAGCAGACGGTTCACCAGACCCCTCCGTTGTCATGGCCAGAGTATACTGTCACGACTGATAGTGGGTGTATGACTGGTAGAAGGTACCTGCTGTTGTTGGCGCAACTCAGAGGAAGGCGCGGAGTCTAACGTGCCCCTGGTATTCACCAGGAACCCCCGCAAGGAAGTATGGACTCCGCTGCAGGGACACGCAGGTCGCGGTCCTTCCTAGAGTCCACAGCGAGATACAAGGGGTTGTCAGACAGGCCGGTTCAGCAACGTTCAGGTAGAGGAGGTACAAAGGGAAATCCAGAAGAATGGTGAGGCAAGTCGGGTCGGTAACGTTCAGGAGTGCAGTACAAGGCAGAATCCAGATAGGGGTGGTCAAACGGTCCGGGTCAAAAGGGTCACAAGCAGCACGAGGAATGTCAGAGACAAATACAGCAACTGGAACACACAAAACGCTGGAGACAGGAAGACCTGATACTCTGGCACTGATAGAGGGCAGGAAGAGGTTTAAATAGTGTGGAGGTCCAATCAGCATCAGCGCTGCAGCGCTGTCATACCTGCCGCCGGGAATCCTACATAGCGTCCCGTTGCCTAGCAACGGGGCGCGTCATACAGCAAGGGGTCAGGCAGGGGGAATCCGGAAGTGATGCGTCTGGTTGCATAGCAACCAGACGCGCGGTCAGGCAGTCAGGCGGCCGTGCGGACGGCGCCTGACAACAACACAATGTCAGACTGTTAATAATAATGTGATCATTACTTATGTTGTTCATTGCCCAATGCTGTAATAAAACATTTTTCACCCCTATAGATTGGTGATTTTACAGTGTGATGACATCTATACGTGAACAGCTACTGATCACATGTCACGGCTCTGAAAGATTTTAGTAGATCCCTTGCCTCTACTATAGGAAACTTTGCCCAGACTAGTATAGTAGAAGATGGTGGAGGTAGAACACAATGATATTCACAGGTTTAAAAGTTCACGACTCATAAGCATCACTGATAATAATAACACAGGAGATGATAGTAGTGCTGCAAAGAAGTGTATTGACTGATGGCACAACAGGAATGAGAAAAAAAAAATATATATATATATATATATATATATATATATCGGCAGAGATGAACACACGGCAGTTGGTCAGATTGCAGAGACAAATCACATATGGTAGTTCATAGTTGGTAACCCTTGGCAACAGCATGAGATGAATAATACAACAGTTCAACGCAGAGGTGATGAATAAGAACACTTGGATCCAATAGAGAAACACACAGCAGATGAATGTGAATCACTGGTACAGCTAAAGTCCAAACAGAGTAGTATATAGAACTTGGCTGATCCATGAATAGAGATGATTCAACATAGCAGGTGGTTACTGGTATCGCAGTGATTCTTATCTAGCAGAGTAGTAAGCGTTAAACAACATCCAAGGACTTGGATGAACACGGACACATGCAGCAGAATGTTGCCTAGAAGTAGTAGCGAAGTGAGGAGTATCTGAACCATGCGTGGAACTACAGGTAACAGGTATTCCAGTCGTAGAAGCAAAAGTAAGTTCACTGTACTATGAGGCAGCTGAACAGAGGCACGCAACTTGAGCTGAAGTAATAGCCACAGACACAGCAAGCTGTTCACAATAACAGTCCAGCAAACGGGTTAACAGCAGAGTGAGGATAAACCGTACCAGACTTGGAACTACAGGTGACAGGCAACTTGATAGTAGCTCTATCAGCGAGATGTAGCAATATAGCCAGCTGGATAGAGGTAAACTTGAGCCAACAGATTAGGCACAGGTGTAGCAAACAACTCACGATAGTAGTCAGCGTGCAGATGAACAGTAGAGAGTAGTTTCAGCTTGCAGATGAACAGCGGAGAGGAGTTTCATCTGAGCCGACCAGGAATCAAAAAGACAGGTAACTTCGGCAGCAAGTATACCCCAGCGAGCAGGTAACGGACAAACGGAAGGTCAAGATATACAGCCAGATCCCAATGCAGCGTGAGTAACACGAAGAACAGGCAATGAGTCCATAATCATGGGAGGTTAAAATAGTGCTCCAGGACCAATGAGATTCGGGAGGAGGTCCAGATCAAAGTAGCAAGGAACACCTGTGTGAAAGTAATGTCTCTGAAGCAGAAGCAAGCTCAATCTTGGTTCTGAAAGGGAAAGTCACAGAGCCGGCATCTAGCTATGGGACCGGTGGGTGACATCACAGTATTGAAAAATAGTTATATCAATATAGAGTAGTAATACAATGTTATAATTCCAAAATTGAGCAGCTGTGTAACCACTTTCAAGAATATTTCCCAATACTATAAAACACAGTAAAACAGTCTCCCTAAGAATTATACACTTAGAATGTTAGACTGACATAGAAAGGTATTTACTATTGTGACAATTGACTATCTTTACCCCCTTGTTCCCCATATTACATAAACCTCACTGCTGGAGTCTCCAAAAGCAACAGCCTACTATAGTGTCATGTCAAGAAGTATTATATTAACTCATGTATAAGATACATACTTATAGGGCACGTATGGTGTCCGATTCAAGATTTCTCTAAATATAAAACAGTAAAAATAATTATTAGCATGTATGTAATATAACAATAATCAAACAACATAGTAACAAAAACAAAGCTAAGTATGTATTATACACGTGTTGTATGTATGCTATGTATTGACTTGTGCAAAGTGACACTCACAATACTCTATTACATATCTAAATGTTCTGTGTATTCACTTGCTTATTGTTCATGTGAATAGTGAACTTGTGGTGAACTGCAGGAGAGTAGGATCTTATATCGACAAAAAGTGGGGACTTCTAACTGTTACTATGCTATAATAGTTTACACTTTATAATGATATACATACGCAAGATCCTCAAGATTCGGGGACGGAGATGGAGATCTGTTGGAGAAATAAGATTGTGAAAATATATTATACCTTGTCATACTGCTGAATAGCATTTTGTTTCATTATCTATTGCTACTTGTAGAGGTTATTTGCTTGCCCGGGATTGTCTCTATTTCTCTGAGGGGCCCTGGACTATCCGGGCCCCTCAGTCTTACAGACCGTTCTGCCCCTTCTTCTTCTTACCTTCTCTACAATGCTGCAGCTCCACCTCCCAGGCTCTGATAGGCTGGGAGCGCAGCTTGGTGACGTCATCACTGAACGCCGCGCTCCTAGTGTATCAGTGACCGGGAGAAGCATCGCAGAGAAGGTAAGTTAATTAGATATTCATTTTCCAAAATTTTATACGGACCAATGAATCGAGGAGCGAACTTCATTGAAGGAACTTTAAGACGAATGTTCCGGGTAGATAACCAGACTCTATCACCCACTTTAAGAGCAGGTATGGCCCTGCGTTTTTTGTCTGCCGCTGTCTTATAGTGAGCAGAAGTTTTCTTGAGCTGGGAAATAACTTGGCCCCAGGTAGAAGAAAAGTTCCGTATGAGTTCTGTAGCAGCAGGAACATGGGTGGAAGGGAGGGCTGAAAACTTGGGCAAACTAGAATGTAACCCATATACAATAAAAAAATGGAGTAGAAGAAGTAGACTCATGAAACAAATTATTATGAGCAAACTCTGCCCATGGCAGGAGATCCATCCAGTTATCCTGTGAAGCAGAAGAGAACATACGAATAAAGGTCTCAAGATCTTGATTTACTCTCTCTGTTTGCCCATTAGATTGTGGATGATATCCGGATGAAAAGTTAAGCTGGACTCCTAGAGCTTTACATAACGCTCGCCAGAATTTAGAAGTAAATTGTACTCCTCTGTCAGAAACAATCTCTTGAGGGCACCCATGCAATCGAAAAATTTCTTGAATAAAGTGTTGCGCCAGGATTGAGGAAGAAGTCAGGCCCACAAGTAGTACCAAATAAGCCATCTTTGAAAAGCGGTCCACCACGACCCAGACTGTATTGTGACCCCTGCTGGTAGGGAGATCGGTTATGAAATCCATGCTGATGTGAGTCCATGGTTTGGAGGGTATAGAAAGCGGTAACAGAGGTCCCATAGGAGCCAGACGAGAAGATTTGTGCTGGGCACAGACATCACAGGAAGCAACAAAGTCCTTAACATCAACACGAATGGAGGGCCACCAATAGGAGCGGGATATTAACTCGTAGGTTTACAGAAATCCTGCATGGCCAGAAATTTTAGAAGCATGGTACCAATGTAATAATTTTTTCAGGAGTGGTTTAGGAACGAAAGATTTACCAGGAGGAGGAGATTGAGACACAGTAGAAGCCAGCAAGCACTTAGGATCCAAGATGGGATGATTAGTAGACGGATCTGAATCTGCTGAAGTATCAAAGGCTCGAGACAGGGCATCCGCTCTTTTATTTAGCCCACGATAGTGAATGCAGGGGCGAAGAGAGCAGTCTTTTTTCTTTACAAAAAAGAAGCCAGCCCCAGCCGGGGAGACAGAAGGTCTAATAAAGCCTCTTTGGAGGTTCTCCTTGACATAAACGGACATGGCTTCAGTCTCTGGTTGAGAGAGAGGATAAACTCGACCTCTAGGTGGAATTTTGTCAGGTATTAATCCTATGGGGCAATCCCATAGACAATGAGGTGGAAGGGTCTCTGCACGAACTTTATCAAAGACATCAGCAAATGATTGATATTGAGAAGGTAGCATAGAAGAATCTGACGGTGTAATGACCTTAGAAGAACGGAGTGGTCTCACTTTGGGTAAACATCTTGAATGGCACTGAACCCCAGGATAGAATCTCAGACATACTCCAGTCTAGTTGTGGTGAGTGGAGTTGAAGCCATGGGAGGCCCAGGATGACTGGAGATGTGGTAAAAGGGAATATTAGGAAAGAGATACTTTCAGAATGTAATGCTCCTATATTGAGAAGAAGAGGCTTGGTCCGGGTACAAATTACACCTTTGTAAGCTGAGATCCGTCAATGGCTGTGATGACGACAGGACTTTCTAAAGGAACAGATGGAATAGACCATTGGGTAACTAAACCTTGTGAAATAAAGTTCCCAGCAGCACCAGAATCGATTAAAGCTTGGGTAGAGTGTCTCTTAGAGTCACACAGCAGAGAAACAGGAATGGTACAAGCAGCAGAAAAGGAGGTTTTCTCAAGCCCCAATCTGACCTCCTCAGAACAGATCAGGGTTTGGCGTTTTCCGGCCTCTTGTAACAAGAATTTAGGAAGTGACCAGAGTCACCACAATAGATGTATAACTTGCCTCGGCGTCTGCGGTCACGTTCCTCAGGGGTCAGCCGAGATCTCCCAATTTGCATGGAGTCATCAATTATAGAGGAATGTGAGAGAGGATGTGGCACAGGCTTATGGATTAGGAAACGAGCTACCTCCTTTTCCACTGTTCCCTCTCTGAAGCGTAAGTCAACTTTATTACATAATGATATAATGGCATCCAAGGTAGTAGGAAGTTCATGGGAGGCTAATGCGTCTTTTATGCATTCAGATAACCCCTGCCAGAAAGCAGCCACCAATGCGTCATCGTTCAAGCCAATTCAGAGGATAATGTGCGGAATTCAATGACATATTGTGCCACTGAGTGATTCCCTTGGCGTAAACGGAGTATAGCCATGGAGGCGGAGGAGAGTCGACCAGGTTCATGGAAAATCCAACGGAACATCAACAGAAAGGATGCATAATTAGAGAGAAGCGGATCATCCCTCTCCCACAGTGGGGAAGCCCAGGCTAAGGCTTTAACCATTTAGTAAGGGGACCACATATGCTACTTTGGATCTATCAGTGGGAAAATTTTGCGGTTGAAGCTCAAACTGAATTGAACACTGATTGAGAAAGCCACAACACAATTTTGGGTCCCCATCAAACTTGGCCGGAGGTGGTAGCCTGAGCGTAGAGGAAGTCACAAGGGAGGCCTGATGTCCCGAAAGTTGCTCAGGAGGAGAGACTGGCACCGCTGGTTGATTTGTTTGAAGCGAGTCCAGACGACCAGCGAGTGTCTGAAGACATTGTAACAACTGGCGCTGTGTGCTATCCTGCTGTTCTACTCGAGCAACTAGATGCTGTAGCATATCCTTCGCAGAAGGCTGCACCGGGGGATCAGACATTAGGGCCTGTTCTTACTGTCACGGCTCTGAAAGATTTTAGTAGATCCCTTGCCTCTACTATAGGGAACTTTGCCCAGACTAGTATAGTAGAGGATGGTGGAGTTAGAACACAATGATATTCACAGGTTTAAAAGTTCACGACTCATAAGCATCACTGATAATAATAACACAGGAGATGATAATAGTGCTGCAAAGTAATGTATTGACTGATGATACAACAGGAATGAGAGAAATATATATATATATATATATATATATATATCGGCAGAGATGAACACACGGCAGTTGGTCAGATTGCAGAGACAAATCACATATGGTAGTTCATAGTTGGTAACCCTTGGCAACAGCATGAGATGAATAATACAACAGTTCAACGCAGAGGTGATGAATAAGAACACTTGGATCCAATAGAGAAACACACAGCAGATGAATGTGAAACACTGGTACAGCTAAAGTCCAAACAGAGTAGTATATAGAACTTGGCTGATCCGTGAATAGAGATGATTCAATATAGCAGGTGGTTACTGGTATCGCAGTGATTCTTATCTAGCAGAGTAGTAAGCGTTAAACAACATCCAAGGACTTGGATGAACACGGACACATGCAGCAGAATGTTGCCTAGAAGTAGCAGCGAAGTGAGGAGTATCTGAACCGTGCGTGGAACTACAGGTAACAGGTATTCCAGTCGTAGATGCAAAGGTAAGTTCACTGTAGTATGAGGCAGCTGAACAGAGGCACGCAACTTGAGCTGAAGTAATAGCCACAGACACAGCAAGCTGTTCACAATAACAGTCCAGCAAACGGGTTAACAGCAGAGTGAGGATAAACCGTGCCAGACTTGGAACTACAGGTGACAGTTAACTTGATAGTAGCTCTATCAGCGAGATGTAGCAATATAGCCAGCCGGATAGAGGTAAACTTGAGCCAACAGATTAGGCACAGGTGTAGCAAACAACTCACGATAGTAGTCAGCGTGCAGATGAACAGTAGAGAGTAGTTTCAGCATGCAGATGAACAGCGGAGAGGAGTTTCAGCTGAGCCGACCAGGAATCAAAGAAGACAGGTAACTTCGGCAGCAAGTATACCCCAGCGAGCAGGTAACGGACAAACGGAAGGTCAAGGTATACAGCCAGATCCCAATGCAGTGTGAGTAACACGAAGAACAGGCAATGAGTCCATAATCATGGGAGGGTAAAATAGTGCTCCAGGACCAATGAGATTTGGGAGGAGGTCCAGATCAAAGTAGCAAGGAACACCTGTGTGAAAGTTATGTCTCTGAAGCAGAAGCAAGCACAGTCATCGTTCTTAAAGGGAAAGTCACAGAGCCGGCACCTAGCTATGGGACCGGCGTGTAACATCACAGTACTAAAAAATAGTTATATCAATATAGAGTAGTAATACAATGTTATAATTCCAAAATTGAGCAGCTGTGTAACCACTTTCAAGAATATTTCCCAATACTATAAAACACAGTAAAACAGTCAAAACAGTCTCCCTAAGAATTATACACTTAGAATGTTAGACTGACATAGAAAGGTATTTACTATTGTGGCAATTGACTGTCTTTACCCCCTTGTTCCCCATATTACATAAACCTCACTTCTGGAGTCTCCAAAAGCAACAGCCTACTATAGTGTCATGTCAAGAAGTATTATATTTACTCATGTATAAGATACATACGTATAGTTCTCATCAGGTGTCCAATTCAAGAGTGCTCTAAATATAAAACAGTAAAAATAATTATAAGCATGTATGTAATATAACAATAATCAAACAACATAGTAACAAAAACAATGCTAAGTATGTATTATACACGTGCTGTATGTATGCTATGCATTCACTTGTGCAAAGTGACACTCACAATACTCTGTTACGTATCTAAATGTTCTGTGTATTCACTTGGTTATTGTTCATGTGAATAGTGAACTTGTGGTGAACTGCAGGAGAGTAGGATCTTATATCGACAAAATGTGGGGACTTCTAACTGTTACTGTGCTTAAAAATATTACACTTTATAATGATATACATACATAAGATTCACTAGATTCGGGAACGGAGATCGAGAGCTGATGGAGAAAGAAGATTGTGAAAATATATTATACCTTGTCATACTGCTAAATAGCATTTTGTTTCATTATCTATTGCTACTTGTAGAAGCTATTTGCTTGCCCGGGATTGTCTCTATTTCTCTGAGGGGCCTTGGACTATCCGGGCCCCTCAGTCTGACAGACCGTGCTGCCCCTTCTTCTTCTTACCTTCTTCTCCGTAATGCTGCAGCTCCGCCTCCCAGGCTCTGATAGGCTGGGAGCGCGGCTCGGTGACGTCATCACTGCGCGCCGCTCTCCCAGTGTATCAGCATCACGGAGAAGGTAAGTTAATTAGATATTCATTTTTGGGGGAGGAGAGAGGGGGACCTTAACTGTGGAGGGGAGAGGGGGGACCTTAACTGTGGAGAGAAGAGGGGGACCTTAACTGTGGGGTGGAGAGGGGGACCTTAACTGTGGAGGGAGAGGGGGACACTAACTGTGGGGTGGAGAGGGGGACATTAACTGTGGGGTGGAGAGGAGGACATTAACTGTGATTGGGGGGGAGAAGGGGACATTAACTGTGGAGAGGAGGACATTAACTGTGATTGGGGGGGGGGGAGAGGGAGACCTTAATTGTGATTGGGGGGGAGATGGGGACCTTAACTGTGATTGGAGGGAGGGGGGTACATTAACTTTGGGGGGGGACATTTACTGTGATTAGGGGGTGGGGGGAATGTACTGTGATGAGGGATAGGGGGCGCATGTATAGCGGAGTGGGAGGGGGGCACATGTATGGGGAGGAGGGGCCCTGCCAGATTAATTAGTACTAGGCCCCACAGTTTCTGACGGCAGCCCTGCCTGCCCATTACACGTTATAGAAACCAGAACCAGGATCACAACTACTACACTGTAGGACGTCTCCTGTGCAGACCGGCAGTAATATACTGACAATCACAATCATGTGTAGCCAGGGATCAGCCATGAGACTGTACTTAGGGCAGGTAAGAACAGCATTGCATTGGGCCTCACTGGTAATCTCCCACAGAATTACAATGGGAATTCATGTAGAGTAAAGATGGATGTACAATAACATGTTACTAATAAATAATAATAATATATCTACCTGTGCTCATCGTCACTCATCTGGAGAAAAGGGGAAAACATAAAGCAACTGTTAGGGTGTGTTGTTGTTTTTAGAATGAAAGCTATAAAAATTCATAGTTTATCTGAACCAACAAGTTATCAAAGAGCAACATTGAGTTTTATTAAACAACTTACAATGGGGCTGTCCAGAGAGTCATATAAAACCACTTTTATTCCCTCCTCCTTTCTATCTCCATATGACTCCATGGCTCCATCCTTCACCTTATATCATGTGTAATAGAAATAAGTGTAGCCTACCAATCATTTTACATTATCAGTGGTTATTTGTGTTTCAGTGGTAGAATAGCAAGGAATAAAATGTGATAAAATAATGAAACTTTGTCTATATATGCAATGGTCTATTTAACCATTCCACAGGTCCTAGTGCTTAGTCACAGAGAAAGCAGCCATTGTCATGTTCTGTTTTGTACCCACCTAATCCTTCTCCCACCCACTTACACAGTTATAGGATGGGTAGCAACTTGCCAATATCTACACTACCATCCCCATTTCTACCGTCACAGAAACGGCATCATTACATAGTGTCAGCATTCTGCAGGACTGACAACCCAATACCATATACCCAAAATATGCCCAAAAGTCCATTCATAGTTTGAAATTCTGGTTTTAGAGGCAATTATTTATACAGTTATCTTGTACAAGAGAATATTGCCACTGTCAAATTCCATTATATTATAACTGTGACATATAAGTCAGCATTGCACAAAAGTGTAAATGTAAAATAAAATAACAATATTCACAATCTGCTAAACCTGATATTCTTACCTCTAGATTTATTTTGTTTTTTGTTTTTTTTCGCTGAAAATCAATATCTATAGATTCAAAGGAAAAAGTTCAAATTATTACTTAAATTCTTACATGAGATCAATATACATTGGAAAATTAAACAGTTATTTTATTTCACCATCAGTCATTTGTGGTGATATTACAGGGGTGAGAGTAATACCCAGACAATGATTCTGGGATGTGATCACAGACAATAGAACTCTTAGACCAGGCAGGAATTAGACCAATGGAAGATGGAGATTATCAGCTGATAGGAAATATTATAGGGTAGAGCCAGAGCCAGATAAAACAACCTACTTACAGTAACTCACAGCAAGAAATGATTTACAAGGTTCAGTACAGTATCTCATATAATGTAGATATGACACAATGTGCCATGATGTCACAATGCCAGCACCACTGGAAACCGGTGACATCATCATTTGCCTTAAACTTACCAGCACATGCACTAGCAGTTAAACTGTTTTTCTTATATCACTTGTTCACTGTCAAGTTGAAATATTTTGATTGGGCATCAATTATAATTTCAAAAACTGTTCCCCAGTGCTGAGTACCAACCAACAAAAGGGCATAAGTCTTGTCTGTAGAAGAGTTATGCATTGTGTCGGGATAGTGTTTGTCAGTGGTTGTCTATTGTATGTTTATTTTCTTCATTCTCTCTATGTTCTCTTACAGACATAGATGTGCTAATGGAGCAAAGCATTATGCACATTCTATGGTTAAATTAGTTCATGCATCAGAAAATGTGACAACATGTTACATGTTTCATCCCTCTGAACTAGACCATGTACCAGTGGAGGAATTTACCATGCATGGTATGAAAGTCAGGGGCTGGCAACTATTAGCCTGAGGAACAAACACAAGCAAGTGGTCCCAGCGTTTCTACCAGTGGGCTGCAACGGGAAAATGGGCGTGACGGGTGTGATTTGTCTAATGTGGGTGTGGCTTTTATAGGCAATGTAATATATGAAAAAATATTATATCAAAGAGCTATAATCAAATACAACACTTACCAGCTTCATTTTAACGAAGCAGAGACTATTCTAGTGACCTTTATACAATACAGGGCAGTGATCAAAGAAGGCTTGTATACAGTAATACACCATACCGTCACTTCCCCTACTGCCTTCCTTGTAACACTATTACATTCCAATCACTTCCATTTTCCATATCGCCACTTCTAATGTTCCACTTCAATCACTGATACAGGAAGCAGTATGTTGACCTCTAAACAATACACATAGCATTCTAGTAACCAATATACAACACAGAGAGCCTTTTAGTTACCGATTTACAATACAGGCAGTATTCTAGTGATCAATATACAACACAGAGACCATTTTAGTGTCTGATATACAACACAGAGACCATTTTAGTGACCAATATACAACACAGAGACCTATTTAGTGACCAATATACAACACAGAGAGCATTTTAGTGACCGATATATAACACAGAGAGCATTTTAGTGAACGATCTACAATACAGGCAGAATTCTAGCGACCAATATATAACACAGAGAGCATTTTAGTGACCGATATACAATACAGGACGCATTCTAGTGACCAATATATAACACAATACAAGGGGCATTCTAGTAACTATAAAACAATGCAGGGAGTATTCTAGTGTCCAATATATTATGCTTATTCCAATGGGCATCTTAATCTCCAACACCGCTGGTTAATTAAGAGAGAGAAACTGTCTCTCCATTGCACCAATTTGTAAAATATACTTGAGAAACATTTAAATATAAACGCTGGTTTTGCTAAATGCAGCCAATATATCAATATTTATATACAGCTTCCAGAATAATAATGCAGTCTATCGGCTTAGCAAAAGATCACACACAGATATTGAGAAACAATTTCTTGTTAAACCTAAAACACTTATGAGTAGAAAATTGTACTTTTAAAACACATCAACTGTAATATAAAATCCAACCTTTTTAGCACTATTAAAATATGGAATATAACCAATACATCACAGCTTACAAATTATCTATTCAAATATCGTATTGAGCTCCTTAAATCAAACGATCTATCATCTCTATACAGCTCCTTATTCCAATCTGCACTGAGCGGTAAATATTGACCCCTGGAGACACTATGGGGTTGAGGCAGAGTTGTTGTAAAATTTGAGTAAATGACTCTAAAGAAGGAGCTCAGAAAAGTAACATATTTCTGCTCATGTGCAAAGCTGTCACTTTTACAGATATACACCTGATTTACAGCAAGTCATCATTAGAGAGTATTTGTAGCTTCCCTATAGAATGAGCCTCACTTGTACAAGAACGCCTTTGCTGAACTTCACTAAGGTTAGATCGCCCCTTTCCTCTCCCGCCTTGTCTTCACAGGTGTGAGCTGGTGTAAAGGGCAGAATCGTGCTAGTTTGCCTAGGAGCATATGTGTGCACCCACTTACTGGGCATACGCAGAGCGACTGCATGCAAGATACTTTACATAAACTAGCGCACATCCCACTGGACAAAAGCCACTATGGGGTAAATGTATCAATCTGCGGGTTCTTCAACACCCGCGTGTTCAGCCTTTTCCGCGATTAAATTTCAAGCGGCGCTGCATTGTAAAGGGAAGTCAACCCTTTACAATGCAGCGCCGCTTGAAATTTAATCGCGGAAGAGGCTGAACACGCGGGTGTTGAAGAACCCGAAGATTGATACAATTACTCCTATATCTTCTATCCCTGAGATGTCTAATTATTCTCAGTTCTGATTCCTAGTGTTATGAATGTCACTCAGTCTTATAAATATATAGATACGGGAGGGAAATGTCAGTTTTGTCCTTATCTTCCACAAAATGCTGCCTTTCTGGGGTACAGATCTATAAGAGGGACGACATATATCACATGGAGAAATGTGTGACCCCTGGGCAGAGATTGTGATAAAGATGTTAGTATGTGCTGCTATGTCTCCATAAAAAGGTCACCAAAGAATATATGTGAAATTAAATTTTATATTAAAAAAATAATTCTGATACAAAGTATAAGTCTATAATCTCTGGAGCAGACTACACAGTACACACGAGGCTGTGGCTTTCATTATTGTAGACTATAACCAGCATTACAGTTCTACGATCATAGAGACTATGAAGCAGACTAGGGCATCCTAGAACTCCCCAGTCGTTGTGGGACGACAAGCCTAAGGGAAGATCTACTGAAGGGCAATTCAGCAAGCACCTCTTTTTGTTCATGGTTCAAGGGTCGATTTCAAAATCCTGGTTGGTATCAAACACAAATCATCCTCCAAACCGTGCAATTATTAATATCAACCCCACACCAAAAAGATAACTGAAAATATCCACTTAATGTTAGGAACCCATCCAGACGGTACTGCACAACCCGGAGTCTGCTCTGCCAGTCAGGTGTTCACTGGAGCCCCTAGTGGTGGGGACAGATTTGGCTGCAGACTGACAGAGGGTTCTGAAGTGCGTACCGGCTGGGGAGAACCCAGGAAAGCGGAGTGAGGTCCAGGCAAGGGTCGAGGGCCGGCAGCAGACAGGGAATCCAAAGAACAAGCCGAGGTCAAGGGTCAGTAGCAAATAGGAAAGTCGGGTCACAGGAAACACAGGCAAGGTCCAAATCCAAGCAAGGGGTCATACACAGGCAATCCGATCTCAATATCCACAGGACAAAACTGGGAACACAGCAGGTCAGCAAACTGGCACAGGAAGCTATAACCGGCAGTGAGGTTGCAGACCTCACTGCCCTAAATACTGGTGGCCACCAATCAAAGCCCAGATCTGTAAAGGCCCACAGGGGGTAGTAAACAATAACAAGTAGTCTTGTCATTGTTTTTGAGTTCGGCCAAGCTGAGTGCAATGTGTATTTTCTGTTTTATTTAAAAATAAATCTTTATTAGATCTGTGTTCAAGTCAAGTCAGCTGTAGGTGTACAAGATGGACATGATAGGAAATGATAAGAGAGCTAGTTAAACTTATGCTAGTGGTCAGTGGATTTGTCCTTTAGAAGGAGAAGAAGGATGATTTTGGAGCTGGATGAGCAAACAGCTGGAAAAGAGAGAGTACACAGAGTAAATCCTAGTTCACCAAGGCGTGTTAGAGAGCGTTGTAACCTTTCAGGGAGACCATTTTGTATGATGACCTTAAAGGTGTTTTGGCACAAATGACAGCTCACAGTCATGCTGTTACTGGGTTTGAGAAATGATTTGCCAGATTGTAATTTTTTGCAACTGGCTCGGTTTAGCAACAGTAATGGAAATGGCCAAGGCACACATTCCATGCATTGGAGTGTGCTTCTGAAATCACAGTGCAAAAATGCCCAAAATGTACATTTTCCATGTGCTGATTCTGAATAGCAAGACATAGAAATAGAGTTTCACAGAAGAGCCTTTTTCCCAATGTAGATAAATAGAGGATACATGTGCACAAGATATAATAAATATAAATCGTTGTGTATGTAAAGCTGCTGCAGTCTCTTTAGACAAACATAGAAAACTGAGATCTTACATACAATATATGTATAAATGTATGTAAGATCTGAGTTCTAAATGGATTCATTACTGATTGGCCAATATACTTTTAAATATCCAAGCAGGATTTGAGCTCCATCCTTCTGAAAATATCGCACTTGGAGGCGGAGAAACGCGTCAAGTTATAGAGTTGTTGGATGTACACACACACTGTGGCAGCTGTCGGGATATCTTCTTATGGAAGACTTATAAGTGCTGTTCTTTGAATGACTGGAAAGCTGAAAACTATCATCGGGAGAGTGGTGATATCCTGCACTTAACTCCTACTTATTGCTTCAGAGCTATTGGAGAATTGAACAATATTAATGGAAAAGTGGGAGACTTTGCAATTGACTTTGCTTCACTGTTTCAAGTATAGACAGGACAATCTCTGTCTCTTCTCTCATACCTTCAATTTATTGAAATATATTATTCCTCTGGTGTCAGAGAATCATAAAATAAATGGAAGTGAATGTTCCCGATAGATTGGATTGATTGATATTGAAATGTGAATATCATCATGTAGTTACATATATGTATATATATATATATATATAAAAATATATATAAAAATATATATATAATATATATATATATATATATATATATATATATATATATACACAAGTTAACCCGTGCATGATACTCATGCATTCTAGTCAAATCAAGCTACTTAAGGTGTTAAAAAGGTTCTTGTCATGCATTTGGGGCTAGGCCAGGCCTCCTCAGGGGAAGAGCGTTACTTCCCGATGTAAGCGCCCTTTTTTAACGTGGTTTTGTCCACATGTCACCACCTCATCATCCTTCTCCATCACCTCATCCTTCATCTTCATCGCCACATCCTAAATCTCCATCGTCTTACTGTTCTAAAACCTCTCGATACACAACGTTTCTGATAAACACCTTATCGCTGTGCTCAATCAGTCTTCCTTGAAGGGCAGTATTCATAACCTGCACTTTCACATCACTGCTTCTCCGTACTCGTGAAAATGTGACATACAATTGTCCATGACCAAACACAGGCTCTGGTAAATAAATACCCACACGGTCAAGTGTTTGACCCTGTGACTTGTTAATGGTCATAGCAAATGCCGCCTTCAAAGGGAACTGGCGCCGTCTTAGCTTAAACGGCAGTCCTGTTTCGGATGGACATAAGTCAATCCGAGGTATCATCACCTTATGGAAGTTAACTGACTTCACTATTATAATTTTTTTGTCAAATAATGTCAGTATACCAAATTTCAGGTCAATTGGATGAGCCCTTTCTGAGAAAATAGTTTTTTTGCACACACACACTAACACACGCCGCTGGGCTTATATATATATTAGATATATATATATATAACCCCTCATGTTTCCTTTCCTTGATTCCCACATGCGTGAATATTGCGCCAGTCTGCTCTATATGAGCGATTCCAACAGGGCAACATGTCTGAAGAGTTGCTGTTATTAATGTATTATGTTAAGTGCTATTTTTATCACATTATGTATTGTGTAATGGATTCTATAATTGATCATTTATATATATCAGTATAACCTATAATAATGACTCACCATAAATTAGGGCATTACCTGGCCTTTCATTCCTCTTTTGTGTCTTCCTGCTTCCAGCTGGATGATCATCATTATCATTTATTTATTGATCATGTTCAGGAGAACTACCAGTGGTAGTTGTGGTAGTTGTTAGTAGAACAGGTACAGGGTATCCGGCCTCTATCACTCTCTTTCTGTGATTTTGTTTCCCACTTGCTGTACTGTGTCATTAATTCTCCTTAAAGGATCATTTAATTTACATACATGGCATTTTTTAAACTCTTTTTCTGCCTTTTGTCTTGTGCATTATGAATACTTAGCTAGATTTTTCTAAATTGATTAAATTACACATTCCTTTAGTTGAGCCTACCATACTCAAACTATACTACTATGTATCCACCACTTTACCATCTTATTTTCCTTGACTATTCCCTTGTCCACTCTCCTCTTCTTCCTTGGGTACTCTCTGTATACTCCACCATGTCCTCGTACCTTCACCACATTATCTTAGTGTTTTCTGTCTCACACACCTTCTACTCCAACATCTCATCCCCCTTCTACTTAAATTTTTATAGTACAAACTGGAGCTTTACATAAGATCTGAAACCACTTGATTCCCATTTCCCAATATACATAATCATCTTGTCACTTCGGCCCCGGCTGACAGCCTCCATTGCTGTCCCAATCAGAAAGGAGTGTAACCAATATTCTGCCACTGACCCACCCAGCTTCCCTATGCAGTGTCTGACAATAGATACAAACTGATAGGAATACAGAAAAGCTGATTGTGACGAGATAGGATTACAGTTACAATCCCCCCATACAAAGGTATGTATCTGGTCACTAGTATTTAGATAGATTGTTATCCCCATTTGGCTCATATAAAGACTCTGTGGGTTCGTTTGCTGATGTATATGGATTTCATAACATGGTTCTGAATGAAGAGTCAATAGTCTAAAACTCCAGGTTCTTAAATATATCCAGGTGGGCTGCATGTTCCTTATTTGGACTACAAATTGTCTGCTGTACCATATCCTGGCCAGTTACCCCCTCCCTCAGTGAGGACAGGGAGTCTGGAACAGCTGGAGCCCCTTTCACAACATAAATGCGTAGAAGGGATTGAAACAGGGAGTTGCTATTCATCATCTGGGATTAAACTCTGCAGTAACCAGTTTGCTACTCTATTGTTCTCCCTAGAACTGTGTTAGACTTTTATGCACTAGACCAGCAGGGGGGAAACCCATGTGGGGATGACTTCTCTCCACTCCCATACCCAACCCCTGATTTGGGAGCCAATGGCATTCTGTATAGACTTGGGATAACCTTGCAGGATGGGATTTCACCTGTGGGAATTCTGAACTGTTTTAAAAGAGCCTGCAAGGAGACCAAGGGTTGTTTATTGAATATCCTGAGCTTGGTATTGAAGATCTGTCTCCTATCAGCTCCAACGTGTGTCCTGATCACAATTTTACATCTAGGCACATCTCTGGCTGAACATTGTGCAACAGTATAACTCTGCTCCAAAGGGAGCTGCTTGTGAGTCTGCACATTTGGTGTGCCTACTGGAGTAGGGTGACTGGGGTCCAGGCTGCTAACATCTCGGTAGAGAACATAAGGCCGAGAGGCCAGGACCAGCAAGCCTAGAAGTCTAGAAATCGGTGGAACCTGGAAGACCCGAGTACTGAGCTATTGTGACAAAAGGATCAGGACCACTTGGGATACAGCTTGGCAGGGTAAGATTATACCACTTGGCCAGAGACTTTTTTACAACTTAGCCTGGCCAACAAAATACTGTTTAAATATATGTAACGGTTGCTCATATCTTTATCTGGGGATGTGTTGGGGAGGTTTTTAGATGTTGGCGATTGTTCTGGGTTTTGTTAAATTGCACTGATTATTATAGTTATTGTGTTACAGTTGTGTTTGCACCTTCTGTAATAAAGATTCTATTATATCTTCCACTCCTCTTTGTCTGTGTGAGCCAAAGAACATATATGGAAAAAAGTTTTTTCTACCGCACCAACTGTAAAACCATATCCCAGTATCAAATAACAATATCTCTTACGGTAATTTAATTCCTGTCTCTGATCAAAGACATATAAATATTGTCCTATGACTGGGGTGCAACCTAAAACTAAAATAACTTAGTAAATAGAGAGAAAGAACAGTAGTTGGTTGAGGCTAGGTGCACTATGGATCTATGTCAGGGGTGGGCAAACCTGTCCTCAAGGGCCATATCCAGTTCATGTTTTTAGGATTTCTGTCTGTAGAAACAGGTGGGATAATTACTGACCCAGCCAAATAGATTAACTCAGCTGTACATGATTAAAGAAATCCTAAAAACATGAACTGGATATGGCCCTTGAGGACAGGTTTGCCCACCCCTGATCTATGTATTCATAATAGTATAAACCATCCCCTTAAAACCTAACTTTTATTGGGTACGATTAAAAGCGAAATATAGGTTGATATCACTCTATTAGTTTAAAATAAAAGTTTAAAACCGGGAACACTGAGTGTTCTATACCTATATGTTCTAATCCCAAAGAACATATGGTAAGGAGACACTATAGGTATAGATAATATGCAGATATGGTACTCAAGTACAGGGGTCCGTAATCTGCCACGATACAAGTATAATCAAGGTACCATATAACCAAGAGGTACAGGGACTGTAATATATTGTAGTCAAATCCTACTCAGATCGTTATATAGTCTCCATCTTGAAATCAATTGATATTTAGATAATAACTGCTTTAATGGTATGATAACAAATCTAAGCTTCCATGACAATCAAGATGGATAACTAACTGCTACAATACACTAAATACCTGCAAGATACATACACTGAGGCTATAACGCTGGGAGCACTTTGTTTGTTCATTTATTTGGAGAAGTTTTGATAATGCAGATTTACCCCTATAACTCCAGAGCTAGAGGGGAAACTGTTAGGTAGTTAGCAAACCACTACCCATAATATTGTTCTATACGGAGGCTACTAGTTGGTGTCCTATATTGACACTTATAGACTGATCCCTATCAATTATGTAAGGGGGATCTATAATATAGCCTCAGTGTATGTATCTTGCAGGTATTTAGTGTATTGTAGCAGTTAGTTATCCATCTTGATTGTCATGGAAGCTTAGATTTGTTATCATACCATTAAAGCAGTTATTATCTAAATATCAATTGATTTCAAGATGAAGACTATATAACGATCTGAGTAGGATTTGACTACATTATATTACAGTCCCTGTACCTCTTGGTTATATGGTACCTTGATTATACTTGTATCGGGGCAGATTACGGACCCCTGTACTTGAGTACCATATCTGCATATTATCTATACCTATAGTGTCTCCTTACCATATGTTCTTTGGGATTAGAACATATAGGTATAGAACACTCAGTGTTCCCGGTTTTAAACTTTTATTTTAAACTAATAGAGTGATATCAACCTATATTTCGCTTTTAATCGTACCCAATAAAAGTTAGGTTTTAAGGGGATGGTTTATACTATTATGAATACAGAGATCCATAGTGCACCTAGCCTCAACCAACTACTGTTCTTTCTCTCTATTTACTTGATCCAAAGAACACCAAGGTACCAGGGCTACTCTGTGGGTCTTGACTCTAATGCCCTGGTAACCTGACACTGATCATCAAAATTTGAGGAGCATGACTGTCCCAATACTATCACCATTCATTATAGGTTTTCATAAGATGCTGGTCTCGTCACATGAAAAGAAAATTGTCCAGATAGTGGATAACTGACTTGATTCCAATTTCCTCCCTTAGCATTCACTCTTTTAAGGAGGTGAAAGCTTCAGAAAGATGCCTCTGTTACAGAATGGCCGCATCAAGTGAGATGTATGACGCAGAACACATCTCCTTACTGATCCCATTAGTCACCGAATCTTTCTTTGGAATTGACAAATGATGAATCAGGCTGAATTTTCTAAGCTCTGATTTAGGGACCATTTACAGTTGACAGATCCCCATCTCCTGTTCCTGTCCACCTCCAGATAATGCATGGCTGACATCAAATATCTGTACAGTTTCAACTCTTTGGACTCCCTGTAAGGAACTCTAAATACATTCTTAAACTCATTCTCCAATAATAATGCTGCCTCCCTGTCTGGATGTCTCCTAAGTCAGGGATGCTTTGTATCTATTTTTAATTTGTCATGTCTTTTTCAAACAGGTTTCCCATGCCTGCCCTGTCTTCCGATCTTGAAAACACTTAGCAAGCGGCTGCCCTCCACCACAGCTGAACATTCATGTCTGCATGGGGTCACATACATTGGCCATCAATAAACTGCCAGCATGTTCCCTTTCTTGCCCCTAGCAACACCACAGCAGGCCCAGGAGAAAACCACTGCCAACCCTTTGCAGGAAATCCCAACCTCATTTATAGGCACATGGGGCATCCAGACAGCAAATATTGATTCCAAAACATTCTCTTTAGAGATAATCATTTCCTTGCACCAAAACCCTAAACTCCTTATTCAACCACATGTAGTAATTTTCAGAATTTGTAGACATATCAGCTCTTCAATTTAATATTAAAAGCTTCAACATTACGTAAAACATTTCATACATCCAGAGCAAGAAAATGGTTTCTTTCCTTTGTGAGATCTCAGATATATGAAAAGGTAAGAACTTGTAAAACATTCCCATATGCAAAGCGTAAGATATTGTTTCTCCCCTTTATTACTTCTCTGACAATACCATTCTGAATTACTTTGAAAACCTTTCCCACATCAGCACATGAATTTGGATGTTCCCCAAGTGATTTCTTTGATGTTTAACAATTTGGATTATGTGTAAAACATTTCCCACATTCAGAGCAGGCATATGGTCTCTCTCCTGTATGACATGATCTCCTGTATAGTGCGCAACAAGAAGTGAATTATGTGCTAAATATTTCCAACATTCTATAATATGGTTTCTTTACGGTATGGCTTCTCTGATATTTAAGAAGTAATATTTTAGGAAAACATTTCCCATGTTCTGAGCAGGACCAAGATTTACCTGGGGGAGGGGGCAAGGGTGCCATAACCCATGAGCTGCCTTAACCTTAGACTTCACCTACCTTCTTTCCTTGAACACTCACAATTTGTGTTGGTCAAATAGGCTGAACCTACTAGGAAAGATGTTTGGGCTGATCGGGGCGAACTCTTGGCAAATTGAGCATGGTTTTTAGTGGATTGGCAATTTACTTAAATTGTCCTCATTTTACAATTGGTATTGATGACAGGTATTACACAGGTACTGGTACTAGTGTAGATCTATTTTGTCTAAGAGAAATTGAATTGTACAGTCAAACAAATAGCTACAATAAAAACTGTTGCATCCCTCTCTCTCTGTGCAGTGAATAAAGCTCTTTTTAAATATGCCCATAGCAAGGAATTTCTTATCCACATAAATATCTAGTTATTGCTACAGTAAGAAAAAAAACACAGACACAATTCTTTAATTAGAAAATGTATTGCATGGAAATAGCAAAATAACCACATTCACAGTGTACAAATAACAAGTATATGCAACAAAATCATAACTAGTACAAAAAAGACATAATGGGGCTTATTCAGAGTTGAACGTATTTGCGCACCAAAAGTAAGTTGGAAATAATGCACACAAAAAAGTGGATTTACTCATTGATGTTGAGTCCAAGACGTGTGCAGCTCAAAAATGGTTTCTTGCCCGACGTAGGTCTGCCCCGCACAATACCATAGAGATGATTTCCATATAAAATGTAATTAAAAATGGAGATGTCAATTACGTAATACACAATCAGCGAATTGGAAACGGCTAAATAGGGCTGCTGATAGTCATCATCACATAACTGCACCACAAATCTAATACCTGCAAGAGGTTCGAGTCCTAAAAGGCGTATTTGCAGATGCTATATTACAATTACATGAACCCACCCTTACTGTGCTCAGCCCATGCATGCTAGTCCCTGCACATCCTTATTCTGTTTCTCCAGACAAAGGCGGACGGATGTCAGCGATATACATAATTCTATATATGGACATATACTTACTGGATTTTGGAATCATTGCAGTATGAATACACACATCTTATGCAAACAATGACGTGTGTCTAACTCTAAATGAGCCCCAATATATACATTTCCTTTATACAATGCTGATAAAGATATTTTGCATTCCCCACTAGAGCAGATCAAGCTCAACCTAGTTTGATGTCTATGTACTGAAATACCAGCTGTGTGATGTTTTGCTTGTTTGTTCCACCTTCAGATTGCTTTATTTTATCTTGTACACACCATCCTGAAAATGTTACTACATGCATTTCTTTTCTTACTAGCCCCCTTCTGTGATTTTAGCCACGTATTTATATAATCTGGGAGAGTGGATTATTTTCTTGCCCCAGGATACAACATAAAGCTGCTCACTGGGTACAATTATACAGAAAGCAGAGCAGAGCAACACAAACACACAGCTCTGCCCCATGGTATCACCACACGGCTTAAACGTACAGAGGGAAGCCAGGACGTAAAAGTTGTGTATTTAATAAAACTTGGCGTAAAGCCTATACAAATCATTAAAGACATGTGATGGTTGTAAACCCCTTAAATTATGGTTCTGAAAGGATTTTATTTTATACAGGGCTTTGTCACTAAAAACAATATATTAGGTATAGTCAGACCTCCTAAAAAACCTTGACATAATTGAGATTAAAGTTGCATTATCAAATAATTTTTACATGTTACTCATTTGCCCCTTTCCAGCTCCAGGGTCTGCTCTAAACAGCCTCTTTCCCGGGACACCTTCGTTTCTGGCTCCTCCATGTACATATGGCTGCTTACTCATACTTGCCGACTTTTCATTTTTTACTTCGGGAAGATCAAAAGGGGGCGGGGTGAGTCGATTGCGTAATTTGGCCCAAAATGTCAATTTAGTCAGAGCTGTGAGATGAACCAGGGAACCACTGGAAAAACTTGTGCATGGAGCAGGCCCCAGGGCTCCAGAGAGGGAAAAGCAAGTGAGTAACATGATGACATGCAACAATTAGGTGGTAATGCAGATTTAGGTGCTCCTCTGCTGCAGCATATCACTATCATGACAGTGTATTGTCTTGTCATCACAATGTTCAACAGAAAGGTACTATATATATATACATGATAGGGCACCAGCATACACGTGTACAGCAGCTGTAGCAGGCTCTACTGTTATTAGTTTGGAGACAACATGAGGACTGGAATATCCATATCAGTTTAAGACAAAGAATAGGACTGTATCTACTTAATCAGGGAATTTATTTTACATCTAGATAACATTTAACATGTTTCATTCCTACAGATTAAATTTTGTTGTCGCAAGGTACAAAATGAATAATGAACATCATGGGAATTACTAAACAATTGGTTATTTTAATAAAAGTATAATTAATTATGTGGTAGTACAATGTAGGGAATGTGAAGAATGTATAATATCATATAAAACACAAGGCATCGGACATTATAGAAAATATATATTATATTTGAGTTTGGAAGCAATGTGTGTGTGTATATATATATATATATATATATATATATATGTGTGTATGTCTTGGTAAAATGCGAACAGTCACATGTTGAACAACATATTTAGAACACATTAAAGTTTAACACAATGGCAGAGTGATTGCATAGTTCTGATCTTAATAAGGTGTAGTTAGTAGATTTTACCATACCCTGTGGCTGGTTCCCCATCCGTTCTCCATACGTGTAAAGATTAACCCTTCTGATGCTGCAGTGTCAAATGGTTAACCCCCGAGTGCTAAGTGCTGGAGGTGCAATGTATTTTAAAGTGTATCTTAATAAATATATAAAGGTAAAAATTGGTACTAGACCGCAACTCAGAAATATTTGAAGTAGCGGCCCAGTTGGCAAATCAAAATGTGTGGTGTTTTGGCCACCCTGGCAGAAGCGCCAGTCTAGCAGCCAACACCAAAGAATTTTATTAATTGGGGAACACCTCTCTGCTGTTCATCACTCCGCCAAGCAAATAGTTGTTACAATCCTGTTCCACAAACTAGGTCCTTGTAATTAAAGCCATGGAGCCAGAAATATATTGAAAACATTAAACTGTTTATTGCAATAATATAAAATGCAGCCCACCTGATGAAAGTTAAACACAGGCCGGACTAAGGACTAATTGCCCAATCCCTTTAGGGGAGAGTACTTACCACGTCTTGAATATAACCAATTTGGCCGCTGATTAGGCTACTTACCGCCACAGCTAGGTTCCCGCTAGGAACCTAAGCCCACCACCAACTGACCTTTTATAGCCAAACAAGAAAACTAAAAATCTGCTCTACAAAATAAGACATGCCAAACTCCGACAAGTGTATCCCATCAGGTCTATAAATTTGTCTAAAACAAGCTCTAATTCAAGGATAGCTAATAAACCCCCCACCTACTTCCTGAAAAAATGTTCTCACTGCCCTATTAACCTACCTGCGGACCTTTTCAATACGAGCTGGTCTATCCGTTCCCCTCCAATTGCTTCTAGGGATGAAGTCGGACCAAACAAGGTGAACTGCTGGCCAATGTAATTTAATGATCTCAACATCAGATTTAATATTATCAATGAGCTCTAAGCCCTTCCACTTGCTCAAATCATTCCCTCCAAGGGGAATTATAAGCACTGAAGGGCGCCCAAACTTTATCTCACTATCCCTTAGAATCTTCAACAGCGACGCCCAACACAAACCCCTAAAACCTAACCATCTAACAGAATGCGCCCGGGGAAATTTGCTCAAATCTTGAGCAGGACCGCTCTTACCGGCCCAATAAACAAATGAACGGCCGACCAGCCACATATTCTTCCCATCCTGCCGTGAACCTGCAACATGGAGTAAAATGCACATGAAACAAATGTCAAGACATAATACATGGTATTAGAGAAAGACACTACTATATATTTGCGCACAACGCAGGGTGACCCATGCGGAGGTAAAATAGGAAACCTCGGGGTGCCACAAGCCAATCAGGCACCCGAGGAAGAGAAATGGCAAATCCCTCCGCGCCTTCTTTTAACAAGACAAGCAACGCATGTCATGGGTCAGCCTTACTACATCGCATTATTAAGCCTAAAGCGCAACAGCTGGCCTAACATACCGTTTGAAACACTTAGACCTCCACCTACCCAAAGCCACAATACTCTGTTTTGACACACCCTCCTCCGCCGCTACTGTAGCCGCTCCTATTCTAAAAGAATGAGTCCCATAGTCTGCTGTATCTAATCTAAGCTTAGCAATACAATTCTTAAAGACCGTGGAAAACTAGAACTTCGTAAGGGGGTACCCATCACAGTGCCTAAGCCAATTACCACCAGGAGCAGAGGACATATCTCTATACAATCTTGTAAACTCAACCGGGCAAACTGCAATATCCTGATTACGATGCAAGGTAATCCACCGCCCCCTACCCAAAGGATCAGTCTTCGATCTATGGATCTTACAAGCTAAGTTATCATTCTTAACCACAACATTCCTGTGAAGTAACCCTGAACCGATTGCCAATCTAGGTGAAGCTAACAACTCACCTATTCTGAAAGCACCAAAAAAAGCCATTGCAAACTCAAGCCGAAACAAAGCAGCCTCAAACTAATCATTAGCAACTACTGAAACAATATTCAAAAGACCAACCAACAATCCTTTGTCAATAGGTCTTCCAACGCAGGGGAAATCCTAGCCCAACCTCTTAACGCTTTACGCACCTACACATGCTTGGTAATATCCCGACTACCATTAAGCTGCATAAAAAACGAAATACCAGACAGAGCCTATACCATATATGCCTTCGATCTAACTGCCTGAAAACAATGCCACACAAAAGCAGGGAAGCGCTGCTGCTCAGTCTTACCTCGAGCCTCCCTTTATCCACAAAACCCTTCCCAGGACAACAAAGCCTCCTGATATTTCTTCAAGGTACCCGGTGCTACTGAACGCTTAGCAAGCTCCTTTATACCAGCCTTAAAATTTGCCAGACAAAATCAGGGCATGAAACACCAATAACATTAGCATCAGGGGCTAACAAGCAAAATTAAGCAGGCCACGCAGTGACTGCACCTGTTTTAACTGCACCTTACACTCACCCTGAAACAAATGAATCACACCCCTCATCTTAGTCACTTTCTCCATTGGAAGCCTACAACACCCTGCAACAATGTCAATTTCAAAAACCAGATATGACAATTTCTTGATATGCCTTGTCAACCATGCCAGAGCGTGACCTTGCTGCTGCCAAAGCAACCATAGCCTTATTAGTGATGGCAAACATATCCACAAAATGGCCTGTGCCTATATTACCACGCACCCGGCTCCTAATGTCCCGCAGGACGGCTGTATTGGAACAGCGCAACACATCGTCCCTTGATATCCTGCTTCCTTCATTGGAGCCAACACCTTCCAACCCCGCCCTATGGCACGTACTACACAACTTCCTCTCCAGGAGCTTCATCAATCTTGTGTCTGCCCTCCCAGACCTGCCCTGAACATCACTCCGAGAGGTAGAAGAGCTAGAATCAGAGCTAGAACCAGACACCCTACTGGCATGCTCACCAACTGATCCACGACTACCACCTTCCACACGTGATGACGGGCCCACCATGGCCATAGATGCGGCCTCCGCATAATAAGCACGCCCGGACCTCCGACCTGTAACACAACCAGCCGAACCTGCAGAGGGAAAAACAGAAGGAGATCTCCCCGGCCCAGGAGCCACAGTCCCCGCATCCACCGACAGTGCTAAAGTAAACAAACTACGGTCAACCACCGCGACTGGACATGCTCGCTGGCCTGGGTCAACTAAATTTGAGGCAACCGTGCAGGGGACGACTCGAGGACCTGCAAAGGAGGACGCATGACCCTGCCCTGAACCTAACCTGTCAGTCACCATCTGCAGATAAATTAACTCTTGATATACCTTAACCTTTTCTTCTACATGCACCCTCAGGGTTTATATAATTTCTAATCCCAGCCCTCTGCTATTCTTATAATATAAAATTAATTTAAATAAATAAAAATATTTTTTTTTGTAACTACCAATATTTTAAGCATATAACATAAACATCTATATCTGTATATCTATATCTATATGAAACAAATAGATCTATATATTTATATATCTATATATCTAAATGAAACATTTGGTGTTAAATCAGCAACAGTGTCCATCTTTCCATGCTCATGAACAGGGGAAATGTCTTGCACTGAAGGATACAGTCACTAGTCCTCTTCTCTCAGATACTTTCATGTCTCTAATGAATTTGTAGTATATGCAGGTTTTATATGAAGAATTAAAGATCTTTGGTAGATTTGGTTAAATCCAGACTTAAGACCACTAATTTATGTAAACATATTGTATCTTTAGATGGCTGATGGTGAAGGAAAGATTAAAACTAGAAGACTTATGTTACAGCTATATTTATAAATGTGGAAAATGTATTATATGTAAAATATATTGAAGTACAGAATCCTGAATTTGGATTAAAATTTGGACAATTCCTATCAGGTTTAGGAAGATTTGTGTTCAGTTGAATCCTTGGGATTCAGCCAACAGAATCGGATTATGATTTTCTTGGTGTATTTACACATTGTGGACAGTGCATCAGTACAATATAGGTGTTTTCTAGGTTAGTATGTATAGAATCAGACTATGTAACAACTTAACCCTTCAGTGCAACACATGAGCTCACCCTGTATGTCGCATGATGGTATGTCTCAGTTCCCAACGCTGCCATTGTCTTGGTTTCCACTGATGTTGCTCGTGGAAACCACCCTTCCACATCTTTTAAGAATCCACCTCCACAGGGACTGAAGACGAGATCTCCGGGGGCAATGTCGGACTGGGGCATGAAAGGCCCACCGGGGGACTGCAACGCTAGGGGCCCACCAGAAGGGGTGTGGCCAGCCATCATAGAGGCGAGACCAGACACTAAAGGGAGAGTGGTCAGCCCACGAAGGACAGCTAGCACCATAGTGTAGTATATAAAGAATGTAGTGTGCTCATCCTTCTCTTTTAAAACAGGCTGACTGCGCACTTAGTTACTAACCTGCTCATGCTCCTCTGGGTGGTTGGATATCCGGAACTCCTACCCTCATCTGCCCTGCTCAAAGTGAAAAACACACTACCGCGCAGGTTCAGAGAGCCCAGACGCGACTCTCTGCACCTGTGTGGTAGTGTGCTTAACGGGAGTTTTTGGCTAAACCGGGGGGGGGGTTGCACTCTACCCTTACTGTTGCAAGAGCAGCATTAACACAGGTTATCCCTGAATGTTAAGCGCTCATTGACTTATGTATTATTCCAAGTGTAATGCTAATAATAAAATTTGTATTCTTTTATCTTGAATACAATTCGTATTTTTCTATATCTTGTATTAGGCTGTGAGCAAGAGGCTCGGTTCAATTAGTGGGATAACATTTAATGTTAGTTTTATCACAATTTATTGAATCCTGGTTAAAATACATAAAAATACATTAATATAGACAAATAAAATACTCCAATTAAACCACAGTATTTATATTATGAGGCATTGATTTCTATATACATACATATGGTATGGCATCAATTGAACATACATAAAAAAATCAGACAAACCTAGGTATATAGACCTGGACTAGTCTAGCTACTGGGAGGCAAATGGCAGTGGGTATAAATGCTGCATTGATCCAGATATAACACAGTCACTGATATCTCAATAAAATAATGTTCATAGCATACAAGTCCAGTAGATGGGAATTGGTATTTCTTTAAGTCTCTGCTAGTGCAATATAAATATTCAGATCACTGTCCACATATATCACATGGTTATTGCTGCGATGCTTTCAAATTTAACTTTGTTTACTTGCAGTTTCGATGTATATAGAGATGGTGGCCGGTACCCAGTGTGCTGAAATCAGAGGATGTTTCTCGTGGTCCGTGCTTGTTACTGTTGGAGAGGAAGGTGCCTGCGTTCCACTGTGGAACGCATCTGTCCCTTCCTGTTCTCGCGTATGTCCAAAAGATGAATTGTATGCAAGTCGGGAGTCAGCTGTTTTCATAGCTCCTCCCTAACAACGGAGGGGGCGTGGCTATAATGTGGCGGGGCCTACCGGTGGATAGTCCTGCTGCCCTGCAGGCCAGTCCGAGCCTATCCGGGGGCCAGATGTTTGCTGTTGCCTCCGCTGCTGCAGGTCTGCTGGAAGGCAGCACCATGAGCACAAACATAAGAATGAAAAATTTGGTTGTGCATCATTTTCGACGGTGATCTCTCTTGTGTCCACCTGCGGTGATGTAGTGATGACCTCAGGAATGGAAGGAGGGATGTCGTCAATTGAGGCTTGCGGTCTTTCTGGAGGGAATGGTGTATAGTCTGAGACCAAGCTGCATAGAGCATGAAGACGTTCTGTTGCTGTCTGTTTCACATGTGTATCCTGTAAGGGAAAAAAGTTTGAGTCCAAGCCTGCTAAAAAAACTGATACTGATCTTAGTAAATGTAACAAGGATTAGTTGTTATTGCAGGCCTGGGTGTTCTATGGGGAATACAATTGACAGCGTTACTCATGAGAATAACTCGGCCCACGCCCTATTATCGTTAGTACGATTATTTTAACCCGGCTCTCTGCTCAAGGCTTTCAGAGCTGCAAGCGAAAATTAACGTGGAAATTACCGTACTAACGATAGTAATGTGCACTATTACCGTAGTAACATTAATAGTGCACGGAACGGGTTATTCTCACGAGTAATGCTGTTAATTGAATTCCCTCCTCTGAATGTAACTTAATTAAAGAGCACAAATTGTGCGGACATAATAAATTTTACCAGCTTCCTTCACCGATATGTGTTCTAATAAAGTCATGTGATGAACAACAAAAGCACTAAGGCTCATTTACAAACATCAAAACATTCAGTTGCTTCCCTAAAAGCAGCTTCTCTGCCCAAACTAGCTCATTTAACTAACAGTGCAAAACTAGACACAGTTGTGCTCCGTATCTGCACTTAGTAAAGCTGCCCCCTGATCTATCTGTTTCCTCCCATCAGACACTGTAATACTTTTGCAACTTCACAAACATACCCAAATGCATGTGTTACCTGGAAAAATAGGTGCATTCACACAAAAGTAGAATTGTGATGGCACAAAGAGTCAGTCAGTCAAATTGTACTTTTGTTCAAAGATAATGAGAAACTTATATTGTCCTATTCTCTTAATAAGCAGAGAATCCATCTAAATATGAAGTAAAAAAGCCACCATACCACATTGATGGGAACTTCACATCCAGCATGTTCAGTTGTCTTCTCTTCATCATATGCTGAGGATTCTGACTGTTGATAAAATGTATGCATATTAAAAGAATGACTACACAATGGGGTATACCATGTACACAGGTACAATTTCCTAAAGTTGTGAATTAACCATTAATTTTATGCAATTCACTCCTGGGGCTGCATGTGCATTAATTTGTTTTGTTTTTTTAAGCTGATGGAGATATCACAGATGAGCTGTAACTTGTAGTAACCTATTATAACAAGACATTCCTAGTAGTAGAAGTAGACAGCATTGGACAGAAATGAAACACAGGACATATAGATAGCAGAATGTCAGCTTAATAAAAGACACAGGTAGACAAAGACAAAGCCAAAAGGACATGCGCATGGTTTAACAAACCAGGCAGATTATATTTGTGTTGCATCTGTTACATTAATCTACATGCGGATGCTAAATACCAATAATGGAGGGGCATGGGAGCTGGGAGATGGGGCAGTAATTTATGAGAGAGTTAGGGTCAGAATTCTGTTTTTTTAAAATGGGAGTAATCACTGCATGCTTGAATATAGATGGAAAAATACCAGTAGAAAGAGATAGATTACAGATTTTAGTTAGAGGGGGAATGAACACAGGAGACAGGGACATACCCATTTGTGAGGGAATGGGATCAACAGGACAGGAGGTAGAGTAGGAAGATGAGAAGAGAGTAGAAACTTCCTCTTCATTTGTGGGATCAAATGAAGAGAGAGTGTCAGAGGGTGCTACAAAGGAATTGAGCAGATTGCTTGTCAAGGGAGATACAATTTCAAGCCTGATCTTATCTATTTTGTCCTTGAAATAGGAAGCAAGATCCTGTGCTCTGATGTTAGTTGGAGGATTTGGGGTGGGAGGATTCAGAAGAGAGTTAAATGTGTTAAAGAGGCATTTGGGGTTAGAAGCCTGAGCATAGATGAGAGATCGGTAGTATGCTTGTTTAGCAGTGTCCAGAGCATTTCTGTAGGAGTGGTAGATATTAGCATATGTGATGAAATCATTAGAGGCACAAGATTTACGCCAGTGACGTTCTGCTTTACGAGAAAGTTTTTGTAGAGTTCGTCTTACTGTAGTGTGCCATGGTTGGCAACGAATTCTACGCAAATTATGTAGTGTCGCTGGAGCCACTTGATCCAGAGCAGTTGCTAGGGTTTGATGAAAATGGGGTACTGCCCGATCAGGGGAGGAGAATGTAGAAATTGGGGAGACAAGGTGTTGGAGAGAGGTGGAAAACTGTTGAAAATCAATAGCGTTGATATTCCTGCGGGTACGAGGAGGCTTGGAAGAGTTTGACACCAGGGAGGGTAAAGAACTGGGGGTGAGCGCGTAGCTAATAAGGTGATGATCCGAGAGGGGGAAAGGAGTGTTAAGGAAATTAGAAACTGAGCATAGTCTAGAGAAAACAAGATCAAGACAGTGGCCATCCTGATGAGTAGCAGATTCAATCCACTGGGAGAGGTCAAATGAGGAGGTTAGAGAGAGTAGTTTGGAAGCAGCATTGGAACGTGGATTAGAAATAGGGATGTTGAAATCACCCATGATGATGGTGGGGATATCAGTAGATAAAAAGTGAGGGAGCCATGCAGAGAAGTGTTCAAGAAATTGTTGGTGTGGACCAGGGGGGGCGATAGATGACAGCAACACGCATAGAGAATGGGTTAAAAATCCTAACAGCATGTACTTCAAAAGATGTGAATGTGAGTGAAGGGATACTTGGTAGAACTGTGAATGTGCACTGTGGGGAGAGAAGTAGTCCAACCCCCCCTCCTTGTCTGCCTCCTGGTCTGGGGGTGTGGGTGAAATGGAGATCACCATGTGAAAGGGCTGCAGGTGAGGCAGTGTCTGAATGCGTAAGCCATGTTTCTGTTATTGCTAGAAGGTTGAGGTTGTATGAGAGGAAGAGATCATGTACGGAGGTAAGTTTGCTACAAACAGAGCGTGCATTCCAAAGGGCACATCTAAAGGACTTTGGAAGAGAGGGGAGACAGGTGATGTGTTTGAGGTTTGCCAGATTTCTGTAGTGTTCAGATATATGTGTGTGGGAGAAGTGAGGGGGACCTGGATTAGGTGATATATCACCAGCTAATAGAAGCAGGGAGGAAGAAAGGTAGGAAAGATGATTGTAAGATTTGTGTCCTTTTAGTTTCTGGCGGCAGGGTGAGGCTGTTAAAGTTATTAAATTTAAATAGCAAAAGAGTTCATGAGTGTTCACTAGAGGTGAGTGAAGTAATGAAGGGGCAATGTGGACAGAGGTGTGTGTTGCAGGATGGGTGAAGGATGATATAGTCCTAAAGATAATTTGGCAAGCATTGGGACTAGTAGTCAAATAGCAAGAATGAGGAATTAAAGGAGTTGCCTAATTGCAATGTCCAGTGTAATCAGATAAGTAGTGTAGAGCTAGGCTGCAGCAAATGTAGTGAATTCCTGGATGTCTGGATAGTATAAAGTAATGATGTGGGGAGCCATGTGGGGGAGTGGGTGGAAGTGTTGAATGGAGAGTAATAAAGAGCAGGTAATTGAGTAGCTGAGATTTTGCAGACTCATGAGAGAGGAGATTGGTTGAAAGACAGTATAATTTCTTCCTACTTGTAAAGGGAGACAAAGCTTAAATAGAATTGAAGTACAGTGGTGAGATAGGGGACTGAAATAACTGTAGCATGGGTAGGGAGTGGTTGAGCAAGTAGTCCAGCAGTCTGATTAAACAGAGTGGATTTTGCATTGAAAACAAACTGATAAATAAAACAAACTTTCATGAGATTGTAAGGTCCCTATCGGAGATGTGCCTCACAGGGCGACTAACTCCTAATACCTCCGAATTTACCACGATCCGCATGGATGACTGGATCCTACCTCGGTCCCTGATTGGGTTTTCTCCGGACGCCCGCAAGTAACACCTAAGAGGGAAAACACAGTTAAGCCGAGTCTACCAAGTAAGGGCTGTCCGAGACTACGGCAAAGAACAAGGGCACAGTCAGTCCAAGCTCCTTGCCGCCTCCTCACTTTGTTCTTGCCAAGACGCGGGGGACTACAGGCACTGAAGGCCAAGACTAGTCCGAGGACTAATCCCGCCTCAAGTACCTCACACACCTGCCGGTGAGGGCCTAACCGAAAGGGGGAATCGAGCGTGATACTCACCGGGACACTCCCACTTCCGATCCGGTTCTCCTGCACCTTCCCGACTCCTGCGGATGACAAGAACACACAGCCTCCCTCTACGCTCTCCGTGAGACTAAGATGGCACCCACAAAACTGGACTGACGACAACAGCGACCCGACCCTAACAACGTTCTAATGGTCGGCAACGCAACTAAGTCAAACCACTAGGACTAACTAGGTGTGGTGCACTAACGGAACTGCTCACTTACACGCTACGGGGAACACCAGCCGGTGTTCACAGCCTAAACCGGAGGGCGGTTCCTAACCCCCTCACCCAGGTCGTACCAAGAAGCTGCCTTCTTGCTATGGGGTCACCCACGGACCCTAAGGACCGGTTCTTTAAGCCCGGCTGAGGCTCAGTAGAACAGCACACTAACCCGCGGGCCGACTGCCGCACGGAACAGCCGATCGAACTGAACCGCCCGACTGCCTGTACTCGGGTATCTCACACGTGTCCCTACGTCCGGATCCACAGGTCCACCTGCACGGAACCAGCCTTGAGGACCCTTGATCAGAACCACGGCCGCCCCTGGAACTGCCTCAAGGTGTGCTGCACTGCCACCAACTCACTCAGCCACCCCCTCTGGGTACCAGTGTGACCCCGGGGACCTAAGGGACAGGAAAACTACGTGTGTTCTCCCCTGACTATGTGTATGCTGGTAACTACACTTGTCCCCACAGCACGGGTTAGCACAGGAAAACCACAGGGAACAAGAGCCTACCTTTAATGGGGGCCTGACGTCTTGCCCCTGGACACAGTTATGTAGCACACCCCAAAATACCGTAATGTAAACTACACTCGCCACACAGACAGAATAAATACAGTATACGGTACTTTGCACGCTACTTACCCGAACACACCGCTGTTAGCCAACCAGCAGGTTGCTACAGCACCACAGGAGCCTCCGCTCTACTGTACCTCCTAACCACGTGTGCTCACCTCACACAGGACCGCGCCTACACTCACGAGGCTCCCACGCCTCTACCACACACCACCAGGGCCTTATGCCCTACTACCTAGGGGTCCTAGCCCCTGCCTGAGGCCTGTGGCCTCCCTAACTGACTGAGGGCCTTGTGCCCTTAATAGCCTACGGGCTACCAGCCCCTAACCAGGCCCTCTGGCCTTTCTATGGCCTCTAAGCCACTAACTACCTAAGGGCCTTGTGCCCTTGTACCTGGGCTCTCACGCCCCTGTCTAACTAATAGGGGCTTGTCCCCTTTATCATCAATACTATGGCCTACTGGCCCACTAACTTCGTTGGGGCCTAGTGCCCAGGTCCCTGGGCCTTGTGCCCCTAAGTTAGTGCCAACGGGCCTAGTGCCCGACTTTGCTGAATGTGCTGCGGGCGTGGGCCCGGGAGAGGGGTTGCCTGGCAAGGCCTTACCTGGTGCTGTCTTCGGGGAGCTTCTCCTGGACTCCTTCCCCGTCTGCCGCTGCTTCCACGCTCTGCCGCCGGCTTCTTGTCTTGATCACGCCGGTCTTCAGGCAGCAGAGGCGCTCTTAGCCCTAACAAGGGCTCTCTGCCGCCACTGCTGGTCTCCACTGTCTTCTCTTCTTGTCTTGATCCCGCAGCTCTCCGCGACACGTCCTCTTCCTGCTCTCTCCGCCGACGAACTGAACATGGCGGCGCGCGCGCTGACTTAAATAGTCGGCGCCGCGCTAACGTCATCACGTAGCGTCGACGCGACGCCACGTGATGACATGGCGGGCCCGGATTGGTCCGTCGCCATTTTGCTTTTTGAAATGGCCGGGAGGTGAGCCCTGATTGGCTCACCGTCCCGGCTGAACCGAGGGAACCGCCGCCCGAGGGATGACGACGGCCCCGGCCAGGTAAGTCCTCCACAAGATGAGAGGAAAATGAGATCAGAGTCAAAAACAGTCCTCATGTTGCATGTAGCTTGTAGCCAGAGTGAGTTGAAAACATCAGAGGTAGAATATGGAATTTCAGGTGAATACTGACTGTTGTCCTTGTGAAGATGTGTTAATAGGCAGAGTGTTCTTCTCCTGTTTCATCCGGTATAACTCCGAATTATGCTGTTTAAATTTTTTGTTTCACACTTGTATCTATACACTTAGAGCTATACACACTAACTAAGCAGCAATCACTGGCTTTGCAGCCATTCTACTATGTATATATCTGCTTAACAGACACATTTGATCAGAGTACTTCAATCAAGCCCTCAATAAACCCCCCCCCCCCCCCCCCCAACAAACCTTAGCAGTAAAATGTTTAAACAAACAAACAGTGAAAGGACAATAAGGCTGTAGTAGTAATTACCATTAGAAATAAAACTGCATTTTCTTAATTCAGATCAGACTGTTTGCAATAAGGCAATAATGCTGTAGTAGCACTCCAAGAAATACATTAATTGCTTTTTCTTTTTACTCCTAATAAATTTCTGCTTGTTGTTAGTAGCTCATTTATGTCATTACAATAGAATCTGTCAGCATACCTAATAACTATGCTGGTTCCTGTATCAGATGTATCTAAAATTATGCAAAAGGCTTCTCACTGAAGATATATATACAGGGGCTCCCAAACCACAACCTCCCTCTTCACTAAACGCAGGCAGAATGAAGATGGCGGCCGCGAGCGGGGAATTTATGACATCCGAGTCTCGCGAGATCCGACGCGAGACTTGGATGTCATAGCCTCGTTTTGGATTCATTTGGTGGGCGGAAGTTCCCGAACAGTGCTCGGATCCCGTCGGATCCGCACTGTTCGGGTGGGCTCAGATTTGCGAAATCCGAGCCCGCTCATCTCTAGAATAAACATGGAGTAGACCTGACTTGTCTAAAGATTAAGGCTATTAAAAAATCTCACTTACCAAGATTTTTAAGCTGGCCACCAGTGTGGTAGTTTTAATTATCATTTTGAATTATCTCTGTTCTTAAAATAAATCGGCTTATCTGGGTTCCTGGTCTATATGCATGGGAAATCTTAACAGTCGTTGAGTTGTCAGATGATTGCAATCTTTTAATCAGATGTGTGTGTGTATAAGTTTGATTTATAGTGGATGATCCCTATTTTTTTATTAGATCCCTGCAGGGCCAGTTAAAATGCCCTGTGCGCCCTATACACTCCCCCTCCTTGGGCACCCACTCACATACTTCTCACCATGAAGGCAAGGTGAGGAGTATGCCCCTCTATGTACTATACTTCTAATAGTAAAAGTGTGGTACCAACGTGGCATTATGTTTTCACAGTCTATTACTGCACTGTTTTGATTCTTTTTAAATAGGAATTGTAGAAAATAGCTATATATTTTATTTCAATTAATCTCGCATATGAAGAGTCTGAATTTTAGACAGAAGAGTGAGAAATGACTGAGTCCTCCTTTCTCATGTCCTCATAGCCTTAGGCTATGTCCCAACTGAGTAGAGATCAGTGGCAGATCCAGGGGGGAGGGCGATCAGGGCATTCGCCCCCCCCTAGCAGCAAAAAGCTATGTCCCAGCCGCCGATTAAAACAGGAGGGGCGGGGCTAAATGTGGGCCAGCCAATCAGAGTGGTCCCAGCCGGCGACCACAACGGGAGGGGGCGGGGCCAATAGCGGGCGGAAGGCGGGGTTAACGCAGGCCAGCCAATCAGAGCAAAGGAGGGGCGTGATTATGCAAAATTGCCCCTCCTAAACATAAAGTCTAGATCCGCCCCTGGTAGAGATGCCTTTTATTGAACCACGATTGATCTAAAAAGTATCAAAATTCATTTTTGGCCTTACCACCATGTTTGTATCTATAATTGCTAAGTTGTAAAAAAAACACTTAAAGTTCAAACTCAAATATTGCAGCTCACATTTAAAATAAAGTATAAAATGTGCGGATTGGACTATGTTCAGTTTGTTTTAGTCTAGCGAACGTTTGAGTATTTATGGGCAATTTTCAAAACTTCAGAACCGACCCGGGGGGGGAGAGAGAGAGAGAGAGAGAGAGAGGGGAGAGAGGGAGAGAGGGAGAGAGAGAGAGAGAGAGATTTTTATTTTTTTTCCTTCCATATTCCAGCTTTCAGCCAATGAAAAGTGCTCTGGTGATGACTCCCACAAATTGCCAGGGCACAGACTTGTGCAGTATGAATGGGGTCAACCCAGGAAATTCCTGGGTCCAAGGTGCAGTATGAATGGTGTTTCTGAGCTGGGACGCAACCCGGCTTCAAAAACCCGGGATATTGCAAGGGCGGCAGTATGAAAGTGGTATAAGTGAAATCTTGAACACATTGTAAGGTGAGAGTCTTAATTTAAGGGACACAAACCTCAAGACGTTCTTTATTTGTTGTTCATCTAGGAAAGTAAATGTTATAATACTGTCTTTTTTTACATTCTATTCTTGGACAGACTGTTCTGTGGGTGAGTTTTACACACACCAGTCGCGTGATCCTTCCTGTCTCATACTGCTGCCAAAATTGAGCTATGGTACCCTCAATTTGTGGTTCTCGTTGTGTGATTGCTTCGTCTCCAGACAACATGACAGTCACGGCTGTAGCTCTGGTCTCTGTATTACTGCCCCTGTCTCTAATGGTATCAGGTAAGTGTAACATATATGACCAGCAGAACATTGATCAGTTATTACTGGGTTGTAGAACTGGTCAGATCACATCAGAGCGGCATCTCTGGACTCTGCTCCAATATACAAAACTGACTCTATTCTCTTCTTTACAATGTTCTATGTTTCTGTTCTGTAATTCATTGTTTTATAGTATTTCACAACACCGATGTGGGATTGTGAGATAGCTGTAGTTGGTTGTAATACAATTCACCCTTCAATGGATTAGTACCACAAAAATGTATTTGACTTGGCTTCTTTCTGGTGTTGATATAATTTATTAACCTGGAATTAAAACAATATAGTTATTACAATTTTGTAGTATAATGCCTGTAATTTAATATATGGTCAATATTAATTGGTATAGTTACCTTCATTTCTTATTTGCTTGGATATTAGAGTGACAGGTAGGGCTTACTTTTAAATGATTATATTGTTTATTTTAGTGCACCCCTATGAGCAGGGCCGTAACTAGGGCTGTGCGACAGGGGCAACTGCCCAGGGCGCAACGCTGAAGGGGGTCGCAATTTAGGAATATTTTATGTTCATTTGGTTAAAATTGAGGACTAGGGGGGGCGGCATTTGTCTTTCTCGCCCCAGGCGCTAGAATTCTAAGTTACGTTTCTGCCTATGAGTATCTCTTTTAAAGATGTTCCCCTATTTCTCTTGTTTATTTTGATAGTAATATGTGTCATTTTCTCTAGTTTATTGGATTTATAAGGCTAAGAATGTGTGTATATGTGCTCTTTTTTGCTATATCTCTTTTTCTTTCTATTTAAAAAACTTGTATTAGTTTTTAGTAGAATACTCTCCCCAGTAGGTCAGATAAGATCTAGGGAAACGCTACCAATATATTTAAATTTGTACAGCAACTGTTCTAAGTGGAGTTGATATACCATCCCCAGTGATATCTGTATTTATTTTTAATATTAGACCTAGCCTGATCTTACCTGGTCCAGTACTGTAGTTCTCTCTCTCTCCCCTGTAGGGGGCGACGGCAGAATACCATTTCCTCTATTCACTGCACAGCATTATTTCGAACATTGTGCAGAAATGATGGCATCCATTTATATAGGTAGTGATTGGTGATTGTCTCACTGTGGACCTGTGCTATTAACTGATTGTGCATTATAAAAACACTGTGCATAGGTGTAAAGCCCATTGTAAAAAGTAGGTGAGGGGTTGTGATTTAGTTCATTGATAAGGAGTTTGCTTTAAAACAATTAATGCAGCCCTGGGATCTGCAATAGAAAATTAAGTAGGAACTTCAGAAGTAAAACATTTTGCACAGCTTGGAAGGGATAAAAATGGTGGGTTTGCTAATGACCAGCAAAGGCTGTCTGAGTTTACGGCCAATGACATAACTTTTTCATACCTCCAATCTCTTTAAAAATCCATTATCAGAACATAATAAGCCCCACCAATGAACCACCCAAACCACTCCCTGATCTGTTTAATACACGCCCACATTCCTATGAAGCCGACAGTCCTGGTGCAATCGCGACTATCGGGAGGTACGCTTTATATATACTGATTGGATAAACCATCTACAGCTGTTATAAGGGAGATCATTGAAAAGAAAGAAGCACTGGAGAGATGAAGTATATGTATATACTTTTCTTTATGTATAAATGGTACTTACACCAGTTAGCAGATAAAACAACATATCGGTAAATAGTAGATTGGGCAGATGCTCGTGTCATCCTTGAACTACGCATTTCGCATTCTCCTACAGGCTGCAAATACAAAAAAGAATTGTACCTTGAATTTCAAGCTATCAAGAGAAGCAACAATTTTGATTAATAGCTTTCTAGAGAAGAGATATGCCCAAATTACTCTTACAACTGATAGAGAATCACTGCTGGGAAGAGTGGAAAGCAGTTACATAGATAAACAGGGTTTATATGTAGTAACAATCCTTTGCAAATACTTGCCTGCTGCAAAAGTGAATTCAATACAATTAATATCTATTTTACAGTATAAGATTCATAAAAACACTTACGTTTATAATTGATCTTAATGGGTTTATAGTGTATTTTTAACTAAATGGATCTCTAGTGCTATTACTGCCACGCTGATAAAAGAGTTAAAAGCCCTATTGCCGACAAAAACTTTTTCTCCCTTTGCCCTATACAACAAAAGGTTACTGCCGAACTTATTTCGCAGCAATACCTGTTAAGTTATCGCTAGCTCAGGGTGGATATAACAGATAAAAATTATTTTTAAAAATGCCTTATTTTCTTAATGATCCTTATTCCTTTTAATGTCTATGGTTTTTAACTCATTTAATTAAATATTTTTATTTATTTTGTACCTTTTTTAAAAAAAAAGAGGAACGGAAAGTTTAATTGTGGACTTTCAGTGTCACTGTGCATGTACGAGCCGGCTAGAGCATATATGCAGAGACTAACTGCTGGCAATGCAGTAAGTTAAGTTATCCAGGGCGGTGATATTTTTATGATAAAGTTTTGTCCATTGCTGCAATAAGCATATTGATACCCTAGCAGCGGTTCCCAAAGTGTGCGCCGCGGCTCCCAGTGGTGCCGCGGCGCTGTCACAGGGGTGCCGCGGAAAAGGCAGAAACAAAAAGCACAAAAAAAAAAAAAAAATACTTACCAATCCGCACGGCGCCCGGGACCAGCATCCTCCTCTCTCCCTCAGCTGACAACTCGAGCACAGTTTTATCCAGCACTGGACTCTACAGACAGCTACTCACAGACGCTGGGTCCTGTGCTTCTTGCCTTGCAGCTTGTAGAGCCTCTGCTGGTCATTGCAAATCAGTGGTCTGCTCTGAGGACGCAGATAGCGGTGGTCACTAGACTGCATCAGTTTCACTAAATGCTGGGAGAACGGGGAGTGAGTACCGTTCTATTTCTGCAACACGATTCACCATTACACAGCACTACGCTTACCGCACAGCAAAGGAGTGGCAGGAAAATCAACAGTAGGCTGTCTGCCAGTATCTGTGCAACACTCCAGTAACAGTCCCTGCTCTGGGGTATTTGAATCCTGCAACACTTTTCTACACAGTGGTGCATCAAATTGTCACAACTAGGTGCTTTTCAAGTTCCAGCATCGGGCACCAATAGATACTAATTGTCAATTGATGATGATGCATATGCCAGCCTATAATTAAGGACTGTATGTGGAGAACATTGTATTGGAATTTTGCACTTGGCTGAGGAACTTTAGTCCCTGAGCCCTTAGTGCTTCAGTGCACATATTTGATAATAAATACTGTGAGGTTGTATACACTGTGACAGAGAGAAAAGTGCCTGACTTTATAAACATTCAATACTTTGCCTTAGTATTTAGCCGCTTCTTCTTGGCCGTCACAAACTACATGCAGTGTGAGGAAACACCTGTTATTGATACCGCAGCAGTACATATTTGTGGTATTTGTGCCTCCCTTCCACATCCCTGCTTTCCTAGTACCAAAATAATCAGGGGCTCAGTGTGCCTCGTCATAGCTCCACACAATATACCTACCTATAGCAGTGTATTCCTAGTTTAAATGGGTAAATTCAACCAAACTGTTGTTGTAGCTGCGTGCCTGGAGAAGTTTGCAAGATCTACGCCTGCCAATTCAGAGGACATTGTGACCTCCTGTTAGCAACCTTCTGCTCCTGACTATCCTCTTATTTCTCAAACCTGGTCTGAGCCATCCCTTCAACAAGTTGTGAAGATAGCTGACAGCTGCGGGAGAGAGGAGAATGCTTGGTCCCGGGCGCCGTGCGGATTGGTAAGTTTTTTTTTCTTTGGCTGGCTGCGGCAGAAGAGGCAGCGTGACAAGGGGCAGAGGTGGCAGCGTGACAAGGGGCAGAGGAGGCAGCGTGACAAGGGGCAGAGGGGGCAGCGTGACAAGGGGCAGAGTGACAAGGGGAAGAGGAGACAGCATGACAAGGGGCAGAGGGGGCAACGTGACAAGGGGCAGAGTGAGGGGACAGATGGGGCAGCTTGTGTGGAGATGAAGGAGGGCACAGAGTGTGTGGAGATGAAGGAGGGCACAGAGTGAGTTAGCTGTAAATTATTCTTTGGCAGAAATATAATTGAAAGAAATATTTAAAAATATTCTTTTCCCTTGGATTTATATTTATATATTTATATATTATTTTTGCATACAACTAAATAAGTATTTCTGTCCTGACCTAAATACTTACTACTTTTTTTTGACCCAACTACTTCTATAACAGGACTGCTCGGTAATTATTTTGGAGGGGTGGCTTGAAAAAATTATGGAGACTCTAAGGGTGCCGCGAACTGCAAAAGTTTGGGAACCACTGCCCTAAGGGATAAATTTATCAAAACTTCTAAAAAGGAAATTTGGAGGTGTTGCCCATAGCAACCAATCAGATTCCAGATATCATTTATCTATCACATGCTAGAATGCATTGGATAAATGATAGCTGGGATCTGATTGGTTGCTATGGGCAACATCTCCACTTCTCCTTTTTATAAGGTTGGATAAGTCTACCACTAAATCTTTCACGCACACACTTTTAGCAGTATTATTATATCAAACTAACAATGTGTATTACTATTAACTTACTTTGCAGCTGTTCTATTCTTGGTATTCTTGTAGTCAAACTTGGTCACTTTTATTCCATACAAAGGGTGTATCCTGCTAACACTGTGTTAGGAACCCCTCCAGCCGGCACAACACAACTCGGAGTCTACTCTGCCAGTCAGGTGTTCACTGGAGCCCCTGATGGTGGGGACAGACTGCACAGAACTTACATGCACCCCTGCAGACTAATGAGCAATATGACTCCAGACCAATCAGGGCTGGTCCCTGATAGCTTGATAGTTACAGTCATTTAGCCTGCATGTGTGTCAGACTCCTAATCAGCCCACAGGCTGTGTCCTCTTTCGCGCATGCGCCCGGCTTCCAGCACCGCCGGGACGCAGTGCTACATAACAGGCGTCCGGCCGTTGCCTTGGCAACTGCCGGGTAGGAAGGGGAAGTGACGTCCCGGTCGTCATGGTGACGGCCGGGATGCCAGGGCACACGGGAAGCGAGCCGTGGCGGCTGTGAGTATCGCCGCGGCTCGTGACACACTGATGATAAATTACTTTGACAGTTTTCAGCCTGTGGGGAAACAAAGTAAAACTTGTGTTCATTAAGAAAAATCTTGAAACTGGTGCTATATCATAAAAGTTTGATTTTATATACAGTAGAGCTCTGAATTTTAAGAAGAATATAGTAGCTAGAAAAGAAATATCCCAGATGACACTATAAATATTATGTGAAACTTTATATCGATGTAACCATCTTTCAGATTTGTTTTTGGGGGGGAAACGGCAAACCTTTGGAGCTAGATTTACTAAACGGTGGGTTTGAAAAAAGTGCAGATGTTGCCTATAGCAACCAATCAGTATCTCTCTGTCATTTATTTAGTACATTCTACAAAATGACAGCTAGAATCTGATTGGTTGCTATAGGCAACATCTCCACTTTTTCAAACCTGCAGTTTAGTAAATCTAGCCCTTAATGTGAACGGTGAACTTTGGACTGCAAACACAGTAATGTTCGCATTAAAAAACTTAAAATGAATGGAGACAGAGGGGATGCCCTACTCCACTGCCACCTCGTCCCCGATAATGAAGTGGTTCAGCTGGCATGTGTATGTTACGGACGGAGAGGGAGCGCGTCCAAATCGAATAGACTCTGATCTAATACCTGCATCTCCTACACTTAGAGAAGTTCCCCAATGTTCCTATTAGTTGTTCCCTGGTGACCATTCAACTAGTGTAACTTTCACGGATTGGAAGGGATCCTATTGGGTTCCTCCCCTCATATGTTCAATATGGTTTAACAGCAGAATTGTCTAAGGTGTTCCTCCCCACTATGTACCCTTCAATCCTTCCCCTTTTTATTTTTGTGTCCTCTCCTTACCCCCCCCCATCCCTTTCTTCTTTCTGTACCCCATAATTCTGAACAATTAATAAAAATACTATTGAAGTAAAAAAACTTAAAATGGTATTTTTATTGTATGTCTATAAATAATTGTACTGCAAACACGTTCAGTGGCTTCAAGCCAGTGAAAATCAATTGAATTTTAAACTGGTTCGAAAGTTTCAATCAACCTTACTCTGAACAACCAATGTTAAAATGATCCCAATTAAGTATGGTAATCTTGTATGGAAATTCTCCCAGTTACGTATGATACTGTTGTGGGCATTTTATCCTTTATATAATGAGCCCTCTTTAACCTAAGTGTGTTTTGTAGTCTGAAGAAGAATTAAACACCTTTGAAATATATAGTTGAACCCAGTAACAACATAGTTATCCTGATCTGATTGCTGATGGGGAACAGTTTTTTCAATGTTTCAATGCACTACAATATCCATCCTTATGTAAGTGCAACTCTAATTGTATCATTGTCGTAATATAAAAAGCACTTGGGGGTAAATGTATCAAACTGCAAGTTTCCGGTGGGTTTGAAAAGTGAAGATGATGTCTATAGCAACCAATCAGATTCTAGCTATCACTTATTTAGTACATTCTGCAAAATGACAGCTAGAATCTGATTGGTTGCTATAGGCAACATCTCCACTTTTCAAACCCCCCGGAAACTCGCAGCTTGATACATTTACCCCCTGATCTATTGGAGTCTATCTCCTTCCTATAGCATCCATGTTATATTACCAATATATAGAGATTAGCAAAGTTGTAGCAAAATTTCCTACAAATTGATTTTTGCAGTGGAACAGGCCATTTCACAGAGGTGTAACGAACTAGTGATTCAATCTTCACTCCACTTTTGCTTCGCCGTTTTTGTAAATTTGCAAATTCACAATTATAAGAGATCTCTAGTCTATTGATAGGCATGAGATGGTGACAGTTAATTCATTCTGCTGTGTGGTGGAGTTATAGTAGGACTGGGAACACTGAAAGACAAATTCTGCCAAATAAACATGTAAAATAATGAGGTCAAATGAAGAACGAGGTTAACATTTTGCAAAACAGTTTTGATTTGCTCTAATAGTATATTATAATTGTAATAGATAGGATGAAGAATAATTTGCTAAATATTTTTGAGGATTATGTATAAGTCTTCATTCTGACTCAATGTGTTTTGCTTCTTACAGCCGGACGAGATGCCGCTCTGCAAGTGAACGGTCTTCTACACCAGTCCGTAAAATTGTCCAGTTATCTTCACCTGCCGCTTCCTGTGATAGATGTTGTCTGGTACTTTGTAACCAATGAAAAAAATAAACGTTTGGCAACGTTTGGAAATAACCAACTGGTAATCATTTACCCTCAATTTACTGACCGGCTGGAGGTGATTAATAACGGAACAATTTTGTGCATCAATGACCTGAGGATGGAGGATACCGGGGACTACTCTGCCCAAATTACTCTCACAGATGATGAAACGCGTGACACTTATTACTTCCTTACTGTATACGGTACGTTGTCACATAAACATGTACATATACAATATCATTGCCACAGAGTGCTCTGAAGGAAAGATTTTCTATAATTAAATCTATTTGTTATCCAATATAGCTCCATTGAATAGATTTTCTGGTTTAGCATAGATGTGGTACAACTATTATTTTGTAAATAATTGGATTTCATCTCAGTGCATGTTTCATTGTGTTGATTCACAACTATATGATTAGACCAACTTTCACCTTTAAAATACATTTTTAAATCTCAAATAACTTTTTAAAATTTCAATATATCCATGTGATTTATGTCTTGGGATAGGTAAGGGTCTTTGACAGGTACCATATTGTGTAAATATTCCTTAATTTAGACCAGTGATGGGTGACAGGTGTCCTTTGAATCTTCACCGGCAGCCGGCAGCTTCCTTCTGCTTTATTGATTCATTTGTTATAGCGTGTAACATTTCTTTAAAATGCTGCTCATAACTTATTACAGATAGATGTCTCTTTCTTTGACTAAATGTATTGATTTACCTAGAGTTGAATGGTTCAGATTCAGAGAAATCCAACAGGATCGGATTTTGGTGTATCGAGTCGCACCCATTCATGACTCCCGGCAAATTCGGATCTGAAAATGAGGCAAAACGTAATTTCAGAGAAAAGGTCAAATATTGCCAGTTTTGGATCTATATCTTCTATATCGATGGTACTCACGGTTGCGAGGACGAGAATCCCGACACCACTGATATCAGCAGTAAAACTGTGAATGGTGTAATGCAGACCTGCACTCAATTCCGATTTATTAAAAAAATTACTGTAAACAATTCCGACATGAGCAGTGGCGCACGCAGGGGGGGTTTCTGGGTCTCCAGAAACCCCGCCCCTCCGCTAAAAAAGTGCCCTATATAGCGGCACTGTACTATACAGCAGCCGCCATGGACAGCACCGCTGCGGACGCTTCTTTGACAGCGCTGCGGCTGCTGTATAGTACAGTGCTGCCTAAACTGAGCTGCTGCGCATGCGCGGCTGCTCTCTCGCTTTTTTTTTTTGCCGTGGAGGGGAAACCAGGGCCGTCTCTTCCATTGGGCACGATTTTTTTTTAAATACTTACCTTGCGGTCACATCAGCGGTGATCCGGCTCCATCCATGGTTCCCTCTTCCATGCTGTGCTCGCAGTGAATGCTGGGCGTGATGTCACGCCCAGCATTCACTGCAACCACAGCACGGAAGAGGGCAGAAGAGACTAGCGGGGCAGAAAAAAGAAGAGGATCGGACTTAAGGTAAGTTAAGGGGGCCCCTATATATATATATATATATATATATATATATGCAAAACATACATATTTTTTTTACACACACACACACACTATATATATATATATATATATATATATATATATATTTATTTTTTTTTAGGGGCCCGGTACACTGCATTGCCCGGGGGCCCATAAAGTTGTTAAGGTGGCCCTGGGGGAAAACCCCCCCTTAAAAATGCTCCGTGCGCCCCTGGTAAGAATATAGCGTCAGTGAAATTCACGTCACTTGGAAGCGCGAAAGTTAGATTTATGCTATTAAGTGGGCAATGCGAGGACCCGACGTGTGTCTACTGTCCAGTCCCTCCTAAAACACATTAAATGGAAAATGGAATGGAAATTGTGTGAGGGCAGCATCACTAACATGTAAACTATTTAGTGGTCAAAAACAGTGTGATCTCTGACTCTGAGCAGCAACCTCCCCCTCCCCTCCAAGTGCCAGCATTCTCTGGCAGCCATGGGTATGCTGGTGCTAATAGTACTACAAGCACCAGCATATCCAAACTGTTAATGGCAGCCTGGGCTTGTTGGGGCCTGTAGTTCACCAAGGACAAAATTGTGTTTTTAATATAAAATATCTTTAATTAATCCACACCCACTTTGTGATCATGGCCAGTAGGTGATTGGTGACCAAGTCTGTGTCTGATATTCCCCTCTTCATTACCATGTATAGCAGTGCTTCTCACAGTGACTGGAGGAGGAGGCACTTTGTGACCATGGCCAGTAGGTGATTGGTGGCTAAGGCTGTGTCTGACATTCCCCTCCTCATTACTTTTTGTAGCAGTGCTTCTCACAGTGACTACAGCAGGAGTCACTTTGTGACCATGGCCAGTCGGTGATTGGTGGCCATGGTCACAAAGCTCAGTTATGGATTTCAGATTCACTGTTTGTTAACCCTTATGTATATTCAAACACAGTGCTGACATTCGTTGGCCAAAGAGTCGCAGCTTATCAATTTGGGACACTGTGGTTTGTTTGGTGTCTTAGGAGCAGGGGCGGGTTGGCCCGGGGGGCAGGGGGGCAACGGCCCCCCGGGCCGCTGGGTGAGACGGCTATTAGGGCCGGGGGGTAGGCCGGCCGGCCGCCCCCCGGATGCAAAAAACATAGTTTCCCCCCCGCGGCCGCATCTGATGACATCAGATGTGGCCGTGTCAGCGCACAGGCGGCCGCATCACATGACAGGGGATGCGGCCGCCTGTGTTCCCCCCGGCCATCCCTCATCCAGCCCGCGCCTGCTTGGGAGTGTGGCCACGGCAGAGTAGTGTTGGTCAATGTTATCCCAGATTGAGTTTCTTGGAATGTTCCATGGTATGTGCATGGGAAGAACATGTCACGGGCCCTATATGTTGTAGGAATGGCAGTCTGATAATTATCATGCTGATGGTATCTAACATCTTACTGTGTTTGCATTTTCCACTTTAATATATTGTATTCTTTCTGCTTACAGAACCTGTCCCAACTCCAGCTATAAGGACTGGATGGAAGAACGTAACCGATGACTGGTGTAATGATACTCTTCATTGTTATGTCCCCACAAACACACCAGTGTTGTCCTATACTTGGAAATACAGAGACAGTGGCACTGAGTACAAGCTGTATAATAATGGAAACACGATCCAGATGTCACTGCAGCCTGAGTCCTGGGACATAGAATTCCTGTGTATAGTACATAACCCAGCGGATCAGAAGAACGTCTCTCACCATGTACGACAGGCATGTCCTGCTATAGGTAAGGTATTAATATAGAGGTGTCAGATAACATGCCCTATTAGATGATTGATGGTTACATGGGTTAGGTTAGAAGATAACCCATAAAACCTGGGTTCTATATATATAGCATTTGCTACTTATTATCAACCGATAGCAATTGATAGCAGGGTAGAGATCTTAATAGTAATAGTTTGATGAATGTAAACCAACGCGTTTCAGCTTCTACTCAGGAAGCCTTCCTCAGGGATATAATGAATGATTTCCGTCCAACTTTTAGGGGTTGCTATAGTTTGAAAAGTACCTCCCACTTGTACCTTATCGGACGAATTTGCTGTCAGTGAAATCTCTCCTGCACGGATATTCTTATTCATCTCACCATTAAAGTTAATCAATTTGTTTATTTCTCCTGTCCAATTATTCCTCATTGTACATTTTACAGACTGCATTACAGTTCAATGACACTTACCTTAATAATTATCCATCGTACAGGATGTCTAATCATTTTCAGTCCTAACTCTTTCCTTACATTGATCTAAGACTAATATGGAATACTCATTTAATTTATGTGTCAGATTGGTTAGATAACCTCTAGGTAAAGTGCTAGGGACATATCCCCACTTCTCATACTAATCGGTATATCTTTGTGTTTTTATAGAATTGTTCTAACCCAGTGGTTCCCAAACTTTTGCAGTTCGTGGCACCCTTATAGTCTCCAAATTTCTTCAAGGCACCCCTCCAAAATAATTATTGAGCAGTCCTGTTTTAGAAGTAGTTGGGTCAAAAAATTGTAATAAGTATTTAGGTCAGGACAGAAATACTTATTTAGTTGTATGCAAAAATGCCCCCTCTGCATCCAGACACTCTGCCCTCAGGCACTCTGCCCCCTCTGAATCCAGACACACTGCCCTCTCTCACACTGCCCCCTCTGCCCTCTGTCACGCTGTCCCCCCTCCTCTGCTCTGTCACGCTATCCCCCCTCCTCTGCCCTCTCTCACAATGTCTCCCTCCTCTGCCCTCTCACACGCTGTCCCCTCCTCTGCCCTCTCACACGCTGTACCCTCCTCTGCCCTCTCACACGCTGTACCCTCCTCTGCCCTCTCACACGCTGTCCACTCCTCTGCCCTCTCACACGCTGTCCCCTCCTCTGCCATCTCACACGCTGTCTCCTCCCCTGCCCTCTCACACGCTGTGTCCCCCTCCACTGCCCTCTCTCACGCTGTGTCCCCCTCCACTGCCCTCTCTCACGCTGTGTCCCCCTCCACTGCCCCTCTCACGCTGTGTCCCCCTCCTCTGCCCCGCTGTGCCCCATCCTCTGCTCTCTGTCCCTTTCCTCTGCTCTCTGTCCCCATCCTCTGCTCTCTGTCCCCCTCCTCTGCCCCGCTGTCACCATCCTCTGCTCTCTGTCCCCCTCCTCTGCCCCACTGTCACCATCCTCTGCTCTCTGTCCCCCTCCTCTGCTCTCTATCCCCCTCCTCTGCCCCGCTGTCCCCATCCTCTGCTCTCTGTCCCCATCCTCTGCTCTCTGTCCCCCTTCTCTGCCCCGCTGTCCCCATCCTCTGTTCTCTGTCCCTTTCCTCTGCCCCGCTGTCACCATCCTCTGCTCTCTGTCCCCATCCTCTGCTCTATGTCCCCCTCCTCTGCCCCGCTGTCACCATCCTCTGCTCTCTGTCCCCATCCTCTGCTCTCTGTCCCGCTTCTCTGCCCCGCTGTCACCATCCTCTGCTCTCTGTCCCCATCTTCTGCTCTCTGTCCCCATCCTCTGCTCTCTGTCCCTATCCTCTGCTCTCTGTCCCCCTTCTCTGCCCCGCTGTCCCCATCCTCTGCTCTCTGTCCCCATCCTCTGCTCTCTGTCCCCATCCTCTGCTCTCTGTCCCCCTCCTCTGCCCCGCTGTCCCCATCCTCTGCTCTCTGTCCCCCTCCTCTGCCCCGCTGTCCCCATCCTCTGCTCTCTGTCCCCCTCCTCTGCTCTCTGTCCCCATCCTCTGCTCTCTGTCCCCATCCTCTGCTCTCTGTCCCCCTCCTCTGCTCTCTGTCCCCATCCTCTGCTCTGTGTCCCCCTCCTCTGCCCCGCTGTCACCATCCTCTGCTCTCTGTCCCCCTCCTCTGCTCTCTGTCCCCCTCCTCTGCCCCACTGTCACCATCCTCTGCTCTCTGTCCCCCTCCTCTGCTCTCTATCCCCCTCCTCTGCCCCGCTGTCCCCATCCTCTGCTCTCTGTCCCCATCCTCTGCTCTCTGTCCCCATCCTCTGCTCTCTGTCCCCCTTCTCTGCCCCGCTGTCCCCATCCTCTGTTCTCTGTCCCTTTCATCTGCCCCGCTGTCACCATCCTCTGCTCTCTGTCCCCATCCTCTGCTCTCTGTCCCCCTTCTCTACCCCGCTGTCACCATCCTCTGCTCTCTGTCCCCATCTTCTGCTCTCTGTCCCCATCCTCTGCTCTCTGTCCCCATCCTCTGCTCTCTGTCCCCCTCCTCTGCCCCGCTGTCACCATCCTCTGCTCTCTGTCCCCCCCCTCTGCTCTCTGTCCCCCTCCTCTGCCCCGCTGTCACCATCCTCTGCTCTCTGTCCCCCTCCTCTGCTCTCTGTCCCCATCCTCTGTTCTCTGTCCCCCTCTTCTGCTCTCTGTCCCCCTCCTCTGCCCCACTGTCGCCCTCCTCTGCCCCGCGCCAGGCGCCAGTCATAAAAAAAAAAAGAACACAGAAACTTACCAATCCGTCGGGCGCCGGGACCCAGCAGACTCCTCCAGGAGGCTGCTGGGTCCCAGTGCCTGACGGATTGGTAAGTTTCTGTGTTCTTTTTTTTTTTATGGCTGACCCGCGGCACCCCAGTAACAGCGCCGTGGCACCCCTGGGAGCCGCGGCGCACAGTTTGAGAACCGCCGTTCTAACCTATTAGATGTTTAATGTTCTAAAATTCCTCACTTGTCCTGTGCCTCCAATGAGGTCATATGGGTTTGTTAAATCTCAAAAATTGTTTGAGGTCTGGAGATGAAGAATGATAACAACAGACCCCAAAATACAATGGCCTCCCTATAGTCACGTATGTAATAATGGAGTTACACTAACACTCCATGTTTGCATGTTTGGGGGGGTGTTTTCATTAACTAAATCCATTTAAAATCTTCTTTATTAATGATCCTTATATAATCACCTCCCCTCCAGTTTTTTTCTACCTTTCTTATTGCTGTATAAGTCATTCCTTTTGGATTGGACTCATGCTTATCCTTGAAGTGTGCGGAGAGGCTGTGTTTCTCAAATCCCTTCTTAATATTTCTAATGTGCTCACTAATCCTCAATTTAAAGGTTCTTATTGTCCTCCCTATATATATTGCATTCTGCATGGAAACTCTATCAGATATAAGAACTGAGATCTGCATAGGACCGAAGGATAATAAAAGCTTTGCTGTATCTTTAACTGAGCTATTCTCTGGAGTGTTAACAGTTAATCTTTGGGCACGCCCATCTGGTGTCATAGGGGAGGGGTTTAGGACTATAAGTTGGATGGGCGGAGTTTGCTCAGTCCTTGGCAGTTTGGAAGTTGCAGCGTGCAGACGTGGATCCTGATAAGTATCTGATTCCCCCTCTCTGTCTCCTGTTTTTTCCTGCTTGTACTCCCCTTTTTTCTCTTGCTTTTCCCACTAGCGTGTTTGTCATTCTCACCTAATTTGCTCAACCCTCTGTTTCTTTTTCTTTTACGGAATTCAACCCTCTCCTTTTTCTCCCTCCTCCACTAGCCCCCCCCCTTACCCCCCCCCCCTCTCCCGCTAACCCCCCCACCCCCCCCCCCTCCCGTTTTTGGTGGGGTTGCATTTTGGCCCAATTTCCCTTCCAATTCCCCGGGTGTATCCCCCAGCGGTAATGGCGGGTGTTGGTCCCCTTCCTTCCTCCGCTAGGCCCAGCGGTTCCCCTCCCTCACCTGCACGGAGATTCAGTGGCAGGCTGAGGGTTCCTCCTTCCCGGGCATCCACCGAGGGTTATGGTGGTGTTAGCGGGGGTCGCAGAACCGGAAGTGACGGCCGTCACTTCCGGTCGAGGTCAGCTCACGCGGCGGTTCCTCCGGTGGCTGGCGGGCTTGTTATTCCCAGCCAGAGGGCATCCAGAAGAGACAGGTGGTCCTCGGGGGGTAGTATAGCGGCGGGGGGCCCTCCACCCGCTGCTGGTAGAGTTCAGCAGTCCCGCGGGCAGCGGGTTCATGGCGGCCATGTTAGGGCGGGCGGGCATCCTGGTCCTGAAAGGGGGCGACCCCCTCCTCTCCAATTATCCCGGGTTCCAGCGGCAGATAGCTCCTCAACGGGCATAGTGGGAGCCAGTTCAGTCATCAGGGGTAGCAGAAGTAGTTTGGGCCCGGTAAGGGGGCAGAATGCAGAGGCAGATCGTGCCTCAGCAGGTTCAGCGGCACATAGGGTTCATAGCAGGGGCAACAGTGTGGTTCGGGGGGAGGCATCAGTGGCCCCTGTGGGTTCTGGTGTTAGGGGCATCCCGGTGGGAAGAGGGGGGTCCTGTCACTCAGTCTTCGGGGAACATAGGGGTCAGGTGCGGGGTTCTTCGGGGTCTCAGGTCATGGGTAGGAGCCCAGGGCAACGGTCCTGGTCTGGGCATAGGAGAGGCACGCACGGCTCGGACGAGCGGCGCGAGTCACACGATGGGGGTGTTCCTGTGAGTGAGTCCCTGGGGGCGGAGAATTATAGGGAAGTGTCGGGCTGGGAGCTGGGTCAGGGGGTGAGTTCAGATCATGGCAGAGAGCATAGAGCAACGTCCCGTGGTTCCCAGTCTCAAGCTTCATTTCTTTCTCAGCAGTGGCCGGTGGGTATGAGGAGGAGCGTTTCGTTGGAGTGGAGCAAGCCGGCCGTCACCAGGCATGGTCCGGGGACGAAGGCTGGACGCAGGGTTCTGAGACTGGTTCGGCGTTGGCAGGTGAGCGTGATTTGTCTGATGTACCTGATGTGCAATCCGTGTGGTCCGATTGTTATAGCTCTAGTACGGGTTCAGATATGTCTGGGTCTTCCTCCAAGAAACTGATTAAGAAATTGCGCAAGCATTTTGTACCGCGCGCTGGGGCTAGGCCGGCTGACGGGCGTTTAAGGCAGGCAAGAGGTTCCCGTCTTACAGGTGACGAGGAGCTGCGCTGTGCTAGTACCGGGATACTGCAAGGGGTTAGAATGGTAGTCAGAGACAGAATTCGTAAAGGCCGACTCATTGACATGTTCGCTATGACCAATAAGGGGAAAAAAGCGGTAGCCCAAGCCCTCACACGGGGTGGCGCTGGGGAGACGAGTTATAGGTCATACAAGAACTGGCTTACGGGGGCCTACCTTTTTGCGGCGTGTTATTTAGAAACGCGCCCTACAGAGTGGATGGACATGTTGAAATATTTACACATGATCCACGAGATGTATGCATCATCACGCCCCGGGGTATGGCTGGCCTATGATGAAGCGTTTCGGGAGAAATATGATGGACATGCGAGCCTCATGTTGGGATTCAAGGATGTGGAGGTATAGTTACAGGTGTCCCAAGATGGCGGGGGAGAGTCTTCACAGGGTTCAGGTTGGCGGCGGCCGTCGGGGCGCGGCAGGGGTGCCGCGCCCTTTCAGGGTAGGGGCCGCTGTTTCCCTTTTAACAAGTCCGGTTGCCTGCGCGGAGCGGCGTGTAGGTTCTCACACACCTGCACCCGCTGCGGTGGAGGTCACCCAGCTAAGACTTGTGACAGGCAGAGTCGAGGAGGGGGTGGCGACGGAAGTCGAACGGCTTCCGGACCTGCGGAAAGCCGCGTCGCCAATTAACGTGGTCAATCTCGGCCGCTGGCTGGACCGCTACCCAATAAGATGGGCTGCGGAATTTTTACGGGAGGGTTTTAGGCATGGTTTTTGGTTACCTATTGAAGGGTCTGTCGAGATCGCCTCGATGGTTAACCTAAAATCTGCGAAGGTGTTCCCCGAAATCTTGGCGGAGAAGGTGCGTAAAGAGGTGGCGCTTGGGCGGATGGTTGGGCCTTTTGCGAACCCTCCTTATCGGAACCTGGTAGTGTCACCGGTAGGGGTGGTTCCTAAAAAGGCTGCGGGGAAGTTTCGCCTAATTCAGCACCTCTCTTTCCCAAAGGGTGCATCGGTTAATGATGCCATCCCGGAAAAATTTTGCAGGGTAGTGTATCAGTCTTTTGAGGAGGCGCTGGAGATGGTGAGATCTTTTGGGCCCGGGGCTTTGATGGCGAAGGTCGACATCGAGTCGGCATTTTGGCTTCTTCCATTGCACCCGGACTCGTTCCCTTTCATGGGTTTCCATCTGAACGATGGTTACTATGTGGATAAATGCCTCCCTATGGGGTGCGCAGTTTCATGCTCCTTCTTCGAGTGTTTTAGCACGTTTTTACACTGGTGCGTTTGTGCCGGAACCGGTCACCAGGGCGTGGCACACTATCTGGATGACTTCCTTGTAGTGGGCCCAAGCCAGGGACCCACCTGTGGGGATGTTTTGTTTTCACTTAGGGCTCTTTTTCAGTCACTTGGTGTCCCGGTCGCGCATGATAAAACTGAGGGTCCTACTACCCGTTTAGCGTATTTAGGCATCGAGATCGATACGGTCTTGGGTCTTTGTAGGCTTCCAATAGAGAAGGTAGTGAAACTGCGGGAGCTTATAGGGGTGGCGCTTGGGTCTGAAGGGATGTCATTGAAAAGGACTCAGTCTATACTGGGACTTTTTAACTTCGCCTGTCGGGTAATTCCAATGGGTCGTGTGTTCTGTCGGAAGCTGGAAAGGGCAACGTCAGGGCGTAAGGGACCTCACTGTCGAGTACTGCTATCTGCCGAAATCCGGACGGATTTGGCAGTTTGGGATCTTTTCCTGCGGGATTTTAACGGGGTTAGGTTGTGGCCTTCTCTCCCTGTGTCTAGTAAGGAGCTGGAGCTACATACTGATGCGGCAGGGGGTGTGGGCTTCGGGGCATATTTCGCAGGTGACTGGTGCGCTGAGCGGTGGCCAGAAGAATGGGTGCAGGCCGGCTGGACTGCTAACCTGTTGCTGTTAGAAATCTTCCCGATCATAGTCGCCCTTGAATTGTGGGCCCCCAGATTAGTAGGGAAACAGATAGTTTTCTGGTGTGACAATTTGGGTGTCGTGCAAGTAATCAACCGGCAGAAGGCCACCTCTCAGCCGGTCATCACACTTTTGAGGAGATAAGTATGGAGGTGTTTAGTCGATGACATTAGCTTCAGGGCGCAACATGTTCCTGGGGTGGATAATGCGCTGGCAGATTCATTATCTAGTGGGGAATGGGAGAAATTTCGAGCCTTGGCACCTCAGGCATCCCTGTCGGGTTCACCTTGTCCCACTTATATCTGGCAGATTGTCAAGCCGGAGTAGAGGGTCTGGCTGAATCATCATTGGCACCCGCTACCAGGGAGAAGTATCGGTCGGCTTGGCATGACTGGTGTGCGTTCCGGGACCAGGGGCGCGAGTCAGTGGCCTCAGGGCATCAGCTAATGCTAGCGTATATTTGGGCAGGTTTCAAGTCCGGTAAGTCCAAAGCGGCAATGTCAGGGGCTTTGGCCGGGATATCCTTTTTTACCAGGCTTAGGAATGAGGTCGATTACACGAAAAGTTTCATTATAGCCAAAGCATTAAAGGGTTGGGCGAGGGAGCGCCCTGCGCTTCCGGATGGAAGACGGCCCATCGGTGAGGCTTTGTTGACGGAATTGCTGGGGGCTATTAAGGAAGTAGCACGTGATGCATTCGAGACAGCCTTATTTCGCGCAGCATTTGTCATGCTTTATTTTGGAGCTTTTAGAGTAAGTGAGGTAGTGGCCTCTTCTAAGTCTTGTCCTTTGTCAGGAATGTTGGCGCAGCATGTTATTATTTCCCCTTCCTCAGTATGTTGTAAAATTAGGAGATCAAAGTCTGACCAGTTAGGTAGAGGGCAGTGGGTTACATTGGCCCCAAAGGTGGGTTTCTTAGTTTGCCCTGTTGTTATTATGAACGAATTTGCTGTTATTCGTCCTGTGTCTGCAATTCCGTGGCTGGTGCATGGTGATGGTACCCCCCTCACCCGGTACCAGTTTACGGCAGTGTTTAAGCGTACATTGTCTAAGTTGGGCTTGGACGGATCCCAGTTCGGCACTCATTCATTCAGAATTGGTGCTGCCACATCTGCAGCTTTGGCTGGGGCATCAGAACGGGCCATACAGGGTGTTGGCAGGTGGAAAACCAAAGTATATAAGCGTTATGTTCGTCCTGCTCTCCTTACCTAAATCTTCCTATCTTTTACCTATCTATCTCCTGCGGTGGTGGCACAGGTCTTAGACTTGCTCGGGCCTTTGGAGGTCGGGCTCGAAGGGCTTTCTCCATTTTTTTCCCACTGGGTTTTATGGTTTCACCTTCGTCTGTGCCTCCGCCCAAAACCTTTTTCCTTCTTTTGTCGGTGTGGGCGTGTTCTTGGGTGTTTGTGTCTGGTGTGCTGAGCATTTGTTAGCTCTTGTGCTTTCTGTGGTTTTGTCAAGTTCAAATTTTCAACATCATAGGGGCTCTCTGAGTTCCGTTTTCTGGATGTATGAACACGTATGGTTGCTGTTGACTAATGTTTGGTTTTCTCCACCCTACAGACCATCGGACCCCGCTGCGCATCTGGGTGCTGGGACACTCTTATATTCACTGGGCTCGATTGCACAGGGCAGCTAAGGATACTTCTCTGTTTAAGGGGGCAATGGTAGTGCAGTGGATAGGTCGTAGAGGTCTTAGATGGTCTGGTTTTCGGCATCTCCTGAGTAGTTATGTTGTCGTTCAAGGGGTACCCCAGGTCCTAGTTATTCATCTGGGTGGTAATGACATAGGAGGGTGCAAGTCGGTGGATTTGATTTTGCGTATCCAGGAGGACTTGGCTTGGGTGCAAGCATCTTGGCCTTCCCTTGTCATTTGCTGGTCGGATATTGTGCCAAGGATGGCTTGGCGTGCGTTTCCTGAAGGGCGTGTTGCTGATGGAGTAAGGAGGAAAATTAATTCGGTGGTTTCACGGTTTTTACGTTCCATGGGTGGTTGGCGGATTGTACACCCGAGTATTCGTTATCAGAGCCCCTCGCTATATAGGGGGGACGGAGTTCATTTGAGCGATGAAGGCATGGTTATTTTTGTTCGGGATATCTATGTGTTTTTAGCATCAGAAGGTTTTAGTATGGTGGCGGGCCGCGGATCCTAGGGATCCGGGCGTGGCCGGAAAAGCAGTACAGTCGACGGCCAGTGGTTTGGGCCCACATTACGGTATTGGGCATGGTGAACCCGCCTCCCTTCGAGTGAATCGGCTATTAGTCTCGGTTTCAGGCACCGCCCTTGTGGGCTGCCCTGTGGTTGCTTCCAGTATAGCCCAGAGGAGGGGCGGGTTCGGTAGATTCAGGACGTGGTGCCCCGTCCAGGTAGATATGTGCGCCCGGGGTTTGATTGGTTGGTCCCCCACTTGAACCCAGGGGTTTGGTTGTTCCCCAGTTTGTAGTCCTAAGGATATGCTAGGACAGTTGGGTTTTGCCTGGCACACGTCGGACTGACTGCTTATTTCACCTCCACCATGTTTATGAATAAATCATTTATTTGTGCCCTATTTCAGGTCTCGTGTCATTAATTCAGGTTATAAGTGCTAAGATGAAGGAGGTAAAGAGGTTAAGGTATCAGACATAAGACTTTTATAAGAACTGAGATCTGCATAGGACCGAAGGATAATAAAAGCTTTGCTGTATCTTTAACTGAGCTATTCTCTGGAGTGTTAACAGTTAATCTTTGGGTACGCCCATCTGGTGTCATAGGGGAGGGGTTTAGGACTATAAGTTGGATGGGCGGAGTTTGCTCAGTCCTTGGCAGTTTGGAAGTTGCCCACCCACCCTCCCTGGTTACGTTTGATGAGAAGAGGACGCGACTGGATGCTCTGTTGATGGATATCAGCGTTGGCAACAGCATACCTCTCAGTGAAGACGGATGGAGTTATGGCCGGAAAAGCAGTACAGTCGACGGCCAGTGGTTTGGGCCCACATTACGGTATTGGGCATGGTGAACCCGCCTCCCTTCGAGTGAATCGGCTATTAGTCTCGGTTTCAGGCACCGCCCTTGTGGGCTGCCCTGTGGTTGCTTCCAGTATAGCCCAGAGGAGGGGCGGGTTCGGTAGATTCAGGACGTGGTGCCCCGTCCAGGTAGATATGTGCGCCCGGGGTTTGATTGGTTGGTCCCCCACTTGAACCCAGGGGTTTGGTTGTTCCCCAGTTTGTAGTCCTAAGGATATGCTAGGACAGTTGGGTTTTGCCTGGCACACGTCGGACTGACTGCTTATTTCACCTCCACCATGTTTATGAATAAATCATTTATTTGTGCCCTATTTCAGGTCTCGTGTCATTAATTCAGGTTATAAGTGCTAAGATGAAGGAGGTAAAGAGGTTAAGGTATCAGACATAAGACTTTTATACCAGTCCCTTACTGTCACATGTGACATTTGGAGTGATCTTATATTCCAGGCCTGTTTTTACAATTGCAACATTGACCACAGGGATAAAATCCCCCTCTACTAATGAATTCTGTAAATTACTTTGTAATTGTTAATTGGTTTTAAGTGGTTAATTGTTCTTTAGATTATGTGCTTTTTCATATACTATCTCTGGAGTTTAGGGCAGGATAGTGGCCAAACTATGGTCTGTTATTGGCCAGCGTCTCTTAAGAATTTGTTTGATCTCTTTAGCTGAGCTACTGTACTTAGTGATAAAGTATACCTTGCTATCTGTTTTGAGTGTGATTTTTCTTTATATTCCAAAAGTGCTTCTCTGCTTGCACACATGGTTGCAGAATATACCACATGGTCAGTTAAAGAGAATTAGACATAACTGAGTATTACACAACACAAGACAACACAACAACTAGCAGATAAGTTCATAGAGAAAATGTATGACCCGGAGCTAATAAGGGAGGCATTCACAGATACCACCAGTGCAAGCAGAGAAGCACTTTTGGAATTTAGGTGAGTTACCCTCACATATGTCCCATTACCATCCGCTTCTGCGTTATTGTCATACCAGTGTAGTGGCTATTGCCACTATTGATTGGAAGACCCCATTGAGCACAGACCTTGATACAAAGCATTATTTTGTCCATTGATGAATATGCATCGTTTCTGGATTGTACAATTGTTCTGAACTATTAAATTTAGACACATGGTACCTACATTGTTAATTCAATAATCTGAGCATTGGGACAAACCATGTTACAATGTAAGGGGTGCAAATTAGTTTATTATTTTGAACATAAGTTAATTACTGGCTGTTTTTCATCTATCACACAAATACTTGATAGCTTTATTTTTACCCTGAAATTTAAAGTTGATCTAGGAAATGTCCTACCCCAGCTATAAATCTGTCCCCACATTTTAAATTTAACCCCCTTCCATTGCAACATGGTTTTGCCCAGGTGCAAATCTACTCCTTTTTTTATGCTTTGCTCTCCCTAATGTACACAAAGGTTGGATGAAGAAGTTATGTAGTAATGGAATTCATTATTTTTCTGTTACTCTACCAGTTAATGTACTACCAGTAACTCTGCTCTTTGTGTTTTGTTCTCTCTATATGCAGTACATCCTTTCTTGATGATATTCTCATTTAATATATTATTTTTCAGTGTAACTGCTAAGTGGACCGATATCTGGATGGTTCATTATACAAAAGCATTAAGCACAAAAGCCTTTGTTAGTGATGAAAGAAATTAAAGTCATGGCGGCTTCAATCAATTTACGTGATAACTGCTAATCTGCCTGTAAGAATCAAACATGGAATAGCTTTTCTGTGTTTTATATTATCACTTGGAAACCTACTGTACATCTGTGATGGACAACAGGCAGCCCTCCGAGCTTTCATCTATGGTCTCCAGCTCCTTCCTGCTTTATTGTCAGATTTGTATTTTATAGTTTGTACCACTTATTTAAAATGCCTGCTAATATGTTATTACAGATATATGTCTTTTTGATTCAATGTATTGTTTGAATTTATTACTCAAAGGTAATTAAATGTATCAGGTTGTCTATCACTGATCAATATACATTATAACTTTCATGTGTCATGTACAGAATTTGATATTTAGCTTAACCAATAATGTAAAAACAATATAAGCTGCTCACAGGCATCTTTCAACCCAATGACCAAATACAGGATCTAGTCTTTTTGACAGTGAAATGCCCAATTTTACATGGTGGATCATTTAGGGATTGGCTAGAGGACAAGATCCAATAGGCACACACAGTATGCATCTGCCAATCAATCACAACCCAACATCTTCACGCTATTTTTTCATCACGGGTTGATAGATGAAAATGCCAAGTATGATTCCACATAGGCCCTTGCATAGGGCGGCCGAGAGTTAGTATGCTGCAATTTTCTCTCTTTGGTTCAGAAACAAAAGTCAAGAACCATTATTCAGACCTGTGCACTCACATTTTTCAGGCCACTGTAGATGAAAGGTTCTATGCATTGGTTGTAGAGATGAGCTGAAGTTTTACACTGAATCTTTGCCACATTACAAGTATTGCTGCAAAATTTTGCATGTTTTTCTTTGGTCTTAAGTGTTCAGCGTGGAATTCTCTTTATCATTTTTGTTTTGCCTGGACTTCTCCTTTATTAGTTCCCCTTTACATCATTATGTATTATGTTTCACTCATGGAAAATGCTCTAGAAAAGACTCAGTCTGTCACGAGCCGCGGCGGTACTCACAGCCGCCGCGGCTCGCTTCTCATGCGCCCCAGCGTCCCGGCCGTCACCTTGACGACCGGGACGTCATTTCCTCTTCCTGTCCGGCCGTTACCAGGGCAACGGCCAGACGCTAGTACACTAGCGCTGCGTCCCGGCGGTGCTGGTAGCCGGGCGCATGCGCATAGCAGGCAGCCTGTGGGCTGATTAGGCTGATTAACAGGCATTAGCCTGCAACTGTGTAGGTCAGGGGCAAGCCCTGATTGGCCCTGCTGGATACTAGTAAATTAGCCTGCAGGAGTGTGTTCAACTGCTGATTGGTCTGTGTCTGTACTTAAGGCAATGAGGTCTGCTGCCTCATTGCCGGTTATAGCTTCTGTGCTCCAGTCTGCTGACCTGCTTGTTCCAGTCCCTGTATCCTGTATCTACGTTTGACTTCCCGTGTATGACCCTTGGCTTCGTATTGGACTTCGCTTGTGTTTCCTGTGACCCTGATCCTTGGCTTGTTTACCCGGTCTGCTACTTTGCCTGTGACCTCTGACCTCAGCTTGTTCATCATTACTGTTACCTGCTGCCAGCCTTTGACCTCTGCGTGGACCTGACTCTTCTTGCCTGGGTTCTCCCCAGCCGGTACACACTTCACGACCCTCTGTCAGTCTGCAGCCCAGTCTGTCCCCACCATCAGGGGCTCCAGTGAACACCTGACTGGCAGAGTAGACTCCGGGTTGTGTTGTGCCGGCTGGAGGGGTTCCTAACATTATAACCGGCCCACTCACGGAGACAAGATTAGGATGGATGCAAGTGGATCCACACCGTCTCCGGCACAAACCCTAGCAGGCCATATTGAGTCTTTGTATCAGATGATGCAGGGATTGGCTGAGCGTATGTCTGTTCAAGAAGAAGCCACAAAAGCTTCACAATCTCCTCCAGATCCCATCTGTGAGCCCAAAATGAATTTACCGGATCGGTTCTCCGGAAATAGAACCTTGTTTCGGAACTTCAGGGAGAGCTGCAAGCTCTATTTTCGGATGAGACCCCGCTCCTCCGGTTCAGAGCAGCAACGAGTTGGGATTATTATTTCCCTTCTACAGGGTGACCCCCAGTCCTGGGCGTTTTCTTTGCCACAGACCAGTCCGGCCATGCAGTCCGTAGACTCCTTCTTTGAGGCATTGGGTTTACTGTATGATGACCCGGATCGAGTGGCCTCCGCGGAAGCTCACCTACGGTCCTTGAAACAAGGCAGACGGTCGGCAGAAGAATACTGCGCGGAATTCCGTAGATGGTCACCTGACAGTGGATGGAACGACCCTGCCTTACGTAGTCAGTTCCGTGTCGGCCTATCTGAACAGATTAAAGATTCGCTGGTGCAATACCCGTCTCCTAGCTCTCTGGATGATCTGATGCACCTCTCCATTAAAATTGACAGGAGATATAAAGAGCGGAAAACTGAAAAGGAAACGTCATCACCTCCATCCGCCTTCGTTCCTATCTCCCAGGATGGTGAGGAACCAATGCAATTGGGAGCATACCGTCTTTCCTCTGAAGAGAGAGACAGGAGACGGTCACAAGGCTTATGTTTATATTGTGGCGCAAGAGGCCACTTCTCCCGTTCTTGCCCAAACAAGTCGGGAAACGAGCATGCCTAAGGAACGAGGGGAGAGTTCACTTATGTCTACAAATTGTCTCCCAGAAAAATGCACTATTGGTCCCTGCACAGCTCACGTTCAGTGCTCGTTCTACGAAACTATCAGCCTTCATTGACAGTGGAGCTGCTGGCAACTTCCTTGACATCGAGTTTGCCCGCTCTGCTGGTATTCCGCGGATTAAACTCCAATCTGCCATTACGGTATGTGGCTTAGATGGTAGTCCGTTGCCAGGCGGCAAGATTACTTGGGAGACCCCACCATTACAGTTGAACATTGGCGCTCTCCATTCGGAATCCATAGTCTTACGTCTTATCGAATGTCCTTCGGTTCCTTTAATTCTGGGCCACCCTTGGCTATTCTGCCATAACCCCGTCATGGATTGGGCAAAAGGAGAAATTGTCCAGTGGAGCCCCCATTGTACACAGTCTTGCTTGACACTACCTCTACGTATTATTCAGTCTATTCCGGAGCAGCTCCCTTCTCAGTATCATGACTATTGGGATGTTTTCTCCAAAAAGGCTGCTGACACACTACCACCGCACCGCAATTTTGACTGTGCCATTGAGCTCATTCCGGGCTCTAAATTACCCAAGGGACGCTTGTATCCTCTCTCTGGTCCAGAGACCAAATCCATGCAGGAGTATATTGACGAAAACTTGGAGAAGGGCTTCATCAGGCCATCCAAGTCCCCAGTAGGAGCGGGGTGTTTCTTTGTACCCAAGAAGGACGGTGGACTCAGACCCTGTATCGATTATCGAGGGCTGAACCTTATTACGGTTAAGAACACCTACCCCCTTCCCCTCATCTCCGTTCTTTTTGATCAATTAAGAGGAGCCACTATCTTCACAAAAATTGATCTTCGTGGGGCCTATAATCTCATACGTATTAGAGCAGGTGATGAGTGGAAGACGGCTTTCAACACGCTCTCGGGCCATTACGAATACCTGGTCATGCCGTTTGGCCTTAGTAATGCTCCTGCCGTATTTCAGGACTTGATTAATGAGGTGTTACGTGAGTTCCTGGGACACTTTGTTGTTGTTTACTTAGATGACATCCTCATATATTCAAAATCGTTGTCTGTGCACCAGGGGCATGTCAGACAAATCCTACAGAAATTACGGGAACATCACCTCTACGCTAAACTCGAGAAATGCGAGTTCGAGGTCCAGAAGGTATCCTTCCTCGGTTATCTAATCTCCTCAGAAGGTTTCTCCATGGACCCAACCAAGGTCCAAGCAATTCTGGATTGGATACAACCGAATAACCTCAAGGCGGTCCAGAGATTCCTGGGATTCGCCAATTACTACAGGAGGTTTATTGGCGGCTTTGCTGATATCGTGGCTCCTATCGTCACCTTGACCCGCAAAGGAGGTGATCCAACTGTTTGGTCACAACAGGCAATAAATGCATTCAAAACCCTGAAGAAAGCTTTTGTGTCTGCTCAGGTTCTCAGACATCCGGATCCTAGGGTACCGTTTGTTCTTGAGGTAGATGCGTCTGATGTCGGTGCTGGGGCCGTCTTGTCACAAAAAGACCCCCAGACTCACCGCTTACATCCATGTGCCTTTTTTTCCCGTCAGTTCTCATCAGCGGAAACCAACTATGACGTGGGAAACCGAGAATTGCTGGCAATTAAATGGGCCTTTGAGGAATGGCGGCACTGGTTGGAAGGCGCTGCACACCAGATCTCCGTTATAACGGATCATAAAAACTTACAGTATATACAGTCAGCCAAACGTCTGAACCCCCGACAGGCTCGGTGGTCGCTGTTCTTCACTCGGTTCAACTTTATTATCACCTATCGTCCTGGTTCCAAAAATATTCAAGCGGACGCCCTGTCTAGAAGTTTCCTGGCACATCATGCTCCGGTCACCTGCCCAGAGCCTATTGTTCCTGTGTCTATGATTCATGCCGGATTAACTCAAGATTTGAGCTGTACCTTACAAAGGTTCCAGAGGTTGGCTCCTGAGAACACTCCGGCAGGATGTTTGTTTGTCCCAGTTCATCTAAGGAAGACAGTCCTTGCTGAGGCACACAGCAGTCGGACTGCTGGGCATCCTGGAGTCTACAAAACACTGGAAATCCTTTCCCGTACTGTATGGTGGCCGTCTCTGTCTGCTGACGTCAAGAGTCACGTCCGGTCCTGTGAAGTTTGTGCCAGGAACAAAGTTCCCAGGACTCGCCCGGTAGGTCAGTTAGTTCCGTTGGCCGCCCCTGGTAAACCTTGGACACATCTGTCCATGGACTTTATAGTCGATCTGCCACCCTCTGCGGGACACAATACCATTTGGGTCGTGGTAGACCGGTTCAGCAAGATGGCGCATTTCATTCCACTCACTAGGCTTCCTACTGCTCGAGATTTGGCAATCTTGTTCATTCAACACATTTTCCGCCTCCATGGACTCCCTACAGACATCGTCTCCGATCGGGGTTCCCAGTTCATAGCGCAGTTCTGGAGATCATTCTGTACCCTCCTGGGAATCAAGGTCAGTTTATCATCTGCATACCACCCTCAGTCAAATGGGCAGACTGAAAGGGTTAACCAGTCCTTGGAGAAGTTCTTGCGATGCTACATATCGGAGTTCCATGACAACTGGTCCTCCTTGTTGCCCTGGGCAGAATTTGCCTGTAACAACTCCTGTCACTCATCCACGAAAACCTCTCCGTTCTTTTGCAATTATGGTTTCCACCCCAGATCTAACTCTTTGTATTCACTCCAGTCCGTTGGTATTCAGGAGATCCGTTCCACTGCCAGGGATCTCAGAGTTGTCTGGAAGAAAGTACATTCATCTTTAAAACAAGCCTCACTTGTTGCAAAAAAAATTTCGGACCGACACCGTACCCCCTGCTCTCTTAAGGTTGGCCAGAAAGTCTGGCTGTCTACAAAAAATATCAGGCTGAAGCAACCTTGCAAGAAGTTGGGCCCTAAATTCATCGGGCCGTTTCCCATCATCAAGCAGGTGAACTCTGTTGCATTTAGGTTAAAAATTCCGGGCTCGTTAAGAATTCCAAACATATTTCATTGTTCTCTGTTAAAACCAGTTCTTTATCCAGCTCAAGCCCAGTCTTCAGGCAAGCCACAGAGGTACAGTGTTCAGAAAATCTTGGATTCCAAAAAAGTGCAAGGACAGGTGCACTTTTTGGTACAGTGGAGGAACCGCGGGTTAGAAGAACGCTCTTGGGTTCCGCGGAGACAACTCCATGCTCCCAAACAATTGAAGGAATTCTTCAGGAAATTTCCAAGAAAACCTGGGTGTCGGGGTCCCTTGACCCCTCCTCAAGGGGGGGGTACTGTCACGAGCCGCGGCGGTACTCACAGCCGCCGCGGCTCGCTTCTCATGCGCCCCAGCGTCCCGGCCGTCACCTTGACGATCGGGACGTCATTTCCTCTTCCTGTCCGGCCGTTACCAGGGCAACGGCCAGACGCTAGTACACTAGCGCTGCGTCCCGGCGGTGCTGGTAGCCGGGCGCATGCGCATAGCAGGCAGCCTGTGGGCTGATTAGGCTGATTAACAGGCATTAGCCTGCAACTGTGTAGGTCAGGGGCAAGCCCTGATTGGCCCTGCTGGATACTAGTAAATTAGCCTGCAGGAGTGTGTTCAACTGCTGATTGGTCTGTGTCTGTACTTAAGGCAATGAGGTCTGCTGCCTCATTGCCGGTTATAGCTTCTGTGCTCCAGTCTGCTGACCTGCTTGTTCCAGTCACTGTATCCTGTATCTACGTTTGACTTCCCGTGTATGACCCTTGGCTTCGTATTGGACTTCGCTTGTGTTTCCTGTGACCCTGATCCTTGGCTTGTTTACCCGGTCTGCTACTTTGCCTGTGACCTCTGACCTCAGCTTGTTCATCATTACTGTTACCTGCTGCCAGCCTTTGACCTCTGCGTGGACCTGACTCTTCTTGCCTGGGTTCTCCCCAGCCGGTACACACTTCACGACCCTCTGTCAGTCTGCAGCCCAGTCTGTCCCCACCATCAGGGGCTCCAGTGAACACCTGACTGGCAGAGTAGACTCCGGGTTGTGTTGTGCCGGCTGGAGGGGTTCCTAACACAGTCACACTATCTGCTGTTGTGAGAAGACGTTATTAGTTTACGGAACGTGGACCTTCACCTAGAGACACCGCTGTTTCTCTCCTGCAGTCAGCAGCATGGAGCCAATTTCGCTTGCCCTGGATGGATCAATGGATGATGCCACGTACACAGTGGTATTCTCGTGTTGTTACATGTGTGACAAAGTGTTGCCCAATGGTGATCAGGATCTGGATGTGGGTCTAGTGGGCATAAGTGAATAATCTGTATAGTAATTCCATTGGTACACTAAATCAAGATGACATTGTATGACCTTACTTATTTATTAGCAGTTATTTATATAGCACCAACAATCATTTTACAGATAATGTTTAATTGTTCTCATCAGTCCCAGTGGAGCTTACAATCTATATTCCCTAACACACACACACACACTATGGATAATTTTGTCGGAAGCCAATTAACCGGGCAGTTGGTCTTTGGCGTGTGTGAGGAAACCAGCACAGAGGAAACTCACCCAAAATGGGGAGAACATACAAACTTCACACAGATAGGGTCATGTTCGAGCCTATGGTCCTAGCGCTTTGCAGCAGCAATGCTAACCAGTGTGCCACGGTGCTGATATACAACTGTACCTACGCTGCCCTGACCTAGAAGCAGTACTACTTCGCAATACGCTATACTCACAGTCTGAGGTACAGACGCCCCTTTATAAATTTAGGAGAGACAATTCCTATACCCAACAGGACAGAGCTTTGCTCACAGTGATCAATAGGTGTGTTATCCCCCATTGTCCCAGCTCTATTTATAGACTATATTCTGCCTAATTACAAATACAGGTTCCTATAGCATCCATCAGAACGGTAAAGCAAAAGCAGAACTAGAAGATTTTATCTCCGGAGCTTCACATCTCTGAGAAACGGCTGTTCTGTTGCAAAGTGCAATTTGCAAGAAATTTTCTCGCAACTGTTCTCATGTCTAACTGGCTGGTATGGAGGTAATGGGGACACTTACTGTCACCTCCGCTGAGCCTGCACCATGCCAGGATCCTCTACAGCTGAGCCTACGTGCAATATAAGGCTAATAACGAGGATATCTGTGTATATTTGGCTGGCATTTGCACACCAGGTGGCAGACAATTGGTGGCTGTTACTCTGTAACTTTCGACTGAATACGACTTGAAGGGCGGAACCTGGGTGAGAAGGGGCGGATGAGCGTAGGCAATGTACAGTCAGGGTGTGCCGAGGGCATTCCGGCACAGATCCTGGGTTTAATGTAAGTACACATTGATCTATAGTCATATCATATGCACCAGTTACAGGCAGGTGTAAGTACTAACTGATGACTGACACAGCATAGTCTGTATATCAAATACTACATGTATGTGTGCAACTAGATTGTACAAAACATGGGTGTGCAAGTGAGACTATAAAAACGCATTGAATGTATAGTAATCAGCAGAACATACATTATAACATTCTTCTAAGTAACAATGTGTTGTTGGTTTAACCACATGACTCAGACAACGCTCTGCACATATGTGTCTGGTCATCTGTTCTGTTACCCACACAGCTTCATCTGACTAATTACTGTCTTCTGTGTGGTGAAGTTGCTACAGCTAATAATAATAATATAAATACGTGGACAGTGCTTCTTCTGCTAAAATACATATAGAGATTTTTTTTAAATAATTGTATTAAGCACTGTGGACCCATTTATGATGCACTGGATCCACACTGCAAATCACTTTCATTTTGAACCCATGGGTCTATATGGTCTTCTTAGGGCACTTCAAAGTGCTCTTCAATAATGTCCTCCCACATTGCTGTTTCACATACACCAAACTGGGCAGAAGTATCTACAAGGTCGCCTATGAAGCACTTGGAGAGCACGCAACTCAAGAATTGGAGCAGGTCCGACTTATGTTCAAAATAACAAATAAGGACCATTAGTATTGTCAGACTGTCTCCATATCTGTACTTTATCAATGTACAGGGTGGGGCATAAAGATCTCCCACATACACGCCTATATGAGTATTTATTTTAAAGTGAGGCAGCTCTACCTTTATAGGACTCCTGTCTGGTTTATGCAATATGACCATGACTGAGGATCTATGAGATCTAGCTAAACAGATAAACTGTACAAGTGCATTATTATATTCTGCCCAACAGTCAGAAGTGCTCCTGGGATTTCTGGGGAGGTGGAATAATCTGTAGAGAGGCATTGTACAAAAGTATAATGGTATAAATAAGGCATCAAACTCCAACCTCCTACCAATTTAGACCACTACTATCATTGTGAAGATATGTGGTTCCCAAGTCACTCAGACACGGTATTAGAGGAAAAATAGAATGATGATTTATTCTGCAGAACAGGATTAAATACAGCATGGCCCCTTAACAATAGCAGGTCCAACAAGTGAGAAAATCAGTTCAAATAAATCCAGTGAGATAGGTTCCACAGCACATCTCTGGCAGAACATCACCTCTTGGCCAAAGTCAGTCACATACATCTCCAGCTCCCCGGGTAGCCTCTTTTATCACCTCATAATCCCACCTTGGGAACTGCCTGCCCAGGGGAGTTGCAAAAGGTCTCGATTGGTGGGCTTCTCACACTACCCAGCCCCCTCCCCTACCTCCCCAGGTGACCGCTGTTGGGTGCGGCTCCTGGCTGTCTGTAGAGCTCACTAGTGGTCAATAGGGAGCAAACAGAAATGACAATAGTAGCTAAATTCACTCAACAGTGTTCCCTGTGGAGGTGGAATTTCACACCCAAAGTCCTTTTCCGAGGAGATGTTATAGTTTCATCACTGATACTTCCTAATAACAACATGGCTAAAAAGTGCAGTCCGGTTATGGATTAGATTAAGGGGGTTCTTACCCCATGCCTGTTTTTTTACAATCATTAAAATAAAGTTCCAATGTTGTCCCTAATACAGCTCACTTTAGCTTTATTAATGTCTTAAATTAATCACGATAGTAACAGGATATCAGGACTGACTATAGAAATATAAATAGTACATTTAGGAATTTTGTGTATTTAAGGATTTTTTTAAAAAAAAACCTTAAAGTTTGTCTACTGAAGTGCATCAGGAAGGTGGATAATGAGTCCTATTAAGTATAGTGGGAGTCCTAATCTCTGCCCGCTATGAGCTGGGGATAAAACACTTGACAGGGTGAAAATGGCTGCGGTCAATACTGCAAAGAAGGAACTCCCTTTATCTCTCAGATAACATGACATTCTGCACCACTCTGCAGAACCAGGGGCACCTTGGCACCTCCTGTGTACTTAGGAAGGAACTCCCGCATCTCCACCCAGTTTCTCCCATTGGCCGGTGTAAACGTCTGCTCCTCTGCAAACTGTAAATATAGGAGAGGAAAAATGTTATAGCAAAGCCAAAAACACTCTAGCAATCTTATCATTTTGTTCCACAAACCAATACACTCTGGTGGAAATCTATGTGCCCCAGTTTTGTGCCTCACCGGGACCATTTTCTGCATCGTACATGAAGCCCAGTGTTTGCAGTTCCACTGTGTCTTCAAAGTTTGTGGAATATGAGGATTTTAGTCATTTTTAGACAGACCAGGTGGGTTTGTTTTGATTACCTCTTTTACACTCACATACCCAGGTGGGTCTTGGCCATGATGCCCTGTCTTCTGCCTGTCTAAACTTCTTGACATAGAGGTCTATTTACTAATCTGACCCCATTTCTGGTGAAAAGCAATAATGTATGTGGTGTTTATAGCAGTGGAAAAAATATACTTTCTCCAATATTTAAGAAAATTACCTTCCTGGGGCAGTACTGGCGAAAAACAACTGCCCCAGAGAAGACTTTCCTCCACAGTGTTAACTTTCACCATTGTTGCAGAATGGAGATATCACAAGATTGTGGTTCTGCAGATCCGCTAGCAGGGTAATGTTCTATAAAGTAATATACAGTTGCAGTGTATATTACAAGATTTAAGCAGAAAAAATATATAAGCAGATGGGCCCGAACACTATTCATGCACATGTGTCCTCTGCTGTCTGGACTTGTTCATACATTGTGGGCCTCATTTAGGAGCAAGACAAAGAAAGGTGCAAATTTGCTCCTTGACAAACCATGTGGCAATGCAATGGAAATGCGGATATAATTTACTCTAAATGAAACCCTCTATATTCACGTCAAAAACGTAATTAAGATTCCTTCCCCTAACCACAGCTACTGTACATCCTTTTCCTCTCTCAGTCTCTGTTCCTTCTGAGTTAGTCAGCATGCAGCTACACGGTGGGATAACCCTCAGTGTCCTTCTCTCAGCTGTCATCATCTTTGTCTCAGGTTAGTGTCTGATAATGTAACATTCTGGGTGTTGTATAGTATGATATTGTTTGTGTTGCTGCAGGATGATAGTTTGATGACTGGAGAACAGAACGGTGTGCAGTGCACAGCAAGGTATGAAGTAATGGAGGTTAAACACTTAGGGGCTCATGTTAAGTTGAACGCAAACCGCGTCCTTGGCATATAATACGTCTTGTTACATCTGTGCATGCGCACAAACCACTAATTTCGGAAAGAATGGAGGGTTATCTTCCCTACCTTATATTGCTAATTCATGTAATATTATGCATAGTACACTAGATTATGGCCAGGAAGGAGTTTCTAAAGCAAATGTGGGTAATTCTGGTTAAGCTTATTCTGCCAGTATTTGGTTGGTTCACAATCACATATAAGAAATATGGGAATTCTATATATCATCATCATCATCATCATCATTTATTTATATAGCGCCACTAATTCCGCAGCGCTGTACAGAGAACTCATTCACATCAGTCCCTGCCCCATTGGAGCTTACAGTCTAAATTCCCTACTATAGACACTCACACAGACACAGACAGACAGACAGACAGACAGACAGACAGAGAGGGAGAGACTAGGGTCAATTTGATTGCAGCCAATTAACCTACCAGTATGTTTTTGGAGTGTGGGAGGAAACCGGAGCACCCGGAGGAAACCCACGCAAACACAGGGAGAACATACAAACTCCACACAGATAAGGCCATGGTCGGGAATTGAACTCATGACCCCAGTGCTATGAGGCAGATGTGCTAACCACTACGCCACCGTGCTGTCCAACCAGTTGTGGAACTAGCCAGCTGTAGGCCCCAGTGCAGGGAGGCGGGAACCGGGGCCCCCGACCCTCGGCACCTGTTATGCAGCGGGCCCCATTATCTCCATGGGTTGCACCAATGGTAGTTCTGCCACTGCATGCATCCACCACTTTCTGTCTATAAATTGCAAAATTGGTGCATCATCCCCATTGATATAGATTTTTTTGCATTGGTGTTAATAGATGTTCTCTTTTCCTGTCTTGGGGACAGCGTGATACATTTCACTAGTACCTTTGTTACCACTGACATGAGGTTTATCACCCTGACACCTTATTCCTATGACATATTTCCTTTTCTTGCTCTGTGGTAAACTAAAGAGCTTGTGGAAACATTTCTAATCAATGCAGATGTTCGGATTCCATTTCTAATGTGACAAAAGTTCCTTCATTATCTGCTTGTAGGGTTTCAATTAGTTCATTGTCTCTTTTCTTCATCATTACTACACACTTATCGGTTTGAAAGCTAAAGTAGGAAAAACGAATAGTAAGTCAGATTCCTTATTTCTGAACTGTTAATGTCATTAATTAATTGAGTATATTACAATTTGCGCATTTATTGACTACAATACAGAAGTTTTTAGTAGGCATCATTCTATGTAACCCTCTAAAACGCCCGTCTTGTACCACAGCAACCAAAGACAGGGGGTCCCGCTGTTATGTTAATGCGTCCCATCTAATAGTCTATAATATATATATATATATATATATATATATATATATATAACAGTGGTGGAAATGAAGTGTACTCAGGGGTATATGCCATACCCCAGCTTCTGTCTTCATTCTAACTCTAGAAATCCCATTCGCGCACATTCCCATTACATTTTCCATCCCAGCACTTCTAAACGTCCAGTGCCCCTAACTATAGTCTATAGTCTATACAGCCTATATCTCTTTTCTTATTTTTAGTGTCCAGTAATAGTAAATATCACAATACTATATCTGTTATCTGTTACCCATCCACTTGGTACCCGTCAGGTATATTTTTTGTTAGGTTCACTTGCATGTAACCCCTCGTAAAGCAGAATAGTAAATTAAAATTCAGGAAAAATAATTGTGGAACATAATTTATATATCTATTCTGTTTGTATTGAAATAAAGGATATGAAACGGAGCACCATGGCCTCTTGAGCGAATTAAAATAACGGAACATATTGTCCTTTCAGTGGTAGTCGGAGTAACGTAATTGTCAAGTTAATACTTAAGATGCTGTTATATTGTTAGTGAAAAGTGTCTGGATAAAGAAATATAAGTGCTGCAGGATGCTTATATATCAATAATGGGCAATTGGAAACAAAATGGTCCTTATTACCACAATAGATGATAAGCTAGCAGATGGTCACCTTGGGCCTGATCCATTAAGGAGCTTAACTTCAGAAACTTCTTATTTCAGTCTCCTGGACAAAACCATGTTACAATGCAAGGGGTGCAAATTAGTATTCTGCTTTGCACATAAGTGAAATACTGACTGCTTTTTCATGTAGCACACAAATATCAACTTTTAATTTCAGTGTACAAATAAGCTATCAATTATTTGTGTGCTACATAAAAAACAGTCAGTATTTAACTTATGTGCAAAACATAATACTAATTTGCACGCCTTGCATTGTAACATGGTTTTGTCCAGGAGACTGAAATAAGAAGCTTCTGAAGTTAAGATCCTTAATGAATCAGGTCCCTGGTTTTTTCAACAATGACAGTTTAGACGCTAATCTGCATTAATTTGACTGTTACCTCCTTAGAACAACAAGGAGTAGTAGTAGATGTAGAAGCACTATAAGTACTAGAGTACTTTCTCTTGTTTCCTTTCTTTGACCTGGTGGTCAGTCCTAATAGCGAAATGCATAAGTATTTCTAAGGACTTAGGAGAGGGATACTCCACTAGGTGATCCCTCATCTATTCACCCAATGCAGTACCTACTTCATAGAGCCGGATCACTCTAAGGAGAATCAGTTGCCAAGCGCCTAAATTCAGAGCTATATTATTCCAGGGAATGATGACCCTGATGAAGGTAACATAGATGTGACTCTGCAGATTAAGTATTATCACGGTCATCATCAAGTATCCCTACTGCTTCAAAAAATGCATCTAAACCAGAAAGACAGAAAGAGCAGGATTCTGCAAATCAATCCCAATGGTCCAAGTCTGTAGGTCATCCTGTAATAGGGATATAACGATTCCAACACTTTGTTTGCTTAGTACCAAAGGTACAAGGTCTTAACCTAAAATAAAACCTATAACTGTCTGGAAAATTTCTGAAGGATCTACAATCTCCAGAAAAATATGTAAGATTTAATTTAGGCTCCTCAAAAAAAATGTACAGATAATCTGTAGTTTACCCAAGAGATCTCCATGAGGAAAATAAAAACGAGCAGAAGGCCACTTATGTGTAGTATACTCTGTATTCACTGTTTGTGTAATGTACAGGATTTTTAACCTTATTTTAATAAGTGACCTTCTGGCCATTTTTCCTTTTCTGGTGGAAGTATCTTGGGTAAACTGTAGGTATATGTAGAAGTCCTTGCATATTAAGGATCTTCAGAAAGCCAAACTTAAAAGAATAACATTGAGGTCTACATTGGGTGTTTGATCCACCTCCTGGATTGAAGCATTACCCAGAAAAGATCCTTCTTACGTATATACTTAACATATGCAGTTTACTGTTTGAGCACTATTTATGGGGTGTGTAAAAATTCAAAAAATTTAGGGTCTAATGTGTCCCGCAGACAAGTCAATAAACAGCCAGCTTCTTCCTGGTGCCGCATAGTTATTGAGTGGGGAGTATAGGTGTCAGTGAGGAAATCTATTTGTGTCATAATATTAAAACTGATTAATTTATTGTAACTGTAGTCTTGATTAATTTCACTGTTTGTCATATTTACTATTTGTTGTCTTTTTTCATTTTTTTGTTGTTGTTACTTTTGTCTTTTTTAGTGCTAGATTTATAATGGTGAATTTCTGGAGATGGTGGAAACAAGCCACAGTCTGGTAAATGCAGGGCTGGAGTCTCTATAGGGAGGGGTGGGCATAAAACAGCATGACCCCCTTTTCAGAGACTAAGGTGTAGGGCTTTACCCAGATCCCGTGGCTGAGAGGAACTGGAGTAATGAAGAAAATGGGAACTTTGCTACCTCAGTGGTCCCAGTCAGAGCCGGATTTAGACCTCATGGGCTCTAGGCAAGATACTGTTTTGGGGTCCATAGCACTATATATTTTTTTTTAACCATAGCATATATTAACTTTTAACACCTACTAGAAAAGATAATGCAAACAATGTTATACCAAAACATATTAACTTTGCAAATCCTTAACTAAAACAGAGTGTGAATAATGTCAAAATTGTTTTATAGTTTTTAATGCCTTATATCAGACAAAGTACAAACAATGTTAAGTTTGAACTTTTTTGACTGGAGAGTGGACAGTATTACAATAATTATATTTTAATAACAGGAGTTTTTTCAATAATCTTTTATAATGAATTTTTTTTCATTACTCACGTTTACTGATGAAAAAACATTTATTTCACTCCATGCTGGCTGCTATTATTGGTCCAACTCTGCTCAGTCTACTTCGATCCACACACACATTACAAATTCCTCTATTTTTATTTTCAAATTTGCAATTTGAATATGCAGTTTAAACCAACAAAGTGTTTTTTGGCGTATGATTATGAGGTGGACCAGAGAACTATTGCCCGGGGTCTGCGTCCCCGTACACAAATATATACCAAAACCAAACAATGCAATAGACTCAGGTCCTCAGAAAAACTAGTACTGCAGTTTCAGCCTTGGAGTTTGAGGAATCAAAGCATGCTATATTATGATCGTGGAATAAATTGAAGTCCATATAGCTACCTTTGGATCGTATTAGTTTTGATTACTATACACCTATGCAAATTGATATACGCATATTATAAAGTTATATCAACGTGAGCACTGCCACAAGGAGTCAATTTCATTAATAGACATTGTTCATACCACCTCGAGAGGGAGCATCTGTAACCATATTCAATTTATATAATCTTTTGTAGGTGCGCCTATAGATTTATTATTGATATTCCCATCTAGAAGGTGGTCTGTCTATATATGCTCAATGAGTGCATTTTATATTTTATGTTTTTAATAAATATTATTATATCCACTAGGGATGAGCGGGCTCGGATATCTGAAATCCGAGCCCACCCGAACCTTGCCGATCCGAGCCGGATCAGAGACAGATCCGGGTATTCCCGCCAATTGCAAAACTGAAAGCGAGGCTCCGAGTCATAATCCTGTTGTCGGATCTCGCAATACTCGGATTCTATAAATTCCCCGCTGGCCGCCGCCATCTTCACTCAGGCATTGATCAGGGTAGAGGGAGGTTGTGTTAGGTGGTCCTCTGCCCTGCTATATCCTGTGCTGTGCTGTGCTCAGTCCAGTGGTGCTGTGTCCTGTGCTCTGTCCTTCTGAGTTCAGTGGTGCTGCTGGGTCCTGTGCTGTGTCCTGTTTAGTCCAGTGGTGCTGTGTCCTGTGCTCGGTCCTTCTAAGGGCATTGTTATTTCCCCATTATTCTCAAGTTATAAAAATTTAAAAAAAAGTTATAAAAAAAATAAATAAAAAAATAATTCTAAAAAAAAGAAATTAAAAAAAAATATCCAAAAACAATCCTGCAGTATAAGTCCATTGGTACTGTAATATTACAAAGTTCACTGATTCTGCAGTATAAGTCCAGTGGTACTGCAATATTACAAAGTTCACTGATTCTGCAGTATAAGTCCAGTGGTACTTTCCTGTGCCGCATATAATTTTTAAAGGCTTTGCCGAGTGTGTGTGGCTTAGGGGTACGCTCTCTTGTGCTACATATAATGGAAAACAAAAATTTGAAGGATAAAGCTGCGAGGAAAAAGCTCAGTTTTCCTAAAAGACTCGCTGGCGGGGATGCTGATAACATCTGGTCCGGACTGACGGACCTGCCAATCATTGCAGACATGTCTACTGTTGCTGCATTGGATGCTGTCACAATAGAAAAAATGGTGGAGGATTATTTTGCTGACACCATCCAAATAGACATGTCAGACAGTCTATATTGTTACTGGCAGGAAAAAAAGGCAGTTTGGAAGCCCCTGTACAAACTGGCTCTATTTTACCTGAGTTGTCCCCCCTCCAGTGTTTACTCGGAAAGAGTTTTTAGTGCAGCGGGGAACCTGGTCAGTGAGCGGCGAAGGAGGTTGCTTCCTCACAACATTGAAAAAATGATGTTTATAAAAATGAATAATCAATTCCTCAATGAAGTACAGCACTGCCCTCCAGATAGTACAGAGGGACCTGTGGTTGTAGAGTCCAGCGGGGACGAATTGATAATGTGTGAAGAGGAGGAAGTACACACTGTAGGGGGGAGAGGAATCAGAGGTTGAGGATGAGGACGACATCTTGCCTCAGTAGAGCCTGTTTAGTTTGTACAGGGAGAGATGAATTGTTTTTTTTGGTGTGGGGGCCCAAACAAACCAATCATTTCAGCCACAGTTGTTTGGTAGGCCCTGTCGCTGAAATGATTGGTTTGTTAAAGTGTGCATGTCCTATTTCAACAACATGTGGGTGGGAGGGCCCAAGGACAATTCCATCTTGCAACTCTTTTTTTGGCATTATGTGACCATTCAACAGTCGTTTGCCATGTTCAAAAAATTAAACCAAAAGTAAAATGCCCTGTCATAATTTAAAACAAGAGGTATTGACATGCTAGAACTACTGTAGTGTTTATATGTTATAAACACTACACTTGAAAGTTGGAGGGGGTATTGTGGCCCCGGTACCAAATTTCGTACCGGGGCCACTCCACTATGCAGTCCAGATAGAGGTGTATCAGATATTAAACAACGTTGACTGTTGCTGCAAAATTTTTAAATAATATTGTGGAGAACACTACACTATGCAGTCCATAAACTTTTTTGGTAGAATTCAGACCCGTGGAGGGTTTTTTTTTTAATTATATTGTAGGGACCACTACTCTACGCAGTCCAGGTACAATTTTTGGTGGGATTCAGATCATTTGAGGGTTTTTAAATTATATTGTGGGGACCACTCCACTACGCAGTCCAGAAAGATACCTCGTTGCAACGTTTTGGACTAATAACAATATTGTGAGGTGTTCAGAATACACTGTAAATTAGTGGAAATGATTGTTATTGAATGCTATTGAGGTTAATAATAGCGTAGGAGTGAAAATAAGCCCAAAAACTTGATTTTTGAACTTTTTATGCTTTTTTCAAAAAAAATCCGAATCCAAAACACGAGACCCCAAAAGTCTCCGGTGCACATCCCTAATATCCACACTGCAGTACTAGTTTTTCTGAGGACCTGAGTCTATTGCATTGTTTGGTTATGCAGTTTAAACAAAATCCTATTTAAATACATCCTGGACTTTAAGTTCATCGACGTTACACCGTACCTGCACCATTGATTTTGCACAGGAAAGTTCTGTGTCCTAAACATAATTTTGTTTATTTTGCTGTTTTTATTCTGCCCCCATACATGGCTTGGGTGACCACATACTACTGTCTCAAAAGCAGGATTTCTAAAGGGGGGGTTTCCAAATGTTTTCATTGGGATGCCTGTTTATCAAGAATTGTGGTGGTTCTTGTAACATTGCAATACCCGCTCTGTTATCTCCTTCTCAGGCTGGTGATCAATAAACCCCAGTGTCACAAAATATATACAACATTATTAATAGCCCTCAAACATACCATCTGCTCTCTGCCATCGGTGGTGTTGGGGAATAGGGACAGCGGGCTCCGGTGTGTGGCCCCACCTCTGCTACATTCACACTCTGAAATTAATTTAAAATAGTTGTTCTCCAAACTAAAAAGAAATCATGAAAAAAATGGAAACTTGAATTTTTCCTATGGTAAAGAAAATGGGGTATATTTTTTAAACTGCGGGTTTGAAAAAGTGGAGATGTTGTTTATAGCAAAAAAATCAGATTCTAGCTGTCATTTTGTAGAATGCACTAAATAAATGATAACTAGAATCTGATTGGTTGCTATAGGCAACATTTCCAGTTTTACAAACCCACAGTTTAGTAAATATACCCCAATGAGTCATCCTCAGACGGGCACTTGAGAATAAGCGAGTGGGAAAGACAAGGACTGCGACTGGCGCAGGTGCAACACCATCCCCCCTCCACATTCACCCCTTTACCCTCAGTAACACTCGTTAACACCGCCATTCCGCTTAACCGTTTTGATTTCAATTAAATGAAATGAGTGACAAAAATTATCATGACCAATTTAAAAATCCAAGTGGAGTTTGGTGGTGCGAGGGAAGGTTGAGGGAAGGTGGACTTTAAATTAAGCCCGCACTTGTTTTTATCTTTAGCCTGAAATTGAAGGCAAGCTATAAGCATATTAGCCTAGGGCAGTCTGAACCATTAATCAGGCCCTGATTCCGGCATGTGTGTGGTTGTTTGGTAATCTGACCACATGACCAGATTACGCTGTACATGGGCACATGTCTACTTGTTGCTTTGTTAGATCCACAGTTGTGCTTGAGATTAGGAGCAGTGGTGGCACGGCAGCATTTTTGTGGATACTCTTTCCTCTATTTACTTGCATTTGAAATGTGGTGTCGCTGGCGTTTTACCAATGCTAGTGGGTAATCAGTCTTAGAACCATGATTATGCCTTTTATAGTATTTGGTACAGAGATTTACATGCTGAGGGCAAATACAATTCTTTAACAAACAAAAACAATACTCTCCTTTCATTGGTATTTTTTATATGTGACATTGAAATAGGTTAAGGGTGTTATAAATTATACTTTAATGAAATATGAAATTGTTAATAGGGCATTTTATTTATTGGCATGGCATGTGAGAGGACATTTAACAGAAATATGGCAACACTCAATGAGCAACTTCTGAATGATTTTCTGAATAAAGAACCAGAACTGGAGGAGGTGCATAGGAATCATGAATGGTAAATCGCTGGATGATATAGACTTGATAATGTTTTCGTTTTGTTTGAATAAGTAAAGTGTGTGTGTGTTTATATATAAAGTCTCTACTACCAAACCAACAACATTGTGTTACCCATGACAAGAAATTATGCAAAACTGTGGCACATAATCCTAAAGCAACAAAAAAAATAAAAAAAATAAAAATTGTCTTACCCCATCTTGCGTACCCATGCATATTTAATCATGGCGGGGCAAATTTAAATTGAAATGTGTACTTTTTTCTTGTTCATGGTGTCATACCTAGAGTGAAATAAACATACTTGCAAGCCTGTTTTGAACAGTGTAAATACTTACATTTTGCAGTAAATACCAAGGTTTGTATTAATGGCTTAAAACTAGAGATGCTCATTGACCTGCGTGTTTTGGTTTTCTTTGTTTTTGTTTTGCTATTTTGTTTAAAAATCAATGTTTAGTGCTCCACCTGTTTATTGGATAAGTAATGTAATTGTAAAGCTAATAAATTATCCAAAAAACAGTTAAAGGGCTCACTGTGTATGTCACCATAAACCTCACATTACACCTTTAAAAAATACTAAACATTTGCATGCAAATAAACACACGGAGACTTGGATAAGTTTATAAAAAATTGCGAGAACTTTTATTATGAGTTTTAATTTTAACTAAACCTATGGTGGCGGAGAAAAGGGCACTGCGAAACAGCTCTCAAGCTGGTCACACTATCACACAAGTGAACTGGCGTAAACCGCCGTACGTCCACAACAGGGGAACAAATCCCGTCATCACTAGCGCCGAGTTGGCGTCAGAGTGACTGCCCCTTTAAACTCACGCTGCCCTCCCTCACCGAGCCGGACAGGGACCCTCCTCACCGAAGGACCAAAAAAGGAGTTACTGGTGCCACCTAGGGGACAGTGACCTACGCCAACTACCTGTGCGCCCACAAATCAGCCGCTGAACGCAGTGCCTTCCTACCCCGCTGTGCCCCACAGACGCCGCAGCCCGCCACCAACTAAAGGAAACACACCGAAACTCCCCCGCAAATCCTATCTACAAAGAAACCCATACCCTCTTCCGTTAGATGAACACCGTCCCGTCTAAAAAAAATTGAGGTGACTCTACCCCCAATCCCGGGTGATCTATAATTATTCCTCCTAGAGACCGTACTACCTTCCGAATGGCGCTATTAACCTTCCTGACCATAACAGTCATCTTTTTTAAGGGGATATTTGTTCTCCATGCCAGCCGGGGGATTAATGCTGACCAACCAATGAGGATATCAGGCCAAGCCTCGTGAATTCGCCCTAGGTCTTCCCGAATCTCAATAATAAGATCTAGTGACTTTCCTTTTCCCAAGTCATTGCCACCCACGTGCACTATTAGGACATTTGGTGGGCCCTGATGTTGAATAAGCCTCACCAACCATGGAACTAGATCGGACCAACCTAAGCCTCTTCTGCCCAACCATCTTATTATGACGTCCTCGTGATTCGGGATAACATTAGACCTGGGATGGCCAGCGGCCCAGAAAACAAAGGAATGCCCGATAATCCACACCATCTTAGTTGGAGCACTCACCTGGAAGCAGAAAACCGGTGTTAAAAAAAACATACCACCATATTTGGAAGACAGTCCAGGCTTAGCATAAAGCACAAGAAGGATAGAATGGTGGAAATAACAGGTTTACGGGGGAGGATTAGGGAAGAGAGAGACACATACGGGGAGCAGACCACCCAGGCGAAGGTAAACACCCGGAAAAACCCTGGCTGCACACCACTAATCAGGACTTACGCCCCCGCTCCAAAGCGACGAGTGGAAAAGCCCTGGGTAGCCCACCTTAAATTTCCTCTGAACCTACTTCCCTCCAGTTTCAGTGCATGTCCTCGTGTTCGAGTACTTCTCTTCCTTTGAAGAATGTTTCCCTCATGTACCTTGTTCAAACCCTTGATAAGTTTGAAAGTTTCTATCATGTCCCCCCTTTCCCTTCTCTGCTCCAAACTATACATAGTGTTCTTTTAGTCTTTCCGGGTAAGTTTCGTGCTGTAGCCCATGCACCATTTTAGTTGCCCTTCTTTGTACAGTTTCTAATGTATTTATATCCTTATGGAGATATGGCCTCCCAAACTGAACACAGTATTATAGATGAGGCCGTACCAGTGACCTATACAGTGGCATTATTACTTCTTTCTGTCTGTTACGGATTTCTCTCCCTATGCAACCAAGCATCCGACTTGGCTTACTCATTGCTTTGTTACATTGCTTACCTGCCTTTAAGTCACCTGAAATAGTGACTACTAGATCCCTTTCCTCCTCAGTAGTTTCCATTATTATGCCGTTAATACTATATTTAGCCTTTGTGTTTTGATTTTGCATTTTTTGGCATTAAACTGTAGTTGCCACTGTCTTACCCATTCCTCTAGTCTACTTAGATCATCAATCATTTGTCTTACACCTCCTCGTGAGTCTACCCTGTTGCATATCTTTGTGGCATCTGCAAAAAGGCACACTCCCCCTTCATTACGATTTGCAATGTCTCCAATAAAGATATTAAAAAGCACTGGTCCACGTACAGATCCTTGGGGTTCTCCACTGAATGTTGTCTAACATTCTTTCAGGTGTCAGTAACGTGGGATAAGCACACAGAAAAGTCGGTCCTTTATTTTTGTACAGTGTTTAGATCTGTCTTAATTATATTAATGATACTTAATTTCTTCGTGTCCGTTTTAGAATGTATGCTAAAGTTGAAAAATGTAGTAAGCATATCAATATTTCTGTGAGAACCTACTATCATCATCCATGTCATGTAATGCTCTCACCTTTTTTTTTTAAATTGAGTTTATAACTTGAATCAATATATTTAATATTAATATACAGAATAAGGGAAATTTTATTGTGCAGTTAGCCACTACTGAAAAATAGGAACATTTCCAAGACAAGTCCTTATATCCAGAGAAGTTTAGGGACATTCGGCACTATATCACGCTAAACTAAATTCTATGTTTTGGGCAAAGTTATTCTTTAACAGAAATTAATTGTGGAGTAGGAGATTTTATATTACTGAACCACCCCCCTTAGTGCTCATCAGACATTGTGACCTATTTCTAGTTTTGACAACCCCCCACAAATAATAATTTCTAGTCAGAGCCTACATAATTATCATCATAATCTTTTTGCTGTACATTGATGGGATCATAACACAAACTAATTACATACAATATACAATAACATAAGGTAAGGAAAGTCCTAGCCAAATGAGCTTACAATCTAACAAATTCAATTCTGGATTGATGCAGTCACAGTCTGTGATCAGCCTAGGACAGACAAACAAGGGGATTACCAGAGAGGAAGACAGATAAGGGAACATTTTTAATAATGTACACTATGCATAATAAAAATATTTCCTCAGGTAAGGCCCAGAAATTAAATAGAATTTTTTAATGTTACAACTTTATTGACTATTGTGTCATCATAGCACTGAATGGATCTTATTCACAAAGCGCTCTTACACAAAAGGGTAAATAGTGACTCTCACAAATTTATTTTTAGATGTTTTATGTATGCATCTTATTTAACCTTACCTCAGAAAGTTGTGCTGAAACACAGTATTCCCAGGCGTTGCATTAAGCAACTGCCATGTATCAGTTTGTCAACACAGCTACTGATAAATTATAACATGAAAACCCAACAGGGTTGTTGATCGATGGCGTGGTTTAGGTACAATAGCATCACACAAAAATAATCATAAAGTATAACCAAATAGCTGTCTCCTACAAAACTGTGCATTTACATCACAACAGCAATAAAATCAAGTGATGTAAAATAAAAATTAAAAAATACAGAGTGCACAAGAATGAGGCTGAGGATGTTGATCTGGATTACCAGGAAATTATTACTGGTACAGCCGCTGCTGTTCATGACAGCAGGATTATGACTGAAAACGAAAAGTCATCGGAACCATTTCAGATGAGGACCACGTATACTAAAATGCAAGCAAGGTGTCCTGATCAATTAGAATGCACATTTCTAAGATGACCCTCAAGGGTGCGGGAAAGAGGCAGGATATCAAAAGCCACTGCAGAACAATAAGCAATTAGTGTAGTCCAAAAGGTGAACTGCAGATGAAAACATAGCATAAATCTGCAGTCTATTCAAGGTCCACAGAGCTGAAATTAAACATTAACGTCTAAATAGCCTTTTACTTTTCTCAATTATCATCATGTTGCGAGAAAGTCCTCTGAAAATATTGCAGACACCAGAATCATTGCTCCTGGTGCCTGCACGCCTCTGCTGACCAGACAAGCAGTAGCGTAATTTGCAGATCAGACGTTATTTTCAGAAAATTAGCTTGGAAGGGGCGGAGCTCTTTTTCCTGAACTCAAAAGAGCAATTTTCAAATACAATCTTCAAGTTCCGCTTCACCAGTTATTTGTAAATTCTGTAGGGTTGTAGTCTATAAATAGAGCCAAGGCTGATCTGTGGTATAGTTGGGGTATAATAAAGGAAAAGTTTGGCTGGAGAAACATGTGAATTTCCACACCCAAACGTGGAATGGGGTGAATATTTGGTGGAACACTTTTGAAAATTTAGCTCATCTGAGATCCTTTCTTTGTAATTTGAACATGAACGAAGTACATACAATAAGCTAAAAAACAGCACAGAGTATGGTATTGTTAATAATTTAGTTTAAACAAAGTAATGATTCAGTTGTGGCAGACAAACTTACAAACCAGCCTTCAATAAAAATCTTTACACAGAGAAAGGAAAATTAGTGTTACTATTTTGAAACTACCTAGATTTTGTAGATCTCATTTTTTTAACTAAACAATAATAAGGTTGTTTCCTGCATAAAGTTAACAAGCAGCTTTTTTATTTTTAATGATTTCCCTATCATGTCACCTCCGTTGCAGCCTTCTTTCTGGAGGACGCAGTAAGGCTAATTAGGTGCCCTCAAATAGTGGCCTTATGGGCCTCTCATAGGACACCCGGAGCTATGTCAGAGGTACAGGTTTCTAGGAAATAGTTTGAGATGGAGGTTTTAACATGTAGGAGCATTGTTTGATTAAGCAGGAGGGAGTCATCTAAGCGCCACCTGCCACGAGGTCGTGTATGTTTGAGGAGGTCTAAAAGCAGAAAAACCTGAGTGCCCTGTCCAGGAGAGCAGATATATGCCTGCTTGAGTTACGTGAAGAGTAAGAGAATGGGAAACACAGAGCATATCTATGAGCGAGTATAGTAGGTGTGGGGCTGAGAAGTGTGTATAATCTCTGGCATCGGAGTTACATAGTCGCCAGGAATCATACAGACGGTGGTGGGTGAGCAATATAGCGAGTGAGGTGAATTCAGAGGAGAAAGGGGTAGCCCGCCGGGAGGAGGGAGGAGAGGATTTATCCAGGAGAGAGTCAAGAACTACATTAAAGTCTTTGTCGACAATCATGTGACCTTGCGCCAGTTGCTAAATGTGCTTGGAGAGTCTGGTGAAAAAGGGTTTTTGTTTCTGGTTTGGGACATATACTGAGACCAGGGTGACGGGCAGAGCGTAGCGTGACAATCAGGAGGCGACCCTCTGGATCTGCAAAAGTGTAAGAGTGCAAAAAGGGCACTTTGCTGTGAATGAAGATAGCCATGCCCCGTTTCTTGCAGTCCGCAGAGGCAAAGAAGGTCTGAGAAAATTGCTTACCCTGAAGCTGTGAGTCGACTCCAGTAAGAGGAGTTTCTTGTAGAAAAACAATGTTGTTCGTTCTCTCCTACAGGCTCTCAAGAGCGTAGTGGCTTATGTAGGGAATTACGGCTGTTAACGTTGACAGAAAATATTTTTAAAGACATAGCTCTGCAGGGGGGGTAGAATCTCACAAGGTAAACTAATGCTTGAGGAGAGAAATACAAATAATTAGTGTGTCCCTGAGTTAGAGTATAAGAACAGGAGAGTAGTAGGAAAAAAGCCACAGACAAAAAAGTAGAGAGAAAAGGAAACAGTAAGCCCAATTGGGCAACAACATTGAATAAAAGGAATCCGTAGAGGGTTCAAAGACATAGTGGAGAGCCTATGCATGATACAATGAACAATATCAAAGGGTGTGTGGAGTCCTAATCCTGAGGAGGATAGGCGTCAGGACCGAAGGACCCGCAAAAGAATTCTTTAGAAAAAAATAATAAACCAAAGAACAGTGTGTGTAAAACAAACAGTATGTAAACACTAGACATGCTGCTTTAAACAGTTAGGCAATTAGGTAAGGGAAGGGAATAGGGGGTATAGATGGGGAGGAGACTTAGGGACCGAAGACAGCACTTAAGGCAGTGTGCTATAAAGGCCTATTGGAGCAAAATAACGTAAGAAAACTACCTATATGTCATACTTAATGCAAGGAAAACAAGAGGGCTGGAGTTGTAATCAGTGACTAACAATCCAAGGCTCCAATTACCCGAAGAAGTTCACCTGTGAAAGCAAAAAAAGATGACAAAACAAATTTCAAATGTCAACAATAACAATTAACATGTAAAGGTGGAGTAGCATCCCGGGCCAAGTGGCAAGAGGTACGGGACCACTCAGGTTGCGTGGGAGAAAAACGTTGGGCTCTTGGAGGTGGAGACTGCAGGGAAGATGACATGGGCAGGATGTCCAGCTTGGTAAGCAGGTCTTGACCTTGGTTTAGGGTTTTGACAAAATGAGAGGTGTTGGCTGCAAAAACCTGGAGCGGAAAAGGTAAGCCCCTTAGCGATAACGGACGTTATGTTGGCAGAGTATCCTTGTATCAGGTTGCAGATCTCAACGTTTCTGGATCATTGTTGGGGCAAGGTCCTGAAACAACTGGACATCCATGTCTCGAGAAGAGAGAGCAGACCAATCTCTAGTTGCTTGTAGAATGGGGTCCCTGGTACAAAAATAATGCAACCAAGCTATAATGTCCCGAGGAGGTTGACCACTAACGGGTTTGGATCTCAGAGCCCGATCCATGAGGCAGTTTGCATCAGTGAGATCTGGAAAAATGTGAAGGAAAAGGCCTTTAAGACAAGCTTGAATTTCCGCCGGCAGGATGTCTTCAGAAACATTTCTAATGCGAGTATTATTGCGCCGGAAATGGTTTTCAGAGTCCTCTTGTTTCTCCTTCAGGGACTCAATGTCGTCGTGGAGGTTGGATAATTCTTTGTCAAGAACCGTCTGAGAGCGGCACAGATCATCTGTTTTGGATTCCAAGGTGTCTGTTCCGATGCAGAGGGAGTTCAATTCAGTTTTAAAGTCATTGACTGCCTTAGAGAGTTCTTGTTGTAACGCTACTTTTACTTCCTCAAGAAGGTTAGTCATTACTGCATGAATCTGAGGATCCAATTCCATCTCCGAAGGAAGAAGAGGCCCGACACCTCTCGGCAGTCCACATGAGCAGGAGAGGGCTTGGATTTTGATCAAGAGAAGTTGGCCGAAGTCCCAGGCTTCTTTGGTTTGGTAGACATAGTGAGATTGACAAAAGAAATTAGATCGCTTGGGGGGATGGAGAAGATGGGAGAGAGTCAAGATGAGAGTATGGGGAAAGGAGAGGGGCACACATCGTGTTCAAATCATATGAGAGGGGTCTGCCCGAGTCTGGGTCACGTAGAGATGATCACATGACCTTTATGTGTAGTGAGCAGCAAATTGAGGGAAATATTTGAAAAGGAGGTCTCGGGTATAAAACAGATGACAGCCACTAGCTTATAGTTCTTGGTGGACCGACAGTGGGAGCACCGAGACAGACACAGGGTCATATTACGATAAGAGCCATCGCTCTTATCGTAACATTATGACCCTGTGTCTGTCTCGGTGCTGAAGTGAACAACAGATTATATATAGCAGGAAGATAGAGCGTAGTGACATATCAGCTACCGGGTGGCAGCACTGGCACTGCAGAGGACAGCTAGGTTCAGGCAATTTGATTGTGTGGATCTGCTTGTACAGGATAGATTGAGAGCAGCAATAAATTTAATGCCCATGAACCCCTGTCTCTCCATGGGGGTCCTACAGATCTGTGTGGCAAGGAGCCCCAAGAGAACTCATATGGAATGCGACAAGTGGAGTGGAGCTTCTCACATCTATGAGATGAAATGGAAGTGGACTTTAGCTAATTGGATCTTCTTACATACTACAGGAGTGTGCTAAATTGTGGGTGATCCAGACAGGGGAAAGGACTCACCCCTTATCGAAAGGCACAGGCAGGTCAGTTTGAATCCAAGCACTGTGACCAGGATGAGCAGGTCCCACTCCACTCTGCAGATGGACAGCTGGCTTTGTAGTTCTTCTGCACTTAATTTGGAGCAGCCTGTGGGTCAGAGAGGTCCTGGTGAACAGGGGGGGGGAAGGACACAGCACCCAGTAATACAGTCCTAGTGGTCCAGCGAGGGGATCCGCAGCAGCAGCTAGTTGGCAATTGTCGAAGTCAGTAAATTGGATAAAGTCATTTCAATTAAAGTCTAGCAAACTTGGTTGTCTGTCTGAAAAGATGCGTACGGTACGCTATGACGTACAAGGGCGCGCTACGGCGTGAAAGGGCGTACGCATCCACTACACGTGGCAGCAACAGTAATTGGTCTTTTACCATACATTCGCACAAACACGCATACTTATAAAATAGTACACATTATTGGTAGTAGCAACACATAGTCAGTTATGTCGAAATATAGTAGTATTTATATGTTATATCAGAGTTACATGCATATTAGTGAAATACACAGAACGGGTTAAAGGAATAACATCATGAGTGGTATCATAATGAACCTTGTTACATATCCTACTGTTTGGTGCGCTCTGCGAGGGAATCGCAGAGTGCATACGCAAATTATGAATGATAGAGAATTATGAACTACTTAAGACTAAGGAATTTTGACGGGAAGAGCAGAGCATACCCCCTGCAGAGATGACCCCCTCCTTTGGATTCCTTAGGATGAACCAGCCAATGATTGACGACCCCTTGGACATTCCTGAGACCCGGACCAATAGATGCAAGCCATACCATCTTCATTGTATTACTGTATTTGATTGTGTATATAAGCAGCAGCTTGTGATCCAGAGTGCAGACTTCTTGTCCCCAGACTTCAGGATCGAATGACTGCACTGGATCCAGAGCGCCTGCGATAAGTAACGGCTGTATTTACTATTACTTCGCTTGAGCATATTTTTTCCACTTATTGCGAATAAATCTTTGTGCGTTGGAAACACAAATCAAGGTTCGACAATCGTTATTGGTTAGCGACAATACGCACATAACACAATCAACAGGGTTGATGCGAGTTAAGCCTCCTACTAGCATCCATTTTAAATGTAGCTGCTACACTAATTTCCCTCCCCAAAACGTCCTTCTGCTGATACTTCATTCTTTACAGAACCCAAGATACTTCTAACATAGAAATTTAATAGCAAAATTGCACCAACATAGATATCATGACTTGTTTCAAAATATCTCCCAACTCAACACTTTCCACTATGCCCAAAATTAGCACCTCTCATCCAAACTCATTACTTGCTCACATTTTTAGTTACAGGACTTTTTCAGGCTGCATCCAATCTTCAGAATTACCTCCTTCATACAAGACTTTGTGCTACCCTCTAACCAGTCCCTGATAATAAACCTCTTCGGGCAAGTTTATCAGATTCCTGGAAAACCCTCTCTACCTAGGCTAATCTACCCAATTATCACACAGTCAACACAAAATTTACATTTATTCTCCTTCCATACTCCCCCCCCCCCCCCCCAAACATTACTGTGTAAGTGGATCATATAGTCCCACAAAGCACTTCTTCCCATTAATCAGGCTGGATCTATATGTGCTATGTTGTGCTTAACCTCACGCTTAAACTTACTATGTTCCTACAGAATTTAAGCAGATACTGCTTACCTCTTTTTCTTAATACCAAAGATCCAGTCTTGTTTTATTACTGTGTTTGTTCCCAAATAAAAAGTAGTGGCAGTTAAGATAAATAATACTACAAGGCCTTTGAGTAACTTTTTTATATGGATAAGCTCACAAAATAAATTGAAGACAATCTACTTATACGAATGATGTTAAAATATTATGAGCTTTACAGTTTGAGAATCCTATATAATTTGACAATTCATGTTGAAGTGCCAAAAAACTGCACAACAAGCCCTATCTTCTGTCAGCGACAGAAGTCCAACATAGCATAAATCCAGCGACAGGTCATACCTAATGGGCACAGAACAGCAGGTGAAAGGTAAGGGGAGGAGGGTCACTTGTTTCACCACAGATTCACCACTGGGGAGTAAGCTGGAACACACACACAAAGATCGGTAACCCAGTGCTCTTAGCTGATAAGGAACTACAAGTCCCAGCATACCTTGCATCGCCTATGTTCTGTAGCGCCACACTTTTGCTAGGGGGTGTGAGCTGCTAAACACAGGCTGTCACCAGGTCCCTGCACCTGCCGAGGCTCTCACCTGAGCTATCCCAGCTCCCATCAGTCCTCCTCCGATCACCGTCACGTGTTTGATGGACAGCTTCTTCCCGGCGGCTGCGGCGCTGCTGGACATACATCGTACAAGGAGCTGCCTGCTGGCGGAGGCCATGTCTGCGGGTAACGGAGAGCTCGGGACTGAAGGGCAAACGCTGAGTGACAGAGAGTGACGCCAACACGCAGCGCAGGAAGAGGGCCGGGGAGAATGAGTGACGTCTGGGTGGGCGGAATAAGAATATATAGGAGGGTGACAGGTGTGGGATACTAGTCACATCTGTGCCTGCAATCTAGAGGCACTGGTCTGATACTAAGGTATACAATCATTCACTAGATGCTGCTTGTGATGCTACATCATATAAATATAATACAACTGAATTCAATGGCTATCCAGCTTGTTTCTTCCACAAAGAGTGTGTACGTTTTGGGTTTTGGAGGGATGAATTAAAATGTCGATCTGACATTAAAATGGTTTTGTGTTGTTACTACCTGGGAAATGCCAGTGGTGAATGTACCTCACCTCAAAATGTATTCATTTCATGTAATTAAAGTATAGAGAAATTGCGGGAAATGTAAATTACATTTTAAAACCCTGAAAATCTTAAATGCATTTATCCCTAGTCAATGCCAATTGAGAATTTCTGCTCTTTATTAGAGAAAAAGTGATCCATGAGGACGTATTATACGCGTATTTGTATGAAACTGATATGTGTATATATATATATATATATATATGTGTGTGTGTGTGTGTGTATATATATATATATGTATGTATGTATGAAATGTACATGATAATGTCTAACAAAGAACGGCTCAAACTTAAGGTAGGGCTGGCACATCTTAGCCTGGGGGGGCAAGACTCGATTTAGGAATATTTTAAGAGAACAAAATGCAGGTGGCCCAGTAACCCAGCCCAAGGTAGCCCACTATTGGACCAGCCTGGCCCCCCCAGCTCAGCCTGCCCCTGTTTTTAGTGCAGCTGAATATAAATATAGTTCTGATATTGCACTTAATAGATATCATCTAAGTGAATGATTATATAAATCGTAGACTGAGTGGCCAATTCACTATATGGATCGTTAACATATAAGTGCTTCAAGTATAATCAGACTGTGATACTCCCTATGATGTGTATGTATTAGAATGTAACTGTAAGTTACAATATGTGGCAGGACAACTAAACCCCTGAAAGCACACTTTAGGGAACACAGAAGGAATATAATAAATAAGGTTCAGACTCATAGGGCTAGATTTACTAAGCTGCGGGTTTGAAAAAGTGGGGATGTTGCCTATAGCAACCAATCAGATTCTAGCTGTCATTTTGTGGAAAGTACTAAATGACAGCTAGAATCTGATTGGTTGCTATAGGCAACATCCCCACTCTTTCAAACCCGCAGCTTAGTAAATCTAGCCCATAGTTTTTCTAGACATTTTTCCACCTTTCACAACGGTGATCCGACTAGTCTAACGGTAATAGGAATAGAGCATATAGGCAATACTATTAGAGGAGGAGACAGGTTTTCTAAACTTTGTCTCTCTGAGTCAGCGTGGATTTTTAATTTAGTTACCTTGTGTCCCTTAGCTTTGAATGAAGTTTTGAACCATAATTGTTTTAATTAGTGTTTGGGTATATACATTTTTTTTTGGTGCTAGGTGGTTTGTTCTGCTGAACTCTTAAGTGTGTATATTGGATTATTCATTATTTATTTATTGTCTATGAAATAAGTTGCGTTTTTATGATTATGTTATAATTTAGGGAGGATAAATGGTGTATTAATGTTAATTTTTATTAACTGTATATTTGTATATTATTTTTCTAATATTTTTTATTTATATATATATATATATATATATATATATATATATATATTATTTTTATTTGTTATTTTCATTATATACTTTTCAATAATTTTATGATTTGAATGGATTATTTGTAATATCTGTGTGTTTTTTTGTGCAACATAAATAATAGCATAAATAATACCAATTTATTACAAGCAATTTATTATACACGGATAATTGCTAAGCTAAAACAATGAATGGAAATGTCTAAACATTGGTGATAATAAATACTAAATGGCGCAAAGATGCAGAATAAAACAACAATAATGGTAGTAATAAAAAATATATATAGTGAGAGAACTTGGTAAAGTCCGATGGCTAGAACGAACAATAAATCCTGCACCTATGGTCAAACCACCATTCCATCAGTCCAAACCCTTCCGATTTTGGAAGTGAAACAAGGTGAGCCAGGTTAGTACCCTGTCCAAATAGATGGGAGAATACCTGGTACTGTAGGTGTCTAGAGAGAGCAAAGTCTGAGATCATGTTTTCCTTGACCGTTTTGGACGCTCCCATGGATTAGTGAGGTTTGTGGTACCTTCATTTCCAAGGTGGAACCCACGCCATTGTGATATCATGGAGAAGCGCTCTCTTTACTCCCTACTGACCTCATCCTAATAGAACCCGTCGGATTTGGATTCATAGGACCTTACCAGCCTCAAGTATAGCGAGAGGCAGTGAGCCCTTCTTACATTTACAGGACTTACATCAGACTTTGCCTGCTTGCATTGAGAATGGTCAGATACTTTCCAATCGATTTTTAGGATAGATCTATCCTCAGGATTTGTTTACCAAGTTCTCTCTCTCTCTCTATATATATATTTTTTTTATTATTACCACCTTACTATTTA